>CM060411.1:155611166-157034002 GCA_030545235.1 Helianthus tuberosus
AAGCCTTCAGTGCTGTCCAGCTGACTTCTATTTGGCTTTCACATTTTATTACCTGAAACGCGTTTAAAAACATTTTGTCAGTGGAAAATACTGGTGAGTGAATATCAGTTTAATCAAGTTAAGTAAAACCATTGTACAGTATTGAGGGCGGTCGCGCAATTACATTTGTTTCCATCTACTTAATTACCATCCACGGTACTGTCAACCCGACTTGTGGTCATGTTACTCCTCGCAAGGTAGTAACAAATTTTGTATACAAAACCCCAACATACCGACGATAATTGTAGAATACAAATACTCAATCACTGTTTAATATAGTATTAATTATGTGAGGTTTTGTAAAAACAATTTGCAAAAAGGAGATTACTCGCATTGCTGTCTTAGGGTTTTCCTTAAGGATTTCCTGGTGATTTTCTATAAATTACACAAATGCACACGCGTTAGTATAATAACCTAATATTTACATTAGTAATACCCTCCCTGAGACGGCATTCCAACGACTACGTCGGGCAGAACCACGACAGCCGTTACGAAACCCTGGATCAATCGGGCAGCGTATCTAATACGTAACCGGGGTTATGATACTTACAACGGGGCAGAACTTCATTAATTAAGGGGGTATAATACCCGAGAATAGCTTCTACTACGTAGAAATTCGAGAGAGAAAAGAAATTTGAACGGTTTGAACGAACTGCCGAATGCACCTATTTATAGTTGTGACTGTCGACCTTGTCGCGCCCCGCGTAGCCATTCTCCAAGGCCTTCGCGGCCCGCGAGGCCAGCTAGGGTAGGCCCTAGCTTGGCTGATTCGCCACTAGGCTTGATACGAGTGGTGACACGTGTCGTCATCGGGCTTCGCCTCGTAGATAAGCTGTCGCGGCCCGCGTAGAAGACGACTAAGGTCTTCGCGCCCCGCGACGACCCTTTAAATTTCGTTTTTATTTAATTTTGAATTATGTATGGATGTTTGGGCTCGATTTTCACATACGGGGTATATATTGAGACATATAGGAATATTTTAAAATATATTAGGGTGTCGAAAATATTTAGGAGGGTTATATCCTCCCCACCTTGTTTTAGATCTCGTCCTCGAGATCTACTGGAACAAGTGTGGATATTTCCTTTGCATTTCTGATTCAAGGTCCCATGTGTACTCTGGTCCTCTTTTGTAGTCCCATTTTACTTTGACTAGAACTAATCTCTTGTGCTTGAGGTTCTTAACTTTCCTGTCTTCAATCTATAGAGGTCTTTCTACAAATTTAAGTTGTTCATTTACCTCTATATCTTTAAGAGGTACCATCAGTGATTCATTAGCTAAACATTTCTTAAGATTAGATACATGAAATACATCATGTATTCCTGCCATTTCCTCTGGCAGTTGTAGCTGATAGGCTACAGGTCCTATTTTTCTAATAATCTCAAAAGGTCCAACATACCTGGGGCTTAGCTTTCCCCTTTTTATGAATCTTACCACTCCTTTCCAAGGAGAGACTTTCAATAATACTTTATCTCCTACCTGAAATTCCAATGGCTTTCGTCTGTTATCATCATAACTCTTTTGTCGATCACGTGCTGCTTTCAGTCGTTCCTTGACTTGAATAATCTTGTCTGTTGTTTCTTGTACTATCTCAGGTCCAGATAGTTGCTTTTCTCCAATTTCTGCCCAACAGACTGGCGTTCGGCACTTCCGTCCATAAAGTGCTTCGAATGGTGCAGCATTGATACTTGTGTGATAACTGTTATTATAAGAAAATTCTATCAATGGTAAGTGATCGTCCCAGTTGCCTCCGAAATCAATTACACAAGCTCTAAGCATGTCTTCCATTGTCTAAATTGTCATTTCGCTTTGTCCGTCCGTTTGAGGATGACAAGCTGTGCTTAGATTCAACTTGGTTCCCATTGCTTTTTGAAAACTTGTCCAAAAATGAGAGGTAAAACGACTATCTCTGTCAGAAACAATTGATAAGGGAATTCCATGTAATGAAACTGTTTCATTGACATACAACTTAGCTAGCTGTTGCATACTGAAAGTTTCCTTCGTTGGTAGGAAGTGAGCTGACTTAGTTAGCCTGTCGACAATCACCCAGATTGTATCATTACCTTTTCTTGTTTTGGGTAATTTGGTAACAAAATCCATGGTTATCAATTTCCATTTCCACACTGGCATTTCTAACTGCTGCAATAAACCTGAGGGTTTCTGGTGTTCAGCTTTGACTTGTGAACATGTTAAACATTTTGCAACATATGCTGCTATATCCTTTTTCATTCAGATCCACCAAAAATTCTTTCTTAAGTCCTGATACATCTTATCACTTCCAGGATGCATCGTATACTTAGACTTATGGGCTTCTTCTAATATACGGTGGCGTAGGTTTCCTAATTTAGGTATCCACATTCTTTTCTTATGGAATCTCCAAATTCCATCTGTTCCTTGTTCCAATTCTTTAATCATTCATTTTAACTTTTCAGTATCGTCCTTGATTACTAATTCTTGTGCCTTTTTGTTCATTTAAATCTACTTGTAGATTTAATTTAAGAGAACGTACTCTTTTTGGCTTTTCATGATGCATTCAACTTAAAGCATCAGCTACTACATTTGCCTTTCCTGCATGGTACTGGATATTGCAATCATAATCACTAAGTATCTTCATCCAGCGTCTTTGTCTCATATTCAATCCCTTTTGTCCGAAAACATACCTTAAACTCTTATGGTCGGTGAAAATGGTAAACTTACTACCGTAAAGGTAATGTCTCCAAATTTTAAGGGCAAAAATTATAGCTCCTAATTCTAGATCATGGGTTGAATAATTATCTTCATGATTCTTAAGTTGTCTAGAGGCGTAAGCTATAACCTTTTGACGTTGCATCAATACACATCCATAACCTAACTTAGAAGCGTCACAATAGACTACAAAGTCTTCAGTTCCTTCTGGTAACGCTAGTATGGGTGCGTTGGTTAGTCTTTGCTTAAGAATTCTAAAAGCTTCTTCTTGTTTTGGTCCCCAATCAAACTTAACAGATTTACAGGTTAGCTTAGTTAAGGGAATGGCTATTCTAGAAAAATCTCGAATAAATCTTCTATAATAACCGGCCAATCCTAGGAAACTTCTAACCTCGGTTGGTGATTCAGGGGTTTTCCATTTAGTAATTGCCTCGATCTTTGTGGGATCTACATGCATTCTTTCATGATTGATTAAATGTCCAAGAAACTGTACTTGTTCTAACCAAAATTCACACTTCGAAAACTTTACATAAAGCTTTTCTTTCTTTTATAAACTTAGAAGTTCGTGCAAATGATTTGCATGTTCTTCTTTACTCTTAGAATAAATGAGAATATCATCTATAGAGAGAATTATGAATTTATCCAAATATGACTTACATATTCGGTTCATCATGTCCATAAATGCGGCTGGGGAATTGGTTAGACCAAATGGCATGACAGTAAATTCATAATGGCCATACCTGGTTCTAAACGCGGTCTTAGGAATGTCCTCTTCCTATACCTTTAATTGATGATATCCTGATCGTAAATCGATTTTAGAGAAAAATCGAGCTCCTTGCAATTGATCGAATAGGTCATCGATTCTTGGTAACGGATACCGATTCTTAATCGTGACTTTGTTCAATTCACGGTAGTCAATGCACATACGCATTGATCCGTCCTTCTTCTTAACAAATAAGATTGGTGCTCCCCACGGCGATGAACTTGGCTGTATGAATCATTTCTCTAACAATTCGTCCAATTGTTTCTTTAATTCCTGCATTTCTGTTGGTGCCAAACGGTAGGGTGCTTTGGCAATAGGTGTTGTTCCTGGTAGCAGATGGATTCTAAATTCAACTTCTCTGTCTGGAGGTAGTCCTGGTAATTCTTCTGGAAATACATCTGAAAATTGGGATACTACTGGAATATCCTTCAGTTCTTTTCCTTTAGTGTTAGTGATTATAGAAATCAAATACACTAATGACCCTTTTCTTATATGTCACACCCCGACTTTCCACGTGTCACCGGTGGGCCCGGTGGGGAGTATCGTGACGTGGTTGGCAACATAATAGTCAAACAACACAATATTTAATATGCACAGCGGAAGCAAATGAAAGATATAATTCAACCGAATATAATATTGTAATATCAAATATCACAAATGTCGATTGTTTATCCACAGACGGATCGAAAATAAAATGGTAACAATAGTTCAACAGACTTTTAGGCATCTTAAGCTTGCGAGACTTCTTTTGACGCTAAGGAGAAATGTCCAGCCAATTACGTATAGTACCTGCATTTAGCCTTTTTGGAAAATACGTCAGTTTACACTGGTAAATACAATTAACTGACTCATTTTGAAAATGGTTTAAGAAAATTGATTTGGATGCACGTGGCACAAAATATCTTTTATAATTTGATTAAAATGCACAGAGGCAAGATTAACCTTTTTATAACTTGGGAGAATTATTTAAATATATAATCTTGTGAACGAATTACATGTTCCTTATGCGTTCAGTAGCCCGGATCTTGTCCGGGTTAAAGATCAATAGACACACCACATTATTCCTTTTGTGCACTGACGGGTGTACGCCTACACCCCGCGCTTAAGTCGTGGCCATTTCGTAAAATGATGCCAAGGATATCCGGGACATGGTCATTAACCCCCCAAAGGCTTTAAGTAACAAGACTGTTTAAACGAGCCGATCAAATTATTCAATTAACCACCCAACGATGGAAGATTTGATGCCCGATCAAGCGGTATGCTATATACCGTAACCCAAGCCCGTATAGGGAAAATAAGTTAAAAGTATTTACCTGAGCTAAATATAAATTCAATCCCAGCCGTATATCAATTCAGCAAGTACAGATAGCTTTTACTGGGCTCCTAATCTGGAACAAAGGTTTTTAATAACTTATTAGAATCATAACGGGTCTTTAATTAAGCTTAAGCTTAGACCGGTTAGTTTCAAAGATACGGTTTGTACGCATGATTAAGCGATGACCGGATAGAATGTGTTTTGGACCCAACAAGTTTGAAGACTTGTTTAATATGGGTATATTATACACATTCTGGATTTTGAGATAAAACCGATAAGGTTTGACCCGTTTAGGCTAGTTTATGTAAACTAGTTACATAAACCGAACCGAACGCGTAATAAGAGTAACGGGTATTCATATGAGCCATTTACAGGTTTCCTAAGTTAATATGCTCCATATATGTTGTGACATCAGTAAGATGTCTTTTATTTTGCCTGAAAGGAGAACCGAACGCGTAATAAGAGTAACGGGTATTCATATGAGCCATTTACAGGTTTCCTAAGTTAATATGCTCCATATATGTTGTGACATCAGTAAGATGTCTTTTATTTTGCCTGAAAGGAATTTAAACACAAACTATGCCCCGTAGGGGTCGTTTGGTCATTCAAAAGGTTATAAAAGAGTTTAAGTATTTACCTGGGTTACAGGTCTGATGTAATTAGCAAAAATACTTATTTTACCAAGTTATAACAGTAGGGTAAAGTATATATGTGAAATTTATCAATTATAACCAAACTATGCATCGTAGGGGCATTTTGGTAATTTCACATAAGCCGTAAAGCTCAAAACTGAAGTCTGAGTTTAACAACCTTTGTTTACTGTTAAAATATTATAATTTGCCTCAAATATCAGTAGGTATCAACCCTTGTATGTTTAATATAGTTATAGCACGTACTATGCGTTAAAAACGCTTAAAAAGGCGATTAGAGGCCATTTCCGGGTTCGATACTTAAATCTGATATTTTTACTATTCCAGAAGGCTTAAAATAATTTATTTAACATATGTGATCAGTAGCAAAAGGTTTGGAGTCGTTTAGATATGTAAAACTCATTTTATGGCCCGTAAGGGCAAAACCGACAATTACCGGATTAAGCCTACGACTATAAGTTATGCTCAGCCTAAAATTAATTAAAAATCTTCAAAAATCCCAAAATAATATATTACATCAGTGGGTAAAGAGTTTGGTAACAAAAAGTAGGCTTAACTAGGCTATATGCTAATTACGCCGTTTAATTAACATAAAGCTTTTAATTTACGCTAATGAGCATAACTCTTATTCTACACCTCAAACTGGTGTCAAATTTTGTATGCAAGTTTAAATATCAGTAATTAAGGTTTCTACTCTTTTACATTTCCAAAAATCACGTTTTAAGGTAATAAGGGCATAATGGTCAACATATGAGCAATTAACGGATTCATGCGTATTAATTGGATAACTAATGATCCGAGGTGTATAATCACAGAGGGTTATACTAGCATGTAACCTGGTCCAAATGAAGCTCTTAGGTATTTCTAAAACATACCATAATGGGTCAGAACTGAAAGTCAAAGTAAAAGTCAAACTATGCGACTTTCGGTTCCGAACCGGGTCTAAACAGGAAATTGTTGGGTTGAACATGTTTAGACATGTTCTTACACTAATTACCAAGTTATATTAATGATCAAACAGGTTGTATGTGTTCTACATTGCTAATCATGCATAAATTAGAATTTAAGTATCCTGTTGACTTTTTCTTAATAAGTTTGACCCGACATTTGACCTAGTTAGAGTGGGAATCAGGGGGAACCCTTTTAAGGTTTTATTACCCACATAATTACCTACTTAAAGGTACTTTTAATTCGATATTTGACTGATCCATTATTAATTAATCTCGAAGTCAAACCGTAATTACGATGGTTTGACTTTTAGCTAAATATCTAAGCTAAACTTAATTAAAGAAGGATTTAGCAAACTTACAAGTGTCTAATGCTTGATTACGAAGGCCTGGAGAGTGCTCTTGTGTTCCACAATTGATCAGAAGATGTTTGAGGAAGGAATGATCTAAGTGTTTGCACATTGGAGCTTTATATAGTGATCAAGGCACCACAATGTGTTGACATCTAAGTCTAGCACTGACCACAACATTCCCACAGGTGTCCTAGATGTTTTAGGGGTTGTTTAGGGGCCAAGGGATATGAGGAAAATCGTTTTAAATCAGTTCCAAGCGTTTAAACAGCAAACAACAACTTTTCTGTCGCTGGCAACACACTTGCGCACCGTAAGGATCAATGCTTGCGGTGCGCAACCTCCCTCAACAGCCAAAAACTTGTTGTTCCTTGGTGTTTCGAAAGGGCAACCTCATATTCCGTATTTGGGACATTATTTATCAATTTGGGGCCTCTATTATGGGTCTTTAACAGTTGCATACCCTACCATTTAGTTATGTTTGCTTGGATCCTTTTCAAAAGTGCCGAACAAGAAGGTTTACCGTAGAAATTTTCATAGGAACCAATCATGCACTTCAAATTCATTTATTGTCAACGAATTTCTGGATTTAAGATATATTAGATGTTTGATATATATGTACTTGGGTCTTGGGATTTATAAATGAGGTCGTTCAGAGGTAAAAATTTAACATGACGCCACTTTTAAATCCTGCCAAAACATCTTTATTAAATCCGGGTTTACAACGCGTTTTGTCTTACATGACACATGTCGTTATATCATTGAACACGAATTTTCAAGGTGTTACCTGTCACACCCCGATTTCCACGTGTCACCGGTGGGCCCGGTGGGGGAGTATCGTGACGTGGTTGGCAACGTAATAGTCAAACAACACAATATAATAATGCACAGCGGAAGCAAATTTAAATAAGATACAACCGAATTTATTTATTGTAAACAAAGTCACAATTATCCGGTGTTTATCCACAGTAGGATCGAATAATAAAAATATTGTCTATGGTTCAACAGACTTCGGCATCTTAAGTTTGCGAGACTTCTAGTGATGCTTAGGAGACTCCCAGCCTATTTCGCCTAGTACCTGCATTTAATCTTTTTGGGAAAATACGTCAGTTTACACTGGTAAATACATTCAACTGACTCATTTTGTAAAATGATTGAAAATTGGTTTGGATGCACATGGCATAAACATTTTATTTAACTTGGGAGAATTATTTTGATAATATAATAATCTTGTGAACGAATTACATGTTACTTATGCGTTCAGTAGCCCGGAATGTATCCGGGTTAAAGATCAATAGACACACCACTGTAAGTGAGTTATACACGGGAGTACGCCTACACCCCGTGCTCAGGTCGTGGCAATCTCGTAAGATAATGCCGAGGATATCCGGGACATGGTCATTAACCCCCCAAAGGCTGTAAAGTAAACACATCTGTTTAAAACGAGCCGATCAAATTATTCAATTAACCACTAAGCGTGGAAGATTTGATGCTCGATCAAGCGGTACGCTATGTACCGTAACCCAAGCCCGTATAGGGAAAATAAGTTAAAAGTATTTACCTTTGCAAGTATAAATCCTTAATCGAATAAATCGCAGATAGCTTTTACTGGTTCTCCTAATCTGGAACGAAGGTTTAATATAACCTATTAGAATACTAACGGGTCTTTACTTAAGCTTAAGCTTAGACCTGTCAGTTTTAAAGATACGGTTCTTACGCACGATTAAACGAAGACCGGATAGAATGTGATTTAGACCCGACAAGTTTGAAGACTTGTTTAATATGGGTTTACTATTCACATCCTGGATTTTGAGATAGAAATGATATCGTTTGACCCGTTTCGTCTAGTTTATGCAAACTAGTTACATAAACCGAACCGAACGCGTATAACGCATAACGGGTAACCGAAAGGGTCGCGGACAGGTTTCCTAAGTTAATACACTTTAAATATGTTGTGATATCATTATGATATCTTCCATAATGCCCATAACGAGTTTATTCCCTAATTATGCCCCGTAGGGGTATTTTGGTCATTTTAACGACCATAAAAGGGATTTATTAAGTTTCTGTGATCCGGGTCTGAATAAGTCAGGAAAACAACTTAATTTAACAGGTTATGTCTATTGGTATTAAGTCTTACGTGGCAAAATGGTTTTAATACCAAACTACGCGTTTAATACGCGTATAAAGCCGTTTTAAGCGATGTACGGGTTAAAATATGTTTCTGAGTTTTCTGATCAGCAAAACAGGCTCAAAATACTATATTTATTATTTTAGATCAGTGGCAATTGGATTGGTATCAAACGGATTCGTAAAACTCGTTTTATGGCCTAAAAGGGCATATTCGGTATTAACCGAATCAATGCGATAAGCCTAGCTTAAGACCAGCTTAAAAATAATTAAAAATCTTCAAAAATCCCAAAATATTATTTAACATCAGTGGGTAAAAGTTTTGGTACCGAAAATCGGGTTTAGATAGGCTATGCGCTAATCGCGCCGTTTAATTAATAAAAAGCTTATTATTACGCTAATGCGCATATCTCCTAATCTAGACTTCCAATTGACGTGAAAATTTACGTGCATGTTTAATAATCAGTAACTAAGATTATTGTACTTCCACATTTTCAAATTTCTCGTTGTATGGTCATAAGGCATTATGGTCCAATTTAAGCGATTAACGGAAACGTGTGCATGCATCGGATAATCAACGAAACAAATACCGAGACTTATTCTATCATGTAATCCAACCCTAATGAAGCACTAAGGCAATACCGAATCAAATTAAAACGGGTCAGAACCGAAGTCAATGCAAAAGTCAAAGTTTTGCGTCTTTCGGTTCCGAACCGGGTTTAAACAGAAATTTGTCGAGTCGGACAAGCGTAGACAAGTTTTTATACTTATTACCAAGTTATATTAAGTTTAAAACAGGTTACACGCCTCGCGGATTGCTAATCGTGCATTAAATCGCATTTTGTAATTCTGTTGACTTTTTCGGTCAACGTTTGACCCGACAAACGACCTAGTTAGGTCTGGATTCGGTACGTGCCCTTATAAGGGCTTAATACCCATATAATTACCTATCTAACGGTACTTTTAATTTGACATACGACTGAACTATCGTTACTTAATCACGAAGTCAACCGTTAAGCACGGTATATTGACTTTTAAGCTAAATATAAAGCTAGAAATAATTAAGAAAGGTTAGGCAACTTACAAAGTGATTAATGGATGATTAGGAAGGAGTTGGGTCAGCTTGGAAGTTCCACAAATGATCAGAAGTGAATTGAGGAGTGAATGATCAAACTTGCACTTGTGTGAGCTTTATATAGTGAACTTAGACACCACAAGGCATTGACATCTAAGTCTAGCACTAACCACAACAATCCCACAAGTGTCCTACATGATTAGGGGTGCCTAGGGGTCGTCCATGTGCAAGAAAAACCAGTAGAATCGGTCATAATCGCGCAAGACAGGCTGCAGTAGGTTTTCTGGTTGCTGGGCATTGCTAGCGCACCGCTACGCTTCTGACGTAGCGCACCGCTAGCCCTCCTCAGGGGCAATTTTTCCATTTTTCAGTTTGCATCCCTGGCTCTTGGTGCTCCGAAAGGTCAACTAAGCTTAATTCTTGCATTTTGACCCCTTATTATTTATATACAAGGGCTTTATGACTTATACTCACTTTGCCAAGTCCCTGGACACTCCCGGTTAACCCGAAAAGCCTTAACTTTCAATATTAACACTTTAACCCCCCCCCCCCCCCCCGCACACGAATTTGATCATAACTTTCTCATACGATAACGAAACTTTATGAAATTTTAATCGTGCATTCTAGTGAGCATAATTTATATTTACAAAGCTTCGGGTTTGTCAAAAGATCACTCAGGGGTATATCTTTAACATGTTGACACATTTGACCCCTGTAGTTTGTAATCTCTCACTTTTAGCTTCGTATGATCCATGATTTATTCGTTTGATGTTATAAACATCATGTAGGGTTATTATGAAGTATATTCATTCACTGTTGACACTTAGAATCCGTATAGTTACATACTTTCCATGTTTGTCAACTTTAGTCCTTTTATAATATTCTTTCACACGTTCAAACTTTATGACACGTGTCAACACATTATAGGACGTGAATTTTTTTGAGGTGTTACATCCTCACCCCCTTAAAATAAATCTTGGCCCGAGATTTACTGAAATAAGTAAGGGTACTTTTCTTTCATCGTGGATTCAACCTCCCACGTGAATTCGGGACCTCTTCGGGCATCCCATTTGATCTTTACAATAGGTACATGCTTTCTTCGAAGCTTCTTTACCTGTCGATCCTCAATCGACAAAGGTTTTTCAACAATTCTTAAGCTCTCATCTATATGCACATCTGTATGTGGTATTACCAGTGATTCATCAGCGAAGCACTTCTTCAGATTGCAGATGTGGAACACATTGTGAATTCCACTGAGCCCTTCCGGTAAGTTTAACTTATAGGCAACTGACCCGACACGTTCGATAACCTCGAAAGGTCCGATGCATCTCGGGCTTAGCTTGCCTTTCTTACCAAACCGCATCACTCCCTTCCAGGGTGACACTTTAAGTAGGACTTTGTCACCTATTTCGAAGTAAAAATCCTTACGCTTAGGATCAGCGTAACTCTTCTGCCTATCCCGGGCAGCTTTGAGACGGTCGCAAATCTGGACAATCTTGTCCGTTGTTTCGAACACTATCTCTGGTCCTGATAACTGGACATCTCCAACTTCCGCCTAACAATTAGGCGATCTACACTTTCTACCGTATAACGCCTCAAAAGGCGCAGCCTTAATGCTGGTATGGTAGCTACTGTTGTAGGAGAATTCGATTAACGGTAGGTTCTTATCCTAACTACCACCCAAATCGATCGCACATGCAAGTAGCATGTCTTCTAACGTTTGAATAGTACGCCCACTCTGACCGTCAGTCTGAGGATGGTAGGCCGTACTAAAACTCAAACGTGTGCCCAAAGATTGTTGGAAATTCTTCCTAAAATGTGACGTGTATCTAGTATCTCGGTCAGAGATAATAGACACAGGTATGCCATGTAAGGCTACAATCTTATCAACGTATAACTGGGCTAACACATCGGAGCTGTAAGTCTCCTTGATGGGTAAGAAATGAGCTGACTTAGTCAGTCCATCAACTATAATCCCATATTGTATCATTTCCTTTTCTTGTCTTGGGTAACTTGATAATACAATCCATAGTTACCATTTCCCACTTCTACGTAGGAAGTTCAGGCTGTTGTAGCAAACCTGATGGTTTCTGATGCTCGGCTTTGACTTGCGCACTTGTCAAGCATTTAGCTACATAGGTGGCCACAGACTTCTTCAAGCCTATCCACCAATAGTTTGCCCTTAGATCTTGGGTAGCTGATGGCAATTCTTAATCGTTGCCTAATTAGGGTTGCGGCATGTATGCATAAGCAATATGAATCGTCTTTCTTATTTAATAACATAAAACCCTCAGAAGATTGAGTCAGGTTTTATGTGCCTATGTTTTAAAACCTATTTAATCAAGGTTTCGATTATTCCATAATCAATATGGAGTTTTCACAATACTCCAGCCCACAGCGGGATACAATCTTATTTCTACCTGCCTTCCCGGAGGTAAGCAGGGAAAACTTATGAGAAGATAATCAAGATTGCAAGGAGGCTACAGAGATTTTTCATATCTCAGGCTCCAGTTCATCCACCATTACTCGTGTCAAATAAGTGACACCTTTATGTTATAAGTCCACGAATTCCTTAGTCGGGAACATTAAAAAAAAATTTCCATTTTTGGATATCTTCTTTGAATACTACTAGTCGACTTTAGTACAATATGACCATTGGGATATCTCAGGGGTTCCATGTATTAAACCTCCATGCTGATCAGACATGGAATTAATCTATGGGACACACTAGGATACGCCAATCCTCATATGACACTTTTATCAAACATAGTTTGGCATTCGCAGGCGATAGAAAACAATGAGAAAATAAATAAAATAACATATGTTGTCGTACTCTATGCGAAGAAAGAGTACTCTTAGATTTTTCGGAAGGATTCCTTGCCGATACTAGAAGAATCGGTTACTATGGTTTCCTTGGTAAGTTATACCTTGTGGATGATAATAAAAAAAAATCATGCTAAGTTTATGGTTCATGAAGATTTATTATTGCCTGTATTAAAAACAGGACACTTCGCAGAGATTATCATTGATAAATGATAAGGAAGTTTATTGCACAAGTGCTTATATTTATTCAATAATGGAAGTTTTACAAACTTGGCACCTAGCTCAGTTGGCTAGGCGCGCGAAAGGGTGCGGCCGGCCTAGACCCAGGTTCGAATCCGGGGACGGCCAGTTCCACCATTTTTTTTTATATAAATAAATCATACGGATACGTATAATCATGAGAGTTGTCTCATAAGGAGTCTTGATAATTAATTGCTTCTTATTACCCACAATATGGGCTTGATTTTTATCACTAAATTGAGTCCTTGTATTTAACGGAACTAGGACATCAAAAATGATTCCTAATGGATATAAAACATCCATCTATTAATGCTGAAGCAGTCTCAGAGGTGTACCGGCTTCTTACCGAACTTTCGTTGCTTTTTATTAGGCCTGTACTTGCTCTCTATCTCAGATTTCTGGGAGTTATTCTCCTTCTTTTGGTTCATCCTTCATATTCGAAGTGTGAACAAAACCTCTTCTCATGAGTAATTGAACATGGTTTTTAATGAAATTCAGAGCGAGGAGCATTCGGCTCTTTAGATTATTTCATGATCTTTCCATGGTCCTTTCAACTGCTGCGTCAACCGCAGCCTGAAGATTAACTCCATTAATATTGAGGTTTACGTGTGTAGTTTTATTAACTTTCGTTGCCTTATAGTATTGCGACTCTCGTCTACCTCCTCCGAGTTTTTGATACTCGAAACTTGGTACTAATCACCAAGATTTAACAATTATTGGTCATAATCCTGATGACCTGACTTAGGTTAGCCACGGCATTCATAAACCGTATAGGCTATTCTGTTCTGAACATTCATAGTGAATGTTATTTGAACGTATTTCCATTATATTTAGCCTAGGTCACAACGGGACCATCAACGGCATGCAAAGTTTGGAGCGAGTCCAATACCTGCTTGACAGGGGACCATAATGTCACAACTGTCTTTGTCACTAGGACAATATAAATAGCTCAAAGGCTAGTCCTTACAAGACTTTTATTATAGATATATATACATATATGGCATAGAAGCCTGTCTCGAGGGACGTAGAAAAATATGGCATAAAGCACAGTCATGAAGGACATAAGTAATCATATGGCGCGAAGGCCTTGTCGTGATGACATTTAGATATGGCACAAACGGCCTTGTTATAAGGACATTCATCAAATCTGGTACAAAGGCATGTCACCAGGAATGTTAACATTTAATATGTTAACTTGTCACGAATGACCAATTATAGCACATAGGCTTGTCATGAATGACTTTAAAACACACTTGATGGTCTATTTTCAAGGACCTTAATTTATTAGCCGCAATCTTATTAGATTAGGGCTTCCAGGTTTGAACGTGGTTCTTCACCTTTAGACCGCGAGTCATAGACCACAACCGTCATCGTCTTAGGAGACGATTTATTTGGCAGAAAAGAAGCCAATCAACATCACTAATGGACGTTTATATATAACCATCGTATCTAATGATATTAGTCATGATCATATCGATCATATTGACTATTTGGTTTGGGCATAATCACACCATTCTGAACAGGGGATCATAAGGATCACCACTATCTTTGTCTTACCGACACTAGAATAAAGTATAGCCTGTAGGCATTTCATCACGAGGGATGTTAATATTATGATCATCATACTGAGGATATTAGTCAGGATCGCACTGATAGTATAGACTATGGGAATTGAGTATAGTTCACCCCCTTGGCAAAGAATCACAAAAGATTACAATTGCCTTGTCGCAGTTGGACGATATAATATAGCCCTTAGGCAAAACATCATTACGGATGTTAAAATTTTTAATCATCGTATTGATGATTTTTGTCATGATCGTATTGATCATATGAACTATTAGGCTTGAGCATAGCTCACCACCTTGGACAGGGAATCGTAAAGATCACAATGTCCTTGTCACACATGGACAGCATAATTTGGCCCATAGGCGAAAACATCACGCATGGATGTTTATACTTTGTTCATCCTATTAGATGCTATAAGTCATGATTGTATTAATCATATTGACTATTTGGCTTGAGCATAGCTCACCACCTTAAACAAGGAATCATAGAGATAACAATGTAAATGTCTCAAATGGACAATATATTATAGCCCGTAGGCAAGACATCACTAAAGGATTTTAAACAATACGATCATCGTATTAGATGATATTAGTCATGATCGCATTGATCATATAGACTATTATGTTTGAACATAGTCCAACCTTTTATACAGGAGGTCAAAGACCACCACTGTCGTTGTCTTATCGGACAACAAGTTTAGCCCGTAGGCACTTCATCACTAACGAATGTTTATAATATGATCATCTTATAGGATGATATAAGCCATGATTCCTAAATCACTAGGCTAGATTTTAGAATTGGAAGAATCCAATTTAAGGATGACTGTTGTGATTTTCTCGAATCATATTTGTCAAGAGTGCTAACACATTCCTAGGTGTTAACAAGGATCTGAATCCCTTGAGTAGGTTTCACCATCTTGGCCGCGTAGGCTAGGTTTCACCTTTAAGATTCCCTTCAATTGCATACTGACAGAGAAGGAAGGATATTTATTTTATTCAGGATTTTTATCACAAATCCTAATTCATAAGTTAATAATAGCACCAACGGCCTAGTCGCGTAGACAAGTTAAATTTATAAGCCATGATTTCAGAGAATCGTGGCATTAAGGTTTGAATCAAAGTTTATTACCTTTTCCTGACAGGGAGCTGTAGGCTACCACTGTCTTTAGTCTCAGAGGACATTAACTATAGCCCGTAGGCGCTTCCCTTATAAGAGATGTTTATTACTGAATTGCCCCTTAGGGAAATACATTAACCATGGTAAACAGAGACCATATTTGGTTAATTTATTAATCATTTATATTTAGGATTTCTCATAATAATTTATCCTAATTATAAAACATTAACTGTTTTATTTATGGCACAAATGGCCTAGTCACATGGACACGTTTAAATTTATGAGCTATGATTTCAGAGAATCAAGGCTTTTAAGGTATACTGGCACAATAGGCCTAGTCACAAGGACAATTATAAATTATATGCTAGGATTTCAGAGAATCAAAGCATTTGAAGTATGCTGGCACGATAGGCCTAGTCACAAGGACAATTATAAATTATATGCTAGGATTTCAGAGAATCAAAGCATTTGAGGTTTGAACCTAGTTCATTACCTTTATCTGACAGGGAGTCATAGCTACCACTGTCTTTTGGCTCATGTAGAAATGAGCATGGCCCGTAGGCATTATATTACCACGTATGGTTAAAAATATGATCATCTTAATGGATGATGTAAACCCAGGATTCAGGGATCATTAAACTGGGTTAGGAATCTTTTGAAGAATCCTATATAAAAATGACGTGTGTGATTGTAAATGAGTCACATCTGTCAGGAGTGTTAACATGTTTTAAGATGTTAACAGGGAATTGAATCTTTTAAACAGGTCTTACCATCTTGGCCCGGTCTTATAATTGACCCTAGGCTAGGTTTCACACTTAAGATTCTTAATTAATGATTTGAATCTTTTTAACAGGTCTTACCATCTTGGCCCGGTCTTATAATTGACCCGAGGCTAGGTTTCACACTTAAGATTCTTAATTTATAATTTACGCAGAACAATTTTAAATTGAGGTGTAAATATGGATCTGAATCTAAATTGCGGAACTGCCATCTTGGCCGGTCTTAATATGACCCGAAGCTAGGTCTTGCCCTTTTAGATTTTGCCATTTTTATTATAATGGTAGATCTTGCAAAAAGGAAATATTATTTTCCATTTATTTAATATTTCTTATTTAGAATGAAAGTTTAAACTTAATCATTCCAGTATATAAAAATAAAATTATAAAGTTGCCCTAAGCGGGACTTGAAAGGAATAATGTTGTCCTCGTAGGGACTGAAAGATAATTATGTCCTTATAAGGACTAATAAGGAAACGATCTTCAATAAAAGGAGTTTCTTCTTCATTTTATTTCTGAATGCTTTCTCCTTGGATGCTCGTTTCATTCTAGCCGCGGTACGAAGCTCAGCATCTCAGGGCTCCGGGTGTGGAGAACTCCAATTACGGCTTCTTTGCTTGGCGACGTATCCAATAAAAATTTGGAAGTAAAATTTCAAGATTAGGATTGAAAATATTCCTAAGTTAAGTCTAGACTCAGAAGTTTAGAATTGTGCAATTGTGTAACTGAGATTAAACACTAAGGCTAGTGTTTAATTCACTCAGTGTTGGCTATGATACCAACCTGTCACACCCCGATTTCCACGTGTCACCGGTGGGCTCGGTGGGGGAGTATCGTGACGTGGTTGGCAACGTAATAGTCAAACAACACAATATAATAATGCACAGCGGAAGCAAATTTAAATAAGATACAACCGAATTTATTTATTGTAAACAAAGTCACAATTATCCGGTGTTTATCCACAGTAGGATCGAATAATAAAAATATTGTCTATGGTTCAACAGACTTCGGCATCTTAAGTTTGCGAGACTTCTAGTGATGCTTAGGAGACTCCCAGCCTATTTCGCCTAGTACCTGCATTTAATCTTTTTGGGAAAATACGTCAGTTTACACTGGTAAATACATTCAACTGACTCATTTTGTAAAATGATTGAAAATTGGTTTGGATGCACATGGCATAAACATTTTATTTAACTTGGGAGAATTATTTTGATAATATAATAATCTTGTGAACGAATTACATGTTACTTATGCGTTCAGTAGCCCGGAATGTATCCGGGTTAAAGATCAATAGACACACCACTGTAAGTGAGTTATACACGGGAGTACGCCTACACCCCGTGCTCAGGTCGTGGCAATCTCGTAAGATAATGCCGAGGATATCCGGGACATGGTCATTAACCCCCCAAAGGCTGTAAAGTAAACACATCTGTTTAAAACGAGCCGATCAAATTATTCAATTAACCACTAAGCGTGGAAGATTTGATGCTCGATCAAGCGGTACGCTATGTACCGTAACCCAAGCCCGTATAGGGAAAATAAGTTAAAAGTATTTACCTTTGCAAGTATAAATCCTTAATCGAATAAATCGCAGATAGCTTTTACTGGTTCTCCTAATCTGGAACGAAGGTTTAATATAACCTATTAGAATACTAACGGGTCTTTACTTAAGCTTAAGCTTAGACCTGTCAGTTTTAAAGATACGGTTCTTACGCACGATTAAACGAAGACCGGATAGAATGTGATTTAGACCCGACAAGTTTGAAGACTTGTTTAATATGGGTTTACTATTCACATCCTGGATTTTGAGATAGAAATGATATCGTTTGACCCGTTTCGTCTAGTTTATGCAAACTAGTTACATAAACCGAACCGAACGCGTATAACGCATAACGGGTAACCGAAAGGGTCGCGGACAGGTTTCCTAAGTTAATACACTTTAAATATGTTGTGATATCATTATGATATCTTCCATAATGCCCATAACGAGTTTATTCCCTAATTATGCCCCGTAGGGGTATTTTGGTCATTTTAACGACCATAAAAGGGATTTATTAAGTTTCTGTGATCCGGGTCTGAATAAGTCAGGAAAACAACTTAATTTAACAGGTTATGTCTATTGGTATTAAGTCTTACGTGGCAAAATGGTTTTAATACCAAACTACGCGTTTAATACGCGTATAAAGCCATTTTAAGCGACGTACGGGTTAAAATATGTTTCTGAGTTTTCTGATCAGCAAAACAGGCTCAAAATACTATATTTATTATTTTAGATCAGTGGCAATTGGATTGGTATCAAACGGATTCGTAAAACTCGTTTTATGGCCTAAAAGGGCATATTCGGTATTAACCGAATCAATGCGATAAGCCTAGCTTAAGACCAGCTTAAAAATAATTAAAAATCTTCAAAAATCCCAAAATATTATTTAACATCAGTGGGTAAAAGTTTTGGTACCGAAAATCGGGTTTAGATAGGCTATGCGCTAATCGCGCCGTTTAATTAATAAAAAGCTTATTATTACGCTAATGCGCATATCTCCTAATCTAGACTTCCAATTGACGTGAAAATTTACGTGCATGTTTAATAATCAGTAACTAAGATTATTGTACTTCCACATTTTCAAATTTCTCGTTGTATGGTCATAAGGCATTATGGTCCAATTTAAGCGATTAACGGAAACGTGTGCATGCATCGGATAATCAACGAAACAAATACCGAGACTTATTCTATCATGTAATCCAACCCTAATGAAGCACTAAGGCAATACCGAATCAAATTAAAACGGGTCAGAACCGAAGTCAATGCAAAAGTCAAAGTTTTGCGTCTTTCGGTTCCGAACCGGGTTTAAACAGAAATTTGTCGAGTCGGACAAGCGTAGACAAGTTTTTATACTTATTACCAAGTTATATTAAGTTTAAAACAGGTTACACGCCTCGCGGATTGCTAATCGTGCATTAAATCGCATTTTGTAATTCTGTTGACTTTTTCGGTCAACGTTTGACCCGACAAACGACCTAGTTAGGTCTGGATTCGGTACGTGCCCTTATAAGGGCTTAATACCCATATAATTACCTATCTAACGGTACTTTTAATTTGACATACGACTGAACTATCGTTACTTAATCACGAAGTCAACCGTTAAGCACGGTATATTGACTTTTAAGCTAAATATAAAGCTAGAAATAATTAAGAAAGGTTAGGCAACTTACAAAGTGATTAATGGATGATTAGGAAGGAGTTGGGTCAGCTTGGAAGTTCCACAAATGATCAGAAGTGAATTGAGGAGTGAATGATCAAACTTGCACTTGTGTGAGCTTTATATAGTGAACTTAGACACCACAAGGCATTGACATCTAAGTCTAGCACTAACCACAACAATCCCACAAGTGTCCTACATGATTAGGGGTGCCTAGGGGTCGTCCATGTGCAAGAAAAACCAGTAGAATCGGTCATAATCGCGCAAGACAGGCTGCAGTAGGTTTTCTGGTTGCTGGGCATTGCTAGCGCACCGCTACGCTTCTGACGTAGCGCACCGCTAGCCCTCCTCAGGGGCAATTTTTCCATTTTTCAGTTTGCATCCCTGGCTCTTGGTGCTCCGAAAGGTCAACTAAGCTTAATTCTTGCATTTTGACCCCTTATTATTTATATACAAGGGCTTTATGACTTATACTCACTTTGCCAAGTCCCTGGACACTCCCGGTTAACCCGAAAAGCCTTAACTTTCAATATTAACACTTTAACCCCCCCCCCCCGCACACGAATTTGATCATAACTTTCTCATACGATAACGAAACTTTATGAAATTTTAATCGTGCATTCTAGTGAGCATAATTTATATTTACAAAGCTTCGGGTTTGTCAAAAGATCACTCAGGGGTATATCTTTAACATGTTGACACATTTGACCCCTGTAGTTTGTAATCTCTCACTTTTAGCTTCGTATGATCCATGATTTATTCGTTTGATGTTATAAACATCATGTAGGGTTATTATGAAGTATATTCATTCACTGTTGACACTTAGAATCCGTATAGTTACATACTTTCCATGTTTGTCAACTTTAGTCCTTTTATAATATTCTTTCACACGTTCAAACTTTATGACACGTGTCAACACATTATAGGACGTGAATTTTTTTGAGGTGTTACATTACATCCTCACCCCCTTAAAATAAATCTCGACTCGAGATTTACTGAAATAAATAAGGGTACTTTTCTTTCATGGTGGATTCAACCTCCCACATATACTCGGGACCTATACGGGCATTCCATTTGACCTTTACAATAGGTACATGCTTCCTTTGAAGCTTCTTTACCTGTCGATCTTCAATCGACAAAGGTTCTTCTTTTTTTTTTTCCACAAATTTTAAGCTCTCATCCATATGCTCATCTGAATGCGGTATTACCAGTGATTCATCAGCGAAGCACTTATTCAGATTGCAGATGTGGAACACATTGTGAATTCCACTGAGCTCTTCCGGTAAGTTTAACTTATAGGCAACTGACCTGACACGTTCGATAACCTCGAAAGGTCCTATGTATCTCGGGCTTAGCTTGCCTTTCTTATCAAATCGCATCACCCCCTTCCAGGGTGATACTTTTAGCAACACTTTGTCACCTACTTCGAAGTGAAAAGCTTTACGCTTCGGATCTGCGTAGCTCTTCTGCCTATCTCGGGCAGCTTTGAGACGGTCACGAATCTGGACAATCTTGTCCGTCGTTTCAAAGACTATCTCTGGTCCTGATAATTGGACTTACCAATCTATTGTCCTATCAATAGGCGTTTAGCATTTCATCTATACAAGGTCTTCAAAGGAGCCACCTTGATACTTATATACAACTATTTAGGAAAAGATTATCTTAAGGTGAGATGGTTATCCCCACCATTGCTTAAAACTATTCTTAAGGAATAGCTAATCCTTATAGCTAGTTGAATAACTCAACGATCCTGGGTAGTTGGTGGCGATTCTTAATCGTTGTTAGCATAGGGTTGCGGTAATGAGTGCATAAGCAAAATGAACCGTCTTTCTTATCTACAATACCAAAATCTCGGAATATCGAGTTAGGCTATATGAACCCTCTATTTAAAAGCTTAGTTAATCAGGGTTTCGATTCTTCCAATGATGGTACTAGCCGTCATGGAGATTTCATAATAATGCAGCCTTAAATGGGATATAAATCTTAATTCTACCCGCCTTCCAGGAGGTAAGCAGGGAAAACTTATGAGAAGATAATCAAGATGCAAGGAGGCTACAGAGATTTTCCATATCTCAGGCTCCAGTTCATCCATCATTGCTCGTGTCAAATAAGTGACACATTTATGTTATAAGTCCACGAATTCCTTAATCGGGAACATTTACTTGGAAAATTCCATTCTGTATATCTTCTTTGAATACTACTAGTCGACTTTAGTACAATATGATCATTGGGATATCTTAGGGGTTCCATGTATTAAACCTCCATACTGATCAGGCATGGAAGTAATCTGTGGGACACACTAGAATACGCCAATCCTCATATGGCACTTTTATCAAACATAGTTTGGCATTCGCAGGCGATAGAAAAACAATGAGAAAAATAATTAAAATAACATATGTTGTCGTACTCTATGCGAAGAAAGAGTACTCTTAGATTTTTCGGAAGGATTTCTTGCCGATACGAGAAGAATCGGTTACTATGGTTTCCTTGGTAAGTTATACCTTGTGGATAATATAAAAGTTTGCTAAGCTTATGGTTTATGAAGATTTATTATTGCCTGTATTAAATCAGGACACTTAGCAGAAAATTATCATTGGTAAATGATAATGAACGTACTTGATGACATCGTGAACTGCCTCTTGGCGTTCGTTAGGTGAGTTCAGGCATTTCTTCCTTTAGCCTTTCCAGGCTTAGCTGCACCTTCTTTGGCAGCTTTATGGTATCTAGTTCTGATGCGGCCTTACTCACCACAGCCGTGATAGACTGCATTCTTTATGTCCCTACATTCCGGGGAAATGATGACCTGTTCCTTAGCAGATGTCACACTGCTTTGGTCCTGGTTCTATTCGACATTGTCCCTAGTGTATTTGATAGCAATTCTTACATATAGGCTTCTTACTGAACTTTCGTTGCTTTTTATTAATCCTGTACTTGCTCTCTTTCTTAGATTTCTGGGAGTTATCCTCCTCCTTTGGTTCATCCTTCATACCCGAAGTGTGAACAAAGCTCTTCTCACGAGCATTTGAACGTGGTTTTGGATGAAATTTAGAGCGAGAAGCATTCGGCTCTTTGGGTTGTTTCATGACCTTTTCCCCTTGGCCTTTCAAACTGCTGCGTTAACCACCGCTTGGAGATTTACTCCATTAATATTGAGGTTTTATTTGCTTTTGTCGCATTAATAGCATCGCGACTATTGCCTATCTCATCCGAGTTTTCCATACTCAAAACTTGGTACTAAATACCAAATTAAACCATTATTAGTCATCATCCTGATGACCTGACATATATTAGCCACGGCATCCACGAACCGTATAGGCCATTATGTTTCGAACATTCTTAATGAATGCTATTTGAATGTATATCTATTACATTTAGCTTAGGTGACAAAAGGACTATCAATGGCATTCAAGGTTTGGAGCGTGTCCAATACCTGCTTGACAAGGGACCATAATGTCACAACTGTCTTTGTCACAAGGACGATTATAAATAGCTCAAAGGCTAGCCTTACATGACTTTGGTTATATATATATATATACATAAATGGCACAGAAGCCTGTCGCGAGGGACGTAGAAAGATATGGCAATAAGCCTAGTCATGAATGACATAAGTAATCATATGGCGCGAAGGCCTTGTTGTAATGACATTTAGATGCGGCACAGATGGCATTGTCTCTAGGACGTTATAGGATATGGCACTAAGGCCTGTCACCAGCGATGTTAACATTTAGTATGTTAACTTGTCACGAACGACGAATTATAGCACGGAGGCTTGTTATGGGTGACTTGAAATATAACTTGTGGATTTGTCACAAGGACATCAATTCATAGGCTGCAATCTTATTAGATCAGGAGTCTTAAGGATTGAACATAGTTCTTCACCTTTGGACAGGGAGTCATAGACTACAACTGTCATCGTCTTGACAGGCGATTCTTTTGACAGAAAGGTAAACCAATTAACATCACTAATGGATGTCTATCTATAATTTTCGTATCTAATGATATTAGTCATGATCACATCGATCATATTGACTATTAGGTTTTGGGTATAATCCCACCATTTTGAATAGGGGATCATAAAGATCACCACTATTTTGTCTTATCGACAGTAGAATAAAGCATAGCCCGTAGGCAATTCATCACTAGGGATGTCAATATTATGAATTTATGATCATCATACTGATGATACTAGTCAGGATCGCAATGATCATATAGACTATTAGGCTTGAGTGCAGCTCACAACCTTAAACAGGGGATCATAGAGATCGTAATGTTTGTGTCACAATTGGACAATATAATATGGCCCGTAGGCGAAACATCACTAATGGATGTTTACAATGGATTCATCATTTTAGATGATATAAGTCAGGATTGCATTAATTATATTGACTATTTGGCTTGAGCATAGCTCACCTCCTTAGACAAGGAATCATAAAGATCATAATGTCAATGTCTCAGATGGACAATTTATTATAGCCCGTAGGCAAAACATCTTTTCTTGACAGGGAGTTGTAGGCTACCACTGTCTTTAGCCTCGGAGGGCGTTAATTATAGCCCGTAGGCATTTCCCTCCTAAGGGATATTTATGGTATGATCATCTTTTCAGATGATATTAGTCGAGATCGTACGGACCCTACCGACTATTATGCTTGGAAGTATTCCAACATCTTTAGACAGGGTCAAAGACCACCACTGTCGTTGTCTTATCGGACAACAAATTTAGCCCGTAGGCACTTCATCACTCACGGATGTTTATAATATGATCATCTTATAAGATGATATAAGCCATGATTTCTAAATCATAAGGCAAATTAGGAATTTAAAATTTCCGACATAGGGATGACTGTTGTGATTTTATCGAATCACATTTGTCAGGAGTGCTAACACGTTCTTAGGTGTTAACAAGGATCTGAATCCCTTGAGTAGGTTTCATCATCTTGGCCGCGTAGGCTAGGTTTCACCTTTAAGATTCTTTTTAAAATGCATGATGGCAGGGGAGGAAGGATATTTATTTTATTCAGGATTTTTATCATAATCCTAATTTATAAGTTAATAATAGCACAAATGGCCCAGTCGCGTAGACAAGTTTAATTTATAAGCCATGATTTCAGAGAATCGCGGCATTAAGGTTTGAATCAAAGTTCATTACCTTTTCCTGACAGGGAGCTGTAGGCTACCACTGTCTTTAGTCTCAGAGGACATTAACTATAGCCCGTAGGCACTTCCCTTCTAAGGGATGTTTATTACGGAATTGCCCCTTAGGGAAATTCATTAACCATGGTAAACAGAGACCATATTTGGTTAATTTATTAATCATATATATTTAGGATTTCTATTATAATTTATCCTAATTATAAAACATTAACAGTTTTATTAGTGGCACCCAATGGCCTGGTCACATGGACAGTTATAAATTATAAGCTTATGATTTCAGAGAATCAAAGCAACAATAACAGTTTTATTTAATAGCACAAAAGGCCTAGTCACAAGGACAATTTTAAATTATAAGCCATGATTTATGAGAATCAAGGCCTTTAAGTATATTAGCACAACAGGCTTAGTCACAAGGACATATATAAATTATATGCTATGATTTCAGAGAATCAAAGCATTTGAGGTTGGAACCTAGTTCATTACCTTTTTCTGACAGGGAGTCATAGCTACCACTGTCTTTTGGCTCATATGGAAATGAGCAAGGCCCGTAGGCACCATATTACCACGTATGGTCTAAATATGATCATCTTAATTGATGATTTAAACCCATGATTCAGAGATCATTAAATTGGGTCTGGAATCTTTCGGATAGGTTCTACCGTCTTGGCCATGTCTGCAATGACATTTAGGCTAGGTTTTACCATCTTGGCCATGTCTGCATTGACATTTAGGCTAGGTTTTACCATCTTGGCCATGTCAGCATTGACATTTAGGCTAGGTTTTACCTTTAAGATTCTTGTTAATAATTAACGCATAACAATTTCTAATTTGAAATGTTAATAAGGATCTGAATCTAAATTGAGGAACTGCCATCTTGGCCGGTCTTAATATAACCCGAGGCTAGGTCTTGTCCTTTTAGATTTTGCCATTTTATTATAATGGTAGATCTTGCAAAAAGGAATGTTAATAAGGATCTGAATCTAAATTGAGGAATTGCCATCTTGGCCGGTCTTAATATGACCCGAGGCTAGGTCTTGTCCTTTTTAGATTTTGCCATTTTATTATAATGGTAGATCTTATAAAAAGAATGTTATTTTTCATTTATTTCATATTTCATGTTTAGAATGAAAGTTCAAACTTAATCGTTCCACTATATAAAAATAAAAGTATAAAGTTGCCCTAAGCGGGACTTGAAAGGAATAGTGTTGTCCTCAAAGGGACTGAAAAGATAAATATGTCCTTATAAGGACTATTGAGGAAACGATTTTTCAGCAAAGGAGTTTCTTCTTCATTCAATTCCCGAATGCTTTCTCCTTGGTTGCACGTCTCATCCTGGTCGCGGTACGAAGCTCAGCATTTCAAGGCTCTGGGTGTGGAGAATTCCTATTACGGCTTCTTCGCTTGGCGACGTATCCAATAAAAATTGGAAGTAAAATTTCCAGATGAGGATTGATAATATTCCTATGTTAAGTCTAGACTCAGAAGGTCAAGGAACGTGCTACTGTGTCATTGAGATTAAACACCAAAAAGCTAGTGTTTAATTCACTCAATGTTGGCTCTGATACCAACCTGTCACACCCCGACTTTCCACGTGTCACCGGTGGGCCCGGTGGGGGAGTATCGTGACGTGGTTGGCAACATAATAGTCAAACAACACAATATTTAATATGCACAGCGGAAGCAAATGAAAGATATAATTCAACCGAATATAATATTGTAATATCACAACTGTCGATTGTTTATCCACAGACGGATCGAAAATAAAATGGTAACAATAGTTCAACATACTTTTAGGCATCTTAAGCTTGCGAGACTTCTTTTGACGCTAAGGAGAAAAGTCCAGCCAATTACGTATAGTACCTGCATTTAGCCTTTTTGGAAAATACGCCAGTTTACACTGGTAAATACAATTAACTGACTCATTTTGAAAATGGTTTAAGAAAATTGATTTGGATGCACGTGGCACAAAATATCTTTTATAATTTGATTAAAATGCACAGAGGCAAGATTAACCTTTTTATAACTTGGGAGAATTATTTAAATATATAATCTTGTGAACGAATTACATGTTCCTTATGCGTTCAGTAGCCCGGATCTTGTCCAGGTTAAAGATCAATAGACACACCACATTATTCCTTTTGTGCACTGACGGGTGTACGCCTACACCCCGCGCTTAAGTCGTGGCCATTTCGTAAAATGATGCCAAGGATATCCGGGACATGGTCATTAACCCCCCAAAGGCTTTAAGTAAAAAGACTGTTTAAACGAGCCGATCAAATTATTCAATTAACCACCCAACGATGGAAGATTTGATGCCCGATCAAGCGGTATGCTATATACCGTAACCCAAGCCCGTATAGGGAAAATAAGTTAAAAGTATTTACCTGAGCTAAATATAAATTCAATCCCAGCCGTATATCAATTCAGCAAGTACAGATAGCTTTACTGGGCTCCTAATCTGGAACGAAGGTTTTTAAAAACCTATTAGAATCCTAACGGGTCTTTAATTAAGCTTAAGCTTAGACCGGTTAGTTTCAAAGATACGGTTTGTACGCATGATTAAGCGATGACCGGATAGAATGTGTTTTGGACCCAACAAGTTTGAAGACTTGTTTAATATGGGTATATTATACACATTCTGGATTTTGAGATAAAACCGATAAGGTTTGACCCGTTTAGGCTAGTTTATGTAAACTAGTTACATAAACGAACCGAACGCGTAATAAGCGTAACGGGTATTCATATGAGCCATTTACAGGTTTCCTAAGTTAATATGCTCCATATATGTTGTGACATCAGTAAGATGTCTTTTATTTTGCCCGAAAGGAATTTAAACACAAACTATGCCCCGTAGGGGTAGTTTGGTCATTCAAAAGGTTATAAAAGAGTTTAAGTATTTACCTGGGTTACAGGTCTGATGTAATCAGCAAAAATACTTATTTTACCAAGTTATAACATTAGGGTAAAGTATATATGTGAAATTTATCAATTATAACCAAACTATGCACCGTAGGGGCATTTTGGTAATTTCACATAAGCCGTAAAGCTCAAAACTGAAGTCTGAGTTTAACAACCTTTGTTTACTGTTAAAATATTATAATTTGCCTCAAATATCAGTAGGTATCAACCCTTGTATGTTTAATATAGTTATAGCACATACTATGCGTTAAAAACGCTTAAAAAGGCGATTAGAGGCCATTTCCGGGTTGGATACTTAAATCTGATATTTTTACTATTACAGAAGGCTTAAAATAATTTATTTAACATATGTGATCAGTAGCAAAAGGTTTGGAGTCGTTTAGATATGTAAAACTCATTTTATGGCCCGTAAGGGCAAAATCGACAATTACCGGATTAAGCCTACGACTATAAGTTATGCTCAGCCTAAAATTAATTAAAAATCTTCAAAAATCCCAAAATAATATATTACATCAGTGGGTAAAGAGTTTGGTATCAAAAAGTAGGCTTAACTAGGCTATATGCTAATTACGCCGTTTAATTAACATAAAGCTTTTAATTTACGCTAATGAGCATAACTCTTATTCTACACCTCAAACTGATGTCAAATTTTGTATGCAAGTTTAAATATCAGTAAGTAAAGTTTCTACTGTTTCACATTTCCAAAAATCACGTTTTAAGGTAATAAGGGCATAATGGTCAACATATGAGCAATTAACGGATTCATGCGTATTAATTGGATAACTAATGATCCGAGGTGTATAATCACAGAGGGTTATACTAGCATGTAACCTGGTCCAAATGAAGCTCTTAGGTATTTCTAAAACATACCATAATGGGTCAGAACTGAAAGTCAAAGTAAAAGTCAAACTATGCGACTTTCGGTTCCGAACCGGGTCTAAACAGGAAATTGTCGGGTTGAACATGTTTAGACATGTTCTTACACTAATTACCAAGTTATATTAATGATCAAACAGGTTGTATGTGTTCTACATTGCTAATCATGCATAAATTAGAATTTAAGTATCCTGTTGACTTTTTCTTAATAAGTTTGACCCGACATTTGACCTAGTTAGAGTGGGAATCAGGGGGAACCCTTTTAAGGTTTTATTACCCACATAATTACCTACTTAAAGGTACTTTTACTTTGAGATTTGACTGAGCCATTATTAATTAATCTCAAAGTCAAACCGTAATTACGATGGTTTGACTTTTAGCTAAATATCTAAGCTAAACTTAATTAAAGAAGGATTTAGCAAACTTACAAGTGTCTAATGCTTGATTAGGAAGGCCTGGAGAGTGCTCTTGTGTTCCACAATTGATCAGAAGATGTTTGAGGAAGGAATGATCAAAGTGTTTGCACATTGGAGCTTTATATAGTGATCAAGGCACCACAATGTGTTGACATCTAAGTCTAGCACTGACCACAACATTCCCACAGGTGTCCTAGATGTTTTAGGGGTTGTTTAGGGGCCAAGGGATATGAGGAAAATCGTTTTAAATCAGTTCCAAGCGTTTAAACAGCAAACAACAACTTTTCTGTCGCTGGCAACACGCTTGCGCACCGTAAGGATCAATGCTTGTGGTGTGCAAGCCTCCCTCAACAGCCAAAAACTTGTTGTTCCTTGGTGTTTCGAAAGGGCAACCTCATATTCCGTATTTGGGACATTATTTATCAGTTTGGGGCCTCTATTATGGGTCTTTAACAGTTGCATACCCTACCATTTAGTTATGTTTGCTTGGATCCTTTTCAAAAGTGCCGAACAAGAAGGTTTACCGTAGAAATTTTCATAGGAACCAATCATGCACTTCGAATTCATTTATTGTCAACGAATTTCTGGATTTAAGATATATTAGATGTTTGATATATATGTACTTGGGTCTTGGGATTTATAAATGAGGTCGTTCAGAGGTAAAAATTTAACATGACGCCACTTTTAAATCCTGCCAAAACATCTTTATTAAATCCGGGTTTACAACGCGTTTTGTCTTACATGACACGTGTTGTTATATCATTGAACACGAATTTTCGAGGTGTTACATTATATAACTGGCTGTTTTCATCATAGAGATGAATTTTGTGGATCTAGAGGGCTTATCTCCTTTAATTGTGATCTTTTCACCCTTTGGTGAATTTATTTGGATTGACTTTTGATCACATAAAATACTAGCTTTATTGGCTATTAACCAATCCATTCCTAATACAACATCGAATCCTGCCAGATTCATTGGGTAAAGGTTTGCAATACACTTTTGATTTAGAAATTCTATTCTTGCTCCCTGCAAGATTTCAGAAATCTTAATGGTTTCCCCATTTGCTGTCTCTACTAGACATTCTTGTGGGAGTTTAGTTAATGGTCGATTGAGAAGTTTGCAAAACGAAGAATTAATAAAACTTTGGTTCGCACCAGAGTCAAATAATACCTTTGCAAAAATATCATTAACTAAAAACGTACCGGCGATCACATCCGGGATTATCTTTGCTTCTTCTGCTGTCAGCACAAAAGCTCTCGCATTTTTAGTAGTCTTATTGTTAATGGCTGGAGCTAGTTTTGGACAGTTCGGCTTGATGTGACCTTTTTCTCCACAGTTGAAGCGCATCTCATTATTAGGTTTCCTCCTGCAATCTTCTTCCTTATGCCCTGGTATCTTGCAGAAATTGTAGTAAGTGGAGCATTTTCCTGAATGCTTCTTCTTGCAAGCCTTGCAGTACGGTGTAAAGGTAGAACCTACATTTTTCCCACGGTTGGAATCACCATAATGAAATTCTTGGGTAAGCTTTTGAGCTAGGTTTCTCCTCTGGTCTTCTTCTCGTGTACGCACTAATTCATCTGTCAAGGTGTTTGCTAGTTCTACATCTTCTTCTATGGTTTGAGGTCTAGCTGCTTTGACTACATGCCTAATCTCACTGATTAATCCCCAGATATAACGGGAGATTAACACTGGTTCTGGTGATGTAAGGGGGATTCAAAGAATAATGCAGTGTACCCCTTACTATCCACTCCAGTCATCCTAAGGTTTAGGAACTTATTTGCTATCTGTTCCTTTTCATTGGGAGGGCAGAATTTTCTTTCTACCATATTCTCAAATTCCTCACATTCCATATTGTAAACCCTATCACTCCCCCTAGACTGGAGGATAGTGTTCCACCATTCTAGTGTTGAATTCTTAAACAGATTGGAAGCAAACATTATCTTATCCTCTTCCGCACACTTGCTTAATTTTAAGACTACCTCAGTCTTTTCTATCCAGCGTAAAGCTGCAATGGCCCCTTCATTGCCCGAGAATTCCATTGGTTTACAAGACCAAAATTCTTTATAAGAACAACCATAAGACATGGTTCTTCTTCTTTTGGGAATGGGCGCTTGAATTATGGGTCCATTGTTTACGCCGTGTTCAGGTTCAGTGGGTCGTTTACTATCACGTTAACTTTTATTATCTGCTTCCTGAACCGTTTTGATAATATATGGCATCGCAACTAGTATTCCTTGTGCCACTATGTGCTGGATGGCACTGTTATCCACTTGGTTTCCATTATTGTTGTTGTTCGGGTTATCGTTATACGGGTTATTGTTACTCTGGTTTTCATTACTCTGGTTTTCCTGGTTCACTTCATTGTCCATCTGAATTTTAAACATTCGCCAATTATTAGTATCATAAAATAATATTTAATGCAAACATTCACATAACACGCATATTGATAAAAAAAACGTCGAACATTGCGACTTACTCTTTCTTATATATTATGCATTTAATACAAGCTAGAACTGGAATTTAAAATTACAATACTAATATGCGTCACTAACCACGAGGTGGTCTATACTACAACATATATTATTATTACACACACATATATATATATATATATATATATTTCATACACACAGATTATATATATATATATATATATATATATATTATTTTTATCACCATCACTGATATGGGTTCATCCAGAACTCCATATTACGCTCGTCGTACTTCCAGACGAGTCGTTCTCTAACTTGCCTCATCATCTCGCTACTTTCTAAAATCTCTTCTCCGAAAGTTCAGAGTTCTTGCACATTCTCTGCACTCATTGGGGGTGCGGGTGCTGGTACTGGATCTGGGTACTGTGGCATGGGTTCTTCCTGAGGGTATGGATTCTCTAGGATTTCCCTAATGTATTCATCATTATCATAGTAGGGATCTAGAGGGTCCAGACCTGGGTAAGCTGCTAGGTTTGGCATGGGTTCGTCTGTTAGGTGGTAGCGTTGCACATAATCCCTATGATCATCAAACCACGGGTCGTAGTCTGGGTCTAAGGGATTGGGTGCTGGTACTCTAGGTATCTCTTCTGGGTTAAAATCATGCATTTGGATTTGGTTTTCTGGGTTGTTTTCAATTTCCATTGGCTGAGTGGGAAAAAAGGGTAATGGTTGAGGGGCTATGAGTTGCTCCAGGTTTGGGTCAGTAGCTGTGGTTGCTAAGATATGGAAATTTGCTAAATTTCTATTAAGCATATTTTGGGTGTGAGCATCTGTTTCTCTCTTAGCGGCTGCTAGCACTCGTTGCTGTTGTAACTTTTTCATTCTCTTCCTACGCTCATGTGCTCTTCTACTGAACCATCATCTCTTTTTAGGAGGGAATGGCTCTTCAGACGAGCCTTAAACACGAATATCCCATCTTCATTGTCAGCTAAATACCCTGAGAGGGCAGCCTGCGAAGAGGTGCCTTCGCTCCTAGGTGAGCCGGACAACTGACGATAAGCGTCGGAGGATCCTTGATCGCTCATACTGTAAACTAACAAATAGTCAAATAGCACACAACAATAAAATACCAATATGCACGTATTTCCGTAATTAATTTCCTAACGTATGATATCTTGGTGTCATCAGAACACTTCTGTGGCTGAATTAGTGGCTTGGCTCTGATACCACCTTCTGTCGATACCCCCGTCCCCTAACAACCCGGGAACGGGCGGCCGCGGCCAGTTTCGGTGGTATCCACGTGTTTATCATTTTGGCAGCGGAATCACATCAGGATCGTAGTTAGGAAATATTTTATCAGAGTAAAATACCACACTTCCATAATATTAAACACGTGGGAATAATCCCAAGTTTTAAGTACACACATTTTCATAGGAACAAATCCTATTTTATTTAACAAAACATTTCTTTATTTTGAGGTAACGACAATATAATATCACATTATCTAATGCACAGTGAGAACTATCTAACCGACAATATAACATAAATCATACCACTTATGGTGTCGAGTCTTGCACGTGGAGTGAAGCGTCGTTGTGGATCGTTGAGCACTGTACAGGTTATAGTCTGGTTTTATCAATAAGCTTTCCCCTTTTTAAAACCAAGTTCACTATAACCAATGGCTCTGATACCAATCTATCACACCCCCAAAATCCACCATGCGGAGTATCACCGCTTGGAGGCGTGACATGACCAGGATCGAGCCACCAATCATATTGAACATCGTAATTAAGTAAATAAGACCAACCACAATACGATTGGTGACCAAAGCTAGTTAACCAGGTTTAGTTTAAACAGCGGAAGCATAAAAGTTAATCCAAAGGCATAAGTCCATAGTTTATAAGTTAAAGTTCAAAACGCAAGTTTAATAGGTTCATAAGGATTTAAATAATAAGCACGGAACATAACAGTCCGTACACCACAACGACTCCTTCCTCGTGCAAGCTCCAAGCGTTTAGCGACCTGTAAGGCATGTAACAACGAGTCAACAACAAAGTTGAGTGAGTTCACGTTTGGTTGTTTAGTTTTAAGTTGTTTCTGAAAAACGTGGTTTGACTTTCGTTGGCTTAATTGCCGTGGGGGTTACCCCGTAGTTGAAAGTATGATTAACCAATTCCTTTTTCATTACCCAAACCATAACCATAATCAGTGGGGGCTTTCCCCGTGTGAACTACTAGACGGTATGATATCGACTACTACACAAATAAGTTGTGCCCTATATCAGCGTCTATCATCACTGATAATCTGCCATAGTCCATTAGTACACGCCCGTCCGACCGGCACGGTGGGAGGTTTGTTAAAACTAATAGCGCTATTAACTAATGACCCGCTCGCCATTGGCCTCGGCGATTAAGTCGATATAATGAAGAGGGACTTATTGATAGAGTTTTGTCTAGCTAGTTTTTAAGGTTGTTGTCCTACACCAGGAGGACGAATGTACGTATTCTGCACCAGGAGAATTCATAGGATTAATAATGGCATCCTACCTATGGAGGATGGCCGTACATATCTTCCCAAGGGGATATGTAGATTTAGTTTTAAATTCTTTAACCCATTCCCAAACCACCGGGAATCCCATGCCTTGTAGAAAGTGTGAACTCACCTCGGTTTGCTCGGTTAGATTCTCAAATATAGCTAACAGTCAAGGTCGGTCAATCACGTCCTAATATGATTACCGGTTAATCATTTAGTGATTTTTAAATAGAGCACAAAGTTCCTACACATATCTATCACATAACATGCATCACTTTAACGGTTTATGCCCATATAAGTTTCCCATCCATTCTTCACTCATAAACAAACATACGATGATGCACATAACACATATAACATGTTAGATCATTCACAGATAGCATACTCGACATTTAGACACGCAAATTACAGCTTATGTCATTTCAGCATAAATATTCAAAACCGGGCTGTTTCGGACATTTTAATAAAATAGTTAACTTATTCCAAAAATTCCCAAATTTTTACAGAGTGTCTTAAACGTTCCAAATTTTATTGTGCAAAAATATCGAGGTCCAGTTTATTACTAATATTTTATAAAAATTTATTTTCCGGACTGAACTCAGATTTATCTTTTTCTGACCACAGTCCACGGAACAATTTATTAAAAATTCATCGTAAGTCCGATTTACGAAATTCCAGTGGGGTAATTACAAATACTTCATTTGTCATCTATAGTACAATTTTCATGATCTAACTCTACACAGAACTCACGTTATGACAGAAAACAAAACGCATATTTTCAGCAGAAAAATGCAGCTCTAGCTGCTGTTACGAAATAATGCTTTAAAAATAGTAAACGGAGTCCAAAAATTATGATTCTGGTGCCATTAGAACCGTATTTCATAATACATAAATCTAGGCTTCAGAAAATACATTTTACATTAAGTTATGGCCTGTTTACAGCCAACTGAAGTTGGCTGTAAAGCTTGGACAGATTCTGTTTTTAGTCTTTAGCTTTCTAGTTTGTGTTCGATTGATTCCGTTAATCATGTTTAGTGATCACAACAACATCAAACATCAATATTAACCAACAAATCATCAGAAAATCAACAAGAATCATAACAACACAAGATCTACATGATTTACACACATAACTCCTCTTTATCCACACTTTAACGCATTATGTTCGAGACTTGTTCATGAGCTTTAAAGTTTCTTAACTTTTTATCATTCTAACATCTATTAACCACTTAAATAACATAAAGAATGAATGGATCTAAGTTCTTACCACTAGCTCAAGGCTAGGGAAGTTCGAGTGAAGAAATGTGGTGGTTAATAGCGAATGGAGAAGGTCCTTCCACTTCCGAGAGCACCGAGCTTCCTTGTATGATCTCTAGCACCTTGGTATGTAAGAATATGGCTTGAACAAGATTTGAATGATGGGTGGATGTGGGGTGTTGGTTTCAGCCGATTGTAAGGAGAGGGAGAGAGATGAGAGCAATTTTTGAAGTGTTGTGGTTAGTGAATGCTCGTGTCCTTCAAGCTTACTTATGGACCATCTTCAACTATTAACCCTTAGGTAATATGTTGTCAAGATATTAGACAAACTTGATTAAAATAATCAAAATTGTGTGGAGTGTGTCCCCTGTGGGGAACCGTTCGGTTAGGGGGGGGGGGGGCTTATGGTTAGATTTCAAATGTATAGTTAGGAACTAGTTAGTTTAGTTAGGGATTTAAATAGGTTATTAGTGTGTAGTGTAATATAACGGGTGTTAGGGTGTTCGTGGACCCTAACTAGCTCAGAAAGGTGTAAACAATGTCATTGACATTATTTTCATGTTCCGGGTAAAGTCCGGTTGTTTGGTTCGATACTGTTCCGTTAAACTGCTTAATTAATCCGTAAAGCGTCCTATATATATATTTTTGTAACGTTTTTAATTTTCAACACTCAGGAAAGCATACCAGACCATTTAGTGACTTTTCTGTACTTTATTAGTATGTTAACAAGTACATGTAAGTATAACACAGTAATCAGAGAGCAGTTAAATGATTCAGCACAGTCATCAAGTACTTTAATTAACATTAATAGATTGTACGGTTACATGGAATTATGAGAGTTGTCACATTCTCCCCCTGTTAAGAGAATTTCGTCCCGAAATTTAGCGCGTGGTTACTGAGGAAGCTAGTTAAGTTGCGTTGGTTTCCTGGTTTTCCTGGGGTGTCACATCATCCCAGATTGATTTGGAATTTCGTCCCAAAATTCTGCAGTAGCTTCAGCCTCAGTAGTGGTTGCGTTTTTCTTAAACAGCTGGGGATACTTGAGTTTCATTTGGTCTTCTCGTTCCCATGTATACTCTGGGCCACGACGGGCATTCCAACGAACTCGGACGAGAGGTATCCTGGTACGCTTAAGGATCTTAACATCTCGATCCGGAATCTCTACTGGTTCCTCGACGAATCGCAGCTGGTCGTCGATTATGAGTTCCTTGAAAGGAACTATGAGGGTCTCATCTGACAGACACTTCTTTAGATTCGACACATGGAAAACATTGTGAACTCCGCTGAGTTCTTCAGGTAGATTCAACCTGTAGGCGACTTTGCCAATTTTCTCAATGATCTCGAACGGTCCGACATAACGCGGATTGAGCTTGCCTCGTTTGCCAAAGCGGACTACACCTTTCCAAGGTGAGACTTTGAGTAGCACTCGATCCCCAACCTGGAACTCGAGCGGATTGAGCATAGCTTTTCTGACGGTCACGAGCTGCCGCCATTCACTGTCGTATCTGAGCAATTCTCTCGGTGGTATCTACCACAAGTTCTGGGCCAGTGATTTGACTGTCACCAACTTCTGCCCAACAAAGAGGTGATCGGCACTTGCGTCCGTACAATGCCTCGAACGGAGCGTCCTGAATGCTGGTGTGGTAACTGTTGTTATATGAAAACTCCACTAACGGAAGGTGCTTTTCCCAGCCATTACCAAAATCGATTACACATGACCTAAGCATGTCTTCAAGGGTTTGGATGGTGCGTTCAGATTGCCCATCCGTCTGTGGGTAATAAGCGGTGCTCATATCTAGACGTGAGCCAAAGGACTTGTGCATTGCTTGCCACAGTTCAGAAGTAAAACGCGCGTCACGATCAGAAATGATGGAGGTTGGCACTCCGTGCCTTGATACCACTTCTTTAGGTAAATGTCTGCAAGAGTAGAAAACTTATCCGTTTCTTTGATTGCCAGGAAATGTGCAGACTTGGTCAGTCGATCCATGATCACCCAAATGGTATCGTTTCCGCGTTGAGATCTGGGTTGGCCAGTAACAAAATCCATGGAAATTTGCTCCCATTTCCATTTAGGTATCTCTGGTTGTTGAAGTAGGCCTGATGGTTTCTGATATTCAGTCTTGACTCTCGCATAAGTCAAGCACTTACTGACGTAGGTTGCTATGTGGGCTTTCATGCCAGGCCACCAATACGTAGTCTTGAGGTCATGGTACATTTTATCCGAACCAGGGTGTACCGAATAACGAGACTTGTGTGCTTCATCCATCACAAGCTCGCGTAGGTCTCCATAAAGTGGAACCCAAATAAGTCTGTTTACATAGCAGGCGCCGTCTTCCTTTTGTTCCAGCCGTTGCCTTGATCCTCGTAGGGACTCAGCCCTGATGTTTTCTGCTTTCAACGCTTCAACCTGAGCATCGCGAATCTGAGCGGGAAGGCTAGATTGAATGGTAAGCTGTAACGCATGTACACGCTTAGGTATAGTATCCTTCCGACTGAGGGCGTCGACCACAACATTGGCTTTGCCCGGATGGTACTTGATTGCGCATTCGTAATCATTCAAGAGTTCGACCCATCGGCGTTGTCGCATGTTTAACTCCTTTTGCTTGAAGATATGCACGAGACTCCTGTGATCGGTGTAAATGGTGCACTTGGTACCGTACAGGTAATGTCTCCATATCTTAAGTGCGAAAATAACTGCTCCCAGCTCCAAGTCATGCGTAGTGTAGTTCCTTTCGTGAACTTTAAGTTGGCGCGATGCGTAGGCAATGACCTTGTCACGTTGCATCAATACGCAACCAAGTCCTTGGATGGAAGCGTCGCAGTAAACCACAAAATCATCTGTGTCTTCAGGCAATGAGAGGATAGGCGCGCTACAAAGTCTATCCTTCAAGTGCTGAAATGCGGAATCCTGTGCATCACCCCAACGATAGGTGACACCCTTCTGAGTCAGTGAAGTGAGAGGTTGCGCAATCTTTGAGAAATCCTTGATAAATCTTCTGTAATATCCTGCCAAACCCAAGAATTGGCGGATTTCTGTTGGTGTACGGGGTGCAGGCCAGTTCTTGATTGAGTCAACCTTGGATGGATCAACATGAATCCCATCCTTGTTTACCACATGGCCTAGAAAGTGAACTTCGCGAAGCCAGCAGTCACATTTCGAAAACTTGGCATACAACTGCTCTTTTCGAAGAAGTTCCAGCATAAGTCATAGATGCTACTCGTGTTCCTCCTGACTCTTCGAATAGATCAGGATATCATCGATGAACACAATGACAAACTTATCCAGGTAAGGCTTGCACACTCGGTTCATGAGATCCATGAAGACCGCTGGTGCATTCATCAACCCGAAAGGCATGACCAGAAACTCGTAATGGCCGTAACGAGTTCTGAATGCTGTTTTGGAGACGTCCTCATCTCGGACTCTCAGCTGATGGTATCCCGATCTCAAATCAATCTTAGAGTAATAGCTCGACCCTTGTAACTGGTCGAACAAGTCGTCAATACGTGGGAGAGGATAACGATTCTTCACGGTCACCTTGTTAAGTTCGCGGTAGTCGATACACATTCTGAAAGTACCATATTTCTTTTTCACAAACAAGACTGGAGCTCCCCAGGGCGAAGAGTTAGGACGTATAAAACCCTTTTCTAAGAGTTCTTGTAGTTGCGTGGATAGTTCTTCAAGTTCTGATGGAGCTAGACGATAAGGTGCTCGAGCTATGGGCGCTGCTCCAGGAGCTAGCTCGATTTGAAATTCAACTTGACGATGAGGCGGAAAACCAGGTAATTCCTCAGGAAATACCTCGGGAAAGTCACGTACAATAGGGATGTCTTCAATTATCTTCTCTTCCGTTGATGTGTCAGTAACGAGTGCTAAAATGGCAGTGTGGCCCTTTCGCAAACACTTCTGGGCCTTAAGGAAAGAGATGATGCCTTCGACAGCACCACTCTTGTCGCCACGAATCACGAGAGGTTCTTCACCAGAACGAGGAATGCGGACGATTTTCTCCTTGCAAACAATCTCCGCTTGATGATGAGATAGCCAATCCATCCCAATAACGACATCGAAACTACCAAGTGTGATAGGGATGAGATCGATAGAGAAAGTCTGACCAGCTAAGACGAGGTTACAACCTTTAACCACATGTGTGGCTTCATGACTTTTACCGTTAGCTAGTTCTACCTTGTGTTTGGTGTTCAGAAGTGTTGGAGTGCGCTTAAGCATTTGGCTAACTTTCAAGGACACATAACTAGTATCGGCACCCGAATCGAATAAAACAGTAACAAAGAAGTCGTCCAGAAGAAACTTACCCATCACAACGTTGGGGTCGTTCCTTGCCTCACCTTTCCCAATCACGAACACACGACCCCTTGCTCCATTACCATTGTTGTTACCCCCGTTGTTGCCTCCATTGTTGTTCCCGTTTCCTTGATTGTTGTTGTTCTGATTCTGGTTCAGTTGGGGGCAGTTCCTCTTAAAGTGACCTTCAGCGCCACACTGAAAGCATCCTTAATTGCCCTGCTGTTGCTGCTGATGGTGGTTCTGTGGAGCTTGTTGTTGTTGTTGGCGATTCTGATTTGCAGGACGCGGGCTCCTGCAATCCCTAGCTTCTTGGCCCAGCTTGTGACATCTCTGACATCGACCTTTGTTGCACTGCCCGTTGTGATGCTTGTTGCACCGGTTGCACTTGGGGTGGTTTCCTCGGTATCCACCCTGTCCTTGATTACCGGAAGATTGCTGAGCAGGACTCTGGTAGTCATCAGTCTTTCGCTGCTGAGACTGACCCGAAGCAGAATCCTTACTGGAGTTCCCATCCCATTTTCGCTTGTTGTCGGTAGGTGCATCAGAAGTAGCTGTGACACTGATTCGTTTGGGCAGCCTGTTTTGCTCCACCACCTGGTCAGTGAGTCGATGGGCCAACTTGATGATTTGCTGTGTGGTACCCAGGTTGGCTGAAGTCACGTGACTTTGAATCTCTGGTACAAGGCCCTTGAGATACAGCTCAATACGTTTGATGGGAGGGTCCACCATAGTAGGGCATAAGATGGCCAGCTCATTTGACCTCTTAGTATACGCCTCAATCTCAGACCCCGTCATCTTCAGATTGAAAAATTCCACTTCTAGCTTGTGGATGTCATCCCGACTGCAGTACTCCTCTTTGATCAGTTCTTTGAAACCATTCCAGGGGGTGGCATTAGCAACTGCCAGTCCTAGTAGTTGAACCTGTGCCTTCCACCAGGTTAACGCAGCTCCATCAAGTGTTCCGGTAGCATATTTCACCCTACGGTCTTCGGGGCATTCGCACATCTCGAAAACTGACTCAAGCTTCTTGAACCAGTGTAGAAGGCCCACTGCTCCTTCTGTGCCACTGAAAGTAGTAGGTCGGCAGTCCATGAACGTTTTAAACGTGCACACAGGAGGCTGAGCATGTTGACCTGTTGCGCGAGAATAAAAGATAAGGTTAAGCACGAGGGCTGGTTTGCGAAGGTAGGATCTAAACGTCCTAAGGTGAGTTGATATGGCAGGTTATACCTCCTGCAGGGTTAGCTGCGAGTGCCTCAGCGACTCGTTCGTTGATCAAATCCATCAACTGGGCTTGAGTGAGGTTGATACGTCCTCCGCGTCCGCTCATGATCTTCATAATGAAGCAACGTAAGTGAGAAAGGTGTCGCGAAAGTACGTAAGTGTGGGACGACAATAGAGTGTAAGCACACAAGGTTCAAATAGCAATTGTCACATTATCTAATGCACAGTGAGAACTATCTAACCGACAATATAACATAAATCATACCACTTATGGTGTCGAGTCTTGCACGTGGAGCGAAGCGTCGTTGTGGATCGTTGAGCACTGTATAGGTTATAGTCTGGTTTTATCAATAAGCTTTCCCCTTTTTAAAACCAAGTTCACTATAACCAATGGCTCTGATACCAATTTGTCACACCCCCAAAATCCACCATGCGGAGTATCACCGCTTGGAGGCGTGACATGACCAGGATCGAGCCACCAATCATATTGAACATCGTAATTAATTAAATAAGACCAACCACAATACGATTGGTGACCAAAGCTAGTTAACCAGGTTTAGTTTAAACAACGGAAGCATAAAAGTAAATCCAAAGGCATAAGTCCATATTTTATAAGTTAAAGTTCAAAACGCAAGTTTAATAAGTTCAAAAGGATTTAAATAATAAGCACGGAACATAACAGTCCGTACACCACAACGAATCCTTCCTCGTGCAAGCTCCAAGCGTTTAGCGACCTGTAAGGCATGTAACAACGAGTCAACAACAAAGTTGAGTGAGTTCACGTTTGGTTGTTTAGTTTTAAGTTGTTTCTGAAAAACGTGGTTTGACTTTCGTTGGCTTAATTGCCGTGGGGGTTACCCCGTAGTTGAAAGTATGATTAACCAGTTCCTTTTTCATTACCCAAACCATAACCATAATCAGTGGGGGCTTTCCCCGTGTGAACTACTAGACGGTATGATATCGACTACTACGCAAATAAGTTGTGCCCTATATCTGTCACGACCCCCGACCCACCCTGGACGGAATCGGAAGTCGTGAACAGTCCAGCGGTACCGGTGATTATTTTAAAAACGTTGCAGCGGAAATTTCATCAGGACCGTGAGTTAGGAAAAATATCAGAGTTTAGAAACACCGGATTTTATTTATTAAATAGATGGGATAAACCCATGTTTTATAAGATAAATTTGTTTACATAAAACAATATTTCTTAATTTGATTTAATTAATAAAAAAAGCCACTTCTTGAAGCCTTTCAGTGTCGTATCCAGCTCTTATTCCAATCTACTGTAATTACCTGAAAAATGTTTGAAAAAGGTTTTGTCAGCGAAAATACTGAGTGAATTCATTCCATTTTATAAAATATATTGTTATACCTTACAGTATTAAGGTTTTTATATCTATTTATATTTATCGAACTCAATCAGTATTTGTCACATAGCGGCAGTTCCAATATGACATTAATCATATCTCCCATTGGCTCACGTTTGTCCAATAGTGAATTTATCAATTAATTATATTTTACTATTATTCAATTTATCTGTCACTAGGCGATTCCTGTGACTATAATCATGTCAATATTGATTATTCTTTCAATTAATGATTCTGATCATATCACTGTTGATCATTCTTTCAACTAGTGATTCTATAACACTGTTGATCATTCTCTCAACTAGTGCTTTTGGTCATGTCACTGTTGATCATTCTTTCAACTAGTGACTCAGATTATATTACTGTTGATCATTCTTTCAACTAGTAATTTCTATTCATAACACTGTTGATCATTCTCTCAACTAGTGTCTTTGGACATGTCACTGTTGATCATTCTCTCAACTAGTGACTCCGGACTTAATTGTGTCCCGTGACATTTCTTTGTCAAATATATTACTTATGGCATAAAACCATTTAATCCAGAAAATGACATATATCAATTTATGTCAAATTACTATAACTTATCAAATATAATATGTTAATTAAATAATTGTAATATCATTATTTAATATTTTAACATGACTAAGACTAAAATATAATCTTAGTAAAATGCATAATTTCCACTGTTATTGTAATCATGATAATGTTAACTAACTTTCTGGCAAATAATAATGAGAATCAAATAATGTATAAAACATTTCATACCAGCAGTTAATATAAAAACTTAATCACTGTAAGTATAACTGGTAAATATTTAGGATTCTGGAAAAGCATTTGTAAATATAATTGTATCACAAAAAGGTGATAAAACTATGAGAAAATAGAGTGGACTCACAAACTGTGAGAAAAGAGAAATGAACTCACATTGCAGATTTCTACGGGCAAAGCTTAGTCTACAGATAATCCTTGATATATATTGCAGATTTAATTTGAGCAGAGCTTAGCCTATTTCTTTAGCCTGGTAACCTAGTGTACATGAACTAGGTAATAACTAATACAGCATTTACGATAACTCACGAGATAAAACCCTCACAACGAATGACAAAGTGCAATACTTAACAATTCAGCGGATTCACAACGAATGACAGAGTATAGTCCTATTTCGAACATCACTCAAACATTCAAGTCGAAATCACGATGAATAACAAAGTATAAACTCAATTTGAGCGGCACTTAAACAATCGTTGGATAGTTATAATCGATCGGACGTTGAATCGTAGCAGCGATCGAGTTAATACCCTGTGCAGCAGCACCCCGCTATACTAATTTAGTGATTTGTGTGTGTTTCTGAAGTAATTGGACAATAATTCAGCGTGAATTTGAAGTTTGAACGTCGTTCCAATTGCAGAATTCAAGTCCCGAAGCCTTCTATTTATAGCCAGAAAACCGTCCCCCTCGCGCCACGCGAGGGGTCCTCTTATTCCTGTCGCGTGGCGCGACAGGTCACTTCTAGGGTAGAGTAGGTGCGTGTCTTTTATAGCTTTGGTGAGTCAGATTTCGACGTAATTCAATTCCTACAGCAAACTGTAAGGATATTACCGACTAGGGTTTACCCCCCCTGAGTTTTAGGGGCCCTGATCCTGATTCCGATTATTCTGAAAATTTTAGGGTTCGCGTAGAATTACTTGGGTGTCTCAATTAGGGTTTCCTATTGAATAAAATAATAATATAAATAGGACTTTTAATGAGGGTTGTTACATTCTCCCCACCTTAATAAAAATCTCGTCCTCGAGATTTGGGTTACGATATTTCTTTTAGACTTATGTCATATTCTAGTCAATAAAAACAATATTAAAGTAGATGACACAGAATTGATTATCAAATTTTGTGAATACTAGTTGTATTATATGTAGAATTCAAAGGTTCAACTGAATTAGTTGAAGAAATCGTTGTCAAACGGATGAGATAAAATGATATAATTTCCAAAGTGACTAGGTTCAAGTCAAAAGATATATGATCAAATAGATATTGTCACACCCCAAATTTCCACGTGTTACCGGTGGGCCCGGTAGGGGAATAACGTGACGTGGTTGGCAACATCATAGTCAAACAACACAATATATAAATGCACAGCGGAAGCAAAAGGATAAATATATTACAATCCGAAATAGTGTAACATCAAAGTATTACAACGGAAGTAAGGATCCACAGGCGGATCTTAAAACAACAAAAGAAATTTTCAGACTAATGGCTTATGTGGAGGAGTTGCAAATTCCTCATCTAACAAGTCCTGAGCAGCTTCCAGCCTATTATGTACTTGTACCTGTCACTTAGACTTTGGAAAATACGTCAGTTTTCACTGGTAAATACACTCAACTGACTCATTTGAAAAGGGTTTAAGAAAATTGGTTTAGGTGCATGAGGCACGAAAATATATTGACACTTTGATTAAAATGCTCAAGTCAATATTAATCTTTTATACTTGGGACAAACTATATCTCATGTTATCAGTTTTACATAACTTGCTCTACATACGGGGCCCGGTTCTATGCCGGTTCAAGATTAACCGACACACCACTATTCCCCTATTGGGAATCCCTTATTGGGTATAATTAATTAATTAGCATATAGCATCTGTCAGGTGTATGCCTACACCCCGTGCTTAAGTCGTGGCCATTGCAATTTAATGAGTCAAGGATATCCAGGACACGGTCGCATTAACCCCCAATGTTTCAGTCAAGCAATACGAATTAAAAACAGGTTATTTGGATTTCCCGACTCATTGGTCTTCGAATCCCATACCTGACCATGCGGTATTTATATTACCGTATCCCAAGCCCGTAATAGGGAAAATAAGTTAAGAGTATTTACCTGAGCTAGCTCCTGTCTTAAATAGCAAGAATTATAATAACTCAGCCGTATTCACTTAAGTAAGTGTAGGTACAATTTACCGGAAGGCTCTAGTCTGGAATGATGGTATAAACAACCAATTAGAATACTAACGTGTCTTTAATTAAGCCTAAGCTTAGACCGGTTAGTCTTAAGGAAATATACGGTTCAAACACATGATTAAACGAAGACCGGAATAGGATGTGTTTTAGACCCGACAAGTTCGGAGACTTGTATAATATGGGTATATTATACACATTCTGGATTTTGAGATAATAACGATAAGGTTTGACCCGTTTCGGCTAATTTATGTAAACTAGTTACATAAACCGAACCGAACGCGTATGAAGCGTAACGGGTAACCATAAGAGTCCTAAACAGGTTTCCTAAGTTAACATGCCTTAAATATGTTGTGATATCAGTAGGATACCTTCCGTTATGCCCAAAACGAGTTTAATCTCAAATTAAGCCCCTTAGGGGTATTTTGGTCATTTTAAAGATTATAAAAGGGATCAATTAAGCTTCTGTGATCCGGGTCTGAATAAATCAGTAAAATAACTTATTTTAACAGGTTAAAACATTTGGTTATAAGTCTTATATGCCAAAATAGTTTTAAACTCTAACTATTCGTTTAATACGCGTATAATGTCGTTTTAAACGATTTACGGGTTAATATAGGATTCTGAGTTTTCTGATCAGTTCAACAGGTTCAAAATACTCCATTTATTATTTGAAATCAGTAGCAATTGGATTGGTATCAAAAGGATTTGTAAAACTCATTTTATGGCCGAAAAGGGTATATTCGGTATTAACCGAATTAAGGCGATAATCCTAGCTTATGATCAGTTTAAAAATAATTAAAAATCTTCAAAAATCTCAAAATATTATTTTACATCAGTGGGTAAAAGGTTTGGTGTCAAAAATTGGGTTTAGACAGGCTTTATGCTAATGACGCCGTTTAATTAATAAAAGCGTTCTTAATTACGCCAATGAACATATCTCCTAATCTAGACCTCCGATTGACGTGAAATTTTAGGGACATGCTTAATAATCAGTAACAAAGGTTATAGTACTTTCACATTCCCAAAAATATCGTTTTATGATCATAAGGGCATTATGGTCACTATTTAAGCATTTAACGGAAACGTCGGACAATCGAGGTTTCAAGTGGTATAAACGCAGAGGGTTATACACACATGTAACTAGGTCCTAATGGAACTTTAAGGCATGTCTAAACCTATATAAATCGGGTCAGAATCGAAGTCAAAGCAGAAAGTCAAACTATGCGACTTTCGGCTCCGAATCGGTTCAAAACAGAGAGTTGTCGAATCAAACAAGCTTAAACAAGTTTTTATACTTATTTGCAGGTTATATGCATGTTAAAACAGATTACACGTCTTCTGGATCATTAATTACAGGTTTAATGATTCTGTTGACTTTTTCGGAATAAGTTTGACTCGACAAACGACATAGTTAGGATTTGAATCAGTGGGTGCTCTTTTAGGGGTTAATTGTCTACATAAATACCAACTTATAACATCTTTCGCTTCGACAAAACTCTGGACCGTTTATGATTTATCGTAAAGTCAAACCGTAGTTACGACGGTTTGATTTCTAGGCTATAAACTAAGCATAACCCAAACAAGAAGGATCAAGGGTACTTACATACGTCTAATGAATGATTTGGAAAGCTTATATCAGTTCTTGAGCTCCTCTAAAAGTCCAGAAGTTGAAATGTGCAAGTATGTTGCAATATGAGACTTTATAAGAACTTTGATCTTTCACAAATTGATGCCAAATGAGTGAAGTAATGATCCAAGATCAGTACATATACCCAAAATAAGTTATAAACCACTTTAGGCAGCCCATAGAATCGAAATACCATGATTAAAGTCGGTTAGAACATGCAAACAGGCACCTGCCTGTTTTTTCTGCATCTGCAGGTCTCACGCGGGCCGCCTCACATTTTGTTAAATCTCACGCGGGCCGCCTGAGCCTTGTGTTCAGGTTTCCCATTTTTCTTTAATTGCATTTTGGCCCTTGGTCCCCCGAAAGGTCGTTTTCGAGTTGTTTCTTGCATTAAGAGGCTTTATATTTGACATATGGGGGCTTTAATACTTATACCCACTTTGTCAAGTCCTCGGGTAACTTTGTGATCACCCGAAAAGCCCTAATTTTCTATGTTGACGATTCTAACCCTCACACACGAATTTTATCATAACTTTCTCATATGATAACGAAACTTGGTGAAATTTTTATGGTGCATTCTAGTGAGCATAATTAATCGTTACAAGGCTTCGGGTTCGCTATAAGGTCACTCAGAGGTATATCTTTAACATGTTGACACATTTAACCCCTGTAGTTTGTAATCTCACACTTTCTTTCACAATTCGCTTCGTATGATCCATGATCCATTCGTTTAAGGTTATAAACATCATGTAGGGTTATTGTAAAGTATATTTATTCATTGTTGACACTTTGAACCCTTATATTTACACAGTTTCATTGTTTGTCAACTTTAGTCCTTCAAGGACATTCTTTCATACGTTCAAAGGTTATGACACGTGTCAAGACATTATAGGACGTAAATTTTTGGGGTGTTACAGATATTTAGAATGAATGTGAAGAACTTTTAGAATCAATAAAAATTCTTTGTCAAAAGAAAGCTTACTTTGATTGGCAACAGAAGAAGACTCAGAATCAACAAGCTCAAAATGAAATAAAAGCATGAAAATGATTGTCAATTATCGAATCATAACAAGAGAAAAATCAGGGTGTTGACATTTATTAAATTGCAAGGATACACCGAAATACAATAGAGTTTAGTGTATCATTGTCTTAATACGTAATTGCATCAAGACTATTTTCAAATGATGAGTCAAACGAAATACATACGTGGTTTTGAATGATTCGTATGATTATGATTAGCCCAAGCTACAAGTTTATAACGACGCCACAAGGTGTCGAAATGATTGAAATAATTCAATAATTACGGTGACCGAACAATTTCACCGTATAGTCAACTGAAAGCTTTAATGAAGTGAATTTGGATATTCATTTCGAATAGGATTTTCAAATGAAAAGACCAAATGAATATTATAAAACTTTCGATAAATGATGAAAGAAACGTTAAGAGGTACACCGGAATATGATATGAATTTGTGTACACTTATCTTAACACATAATTGTATTAAGACTGTTTAAGATGATGAACCAACAGAAATTAAAATTCGTTCATCAGGAGTGAAAATGAGATTATCTCAAGATTCAAATTAAAGAAAATGCCACCACAAGGTGTCATAGTAATTGAAAATAGTAGCGGTGAATGAAACGAATTTCACCATGCTTTAAATCAAATGAAGTAAGTCCGAATGTTTTAAATAAATCTAGTAGGATTGAAATCGAAATACTTGAATAATGTTTTTCGATTAAAGATGATAAAACAATAAGGATTACGAAACGCTCGATTGTTGATATAAAAATCTTTAAGAGATACACTGAATATATGAAATGAATTTGTGTAAAATTATCTTAGCACATGATTGTGTTAAGATTGATTTTATAGAATAAACCAACAAAGCGGATTCAATATAAATGAATAATTACCCGTATGCAACGAGATTAGCACAAGCTTCAAATTTTGTGAAAACGTCACCACAAGGTGATCGTGACCAAATAAATGATTCAGCGAAAGTGAAAACCAAACAATTCTGTTATAGGTTTTGAATAGATGAAGTACTTGACAGAATATATTTATTTATAAACTTTTATTTGTACTAGGGTCAAATAATAACTTAATTTAGATATTATATATCAGCTATTACGTCTGGAATCATTTCTGATTCTTGCGTAGTAAGTACGAATGCTCGCGCGTTCTTCTTAACTCCGTCTGTTGTTTTGACCTTGTTATCGAGTGCTTTGGTTAGTTTAGGGCAATATGGTTTGATGTGTCCTGTTTCTCCGCAATTGAAACAAACATTAGTTTTCCTTCTACACTCTTCCTCTATATGTCCGATCATCTTGCAGAAGTCACAGTAGGATGTTTTCCTAAAACGGCATCTTCCTGAATGTTTTTTGTTACAGCTTCTGCAGGTAGGTTGCTCCAATGACGATTCAGTTCCTGTCTTCTTGTAGAATTCTTGGGAAATTTTATGGGCTAACTCTTTCTTCTTGTTTTCTTCTCTTGTGCGGATTAGTCCATCTGTCAGCATGTTAGCTAGTTCAACTGCTTCTTCAATAGTCTGTGGTCTAGTGGCCTTAACTATGTCTCGGATTTCACTAACTAATCCCCAAATATAACGAGAAATTAGTACAGGTTCTGGCGAAGCCAAAGTTGGTACCATTCTTGCATATTTGAAGAACGTGGTCGTATATTCACGACAATTCACATCTATCATTTTATGATTTAGGAACTTGTTAGCCATTCGTTCCTTTTCATAAGGAGGACAAAATTTCCTTTTTGTCATTTCCTTGAATTTTTCCCAGTTCATGGCATAAACCATGTCACTTCCTTTTGCCTGAAGAATTGTATTCCACCATTCTAAGGCTTCTTCCTTAAAGAGATTAGATGCATACATCACCTTATCTTCTTCGGTACATTTGCTGATTGTAAGAACAGCTTCTGTCTTTTCCAACCATCGCAGAGCAGCCGTGGCTCCTTCACTGCCGGCGAACTCAGTTGGTTTACAAGCTAGAAATTCTTTGTAGGTACATCCGAGAGTCATCGCCTTCTTTTTCTTGGGAAATGGGGTTTTGATAATATCATCATTACCTCCATTGTCACTATGGCTAAAACCATCGTCACGAGTATGCTTGCTACTCACAACTTTGGTAGGTTCTACGGTATTTTTAACAGCTTTAATTATTAAAGGTAAAGCATTAACTATTCCTTGAGCTATTAGATTTTCTATAGCATTTTTATCCAAAGGATTTTCATTATTAGCATGAACTTCTGGATTATGTGGTACTTCATTCGACATCTGAATTGCAAACATTTTTACTTATTAATATCACAGAATAATTAAAATAAAACAATACTTCCAGGATATTATCTGTGCATATTAACATATATATATTCATAAATAACACATATGTTAATTTGTATCAGTTTCCTAACTTTATTGTTTAAGTTTAGGTATTAAAAGAACACCTAAATAGCTTAAACAAGTGGCTCTGATACCACCTTCTGTCACGACCCCCGACCCACCCTGGACGGAATCGGAAGTCGTGAACAGTCCAGCGGTACCGGTGATTATTTTAAAAACGTTGCAGCGGAAATTTCATCAGGACCGTGAGTTAGGAAAAATATCAGAGTTTAGAAACACCGGATTTTATTTATTAAATAGATGGGATAAACCCATGTTTTATAAGATAAATTTGTTTACATAAAACAATATTTCTTAATTTGATTTAATTAATAAAAAAAGCCACTTCTTGAAGCCTTTCAGTGTCGTATCCAGCTCTTATTCCAATCTACTGTAATTACCTGAAAAATGTTTGAAAAAGGTTTTGTCAGCGAAAATACTGAGTGAATTCATTCCATTTTATAAAATATATTGTTATACCTTACAGTATTAAGGTTTTTATATCTATTTATATTTATCGAACTCAATCAGTATTTGTCACATAGCGGCAGTTCCAATATGACATTAATCATATCACCCATTGGCTCACGTTTGTCCAATAGTGAATTTATCAATTAATTATATTTTACTATTATTCAATTTATCTGTCACTAGGCGATTCCTGTGACTATAATCATGTCAATATTGATTATTCTTTCAATTAATGATTCTGATCATATCACTGTTGATCATTCTTTCAACTAGTGATTCTATAACACTGTTGATCATTCTCTCAACTAGTGCTTTTGGTCATGTCACTGTTGATCATTCTTTCAACTAGTGACTCAGATTATATTACTGTTGATCATTCTTTCAACTAGTAATTTCTATTCATAACACTGTTGATCATTCTCTCAACTAGTGTCTTTGGACATGTCACTGTTGATCATTCTCTCAACTAGTGACTCCGGACTTAATTGTGTCCCGTGACATTTCTTTGTCAAATATATTACTTATGGCATAAAACCATTTAATCCAGAAAATGACATATATCAATTTATGTCAAATTACTATAACTTATCAAATATAATATGTTAATTAAATAATTGTAATATCATTATTTAATATTTTAACATGACTAAGACTAAAATATAATCTTAGTAAAATGCATAATTTCCACTGTTATTGTAATCATGATAATGTTAACTAACTTTCTGGCAAATAATAATGAGAATCAAATAATGTATAAAACATTTCATACCAGCAGTTAATATAAAAACTTAATCACTGTAAGTATAACTGGTAAATATTTAGGATTCTGGAAAAGCATTTGTAAATATAATTGTATCACAAAAAGGTGATAAAACTATGAGAAAATAGAGTGGACTCACAAACTGTGAGAAAAGAGAAATGAACTCACATTGCAGATTTCTACGGGCAAAGCTTAGTCTACAGATAATCCTTGATATATATTGCAGATTTAATTTGAGCAGAGCTTAGCCTATTTCTTTAGCCTGGTAACCTAGTGTACATGAACTAGGTAATAACTAATACAGCATTTACGATAACTCACGAGATAAAACCCTCACAACGAATGACAAAGTGCAATACTTAACAATTCAGCGGATTCACAACGAATGACAGAGTATAGTCCTATTTCGAACATCACTCAAACATTCAAGTCGAAATCACGATGAATAACAAAGTATAAACTCAATTTGAGCGGCACTTAAACAATCGTTGGATAGTTATAATCGATCGGACGTTGAATCGTAGCAGCGATCGAGTTAATACCCTGTGCAGCAGCACCCCGCTATACTAATTTAGTGATTTGTGTGTGTTTCTGAAGTAATTGGACAATAATTCAGCGTGAATTTGAAGTTTGAACGTCGTTCCAATTGCAGAATTCAAGTCCCGAAGCCTTCTATTTATAGCCAGAAAACCGTCCCCCTCGCGCCACGCGAGGGGTCCTCTTATTCCTGTCGCGTGGCGCGACAGGTCACTTCTAGGGTAGAGTAGGTGCGTGTCTTTTATAGCTTTGGTGAGTCAGATTTCGACGTAATTCAATTCCTACAGCAAACTGTAAGGATATTACCGACTAGGGTTTACCCCCCTGAGTTTTAGGGGCCCTGATCCTGATTCCGATTATTCTGAAAATTTTAGGGTTCGCGTAGAATTACTTGGGTGTCTCAATTAGGGTTTCCTATTGAATAAAATAATAATATAAATAGGACTTTTAATGAGGGTTGTTACAATATCAGCGTCTATCATCACTGATAATCTGCCATAGTCGATTAGTACACGCCCGTCCGACCGGCACGGTGTGAGGTTTGTTTAACCTAATAGCGCTATTAACTAATGACCCGCTCGCCATTGGCCTCGGCGATTAAGTTGATATAATGAAGAGGGACTTATTGATAGAGTTTTGTCTAGCTAGTTTTTAAGGTTGTTGTCCTACACCAGGAGGACGAACGTACGTATTCTGCACCAGGAGAATTCATAGGATTAATAATGGCATCCTACCTATGGAGGATAGCCGTACATATCTTCCCAAGGGGATATGTAGATTTAGCTTTAAATTCTTTAACCCATTCCCAAACCACCGGGAATCTCATGCCTTGTAGAAAGTGTGAACTCACCTCGGTTTGCTCGGTTAGATTCTCAAATATAGCTAACAGTCAAGGTCGGTCAATCACGTCCTAATGTGATTACCGGTTAATCATTTAGTGATTTTTAAATAGAGCACAAAGTTCCTACACGTATCTATCACATAACATGCATCACTTTAACGGTTTATGCCCATATAAGTTTCCCATCCATTCCCCACTCATAAACAAACATACGATGATGCACATAACACATATAACATGTTAGATCATTCACAGATAGCATACTCGACATTTAGACACGCAAATTACAGCTTATGTCATTTCAGCATAAATATTCAAAACCGGGCTGTTTTCGGACATTTTAATAAAATAGTTAACTTATTCCAAAAATTCCCAAATTTTTATAGAGTGTCTTAAACGTTCCAAATTTATTGTGTAAACATATCGGGGTCCAGTTTATTACTAATATTTTATAAAAATTTATTTTCCGGACTGAACTCAGATTTATCTTTTTCTGATCACAGTCCACGGAACAATTTATTAAAAATTCATCGTAAGTCCGATTTACGAAATTCTAGTGGGGTAATTACAAATACTTCAGTTGTCATCTACAGTACAATTTTCATGATCTAACTCTACAAAGAACTCACGTTATGACCGAAAACAAAACGCATATTTTCAGCAGAAAAATGCAGCTCTAGCTGCTGTTACGAAATGACGCTTTAAAAATAGTAAACGGAGTCCAAAAATTATGATTCCGGTGCCATTAGAACCGTATTTCATAATACATAAATCTAGGCTTCAGAAAATACATTTTGCGTTAAGTTATGGCCTATTTACAGCCAACTGAAGTTGGCTGTAAAGCTTGGACAGATTCTGTTTTTAGTCTTTAGCTTTCTAGTTTGTGTTCGATTGATTCCGTTAATCATGTTTAGTGATCACAACAACATCAAACATCAATATTAACCAACAAATCATCAGAAAATCAACAAGAATCATAACAACACAAGATCTACATGATTTACACACATAACTCCTCTTTATCCACACTTTAGCGCATTATGTTCAAGACTTGTTCATGAGCTTTAAAGTTTCTTAACTTTTTATCATTCTAACATCTATTAACCACTTAAATAACATAAAGAATGAACGGATCTAAGTTCTTACCACTAGCTCAAGGCTAGGGAAGTTCGAGTGAAGAAATGTGGTGGTTAATAGCGAATGGAGAAGGTCCTTCCACTTCCGAGAGCACCGAGCTTCCTTGTATGATCTCTAGCACCTTGGTATGTAAGAATATGGCTTGAACAAGATTTGAATGATGGGTGGATGTGGGGTGTTGGTTTCAGCCGATTGTAAGGAGAGGGAGAGAGATGAGAGCAATTTTTGAAGTGTTGTGGTTAGTGAATGCTCTTGTCCTTCAAGCTCACTTATGGACCATCTTCAACTATTAACCCTTAGGTAATATGTTGTCAAGATATTAGACAAACTTGATTAAAATAATCAAAATTGTGTGGAGTGTGTCCCCTATGGGGAACCGTTCGGTTAGGGGGGGGGGGGGCTTATGGTTAGATTTCAAATGTATAGTTAGGAACTAGTTAGTTTAGTTAGGGATTTAAATAGGTTATTAGTGTGTAGTGTAATATAACGGGTGTTAGGGTGTTCATGGACCCTAACTAGCTCAGAAAGTTGTAAACTATGTCATTGACATTATTTTCATGTTCCGGGTAAAGTCCGGTTGTTCGGTTCGATACTGTTCCGTTAAACTGCTTAATTAATCCGTAAAGCGTCATATATATATATATATATATATATATATATATATATATATATATATATATATATATATATATATATATTTGTAACGTTTTTAATTTTCAACACTCAGGAAAGCATACCAGACCATTTAGTGACTTTTCTGTACTTTATTAGTATGTTAACAAGTACATGTAAGTATAACACAGTAATCAGAGAGCAGTTAAATGATTCAGCACAGTCATCAAGTACTTTAATTAACATTAATAGATTGTACGGTTACATAGAATTATGAGAGTTGTCACATTTGGGCTCGGTTTTCACATACGGGGTAAATATTGAGACATATAGGAATATTTTAAAATATATTAGGGTGTCGAAAATATTTAGGAGGGTTGTTATAGTCTGGCATTCCCACATTGGTCTAAATATTTACGATTTTACCCAAGATCAAAATTACGAATTTGCCCCATGTTCAAAGTTACGATTTTTCTCATGGTTAAAAACTACAGTATTGTCATCGTGTTACTTTTTTAATAGTGTGTGGGGGAATAGTGACAGGCTGCTGTCTGGCATCCCCCCATTGGTCCGGGTATTTACAATTTTACCCCTAGTTCAAAATACATGTTCAAAGTTACGATTTTACCCATGGTTAAAAATTACAGTATTTCTATTGCTTTAGCTTTTGGCAAATATTGATTTTACCCCAGCCCAAAATTACAATTTTGCCCAGTTAATTAGAGTATTGCCATAGTGTTACTTTTTTTAAGAGTGTGTGGGGGAATAGTGTCAGGCTGCTGCATGACACTCCCCCATTAGTCCGGATATGTTACGATTTTACACCTAGTTTAAAATTACGAATTTACCCCTGTTAAAAATTACGATTTTGACCCTGGTTCAAAATTACAATGTTGCCATTGCTTTAGCTTTTGGCAAATTACAATTTTACCTCCAGTCTAAAAAATACAATTTTGCCCTCGGTTTAAAATTACAATATTGCCACCGTTTTAGTTTTTTTAGCAAAACAATAGAATTGTTTTGTTTTAATTTTGTGATTCCATTTAATTTTTGTTGTAGTAAATTGCCAAAATCGTCCCTGAGGTTTGGGCATGTTTATCATTTTCATCAAAAACAACTTTTTTGTACCATATAGTCCTTCATTTTTGAGATTTTTTGCCATTTTCATACAAACATCTGACTTTTTTTTTTTTTTTTTTGCCAAAATCGTCCTGAGATTTGGGATTTTTTTGCCAATTTTATCCATATGTTTGATAGAAAAAATTAAGCAAATTAGATTTTTGGATGAAAATGGCAAAAAATCTCAATAGTGAAGGACTACATTGTAACAAAAAAGTTGTTTTTGATGAAAATGACAAATATGCCCAAACCTTAGGGACGATTTTGACAATTTACTCTTTTTTTCGTGTCAAAGAGCTGCCTAACACACACTCGTTAGTCTTGACAAATTACAGTTTTTCCCCGAGCTCAAAATTACAGTCTTACCATCGTTTTAGTTTTTTTTTCTTTCTAGCAAAACTATGGTAATGTTTTTTTAATTGGTTAAGAAATATTCGGCCTACCGTCCCGCAACGCGAGCAACGCATCAACTAGCAAACAAATGTTATTTTATAATTATATGATAAAGAAATGGATGTTTGGGATTAGAAAAATAACTTATTAAATATCCATCTACTGTTATGTATCAATCAATCTTTTGTAGATGACAAACCAAATTTGAGATAACATTTTTTAACCAAGAATTCATTAAAGATGCATTAAATACATATTTTTTATGATGTAGTTGTTTACAAACGATAACCTTTTTTAACTTTTATTCATGATGTAGTAAACAAACGATAACCTTTTTTAACTTTTATTCATTACGAATGCACTGAATACATATTTTTTTATGATGTAGTTGCTTTAAAAAATAAAGTATATATTTTAGCTATATTGAAATCAGGAAGACAATCCGTAACATATAATACGATACATTCATATACAAATCTAGGTGGTTTTAATCACGTCCGTCTTCGAAAATCATATAAAAAAATTGGCAATGTGCGATATAAAAAAATTGAAGTCCTATTCGTAGATCTTCATTTCATTCAAATAATCAAAGTCTAAACATTAATTTGTAAACATTGGCAAATTGGGCCACAAAATCACAAATCCAAATTCTAAAAAAGCCCTAAAACGTTTTTGATTTATAAATTAAACCCTTTAAGATTTTTTCAAACATAAGAATATATATATATAGTGTGTGAGGTTCACTGGGGAACACTAAAAAAGTGGGGAACAGTGGGGAACCGACTCAAACGAACTCCGATTTGACTCATTCCAGCGGCGTTGGAACCGGCTCGTCAAACTCTAACTAGGATCTCTTAACCCTAAACCCTAAATCATAACCCCTAAACCCTAAATATATTAGGGTTTTGCTTTTTGGGTTTAGCCTTAGAGTTTAGCTTTAGGGTTTAGGGTTTAGCTTTAGGGTTTATGGTTTAACTTTAGGGTTTAGCTTTAGGGTTTAGCTTTTAGGGTTTATAGTTTAGAATTTACGGTTTAGCTTAGGTTTTAGCCTTATTTTTTAGCTTTAGGGTTTAGAGTTTAGGAGTTAGGATTTAGGGTTAAGAGATCTTAGTTAGAGTTCAATGAGCCGGTTCCAACGCCGCTGGAATGAGTCTAATCGGAGTTCGTTTGAGTCGGTTCCCCGCTGTTCCCCACTTTTTTAGTGTTCCCCAATGCCCCTTGCTAATCGTTTAAAATTAATGACGCTTTAATCACTCTAATCGGACGGTCAGAATTGTCACGTATGAAATGTAGGATTAATGGTAATGACGCTTTAATCACTCTAATCGTTTAAAAGTATAATGTACATTAACCCTAATCATACTTCACGTACGCGACAGTGGGATTTGGACGCGTGGCACTGATTAAGATTTCTCATTAAGGGCAAATTAGGTATTTTACGTTCTTGGTTCTTGAGGCAGGGTAATTCAGACATTTACTAACATCAAGAGAATAGTGCGAGTTCGTTATCTCCTGCATCCCGGTAATTACGAATTGAATCAGTTTCAAATACTTTCCATTTTTCAAATTATCAAATTAGCGGTTATAGGTGTTCAATTAGGGTTACGATCACTTATTGTTTGAAATGGATCCACAGAGTAGTAATGCACGAAATACAGATGATATTGAAATTGAAGATGCTGAAGTCCATACCGTTCATGATGCTGCTGAGCATTTGATGAATCTGACATCAGACAACACCGTTATATTAGACGATCAGACCAGTAAGCTGTCAATTAATTCGGTTTATATTAGATGAAAGTATAGGTGGCTGATGTTTTGTGTTTGATCGTGCATCATTATTTGATAAATATTTGTTTTGAAAGGAATTCCTCTTAAATCACACATGTGTTGTGTAATCCTCAAGAACTTGCGTTATTATAAAGTATAAAGTTTTGTCTGGTTTTTTTACCTGCGTGATTTTATGAGAATAACATGCGTGATTTCTTATTTTTTTTAATTTAATAGACGAGTGATTATGTGTCTTGTTTTAGAGGCTCAATTTTTTTGTTTTTTTTATTTCAAAATTTGCAGATGAAAGATTGTACATTCCTGAGGTAGCTTCATCATGTGTTCCCGTTATAGGAATGGAATTCAGTTCGATAGAGCAAGCATATGTTTTTTATCAGACATATGCCAAGAAGGCAGGGTTCTCTGCGCGAAAAGGAGGTGAACATCATAGTGGTGGTATTATAAAGACTAAATACTTTGTGTGTTCAAAGGAGGGGCACAAACCACAGGCTTTTGATGATGCTTATTCAAAGTTGTCTAAGCCATATAAAGTAGGAATAGACCGACTATTCGAACTGGGTGTAAAGCACAAATTAAGCTTTGTTCGACGGATGGGGTGTTGTATAAGGTTGATAAGTTTGTTCAAGCGCATAATCATTCATTTGTCTGCCCTAAAGATATGCATTTATTACCGGCTTATAGGCATCTTTCTGAAACACAAGAAGAAATGATATGGGAGCTTGGTACATTAAATCTTGGGCCAGTGAAAGCCTTCAATATTATGAGACAAATATACGGAGGTTTTGAAAATGTTGGAGCAACTAAAGACGACTGCAAGAATTTTAGAGCTAGGATACATAGCTATATAGGAGAGTATGATGCCGATATGGTTATCAATAGGCTGACCGATAAAAAGCAGTTTATGGTTGATTATTCATTTGTACATTCAGTTGATGAAAACAAGCGATTGTCTGGCCTGTTTTGGGCTGATGGTTTGTGCAAACGTAACTACGCTGTGTTTGGAGATGTCATATCGTTTGATGCTACGTTCAAAACCAACAAGTTAGTGTTATGTATAGTTTTTTAACTTCTAATTTTTTATTGTATAATTTTTTTTGTTTTTTTATTCAAGTTATTTCATCATTTTGAAGGTATAATATGGTTTTTGTACCCTTTACTGGTATCGACAACCATTGTCGGAATGTGACGCTTGGAGCCGGGTTGCTAGCATCCGAAAGCATTGAATCATACAAATGGCTGTTACAATCATTTTTGGACTCATTTGGTAAGCAGCCGAAGGTGGTTGTCACTGATCAGGACCCGGCGATGAAACAAGCTATCGAGGCAGTGTTCGATAAGAGCAGGCACAGATTATGTATGTGGCACATAATGAAAAAAGTTGCCGATAAGGTTAGACTAAACTTCAATATGCGTTATTATTGTTACAACTTGCGTAATAAGTATGAAGATTTCTGATTTTTATATGCACTTTTGCAAAATGTTCAATATGCGTTATCATTGTTACAACTTGCGTAATCATTTTTTTTTTTTCAAAAACCTTGAATAATTATAGAGATTTCTTATTTTTGTTCATCCCAATCCTTTTTTTTAATAGGTTGGATACGAGTTGTGTAACAATGAAGACTTCAAAAGACGTATGTGTGATATAGTCTGGACTGATTCGATTGCTCCAGAAACGTTTGAGAGAGAATGGAAATTGATAATGATTGAATTCGGTCTGACCGAGAATAAATGGATCGATGATATGTTTGGCATGAGATCTTCATGGATTCCAGCTTTCTATCGTCTTGAGCCTATGTCTGGGCTCATGCGGACTACCTCCAGATCAGAGAGTGAAAACCATTTTTTCTGTCAGGTGGCGAATTCTCAACTTACCCTTGTTGAGTTTTTTAACCATTTTGATGGTGCAGTGGACGTTCAAAGATTCAACCATCGAAAAAATGACCATATTTCTAGCAACACAACCCAGATAACATAACTGAAGCTACCTTAGAGGATGATGCTATGAAAATTTACACCAGGTTCATCTTTGCTGATCAACAGGCAGAGTTATATGGAACACTGTCTGAGTGCCTTCCTATGGAGACTAAAATCGAGGAACCGTTCTTGAAGATAAGTATGAAGGATTGGAAAGCGCACGATGACGGTTTATTAGAGGTAACAGTATCTAGACCTGGTAACATGCGTTATTACATAAGATCTTGCGCTTTTTCCTTGACTTTTAATTTTCAATTTTTTTTATTTAGGTTTGCTTCAAGAAGGGGGAGGATGTAATTGCATCATGCAGTTGTCGCAGGTTTGAACAATATGGATTGTTGTGCAAACATATATACTTTGTGTTCAAGATGTTCAAAGTGAAAGAAATTCCCAACAAGTATGTTATGAGAAGATGGACCAAAGACGTGGTACCGAATGATCTAAATAACACATTTGATTTAAAAGTTGATGATAATGATGGGAATAAAAAGGCCAAGGAGGTTGCGTATGAGATAATGCAGACTGGAGAGTATCTTATTGGTCATTTGATGACAGATTTTGATCATCTAGTTATAGTCAGGGATCGGATGAGGGAGATGAAAGAAATGGTTGATGAACTTCGCATAACCAAACCTATCGACCCTAAGTTTGATAGATATTCAAAGTTAATCGGTTACGAGAAACCGGATGCTGATGCTCCGCCTACAGTCCGTGTGCCAACCGGTATTAGAAACAAAGGACGCGGTTCACATAAGCGGATCAAATAAAAAAAAAGAACAGATAATTAGTCTGAAAGGCAAGAGAAGTCGTACATGCAGTGTTTGTAATACCAAAGGTCATGATATCCGAACTTGTAAAGTTTTAAAGGGTGAAGCTAGTGCTGCCGACAAGAAGGGGAAGAAAAGAAGAGCAGTTCAGTTAGATACTGATCCTGGTTTATTAGATGAAGAGGACGAGGAGGCAGAAACTGATGAGGGAGAGGAAGAGTATGATGACGTAGACGAAGCCGACGATAGTGATTCTGAATGGGAAGAGGTTAACGAAGATGACGAGTGATTTTTGATCTACAATTGCATACATTTGAACATCGTTTTTTATGCCTTTTTTACATTCTGTGTTTTGTGAACTTGACCTATAACGTGCGTCATTTTTAACACCAAGTTGTGTAATTTATGATATTTCTCATAGCATGCGGCATTATATATAACATGCGTGATTATTCATTTTTTCATTTTTATGCCTTTTAATCATTCCAAAAAAGAAATGCTTGATTTTCATGCGGCATTATATTAAGTGTACATGCGTGATTTTTCATTTTAACATGCGGCATTATATTAAGTGTACATGCGTGATTTTTCATTCAAGCTTATGTATTTCAAATAGCGTTAAAATGAGCTATTAACCTGCGTAATTTTTCACCTTCCTTTTTGTTTTAGTTATCTGTTGAAACATCCAGTCAAACGTATCAAACATGTAAAAATTAACGATATTCATAAACTTATGCACCTATCATTTCCGATTTCCCAATACTACCACAAAAAGTAAGTTTTCCAAATACCAACTATATAACATCCCAAAAATTATCAAAAGACGTTCCAACAAACAGACATACCAAAAACAGACATTCCAAAAACAGACATACCACCGCATAACTACTTCGATTTGAATATCTTATCAAGCTCCTTCTTACCTTTTTCCATCTTCTCCTGGACAGTCTCCACTGCATCTTTCAAATACGAGTAAACCAAGTGATCAGAAGATGACTGATCCATCATCAGGTTTATGCCTTCGTCCCTCATCAGAGATTTTGGCTCTTGCAGTAGCTTTCCCCAGATTTATTGGTTCTTCTTTTGCTGTTCTAGTACCTTCTTCTGCACATCAAAGACATTGTTTGTGGAGTTTACATTAGATGCAAGCTCGGTCAAACTACGGCTTGCGAGGAGCTCCTTGATTGCTGTGTTTGCTTGGTCACTTGACATTGCTTTTACTTAGTTAGGGTTGTTATGTTTTGCCTAAAATGGAACTGTGGTTATATAATATGGATGAAAAGGTTGATTTAATAGGGTAGTTGGGGAAGATTTGGTAAGTACATTTTAATTTGCATCTTAATTACCAGTCTTGTCGATTGAAAGCCTATTTTGTAGATATCATGATTATTAACAATTTTTTATTTAAAACTTGTAACTTGCTTTCTATTAATAAGATATACAACTTACTTAAATTCACTAATTAAATGTATAAGTTTAATTTTTTTAGCCACAATATTGATTTTGCATTTTTTAAAACCTTGCGTGATTATGTGTCATATGCGTCATTTTATAACAATGCGTATTTTTTTAACAGACCCAATTTCTTTGATCATTCAGTTTAAAGTAATACATCGTGCGTAATTTTTGTATGCTTAGGTAAAGACATACGTGCATTATTATTGAGCTTCAATAATTTTCTAACATCTGTAGTTTTTATAAATATCTGTACTGGACCAACAAAATTCCAAAAATCACCAACAGTGTATTCTAATCCAATAATTGGTGTGCCTTATAATAATAGATGTCATCTTGTTGGTTTTTCTTTTTAAATTTCATAGGAACATCATTTCAATATTACCTTCGAAGATGTCAGATTCTCTCAATTCATCTACTGGATCTACTTCATCATCTGGTATGGGTGTTTACCTCAAAAAGAGGATCGAGGAACAAATTGCTGAAGACAGGTCTTGTAAAGACTTGTTGGATACTAACGTTTCAAGGGTAAGAGAAAACATGAAGAGGAGAGAAGAAATTTTCAATTTGCTGTCCGGAATGAAAGAGTCCAGTGTCCGAGAGGTAGCTATGATGTTCATGGTTGATCTAGGAGAGCGCGATGAGAAACAGCTGAAGGAGCTTTCCGATGCAATAGCCGTTTTAAGATGCTCTATGGACACCAAGATCAAGTTTTTACAGTCCTTCTTTTGAAGTTGTCTAAGCATGTGTGTTTGGTGTATGTTATCGAGTAGTTTAAGCATGTTTTTTTTTTGGTTTATCTAAGTGGTTTTCTATGTATTGTACCTGTTTTTGTATAACTAAACTTAGGTGTTGTGTTTTGTTATTAATGTCGTCTATTAGTATAGTATACATTTACATAAAAACAAGAAAAATTTGAATACAAAATAATTACAAACACAGCAATAATATAAAAAAAGTTTGTTCACGTATCACTGTAATTTGATTACTTTTTTTAAGATTAAAGAACTCATCTAATCGTTGACTGATTTTTTTTATCTAGATCTTTCAACATATCCAATTTGGCCGACTTCTTCTCAAATTCCTTAGCTGCTACAAAGACTTCTTTTCTTATAAGGTTGTACTCCGACAATACAATCTTACTAAGGTAGCGATACCTCAAGAACCGAAGCTGTGAATCTTGAACGGCTTTTTTTTTTCGTTCTCAAGCCCCGGATTCCATGGTGTTTTGCCCTTGTATGTCTCCATATGCCTCATAATGAAGACACCACAATCAACTCCATTTTCAAGAGTCCTCCAATCCATTTCTTTCCTTATTATTTTTGCTTTTTCCAATTTTTTTATCCATTCTTTTTGCCGTATCTTGTTTTTTAGGTACTGAATGAGAGCTTTACGCTATAATCAGAGAAAAAAAATCATATTAGTACCTATGTATTACAGTATATAAAGATGAAATCTGCAGTTTTACCAGCATTTCGGGACGCCCACGGTAATGTTCACCAAACGCTTGTTTGATCCTAGAGTTATCAATTAACTCAATATCGCCCTTCTTTAAGTGAAAGCATATACAGAAGAAATGTTGAGATAACAATACTGGAATGAAGATAAGATCCACTGTTTCAAGATTCTTCACCCCATATTTAACCAGTGTATCTTCAAGGTTTGATGCAAATACATTCAATCGTGCATTGTCATTGTACTCGGGCCCATACATTGGTTCGAGCTGCAAAAATGAGTTTATACCCGGTAAGTATGGTATCTACATATTTATAAACAAGCGTAATTCAATTATAACATGCGTGATTAATACATAATGTTCCTAAATGCGTTATTTATCTTTGCATAATAAATGATTATAACATCACCACTCCTTTCCCTCAACAGCCCAATCACTACTTCCAGCCCCACTTCTTCTGCCCATTTCAGCCCCGAACCCCTAAGGCCAAGCAGCCCAGAACCTGTAAGCCCAACTCCCTCCACTACGCCAACCAGCCCCATACACTCAACACCTTCCACAACTTCCCCAAGCCCATCTCCAAGCCCAATCAACTCACCACCACCTATTCTTACTTCCGCAAACCAACCCATAAATTACCACCTCCCACCCCATGATTATAACATGCGTGATTAATACCAGACCTGATCCTACATGCGTTATTAAATGGTTGAAATGGATATAAACACAAGGAGCATATATTACAAGCGTGATTAATAACCAATGCGTGATTAATATCTTATAACATGCGTGATTAAATGGATAGTTTATAACTATGCAAATTAATATCTTATAACATGCGTGATTAATTGTTTCATATAAATAACTTGCGTTATTAACTTACAATCATTGAAGTTGGCAAGAACAACCTGTACAGTGATGATTTTTTGTCCCTTTTTTTTCTTCATAGTTTAACACATCTACAAAAGCGTCCACTCCATTAGAAACTACGAATTGTGATGGGTGGAAGCTTTCAAAAATTATTTTGAAGGTTTCCAACCCACTTTCTGACTTGTACATCACTGCCCTGTTTGATATAACCAACAAGTCAATTAGTGGATATCTTTAAAAGTGTTCTAAAGAAACAAAATATAGAACTTACCAAATATCACTGATCGGAGATAAGAGGTATGAGATGATCGTTTTGTCACAATCCAAGAGTGGCTCATATAAGCTTACTATCCTGTTGCAGTAAGGTGATCGGTATGCATCACCTAATTCTGTCATTCGTTTTTCATTTATAGCCTTAATCTTTTTAATATGCGTCCTCACTATTTCATCCTTTTCTTTTTCATTCAATATTTTTTTGTTTACAACCGTAGTAGTTTTTTGTGTACTCCCCGGTGAAGTTATTTGTAGGATTGGAGCCAATTTTAAAAGCGTCTCCACCGACTGCATTTCTGCATCCATTACTTCATCATTTGTTTCTTCAGCGGATGTGGTGGATGTATTTTTTTTACCATACGCGTCAGGGTTTATGTTTTCTAGTTCATTCAACATCGAGTTGGTTACCATTTTATGCGTTGGTGTTTTTTGTTGACTAGACTCTGCCAAATTTACATCTTGTTCTATTTCTTGTTCCATATCTGTCGCGGCGTAAATCACTGTTTGTATGATAAAGTTCATCAGTAAGAAGACAGTAACTACTGTACTAATGATTAGATTTGTTACCTTCTCTCGTTTGGTCAGGGTGTCTGTATACACCTGGCTCTACTGTTTGTAATTGTGCCAGACATGTGTCTGAAATACCCCCATCATCTTCAATCCCAATATCATCATCGTCACAACCTTTTGAAAACATAAACATTTTATCATCATGTCTTTTCTGTGTTTTAGAAAAAAATATTAGAAAAAAATACACAAAATCTTGTCTACCTTTTGCGTTTGTCTTTTCGGTGTTTTCCTTTTGTACTGATGCATCTTTATCTCCGACGAACTGTTGAATATTAGCTTCATCCTCTACATCTTTGTTTAAAAGAACTTCGTCACTACCACAAGTTTTATGATCAGCGACGGTATCCTTCACTGTATCATCCCACTTTTTACACCTTCTCATTATTTCTGGATCCCAGAAATACTTTTCCTTGGCGTTAGTAACGATTTCGTTCATTTCCGTAACGAGAGCAATGTATTTATTTATGTTACGGTCCATGTTTTTCAACAATATCTACAGGATTTAAATGTCAATATTATCATTAGCTTTTCTTTAATCTATAGTAGCGTCATTATTTTATCACTTTTTAAAACAAGAGTTATTATACATAAATCAAAATAGTGTACCTTCTTATTTTTCTTCGAGGCTTCACGTGCAGCTTCGTCACAGGGTACCCCTGTCAACTGAATCGGTGTGCTGCAGTAGTCGATACGTTTTTGCGTTTGGGTCCCGATGCCCGTAACTAGGTTCAATTTTGAAATATCAGTCACTTCATACCAGTCATCATAAAATTCAGATGTTGATGGTATGTAACATTCGTCGTTTGGATCTTTTTCACCCTCATTTTGCCTTTTGTAGATCTTTGTCGTATCAACAGGTGGTATTGTGAACTCATCTGTTATAGGGTCACCCATCTTTTCTAATCCAACGGTGTTTCCTTCTACTGCTGCAGCCTCGTGTACTGGTATTTTGTCTTGGAAAAGGTCTTCCAATAATGTCGAAGGTTGTTGATCCTTCTTATTTACGACTTCTGTTGACGTTTTCGCAGCCTCTTGTTGCTCATGCTCATCGTTGTTTGGGGCTACCATAAGCTCTTGAACCTGTGGTGTATGTTGATCCTGCTGTTGAACCTGATGGGCCTGGGCATCCCCATGCGGGTGGCTTTCATTCTGATGCCTTTGTTCATCATTTTCAAAATTATCTTCAACATCTGTTAGCGGCCCGTTGTTGTATATATGCTCTTCTAAGTCGTCAACCATAATCCCTGTCATATACTTTATGACAGGCATTTCGATAACTTCCTTGAAAAAATGGTGCCTTTTGTTGTATTCGTGGGCGTATAGAAGCTGATTAGACATGAAAAATCAAAATTTTGAAATGTTAGTAACAATCGACTTTTCTACTTGATATTATCAAGATGTTTTGGAAAACATGCCGTCAGAAAAGCAACATGCCCGTTATATTGTGAATCATATTTTTTTCCAACCTTGTCTAGTTCTTTTAAGAGATTCTAAAACAAACGAGCACCAGTCCAGTTTCGATATGTCTTCCTCTTTGTCAATTGCAAGCAAAAAACTTTGTTTCAGTGTGGTTGACTTTGTAATCTCTACAAATAAGGTGTTCCAGTACGCTAAAAAATTAATTTGAATAACCTTCCACCATTTGGTTATAAATGCATTACGTCTGCAACCAACCCATGAGTGATCCTGTTCCTATCGGGCCACTAGTTTTTGAACTCATCTATGGTTGTATCTACGCCATCAGTAGCAATATTTTTTTGTACTATTGCACCCTTCCGAGGTTTATTTTTTTCGATTACTGGATTTGGCCCCTTCGGAATACCAAACACATCATATACTATGTTGGTGCACTGAGTGTCTGTTAACTACGTCTTATCGAGTCTTATGTCTAGATAGGCTAAATGAGTGTGTAATAGTGTTTAAATTAGGGTTAGAACATGTTTTAGGGATCCTGTCCGTTTGAAATGGTCCTGTCCGTTTGAGGATGACCAGTTCGTTTGAGAGTGTCAGTCCGTTTGGACATGATCCATCCGTTTGAAGAGTGTCCGTTTGAACATGTTGTGTCAAGTTCAAACGGAAGGGTCACTACTATAAATAGTTGTTGTGCATGCTCATTTGAAACGGACATGTATGTGTGTGTGAGTCGAGGTGCTGCCAAAATTTCATTAGAATCATTGTAAAAGACTCAGGAAATTAGTAATAGAAAGAAATTGAAAGGAACAAGCTGTTGTGACTTTGTTTGCTCTGATACCACTTGTTGGATCATTTTCGTGACCCTAAATAGTCAGTAAAGGCAGTTCATCTTCGTTTACAAAGGCGGTGTTGGTGCACTGAATGTCTGTTAACTACGTCTTATCGAGTCTTATGTCTAGATAGGTTAAATGAGTGCATAACAGTGATTAAATTAGGGTTTGGTCATGATTTAGGTAGCCAGTCCATTTGAGGATGGCGTGTCCGTTTGAAGATGGCCTGTCCGTTTGAGGATGGCCTGTCCGTTTGAGGAGTGTTCCGTTTGAAGCAGGTTGTGTCACCTTCAAACGGAAGGGTCTCTAGTATAAATAGTTGTTGTGCATGCTCATTTGAGACGGACATGTATGTGTGTGTGAGCGAAGGTGCTGCCGGATTTTTGTCAGAATACATTGTAAAAGCTCGCAATCAGTAATAGAAAGAAAGATTAAAAGGATACAAGCTGTTTGACGTTGTTTACTTTGATTCCACCTCTGTAAACAATGATGAACAACCTTTACTGACTGTTTAGGGTCACGAACACGATCCAACAAGTGGTATTAGAGCTCAGGACGAGGAGTTCATACCATTGCAGCTTGAATTCATCGAATATTCTCACTTCTACCTTTCTTTTCTGATTTGAACTAGTGTTTACGGTTAAAATGGCCTGAAACTTTCACATATCAAACGAAATACACTGTTAACTAATCCTTGAAAATTTGAGACCAAAATACGGCTTAAAACTGATCGAAAACATCTATACCGTTTAAAAATGTTCGTTAAAAGCCGACGTCATCCGTTTGAAAACCAGCTTTCCGTTTGAAATTGGCCACTATCGTTTGAAAGTGGTCACATCCGTTTGAAACTGTCCGTTTGAAAGTGACATCACGTTTGAAAGTGACATCACGTTTGAAAGTGGTTCACGTTTGAAACTGGTATCACGTTTGAGAGTTTACGTTTGAACAGGGTTTCGTTTGAAACTAGTTTTCTTTTGAAAACCTGATTTGTGTTGTTTCAAACGGAATAACAGATTTCGTTTAAAAAGAACAAGTTCGTTTGAACTATACCGTTTGAACCATTAAGCTTGAACAGATTCCGTTTGAATCAGTCATTTTACAAAACCAAGAGTTTTCTAAGTTTTTGTTAATCGTTTTAGGTACAAGATGGATGATTTCAATCCGTTTTATGATGTCTTTGCGTTTGCTGGAGACAGTGGAAATGATACATCTTCGAGTAACACCAATGAGAACACGCCGAATCCAAAGAAAAAGTTATCGGATGCATTGGAGGTTGAAAGTGCTTTCGGAACCTACAACAAACCCCCGAAGTTGATGGCTATAGAAGAATACAGTCGGTGGGCAAAGAAATTTGAGGATTGGTTGATGGCCTTTGTTTTTCCCAGCTGGAAGAGTCTAAAAAATGGTTACAATGATGGAGGCAAAAAAGGCGAAACCTTGACAACAACTGAAGAAATAGAATCTTTTGTTGCTGAGCAGAAATGTGTTGCGTTGCTGTTTCAATCTGTTCGAGAAGATATAATTTCTTTGATTGAATACTCGAGTGCTAAAGATCTCTGGAATAAGTTGAACACCAAAAAGTTGAGTCATGATCTCTCTGCTGAACGGTAGTTCTGACCTGAGCTCTCATGATTCTTCATAATTTATTAACCCCTTACAGATATCATTTGTGTTATAATTACCTATAAGACTGAATATTGGGATCTGGATGCGGGAGTATATTCAAGAGGTGGGACACACGTATAAGTTTAAGTTGCTAAAACACTAAATCCGTATCCTGAATAGATTGAAAATTGTGTGAGAATTTAAAGTAGATCATTATATCGACAATCTAAGCGAATTGTTTAATTCTGAGTTTGTAATTGAAGCTTAACGGTACTTGTGACTTGTCGAATAGCTGATATGATTCCCTAACATGCTCATCAAAAATATGTTTGTAAATAGTTTACTTTTATTGCATTTTAGTTCTGTATTTCATTTCTAGTTTAGAAGCTTTATTAAAAATTCAAAAAGATTTTTCACTTCTGCTTTATTTTTGACAAACCAAAGTGGAGAGTTGATCTTCGGATTCGAAAATCGAAAGCAGATGCAGGAGGTTTCTGGACTGGATGATGAGTCGTGAGCTTAACATTGACAAGTTTGAGAAGTTGAAAAGTTTAAGCAAGTTCATTAATTTGAAACTTGTAAATTTTCAGAAAATCAAATTGAACTAAATGTCAGTGTGAATTATCTCTGATCAACCAAGGTCATTAAGTTGGACTTGGTAGATTAATTGAGTAATCAGGGTCATTAACTTGGACCTGAATACTTAAGTGGATTTCTAACACTGAAGGTTGAATGGTAAGTTTGGATTGTAACTGTTATTATCATATATCTTATATTTGGGTAGAGATTATACAGGTTGTAGATTTCATAATCCCTATTGCAACAAATCATGAAAGTTTGAACCAGATTTCAAGTCCAAGCATTTCGAGAGGGGGAGTCTGCGAAAGGGAGAGTCAGAATTATGGATCAACAATCAAAGGGGAGATTGAAGATGGAACTAGTTTGAGTTTCTGAAACTATGAAGAAGGAGCTTTACAATGACAAAATTTGGAGAAAGATAAAGACTAAAGACTTGACGTCGAAGACTTCGTCAACATCCAAGGGGGAGTCTGTTGGTGCACTGAGTGTCTGTTAACTACGTCTTATCGAGTCTTATGTCTAGATAGGCTAAATGAGTGTGTAATAGTGTTTAAATTAGGGTTAGAACATGTTTTAGGGATCCTGTCCGTTTGAAATGGTCCTGTCCATTTGAGGATGACCAGTTCGTTTGAGAGTGTCAGTCCGTTTGGACATGATCCATCCGTTTGAAGAGTGTCCGTTTGAACATGTTGTGTCAAGTTCAAACGGAAGGGTCACTACTATAAATAGTTGTTGTGCATGCTCATTTGAAACGGACATGTATGTGTGTGTGAGTCGAGGTGCTGCCAAAATTTCATTAGAATCATTGTAAAAGACTCAGGAAATCAGTAATAGAAAGAAATTGAAAGGAACAAGCTGTTGTGACTTTGTTTACTCTGATTCCGCCTTTGTAAACGAAGATGAACTGCCTTTACTGACTATTTAGGGTCACGACAACGATCCAACATACTGAATCACGTGTTATTTTTATCCTATGATTTCCGATGTTTAGCGTGATATCTTGCTCGTCATAGTTTCGTACGAGCCAATATCCCAAATGTGTGCATATGTAATTAACATTTATATCAAGAACTGGTCCAAATCCTATGCTTTTAACATCAGCTATATGTGCTTGAGTAAACTTTCGTATTGTTTCTAAGAAAGAAGAAGGACTACACCTTAGACTTAATGCTTCGTGATGATAAGCATAGAATGGTCTCCGTTCCACCCTGATTGGTTCCGGTACCTTAATAGTCTTTGTAGGCTTTGTAGTGTCACGAACAATATCTTGTTTCCCCACTCTCATCTTCTTTATATTTATAGGCTCCTGAAAATCATCATCTTCGTCATCAGTTCTATTATTTGGCCTCTTTTTTGTGTTTTGTCCCTTTTTTTTCTAACATCTTCTACAGGTGGTTCAAAATCATCATCATCATCCCCATCAGTTACTTTCTTTGATCTTTTATTTAACTTTGGAGGCATGAGTCTTTTCTTCAGCTCAATTAGGGGTTCAAAATCATCATCATCGTCAGCAACTTCTGCATACATAGGAATCAAGTCATATAAAAATCACGCAAATCCTAAAGAATTATGCTAATATACACATTCAAATAATGACGATAGTTAAAAACCCCCAATTAAAAATCACGCTTGTTAGTTCAGATCAACATCAAAATAACGCTTGTTGGCCCAAACAAAATACATCATCTACTGGTTACAAACTCAATTTCACTAAACCCAACTTGAATTCAGCCACTGGCGTAGGTATTTGTAGATTAGACTGTTTTATCAACACCATGTTTATTAAAAGGTTAATCATACAAAGCATATCAATTTTCAAATGGATAAACCTGATGATCATGGTTTTGAATGCACCCATTGTCAAATAACGCATGTTATTAAATAATGACGCAAGTTAACCTAAAACTAAAAACCCCCAATTTAAATTAACGCTAGTTAAAAAACCCCAATCTAAAATCACGCTTGTTAGTTCATATCAATCAGAAAATAACGCTTGTTGGCCAAATCAAAATACATCATCTACTGGTTTCAAACTCAATTTCACTAATAGTAAGTTGAATAGTTCTACATCGAATGCCAAAAAATCAAGCCCTAAAAACTGAGATTTAGTTAAAACCTGGTATGTTGTTCGCCATCAACGTCGGATCGTTTCGTTTCTTGCTCCTCTTCTCCCTTGTAGCTAAGTGTTTTTCACCATGAATCATACACTCAGTATCGTCAATCGTAAAATCAAATTTCTTTAAAATAGATGAAAAATGATGAAAAATTTTAACAAATCTATTCGTTTACCTCCAAATGCCGTAATCGTCATTGACCTTTTTTCCAATTTTTCGTCGATCGGAGCGAGATTTATGGGTTCTAAATTTGTATTTTGATTTTGAGAAGATGATGATGCCGGTTATTTAAAGAAGGTAAATTACGCTTTTAACATTTTCGAAGTTCAATTACAACTTTGCCCCTTGCTAATCGTTTAAAATTAATGACGCTTTAATCACTCTAATCGGACGGTCAGAATTGTCACGTACGAAATGTAGGATTAATGGTAATGTATGTTAACCGCTCTCTCTCTCTCTCTCTCTCTATATATATATATATATATATATAGGAGAAGGATCCGTTAGGAACCACCCTTTATTGCGAGAACCGCGAGAACCAGTGTGAACACAAACAGTAATACCTAAAAAAAAATCTAAAAAACACAAAAAAAAATTTTACTATTTTTTGCTATATTTCGTTTACAATAAAAAAAATTTCAAATTTTTTTTTTCGAGTCACAGTTATCCATGTGCATTTGTATAATTTCTTTGACAAATTCCGTAATTCATTACAAATATTAGACAATTGCACTTTCATTTACAATACCACGTGTAATACACTACTTTTTACGTTAACAATATTAGAAATGCACATGTGCATCTATATGTATCAACATGAAATAAGGTGTGTTGGTACACTACTTTCTCTTTCATCTATCATTCCATCCATAATACACAAACATGCACATGTGCATTTTTGTCATTTCTTTGACAAATTCCGTAATTCATTACAACTATTAGACAATTGCACTTTCATTTACACTACCATGTGTAATACAATACTTTTTACATTACCAATATTAGAAATGCACATGTGATCTATATGTATCAACATGAAATAAGGTGTTTTGGTACACTACTTTGAATACACTTTCCCTTTCATCTATCCATCCATAATGCACTACCATTACCTCCTACCATCCATAATACAATACCATTACCTCCTACCATCCATAATACAATACCATTACCAATATTTTTACTTTATTACATGTATGTAAACACCATTTATACCATCCAATCAACATATTACATCATAAATTGACAACTATAACCAAACCATCAACCACTAGATATAACTAACAAAAAAACATGTATATGGGCCTACTTCTCCATTCAAAATCACAAACTTTTTGTAACAAAACACGTTATATCATGGTTATACCTAATGATGCACATGTGCATTTTGAATATTGATAATGTAAAAAGTAGCGTATTACGAATGGTATTGTAAATTAAAGTGCAATTGTCTATTCCTGATAACGTATTACCAAATTTGTCGAAGTAATGATACATTTGCACATGTGCATGGATAACTGTTACTCGGATTTTTTATGGTAACGAAATATAGTGATTTAAAAACAATTGAGTGCTTTTTTGATTTTTTTTAGATTTTATTTTGTGTTCACATTGGTTCTCGCGGTTCTCGCAATAAGGGTGATTCTCGCATGAACCTTACCCTATATATATATATATATATATATAGGAACGTGATCAGGAAAAAACGCCCAAAAGTGTGAGAATGGTGAGAACGCATCCTGGCCCAACACGTGGCGCGGGACATGATCAGGGTCCGAGGGGTATTTTTGTCTTTTCAATCTTCTTTTATTTTCCCAACGCGGTATAATATTTTCTGGCGTCTAAGATTTTTTTTGGCGTTAATTGTATATATTAAACTTTTTTTTGGCGTTTTGTGGCGTTTTGTATAATAATTCTTTGGATTAATTGTTTTTGTGTCACATAGATAATTTTTTGGCGTTATAGCGTTTTATGGTCAATTTTTTTGGCGTTTTGTATAATAATTCACTACGAGTCATTAATATTTTCATAAGTTAACAATAAGACCAAATGTTTTTTTTGGCGTTTAATACATTTGACAAGTTGCTTTGCCAACACCCTTTTCTCACAGTTTTCACACTACTAGCGTTTTGGTGTTTGTAGTTTTTGGCGTTTTATATAATAATGTATTTTATTTGTAGAGAATTAGATAACAAAACAACAGATAACTTTATAACAAAACAATATAAAATGAAAAAAAGAAATTAAAAATGATAATATAATTTCTCTTCCGAATCTTCACTATCATCAGCTCCTTCTTCTTGGATTTGTTTTGGCGTTTTGAACCTTATGAATACCTTAGCTAGATGCCAACTTTCCTACATAAACCCCGTCTTTTTTTCAGACGAAGCTGCTTAGTAGCATCCTGTTTTTTGGTGTGATATTCTTGTTTGGTGGCATGTCATTGAAGATCAACTCTTGTTTGATGCTATTCATAATAATGGAGTCCAAAATAACATTTTACACTTGTGTTGATCCCTTTATTTCATGCGATATTCATCAAGAACAAAGCTCACATGATGGCATATCACTGTCATCAGTCTCTTTTTCTTGAATATTTGTCCATCTCATTCAGCAAAATATTATTGAAATAACCCCCTCAGAAGAAGAATCCCTTCAGTGAAAGCTTTGCCATCTGTGGTTATTTTAACTAACATTTTTTGGCGTTTTAAAGTGAGTGGTTTCTCGAGGATATGGCGTTTGTTTTTCTGGGTGTGATCAATTCATTGTGTATAGACCCCTCTCTTATAGAAGTTTTTTGACGCGTAGTTTAGGCGGAATTTTTTTTATTGTAATAAATGATAGTAATAAAGTAACTGTCTTTTCAGTTACTGTTTTTGTATTTACTGTTTTGATCAACTTTATCATTTTATAGGTGACAAACGTCCCATCTTCTAAGTTTGACGTTTTTTTAAATGGCGTTATTCAGACCAAAATATTAAGCAGGAAAAATATTTTTTTGTTATTTTTGGTGTTTTGTAAGGAATTACCTTTTTTAGTATTTTTTTGGCATTTTGCAAATAAAGAGAGAAATATATCATTTAAATATATTAAACAAAAGAAGATTACACAGAAGAAAAAAAAAGAAAAAAAAATTAAAACCCTTCGTCAGAAGGTACTTTATCCGAAAAAATATCCATCACTTGCGTCATCTTCTTCCTCGGAGTCTTCATCTGGATCTTCATCCATGTCATCACCTTCACCTTCATCGGCTTCTTGTTCCTGAAGATTATGAAGCCTCCACTTGAACATGTCTTGCATTAACTCCAATTTTGAGTCCATTTCTGTGTTCGTACACGTGGCGTTATGCAATTCTTCCATGAAACCAAGACGCTGCTTTGTCATGATGTTTTCAAGCCAGTAGACTTCCTGCTCTCCGCTGTCGTATGTAACGGTGACCATGTTTGTTTCATCATCAAAATGCCATGATGTCATGACAGGGTCCGACTTCACATCTACTTTGATTGGTCCAAATTTCCTGGTTAATGCTTTCATAAGCATATGTGTTTTATGGCATTCGTTGTCTAGAGCGATGCCAAGTGATAAGATACCCCTTTGTACCTCTTCTTCCATGTTCAAAATTGCCCTAAGCGTCTTAACATACACCCTCCTTCTGTCGTCAAAACGGAGGACGAATCGCATGATTCCCAGAGTGTATCTCCACGAAACGATTGTTGCCATTTTTTGCATTTTGGTTATGTTGGCGTTTTTTGTTTAAAGATGTTTTTTTCCAGAAATGGATAGATTTAAGTGATTATGGAAGCTATGTTTTACCTCGTTTATATAATGATGTTTTTGACGCGTAATTTAGGAGGGAATTTTTTCTAATAAATGTTAATAACTGAAATTCAGTTACTGTGTTTGTTTCATCTTCCTGTAATATCCAACGCGTTTTATCACTAATTTTTGGTGTTTTGTTTTTAGTGGCGTTTTATTTATTTTGAATGGCGTGTTATCATTTGATGGCGTTTTGAGCGGTAAAAGACCCTTTTAACCTTAATGAGGCGTGTCGCACACAATAAAATTGATGTTATTTACGAAAACGCCACCGCGCAATCTAGTCCATGGATTGTTCTGATCGGACGACCAATAAGCGTTCTCACTGTTCTCACACTTTTCACCGTTTTCTCTAAATCCTGACCATATATATATATAGGATAAGGCTCATGTGAGAACGACTTTTATTGCGAGAACCGCGAGAACCAATTTGAACACAATAAAAAATACCTAAAAAAACTAACCCCCCCCCCCCCTAAAAAAAAAACCTAACCCCCCAAGCTAAATGCTAAAAACTAAACCCTCCCAAAAAACCTAAAAAAAATCAAACACCCCCCCCCCCCCACACCCAAGCTAAAATGCTAAAAACTAAACCCCCAAAAAACCTAAAAAAATTAAAAAAAATCTAAAAAAATACACAAATTTTTGTAATGTTTTTTACATTAAAATCGCTACTTTTATTAGCCAAAAATTTTTTTAATTAATTTTTTTTGCTACTTAAAGTAGCGATTTTTTTATAAAAAAATATTAAACAAAATTTGTGTGTGTTTTTAGCTATTTTTAGGTATTTTTGGTCGTGTTCACATTAGTTCTCGCAATAAAGGGTGGTTCCTACCGGATCCTTCTCCTATATATATATATATATATAGAGAGAGAGAGAGAGAGTGTACTGTACAATATTCCTTATCGTACATTACGTACGCTACAATCTCAGCCGTCAGATCATCTTCCCGCATTGAAATCGCATGTTTTTTTTGTAACAATTTCGCATATGATAATTTTTGATGAAATCGCATGTTTTTTTTAACAATTTCGCATGTGATAATTTTTGATGAAATAGGATGTTGTTTTTTTGTAACAATTTCGTATGTGATAATTTTGATGAAATCGCATGTTAAAAAAACAACATGCGAAATTGTTAATAAAAAACAACATGCGATTTTCAATTCGGGAAGATGATTTGACGGCTGAGATTGTAGCATACGTAATGTACGATAAGGGCATTTGTAAATTAACCTAACCCTATATATATATATATATATATATATATATATACAGGGGAAAGTTCATTTGAGAAGAAATTTCATGTGAGAAGAAAAAGAAGAAATGGCATATTAGTAAAATACTATTTCATTTATAACTTATGTCATTAATTTTTCTCTCTTTAATTAATTAGTCAATTAATCATTAATTATTCTACATATAATCTACAAAACCTACACATATCAAAATTTTCCTACAAATGCCCTAAACATTATAGAATTTTATCCTACACAGTCAAAATTTATCCTACACACCTCGAAATATATCCTACACAACTCGTAATTTATCCTACACAACTAGTAATTTATTCTACACTTTAAATTAAGTTGTTTTTTTTATTTGGTAAAAAATATATATTTTGAAAAGGAGTTACAAATTTAATTTAGTTAGTTATTAAAGGGGAAGAATACAAATTAATGATTTATGTAAGTTTACCAATATACCCTTATATTAAAATTAAATGCAAATATTAAATGAAGTAAAATGAAGCATTCTTATTGGTTGAAACTTATTCTTTTTTCTTCTTACAAAAAAATTCTTCTCATTTGAACCCTCCACTATGTATATATATATATATATATACAGCGCTCAGTTAACGTACAATATTCCTTAACGTACGAGATGAAATTATGCACGTTATAAAACTCAAAAACCCTAACCACGCATGTTGACAAACATTAATCACAAATGTTGAAAACCATAATCATGCATGTACAAAATCAGAAATCACGCATGAGGTAAAAACCTAATCACGCATGTTGTAAAACTAATTACGCATGTTATAATTTCATCTCGTACGTGTTGTACCTTAAGGGATATTGTATTTTACACTTTCACTATATATATATAGGATCGTGTGAGAAGCACTAGGCTAATTGAGAAATTTAAGAAGTATTCTGAACCACACATTTTTTCTCAACTTTTCGTAATATACACATATGTATAATTTAAGATTGACTATATACATATGTGTATGATTCAAGATACACATATGTATATATTCTATTTTAAACTATACATATCTGTATATTACAAAAAAGCTTAGAAAAATATGTGGTCCAGAATGTTTTCTCAAGTTTTACAAATAGGGTGGATTTCTCTTAGGATCCCTACCCTATATATATAGGGGTTGTTTAACGTATAATTTGTCTTAACGTACGATGCGTACAAGATGCAGTTACAACATGCGGGTTTTGTGTTTTCTACAACATGCGAGGTTTCGTTATGGGGTGTTATAATGTTTGGAATTCACATCGCGTGCGTTCGTACGTTAAGCCCAATTGTACAATACTCTCTCTCTCTCTCTCTCTCTCTGTATGTGTGTGTATATATAGGGGAAGGTTCAAATGAAAACTACTAGTTAATGCGAAAACTCGAAAACTAACTAAAAAAGCCTAAAAAACATACAAATTTTTTTTTCATACCAATTTTCGCTATTTTAGGTATATAAAAAAACTTTTTTATTAAAAAAAATTGTAGTACACATGTGTACTACAAATTTTTTTTTTTGAAAATTTCTTTATATAAAAAACTAGCGATTCTTAATAAAAAAAATTGTGACAAAAAATTTTGGTGTGTTTTAAGGCTTTTTTAGTTAGTTTTCGAGTTTTCGCGTTAAAAGTGGTTTTCATTTGAACCATCCCTATATATATATATATAGGGTCGGGATTTAGAGAAAACGGTAGAAAGTGTGAGAACGGTGAGAACGCTTATCGATCGTCCGATCAAAACAATCTATGGACTAGATTGGCGCGGTGACGTTTTCGTAAATAACATCAATTTTATTACGTGGACGCACTTCATTAAGGGTAAAAGGGTCTTTTGACTTCTCCACACAAAACGCCATCTCATGAAATAAAACGCCAAAAACAAAAATCACACACCATTCTAACTAAAAACACCATTAGATATAAAACACCACACTTAATTATAGTAAAATCCTGCCTAAAAAAACCGCCAAAAAAATCCTATATATACAACATCTCAGACCTTCAATTAAAAACACACACAAAAACCCAAACGCCATATTTGATATATCCCATTCGCCTTAGAAACGCCAAAAAACCCAAACATCAAATATCTTCTAACCCAAATGTTATTTTTTTGAAACTCAGTTTGGTAGTCTGTAAGATTTCGCTCAATGAAATGAACAAAATCCTTAAGTGAGAATGTCGTCCATTTCATTGAGTAAAATCTTATTGACTAATTCTCAACTTCCATCCAATTTATAATGCCAAAGCATACAAAAACATTATTAAGCTTTGTTGTCAATAAAGTTTAGCTGTATGGGTTGGACAACATTGTCAGTTATCTTTCTTAACCGAGGATTAACAATGTTGTCCATCTCATACAGCAAAACATTATTGATTTTAGCATGATCAAATTTTGAGGTTTAAGGTGCTCTTATTTTGTGGCATTCTTTTTATCGGTAAAACGCCAAAAAGGTTAAAAAATCAAACATCGTTCATTGTGAAATTCAAGATTGTTGACTGAAGGGTCTAAACTCAATAACATTTTGCTGCATGAGATGGACAAATCTTCAAGAAAAAGATGCTGATGTCAGACTATGTGCTTCCAAACAGCCACACAAAAAACTACTTGAAAAAAAAAACAAAATGAATTATACGAAATTCGAACCAGCCAGTTAACATGATTCAAAAAAGAAGAAAGAGACTGCTGACAGTTAAGATTTGGAAGATCAATTGTTTATGTATTTTTTTTATTTTCCTTTTCAGTTGATTGTTATATAATTATGGCTGTAAACAAACCAAACGTTTGACAAACAGTTCGTGAAGCGTTCGGCGGGAGGTTTGTTTGTGTTTGTTCGTTTATTAAACAAACGAACACGAACAAGAAATTTAGTTCGTTTAGTTAAATGAACAAACATGAACAGAGGTCGCGTTCGTTCGTTTATGTTCGTGAACGTTCGGTAACGTATTCGCTTGTGTTCGATAGTTCATTAGTGTTTCTAGTTTTTATATTTATTTAAATATATCAAAATTCTGACAAATTAAATATCTAATAAGTGTCAGTCTATTATATGTTCTCTTCATGAACGATTGTTTGTGTTCGTTTGTTTCCATTTGTGTTCATGAACATTAGTTTGTGCTCATTTGTGTTAGTCAACGTTCGTTGCCTAAAATTAAGAAACAAACACAAACGAACACGAACAAGTTCATTTCCTTAACAAACGAACACAAACATAAAATCTCGTTCGATAAGTGTTCGCGAACACATATATTTTTTAACAAACAAACACGAACAAGGTCTTGTTCGTGTTCGTTCGGTTCGTTTACAGCCCTATATATAATAAAAACACCATATATAATAAAAACGCCAAAACAGCCAAAATGCTTGTTTAAAACGATATCATCCCGTTAAACGCCCCCCAAAACTCACAAACTATAATAAAATTACTTTGAAAAAGTATTATAACCCCCCCCCCCCCAAAAAAAAGCAAATTTGAAAATGTAACTAGAAATAGTAAATACAAATCAATAATACTGAAGATAGGGAAAATTTATTATATTAGAATCTAAAACGCCGAACTTGAAAGATGGGACGTGTTACAGACTTCAGAGATAAAGCTTATCAAAAACAATAATTACAAACAGTAACTGAAAAAGACGAATACTTTATTATAATAATGCACCGCCTAACTTAGGCACCAAAAAGACATCCTATAAAATGATACGTCTCAGCAACTTCCATTTGATAAAAAAAACGCCAATACTACTAAATACCACTCACTATAAAACGCCAAAAAAATCAAAGATGGCTAATATGCTTTCTTGGATATTCATAATTGTTCTTCGTGAAGTTTCACTGAATGAATTGTTATCAGAAGGGAGTAACACAGAAAGATTTTGCTGCATGAGATGGATAAAAATTCAAGAAAAAGATACTGATGCCAGTCATATGGCATTTTGTATTTTGTATTTTTTGTTCTTGAAGAAAGTTTGGATGAGGAGAAGAGATCAATGACACTGAAGAGTTGGATGATTATAAAGATGAATATCAAGATAAAGAAAAAGCGAAAAACTCACTCACACGTCATAGATCTATGTCCCAAAACATTCACAAAAAAAGCCAGTTCAACAAACGAGCAGACAAAATAATCAAACAAATGGGTTTGTTAAGTTTTACATAAAACGCCAAATATTTGGTGACAGTTCAGGTACTATTAAAGAAGAGAGAGACTAATGACAGTGAAGATTGTGAAGAGAGATCCGATTAGGATTTTTAATTTATTTTCTTCGCTTGTATTTTTTTCCTGTGGTTGGAATATAATCTAACAATAGTAAAACGCCAAGATAACACAAACGCCAAAATGTTTATAAAAAATAATAGAACAATGGCCCATCTTGTTTAAAACGGCTTGGAAAACGCCATTCAAATAGATTTCCTGACCCCCAGGGTTCCAATGGCATACGATTTGAATAAACGCCATAAACGCCAAAATGTTAATACAATGAAACCATTAAACGCCATTAATTATTGAATTTGGTTAACGCCAAAAATCTTAAAAACCAAAAATTAAAACAATATTAGGAAAAGCGGAACTGGAAAAGCAGAAGATGAAAGGACAAAAAAGCCCCTCCGCCCTTTTCTAAGCGGCGTGACACGTGTTGGGCCAGGAAGCGTTCTCACCGTTCTCACACTTTTGAGCGTGTGTGTGTGTATATATATATATATATATTTAATTCGGGCTCTATTTTGATTTGGGCCCAGAGCGGTCGTCCACCCAACACATGCTCTGGACCGCCCTGGTTTTAATAACTTTTTGTTTATTTTACAAATGTTAATATCATAAAAATTAACATACTTTGTCATTTTCATGCTAAAGTCTCTTAACATAATTTTTAGGATTAAATATCATTTTTAGTCCTTGTGGTTTGAGCCATTTTGTCAGTTTAGTCTAAATGTTTTATTTTTCGCATGTGGGTCTAAAAAGGTTTCACTGTTACCATTTTAGTCCACTGGGTTAACTTCAGCCAACTTTTTATGTTAACGAGAAGGGCAATTCGGTCATTTTATAAGTAATTCTGTTAACTAGAAGGGTAATCCGATCATATAAAATGACCGAATCACCCCTCTCGTTAACAGATAAATGGATGAAGTTAACCCAGTGGACTAAAATGGCAACGATGAAACTATTTTGGAACTACATGCGAAAAATGAAACCTTTAAACTAAACTTTAAACATGACCCAACCACAGAGACTAAAATAACATTTCACTCTAATTTTTATGCATAAATTTTCATGGACATGTCAAATGAGAAAGCCACTCAACAAAAAAAAAATTCATATTAAAGTCATTAATTAAATTTGGAGTAAACTGCCATTTTGGTCTCTGTGGTTTAGCCACTTTAGTCCAAATCTCAAACTTTTTACATCTGAGTCCCTGTGGTTTCAGTTTTATTGCCATTTTGGTCCAAAAATGAAATCAGGTCTTGTTTGTCAAATTTAATCTTGATATTTGTCATTTTCTTCAGGGGTAAATTGGTCATTTTAGTTTTATTATAAATCATTATTTATTTAAATAATTAAACTAAATAAAAGGTTTGACCATATAAATGCACAGAACCTACTTCATCCTCCCAAAAAAAAAAAAAAAAAACTCTACCTCACGCTCTCTCTTTTGAGCTTGATAACTCATATTATTCCTATCCATCATCTTAACCTAAGCAGGACCTCCATCTTTTTCAACAACAAGCTTACCCAAATGCTTCAAATCAATTACACACAACCACATTAATCAAAAGCACAAAAAGTCAACAACTTTAACCACCTGCTATCAGAACGAGACCCAGATGAACAATCCTCCACTGACCCATTATCCGAAACCGAAAAAAAAAACTGGGTAGTTGAGATTTCAACGAATCAAAGCTGGGATAAAATGAATTTAATCAAGCCAAATCAGAACAAAACCGCAAGTGTGTCGCCACACCTGCTATCAGAACGAGACCCAAATGAACAAAGTGTGTCGCCACACCCACCCAACCAAAACCCCAAACAAAACCGCAACCCAAAGAGGAGCCACCTGCTATCAGAACAAAACCACAAAAAGTCAACAACTTTAACCACCTGCAAAGAGGAACCACCTGCTATCAGAATCAAACGCAGAAATCAAAACCCCTGTTTTACGTTTTGACACCGGAGAATAATCAACACCTTATTCAAAACCCCTCTTTGTTTCCGTTCAGAATCAAAACCCATGTTTGTTTTTCCGTTCAGAATCAAATAATCAAATCGACGATCTGGACAGAATCTTCTCCGATCCCTCTCTCTCTCGTCGCCACCACCACAGTGGTGGCCGGCCATTAAATCGAGGCGGAATGGGGGTGGTGTGGTGTATTTGAGATGAAAAGGAGAAGAGGAGATTGGGGGATGGTTGTGGGTGTTCGTTGTCGGCAAGACGAGGCGCCGGAGAGACAGAGAGAAATGGGGTGCGACTGTGGAGGTTGAATTTGAGAGCTTGTGTTTATGATTACACCGCTCATCACTGAAAGAACCATCTTTGGTTAGGGTTTCTTCAAGAATGAAGAATGTAGAGGAAAGGAGATGACTGGTATTTATTTATAAAAATAAAATGACCATTTTGCCCCTGAGGAAAAGGACAAAATAGTAGGGTTTTATAAGACAAACAAGACCTGATTTCATTTTTGGACCAAAATGGCAATAAAACTGAAACCACAGGGACCCAGATGTAAAAAATTTGAGATTTGGACTAAAGTGGCAAAAGTGGCTAAACCACAGGGACCAAAATGGCAGTTTACTCTTAAATTTGTTTAAAATGCATGTATTTAGTGAACTTTTTTTTTTATAATAATGATCCCATTACCTCTTATATTTGTCAATATTTTATGAAATGAATTTCGACTTTTTTTGGCAAAAAAATAAAGATTATATGACATTGTTTGACTAAATTACAGTTTTTATCCTTTATATTTTATTAAATTTTGGATTGGGTTTTTTAAGTTTTTATCTTTACTCACTCTTCTTAATATTCATTATAAACAGGTATAGAAATTTTAATATAACAATTATCTTTACTTGCTTTTTTTAATATTCATTATAAACAGGTAAATTACATTTTTCGTCCTTGATGTTTGTATCGGATTGCAATGGATAACCTTTAACTTCAATAATTACAGTCACAATCCTTTTTTTTTGCTAAAACTATTACACCCTAGGTCCTTTAACACTAACTTAGTTAAAATTTTCACTTAAGTCATATCTCATAAGGATAGTTTAGTCTTTTTATCAATTTAATTAAAAATAGTTTAGTAAAAAAAAACATAAATAAAACTAAAATATACATTTTAAACCCAGATCTCTCAATCAACAACCTCTCTCCTCTCTAAACTCCTTCCCCAACCAAATCTACATCCCTGTTCTTTTTTTTTTTTTTTTTTTTTGCAATCTGAAATCCTAACCAGAGCACAGCATCTCTGCATAGAAAACCACCATTCTTCTTATCACTCCCAAAACAGACACACAGTTAAGGTTTCAACCTTCAAACCAATGGACCACCGGAGTAATGGTGGTTTACGGCAACAACGCTAAGGCGGCGGATCCCAAACAAGTTTCACCTTCGCCGATCTGTTCTTATGATTTCCCTCATTCAGTTTGATGTTTGACCTTCAAATCTGGGTACTATCCCATATCTGTAACAGATCGAGACAGTGGTGGTGGCTGTCGGACTGTCAGAGATGGTGGTTGTCGAAGGTGGTTTCCGGTGATGATGGTGTTCTATTGTTTGTTTTAGGCTTCATGGAAGTGGTAAAACTTGCGTTCAAATTGACGACAGGACTGGCGATGGGGTTGCACATATAGTGGAGATTTCGGGGTGTCCAAGGAATGGGGGAGTGTTTAGAGTGACTGATGGCCAGAGTGGTTGTGGCTTTAGGTGGTGGTCGACGACAGGACTGGTGGTGGTGAGAATCTTAGGTTACAGGTTTGAGAGAGATAGAGAGAGAGAGAGAGCGAGAGAGAGTTGAGAGTGTACATTTTGGTTTATAAAATAAATATATTTTCTTGTTTTTTCATTTTTTTAATATATTTTTTAAGTAAATAGGTAAGATTACAAAACTACCCTCGTGTGAATAGACTTAACATTAAATTTTAATCTTGTTAATGTTAAAGGACGTAAAGTGTAATGTGTTTTACAAATAAAAGATTGTGACTGTAATTATTGAAGTTAAAGGTCATTCATTGCAATTTGATAAAAAGTGTAATTATTGAAGTATAGAGATTTTAATATAACAAAACTAAATTGAGGTTTTTTTTTTTTGTGTGTGTGTGTGTTTTCATATGCAGGGACTATTATTATATGGCCAAATTACATTGAGACATCATGAAAAATAAGAAAGTAAGTTTTCTAGAGTCATATCTTAGAGTTTCTAGAGCGGTTAACATTATTTACAAATATTTAGAGGCGGATAAGTAGTCAAATATTGATAATACTAAAATAATTATACACATCATGGATAGAATTTAATCTTAAACTTGAAAAGTTCTCAATTTAAAAACAAAATGTTAATATCATCCTTTCTTCAACCAAAAATGTCAAAATATTTGCTAAATCACTTTGAAACATTCCAACATAAACGGATAAAGGTTGATGAGTCAGCACTTAAGATGGTGTGTCACCACCGGCGACCTTTCTTTCCGACGGGTCAGACGGTGGTCGGTGCAAGCAATGTCAACCGTTGGTCGGTGCTACTTTTGACTTATATATAACGTGCGCAGCTGGCTTTGTATGCCTAATTATTATTATATATTTTAAAATGTTATTACCTTAAAGTTTACAAAACCGTTATGCTCTTTTTCTCCTACACAATGGGGATTATTACAAAATAAATAAAGACACTAGTATAATATATGTCATTATATTTAAAATCTTCATATATATGAAAGCTATTGATAAAATCTGGAATAGTTAGACTGAGACAAATCAAATTTTATCTTTATCCCCGAGCAAAGAAAAACTGCTACTGCTACCAGTATGACCTTTGATAAATTTGACAGGCCTAATTTATGAAGATCAACCCAAACACCTTATTTACGGTAAGACATAAGATAAGAAGACATGGGTTGATAACTTAGTTGGTCACTATATCCTTAAATATGAGGAATGCGCGAGTGAGTGCGTTGTGAGTTGTGACACATTATACACTACTCATTTTGATAGATAAAAAACGAACATGAAACACAGTTGTTAGATATAAATAGTTATTTTTTAAATGAACGATTATATAAATGTAAAGATGCATCAATTGAAGAAGTAAAGAATAACAAATGGACATAAAGAGGACCGTTTGACAAGGATCAACTGTACTAAGCTTGGACAAACTAACAAGCCTAGAGAAGTGCCAAAAGATCACATGTCCAAAAGGATCAAGAAACTATGCACAATCAGTGCACGGCTGAGGCACGATTTGTCTGTTCATCATGGATGACATACTTGAACAAAATGAACAATTCAAACAACAATAATACGCATCATTAGATATTTAAGACATATTACAGGACAAGTGACGTTTTTATTTCAAAAATGTAACATTTTTTATAACACTTATAAATAATTATTTTATAAATTAAATTCTATGTTTATAAATTAAATTGAGTTCATAATAGTTGTATTTGATCAAGATTAATTAAGTTGATGTATATCTTCCTACTAGCGAGAAAATTAATCTTTGAAAGATGAAACAAACTACGAATCTTGTTTTTTCTACCTTTGCCACAATTATCTTTGTTAGTGCCTTGTATTATACTAATAACCTATGAATAAACAACAAACTTGCCACGTCAATTTTTATGACGAAGTGCATACCTACCTGTATTAAGGGGGAAACTGCCCTCTAGGAAAAAGAAATTACTATATTATTTATAAAAAAAATCTCGATTGCTCTCCTTAAAGTTTGGTTAAACCTCTCAATTACTCACCATGAAAAAAACTCCAAGTTCCGAACTAGTTATAAGAGTTCTGGTTTCATAAGGATAAAGCCACTTACCCTAATGAGTTAATAACAATATATGTTGACCTCAAAGTAATGTAGTTGGTAGGAGTTGCCATCAAATCAACAAAGTTTCTCTAGCATGATTGTGGACGTTATTGATGAAACTGAATGGGTCACACGTTAGGCAGGAATCAACACGTTTTAATATATAGTTTGAATCTAAATAGTTCCTACACATTATTATTATTATTATTATTATTATTATTATTATTATTATTATTATTTAGTAGAAATAACATATACTATTAATATAAAATCCCAAATGATGTTAAGTGCCATATCCGACGCAAATACATGTTATATATGATGTATTTACGTATACATATTATTTATTTGGGATAGAACCATTACGTAGTTGTTTATATATATTTTATGTAGAAATGTAGAAATATTAATGTGTGTAAGATATGAATATATAACTTAGACTTATATAAATGATTTAATACATTATCTTTTATTCATTCTCATTAACTCTCTAAATGAAAATTATTATCAAAATAGAAGGTAAACGAGCAACAAACTGCGTTGATACCCTTTTGTGAATAACAAAACAATTTTTTTAAAAACCGTATTTATAGGTCTTGAGGTTATAACATTACTATGCATGACCCTTTAGACTCGATTAAGTTGAGTCACAAACCTCATATATGCAAAGGTTGTTTTTTTTAGTTTTGGCATACAACAAAGCAAAGCAAGAAAACGGTGTTGATTAATTTAATAGCTTTCCTATACTTGCAAGTACAAAAGTTGATGGTGTGCAAGAGTTGGCTAATTCTTTCGTATATATTATTCTTGCTTTTCTTTTACTCATGATGAAAACCTTCCATAGTAAATGGTAATTCATTGTTTTATGGGTGACAAGCTAAAAACGAAATACACGGATGACATTCGGTAGGTAGGGGTGTGAAAAGAAAAACTAATAACTGAAAAAACCTGAAAACCGAACCAAATTACGAATTTGGTTTTTGTCCGGTTCCTAAATGTATTCGAATTATGAATTCAGTTTGGTTATTGGTTCCATAAATCTTGCTTATTTGGATAATTCAACCGAATTTAATTGAATAAACTGAATGAAAATCTATTTAATCGGATAACCAAACCGAATAAACCGAAATAAATCGGTTTAAATGATTAAATTCAATTCGGTTAGACACATTTCTATTTCTGAACAATTTGGTTTTCAATTAGGACAAAAAAAATTCAAAACTGAATATATTGATGTCTAGACCGATGAACACCCTTATCCATACAAAGTATGGTTACCATTTTATGCTCTGTTAAATACACTAAGGCAGTGTTTGGTATGCAGGAATGAGAGACGGAATGAAATTGATCATTACGAGGGAATGAAGAAAAAGGGCGTTTGGTTGGTCAATTGAATGGAATCACCAATTCCATAAGGCATTCTATTCCCTCAAAATCATTCAATCCACCCCCATGTTTTTTTATTCAATCCCCTCTTGCACCATTCATCAACAACACCACAAGCCACCACCTTCGCCACCACCCACTACCTACCACCACCACCCCCACAACTGACGCCATCGACGCCTCCAACCGCAACCCGTCACTACATCCGCCGCCACCCCGACAACCACCACTACTGCCGCCACTCGCCACCGTTGCCACCCACCACCGCCGCGAACGCCACTCGCCGCCACCACCCACCACCACCATCGTCGACACCACAACCACCGCCACCACCCACCACCATCGTCGCCGCCGCCCACTGCCACCTTACCCGCCACTAACCACCACCACTGGTTGTCGCCGCCACCCCCATCACCGCCAACCGCGCCACCACCTATCGCCGCCTTCGCCACCACCTATTACCGCCACCTATAACCACCCACAATCACTACTACCAACCACCACCACTGATTTTATTCCTTCGTTTTTCTTGGCTACCAAACAATACACAATAATAATTCATTTCATTCCCACATGGTAACCAAACAAGACATGGAATGGTAATGATCCATTGCATTCCCTCGTCCATTTCATTCTCTCGTCCATTTCCTTACCCCATACCAAACAGACTCTAAAACTTTAGCTTTCACCAGGGGATGGTAATTTTTGGTTTTTAGGCAAAAAAAGAATGAGAAAAATGAACACAAAAATGCTAAGCTAATTAAGTTCATAGGGTTGTTCTAACAAACATTTAGCACAGAAAGGAATGGAATCTGGATATAATTGGAATTTACATTTTATTAGTTCGTTTCAACAAAAATAGGAACTGGAATCTTAATTCCATTCTTGATTGTGTTCGGTTAGCAAAAAAAATTGAAAATGAATTCCTTCAAATTCCTTTAACCTAAGGAATTCAAAACCTTCCAAATTTTGAAGGAATCCAAATAGAGTCATTGGAATCTTCGACCGGTCACCGATGTCAAAACGTTTCGACCCACAATGTCTAGCCCCGACCCGACCCGTTAATGACCCGAATGTCTCGATCTGATCCGCAACAATTCAAGATGATCAATCTGCGCCAGCCAGCAACGTCTAAACACGACCCGACATGTCTCACTTTACCCAGAACGTCGTCACCCTGAAACATATCGAACCGACCCGACCCGACTCGTTAACAACCCAAAACGTCTCGAATCGACTTGGCATGCTTCCAACCTGAAACGTCCCGACCCGTTAACGACCTGAAACGACCCATCCCGTAAATCACCCGAATAGTCTCAACCCGACCCGGCTCGACACCGACCTGAAAGGTCTCGATCTCTAAGACTTATTTAGTTTAAATATATAAAATTCACGTTTTATACGAACTATTTGAACAAAAGATTATATGTTTTCAAAACATAAGCTACACAAGGTAGCAATGATTAATTTTCAAAATAAAAATCCACAGGTTTACTCTCGTGAATACTATCACTTATGAGCAAACTCGTTTCTATGTATAAGCATATTCGCAACCGTTTTATGTGACACCCGGCTTTTCAGGCCGTACCGTACAACTGTAACACGTGTTGTGAATAGATAAAAGGTTGTATTTGACTGAGTATGATGTTTATATATGATATTTAATGAGTTGGTAAATTCAAACCTTGGTAAAAATTATGTTGGCAATGATAAGATAAACGCTTATCGCGTAACGGTTAAAATGCGAAACGAACGCCGGTGACCACCCGATCAGTGCTAAAATCCTAAAAATAGTCTGATATGATTAGAATAATAATTTTAATCATAAACGTGAGGAAAAATAAATTAAAACGTTAAGAAAATCTATTTTTCGAGTTTGAACGCGTACCGCGCGATACTGCGCGTATCTGACAAAATACCGTCAACACAGCCAGTCGAGACAACTGGTAATTATTACAGTAATAATTTTGTGAGATTATTTTTATAGAATGATATAAATAATTTAAAAAACAATAAAACGGGATTAAAACGCTAGATAAAATACCTGGTATCCAGTAAAATACCAGTTTTTGTCTATATATATGTATGTATATGTGATGGATGAGAGTGCATGTGTGATTGGGGTATAAGTGGCGGCTCATGTGCCACCTCTCTCTTCAATTTGCCAAGTGTTGATTCTTGGTAACTATAAGTGATGATTATTGCTTTTTAAACACACAAAACCTCACACTATCCAAGCAAACTTTTCAAAGATCAAATTCTCATTCTCTCTCTCATAATCTCGGCCGAAACCCTCTTGTACATATCCATTTTCATTTTTTAACTTTAATCTTGAGGATTCAAATCCATTCCAAGAAGGTTTCAAGTCCATTTGAAGGTTTAAAGGTGTTTTTCAAGAAGATTCAAGCTAGAACAAGATCCATATCATCATTTTTGTCAAAACCCACTAGAACCTTGAAGGTATAAAAACCATTTCTCTAAATTTTGTTCTTGGTTCATAGTGATGTTGTAAATCTTGGAAAGTTTCTCTTGATTCTTGAGATTTTCACAAAACATAAAACTAAAACAAATGGGTTTTTAAAGGAAACAAGAATGGATGAACATGTGTGGATGTGTGGCTGTGAGTGTATGTGTGTGTGTAGGTGATTATGTTTTGATTTTTTATTGAGTAATTCTTGATTAACATGTTACTTGAATAGTAGAATGCATGCAAAAACCATAAGTGTCATACAAGAATGTTTATAAAAGTGTTTCATGATTTGAAAGGGGCATGATGAAAAGTGAACTTTTGGAAGTTCATGTGAGTGTATAAAATTTCGTATATATGTATGAATATATGTATGCATGCATGTAATTTTTTTTGGGTCATGTACTCATAAATGTAAGAACATTTGAAATTATGTATGAATGATTATGTGATGATGGATGATATAGGTTATGATTTGTAAGAATATGGATTTAATATGTTCTTGGGTATGATTAAATCATAAATAAATGATGATGATGTTGTATGAGTGCATTAGATGCACATATATGAACATGCATGATGATATGAAAGTATGAAATGATGATTTAAGCATGATTTGATAAAAATAATTTTTGATCAAATTATAAACACAAAAATATGATCATTTTGAAGTGTTTAATGATATAGAACTTTGACATGAAGTTTACTAGTCTTGCATGTTGTACATGGTGCATTAGGAGTTGTAAAATACGTGAAATTACATGATTTAGGTGACTTACACAAAAACTGCACTAATCTGATTATAACCACTATTTTAATCAGTAAATAACATGTATTGTGTTAAAATATCAAGTCATTTCGAGTTGGGATGGTTATAGTAACGTTTAACGTAAAACTATGCGGTAAAACGGTTAAAAATCGGCTTTTCGAACGATTTTTATAAAACTGATTTAGATCAGTGAGTAAACTGATATTTTTAGTTTAAAAATAAGTATTTTAACTAATTTTAAGTTTACTTGGTGTTTGGTTAGTCATACGTGACTTTCGACGCCCGAAAACGTTACCGAATCGCTAAAATACGCATTTTTCGATGAACACAAGTATGGGTAAATTTTGGGTGAACCTTATGTGTTAAGATGTATTATGTGATTTAAACATGTGAATGTGAAAATATGTTAAGTTTTAACATGATATTGAAAATTTAGATTATGCATGTATACTTGTGCGTTTTGTGAGGTAGAAACGGTGAAAATCGCGTTAAATGTGTAACTTGTTTGTCGAGCATGAAATTTGATACATATGAGACATTTTATGTATATTTGATTTAAAAATTACAAAATAGATAAGTTAACAAGATTTCGCGTGTTTCGATAATAAATTATGTGAACGTTTATGTATATATATTACGACGCGCAAATCGTAGATATATTGCGTATAAACGTAAGTGTTAACGGATTTACATGATAATGGTCACCAATAAAATCGTTCAAGTCGCAAAAATATCAGATATATATATATATATATATATATATATATATATATATTAACGTGCCAACATAATCAAAAAATGATAACTTTTCGAGAAAATCTCAAAGTTATGTGACAATTCTAAGAAACAGAGAAACTTAGGATTTTTGTGATGTATATATGTATATTGATTTAAAACTCGTTCCTACATATAATAGGACGTGTAGAAATCAAACTGTGGGATTGCGCTATTTAAAAATACGCACCCAAAGGTGAGTGTCACTAAACCCCTCTTTTTACTGCTTTGTATATATTTTGGGGGTAGAACAAGCCAATAAAAGGGTTTAATAATATTTTTGGATTAAAACATACCTTTTAATATAAAATATATATTTTCGTTGAAAATATAGTTTGATAAGTCATACGTTTTGAGGTAAAACGTTTTGAGGAATGAATGTTTGGAGGAAATTAGGATGATACGGTGTTTCCGAGGAGAAACAGACCGTAAAGTTGGGACGAATGCCGACCTGGTCTCAAGGGAGGGGATCAGGGGATTCGTACAACTTCGTCTATTAAATTTGTCATATTAGTAGGATATATGTATTGTACGTGAGGCAAACATCATATTGGTCTCAAGTGGACCCCGCGCCCATGATGTCGTTTAATCTATTAAGTAAATGTACGCGAGGAATTGTTGGTAGATCTATCGGGTTGACAACCCCGTCGTGACCGGTCTCCCCGTGTTAAGTCAAATGACGAATTTAGATTCTGGTTATTGTCTAGCTTTGATTATCCCTGCTTGGTAAATATATAGTTCGTATTGTCTAGCTAACATTACGAGTCTGAAAATTGACGCTATGAATTTAATATACAAAACCTGGGTAAGAGCTTTATTGTCGGGTTTTTGAACTGCGATGGATGACCCATGGATTTTATTAAGGAAGTAAAACGGACTTTCGAAAAATTATATGGATGTTTTAAAATAAACACATAATCAGAAAGTTTTCCTTTGGATTGAATTGTTTGTATGTGAATATGTGAACTCACCTTCCTTTGTGTTGACACTTGATTTTAACATGTTCTACAGGTACTTGAGTTCGGCTTCGGGAATTATGGCGTATCTTGTGTTTGTTGATGCATGTTTTATCACTCAAAATGTTGGACTGACTTTTAAACTTTCTGGGACTAATGTAATAAGATCCATGAGGATCAAAGACAATTTTATCATGTCATGGTTATGTTGTGTTTTGGGACGTTAAGTTTAAAACCTATGTTTTAAATAAATAACATTGTCCAACAATTAAATGCATCAAACATCAATATAGAAATGGGCACCAACTTCCGTCTCCACTACGTTTTATATTCTGCTGCGACGTTTTTGGGGTGTGACAGAAGTTGGTATCAGAGCCAATGGTTGTTAGCGAACTAGATGTTTTCGGAGGAAAACACTAGACTTCAACCGAAGAATTTTGAGATTTAAAGTCCAAAATTCTCGAAGCCAAGATTTTTTTTAAATAAACATGGAAATTTTTTTATCATGTATGAAAACCCTTATGTGTTTATGTGCATATGTGATTTTCTGTTTATCTGGGCCTTATGTGTTACTATTCATATTGATCACACACTTACTTTGTACGGTTACGATATGTCACGTCTCAGTCTATAGAGCCATTAGTCGTCCTGCTCACTGATAATGTCGAGCCTACACTTGAGATTCTTTCGTCCGTCGTTACAGAATCGTTTGTTATGCTATTCGAGTCACGTGTTTTGCTACACCTCTTTTAAGTCTACACTCGTCGTAGGAAGAGGACTCGTCCCATTGGAGAGATCACATCGACTTCGAGAGCTGAAACAACATCCGCTTTGAGGAAGCAAAAAGGGATTTGGGTCAATCGCTCTCACTGCAATCGTCAGTTCGCCACGTTATGCGGAGACTTGGAGACAACAAAGGGCAAGATGAAAGACTTAGAGGGACAGATGGGCTAGTATGATGAGTTAGAAGAGCTTGTTAGGAAGATGTTGGACTTCCAGAGATTGAAGCGTTAGTTGTTGGTTGTTTATGTTGTTTGTTTTGTATATCTCATTTGATGAACCCTATTTATGGCTTGCATGCCAAATTAACAGATATTTAGGAGGAAATTTCATATAGACTTGTTGCAGGTGTTGATGCAGACACCCCAAATTTTGATTAGTCTTAGTACTAAAAACAAGCTTTGAAAATTTACGGTACAAATATCGAATGGGTTCCTTTTGGTTTAAAAATCGTTCTCATTAATATGTGGATATTATACTTACGCAATGTTTGGTCCACTAGCATTTAATGATTGAATTATTTTTTGTTATCGTCTCATGTGATTATTATTGTTGTAAATAATAAAAACGACGGAAATGCCGCCAAAAGAAAGATAGGGTACTGGACTACCTGCCACACCAGAAGAGTTGGTACAACTCATAGCCCAACACGTTAATACTGCTGATGCGTGTGAAGTGTTATATATATTAGGTGTATATTTTAAGCCCCTTTAACACTTTTTAGTCAAGTTTTAAATTTATAAAACACGATGTTTACTAACACTAGACACACATATGGGCAAGTGCACCCATCGTGAGCGTAGTTTAGTGTTGGTAAGATACCGAGGTCGTCCAAGGACACAAGAACTTTTAGTACCGGTTTATCCTCAACGTCTAATCAAATCAAAACGTTTAGAAAAAATGTTTTAACTAAGAAAAATAAAAACTAACTAAAATGCTGAAAAATAAAAATAAAAGAAAAACAGATAGACAAGATGAATCACTTGGTTCCGACTCGTATCTAGTGTAACCTTTTATTATTTCCGCATTTTTGCACTATTTTAAGAGATTATCTTAGTTATTGTAGTAGGCCCCTCTTTTGAAGGTGACGTTACCCTCACCCCAGTAGTTTGAGTCAGCAAGGATATAATCCTAAAAGGGTGGATTATTGGAAGATAATTAATTAAGTTATTAATGCAAATTATGGTAGGCCCCTCTTTTGGAGGTGACGTTACCCTCGACTAAGTAGTCTGGGTCAGCAGGGATACAGTCCTAAATAGCCGGGTTATAGTATTAATAGTACTTAACTTATGAGGGGATCAAAGAGTTTGGACCCCCGCCATCCAATACCGTTAAGTATTGAAGGAGGTCCTACTAAATTTGACCCAGGTCCATTGCAGGACCTCTAAACGCTGAACAATGGCAAGACCTTTACCAAACCGTTCCCTTAACCCCCGACCAGGTAGCCAACATACCTCCATATAGACCGTGGAGATATGAATGGTGAAAATCTTTTATTTTATATAGACAGTAAAATAATGCCAAGACACCACGGACAAACGATAAGGAAAGATCACCTTCAACATAAGCAACTAGTTATTAAAGTCATTAATACAAAACCAAGTAAAAAGTGCGAAAAGATTAAAAATAAAAAGTATTACACTAGACACTTTGTCTTCACCAAGTGATGTAAGAGACTTAGGCAAACATGGCCTTGATTGTCAAGAACTCTTACGATCAATCTTGGATCCCGAGACGACTCACACACTCTATGATGGACAATGGATGATGGTGTTATGGTGGTGGTGGGTGGTGGGTGAAGTGTGAGAGAGGTGGTGTGCCAAGGGATGGTTTGAACTTGAGCCAAGCACTCCTATTTATAGGCTGAACAGAAGCCTGGACACGGCCCCGTGTCCGCTGTACACGGCCCCGTGTCCACCCTTTTCTCTTTCTTCATTAATTGCTCTTGTCCGGATTAGTTGACCACGCCCCCGTGTCCGCTGGGCACGGCCCCGTGTGCAGAAGCATATTTGTACTATCAGATTTGGCAAGATTCTACGTATCTTTGCGTTGACCACGGCCCCGTGTCCGCTGGGCACGGCCCCGTGGTGAGCAATAGAAGCTTCTACAGGTTTGTCTTTTGTGCCAGGGCTGACCATCCTGGATACGGCCCCGTGTTGAGCTGGGCACGCCCCGTGCTGAACTGGGCACAGCCCCGTGCTCAGCTGGGCACAGCCCCATGCTCAGCTTTCTTCTTGCTTTTGCTTTGGGAAGATGATGTCGAGGGGTCAGGCATGCCACGTTTATTCCCTTTCTTTGTATTTATGTTAGATTTGGTTGTATATTTGTTCCTTTTGTTCAATTAAGCTCATTTGATCATGAAAATACAAAAGGAAGACAAAAGAACACTTTTTCCAACATTAGTACTAAAAAAGGGTTAGTTTTATGCCTCATTTGATGTAATTTATATGTTGCATTTTACACACATCAAATACCCCCACACTTGAATCTTTGCTTGTCCTCAAGCAAAACTCTTTATAATATGGCTTACACGCCCAAATGGAATGGGTAGAAGAGAAGTTTTGGGCTTGTCTAGCGTGTCGGGAATCCAAGATTCTTTATTAGGCTTTATTTTTATGTTATTTACAATCCTATTCGTTATGATTTATTTTGAACTTTTCATAAGAGAAATTATTTATTTGGGCATAACATGCCTTTTTAAAATTCTATTTATATACAAGTTCACATACCTCACGGGGGATCACTCAACACTCGGCCGAAGATGTATTTTTGTGAAACACTTGAGAGCGGCATGGAACTTACTCCTACCATAAGCTTGTCAAGCAATCAATCCTCCTCCTTTTTAACTATATACATTTGTAAATATCAAGAGGACTTTTGGGTGAAGGGTTAGGCTTTGGGTTAAAGGTAGGTGGTTGGGCTAATGGTTAGTAGAAAAGGGCGAAAAGCGTAAAAAGCATCGGTTTTCGTAAGACCTCTTTTTTTTTTTCTCTTTTTTTTTTCAATTTTTATTTTGATAAAGCCATTATTCAAACAAAGTTATTTTTGATGAACTTGCTTGTTTATTTCTTTTGCTTCATCACCAACACTTTTTTTTTTTGGAAAAGTCATCCGAAAAACCGAGCTTGTTACTAAAACAAAGGGTTAAAAAGGGTTTTGGTGGGTGAAAGGGTGTTTGTTTTTGGGTTAAGAAATGAAAAGGTTTAGGCTCAAAGGGGTTAACTAGGGGGATTTTGGGTAGGTGGTAAAAAAAAAAGAAAAATAATGGTGTAGAAATGAAAAGGGGTTAGTCCTAATGCCTCCATCATTTACTTACTCGTGTTTAAGTTGGTAAGGACCGGGAATGTATCGTCGTGGCAAGTTCTAGAGTCGTAAGAACCAAGCGGCTATTCACACAAGAAACGAAAAATGAGCATTTAGTTTAAAGATATGAATTTGTATGCTCAATAAAGGCTCAAAACTCACTTTTGTGGAAATGGGTTTTTATGTGATCAAGTATATATAATCAAATTTTAACTAAGCTTGTCATGCCTTTTCATAATTTTCTTATGTTGGTTCTTTTTATCACGACGCTATCGGTTGTAAATTTGTAAAAAATATAACCTTTTTAGAATTTGAAATTCCCAAGTTAAACCTAGACAAGTAAAAAAATGAAAATTTTTGAAAAAAATTGGGGTGATTAGCGGTTCCAATAGAGTTTTGTGTAAGGCTTGTTATTAGGACTTGCATGATTCAAGGTTTTAGCATCCCCCCACACTTAAATTACACATTGTCTTCAATGTGTCCCAAAAATAAGTTTTTCGGTTGATTAAAATGTGTAAAAGTGGGTTAAAAACAAGATTTTATGGTACTGGGTAGCTGAACACGGGGTGGTGTTGGCTGAGCACGGCCCAGTGTCCAGGCTGCCAGTACCAAAAGTAAACAGAAGGCTGGGCACGGGGGCGTGTCCAGTGAGCACGGCCCCGTGTCCAGGTACCTGAACGGGCATTTTCTACAGAACCTTGGGCACGTGGCGTGTTGGGGTGAGCACGGCCCCGTGCTGAACTTGCTGTAATGAAGAAAAATCGTCGGGAGGCTCTGTTTTTGTGTATGGGGTGTTGGTTCAAGCTTCCCTTATCATCCTTCACCATCCCGAGTGTGTTTTATTCCTGAAAATTAAAACTAAACTAGAAAATATAAAAGTTAATCTAAATTAAACTAAGGATAGTTCCGCGGAATGCCTCCGTGGTGCGCCACGTTTATAAGGGTCCTTGGCTAGACCCACCTTATCAGGTGGTTCTGGCTCATCTTCAATTAGGGGGTCGTCATTGCCGAATGGATATTTCATTGATCGATTAAGATCGACACTCTTTTTAAATGCCCCTAATTGAAGAGGTAGATTGTTGAAGTTCCGGTTTTTCAAAGCTTCGTGAGTTTTTACAAAGGGTCGTCCCAACACTAGAGGAGCGTCATCAAGGATGAAAAAGTCGGTTGGGATTACCATTTGATTTGTTTGAACCAAGACATCCTCAACTACACCGATTGATTTTATTATTCTCCGATTAGATAGAAAAATGGGTATTTGAAGTGGAGAAAAATCACTAATACTTACTTTTTCGAAAATGTAGTTAGGCATTATGTTAACACAAAGATCTTTATCAATCGTGACATTACTAATAAATGAATTTTGAAAGAAACATGGAACCGGTGTAATGTTAATTTCAAATGGGTCTTTTTTTATTAGCGAGGTTTGATCATTAGTTAACTTAACACTTACCGTTTCGTCAATTTTAGTGTTAGTGTTTAACTCTTTTAAAAACTTAGCATGAGTGGGTACTAAACAATGATTTTCGAAAGAAGGTGACAAGAGATTAATTTCTTCAAAATTAGACTCTTCTTGAATTTTAACGTTGTCGGACTCACATTCTTCGTTGTTTAACTCATGTGTCGGTTTTTCACTTATTTGTTCTTCCATTTTTACACTTTCAGTTATCTCTTCCTTTTTTAATTCTTCTGTTGCGCGGGACTCCTCTTCCCTTGCGCGAGATTCTTTTATACAGCGATCGATAACTCTAATGTGTTATAATATCCTACCGGTTACTTCGGTTATAGAAAAAGTATCGGGATTTTCAAAGCTTGAATCCGGTTGTTCGATCCTTTGTTCCTCATAATACCCATATGAAGTAGATGGTTCGCACCATTGTTCTTCATTGTAAGCATATGATGGATAAGTGTCGTAATTTTGTTCTTCATAATACTCATATGAGGTGGGTTGTTCACGCCATGGTTCCTCATAATAAGCATACGAAGGTGGTGGCTCATATCTTGGTTCCTCAAAGTTTGAGTATGAAGGCTCATACCTTGGTTCATCAAAATATGACTATGAGGGAGGAGGTTCATACCTTTGGTCTTCATAGGATGTGTATGAAGTTGATGGCTCGTACCTGGGCTCCTCATAGTAGGTGTATGAATTGGATGGTTGATATGAGTGACTATTTTGAACCGAGTGTGTGTTACGACAATTAGTGCAATAATTACTCCTATAATCATCCTCCTCATAGGTGTAGTTGTAACCTCCTGAGTATTGATCCATGAGAATCACTCAGCAGACCACAACTAAGTCTCGAGATCAGAAAACAAAAATAAAAACGGAAACAGAGGCTGGACACGACCCCGTGTTCAGTGGACACGGCCCCGTGTTCAGAATCTGTATCTGGGCGTTTTAATTAAATTTACTGATCTAGTTGAGCACGGGGCGTGTTCAGTGAGCACGGCCCGTGTTCAAGCTACTGTTACTGGGTGTTTTTATAAAAATGTGTAGCACGGCCCCGTGTACAAGTTACTGTAAATGAAAATCTAAACTAAAATGCAGAAAAATGTGCGCGCGTTTAAAAAGGTTTTGAAAAACTGATTAGGCCGTCGATTCTAAGCTTTCTTAAAATCCTTGTGTCCCCGGCAACGGCGCCAAAAACTTGATGCGTGTGAAGTGTTATATATATTAGGTGTATATTTTAAGCCCCTTTAACACTTTTTTAGTCAAGTTTTAAATTTATAAAACACGATATTTACTAACACTAGACACACATATGGGCAAGTGCACCCATCGTGAGCGTAGTTTAGTGTTGGTAAGATACCGAGGTCGTCCAAGGACACAAGAGCTTTTAGTACCGGTTTATCCTCAACGTCTAATCAAATCAAAAAGTTTAGAAAAAATGTTTTAACTAAGAAAAATAAAAACTAACTAAAATGCTGAAAAATAAAAATAAAAGAAAAACAGATAGACAAGATGAATCACTTGGTTCCGACTCGTATCTAGTGTAATCTTTGATTATTTCCGCACTTTTGCACTATTTTAAGAGATTATCTTAGTTATTGTAGTAGGCCCCTCTTTTGAAGGTGACGTTACCCTCACCCCAGTAGTTTGAGTCAGCAAGGATACAATCCTAAAAGGGTGGATTATTGGAAGATAATTAATTAAGTTATTAATGCAAATTATGGTAGGCCCCTCTTTTGGAGGTGACGTTACCCTCGACTAAGTAGTCTGAGTCAGTAGGGATACAGTCCTAAATAGCCGGGTTATAGTATTAATAGTAGTTAACTTATGAGGGGATCAAAGAGTTTGGACCCCCGCCATCCAATACCGTTAACTATTGAAGGAGGTCCTACTAAATTTGACCCAGGTCCATTGCAGGACCTCTAAACGCTGAACAATGGCAAGACCTTTACCAAACCGTTCCCTTAACCCCCCGACCAGGTAGCCAACATACCTCCATATAGACCGTGGAGATATGAATGGTGAAAATCTTTTATTTTATATAGACAGTAAAATAATGCCAAGACACCACAGACAAACGATAAGGAAAGATCACCTTCAACATAAGCAACTAGTTATTAAAGTCATTAATACAAAACAAAGTAAAAAGTGCGAAAAGATTAAAAATAAAAAGTATTACACTAGACACTTTGTCTTCACCAAGTGATGTAAGAGACTTAGGCAAGCATGGCCTTGATTGTCAAGAACTCTTACGATCAATCTTGGATCCCGAGACGACTCACACACTCTATGATGGACAATGGATGATGGTGGTGGATGAAGGTGTTATGGTGGTGATGGGTGGTGGGTGAAGTGTGAGAGAGGTGGTGTGCCAAGGGATGGTTTGAACTTGAGCCAAGCACTCCTATTTATAGGCTGAACAGAAGCCTGAACACGGCCCCGTGTCCACCCTTTTCTCTTTCTTCATTAATTGCTCTTGTCCGGATTAGTTGACCACGCCCCCGTGTCCGCTGGGCACGGCCCCGTGTGCAGAAGCATATCTGTACTATCAGATTTGGCAAGATTCTGCGTATCTTTGCGTTGACCACGGCCCCGTGTCCGCTGGGCACGGCCCCGTGGTGAGCAATAGAAGCTTCTACAGGTTTGTCTTTTGTGCCAGGGCTGACCATCCTGGATACAGCCCCGTGTTGAGCTGGGCACGCCCCGTGCTGAACTGGGCCCCGTGCTCAGCTGGGCACAGCCCCATGCTCAGCTTTCTTCTTGGTTTTGCTTTGGGAAGATGTTGTCGAGGGGTCAGACATGCCACGTTTATTCCCTTTCTTTGTATTTATGTTAGATTTGGTTGTATATTTGTTCCTTTTGTTCAATTAAGCTCATTTGATCCTGAAAATACAAAAGGAAGACAAAAGAACACTTTTTCCAACATTAGTACTAAAAAAGGGTTAGTTTTATGCCTCATTTGATGTAATTTATATGTTGCATTTTACACACATCAACTGCCATGGAACAGCGTGATGCTAACCAAAATAATGTCCAGGAACATGGATGTGATGCTCATGGGCATGGTTTTGGTGGGACACATAATCGGAAATCGTTTAGGTGATATAATGATCGGAAAGTTTTAGTAATTCCTGTCTAATGATATAATCGGAGCGTAATTCTGATTTTTCATTAACTTTGTTAACAGTACATAGATGTACACATAAAACAATTCAGGGTTGTAGCCCAAGATCATTTACTGATACCCTATGCAATGACGTGGCAACGATATGCGTGATGTTGGGTCGTCTTAGCGGATCGACCATTCAAATAATTCCGCATTCCGAGCCTAGATCTGGGGATTCATGAAAGCGAAAGTCTGAGAGTTTGAGAAAAGATACCGATGAGAAGTGTAATGAGAAACGCAGTTCGGGGAAAGTGTATGTGGTTAACTCTAGTGGTTTGGGGAAAAAGGATAATGCCAGGGATGGTAGGAGTGGCCCTGAGAGGAAGACTCACGAGGATGAGCGGAGAAAGTGCGCCGGATGTGGTCGGACTGGACATATGACTCGTGAGTGCCATGCTAAGAGTACATCGGAGGGAGATACATCAAGGGATGTTACGAGTGTGGTGAGCAAGGACATTTCAGGAGAGATTGTCCGGAAATGAAGGGTCAGAATACCGAGGGCAAAGTTTTCGAGATGAGTGCTGGGAAGGCACGTGACGGTCCTGCTACTATTACTGGTATGTTTCTGATCGATAACCAATCTATGTTCATACTTTTAATACCAAAGTTGACTTGAGTTTTGTCTCGAAAAACATTGAACCATTTTTGTGTTCACCAACAAGTAAGCTGAGTATAAAATGCCCGATAGAACTAGCAATTGGTAAGTTGATGGAAACTGGTGAGGTCGTTCACGGTTGTAGTATTTAGTTAGGTGATCGTAGTTCTAGTATTGGTTTATTTCCAGTGGAGCTGGGGAGCCTTGACGGAGAAGTGAGGATGGATTGATTATCCAGGAATGAAGTGGGGACTATCGCTTGAAGAAGCTAGTTAGGATATCTCGTCCTGATGATGATAGAGAGGTGGTAGTTGTTTGCGGAGACCGACTGAGTCGAGTTTCGAGTGTCGAGTGTTGATGGTTGAGAGTCGTCAGTGTTTTGAGGATGGTCAAGTGGTTGTGAAAAGGCTATCCTGCGTTCTTTGTTAACATGGTGGATATGAAGGCCAAATGTAGGAATATCGAAGAGATTCCTATTGTTCGTGATTATCCAGAAGTTTTCCTAAAAAGACTTACCTGGATTGCCCCCTGCGAGACAGATCGAATTCCGAATCGATCTGGTACCCGGTGCTGCACCCATTTGCAAAATCTCTTTATAGATTAAGCACCATTTGAAATGAAGGAAATGTGAAATCAGCTTCAAGAGCTATTAGACAAGGGTTTCTTTCGATCAAGCTCCTCGCTTTGAGGTGCCTCTGTTTGTTGTGAGAAAGAAGGATGGATCCTTTAGGATGTGTGTTGATTTCAGAGAACTAAACAAGTAGACTATCAAGAATCGGTACCCTTTACCGAGGATTGACGATTTGTTCGATCAAGCTACATGGATCTAGCTGCTACAGGAGGACCGACCTACGACCAGGATATCATCAGTTGAAGATTGCTGACGAAGATATTCCGAGGACTGCTTTTTGAACAAGATATGGCCATTACGAGTTATTAGTCATGCCTTTTGACTAAATTAATGCGCCATTTATTTTCATGAATCTCATAAACAGGGTATGGAAACCCGAATCGGATAAATTCGTGATAATATTCATTGACGACATACTTGCCTATTCGCGAACCAAAGAGAATCATGAGTAACATTTGAATTTGACTATTGAGTTGTTGAGGAATAAGGAAGGACTGCATGTAGATCCGTCTAAGATCAGAGCAATCAAATGATGAGAAGCGCCAAAGACCCCGTCGGGAGTATGACGATTCACAAGACTAGATGGGTGCTACTGGAAATTTATTAAGAATTTATCTAAATTAGTGCAGCCTTCGACACTAATAACCCCAAAAGGAAATGGGAATTGATTGGGCAGAAAAGAAAAAGGAAGTGTTGGATCGTTCGGTAACCCTAAACAGTCAGTATGAGTAGTTCATCATCAAGTACAAAGGCGGAATATATGTAAATGATGTCAAAACAACTTGTTCCTTTCTAATTATCCTTCTATTAATCAATCCTGAGCTTTTACACAATTCAGATGACAAACGGACAGCACCTCGACTCAGAACTAATGATCAGGTTTCGCTCCAAATGAAACCAGCACACACATATTTATACTAATCTGATTTCGCTCCAAATGACCATATCGGTTTCAAGCGAAATCACATAGTGTTGATTTCACTTGAACATGTCATATGTCATTTCAAGCGAAATAACACACTTTTACATATAAAACCCTAATTTTGACCCTGTTGTGTGCTCGTTCATCCTATATAGACATACGACTCGATTAAGACGAAGTTAACAGACACTGGATGCACCAACAGACTCCCCCTTGGATGTTGACGAAGTCTTCAGCGTCGAGTCTTTAGTCTTTGTCTCTTTCCAAATTGTCTTGACATTGTAAAAGCTTCCTTCAATCTTTATATCTTCAAACTTTAATCTACAATCTCCCCTTTAAATGTTGATACAGAATTCTAACTCCCCCTTTCGCAGACTCCCCCTCTCGATATGCTGAGGCTCGAATTCTGGTTCAAACTTTGAAATTTTGATGCCATGGGGAACTTTTGTTTCCTACACAATCTCTACCTCAATATAAGATATATGACAATAACAGTTTCAATTCAAACTTACCATTCGCCTTCATTTGTTGTTTTTGTCAGATTTAGAAATCCACTTAAGTATTCAGGTCCAAGTTAATGACCCTGATTACTCAATTAATCTACCAAGTCCAAATTAATGACCTTGGTTGATTAGAAATAAATCACACTGACATTTTAAAACAAACTAGTTCAAACATTTTCTAAAAATTTACAAGTTTCAAACTAATGAACTTGTTTCAACTTTCCAACTTTCACAAACTTATCATGTTAAACTCACAACTCATCCTCCAGTTCAGAAACTTACTGCATCTGCTTCAAATTGAATCTGAAGATCAACTTTCCACTTTGGTTTGTCGGAAAATAGAGCAGAAATGTAAAATCTTTTTGGATTTAAAAAAAACTTCTAAACTAGAAATGAAATACAGAACTAAAATGCAATGAAAGTAAACTATTTACAAACATATTTTTGATAAGGGTGTTAGGGAATCATATCAGCTATTCGACAAGTCACAAGTACCGTTAAGCTTCAATTACATACTCAGAATTAAACAATTCGCTTAGATTGTCGATATACTGATCCACTTAAATTTTCACACAATTTTCAATCTGTCAAGGATACGGAATTAGTGTTTTAAAGACTTAAACTCATACGTGTGTCCCACCTCTTGAATATACTCCCGTATCCAAATCCCAATATTCACTCTTACAGGTGAGTATACCACAGATGATATCTATAAGGGGTTAAATTGCGAAGAACCGTGAGAGCTCAGGTCAGAACTTCCGTTCAGCAGAGAGATGACGGCTTCGACTTTGGTGTGTCCCCTTTAGAGGATCTTTTTTTACAACAGCCATGATTAGCATTTTTCAATGTTTTATCAATTTTTAGCTGAGGGCGGTGCTATGTTTCAAGCAATGCAGAAAGTTTTATTCGGGGACTAGGCCATTGCTTCCACATTATCAGAAGTCCCGAAATAATACCCCAGATATCACTGAGTATAAAGACCTAGTATCTCAGAAAGAGGGATCCTTCAAACAAGATTTCAGGGGTTACCTATATATCCAAGTAGTGTTCACCACAAAATAAGCAAGTAAGGATTTTTAGGTTTATATCCCGATCAAACCTACTAAATGTGTAAAAACCTATCGGCATATCATCAGCGAGACTGTTTAATCACAATTAAACATTACAATTCTTTAGCATACCGTAACTGTCAAGCCGATGTACTATCATTTTCCCTTTTTACACAAGCTCTTTTTCAGTTTTCTATTGTTTTTGGATCTTGAAAATATCTCATGTTTTTGGATTTATGAATTTTTTTACTGTTTTTGTATTTTCGGAAAATATTACCCTACTCCCCCTAAATACCAAAACAAGTAAAAAATCGACAAACCATTGCAGATTGCTTCTCAACATCATCATCTACAATAGTACCTTCATCAACGCCAAGAATCTCTTCCAACACCGACAAAAGCTTCATACCGTTCAATTTAAGCAAATATTGAAAACGAGTTTTATCAAATGCTTTGGTATGTAAATCAGCTTTTTGTTCGTCAGTGTGGATTTTCTCAATTCGTATCAACTTCTTCTCGAAACAATCTCGGATGAAGTGATGACGAATTTCAATGTGTTTGGTTTTAGCGTGATGAACAGGATTTTTCGTAATGTTAATCGCTGCCTCATTATCAATAAAGATAGGGGTGTTTAGAAATTGCAAACCGTAGTCGCGCATCTGTTGCTGGATCCACAAGATCTGAGAGCAGCAACTGCTTGCAGATACATACTCCGCTTCACATGTGGATAAAGCCACAGAGGTCTGCTTTTTGCATTGCCAGGTAACCAATCTTGATCCAAAAAACTGGCACCCCGCTGTTGTTGATTTAGCGTTAACTTTGCAGCTTCCGAAATCCGAATCGGAATAACCTTCGAGCATAAATTCGCCATCTTTTGGATACCCCAACCCCAACGATGGAGTTCCTTTAAGGTAGCATAATATCCTTTTGACAATAACCATATGCGACACTCTCGGATTAGATTGAAATCTTGCTGCAAGGCAGGTTGGATACATAATATCGGGTCTTGAAGCTGTCAAATACATCAGCGATCCGATCATGGAACGATACAACGTTTCATCTACCTTCTCTCCGGTGAGATCAGGGTTTATCCCATGGTTCGTTGCTAATGGGGTGGTAGCTGGAGTAGAACCTGACATCCCAAATTTCTCCAAGATATCATGAACGTACTTCGTTTGATGTATGAAAATTCCCTTAGGCAATTGATCAACCTGAAGTCTCAAGAAAAATTTCATTTCACCCATCGATGACATTTCAAATTTTTGCTTCATAACTCTTTCAAAATCTTTGCACAAATTTTCATTTGTTGACCCAAATATGATGTCATCCACATATATCTGAACGATCAGAAGATGTCCGTCGACCTCTTTGGTGAAGAGAGTGGCATCCACTTTTCCATGAATGAAGCTGTTGACTAGTAGGTGTTGAGACAATGTCTCATACCAAGCTCTCGGGGCCTGGTGTAAACCATACAGCGCTTTATCTAGCAAGTAGACCTTGTCTTTGTGGATTGGATCGGTGAAGCCCAGTGGCTGTCCGACATATACCTCCTCTTTTACCTTCCCGTAGAGAAACGCCGATTTAACATCTAACTGATATACTTTGAAGTTTTTCCAAGATGCAAATGCTAGGAAGATTCTGATCGCTTCTAGTCGAGCAACCGGAGCATATACTTCAGTGAAATCTATCCCCTCTTGCTGACTGAAACCCTGGACTACGAGTCGAGCTTTGTTACGAATAATAACTCCTATATCATCCCTCTTGCACTTGAACACCCACTTGGTGTTTATTTTCCTTTGACCATCAGGCAAGTCTACTAACTTCCACACTCCTAACTTCTCAAACTGACTCAATTCTTCTTGCATAGCATTGACCCAAGAATCTTCAGTTAGCGCCTCTTTATATGTTCGCGGTTCGATCTGCGAAATAAAACAACTTAGTGAAAACTCAGTTTGTAGAGGTGCTACTGTAGAATAAAAACAAGTAAGGCCTTGGTCAATTTGACGTCTAGTGCGAATGCCTGATTGCAATTCTCCAATGATCAGCTCCTCTGGATGGTATGAAAGAGTTCTCGGCATCACCTCGCCTGAAACATCTACCTCGCCTTCCAGATTAGTAACATTCTGATTTGCACCTTGTTCACTGACTGGGTTTGTTTGACTTGAAATCTGAATTTGCTCCCCCTCAGAATCTGAATCACCACGATCAAATACTGGCATGTTCTCAGATTCTTGATTATCATTTTGTGCCGTCTGATTATCATGAGCAACTTCATTTTGTTGAATATCATCATGTTCTCCAGCATTGCTTGGACCTGCTTCATTGTCATTTGAAGTTTGTTGTGGTCGCCTTGAATACTCAGATGGGAACCTTTCCTGCGATTCTTCATACTCTCTCAGAATATCCAACTCGTCAAAGATATCTTGTTCTTCTTCTTCTTCTTCCATGTCAAACGAATCCCACAATTTATCGTAATTAAAACGCCATGAATCTCCAGGATTCTGCGGTGGCATTGTATAACCTTGACACTCAACATTGTGTGCTTCAATAATCCGCTTCAAGCTTGGAACAAAGACTCGTTTTTGAGGACTTGAGTATCCCACAAATATCCCTTCAATGCTCTTTGGACCAAATTTCCCAAAAGGCTCTAGAACTGTGCAGGGAGACCCAAACCTTTCTAAATACTTCAGGTTCGGCTTGCGATTATTGATCAACTCGAAACACGTCTTATTGAATTTCTTAACAGTGAGAACCCGATTGAGTGTATAGCATGCGGCGGATACTGCTTCTGCCCAAAAATTAACTGGTAGCTTTGAATTAGCAAGCATCATCCTAGCTGTTTCAATTAGTGTCCTGTTCTTTCTTTCAGCTACTCCATTCTGCTGCGGAGTGTAAGGAGCACTAAATTCATGCAATATACCTCTCTCATCACAATATTCTTCCGTCTTGTTGTTCTTAAACTCAGTACCATTGTCACTTCTGATTCTTCTAATGCGTGTTTGGTACAAGTTTTCCATCTTCTTGAAAAGCGTCATCAAACGATCAAATGTCTCATCTTTTGACTTCAGAAATAATACCCATGAAAATCTTGAATAATCATCTGTAACTACAAGACAATAGAGATCCCCAGTAATTCTTTTGACGTTTACTGGACCAAACAGATCCATATGGAGTCTCTCTAAAGGTCTCGAAATTGAGTTTTCTTTCTTCCTGGGGTGCGATTTCTTCTTTTGCTTTCCTTTGATGCAACTAATGCACTCCCCCTCAAGATGAAAACCTTTGACATGAACACCAATAACTAAGTCATTATGCACCAAGTGATTCATTTTTCTAAGATGTATATGACCCATCTTCTGGTGCCACAATTGCGATTCCTTCTCAGTTGCTCTTGAAACAAAACAATGAGCCTGACCCGTTGTTGTAGTTGCTACACTCATGTCCAATACATACAAATCATTCACTCTAGGTGCCCTCATGATAATCCATTCTTCAGGGATAACAAATCCTGGTTTCAAGATCAAACATTCTTTGTCTGTAAAGTGAGTGGTATACATCCTATCACAGATCTGAGATATGCTCAGAAGATTGTTTTCAAGCTCAGCAATGTAGTTAACTCTTTCAAACGTAACAATCCCATTGGATAACGTTCCTTCTCCAACTATTCTACCACCTTGGTTGCCCGCAAAACCTACATAACCACCATTGAAATTTCTAACATCGTACAGCAGGGCTATTTTCCCCGTCATGTGCCGAGAAGCTCCACTATCCATAATCCAACGCGAAACGGATCTTGGAAGCTCCTGCACATATCAGAAACAATTAGTGAGATTTTGATGCTACCCAAGCCTCTTTCGACTCAGGTAACTGGACTTTAATGTGAGATTTTGTAGTGTAAAGTGGTGGAAAATTTTTTATCATTCATCTTTAAGCTTTCAGCAAACCCAACCTCAACCTTTTTGTATAAGAAAAATTCGTCTTTTTGATGTTGACCAGATGGTTGGTATTTCTTCGAAACAACCTTCTTCTCAGAAGTAATAGCCTCTTTTGGATCAAGTTTCTCATAATACTCCAAAGGAACATTCATCTTTACCGATGTGGTAGAAGACGATTGTTTTTCTGACTCTGAAACCTTTGGTTTTGAAACACTTGATTTCTTTTCAACCACTTTTGGCTTCCATGTTTGTTGAGACGATGCAACCCATTTGTAAAACTTGCCATTTTTAGTTACCACATTTTTAACAGGTTCAGTTTTGAACTTGATGTTGTCATTTTTCAAAATCTTTGTCTCAACAACCAATGGAGCTTTTCCCTTCACATCAACTTTCTTTCTTGAATTCATCACAACTTCAGTCTTAGGCTTCAAGTTGGTACACTTTTGTGCAATATGCCCAACTTGATTACATTTGAAGCATGTTCGGGTGTCAACTACCCGACTTGTGCCTTCAGACTGAGGCTGTGAGACCTTCTTCTCAAAGAATTATTTGTTTGATTTTGAAAAAAAAATTCATTTTCCTCATCAGAAAGTGAACTTGAACTGTTCACAAACACCTTTTTCTCAGCAAACTTCTTGTTTTGAAAATTCTTTTTCTGATAACTCTTACCACCCTGATAACCACCCGACCATCTGTTTCGATTGTTGTTATAAAAACGCGGTGGAACAACAGGTTTCTTGTAGTAAGCTTTATCTTTTTCAAAATTCATTTGCCTCTTTGTCTGATTCAAACCTTCTACTTCAGACAAATCAATTTCAACCAGTTTGAACACATTTTTCAATTTGTTCATATTAACATTCTCCAGAGGAAACTCAGAATCCGAATACAATTTATCAGATCCAGCCATCTTGTACATCACAAGACCCGGTTCATCACTTAAATTGTTTTTGGATTTTGATTTCGAAATGTAATTGATCAGAAAACACTCTTCATCCTCAACTGAATCAACATCAGACTTCAAAACACTTTCAGCCATGCCTTTCACAATATCAGTTTGAACACTATCATCAGATGATGATGAAGAAAATGTCACATCAATTGACTCTGGAAGTTTTATTTCATTCGATTCATTTTCATCATTAACCAACCCAGATTTCTTCTTTGAGAAATTGTTTAGAACTGGTGGTGGAACCTGATGAAATCCAACCCCGGTTCCATCAAAGTATACATCTTTGCCTGCTTTGTTTTTCCCGATGGGTTTGGGAACAATATGTTGTAAAACAAAGCTTGCAGAGTTATAACTGTTCAATTTCAACTGGATACGTTCATTTTCAATTTTAGCTTCTTGAAATTGAAGCTTCAACTTAGCAATTTCATCCAGTTGCTGATTGATTAACTCTTCTTTCACTCTAAGAACACCGGTCAGTTGAAGATTTTCCTTGTCTGTCTTACCATTTCTTTCATCACAATCTTTAACCGTTCGTTTTAGCTTCTCAAAATTTTCTGAGATTTGACGATTTTCAAGAATCAATTTTTCATTTTCTTTCCTAATTCTTTCTACGTCATTTTTATCTTTTTTGATTTTCTCAGTTAATTCTTTTAATTTTTCGTTCGAATCTTTCAACAATTTATCCCGGTTTAAGATTTGATCTTCAACACTTCTGACTTTACCAGTTAGTTCTTCAACCTTCTTACCACTAAGGTAAGCAATTGTACTACAAACTTTGCACTCTTTCATGCAATTTTTGCAGTTGTTCTCAGATTTACCATTCTTACCTGACACATGTGTATCATTTGTACTGACCTTATCTTTAGACTCAGTTCCAGAACCATAAACTACCTCTAGTTCTTTTGCAGCTAAAACTTTGTCAGCCACCTTCTTCAAGTTTTCAGCGGTGAGTTCTTGTGATGTATCAATAACTCCATCATCAATCTTCTTTAGCTCTGGTTCTTTTGCTGTCTCTTTTTCTTTTTCTTTCTCAATAACTTCTCCTCCTCCCCACCATTCTCTCTGTCTGGCTTCTTCTTCATCAGCAACTTGCTTGGTGAGAACTTCAAGATCAACAGTATCTGGATCCACAGCTATGTTACCATTAGGATCAAGATAACATTCTCTATCAAGATCCCATCTTTTCTCCTGTTTAGCTTCTTTGTATATACGATAGATTTTGCTTTTCATGAAATGAGCTATTTCCCTCCTGTTCACATACTTCACTTCTTCAGATCTTTTATCTTTAAACGGAACAATCTTTGCTGCTGTAAAAGCATAACCAACTGCGTCTTCCTCAGGCAAAACATCACTCCAATCGTAACCTTCATCGTCATGAAAAAATGCAAGTGCCCTGGATTTCTCTTTGGGTACCTCCTCTATCTGCTTCATCCTGGGAGGTTCTGATTTATTCTGATGATAAATTGCCTTTTTGTAATAATCCTCTCGAAAAGGATTTGCAGTATCATCAGTGTAAGCATTTATGCACTCACGCTTAAAGTAACCTTTCTGTTTACACTTGAAACACGTCACTTTTGACTTGTCAAAGCCTAACTTGGTAGAAGGTCCACCAATAGACTGTCTTCCAGTAATCTCCATGAAACGCTGTGCTCTTCTCACTGCACTGGCCATACACCACCTTATATCGATCAATTCCATCTCCTCAGGATCGATCTGATCGTAATCTTCCTTTGTTAGGTTGGTGTTGCCTATCTTTCCTGCAACGAGACTTTCGTACGATTCTAACACAGAAGCTAAAAACACCATCTGTTGTTTAGCAGACTCTTCACTGAAATTCTGACCATTCTTTAGATCAACAGCAATGTTGCATTGAAAGAGATTCTTTGATGCAGATTGATTTGAAGTTGTTGAAGAAGATCCACCATGGTAGCCACTGCTAGGAGTTTCTTGATTCTTTGTAGTTGAGCTCTCTGCAGAAAATGCTGTTCTTGGAGAACTAGTCTTTGGTAAATTTCCTCTGTAGTACAACTCCACATTCTGCTGATAAGATGAGTTGTTGATTTTGCTAGATTTCTTGATCTCCAACTCGTGACTCTCCAATCTTTCAATAAGCAGATCCACTTTCATATCAGCAGGCTTTATCGTATTCTTCAGCATCAATGCAAAATATTGCCAGTCTTGTTCATTCGGAAGTGCGTCAAACAACTTGTCTATCAACTCTTCTTGAGTGTAAATGATCTCATGTCTAGCAAGCTCCATCTTCAGATGTCCAAATCTTTCGATCATCTTGGAAACAGACTCGTTCTTTAAACAACCAAACAAATCAAACTCTTTTCTTAACAGTTTCTTTTTGTTCTTCACTATTTCAGCACTACCAATACATTTTATTTTTAATTTTTTCAGAGATCTCTCGAATCTTCATATTCGATCAATGCGATTATATCATCTCGAACAGATTGGTGAAGCAGAGCAATACACTTTTGTTCAGATACATATCTTTCAATTTGATTATCTTCCAAGTTCTCATAATCATCTCTTCCCAAATCATAACCATTTTTCAGACTTCTCCAACTCTGATAAGCAAACGCCTTAAGCCATTCCTCAAATCTTGTAGCCCACCTGTTGAAATCTTCAATCTCCATCAGCTTGGGCGGCTTCTTGTATGTTCCATATGCACTGTCTACGCTCATAGCATCATTGAGAATTTTCTTTGCACTCGATATTGTTGTATTCTCATTCGTATTGTTTAATGTGCCATCTCCCGAACCACCAGTAAATGCAAACACATTACAGAAAGGATTGAAATCATCCATCTTCACGTACCTGAAATGATCAACAAACACTTAGAAAAATTTTGATTTTGAAAAACAGCAATTTCAAACGAAATTAGTTGAAGCGAAATAGCTTCAAGCAAAATCAGCTTTTAAGCAAGATAGCTTTTCAAGCGAAATAGCAATACAAGCAAAACCCCACTCAAGCGAAATCAGACAAATGTTTCAAGCGAAATCTCTTATTTCGCTCAAACTTTCAAGCGAAATCTGATTTACAAGCGAAATCAGACAATTGTTTCAAGCGAAATAAGGATGATGTCAGCTATTTCGAAGAGATTTTTGAGCGAAATCACAAGTTTTTATCAGATTTAAGTCGAATTATGGTCCAAAACTTTCAAGGATTGGTTAACAGTATGTTTCGCTTGATATATGTGAGTTTCAGGCCATTTCAACCGTAAAATCTCGTTCAAATCAGAAAAGAATGAGTAGAAGAGTGAGAATCCGGTAAAATCAAGCTGAATTGGTATGAACTCCTCGTCCTGAGCTCTGATACCACTTGTTGGGTCATTCGGTGACCCTAAACAGTCAGTATGAGTAGTTCAACATCAAGTACAAAGGCGGAATCAATGTAAATGATGTCAAAACAACTTGTTCCTTTCTAATTATCCTTCTATTAATCAATCCTGAGCTTTTACACAATTCAGATGACAAACGGACAGCACCTCGACTCAGAACTAATGACCAGGTTTCGCTCCAAATGAAACCAGCACACACATATTTATACTAATCTGATTTCGCTCCAAATGACCATATCAGTTTCAAGCGAAATCACATAGTGTTGATTTCGCTTGAACATGTCATATGTCATTTCAAGCGAAATAACACACTTTTACATTTAAAACCCTAATTTTGACCCTGTTGTGTGCTCGTTCATCCTATCTAGACATAAGACTCGATTAAGACGAAGTTAACAGACACTGGATGCACCAACAGGAAGCTTTTCAAACCTTTGGAGGAAATATTGAGAGCGTGTACGATGGATTTCGAAGAAAGTTAGGATACTCACATGCCCTTGGCAGAGTTATCCTACAATAATAGTTATCATGCTAGTATTCAGGTTGCTTAGTTTGAAGCCTTGTATGGACGGAAGTGTCGATCGCCACTTTGTTAAGCTAATGTGGCAAAAGATGATTAACCACACCCTAGTTTATCTAGGAAACCAGCGACATGATTTTCCTAGATCGAGGGAAGGTTAAAAGTCGCTAATTTATCTACGGAAGGATTACATGGACAATTGAAGGGAACTATGGAGATTTCAGATCAAAGATTTGGTTCTATTGGAGGAGGTACTTTAAAGGATGTTATTAAGTTATCAGAGAAAGAAAAGCTGAGCCACATTGATTTGGTCCTTTCAAGAGCCCATCTTGAGTTGGATCGGTCGCTTATAGGCTCAAGCTACCATAAGGATCGAGTAGTGTACATGATGTATTATTGGGTCCAGATTGAGAAAGTGTATAAGGGATAATACACAGATTTTGTTCTTTGTAGAGATTTATTTAGGCGATAAACGGAAGTTTATCGAAGTACCGTAGAAGCAGTACGGATGACTAGAAGAGTTATGTTGATAACCGGAGAGGCGATAACAGAATTCAAGTAGTATATGCGATTTATTGGTTGTGAAATTTGTGAATATCTGAAATGAATGCAAGAAGGAATGACAATGAGTTCATGAGATTAGATACTTTTGAGAGCCCATCTCGAGTTGGATCAATTGTGTGTAAACTCAGATTACCTCAGGTATAGGGCAACGTATATGTAAATATACGTATGTTAAACCCGAAATGGTGGTACTTTGACTTAATCTTCTTGATTAAGTGCTTGTAAATGTTGAACCTTGGAAAGGGTGGAGAGCGTTGAGACGTGAGATTAGGAATTAAGGATGTGTGTAATATAGGTCTACGAAGATTCTTTGTAAGAATCAAAGTTTCTCGCAGAAACTACAAGACCATATTTAGCAAACCTGTTTTTACTATTTCCACCTAGTGCGAAAACGAAACCTGTAGAGTAAAATTTCGGGGACGAAATTTCCTAAACAGGGGGAGACTATGACACCCGGCTTTTCAGGTCGTACCGTACAACTGTAACACATGTTGTGAATAGATAAAAGGCTGTATTTGACTGAGTATGATGTTTAGATATGATATTTAATGAGTTGGTAAATTTAAACCTTGGTAAAAATTATGTTGGCAACGATAAGATAAATGCTTATCGCATAACGGTTAAAATGCGAAACGAACGTCGCTGACCACCCGATCAGTGCTAAAATCCTAAAAATAGTCTGATATGATTAGAATAATAATTTTAATCATAAACGTGAGGAAAAATAAATTAAAACACTAATAAACTCTATTTTTCGAGTTTGAGCGCGTACCGCACGATACTGCGCGTATCTGACAAAATACCGTCAACACAGCCAGTCGAGGCAACTGGTAATTATTACAGTAATAATTTTGTGAGATTATTTTTATAGAATGATATAAATAATTTAAAACGCACTAAAACAGGATTAAAACGCTAGATAAAATATCCGGTATCCAGTAAAATTCCAGTTTTTGTCTATATATATGTATGTATATGTGATGGATGAGAGTGCATGTGTGATTGGGGTATAAGTGGCGGCTCATGTGCCACCTCTCTCTTCAATTTCCCAATTGTTGATTCTTGGGAACTATAAGTGATGATTATTGCTTTTTAAACACACAAAACCTCACACTATCCAAGCAAACTTTTCAAAGATCAAATTCTCATTCTCTCTCTCATAATCTCGGTCAAAACCCTCTTGTACATATCCATTTTCATTTTTCAACTTTAAAAGTTTCAAGTCCATATCCATTTTCTCTCTCAAATCCATTCCAAGAAGGTTTCAAGTCCATTTGAAGGTTTAAAGGTGTTTTTCAAGAAGATTCAAGCTAGAACAAGATCCATATCATCATTTTTGTCAAAAACCCACTAGAACCTTGAAGGTATAAAAACCATTTCTCTAAATTTTGTTCTTGGTTCATAGTGATGTTTTAAACCTTGGAAAGTTTCTCTTGATTCATGAGATTTTCACAAAACATAAAACTAAAACAAATGGGTTTTTAAAGGAAACAAGAATGGATGAACATGTGTGCATGTGTGGCCGTGAGTGTAGGTGATTATGTTTTGATTTTTGATTGAGTAATTCTTGGTTAACATGTTACTTGAATAGTAGAATGCATGCAAAGACCATAAGTGTCATAAAAGAATGTTTTTAAAAGTGTTTCATGATTTTAAAGGGGCATGATGAAAAGTGAACTTTTGGAAGTTCATGTGACTGTATAAAATTTCGTATATATGTATGAATATGTGTATGCATGCATGTAATTTTTTTTTGGGTCATGTACTCATAAATGTAAGAACACTTGAAATTATGTATGAATGATTATGTGATGATGGATGATATAGGTTATGATTTGTAAGAATATGGATTTAATATGTTCTTGGGTATGGTTAAATCATAAATAATGATGATGGTGTTGTATGAGTGCATTAGATGCACATATATGAACATGCATGATGATATAAAAGAATGAAATGATGATTTAAGCATGATTTGATAAAAATAATTTTTGATCAGATTATAAACAAAAAAATATGATCATTTTGAAGTGTTTAATGATATAGAACTTTGACATGAAGTTTACTAGTCTTGCATGTTGTACGTGGTGCATTAGGAGTTGTAAAATACGTGAAATTACATGATTTAGGTGACTTACACAAAAACTGCACTAATCTGATTATAACCACTATTTTAATCAGTAAATAACATGTATTGTGTTAAAATATCAAGTCATTTCGAGTTGGGATGGTTATAGTAACGTTTAACGCAAAACTATACGGTAAAACGGTCAAAAATCGGCTTTTCGAACGATTTTATAAAACTGATTTAGATCAGTGAGTAAACTGATATTTTTAGTTTAAAAATAAGTATTTTAACTAATTTTAAGTTTACTTGGTGTTTGGTTTGTTAGTACATATTTCTGTAGCTTCCGTCTGCATCGAGTCTTGTTTATTTTGTGCTGTGTATGTAATTTTGTATATTGTATGAACTTGTATGTATGCTTGTGTAAAGACAACCCAGGGAATGGCGCTTAAATGTAAAAGTGAAATCCGAAGGTTGACAGATGTCATCCGATCGGGTGACACTTATCACCCTCCCTGGTTGTTGCCTATAAATAGCTAGCTTGTGTTAGTCATTAAGAACTTTTTGCTGAACTTGTAAGGAACCTCTGCTGGTCTGAGATTCTATCGGAGCTACTGTACTTTCACCATCATTCTAATAGAAATCAGACGAGATTAAACTTTGAATCTGTTGTTGTTGATTCTATGACACTATCAAGGGATTCCGCACCTTTATTCTGATCGATCCAACCACGTTCCAACCGAACAGATCCTGATCAAACGACCTAACAAGTGGTATCAGAGCCATAAGAGGTTAAATCGGAGACGACAACTGCAAATTCACCGGATTTTCAGCGATTCTTTGCCGATTTTTGTCAAATTTCATCAGAAATTTGACCAATTTCTCATCTTCTACCTCCTTTCTTGCTGTTCTTGCTTTTTCACATCTAAAAACTGAGAAAACTCAAAATTGAACGGGAATTCACAGACAAAATTGACTAAAAATCATATCATTAGAATCGGAATTTGATATAGATCAATCCTTCAAAATTTCATTGAAAAATTCTAACTAAAACTGAATCAAATCAAGCAAAAACTATGTTGAGTGTTTCGTTCTTGCTGACGTCATCCACCCGATCGGATAGCTATCCGATCGGATTGGCATAGACTGTTCTTGATATTGCTTGCTGATGTCATCATTCTCACTCGATCGGATCACCATCCGATCAGTGTAGCATTGTTGTTTAAAAGTTTAACAGCTGAAGTCATCTTCTCACTCGATCGGATCACCTTCGGATCGGTGAAGAGTTGAAGGTTAAAGTTTTCAAAGCTCCTATGCCACTCGATCGAACGACCACTTGATCGGATCACCATCAGATCGAGTCGCCATCCGACACTTGAGCCTATCCTATACTTGGACGTTGTACTTGGTTGTGTTGTCCGATCGGATCACCACCCAATCGGATCACCACTCGATCGGATCGCCATCCGATCCAAGTGCATTTGTTTGAAATTTTTGAAACTTGTGAAAATTTTTCTAAGTGTTTGAAACTTTTTTAGGTACTCAACAATGGGAGACGAATTCCTAAACCCGTTCAGCGATGTTTTTGCATACAACACCGGAGACGCATCAACAAATACTTCCAACTCTAATCCAAACCCGAAGAAGGCGATTGCTGATTCGCTCAGTGTAGACATCGCTTATGGTACTTACAACAAGCCGCCGAAGCTTATGGCGATAGAAGATTACAACAGATGGTCAAGCAGATTCAAGGATTGGTTGAAAGCGTTTGCGTATCAAAGCTGGAAATGTATGAAAAACGGTTATGACATAGGAAGGAAAGATTATGAAAATCTGAATGAAACTGAACAAGAGACATTTGTGGCTGAGCAAAAATGTATAGCTTTGTTGCATCAATCTGTTACAGATGATATTATTTCGTTGATTAGTTATGAAATTACGAAAGATTTGTGGGCTAAGTTGGAGAAGAAGTGTATCGGAGGAGCAGATATCGTGAAGAACAAGAAACGTCTGCTGAAGAAAGAGTTTGATCTGTTTGCGTGCATGAAGAATGAGAATGTGTTGAAGATGGTTGAATGGTTCTGTCATCTGAGGATAGAATTTGTAAGACACGGTATCACAGTGACTGAAGAAGAGATGGTCGAGAAACTGTTTGAATCTTTACCTGAAGAAAAGGATTGGCAGTATTTTGGGTTAGTACTGAAGAATACCATGAAAATGTCGGACATGACGGTTGATTGGCTAATTGAAAGGTTTAAGAGCCATGAACTTGAAATCAAGAAGATGAATAAAGTCAACAACACCCCGTACCAACAAAACATCGATCTTTACTACAGTGGTAATATGATTCCTAAGACCTCTTCACCAAAAACCGCAGTTTTAGCTGAGAGCTCGAACACAGTTACTCAAGAAAGACAAAGCAGCAGTTCAGCACCCAGCAGTGGTTATCACGGGGGTTCTTCTTCATCCGCTCCAAGCCAGCAACAACAAACTGTTCCTAAAAATGTGTTTTAGTGTAACATTGCAGTGAACTTGAACAATGTTCAAAATTTCAATGAAGAAACTGCAAAACAACAGATGGTATTTCTTACTTCGATCTTGGAATCATATGAAAGCCTAGTCGCTGGGAAAATCGAGAATACGAATCTGAAAAAGGAAGATTATGAACAGATTGATCCCGAAGAAATGGAATTAATTGACATACGCTGGTGCATGGCTAGCGTAATCAGGAGAGCGCAAAGGTTTATGGAGATAACTGGAAGAAATTCCATTGGTGGGCCTTCAACGAAGTTGGGTTTCGACAAGTCTAAAGTGACGTGCTTTAAATGTAAACAAAAAGGGCACTTCAAGAGGGAATGCAGGAATGCAGCAGCAGATGAAACAGCAAATCCATTTCATAACGACTACTATAAAAAGGCTGTTTATCATCGCAATCGGGAAGAGCCGCCAAGAATGAAACAAATAGAAGAGACTCCTAAAGAGAAGTCAAGAGCCTTAGCAGTAATTCATGGCGATGAAGGCTTCGACTGGAGTGAGTTCTTACCGGAAGATGATACTGTAGGTTATGCTTTCATGGCAAAAGTTGAACCGTACAAAGATACACGAACTGAAGAGCAAAAATACACCTATCAAAAGTTGGTAGCTCAAACTATGAAGGATAGAAACTATCGAGCCTGGAAAGAAGCTAAAAAGGCAAACTGATGGGATCCTGACCGTGAGTGCTATTTGGACCCAAAAGGAAACATAATTGCTGAACCAGGAACACTCATAGTTGAAACTCTCATTGAATCTTTGAAGCAAGAAGATGAACAAAGAGAGAGAGATGCGGCAAAGAAAGCTGAAGAGGAGGAGTTAAAGTAAAAAAAAAGTCGACGTTGGAATAATCGACACAACAAAAGAAATAACCGCTGAAAACCTGGTGAAGATGGCATACAAAGTGCTTATGGCAAAGGAACTAGAGGTAGATTCCAAATCTGCGTCTGAGTCAACAAACAAGGTCAGTTGTAGTGGTTCAATAAATGAATCAGGTAAGACTGATGGGGTTAAAATAGAAAGCGATTGCAAAAATTGCACGAAACAATGCAAAGTTTGCAGCACAAATGCATATCTCACAATGAAAAAGACCGAAGAACTGGTTGAGAAAGTAAAAAAGACTGAAGAAGGTTTTTTAAATCGAGACAAACTTCTCAGAAGTTCAAATGAAAGAATTAATGAGTTAACCAGAAAAATTGAACATGATAAAACTGATGTTGAACGTGTTAAGAAAGAAAATGAGAAGTTAATTCATGAAAACAGAAACATTTCTGAAAATTTTGAAAAGTTAAAAAGAACTGTTAAAGATTCTGATGAGTGAAATGGTAAAACATTGAAAGAAAATCTTCAATTATCTAGAGTTCTTCAGGCAAAAGAAAGACAAATCAACCAGCAGTTGGATGAGATTGCAAATCTTAAGCTTCAGTTCCAGGAAGCTAAGATTGAAAATGAAAGAATTACTTTGAAACTGAACAGTTACAGCTCTGCGAGCTTTGTTCTTCAACACATAGTTCCTAAACCCATTGGAAAGAACAAAGCTGGGGAAGATGTATACTCGGATGGAACAGGGGTGGGTTATCATCAAGTTCCACCGCCTGTGTTAAACAATTTTTCAAAGAAACAGTCCGGGTTGGATAAGATTTCTGAAACAAATGAGAAATCAGATGTTGAGAAACTTCCAGAAACAATCCATGTCACATTCACTTCATCATCTGAGGAAGACAGTGTGCAGTCTAAAGTCGTAAAAAATGTGGTTGAAAACGTTTTAAGATCTGATAGTGATTTGACTGAAGATGAAGAGTGCTTTTTGAATAACTACATTCCGAAATCAAAATCCCAAAACAACTTAAGTGACGGACCTGCTCTTGTGATGTACAAGATGTCTGGTTCAGATAAGTTGTATTCGGATTCTGAATTTCCACTTGAGAATGTGAATGTTGAAAAGTTGAAGAAAGTGTTCAAATTGGTTGAAATTGATGTTTCTGAAATTGAGGATTTGAAAAGTTTCAAAAGGCAATTGAACTTTGAAAAAGATAAATCTTACTATAAAAAACCTGCTGTATCGCCACGTTTTAATAACAACAACCAAAACAAATGGTCGGGTGGTTATCAGGGTGGCAAGAATAATCAAAAGAGGAACTTTCAAAACAAAAGGTTTGTAGAAAAGAAAGTGTTTGTGAAAAGCTCGAGTTCACATTCCGAGCAAGAATCTGAAATTTTTTCAAAATCAAATGAAGAATTCTTTAAGAAGAAGGCCTCACAGCCTCAGACTGAAGGCACAAGTTGGGAAGTTGACACCCGCACATGCTTCAAATGCAATGAAGTTGGACATATTGCAAGAAAATGTACCAACTCAAAGCCTAAGTCTGTGGTTGTTGAGAATCCAAGAAAGAAGAACGATGTCAAAGGCAAAGTGCCGATGTTTGTTGAGAAAAAAGATTTTGAAAAAGGAAAACATCAAAGTTAAAACTGAACCTGTAAAAGAATCGTTAAAGAAAACTGATAAATTTTACAAAAGGGTCGCTTCTTCGCAACAAACGTGGAAGCCAAAATCTGAGGCTACGACATCAAGTACTTCAAAACCAAAGGTTTCTGATTCTACAAAACAATCATCTTCAACTAAGAAGATGAATGTACCTTTGGATTCCTATGAGAAGAAGGAGAAACAAACTTCGACCCCACCAGGGAAGAAGTATGTTCCAAAGAAAGACCAATCAACTGGTCAACCTCTGGAAAAGGAATTCTTTTTGTATAAAGGGGTTGAGATTGGGTCTGAAGAAAGCTTGAAGATGAATCACTAGAATTTCCCACCATTGTACACCAAAACCACACGCCTAAACGTCAAGCTACCTGAGTTGAAAGAGGCCTGGGTTGCTTCATTTTCTAACTGAATGCTTTGAAATGTGCAGGAACTCCCGAGATCTATCTCACGTTGGATTATGGATAGTGGAGCATCCAGGCACATGACGGGGAGAAAAACCCTGCTTTACAATGTTAAAGGGTTTAACGGTGGATATGTCGGTTTTGCTGGTAATCAAGGAGGACGTATTACTGGTGAAGGAACATTATCAAATGGTGTTATCACGTTTGAAAGAGTCAATTACATCGCCGAGCTAGAGAACAATCTTCTTAGCATTTCTCAAATTTGTGATAGAATGTATTCGACACATTTCACTGATAAAGAATGTCTGATTCTGAAGCCAGGGTTTGTCATCCCCGAGGAGTGGATCATCATGAGAGCACCTCGAGTTAATGATCTGTACGTGTTGGATATGAGCGTCGCTACGACTACCATGGGTCAAACTCACTGCTTCATGTCAAGATCCACTGAAAAGGAGTTTGTATTGTGGCACCGGAAGATGGGCCACATTCACCTACGCAAGATGAACCACCTGGTGCATAACGATTTGGTATAAGGTGTTCACTTGAAGAGTTTTCATCTTGAAGGGGAGTGTATTAGTTGCATCAAAGGAAAACAACGGAAGAAATCCCACCCTGGTAAAAAGATGAACTCTGTCTCGAAGCCGCTAGAGAGACTTCACATGGATCTCTTTGGTCCTGTGAATGTCAAGAGCATAACGGGTGATCTATATTGTCTAGTAGTCACTGATGACTATTCGAGATTCTCGTGGGTGTCGTTCTTGAAGTCAAAAGACGAAACATTTGAGAGTTTGCTGAGATTATTCAGAAAAATAGAGAATTTGTACCGAACACAAATTCGCAGACTAAGAAGCGACAATGGTACAGAATTAAAAAACAACAAGATGGAAGAATTCTGTGATAGAAGAGGTATATTGCAAGAATTCAGCGCACCTTATACTCCGCAACAGAATGGAGTCACAGAAAGAAAGAACAAAACGCTGATTGAAACGGCTAGGACGATGCTTGTTGATTCAAAGTTTCTGGGCAGAAGCAGTATCAGCTGCTTGCTATACTCTCAACAGGGTACTTACTGTAAAGAAGCACAACAAGACATGTTTCGAGTTGATCAACAATCGCAAGCCTAATCTTGAGTATTTAGAGCCGTTCGGGTCTCCCTGGACAGTTCTAGATCCCGATGGCAAATTTGGTTCAAAGAGCATTGAAGGTATCTTCGTGGGGTATGCAAGTCCAGTCAGAAGAGTCTTTCTTCCAAGTCTCAAAAGGATCATCGAATCACATCATGTTGAATGTCAAGGTTATACAATGCCTCCAGAGAAGCCCGCAGACTCATGGCGATTCAACTACGATACCTTATGGGATTCATTTGAGTTAGAAGAAGAGCCAGAGTTCTTTGATGATTTGGATATTTTACGAGAATATAAAGCATCTTAGGGAAGGTTTCCAGAAAGGTCTTCTACACGTCAACGACAAACTTCCACTGATGATGAAGCTGGTCCAAGTCACACTGGAGATAATGATGAAGTTCAGCATACTCCGACTACTTCGGAACGTGAACCTGCTCCTGAAAATCAGACGGTGGTCAATGATAATTCAGAATCTGATGATAGGCCAACATTTGATCGTGGTGATTCAGAGCTGAGGGGGAGCAAATCCAATCTTCAGATCAGACAATTCTTGATAATGAACAAGTTGCGGATCAGAACGTTACTAATTTGGAAGGCGAGGTGGATGTTCCTGGCGAGGTTATGCCGAGGACTCTTTCATACCATCCTGAGGAGTTGATAATAGAAGAGCTGCAGTCAGGCGTTCGCGCCAGATGACAAATTGACCATGGCCTTGCTTGTTATTATACTAAAGTTGCTCCTTTACAAACTGAATTTTCACTCAGTTGTTTCATTTCGCAGATTGAGCTGCGAACCTATAAGGAAGCATTGACTGAAGATTCATGGGTCAACGCAATGCAGGAGGAGCTGAGTCAATTTGAAAAGCTTGGTGTATGGAAGGTTGTGGATTTGCCTGATGGTCACAGGAAAATAAACATGAAGTGGGTGTTTAAGTGTAAAAGAGACGCCCGAGGAGTTATTGTTCGTAACAAAGCCCGTCTCGTGGTCCAGGGTTTCAGTCAGCAGGAGGGGATAGACTTCACAGAGGTTTATGCTCTGGTTGCTCGTCTTGAAGCTATCAGAATTTTCCTAGCTTTCGCTTCATGGAAGGGATTCAAAGTGTACCAGTTAGATGTCAAATCGGCATTTCTATATGGTAAGGTGAAAGAGGAAGTATATGTCGGACAGCCACTAGGCTTCACCGACCCAATCCACAAAGACAAGGTCTACTTGCTAGATAAAGTGTTGTATGGTTTGCATCAGGCCACGAGAGCCTGGTACGAGACGCTCTCTCAACATTTGCTTGCCAACAACTTTATCCGAGGAAAAGTGGATGCTACCCTCTTCACAAAAGAAGTCGTTGGGCAGATTTACGTTGATGATATAATCTTTGGGTCAACAAATGATGAACTCTGCAAAGACTTTGAGAATGTGATGAAGCAGAAGTTTGAAATGTCGTCAATGGGTGAGATGAAGTTCTTCCTAGGGCTGCAAGTTGACCAAATGCCTGAGGGAACTTTCATTCATCAAACGAAGTATGTTTATGACGTTCTGGAGAAATTCGGGATGTCTGAAACTACTCAAATGTCCACCCCATTAGCAACCAATCATGGTATCAACCTTGATCTCACCGGAGAGAAGGTGGACGAGACACTTTACCGCTCAATGATAGGTTCACTGATGTATTTGACAGCATCCAGACCCGATATCATGTACCCAACTTGCCGGCTCGATATCAGTTGAGTCCTAGAGCTTCACATATGTCTATTGTTAAGAGGATTCTACGCTACCTGAAAGGAACTCCAACACAGGGGTTGTGGTATCCCAAAGATGGTGACTTCACACTCGAAGGATACTCTGATTCTGACTTCGGTTGCTGCAAAGTTAATGCTAAATCAACAACTGCAGGATGCCAATTTTTTGGACCCCGATTGGTCACGTGGCAATGTAAGAAGCAAACCTCTGTTGCTTTATCAACATGTGAAGCAGAGTACATATCTGCCAGCAGCTGCTGCTCTCAGATCCTGTGGATTCAGCAACAGATGCGCGACTTCGGTTTGCAATTTCTTACTTCACCTATTTTTGTTGATAATGAGGCAGCAATAAACATAACAAAGAATCCGGTACATCACGCTAAAACCAAACATATAGAAATTCGTCATCACTTCATACGAGATTGTTATGAAAAGAAGTTGATACGAATTGACAAAATCCACACCGACAAACAAAAGGCAGATTTACATACCAAAGCTTTCGATAAAGCTCGTTTTCAATATCTTTTAAAACTAAATGGTATGAAATTGTTGTTGGATGCGAAGAAAATTATTGGCGTTGATGAGGAAACCGAGGCAGATGATGTTGAGAAGCAGACTGCTTTGGTATGTCACATTTTTAGTTGTTTTGGTATTTAGGGGGAGATAGATAATATTTTCAGAAAAATACAAAAACAAAAAAAAATGCAAAAATAAAAAAACATGAGATATTTTCAAAATCCAAAACCAATAGAAAACCCAAAAAGAGTTTGTGTAAAAAGGGGAAATGATAGTACATCAGCTAGACAGTTACGGTATGCTAAAGATACGCATTGTCTTAAAAAGCGTTAAGCAGTCTCGATGATGATATGCCGATAGGTGTTTGCACACTTAGTATATTTTTCGGGGAATAAACCAAAATCACAACTTGCTTATTTCGTGGGGAACATCTCCAGGATATACAGGTAACCCCTGAAATCTTGTTTGAAGGGCTTTCTATTTCTGACATACTAGGTCTATGTGCGTGATGATATCTGGGGTATTATACCGGGACTTCTAATTTTGCGGAAGAAATAGCCTAGTCCTCGTATAATACTCTGCACTGTTTTAATCTTAAAGCCTACCCTCAGCATAAAAAATGATGAAACATTGCAAAATGCTAATCATGTGCTGTTTGAAGAAAAGATCCCCAAACGGGACACACCGAAAGTCGAGCCATCATCTCTTTGTCTGAACGGAAGTTCTAACCTGAGTTCTCATGGCCTCGCATTACCCGTTACAGATATCATTAGTGTACATTCACCTGTAAGACTGAATATAGGAGTCTGGATACGAGAGTATATTCTGAGGTGGGACACGCGTATAAGTTAAGATCTAAAAACACTAAATCGTATCCTGACTAGTTGAAATTTGTGTGAAAATTTAAAAGGATCGGTATATCGGCAATCTAAGCAAATTGTTTAATACTTAGTGTGCAATTTAGCTCAACGGTACTTGTAACTTGTAGGTAGCTGATATGATCCCCTAACACGCTCACCAAAAATATGTTTGTACATAGTTTCATTTACTGATTTACTTTTACTGCATTTCATTTCACTTCAGAAATTAGTTTCAAAAACACAAAAAGATTTCATAGTTTTCTAGTTTAAACTTTCTTAAAATCCCAAAAATATTTTACATTTCTCCTTTAGTTTTGCGACAAACCGAGGTGGAAAGCGGATCTTCAGATTCTGAGAAGTGAAGCGGAGCAGGAAAGTTTCTGAACTGGACAACAGGGTTGGGAGCTAATCTTGAAAAAATTGATAAAATTCAAAGTCAATGCAAGTTCATTAATTTGACACTTGTAAATTTTCATGAAAAAGAGTTTGAATAATGAAGACAAAATGTCAGTTTGTTTCGTTTCGGGTCAACCAAGGTCATTAACTTGGACTTGGTAGACTAATTAAGTGCCTAGGGTCATTAACTTGGACCTAGATACTTAAGTGGATTTCTAAAACTGATCAAAATTTGATAAAACGATAAAAAATCAAAAGGTCAAAATTCTAAAAGTCAAAATTAGAAGTGTTTGGATCGAGTGGCAATCCGATCGAATGGCCATCCGATACCTTGGTCACCCTATAAATACAAGTCAATGGTTGACAGTCAAACCTTTACTCGATCGGGTGACCATCCGACACTCTCTCACTTTCTCTGATCTTGATCTGATTTTCACTCTATTGCTTTCCACACTACATTTGATTATTGGCACACTCAACCTTCACAATAGGAAAGGTAAGATCACTGATGTTTGATTGTTAATTTGATGATGTTCATATGTAGGTGACTGTCGAACCTTAAATCTTAGATCTAGGAAATTTTAGGATGTTTTGATAGAATTCAAGCAAAAGGTTTTGTTCACGGGCCTTAGATCTATAGGTTTACCGTCTCAATTTGTGCATAAACATGTTAAAATTTCATAAATTGAAGATTAAGGGTGTCGGCATTCGGACCTGTTTTTGTCAAATTAATCCCAATTGGATGAGAGTTAGAATAAGATGAACATAGGGTTTTGATCGCAGGAGAATTCTCTATGTAGATCTATGTTCAATTTTGTTGAAAACTTAGAAAAATTTTGATGTTCATAATTTGTTCAAACTGTTCTTCAATGTTCAAGGATCGGGTGGCAACTCGATCGGGTGGCAATCCGATCGGGTGGGCATCCGATCCAATGCACTTAATGTTTTGAAATTCTTCTAAGTATGTGCCTCGATATCTGTGCCCTATCATGTTAAACAGTTGTTTTGGATAGAATGGCAACTCGATCGGGTGGCAATCCGATCGGGTGGCCATCCGATCCAAAGCACACATTCCTTGTTCATGAGATTGTCAATAGATCGAGTGGTAATCCGATCAGACAGCCATCCGATCCTCATCACAAAACAACAAAATTTCCAACAGTTTCAAATTTGTCAAGGATCGAGTGACAATCCGAACGGGTGGCAATCCGATCGAGTGGTCATCCGATCCATGGCATTCACTTTCAAAGGTTGACTTGTCAAAGGTGTTACCTGCTTGTCACAAGGATCGAGTGACAATCCGATCGGATGGCAATCTGATCGGATGACCACCCGATCCACATGCACATGACCTGATTGTTTGTTCTTTAATAAAGATGGTTCACTCGATCGGATGACAATCTGATCGGATGACCATCCAATCCTCAGTACTGTATAGGGTGTATCTTCCCAGTGTTAGAAAAATTTTGAATTTTCAAATGATTTTATCATTTGTGTCTTTATGTCTTGAAACTTGTGCAAATGATAACATTGTGTACTATTGCATGGAAGAGCATCAGACTAGGATAAATCTCATAACATTTATTGTCTGTTGGACGCACACTATACTGATAATAATCCGTTTAAAGTCATAGCAAAATTTTTAAGAGAAAGCAAGATTCATAAGGCGTTAACTGATAAAACCATTGTGTATGAATCACATGTTAGAAGATTTTTTAGCTCGGTGAGATATGAGGAAAGTGAAAAGATGATTTGTTCTGCAGTTAGAAAGAAGGACGAGAATGGTCAGGATGTGGATTTAGAGATTAAGTTTAACGTTGGTGATTTAAGGAGAGTTTTGGAATTAGGTGACAGTGAGAATGATCCCATCATTATTCCTGAACGTTTATGCAAGGTTTTGTGGTGCAGAATGGGATTTACAGGTCACTTGAACGGAAAATATATTAAGACAATGTTTAGTACACCTTATAAGTTCATGATTCACTGTGTAATACATGCATTGTCACATCGGAAAGGAGCTTATGATGAAACTTCTGACTATATCATGAATATCATCACTTGCTTGGTGCTGAACATGCCTTACAATGTATCGCAAGTGATATTTGACCACTTGGTAGACAATGTTAGAAGTGGAAGTGGAAAGTACATCATGTATCCTAGATTTATCCAGATGATGATAGATGATCAATTCAAAGACCTTCAAAAGGATGATAATGATATATTAGGTCTGCGAAACATGACAACTGATACTATAAGCAGACTAGCTAAAGGTCCTGAACAAAGAGCAAGGAGAATGATCTGCAGGATTGATAATCCAGCATATGTTGCTCCTGAAAATGGTGCATGGAGACATGAAAACAGTAATTCTGAGAATGAAGATGACAAGATGAGGGAAATGGTTGAGAAAAAGCTCAGATACTGGTTTGTGAAGGACGGGAAAAGAAAGAGAACACCAAAGACATCCCCAGTTGTATCTGCACCTAAGATTGTTGTTAAGGGTATAGTGAAAGGGGGAGTTATAAGAGATATTAGATCTTTAAATGTTATTCTATTCTAATGATTGCTCAATGCTTGTTTTGCAGGGCCTTCTGTAGAACCACAACAAAAATTGGTTGATGATCCAGTCATTGATCCAACAGAGTTGATAAAGCAAGGAGCTGATATTCTTAACATGTCATATGATGATTATCTAGAGAAGAATGAAGAAGTTGCTGCTCAAAAGGATCAAAGTTCAAGTGTTCAAGTTGAAAGTGTGAAAGAAAAGCAACCTAAAAGTGTTAAACAAAAGGAGCCTGAAGGTGTTGCTCGCACTGATTCTAGTGATGATGCTAATGATGAGTCCACTGAGACAGAGCCAGAGATTGATATGTCATAAGTTGGTCGTGGAAAAGTTCAAATGAAAAAGAAGCCTCAGAAGAAAAGAAAAGGTTCTGATGAAGAGGATTCTACTTACATGCCACTTGATGATGAGAAAAAGAAACATCGAAAGAAACGCAAGGCTGTTCAGACAGGAGTACTTCCTAGAAGTGTTAGAGCAAGGAAAGGGTCTGCATCAGCTCAAAAGATCAAAGCGGTAAGAGTGAGAAACATTTGGAAACTTCTAAGGGTCCTGAAGCAGCTAAAGATCAACATGTTGAAGTTCCTATAGAGCCAGAGGTGCAAAGTGTTGAAAAGCCTGAAGCTGAAGTTCAAAAGAATGTTGATGATGATGTTGTGTTTACTAGAGAAAGAATTTCTATACCTCCACCACCACCACCAACAGAAAATCTTGAAGTTCCTGAATCTTCACTGCCAAAGAATACTGTTCTTCCTGATATGTTTGAAGGCTTTCCAAATGTTCGTGGGGAATATAAAGATGATTTTATTCTTGGTGATGAATTCGATATGTTTCATGATTCTTCTGTGAAAGAGCTGAAGAAGAAAATGAGTTTTCTGGAAAAAGAAAAAGAGAAAGCTGAAGCCGAACGTGATGCATTAAAGAAGCAGCTTGAGGAGTTGATGAAAGTAAATGAAGAAATAAAGACTGTCATGATCAAACAAGCGAAGAAGTTAAAGAAAATGGAGGAAGATGTTGATGATAATGCTCAGCTTTTTGAACAACTTTCAATGGAGATTTCTGAACTACATGTGAAGATGAAGAAGCTGAATGAGATAAATCAGACGCTGAATAACTTGTTAAGTGAACTTCATGAAGCATCTTCAAATGAAACGAAAGCGATGAAGCTGGAGATGGAAGCTCTTAGAGCTGAAAAAGTTATGAAGGATGAACAACTCAACATGTTGTACACTATTGTGGAACATCATTTGGGCATCGACGTTCATTCTGTCTACAACAACATACAGATCAAAAGAGTCGAAGAACGAAGGATTGAGAGAGAAAGGAGGTTGGCTGAGGAAGCTACTCCAAGAAAGAAAGATTTTATAATAGAGACTCAAGATGTTGGAGGTTCTTCGAGTCAAGTTGATGTTGAAATGGTTGATGTTGAAGCTGAACAAGCTCAAGGCTTCGTAATTGTTGGTGATGCTAATCCTCTATCTTACAATTATGATGATACCATTCGCCATGTACTAGTTGAACAAAGAAAAAGGAAAGCGAAAGAACCAGAGATGTTATATTTAAGATGGAAGGAAGAGGAGAAGGTAGTAGAAAATGAAGAGGAAGAGAAAGAAGATGATGAAGAGATGGATTACTGGATGGATCAGATTGAAAACTATGACCCTCATAATGATAAAGACGATGATGAAGATCATGGCTCGTCTGGATTGTTAATTGTGAACCCCTCAGTTTAACATAAGATTGATGACTTCATGAATGACGAAATCAACGAACAAGAGGAGGATCAACATCAAGGGTCTTCATCTGGAAAGAAACATGCTGACCAGGTATTCCTTACGCAACCTACTGTCATATATTTACATGCTGGATTTGAGGGGGAGTTAGAGGTGCCTAGGTCAAGAGCAGAAATGTTAGAGGAATTGTGGTTAGATGATGGGAAATTTAAGTTTGATATTGAAGATGAGATTCCTTCGTCGCCTGAGAAAAGAATATGAATTCAAGTATACTCAAGAGGCAGATAAGTACAATGATGTTATAGTTGAAGATGGTTCGGATAGTTCTAAAGATGAAACGATATTTCACTATGCTGGTGTTGATGAAACGTTTCCTTCACTTGCTGAAATGTTCAAATAACAGAATGAAGACGAAGTTAGAAGAAAGATTGTAGAGAAGATCACTACTGAAGGTGTTCCGAGAACCATTCCGAGAGAGAATCTTGTTGAAGAAAGGAAGAAGTTATACAAAGTGATGCCGAAGGAGCGTAAGTTTATAAGGTTTCTTCAGTACTTTACGCATGATGCAAATATTTCATGGGTTTATATCTTGTCTTGGGGTTACAAGTGTATGCTATAAGACGGGAGCAAGGGGATCAGTACTTTGAGTTTTTGTCAGACATCAAAACCCTCCCGTGGTGGGATGTTGAAGAGTTAGTGCAGACGAAGAATATCAAGCAGTTTTACTATAGTTTGGATGTAAAGCAGCATGATCAACACCTATGGGATTATATAAAGCAGCAAGCAAAGGCAAGATTTCCTGATTGGAAACCTCAATATCCAAAACAAATTGTCACTATCTTGGAGTCAGGAGAGAAAGATATTACTTTGGATGTGAAGCCGCCGAGGTGTTTAAAGAATATGCCGCTACGTGCAATGGAACAAGACTTTTTATGAAGCTTTTCAAGGATGGTTGTATAATCAGAGCACAGCGGAAGCGGTAATCTCTCTGTTTCACAAGTCCACTGGTATGTCAAGAAGGGGGGATAGTGCACGGTCCTCCCAACCACCGGAGTGATCTCACTCCGAGAGCCGCTACCCAACCAAGCTAGCTCCGCGGTGACTTCCCCATGCCGAGTTCTTACCCTGGGCGACATATGCCACTCCCAAGACTCGAACCCGGTACCTCTGGGAAGAGGTGGGTGTCGGTGGCCAACTGGGCTACCCCAGTTGGTTAACTGGTATGTCAAGAAGGATCAGTGTGTTGGATCCTATGTGGCTTGTGAATTGCTCGAAGAAGGATATAGATTGCTTGTTCTACAACAAGATCGTCTACGAGAAGCCAGACAAAGTGCAAGCGATGCAATATCAGAAGATAGTGGACGGGTGCTATGCAAAAGACATCAACTCTGGGAGGTATTGGAAGTCTAAATGGAGAGATCTAGAGATTGATGAATTCTTGAAGAGATACAACCGCAGTCAAAATTTTAAAGAGATAGCTGAAAAAGCTACGAGACTCAGAAGGTACATGCTGATGAGACTACCTCCAACTGACCAGACACTGATAGAGAAAGAGGAAAACAAGAACCTGCGATGGGATAAGAAGCGTGACGGTGATCCAGAGTACAAAAAGTACTGGAATGAAGTTGGTAGGCCACTCAAAAGAAAGATGCTTGAAGAGAAGGCAGAAAAGAGAAGGCAGAGAGCTAAGGAGAGAAGGCGCAGCAGGAAGACTGAATAAAGACTATGCAGGAAGGAACTACAACTACATCCACGGGGGAGTCTGTTAGTACATATGTCTGCAGCTTCCGTCTGCATCGAGTCTTGTTTATTTTGTGCTGTGTATGTAATTTTGTATAATGTATGAACTTGTATGTATTTTTGTGTAAAGACAACCCAGGGAATGGCGCTTAAATGTAAAAGTGAAATCCGACGGTTGACAGATGTCATCCGATCGGATGGCCATCCGATCGGATGACCATCCGATCGGGTGACACTTGGTTGTTGCCTATAAATAGCTAGCTTGTGTTAGTCATTAAGAACTTTTTGCTGAACTTGTAAGGAACCTCTGCTGGTCTGAGATTCTACCGGAGCTACTATACTTTCACCATCATTCTAATAGAAATCAGATGAGATTAAACTTTGAAACTGTTGTTGTTGATTCTGTAACACTATCAAGGGATTCCACACCTTGATTCTGATCGATCCAACCACGTTCCATCCGAATAGATCCTGATCAAACGGCCTTACAAGGTTAGTCATATGTGACTTTCGATGCCCGAAAACGTTATCGAATCGCTAAAATACGCATTTTTCGATGAACACAAGTATGGGTAAATTTTGGGTGAACCTTATGTGTTAAGATGTATTATGTGATTTAAACATGTGAATGTGAAAATATGTTAAGTTTTAACATGGTATTGTAAATTTAGATTATGCATGTATACTTGTGCGTTTTGTGCGGTAGAAATGGTGAAAATCGCATTAAATGTGTAACTTGTTTGTCGAGCATGAAATTTGATACATATGAGACATTTTATGTATATTTGCTTTAAAAATGACAAAATAGACAAGTTAACAAGATTTCGCGTGTTTCGATAATAAATTATGTGAACGTTTATGTATATATATTACGACGCGCAAATCGTAGATATATTGCGTATAAACGGAAGTGTTAACGGATTTACATGATAACGGTCACCAATAAAATCGTTCAAGTCGCAAAAATATCAAATATATATATATATATATATATATATATATTAACGTGCCAACATAATAAAAAAATGATAACTTTTTGAGAAAATCTCAAAGTTATGTGACAATTCTAAGAAACAGAGAAACTTAGGATTTTTGTGATGTATATATGTATATTGATTTAAAACTCGTTCCTACATATAATAGGACATGTAGAAATCAAACTGTGGGATTGCGCTATTTAAAAATACGCACCCAAAGGTGAGTGTCACTAAACCCCTCTTTTTACTGCTTTGTATATATTTTGGGGGTAAAACACGCCAATAAAGGGTTTTATAATGTTTTTGGATTAAAACATACCTTTTAATATAAAATATATATTTTCGTTGAAAATATATGGAGTTTGATAAGTCATACCTTTCGAGGTAAAACATTTTGAGGAATGAATGTTTGGAGGAAATTGGGATGATACGGTGTTTCCGAGGAGAAACAGACCGTAAAGTTGGGACGAATGCCGGCCTGGTCTCATGGGAGGGGATCAGTGGATTCGTACAACTTCGTGTATTAAATTTGTCATATTAGTAGGATATATATTGTACGTGAGGCAGACATCATATTGGTCTCAAGTGGACCCCGCGCCCATGATGTCGTTTAATCTATTAAGTAAATGTACGCGAGGAATTATTGGTAGATCTATCGGGTTGACAACCCCGTCGTGACCGGTCGCCCCGTGTCAAGTCAAACGACGAATTTAGATTCTGGTTATTGTCTAGCTTTGATTATCCCTGCTTGGTAAATATATAGTTTGTATTGTCTATCTAACATTACGAGTCTGAAAATTGACGCTATGAATTTAATATACAAAACCTGGGTAAGAGCTTTGTTGTCGGGTTTTTGAACTACGACGGATGACCCGTGGATTTTATTAAGGAAGTAAAACGGACTTTCTAAAAATTATATGGATGTTTTAAAATAAACACATAATCAGAAAGTTTTCATTTGGATTGAATTGTTTGTATGTGAATATGTGAACTCACCTTCCTTTATGTTGACACTGGATTTTAACGTGTTCTACAGGTACTTGAGTTTGGCTTCAGGAATTATGGCGTATCTTGTGTTTGTTGATGCATGTTTTATCACTCAAAATGTTGGACTGACTTTTAAACTTTCTGGGACTAATGTAATAAGATCCATGAGGATCAAAGACAATTTTACCATGTCATGGTTATGTCGTGTTTTGGGACGTTAAGTTTAAAACCTATGTTTTAAATAAATAACATTGTCCAACAATTAAATGCATCGAACATCAAGATAGAAATGGGCACCAACTTCCGTCTCCACTTCGTTTTATATTCCGCTGCGACGTTTTTGGGGTGTGACATTTTATTGATTCAACAATATTAAATAGTAAATGATAGAAACGAAGCATAATAGCCACGTACCATAAAGCTTTCCTTTCAAGCGCGTGTCCGCCCTGGTTTGACCTTTTGAAGCTCCACTCGAGTTGCCTAAATTATCATTAGAACCAAATTGTTCACATCCATGGCATGTAAACTTGCCAACAATTCAATTTTAGGTTCTTATCAATGTATTTCATTCATTATCATTAACCGACATTTCATTCAAGCATTTTGTCATACACCTTGTGGGCATGAATTTCAAGATTTTCTTTTTCTTAGGTTTATGGACTCCATAAACCCAATTTCATATCATTATGAACCTACTATCATTAAAATTAAATCTCATATGCAACCGTGTCTATCAAGAGCATCATATCAAGCTAGTACACATAACAATTTGGCTTCTTTCATGTTAAAAATCAAAAACCCACTTACTCATTCAAACACATAAACCCTAACACTTTGATTGTGCTAAAATTTTCCCAAGTTTACATGGTGATCTTAAACACATACTTGTCATGAATTCTACCATATAATCTATAATCCATTCAAGAATTGAGATTCATGGTTTTTCTTTATCATTCATACTTCACCAAAACAGAAAATTTAACATACCTTATGATCCCTTAGACTAGGTGATAACTAAAATTGATTCATGCACGAATTTAGACTCAAAGCTGCCTTCAATTTGATGATTTTAGGTTTAAGAAGGATTTCACCTTCTTTCTCTTTCTCTGTTCGTTCCTAGAACACATACTTGTGTGTGTTTCATTTTATTTTTTTTCTTTTTAAAACTCTAGATCTCATGTTGACCATTTTAGTCCCTCATCTTTAGGTTTGTTATAAAGTCCACCATTCATTGTTTTATTAACCAATAACATATTACTAACTGGGTTAATTGTTCCTAGTTATTATACATAGAGTTTTATTCAAGGGTATATATATATATAAACGTACAAATGTATATAATTATATAATTTGATATTTTTGGGGTGTTACAAGTCCACCCCCCTTAAAAGGGGTTCGTCCCCAAAATGTGTATACATACAGAAAAGAGAAGGGTAGAGTCGCATCATTTCTTCTTCGGACTCCCAAGTGGTGTTCGATCCCTTCCGGTGCTCCCATTTCACCGTAACTTGGCCAATCCCTTTGTTTCTTAATCCGTTGACCTTTCGATCAAGGATTTTAGTAGGCTTCGCCATATAGTTGAGTTTATTATCGACTTCTATATCATCGAGGGGTACGTAGGTTGCCTCGTCTGCCAAACACTTCCGGAGATGTGATACATGGAATGTATTGGGTATTCCACTCAATTCTTTCGGTAGTTCAAGTTGGTAGGCCACTTTGCCAACCCTACCAAAAATCTTGAATGGCCCTGTAAACCGCGGACTCAATTTTCCTCTTTTTCTAAAATGGATGATCCTTTTCCAAGGAGCCTTCCACATTACTCTATCCCCCATTTGTAATTCAATAGGCCTTCGTCTTTTATCCACATAGGACTTTTGTTGATCTTGAGCCGCTTTTAAGTGGGATCGTACCAAGTCAATCTTTTCATTTGTGGCTTTAACCACATCGTGTGGGTGAGTTCTCGAGGACCCACCTCACCCCGACATACCGGGGTTCAGCATTTTCGACCAAAAAGCAATTCATACAGAGCCCTGCTGTAACACCCCGAAAATTCCGTCCAATTATGAGACGACATGTGTCCAATTCTCCAACTAATCCCGACTACGTGGAGGGGGAAACCTCCAACTAATCCCGACTATTTGGAAGGAGGAAGGACCAACACTGTACGTTCACTGAAACGTGTTTTGAATCTCCGACTAATCCCGATTCAGGGAAAGAGAGAGATTATTATTGTGCGTTATCTGAAACGCGTCCCGGATCTCCGCCTAATCCCAACTATGAGGAAGGAGAGGGACTAAAAGTGCTAAATGGCCAAAGATGTAAAGTCCAAGGACTGAATGTGCAAAAATCTCAAAATTTTAATTCTGAAGGTTCTATACGGACCGCAAAGGCTAACCCCCTACGGTCCATAAGCTAGTTTGAAATCACTGCGCGCTTAAGGTCCTTACAGACCATAAGCACTTATCCCTTACAGTCCGTAAGGGACAACCAGTGATAGTTTTGCTTGCAGTCCAAGGAGTCCTGCCATGTTGCCACCTATCTCGCAATTTGGCCACTCTTGCTTAGTCCTTTCCACCTCATAAACACCTGCAAACATCCTAGAAGGCCTATAGACACTTGTCTTGATCTTGTGTACCGTCTTCAACTATATATAGCCACTTGAATCCTCACAACTCCTTGCTCATTCTCATTTCTTCTACTCTAACTTGCTTGGAGCATTCCTCTAGAAAAGACGACTCCCTCTCAGTATTCTTCTGCTCAAACACTTCCAAGGAAGTGTTTCCACCTAGTCTTTTTCATTTTATTTAATTATTTGAAGTTTAAAGTCAGACAGTTGACTTTCTGTTTGATTTTAGATTCTGACCATTTTGTTCAAGGTAAAGTTCAATACGAACTTTCCTACGTGATCGTAATAACGTTGGTATGATCCCTCTGTGATCATACCCTCGGATAATCACGTTTACTAGTTGAATTGTTAAGTTGAGCATATTACGTAAAACTTGAATTTTTTGACTAAATGGTATAAATAGTTTCTATAACTTATAACTCAGATGTTTTGACATATATACAAGTTTTATAACTTACATAAATTGACATTAACATGCTCAACTTTTCAAATACAGTTTAGGGTCTCATTCTATGTCAAAAGTCAAGCAGTTTGACTTTTGTTTCTGACCCGTTGGTCAACGTTTAGATATGTTTTAAGCATGATTTAGGTACATAATATTGTTGAGTATAACTCACTAAGGTTATACCACTTGGTCAATCCATTTGATGGGTTAAACGACAAGTCTTGAATATATTGTTAAAAATGACCACAATGCCCTTATGTGGTTAAATGAGCTAATTGAAAGATTTTAAACTAAACCAAACTTAAATCTAACTTTATAACAGTATGTACTTCAACTAAAATATATTTTTACTACTTAGACTTGTCGTATGCCCATCCGACCTTCAAAACTGTCTTTATGCACATAACTAGTTATGCGAACCTAATTCGCATAAACAAGGCGTAATGGGTCAAAATCTTTTAAAACCTTCCCAAATCAGAATGTTGGTTTACTTAACCTTTATCCAATGAGTCCTTACACTCGGATAGGTATAAACCCCACATTTTAATCAATCTACGCTTAATCTAGCGAATTAATCTTATTCTTACGTAACGGGTCGTGTCAAAGGAACTAACCTATGACCCATATACATTCTAACGGATAGCTAAATTTGTTCACTTCGAACTATAGAACCCCCCATATATTCGGCTTGAGTTTAATACTTGTCTTTACGGCTTTTACTAAATTAAAACCGTTATTGGTTGGAAGCTAGCTAAAAGGTAAATACTCTTAACTTATTTTCTTTGAAAACTTGGGGTATGACGAATACGCCACTTGGAGCGGGTATTACATAAATGAGCCGCCTATGATTGCTCATAAATGTAAGAACCGGTTTAATCCGTTATATTTGATAACTGAAACAATTGGGGGTTATTGCTACCGTGTCCGGGCGTCCTGACTCATGAACTATTATGGCCATACAGAATAACATGCCGGGGTAGGCATACTGACTGTAAGACACGTTATTCAACTTTGGTGTGTACCTTAATCATTATAGCACTGAAAATGACTGGCTTTGATATCTGGTTCCCATTGTATAACAAATATGTAAATCTGGTTACAAGATAAAATCCCAAGAAATATTAAATGATTACCTACGGGTTTTCTCTATATATAAAATCATTTTTGAAAAACTATTTTCAAAATGAGTCAGTTAATTGTATTTACCAGTGAAAGCTGACGTATTTTCAAATGATTGATCTGCAGGTACCGAACCTTGGATATTAGGCTTGGAATCTGGACCGACTATGATAAAGGCTATGGAATTTGCAACTCCTAGCTTAAGGCCTATGATGTCTAAGCTTCGTTTTATCTTGATCCGCCTATGGGTTGTTATTTGAACACTTGAACAATTTGTATTTTAAATATTCAGACACTTTAAATGTTATGAATATTTTTACTCCTAATACTTCCGCTGCATAATTATTATTAAATTGTGATAACTGCTACCCAACTGTCACGACTAAACCCATCCAGGCCCACCGGAAATTGAGGTGTGACAAGTTGGTATCAGAGCTACAATTTGAGTGAATTAGACACTAGCCTTTTGTGTCTAAACTCAAATATCCCAATTGCAGATTCCATAAGGCTATTCTGAGTCCTAGACCTGAACTTTGGACTACTCCTCTCATTATAATATAGTTATCGATTTTTATAAACTTTCAGGAAAATGCCTCTCGGAAAGGAGACCGCTGATAATGATCCCATGTTATTTCCTTTCATGGAAAATTTCCATCTGAAGCCAAGGAATCCGAAGCTTCGTACTAAACCAAGGATGTCGGTACGACCAGGCGTGAGGATGAGTTCTTTACCCTCTTCCTGTGGCCAATACCTTGTTCCCTAAACTAAACCTCAAACTAACAAACCTGTAAACTCGACATCAGAACCAATACCGGTGGATGGTGATGATCCCTACTTTCTACCCCCTAACTTTGAAATCCCAAACCTTATTTATACTAGCCAGTTTCCTATACGTGATCCATATTATTCACTATCCTCGGAACCCGCTAGTACCTCCTCTATTCCTCACCTGGAAAACTTTAACGAATCATTGAACCCTCTAACATCAAGCAGGGTGAAACAAGAAGAGGAATATCTTGTGTGACGAAAAAGGGGATAACTGAAGACTATTTTTCTCTTATTGTGTTTTGTTTTTCCAAAAATCCACTTATGGACAATGTTGTATTTCAATTCCAAAAGTCCTTATAGGACAATGTACTTTAATCCTTCAATTTAATGAAATCCAATTTCAAATTTCTTTTCTATTATTAAATTGATATGCAACTAATATCCCAAACTCTTACTGATGGTGATATAGCTCCCGACTAAATCAAATGGCGATCTGAATACTAGCAATATATCTAAAAAGAACAATATTGATGACTATGATCAACGAGACCGTTCGGATGGAGAAAATAATATTCGATCATTAATCGCCGAGGAAGTTGGTAAAGCTATGATCGAATTCATGGCTAAGTTAAAAGGGCCGGAACCATCAGTACCAAAGGAGAAGTCTGTTTCCAAACCTCACTCCAGAACTGAAAAGACTCACTATTCTACTAATAAGAGTGAGCAGAGTGTCAAGAACATTGTCAACACAGAGCACCGCAGCTCTAAGGATGGGTGAATGTACAAATATTTCGTCTCATGTAAGCCCCGTGACTTTACGGGCAAAAAGGGAGCCATTGATGCTTTAAAATGGCTTGACGGGATGGAGACTGTGTGTAGGTCCCCTATTCGTATGGATCTTCACAGAATTGTCAATCCAATCAAGAGTGCGGAATCCTCTTGATCAGAATATAGCAGAAAACGTGTAGGAACAGAAATCAGCAATTCACAATCAAACCGGGTTTCTATTGGTTATCGATTACAAGAATTAAAATCAATCAAACCCTAACCCAACTCCAAATTCTTCCAAGCCCTATTAGCTCTCATGAAATCTCTCTCAAACACTGTTTTGGCTGATTAACCTAAACCCTAAAGCCTAACCTTGTTTATATAACACAAGGTTTGCAACTTGGGCTAGGATAAACCTCATGGACTGCGAATTGGAGTAAGCCCAATTCGCCCACATACACCCAATATGTGTGGGTTTGGTTAGCCCAAACATTACAACTCACTAATACAAAGCTAAACCCGCTAACTGTTTATCATATAACTAATTACAAGATATCCAAAGACCAAATCTAAGCTGTTGTCACAAATATGCACCAACAAACTCCCCCTTAACAATAGCTTCATAAAATAACTTTGTCTTCAGTCATCTTGCAATCTTCATGTAAGCTTGCACTGTCTTTGGTCTTTGGATAGCTTCAGCTTTAACAGCTTCTATCAGCAACAGAGATTCCCCCTAAGCTGATGCATCCAATCACCAAATCTTCAACACGTTAGCACTTGAGTAAACTCCAGATCAGCATTTGCACAGCAATCTTCAAACTCTTCAACTTTGTCTGCAATGTAGAAAGGAGGTTCTACCATGCATCCAATCAAACTCTCATCTTTACAGCAACTCATCACTTTAACTCCTCAGCAACATACTTCTTCAATCTGTATACTATAAAACAAACATCTCGAGAAACCATAAGAATTTTTCAACAAAGTTAAATAAATTATTATTTTTCAAGAGACAATTAAACTGTATCACAGATTAAGCATTTTCAATTTATCACCAACACGCAAAACTTATTAATCACACACCCTATAACTCGCATGATTTAAAATTTTGAACTCACTTTCCAACACCGTCTTCTCCTATCAGTAATAATTCCTCCAAGAATAACAGTTTTCTGTACGCTAAGAATTTTAAACAGAAAAAGATACTATTTTTGGATTTTTTTTTTTAATATTTTCTGAAAGCAAGTAAATAACAAAAGCAATAAACACTCTATTTTTGTGAGAATCACTGGTAAAAAGATCATATCAGCACAATCAAACTGTTTTCACACTATTAGATAATTCTTTATTTAATTTTTCGTGAAAAGCAGTCCAAGACGATTACCAGTATGTTTGTCCACTTAAACAAAATGCATGAACATTTCAAGTACCATTACCGTATGATACGTTAAGGTAATTTTATTACAGATATACTAGTGTGTCCCACTTCAGGATATACCCCCGTGATCAAGGTATGCACAAAGATTCATCGTAGTAGTTGAGTATACTGAATTCGTCCATTTTGTTTTTCAACGTTTAGATAATTGGTGAACAGGTCAGTACTTCCGTACAGCAAAGAGACCAAAATATCTAACGATGGCTAAGACAAATACCATTTTTGGTACGATTTATGCATTTTGCACATTTTGAATGACTCTCTTTGAGAGCTTCTTCATTTATGGGATGTGGCATTTTTTGCTCTTTTAAGATATCCTGGTTGTGCCTAGGTCAGCATGTATCTGGATGCAGCAGAAGGACAACCCTGATATCCCCAGATGAAATAACAGTATAAAGACCCAAAACCTCATATTTTGGCAATCTATCAACGCAAGATTTAAGGTCATTAAACCATACACCACTGATGTGTTCCCCACTCATATTCAGTTCATTTAAGTTTATATCACATTGGTATGTTGATTATTTCATGCTTTTTGCCTACTGGTACATCGTATGATGAAGCTGCTATCACACTTAAGCAATTTAAGTTCATTTTCAGTGTGACAGTCTAACTTGCTGATGTACTATCATTTCTTCTTTTTCACACAGTGATAACTCATTTTTTATTTTCTATTTTTTTAAGTTTTTGATTTTTCAATGTTTTTGTATTTTTGATTTTTAAGAAAACAGTAAACTATTTACAAAATTCTTATAAAAAACCAGTTATTCAGGATTCCCCATCCCGTTGAGTTCGACTAAATGTTCAAAGCGAGCCCTGTCAAAAGCTTTAGTATAAAGATCTGCCAGGTTATTTAGTGTGTCGACTTTGCACTTTGAACTTCAATTTAAATCATTTAATATTCACATGTTCACGGATGCGTGTGAAGTGTATATATAAGTTTAAGTATATTTTAAGCCCTTTTACACTTTTTAGCCAAGTTTTAAATTTATAAAACACGATATTTACTAACACTAAACACACATATGGGCAAGTGCACCCATCGTGAGCGTAGTATAGTGTTGGTAAGATACCGAGGTCATCCAAGGACACAAGAGCTTTTAGTACCGGTTTATCCTCAACGTCTAATCAAATCAAAAGTTTAGAAAAATGTTTTAAACTAAGAAAATAAAAATTAACTAAAATGCTGAAAAATAAAAATAAAAGAAAAACATATAGACAAGATGAATCACTTGGCTCTGACTCGTGTTTAGTGTAACCTTTGATTATTTCCACACTTTTGCACTATTTAAGAGATTATCTTAGTTATTGTAGTAGGCCCCTCTTTTGGAGGTGACGTTACCCTCAACCCAGTAGTTTGAGTCAGCAAGGATACAATCCTAAAGGGTCGGATTATTGAAAGATAATTAATTAAGTTATTAATGCAAATTATGGTAGGCCCCTCTTTTGAAGGTGACGTTACCCTCGGCTAAGTAGTCTGAGTCAGCAAGGATACAGTCCTAAGTAGCCGGGTTATAGTATTAATAGTAGTTTAACTTATGAGGGGATCAAAGAGTTTGGACCCCCGCCATCCAATACCGTTAAGTATTGAAGGAGGTCCTACTAAATTTGACCCAGGTCCCTTGCAGGATCTCTAAACGCTGAACAACGGCAAGACTCTTACCAAACCGTTCCCTTAACCCCCGACCAGGTAGCCAACATACCTCCATATAGACCGTGGAGATATGAATGGTGAAAATCTTTTATTTGATATAGACAGTAAAATAATGCCAAGACACCACGGACAAACGATAAGGAAGAATCACCTTCAACATAAGAAACTAGTTATTAAAGTCATTAATACATAACCAATTAAAAAGTGCGAAAAGATTAAAAATAAAAAGTATTACACTAGACACTTTGTCTTCACCAAGTGATGTAAGAGAGTTAGGCAAACATGGCCTTGATTGTCAAGAACTCTTACGATCAATCTTGGATCCCGAGACGACTCACACACTCTATGATGGACAATGGATGATGGTGGTGGATGATGGTGTTATGGTGGTGGTGGGTGGTGGGTGAAGTGTGAGAGATGTGGTGTGCCAAGGGATGGTTTGAGCTTGAGCCAAGCACTCCTATTTATAGGCTGAACAGAAGCTCGGGCACGGCCCCGTGTCCACATTCTTCTCTTTCTTCATTAATTGCTCTTTGTCTTTATTAGTTGACCACGCCCCCCGTGTCCGCTGAGCACGACCCCGTGTGCAGAAGCATATCTGTACTATGAAGATTTGCCTGGATTCTGCGAATCTTATAGTTGACCACGGCCCCGTGCCCGCTGAGCACGGCCCCGTGGTGGGCAATAGAAGCTTCTACCACTTTGTCTTTTCTGCTGACACTTGGGCACGCCCCCGTGCTGGCTGAGCACGGGGCGTGTTCAGTCTTCTGTCTTCTTTTTTTGCTTGGGAAGATGCTGTCGTGGGGTCGGGCATGTCACGTTTGTTCCTTTTCTTGTATTTATGTTAGATTTTGCTGTCTTTTTGCTTCTTTTGTTAATTTGAGCTCATTTAATCCTGAAAATACAAAAGGAAGACAAAAGCACACTTTTTCCAACATTAGTACTAAAAATTGGTTAGTTTAATGCCACAATTGATGTAATTTATATGTTGCATTTTGCACACATCAAATACCCCCACACTTGAATCTTTGCTTGTCCTCAAGCAAAACTCTTTATAATGTGGCTTTACACTCCCAAATGGAATGGGTAGAAGAGAAAGTTTTTTGGGCTTGTCATAGAGTGTCGGGATTTCCAAGATTCTTTATTAAGTTTTATTTTTATTTATTTACAATCCTATTCGTTATGATTTATTTAAAACTTTTCATAAGATAAATTACTTATTAGGGCATAACATGCATCTTTAAAATTCTCTTTATATACATGTTCACATACCTCACGGGGGATCACTCAACACTCGGCCGAAAATGTATTTTAGTGGATCACTCGAGAGCGGCATGGAACTTAGTCCTATCATAAGCTTGCCAAGCAATCAATCCTCCTCCTTTTTAACTATATACCTTTGTAAATATCAAGAGGACTTTTTGGGTGAAGGGTTAGGCTTGGGTTAAAGGTAGGTGGTTGGGTTAGTGGTTAGTAGAAAGGGCGAAAAACGTAACAAGCGTCGGTTTTCGTAAGACTTTTTATTTTTGTAACTTTTATTTTGATGAAGCTATTATTCAAACAAAGTTATTTTTGATGAACTTGTTTGTTTATTTTTTTCTTTTGCTTCATCATTAACATTTTTTTTTTTGAAAAGTCATACGAAAAACCGAGCTAGTTACTAAAACAAGCGGTTAAAAATGAAAAAGGTTTTGGTGGGTGAAAGGGTGTTTGGTTTGGGTTATGAAATGAAAAGGTTTAGGCTCAAAGGGGCTAACTAGGGGTATTTTGGGTAGGTGGTAAAAAAAAAAAGAAAACTAATGGTGTAGAAATAAAAAGGGTTAGTCCTAATGCCTCCATCATTTACTTACTCGGGTTTAAGATGGTAAGGACCGGGAATGTATCGTCATGGCAAGTTCTAGAGTCGTAAGAACCAAGCGGCTATTCACACAAGAAACGAAAAATGAGCATTTAATTTAAAGATATATATTTGTATGCTCAATAAATGCTCAAAACTCACTTTTGTGGGAATGGGTTTTTATGTGATCAAGTATATATAATCAAATTTTAACTAAGTTTGCCATGCCTTTTCATAATTTTCTTATGTTGGTTCTTTTTATCACGACGCTATCGGCTGTAAATTTGTAAAAATATAACCTTTTTAGAACTTTGAAATTCCCAAGTTGAACCTAGACAAGTAAAAAAAAATGAAAATTTTTGAAAAAATTTGGGGAGATTAGCGGTTCCAATAGAGTTTTGTGTAAGGCTTGTATTTAGGACTTGCAAGATTCAAGGTTTTAGCATCCCCCCACACTTAAATTACACATTGTCCTCAATGTGTCCCAAAAATAAGTTTTTAGGTTGATTGAATGCGTACAAAGGGTGAAAAAGCAAAAAAAATTGTGTTACTGGGCGCTGAACACGGCCCCGTGGACCATAGTGTTGGTAAGTTTTAGTATATTTTAAGCCCTTTTACACTTTTTAGCCAAGTTTTAAATTTATAAAACACGATATTTACTAACACTAAACGCACATATAGGCAAGTGCACCCATCGTGAGCGTAGTATAGTGTTGGTAAGATACCGAGGTCATCCAAGGACACAAGAGCTTTTAGTACCGGTTTATCCTCAACGTCTAATCAAATCAAAAGTTTAGAAAAATGTTTTAAACTAAGAAAATAAAAATTAACTAAAATGCTGAAAAATAAAAATAAAAGAAAAACAGATAGACAAGATGAATCACTTGGCTCCGACTCGTGTTTAGTGTAACCTTTGATTATTTCCGCACTTTTGCACTATCTAAGATATTATCTTAGTTATTGTAGTAGGCCCCTCTTTTGGAGGTGACGTTACCCTCAACCCAGTAGTTTGAGTCAGCAAGGATACAATCCTAAAGGGTCGGATTATTGAAAGATAATTAATTAAGTTATTAATGCAAATTATGGTAGGCCCCTCTTTTGAAGGTGACGTTACCCTCGGCTAAGTAGTCTGAGTCAGCATGGATACAGTCCTAAGTAGCCGGGTTATAGTATTAATAGTAGTTTAACTTATGAGGGGATCAAAGAGTTTGGACCCCCGCCATCCAATACCGTTAAGTATTGAAGGAGGTCCTACTAAATTTGACCCAGGTCCCTTGCAGGATCTCTAAACGCTGAACAACGGCAAGACTCTTACCAAACCATTCCCTTAACCCCAGACCAGGCAGCCAACATACCTCCATATAGACCGTGGAGATATGAATGGTGAAAATCTTTTATTTGATATAGACAGTAAAATAATGCCAAGACACCACGGACAAACGATAAGGAAGAATCACCTTCAACATAAGAAACTAGTTATTAAAGTCATTAATACATAACCAATTAAAAAGTGCGAAAAGATTAAAAATAAAAAGTATTACACTAGACACTTTGTCTTCACCAAGTGATGTAAGAGACTTAGGCAAACATTGCCTTACTTGTCAAGAACTCTTACGATCAATCTTGGATCCCGAGACGACTCACACACTCTATGATGGACAATGGATGATGGTGGTGGATGATGGTGTTATGGTGGTGGTGGGTGAAGTGTGAGAGATGTGGTGTGCCAAGGGATGGTTTGAGCTTGAGCTTGAGCCAAGCACTCCTATTTATAGGCTGAACAGAAGCTCGGGCACTGCCCCGTGTCCAGTGGGCACGGCCCCGTGTCCACATCCTTCTCTTTCTTCATTAATTGCTCTTTGTCTTTATTAGTTGACCACGCCCCCGTGTCCGCTGAGCATGACCCCGTGTGCAGAAGCATATCTATACTATGAAGATTTGCCTGGATGCTGCGAATCTTATAGTTGACCACGGCCCCGTGCCCGCTGAGCACGGCCCCGTGGTGGGCAATAGAAGTTTCTACCACTTTGTCTTTTCTGCTGACACTTGGGCACGCCCCCGTGCTGGCTGAGCACAGGGCGTGTTCAGTCTTCTGTCTTCTTGTTTTGCTTGGGAAGATGCTGTCGTGGGGTCGGGCATGTCACGTTTGTTCCTTTTCTTGTATTTATGTTAGATTTTGCTGCTTTTTGCTTCTTTTGTTAATTTGAGTTCATTTAATCCTAAAAATACAAAAGGAAGACAAAAGCACACTTTTTCCAACATTAGTACTAAAAAAGGGTTAGTTTAATGCCACAATTGATGTAATTTATATGTTGCATTTTGCACACATCATTCACCATCATAATTTTCAAACTCTGTCAACAATTTCACATCCCCCTGTCATGTGCCTGAAGCAGCCACTATCAACATAAGTTGATAATCCTCCTTAGCAGCTCCTGCACACACCAACTAAGAAATTAGTTAGATTGGGGGACCCAAGCCTTAATGGTCTTGGGTCGTCCAAATTCACCAACCACTTGAACATCCATCCAATATCCATTACTCCTAACTGGAGTCTTGGATCTCAGACCTGTTGATGGAAATGGGTTTTGATTTCCATAAGGTCTATGGTCCTGAGGGTTCCTATATGTGTTTGGACTATTTGACCTTTGAAAATTTTGATTCCAAGAAGCTTGATTGTTTTAATTTCTAAAGCCATTGTTATAAAAAGTTCGACCACCATTATTTTGGTATCGATTTTGATATTGACCTTGACTTCTGAAATTATTAGAATTATAATTGTTCATTCTTGGTGAACTACTTCTAGGTCTCTCATATCTGCCTGGTGGAGATTTAGGCTGAAATCGTGGTTGATTTCTTTGAAAACGAGGAACTTGAGGAGTTCCTTTATCAGCCCTAACTACACCAACAGCAACATTCTCTGGTTGCTTAGGAGCAGATTTCTTTGGAGAATTTGAGTCCTTCTCCTCACTATCACCTTTCTTCTCAGGTGATTTCTCTCTCTTCCTCTCACTAACTGGTGCTTCATTCTTTTTGTTAGGACAGCAGCTAGCTACATGTCCCTTTGTGTGACACTTGAAGCACGATCTCCTTTTCAAAGACTTCTTAGCTGGAGTCTTTGAGGTAGATCCCTTATCAGATGGTGATGATCCCTTGGATGAATCTTGTTTAGTTTGCTTGGATTCAGATATTTCTTTATTTTTATTTTTAGCAAACTCTACATTTGATTCGTTTTCAATAACAGTGGTTTCGTTTTTCATATCACTACCTTGAACAAAATTAATCTTTTTAACAAAAGCTTGATTTTTACTCTTAGGCGGTAAATTTTTCCTTTTTAAAAGTTCCCTGTTATTGTTCTTCTTAGCATCATCACTCTCAGATCTATCACTTTGACTTGATGCGAAACTACTTGGTGCAGTTGACATAAAGTCTATTAGCTCATCTTCATCAGGCAGGAATGCATAGTCATGACTAAGAGGAGGTGGAACTTCATTAAAGCCCTGGAAGCCCACACTGGTCTTGTCATTACTCTTCTTTAACCCACCCATCATATGTTTCATTACAAAAGTAGAGTCCCTGAATTGACCTAATTTCTTTTCAAGTTCAACAATTTTGAGTTGTGCATCTGACAACTCTTTGCATTTATCAGAAATCTCTTTTGTTTTCTCAGCCATCATTTCATGAGCTAAGTCTATAACCTGAAGTTTTTCGTTTAATTTGCAGGTTAACGCTTCAATTTTACTTTCATAACCTTTTATTTTCTTCAAGTATAAATATTCGTTTCTTTTAGCAAAGAAGTTAGATTCTTTAATGTTAGACATCTCGCCCACCAGACTTTGGTTTTGTGTTAACAACCTGTCAACCTCACCCTGTAGTTCACGACATTTTAAACACACAGAGTTAGACTTTACCTCTCCTGTTTGTTTGTCAAGGTTGGCCATGAGAGCCGCAAGCTGAGCTTTCACTCTTTTGTATTCAGCTTCCTTTTCTTCAGCCTCCTTTTCATGGTCAGACTTTTGCTTTTCTTCTTCAGCATCTGTTGTCTGATCAGCCTTTTCTACCTCAGCTTCACTTTTCTTCTCAACGTTAGTATCATCCACAGTAGCTTCACTTTTCTTCTCAACTTTAGCATCATCCACAGTAGCTTCACTTTTCTTCTCAACTTCAGCATCATCTACTGTAGCTTCACCATCACTCACATTAGTTTCAGCCTCATCAACTTGCACTATCTCTACCATGAATGCCTGAGTGGCATGCTCATTATCTTCCAGATAAACACTCCTTTTGACATCTTCATTTCCTTGATACCTCTTTTCTAATGCATCCCACATATCCTTTGAATTTGTGTACTTTTTAAAGGTATGCTTGATGCTATCAGGTAAGGATGTCTTTATAGCAGCCAAGGCTCTTTTTTCAGCCTCATACATCCTTTTATCATCCTCTTGCATGTTCACATAGTCTGTTCTATGTGGTCTGCCCTCATAATCGTGTATTGGGTTTGTGTACCCATCTACAATACAGATCCACATGCGTGGATCCTGAGATTCAATGAAGGATTGGAAGTTGTCCTTCCATGTAAGATAATTCTTCACCTTCATCATCTTAGGTGCATTCAAATTCGTCATGTTCGACATTTTAACGCAACAGACTGGTAAAACCGTACAAAATATCTCCGAAAACAGTGGTTACCAAATTACACCGTTAGAATCGTCTCGAAAAGACGAATTCAACAGCGCAGACGGTTTTGTCAAACGAGCTACTGATCAATTTCTATTTGCAAAACACTGAATTTTTATCGAAGCTTGCCAACGAAAATTCCACCTTTTTAAATTTGCTGGTTTTAAGTTCTCAGTTAATTTCACTAGGTCAGTGATTGAATTCGCTGAAAATCAAGTTCGCTTGTCAAGTTCGCTTGTCAAGTTCGCTGGTCAAATTCGTTGCTTAACTTCGCTGATCAATTTCGCTCCAAATTCGCTGGTCAATTTCGCTTTTACGACGACCAGTAAATTCGCCGATCACCGTAATAATTTCGCTGTGGAAAATTATACGGTTACCAAAGTCGCCTTTGCATTTTAACTTCGCCGATAAGTTCGCTGGTCTGTTAATTTCGCAGGTCCAGATAATTTCGCAGGTTTGTAAATATGGAAATTAAATCTTCTCGAAAATTTTGATGATTTTCCGGATCTCCTAACACCTTCCTGCAGAATCGAAACAGCAAACAAATCAGTGATTTATGAAAAACAGCGAAGAACAGATGAACAACGTGAAGAACACGAAGAAAATCTTCGAATCTTCAAGCCTTTCCAGCCAAAATTCTTCAACCAGAATCAATAAAATCTTTCCTGATAACCTGCAAAATAGCAAACAAACAATGCAGAAGATCAAAACAGCCAAAAAATTCGAAAAACTATATCAAACAAACAAAAAATTTCGAAACCCTAATTGTCAGATTTCAATCAATTTCGAAAAAAACTCCCTGTTTCTGCAGAACACAATTCTGAACCGAGCCTTCAAGAGCCTAACGCTCTGATACCAATTGTAGGTCCCCTATTCATATGGATCTTCACAGAATTGTCAATCCAATCAAGAGTGCGGAATCCTCTTGATCAGAATATAGAAGAAAACGTGTAGGAACAGAAATCAGCAATTCACAATCAAACCGGGTTTCTATTGATTATCGATTACAAGAATTACAATCAATCAAACCCTAGCCCAACTCCAAATTCGTCCAAGCCCTATTAGCTCTCACGAAATCTCTCTCAAACACTGTTTTGGCTGATTAACCTAAACCCTAAAGCCTAACCTTATTTATATAACACAAGGTTTGCAACTTGGGCTAGGATAAACCTCATGGACTGCGAATTGGAGTAAGCCCAATTCGCCCCCATACACCCAATATGTGTGGGTTTGGTTAGCCCAAACATTACAACTCACTAATACAAAGCTAAACCCGCTAACTGTTTATCATATAACTAATTACAAGATATCCAAAGACCAAATCTAAGCTGTTGTCACAAATATGCACCAACACTGTGATCGATATAAGCGGTTGTGCTATCAAAGACACTATCAAGTATGTTTCCCAATCCTTCAAGGATGATGCGTTAACCTCGTGGAAGGCACCGATCCAATCCACGGGCAAGGTTGCACTGTACAACCTGAGCTGGCCCAAATTCGTGGAACTGATCCGCAAAACTTACTGCCTACCTCACGAGGTAGAGAAAGTTGAATCTAACTTTCTCAAGTTAACCATGAAGAATCTCAACTGTCGCGCTTATGTATCTGATTACAACTCTCTTTCAAGACTCGTACCTTATCAGATTACCCCTGAGTCAAAGCGCATTGTGCAATTCATTGGAGGACTCATTCCATAAAGGATGGTTAAATCCCCTAAACCTGCGACATTTAGATCAGCTCTGGATCTAGTGTTATCTCTCACCGAGGATGAGAAACTGGTGAGAGCTACCAAGACTAATGGCGACAACAAGCGGAAACGCATTAACACTCCTGCCAGGGATTTTAAAAAGGGCAAGACTGGTTCGAACTATAACCAGTCTAAGCCAACTAAGGCTAAGCCTGAATGCAAAACCTATGGGTAAAGACATTTTGGGAAATGCCAGTTCAATCAACCCAAAGGTTGTGGAATCTGTAAGCAGATGGACCACAAATCCCATGAGTGTAAAGCTCTGAAGAATGCCACCTGCTATGGGTGTGGCGAGAAAGGGCATATCAAGACTCACTGCCCTAAGTATGCAACTGATGCAAAGAATAAGGCTGTTGATGCTAAGAAAGGTAATGCTAGAGCCTTTCAACTAACTGCGAGGGTAGCAGTGAATGATGTAAAAGTCATAACGTATAGGTTGCTCGTAAATGACATATTTGCTAGAGTCTTATTTGATTACAGAGCTGATAAGAGTTTCATTGATCATAAGTTTAGCAAACTTCTAAGCCTACCCTAAAGGACTCTAGATGTCACTTATGAGGTCGAAATGGCCGATGGTAGTATAGAAGTAGCTTCGACGATTCTTGACGTATGCCCTTATATCCATCAAGAATCAATCTATTCCTATTAACCTCTTTCCTATGAATCTTGCGGGGTTCGATATAGTTTTAGGCTTGAATTGGTTATCTCATAACCAAGCCCGCATTGCTTGCGATAAGAAACTTATCGACATTAAATCCCCATCCAGTGATATACTCACTATCCATGGAGATCGACACTACGGATTGCCCGATGGAGCTTCTCTGCTCAAGGCACCCATGTGCTTGAAAAGAGGATGTGTCATTACATGGCACAGGTGACTATTGACAAGCTGAAGCCGAAGGTTGAAGACATTCCAATCATCTCGGAGTATAAAAGAAAAGTTGACCTGTGCACTGGTGTTAACTTTATCGGATGGCGCCGATGACATGGTAGTGTATTCTGACGTGTCTCATCTTGGTCTAGGGTGTGTACTCATGCAAAGAGGCAAGATGATTGCTTACGCCTCAAGACAATTGAAGCTATATGAAACAAAATACCCGACTCATGACCTAGAGTTGGCGGCGGTAGTATTTTCCTTAAAAATCTGAAGGCATTATTTGTATGGGGTGAAGTGCACTATCTTCACCGACCATAAAAGCCTAAAGTACTTCTTTGATCGGAAGGAGTTGAACATGAGACAAATATGTTGGCTAGAAACAGTAAAAGATTTTGATTGTGAAATACATTATCACCCGGGAAAGGCCAACGTAGTGGCAGATGCCCTTAGCCAAAAGGAAGGACACACTCCTATGCGAGCACGGTCAATGCAATTAGTGGTAACTTCGGGTTTACTTGAACGAATCCCAGAAGCCCAGATTGAAGCAGTCAAAGAAAAAAATTGGAGAAAAGAACATGTAAAGGGTTTAGTGAAAGATATTGTGGAAGGTGACAACGGGTTGAAATCTCGGTTCGATAGGATTAGGATCCCAAACACATGTGGTATTAAGGATCTCCTACTTATCGAGGCTCATAAATTGCGTTATTCGATTCACCCGGGGGCGACCAAGATATATCGGGACTTTAAATAAAATTATTGGTGGCCCGGAATGAAAAGAGATGTGGCGAAGTATGTCGAAAAATGCTTAACTTGTTTACAAGTAAAAGCAGAGAATCAAAAGCTTTATGGCAATCTCCAACCATTAGACATACCCATTTGGAAATGGGAACATATTACTATGGACCTGTTAACCAAATTTCCGAGAACGGCACGAGGTTTTGATGCCATTTGGGTGGTCGTCAATAGACTGACTAAAAGCGTGCTCATTTTATTCCTATCCACGAAACTTATACAACTGAAAAGATGTTAGAGGTGTATATAAACGAGATTGTGGCACGCCACGGAGTACCGGTGTCAAACATGGCCGATAGGGATACCCGGTTTACTTTGAACTTTTAACGTGATTTTCAAGAACAGATGGGTACAAAACTGTTGATTAGTACAGCATATCACCCACAAACAGACGGGCAAAGTGAACATACGATTCAAACGTTGGAAGACATGCTTCGAGCATGCATCATAGACTTTAGCGGTAGTTGGGATGCTTACTTACCGTTAGACATATTTTCATACAACAACAGTTACCATTCAAGCATTGGCAGGTGTCACACCCCGATTTCCGGTACGTTGGGTAGCAGTTATCACAATGTAATAATAATTATGCAGCGGAAGTATTAGGAGTAAAAATATTCATAACATTTTCTAAGTGTGTGAATAATTAAAATACAAATTGTTCAAGTGTTCAAATAACAGCCCACAGGCGGATCAAGATAAAATGAAGTTTAGACATCATAGGCCTTAAGCTAGGAGTTGCAAATCCCATAGCCTTATCATAGCCGACCCGGATTCCCAGCCTAATATTCAAGGTTCGGTACCTGCAGATCAATCTTTTAAAAATACGTCATCTTTTGCTGGAAATACAATTAACTGACTCATTTTGAAAATACTTTTTCAAAAATGATTTTATACATAGAGAAATCACGTAGGTAATCATTTAATATTTCTTGGGATTTTATCTTGTCACCAGATTTACATATTTGTCATACAATGGGAACCAGATATCAAAGCCGGTCATTTTCAGTGCTATAATGATTAAGGTACACACCAAAGTTGAATAACGTGTCTTACAGTCAGTATGCCTACCCCGACACGTTATTCTGTATGGCCATAATAGTTCATGAGTCGGGATGCCCGGACACGGTACCAATAACCCCCAATTGTTTCAGTTATCAAATATAACAGATTAAACCGCGTTCTTACATTTATGAGAAATCATAGGTGGCTCATTTATGTAATACCCGCTCCAAGTGGCGTATTCGCCAGACCCCAGTTTTTCAAAGAAAATAAGTTAAGAGTATTTACCTTTTAGCTAGCTTCTAACCGATAACAGTTTTAATTAGTAAAAGCCGTAAAGACAAGTATTAAACTCAAGTCCGAATATTTGGGGGGTTCTATAGTCCGGAGTGAACATATTTAGCTATCTGTTAGAATGTATATGGGTCGTAGGTTAGTTCGTTTGACACGACCCGTTACGTTAGAATAAGATTAATTCGCTAGATTAAGCGTAGATTGATTAGAATGTGGTTTATACATATCCAAGTGTAAGGACTCATTGAATAAAGGTTAAGTAAACCAACATTCTGATTTGGGAAGGTTTTAAAAGAATTTGACCCGTTACGCCTAGTTTATGCGAACTAGGTTCGCATAATTAGTTATGCGCATAAAGACGGTTTTAAAGGTCGGATGGGCATACGACAAGTCTAGGTAGTAAAAATATATTTTAGTTGAAGTACATACTGTTATAAAGTCATATTTAAGTTTGGTTTAGTTTAAAATCATTCAATTAGCTCATTTAACCACGTTTAGATATTGTGGTCATTTTTAACAATATATTCAAGACTTGTCGTTTAACCCATAAAACAGATTGACCAAGTGGTATAACCTTAGTGAGTTATACTCAACAATATTATGGTCCTAAATCATGCTTAAAACATATCCAAACGTTGACCAAACGGGTCAGAATAAAAAGTCAAACTGCTTGACTTTTGACATAGAATGAGACCCTAAACTGAATTGGACAAGTTGAGTATGTTAATGTCAGTTTATGTCAGTTGTAAAACTTGTACATATGTCAAAACATCCGAGTTATAAGTTATAGAAACTATTTATACCATTTAGTCAAAAAATTCAAGTTTTACGTAATATGCTCAACTTAACAATTCAACTAGTAAACGTGATTATCCAAGGGTATGATCACAGAGGGATCATATCAACGTTATTACGATCACGTAGGAAAGTTCATATTGAACTTTACCTTGAACAAAATGGTCAAAAGCTAAAGTCAAACAGAAAGTCAACTGCCTGACTTTAAACTTCAAATAATTAAATAAAATGAAAAAGACTTGGTGGAAACACTTACTTGAAAGTGTTTGAGCAGAAGAATAGTGAGAGGGAGTCCTCTTGTCCAGAGGAATGCTTCAAGCAAGTTAAAGTAGAAGAAATGAGAATGAGCAAGGAGTTGTTAGGATTCAAGTGGCTATTTATAGTTGAAGATGGTACACAAGATCAAGACAAGTGTCCAGGGGCCTTCTAGGATGTTTCCAGGTGTTAATAAGGTGGCAAGGACTGAGAAAGAGTGGCTAAATTGCGAGATAGGTGGCAATATGGCAGAAGTCCTTGGGCTGCAAGCAAAACTGTCACTGGCAGTCCCTTACGGATCGTAAAGGATAAGTGCTTACGGTCCGTAAGGACCTTAAGCGCACAATAATTTCAAGCTAGCTTACGGACCGTAAGGGGTTAGCCTTTGCTGTCCGTATAGAACCTTCAGAATCAAAATTTTGAGATTTTTGCACATTCAGTCCTTGGACTTTACATCCTTGGCCATTTGGCACTTTTAGTCCCCCTCCTTCCTCGTAGTTAGGATTAGTCGGAGATCTGGGATACCCGATAATGCACAATAATAATCTTTTTCTCCTTCCCAGAATCGGGATTAGTCGGAAATTCAAAACATGTTTCAGTGAACATACAGTGTTAGTCCTTCCTCCTTACACATAGTCGGGATTAGTTAGAGGTTTCTCCCTCCACGTAGTCGGGATTAGTTGGAGAATTGGACACATGTCGTCTCATAATTGGACGGAATTTTCAGGGTGTTACATCCTCACCCCCTTAAAGGAAATCTCATCCTCGAGATTTATTCAAACGGATACGGGTATTTCCATCTCATTTCGGATTCGACTTCCCAAGTGTATTCTGGGCCATGATGGGAATCCCATTTCACTTTGACGAGGGAAACCTTTTTCTTGCGGAGCTTTTTGACTTCACGGTCCTCAATGAACATAGGTTTTTCAATGAACCTTAAGCTCTCGTCAATTTGTACGTCATGGTGAGACATGGAAAGTGCTTCATTAGCTAAGCACTTTTTCAGATTAGAGATATGGAACACATCATAGATTCCACTCAGCTCTTCAGGTGGCTTAAGCCTGTCAGCTACAGATCCAACACATTCTGCTATCTCGAATGGTCTAATATATCTAGGGCTTAGCTTACCCTTCTTTCCAAATCTCATTACGCCTTTCCAAGGTGAGACCTTGAGCATTACTTTGTCCCCAATTTGGAATTTGAGAGGCTTTCGCCTTTTATCAGCATAGCTCTTCTGACTATCACGAGCAGCCTTGAGTCTATCTCTGATTTACACGATTTTATTAGTTGTTTCAAGGACAATATCAGGTCCAAAGAGTTGGCTTTCACCAACTTCAGTCCAACAGACGGGTGTTCTACATTGTTTCCCATATAAAGCCTCAAAAGGTGCGGCTTTTATACTAGTGTGGTAGCTATTATTATAAGAGAATTCGATCAGGGGTAGATGTTCATCCCAGCTACCACTTAACTCAATCATGCATGCACGTAGCATGTCTTCCATTTAGAGCTTGAGATGAGATTGCGTTGCGATATAGTTGCGATTGCGTTTGCGTATAACGTCCCAAAACATATCATCCGCACACACACGTAAGGCACATAATAACACACATACAACAATATCAGTAACTGCGATTCAAGTTGCAATGCGGTAGCGATGTGATAGCGTTTAGTTGCGTTTATCGCATTGTTACTTCACAAAATAATAAACCATAATCTATAATAGCGTTAACCCATATATCGATTATCGAGGTTCGAGAGTACAAGCAATAATTAAGCAAGAAATGTCAGATCTGAACGTTGACTTTGACTTGTACTTTGACTTCCCTCGGAAAGTCGGGTTGTTACACTGGGTCAGGAAGGCCTTCTATGTATTTCTCAATTGCCTTATCCATGGGCGTAACCATGGTAGGACACAACAAGCTCAACTCCTCATACTGGTCGGTGTAGGCACGATGTTCTCCACTATCCTGTTTCAGATCATGGAATTTGTTCACAAGTACCCTTTGCTCATGACGTGGGCATAATTCCTTCATCATAAGAGCTCAAAACTCTTCCCATGTTTGTGCCATTGCCACATCGGCACCCCTATCTCTCATCACACCGTTCCACCATGTGAGTGCTCTTTTCTGGAATACACTCGATGCAAACTCAACCTTTCCCTCGTTTGGGCATTGAACATGACGAAATGTGCTTTCGAGACTCTCAAACCACTCCAGGAGCCCAGTAGCTCTTTCAGACCCAGTAAACTTGAGTGGTTTAACCGACTTAAATTGTTTATAGTGGCACGGAGCAGGTGCATTGTTGTTGTTATTGTTGTTGTTGTTCGTTTGGTTTAACTGGGTTACTAGGTTTGCGAGTACGATTTGTCGAGCGATCATAGCCGCCATGTCGGCATCTTGATTTGCATTACGTCAAGTAGGCATTCTAAAAGAGCAGAGAAATATGAGAGAAAATCGAGTGAGACTGATAAAAGATAGTAAAAAATGAATGTTAAAATATCGACGAAGCATAAGGATTGTGATCCATTTGTCCGTTACTTAAAACAAACAAATGACACAGTGACTAATCAAAGTAAATGGGTCTTTATAATGTATCGCGAAGACATGCTTTAGCCTATAAGTGGACACTCACCCTAAGAGTTCCTAGGTAAGAGTGACTGGTCCGATGATGCAGATTGTACGAACACTCTAGCCTTAGACAGAAAACTCAGGTTACAGGCATCCACCCTTCCGGATTGCACATGTTCACATTATTAAAGCCCAAACTTTGACGGGATTTTGAAAACTTTGAAGGCATAAATCCCAAAACAAACCATCTAAGGGTAGATAATTTCTTGTGAAGTTTTGGAAAAATTTGACTCAAAAGAGTGAATTTTGTTTTGCTTTGCTTTGCTTTTGGTAATCAACTAAGGATAGGTGATGGTATTGTATTAAGAATCTAAACGCAAGAAAAACTCGTGTTAGGGTCCTAGAAAGGTTATAGACTAGGTCAAAAGTATTACTAATAACCTAATTCTCTATAACCATGGCTCTAATACCAATCCCTGTAACACGCCGGTCGCGTAAAACAACAAACCACAGGGGAAACATCGGGGAGTCACGTTACAGGAATTGTTTCACAACACATGGTATTTAAAGTGTTGTATTATTAAGATAATTGTTTAAATTGTCTTGGGATAAACAGAGAACAAATACATGTAAATTGTCTTTCATGTTTTAAAGTCACTAAGGGCCGCCTCCATCCTATGTGAAGTATGCATTCATGTCATCAAACAATAGTTCCTAAAACATATGTGAAAAACAGTCAGCATAAAAAGCTGGCGAGTACATAGGTTTTATATGTCAAATTCATGGCTTTGAATTCATATTGCAATACCTCGTCCAACTTCGAGAATCGACGAGTATGAACCTTGAAATCAAAAAGTGTTTGATATTGCAATATATTCTCCAACTTAACAAGTTGACATAAGTAAAACAAAAACCTTGTAGCCATGAATCTTGATCAAAAACATTTGTTTTGTAAAACAGAGTAGTAAGTCAATTTAAAAGAAAACATTATATGGTTTATATCTTTAAGTTCAAAACATTACGTGACATTGTTCAAAACCATTTGTCCGTGTTATAAACCAATTGTCCGTGTCATAAACCATTTGTCTGTGTCATAAACCATTTGTCCGTGTCATAAACCAAATGCCTATGTCATCAATCAATCGTCCGTGTTTTAATTGTGAAAACTTTTGGTCATTCTTTAATGAACACCTTCAAACCTATGTTGACTATACCACCCATGGGGTAGGTCTCTTTAATAAGACTAACAAATCAACAAATGATTTGTTAATCAGAAACAGTTTCTGTCGTTACCCAAACCTCCACCAAATCCAATGGACAGTCCAATAACGGGATTGTCAGTCCTATGGTACCATAACATACTACTGGTCGGCTCGGCCAAAGCTAATGAATGTCATTCTTGTTATGGATAACGCACCAACAAGTTCGTCACATTATTGAAATCGTATTGTTTAATATAAACCAAAGATTTTGTTTTGAAAACTTGAAAACGGTTTAGCACATATGAGTCACCCCAAAACATTTAGAAAGCATAAAATAGGGGAGCTATGTACTCACTTGAGATTGCGTAAGCGTCCTTGAATCAATGGAAATAACAAAGCTCAAACGTGTCCTAATGTCTCAGATAACTTGTGTTAGTGTGTCGAGACTTTAAACGGGAGATCAGATAGAATGAAGTCTTACAAACCAAATGAGTGTTGGGATTCGTATGATATGGTTTAATAAGCTTAACATTCTGATTTGGAAATCCTAAGTACTTTTGACCCGTTATGACTCGTTAAGGTAGTTTACGCTACTTTAACGGATCATATGCGTAAATATACGTTCGGATGGTCAAATATGTCTTATGATAAGTCTTATATGTTAAAACATGTTTGATAATGTTGTAACATCAGTTTATATGTTAAAACTTTGGTTACATATGCTTAAAATTGATTTATTCGCAAAAGGGCATTTTGGTCATTTTTAAGAACATAGAAACGACTTATCATATTACTAACCAAACGACGTGACCATAAGGTATAACCTCATTAGGTTATTCCCTATACAACTATGGTCACAAATATGTGTTTGGTTGTTGATGCATGTCTCGTATGTCCGCCACTGTTCGAATAGGCTAGATAGAGTGTGTGTTGAATATTGTATAGAATAGTGAAAGAACGGATAAGGTTTAGTATGGAACAAAGTCCATTCGGACGGATGGAGTCCATCCGAATGAATGGACAACAGGTCCATCCGTTAAACACCCATTCGTCCTTATAGGTTCTTTGATTGTTATAAGTCCATCCGGTCGGATGGACATGTACTCATTCGGACGGATGGGTTAATGTCTATATATAGGGATGAGGGGTTCCTCATTTGGGACAAGCTTTTGGTTCCCTAAGGGGAGATGTTGTCCAACTGGTTTCACGGGTTTGTAACTTCAAACATTGAATAGAAACCAGATTAAATTGACTTGTTCGGTGTCGATTCTACTTCTACTCCTTTCTTATCAATAATAATCAACCGAACCAGTTATCTCGGGACCAAAACTCCGTCAAACCTGCCGGATCCTGGAATCTCAAGTAGTATCAGAGCAGGAGATCGATTGCACATGTTCAATATACAAGAGATTTCATCGAAATCGGGGCTGAATTTGATCAAAATCATCACTTTTTCTCTTCTACTCAATTACTTCTTTTTTTTGGACTGAATATCTCATATTTACAGAGTTTTAACAGATGACAATGGCTGAATTTTGGGTATGTTATGCGGATTTGTATGTTTAACAACCCTACAAAGTTTCAAGGACAAATTCCAAGTATTTCTTGGTCAGTTTGATAAAAAAAAATTAAAAAAAAAACTATGCTGAAAAACGTGTTTTTCACGCTGAAAAGGGTCCATCCGCGTCAAAAAGTCCATTCGCTAGGTTCATCCGTTCAAAAGGGGTCCATCCGCTGCTTAAAGGTCCATCCAGACGAGTGAACCAGCCCATCCGTGATAAAGACGAGTGACCAGTCCATCCGTGATAACAGGTCCATCCGGACGAGTGAACCAGCCCATCCTTGATAACAGGTCCATCCGGAAGGTCCATTCGTTGTGAATAAGTCCATCCATAAAATAAGGTTCATCTGGTCGAATTGATTCATTCGTAGGTTTCATCTTCTGTTGGTTTGTTACAAATAAAAAAAAACAACGAATCTAGGAGTAGGTTTTATACGAATCTATTTTCTGATTTCATTTCATACAGATCTGAGATTCAACAGGTTCATACGAACCCAGAAATAGAAAGTTCAAAGATCACCAATTTTAGTTACGAATCTGGAATTGAACTTCAATATTTACGAATCAACACAGATTTAGTTAAATACGAATCAATTTCAGTGTTTACGAATCAAGATTGCAAGGATTGTTACACATCTGAAAGTTAATACGGATATGGAACTGTAACTACGAATCAACTTCATAGTTGATTTTATACGAATCAAGAATTTGTTGAGCTATTATCGCGGATCTGAAATTGGTAATATCATAAACACGAATCTGAATCAAAAACTGTTTGAGTACATTGTGTCGCGCATATTATCACGGATCAGAAACAAGCATGTTTCAAGGATTTCATTAAGCGCAAATTCAGAAAAGAGTTAATTGCCAAAATCGTCCCTAAGGTTTGGGCACGTTTTTCATTTTTGTCCAAAATGACACTTTTGTACCAAATTACCCCCAACGTTTGTAACTTTTTGCCATTTTCATCCAAACCACTAACTTAGTTTATTTTTTCTGTTAAGTTGAGGATATTTGGATGAAACTGGCAAATATAAAACCACAGGGACGATTTTGGCAATTTACTCAAACCCTTTTTAATTTCTTTTATTTAATTATTTTTGTTACATATATAATAAAAAAGAATATACATGGAGTTTTTAGGAAAAAAAAAATAATAGTTTTGTCACATAATTTTTATAAATTTTCATCCAAATTACTAACTCAGTTTATTTTTTCTGTTAAGGTGAAGGATGTTTTAAATTTTATGAATTAAGACAGAAATTAATTTACAGCTTTTTTATATAAATCAGTTTTATAAAGAGAAAACGTCATTGGTGTGCAACGCATAATAATCGATTAAAACTTTTAGTATCTATCAGTTGTAGAGATAGAAAAAAAATTGTAAAACGTTACATATTTTTTAAATGAGTTGAGCACCTAGGAAATATGTTGGTAGAAACAAAATATTTATTTAATTAAGATTATGATGGTAACTAACTAATACTTAGGGTCTGTTTGGTATGTGGTAATGGAATAGACGAAGGAATGGAATGGATGAGGTAATGGAATGCACGAGGGAATGCAATGGATCATTACTATTCCATGTCTTGTTTGGTTACCATATGAATGGAATGAATTATTATTGTGTATTGTTCGGTAGGCAAGAAAAACGGAGTAATAAAATTAGCGGTGATTGGTGGTGGTGGTCGGTGGTAGTGATTGTGGGTGGTTATAGGTGGCGGTGGTGGGTGTCGGTGGCGGCGATGGGTGGTGGTGGTGGCGGCGAGTGTCGGTGCGGCGGTGACGACGAGTGGTGGTGGCGACAAGGTGGCCGTTGGTGGTGGGTGGCAGCAAAGGTGGCGGTTAGTGGCGGCGGTGGTTGGTGGTGTGGTGGTGGCATCGACGATGGTGGTGGGCGGCGGCGGTGAGTGGCGTTGGCGGTTGGTCGCAGCTGTGGGTGATAACGGTGGCGAGTAGGTGGCGGCGGCGGCGGTGGCTGTCGGGGTGATGTGGTGGCGGGTGGCGGCGATGGCGTCGGTGGTGGGTTGTGGGTGGTGGTGGTGGGTTGTGGGCTTGTGGCGAAGGTCGTGGGTTGTGGCGTTGTTGATGAATGATGCAAGAGGGGATGGAATGGAAAAAAACATGGAGGGTGGAAGGAATGATTTTGAGGGAATGGAATGCCTTTTGGAATGGGTGATTCCATTCCATTGACCAACCAAACACTCTTTTCTTCATTCCCTCGTAATCACTCATTCCATTCCACCTTTCATTCCTACATACCAAACACTACCTTATTCTGAGTGGATTGAGTAAAGAAACTTTTGGTTCATAGCATTATAATTACAATTTGGTGGGTAATTTTAAGGTTTGGTAACGATATGTTGTTATAATCGATTAAAACTTTTAGTATCTATCAGTTGTAGAGATAGAAAAAAAATTGTAAAACGTTACATATTTTTTAAATGAGTTGAGCACCTAGGAAATATGTTGGTAGAAACAAAATATTTATTTAATTAAGATTATGAGGGTAACTAACTAATACTTATTCTGAGTGGATTGAGTAAAGAAACTTTTGGTTCATAGCATTATAATTACAATTTGGTAGGTAATTTTAAGGTTTGGTAACGATATGTTGTTTGATAGGGGGGGGGGGGGGGCACTGGCTTCTGTTTTTCCTTAGGAGCGAATTTAAAAGAGTAGAAGATGAATTACAAACTTAGTACATATGATTAGATTTTTTTATTTGACATTTTTCAATAAGGTCACCAGCATTTCAGTTTTACAAAATTTAGAGGTTTAAGTAGATTTTATTTTGTTAAAACTGATCTGTATAAAAAATTAGAAATTAATTTCTGTCTTAGTTAATAAACATCATTCGCCTTAATAGAAAAATTAACTTAGTTAGTGGTTGGATGAAAATTTATAAAAATTATGTGACAAAGCTATTATTTTTTTCATATAAAAATTGCATGTATATTCTTTTTTATTATATATGTAACCAAATTAATTAAATAAAAGAAATTTAAAAGAGTTTGAGTAAGTTGCCAAAATCGTCCCTGTGGTTTTATATTTTCCAGTTTCATCCAAATATCCTCAACTTAACCGAAAAAATAAACTAAGTTAGTGGTTTGGATGAAAATGGCAAAAAGTTACAAACGTTGGGGGCAATTTGGTACAAAAGTGTCATTTTGGTCGAAAATGGTAAACTTGCCCAAACCTCAGGGACGATTTTGGCAATTAACTCGAAAATATTCACAGAATTAGTGATACATACGAATCAACAGATTTTTGCTGAAAGTGTTAAATTTACGAATCAGCAGGATATAATACATATTTACGAATCAGTTTCGCAAACAGAAGTGTTTGTTTTGTTCATCAGAACTTCTGTTACTTGCTGTTATTCGCAGAACTGATTTACTGCTGTTACTTTCGAAATAATCTGCAAATCAGGAATCATCAGGTCATCCGCTAGAATCAGTTTATGCAGAACAGCAAGTCCATCCGTTGATTGACAGTCTATCCACTGCACTGCAGAATCTGTTTAGTCGTTGCTGCAGATTCTGATCATTCCAGGAGTCGGTCCATTTGTGCAGAATTAACTAAAATCGCTGAAACTGCACATCCGCAGAAATACGTCATTTGCAGTGTGCATCTGCAGATTTAAATATGTCCTCCATCAGCTGCAGAATCAGTCTCCATACACTGAGTTATCAAGGTTCATTCACTACAAGTTTATTCGCAGTTACAGGGTCATTAGCTGTTACAGGTTTATTTGTTGCAGTGTCCATTCGCAGACGTCTATCCGCATATTCTGGTTCATCTCTTAGAGTTGTCCATTTGTTGATTAACTTGCACAGAACTTAGTCCATCCGTCAAGTTGTTCTATTCGCAGAAATACATTCGCAAAAGTCATTAGCTAAATTCAGATTCATCCATTAAAATGACCATTCACTGAAGTATCAGATGTGTTCATCCGGTTGAACCCGTATCAGTTTGTTATAACTTCGCACATCAATCTTCATTCCTCATTTGCAAACTTCAAATTATTTCTCATTCGCGTATATCTAGTATTTTTCAAGTGTTCGGTTTTAAAATTGCTTAATCATTTGTTTGTTGATTGTAGGTTATTCATGAAGATTTCAAACATGGCAGACGAATTCTACAACACGTTTTATAATGCGTTTACGTCCGAAACGACATCCGCAACGACAAGCATATCGAAAACGATTTCGGATAGTCTGAATTACGATAATGTGCACGGAAACCATCAGAAACCACCGAAATTTATGAATATTGAGGACTATTATTGGTGGAAAAAACGATTTGAGGGTTGGGTAAAAGCATTCGCTTGCGAAATTTGGGTAATGTTAAAATTGGGATATAAAATACCAACTAAAGATGGTGGAGTTTTATTAACACTCGAAGAATATACTGAAATAGATGTAAAAAACGTTTCTGCTGAACAAAAGATGATTGCACTGTTATATCAATCTGTTCGAGACGATATTATTTCACTGCTTCATTATGTGGAAACTTCAAAAGGTTTATGGGAAGCGTTAGAGAAAAAATGTTTGGGTGGTAATGAAATTATTAAAAACAAACGGTCTTTATTGAAAAAGGAATTTGATTTGTTTACATGCTTGAAAGGTGAAAACGTCCGTCAAATGATAGAAAGATTCTGTCATCTGAAGTTACAGTTAGAAAGATTTGGGGTTTTCAAAGACAACGAGGAGATCATTAACAGGCTGATCGAAGCACTTCCAAATGAAAACAATTGGTCATACTATGTCCTAATACTAAAAAACAACAATGATACTAAAACGATGAATCTTGATTGGTTGATCGAGAAGCTTGAAGGCCACGAACTGGAAATACAAAAACAGAACAAAACGACCAATGCAAATTATCATCAAAATGTCGATTTGTACTACAGAAGAAGCATGCTGATGAATAATCAAGCACCAAAGACGGCGTTTAGTGCTAGAAGTTCAAACGATTCATCACAAAACAATCTTCCAAAGTATGGTTCGGGTTATCATTCATCCTCTGCTTCAAATCAGTCTAATCTGAACATAGTTCAATGCAACATCGCCATAGATCTGAAAAACTCTCAAAGCCTGAATGTAGAAGCTGCCAAGCAACAGATGGTATTTCTTGCATCAATTCTGGAGTCGTATGAAAGCCTGGTCGCGGGTAAGGTTGGAAAACCAAATATGACGAAAGAAGATTATGACCAGATCGATCCAGAGGAGATGGATTCGACAAGTCAAAAGTTACCTGTTTCAAGTGCAAACAGAAAGGGCACTTCAAGAGAGAGTGCAACAGGCAAACAGATGAAGCTGTGAATCCATTCAAAGATGATTACTACCAGAAAGCAATCTATCATCGCATCAGTGAGCCGCCAAAGGTAAATCAAAAGCAAATTGGTGAAGGTTCTTCAAGACATAGAAAACAAGCAATGGTGGCAACTCAAGATGAAGAAGGATATAATTGGGATAAATACATTCCAAGAGAAAAGTATGCGTTGGTGGCTGAGGTAGATAATCGATGGCAGAGAGATTTTGCTCGATATGAAATTAGAAAATTGTATGATCCTTTTGAGGAAGCACAGAGAGCAAACAGATGGGATGCTGAAAGAGAATGCTATTTAGATCCTCAAGGTAATCCAGTGGTTGATCCTGAGAAGGTGGATTTTAATGCAGCGACAGCTGTCTTTTTAACCTGTTAACAGTTCTATACGAGGAGGTCGATAGAGAAAGATTATGAGGAAAATCTGTATAAGCGTTTAAAGGAAGTGTTGAGAAGCTGGTTGAAGAGCTGAAGAAGACAGCAGACCAAAGATTACGAGTCTACCAAAGGTGATGGAGTTGAAAAGGAAGAAAGAAGAAGATGTTGAGAAGCTGAAGAAGAAAGCAGGAGAAGCTGATGAGAGCCAGCAGAAGGCTGATGAAGATCAGAAAGAAGCGACAGAAGAATCAAAGGTGCCAGATGAAACTAAGGTAAAAATTCAAACTGAATCTTCTGAATTGTCAAATAATGATGAAAATGTTGAAAAATATGTTGATAAAACCGAAGAACAGTGCAGGAAATGCATGGAAACATGCAAAGCCTGTACTGAGAAAGACGAAAATTTAAAATAAAGAGATATTGAATTTACAAAAATCGAAACAATTTTCAAAACAAAATGTAAAGAAATGATTGAAAATGAAGAAGTTTTGAAACAAAATATAGAAAAGCTGACACTGAAATGTAAAGATTTTGAAAAAGAAAATGAGATTTTAAAACAAAAGTGTTCAACAAGCTGTAATGAATGTTTACAAAAAGATACTATCACTCAAGAATTACAGAAAGAATACGATCGCATGAAATTTGCAAATAATAATATACAAGAAGCTTATGATACTTTGAAGAGACAAGTCAAAAGTATGGACGGTAGATTGTCAAAATGTTTAGAAACAACAAGACTTGTTAAAGCCAAATATAAAGGAAAGCAAGAGGTTTTAAATCAATGTATTGATGAAATTGCTAAACTTAAACAAGAATTGGCTGAAAAAGAAAAGTTTGTTAATAAACTTCAAAGTTATCATGCTTCTTCATACATTCTCAAACGTATTTTCAACATCACACCAGATGATAAAGATTCTAAAAAGAACAAAAAGGGTATTGGTTCAGAATATCATCAGGTGCCACCACCGCTGGAGAATAGTTACACGTTCCATGATGATGAAGAGGTAGCAAAAGGTTTGAACATGGTTGACCAATTACCTGAAAACATAGATGTGACTTACGCCAAATCTGATGATGCTGGTGATTCAGATGTAAATAAGGTTGTTGAAAGCATTCTGAAAGATGAGTCTACCAAAAATGGTAAGTCCGAATCACAGGATGAAGATGAGGAAAGTTTTCACAAAAACTATTTGAAAAATTCAAAATCTGAGAAAAGTGCAAATGATGATCCAACAGGATTGGCATATACCATGATTGGATTGTGTTGGTGCATGCGTCTGTCGACTTCGTATTGTATCGAGTCTTGTACATAGAATGATAGATCAGGGTGCATCATACGAGAAAATATCAGATTTTAGAGTATGTTGAAGGTGATTTCGCTTGAAGGTGTTGATTTCGCTTGAAAAGGACTTGTGTAGTCTCAAGAGAAATCATATGTTGTGATTTCGCTTGAACTAACATCTTGTCTCATTCAAGCGAAACCAGGTCCCTATATATATGTGTCCAAGCGAAATCATTTGTATTCTTTTCCGGTTTTTGCAACGAAGTGCTGCCGAAGTGTCGTCTCGCTGTAAAACGTTGGATAATCAATAATACGACAGTTTTAAGTGTATATCTTGTTGAATTGACCTCAGAATGTCTGTTTCCGCCTTTCATTCTGAGTAAAACTCTTCTGATCGACTCGTTCGGGTCTAATAACGATCCTACAAGTGGTATCAGAGCTCAGGAGGAAGAGTTCATACCAATTCAGTTGCAAAATCTGTTTTTCTACACCTTCTTTCAAAATTAAACAAGTTTTTACAGTTAAAAATGGTTGATTTTCACATATCATGTGCGTAATGTTGTTTTAACAAACCCTAGAGAGTTTCAAATCATAATTCAAACATTTTCTTGACCAATTGAACCAAAATCAGATCGAATTGTTGACATCATGCTGATTCCGCTTGAACTATCTGGCTGATTCCGCTTGAAACCAAGTTTCCGCTTGAAATTTCGACCTGATTCCGCTTCAAACTTGCTATTACGCTTCAATAGTGCTATTTCGCTTGAGTGATTCAGCTTGAATCACCTATTTCGCTTCAAAGTCTTCATTCCGCTTGAACGATTCAAGCGAAATCAGGTAGTTCGCTTGAAAGTTGTGTTTTCGCTTGAACAGGGATCTCGCTTGAGCTTGGTATTTCGCTTGAATCAACTGTTTTGAGAATTTTTGAAAATCCGAAACATGAACGAGGAATTTTATAACACATTCGCTACTCCGGTTACCCCGATCACTCTGGCACAGAACACGATGTTAGAAAATGAAACGGGGACTATGCAAAAACCGCCTAAACTCATGAACATCGAGGAGTATAAGGGTTGGGAAGGACGTTTCAAAAACTGAGTACAAGCAAACTATTTGGATGCTTGGGAATGTGTTGGGACAAAATACGTTAGACCGATGAATGATGATGAGGAAAAGATTGCTATTAAAGATCTGAGTGCTGTAGAAAGAAAGAAATACAAAGATGAGAAAATGATGTTGAGTCTATTACAACAAGCTGTGAAAGAAGACATATTGGTTCTATTGCAACACAATGGAACTTCTTATTCAATCTGGAAAGCATTAAGATCGAAGTTTCATGGAAGCGAAGAAATGGTTAAAAACAAAAAGTCACTTCTGAAGAAAGAGTTTGATCTGTTTTGTGGATTGAAGAATGAAAGCACAAAGCAAATCATTGAACGATACTGCAATTTGTTAGCCAACATGAAGAGATTGAGCATCGAGAAAAATAATGAAGAGTTGATTGAAAAACTCTCTGATGCGTTGCCATATGAGACTTGGGGCACATATCTCATGATGTTGAGGAACAAGAAAGGTTTTAACAATCTGACAATAAGCAAATTCATTGAAAAGATTGAGGCTCAGGAGATGGAACAGAGAAAAGCTTTAAGAATGAAAGATTTTGACGGTGAACAAGATATTGGTCTTTATTACAAAGGTGGGGCCAGTGATAAAACCACCAACATGTCACCGAAGATTCAAACTGCATTTAATGCAAAGAGTTCATCAGAAGGTTCTTCCAAAGGATCAAATAGCAACACAAGTTTTTCATCATATCCGTCATTTGATCCAATCATTTCAACAAAAAAGAATGGCAAGAAGTTACAATGTAACATTGTACTGAATCTGGAGAATGATGAGGATTATTCAGCAGAAATTTCCAAAAGTCACATGTCTTTGTTAGGAACCGTGTTGGAATCATATGGTAGTTTTGTGGCAGGTCGGATCGGGAATCCAATGTTGACAAAAGAGGATTACGATCAGATTGATGCTGAAGAGATGGAATTGATGGACATTAAATGGTGTTTGGCAAGTGTGTTGAGACGAGCTGAGAAATTTAAGCAGATCACAGGAAGAGATGATTTACGTGAAGCTAATATTTCTACTTTAGGTTTTGATAAATCTAAAGTCACTTGTTTTCGTTGCAGGGAAAAAGGACACTTCAAGAGAGAGTGCAAAAACCGCGAAGCAAGTGGAGCTCAAAATCCGTTCACCAACAACAATGATTACTACTGGAAGGCCATCTATCATCAAGTTGCACAACAACAACAAGAACCGCAAGTGGCACATGGAAGAAAAGTGATTGAGGAATCTTCAAAGAGAGCTTGTATGGTGAATCAGGATGACACAGAGCCAACAAAAGGTTTCAGTTGGGACAAATATATTTCAGCTGATAACAAAGCATGCCTGATAAACCAAGATGATGAAAAGTTGCCTGAAGGTTTTAGCTGGGCAAATTTCAACTGGGATGATTATGATCCAAACAAAGATTCAAATCACAAAGCGTATGTTGCTCGAGTTGAAGAAGATAGTGATGATGTTAGAGAGTATCATGCAAGAAGTTTGGCAGCTCATTTCAAAATGATGGCAGAAAGTGATAGTGAAGATGAAAAAGCCAAAAAGAAAAAGAAAAAGATCAAAACACCGGTCAGCAGTGATGATGAAGCTGTTCCAGTAATAAGGAAAAAGGTTGAAGTTCCAAAGTTCAAAGTTGATGAAGGTGTTGATGCAAAGAAGAGTCCGGTGATTTGTGAAAATTGTGAGGCAATAAAGAATCAGAACAACACATTGATTTATAACTTGAACAGTTTAAAGGAATCTTATGATGTCCTGAACAAGGCCATGAACCAGTACAATCAAACAAGTGAAGAACAAGCAACGGCCATGAAGACACTTTAGGGAGCTTTCATGATAAAGCAGAAAGTTGTGAACAATTACATTGAGAAGTGTGTTGTGCTAGAACAGAAACTTGAAACTCAAAGAATTGAAACTGAAAGAGTTAATCGTTTGTTGAAAAGTTACTCATGTACTTCTTATGTCATTGACAGGATTTATCCAACTGTTGAGGGCATGAAGGCATTTGAAGATGATGAAGTAACTGAAGAACAAAAAGTTTCTGAAGAAAAGACTCATGTGAAGAAAGAAAAGAAGAAGGATATTAAAGAAAAGACATCTGGTAAGAAACAAGGTGCAAATTACAACAAGTGTCCACCCCCGCTTGAAAATGGGTATTCTCCGAGAAATCCAAATTCAGAAAGAGTCGAAAAAGCAACAAATTTACAGTGGGAGTCGGAGTCTACAGTTAACTTACCAGAAAATATTGATGTTACGTTTACATCGTCTGACACTGATCATGAGTCCGAGTTAATAAAGAAAGTGGTCGATCAGGTGTTAGATAAAGATGAATCCGAGGAGTCAAAGTTGGAGTCAAAGTCGAAGTCTAGTTCAGAGTCAAAGTCTGAGTCCAGCATTCCGTGTCAAACCGACAAACAGGGCAAAAGAGTTTACAATAAAGAATTTCTTCTATCAAAATCTAATTTGAATGACGAAGCATTCAAAGTTGTATATACATTGAATGATTCCGACAAATTATATTCTGATGAGGAATTTCCAATAAGAGGTGTCAAACCTGACATGATCAAAAAGGTTTTCAAACTAACAGAAATTAATATTTCTGAAATAAAAGATGTAAATCTTTCTGATAAACCTAAAAAATACACCTCAAGAGTTCAACAAAGGGAAAACAAGAAAAAGGGTTATAGTTCTGGTTCTGGTTTTCACAAGAAACCAAACCATAATGGTAATTTCAAAAAGAAAGGTCTTGGATTTATTCCACCAGAAAATCATAAAAATGAAAAATATGTTCGAAATTTTAAATCAAAAATGATATTTGTTGCAGGTACTTCTACCGAGGAGGAACAAAAGAGCCCATTCTGGAAGCAATCTAACAGAGAATTCCTTGCAAAGAAGCAAGAAGAGATGAAGAATGCTGATCAGATGAAAGAAACAAGAACCTGTTTCCAATGCAACACTGTTGGACATATTGCCAAAGATTGTTCCAAGGAAATAAAATCAAAACAGGGAGTTTCTCGTAACCTGAAAGATAAAAGGGTTGTTTTTGAACCACCAATTTATAGAACCAAACTTTTCAAAAATTCAACTTTTGAAATTGGTGAAAGTTCAAACAAATTTTATAAGAAAAAGGGAAATCTTGACAACCAGAAATGGGTTGTTAAGAAGTCTGATGATAGTTCTAGCAATGATTCTGATTCATCAAAATCAGATGAGCTATCTTCTTGCAATGAATCTGATTCCACAAAGTCAGATGAGCCACAATTTGAGGTTAAAAGTAAAAAATCAGTACCGATTGTGGATGATGTGAATTTTCCACCACTTCGGGCTGAAAATTTTAAAAAGAAAGTTGGAAAAGTTGAGATTTCAAATCAATTCTTCTCTGAAAAGAAAGAATTTGATATTGAAAGAGCTTTTAACTCCAAAGTCAATAACATTTTTGGAAAAATGGTTGACAGGAAGGTCAAAGGAGTGAAGGAGTTTTACGAAAAGAAGTCGAAGAAAGATAAAGTTGAACCATCCCTGGTTTGTGACTGGGATGGTACATATTACGAACAGTAAGTTTGTGGACTTGCCGGAGCTCCCAGGTTGGTAAGAGTGGAGCAGGAATCGGCATTCATCTTTCTTGGTTGGTAATTTTACAAGTGGTAAAGATGGTAAATCTATAGGTGGTATTTTTTTTAAATTGTTATATTTTTCAAGTGGTGATGGTTGGTGAATTGAACATACAAGTGGTTGATGAAGGTTTTCACTTACAAGTGGTAAATCAAGGACATTAAGTTGTACTTGTTTTTCCTACAAGTGGTTAATCAAGGTCATTAGGTTGAACTTGATTGGACCATACTGACAAGTGGTATTTGAAAAACAATGTGATGAACCAAATCCCTAACCTACAAATGGTAAAATCAATCAACAAAACTGTGACAAATGTGTTCTGTAATCATTGTATAATGTAAAACAATGTTGGTTATCAATAAAATAATGTGCTTTGGTGTTATTATATGTGTTTTGGTGTTATTATATGTGCAATTGTGTTTAATGATTTTACAATTTGATTCGATTTCAATTTCAAGCTTTAAATCACTTCCTGGAAGGTTATACGCAAACCGGTGCATAAACGCAGTCAGTTTAACGCGACGTACACTCCGGAACTGTGACGTAAGCTGAACATACCCTAAATATCCTTTACATAACTTAGAAATAAGTTTTGAAGGATTCGGTATGGCAAAAACATGTTTATTTGAACTAAAGAGCTATTACGACAAAACTGCGAAACGAACGTTCGTGACCGTCCGGATAGTATTTAAATCCCAAAAATATTCTGTTATGATTAAAATTTTATTTTTAATCAGGTCCGTGTTGAAAAATAAATTAAAACGCGTAAAAACGTTATTTTTCAAGTTTAAGCGCGTATCGTGTGTTTCTGCGCGACACAGTGCTTCTACTGCAAAACGCAGACAACACAGCCAGTCTCGGCAACTGAAATTTATTTCAGTAATATTTTGGTGAGTTTATTTTTATAGAATAATAAAAATAATTTAGAACGCCATAAACCGGGATTTAAACGCTAGATAAAATACCCGGTACCTAGTTAAACACCTACTTTTATCTAATTTACCAAACAATTTACACTTTAACCCCCCCCCCTACTCAATTCACGGTTATAATATCATGGTGGCCCCACCATATATTTTCTTTGATCTTGGATAGATTATGTATGTACTTGAAATCTCTAAAATCCTTCCATATCTTCTATATATCACTTCACAATCTAACCAAAGATCACACAACACTCAACCCTCACTCACTCTCTCTCCCTCCTACAACCGTCCACCATCTCTCTCTCCTCCATCTTCATCTTCTTCAAACATTCAAGTCTTGTTCTTGAGAATTCAAGCTCCTTTCTAGCAACCTTCAAGTTGGTGTGAAGATCTAAAGAGGTTTCCAAGGTGCATTCAAGAAATTTCAAGCTTCCTATCATCAAATTCTCATCCTACAACCTACTTGAATCTTGAAGGTATAACATTTATTTTTAAATCATACTTTAGATTCTTGGTTGTTCTTGATGATTTGAAGTTTCTCTTGAATCTTGGAATTTTTCACTAAACTTGAAATCTAAAAGAAATGGGTCTTGAAACAAATAAAAAAATGGTGGTGTATATATATATATGTATAACCATACATATATATATATATATATATATGTGTGTGTGTATGAGTTTTGAGCTTGGTTGTTGTTAAATACTTGTTTATGTTGTAACTTGTTCTTGAATACTAGTTAAAATACAAGTGTTTAGTGATCTATGTATGATATGTTACATTACCAAGTACATCAGCAAATACACCTGAATATAACACATATTTTATGCATCTAAACCCATATAAAATGTTGATGCTATGTTAGCATGTTTTAGACACTTGTACATGAAGATACATGTTGAATTAAAGCTCAAGAAATGGTAAAAAAAGGGTTGTATGACAAAACTGAATATGAACAGATTATAAGCACTAAAAATGACCTCATTTGATGTATTATAATGGCATGAAACTTTGACATAGGGTGATAGCTTTGCATGTTGTACATATAGCTTAAAAAGTGGTAAATTATGTGAAATTTGCATGATTTATGTGCTTTATTTAAGACCTGCACTATCATGAGTATAACCATTATTTTATTCAGTAAATAACATGGGTTGTGTGAAAATTTCAAGTCGTTTCGATTTGGGATGGTTCGGGTAATGTTTGATGCAAAACTATGCGGTAAAACGGTCAAAAATCGTCTTTTCGGAGGACTTTTACAAAACTGTTTTAGATCAGTAACCAAACTGATATTTTTGATATAAAAACAAGTATTTTAACTTATATTAAGTTTACTTGGTGTTTGGTTAGTCATACATGACTTCCGACGCCCAAAAATGTCACCGGATCGCTAAAATAAGTGTTTTTCGACATAACTAGAATGGGTTGTTCATAAGTAAATTTTATGTGTTACAATGTGCTATGTGTTTTACATTATGTGTATGATCATGTGTTAGTGTTGACAAGATTATGTGTGTTACGCTCGAGTACATATATACAAATACACCAAAATAATCAAAAATAATAACTTTTCGAGAAAACTCAAAGTTATGTGAAAATTCTAAGTATCGGAAAAACTTCGGTATTTTTGTGGGTTTTTGATTATTAAATCATTCTTATTTAATTTAGGATGAATAAATTGAGGGATTGTGTTAATGTATAAAAAACGCACCCGAAGGTGAGTACATTGATCCCCTCTTTTTACTATTTTCGATTGTTTTGGGGTGATTCATATGTATCAAAACGATTTCAATATTCTAACAATGGTTTCAAAACAATTGAGATGGTTTATACAAAACTAATAACGATTTCAATAATGTGAACGAACTTGTTGGTGGTAGTTACATAACGAATGACATTCATTAGCATTGATCAAGCCGACCAGTATTAGGTTATGGTAACATAGGATCTGACAAATCCCGTTATCAGACCGGACCCATGGTTATGTGTGGGTTAGGTGGATAACGACTGAATCTGATGATTGTTAACTTACCCTTTGGAGGTTTGTTAATGCAAGAACGAGTTGAACGATGGATGAGTCACAAAGGTTTGAATGTTATTAGCGAGACGACCAAAAGTAGTTTTCACAATTAAAATAAGAACAGTTGGAACGAGAATGATATTAAACGATTGAACGATTATGAACGATTTAAACAAATGAACGATGTTCTATAACGAGAACGAGTTAAACGATGTTACACAACGATGTTTACGAAACTATATAAACCATACGAGTTTTATTACGAGAACAATTTATGATTTGGTTCACATAAACAAATGTTTTGGGTTAAGATTCATGGCATCGAGGTTTATAAATTATAGTCAATCTGTTTTGACTTGGTTATTCACTTTACAATGCAAACATTTTACAAAACAAGGTTTCAAATATCAAATAACAAAGTTGTACGAGATATTTCAACGGGCCATGAATCTGATACTCACACAAAAACTATGTACTCGCCAGCATTTCTTTGCTGACTTTGTTTTTACATATATTTCAGGTGATGTTGCTTAATGTTGATTGCGAATAGGATGCATGCTCACTTAGGACCGGACGAGGCCTTAGTGATTTAATAACGATGATAGACTATGTTTGACTTGTTTGTTTAACTTAAGACAATGTTTAATATTTAATAAAACGAAACTCTTTGTATCCATGGTTTGAAACAATAATTCTGTTACAACACTCCCCGACGTTTCCGCCACGATTTGTTGTTTTACGTGGTCGGGGTGTGACAAAAACTTATTTTCCGGAAAAACCATTTGATTAAAACAAACTTAAGTGTTTTGAAATCACAATGGGAAAATAGTTTGTTGAAAGGGGGAGTTCTGATTGTTTATGCCAAGTGGATGGCAAATTGAAGTGATTCGAAATCGGTTGTCAATTTGTTTGTATAGTTTGTTTTCAAATTTCTTTAAATGCGTTTGTATTTTAGGGGGAGTAAGAAATTTTAGAAAATCCAAAAACATTTGAAAATTTGAAAAAGACAAAAACATGATAAAATGAAAAATGAGTTTTTATGTCAAAGAAGAGGAAATGATAGTACATCAGTGGACTATCACAACATGCTAAAGAAATGGAAAGTTAAAATGTGATAAACGGTCTCACTGATGATGTGCCAGTAGGTTTTTGCACATTTAGTAGATTGTGACGAGAAATAAACCTAAATTCAAATTTACTTATATCGTGGGGAAACATCTCTCGGATATATGGGTAACCCCCGAAATCTTGTTTGAAAGGTCCCTCTTTCTGAGATACTAGGTCTTTATGCTCAGTGATATCTGGGGTATTATCCCGGGACTTCTGATAATGCGGAAGCAATGGCCTAGTCCCTAGAGAATACTTTACTGCTTGCTTGAAATATAGCGCCGCCCTCAACAAAAATGATGAAACAATAAAATTGATAATCATTGTTGTTGTAAAAAAGATCCTCTAAAGGGGACACACCCAAGTCGAACCGTCATCTCTCCGCTGAACGGAAGTTCTGACCTGAGCTCTCACGGTTTCGCAATTTAACCCCTTACAGATATCATCTGTGGTATACTCACCTGTAAGACTGAATATTGGGATCTGGATACGGGAGTATATTCTGAGGTGGGACACGCGATTAAGTTTATGTATCTAAGACATTAATCTCGTATCTCGAAGCAGTTGAACTTTGTGTGAGAATTTAAGTGGACCAGTTACTGACAATCTAAGTGAATCGTTTAGAACTTAAAATGTTTAAAACTTAACGGTGTTGGTGATTTGTCTCATAAACTGATATGATCCTCTTACACAAACTCACAAAAATATTGTATGTAAATATTTCTTTACTGCATTTCATTTTATTTCAAAATTCAAAAAGATTTTCGGTGTGTTTTAGCATAAATTTTGTAAAAGTCAAAAAGATTTTCGATAACTGATGTTGGAGAACTGATTTTCAAAATTCCAAGTACTAAACATGACGAAAACTGGTTTGGCAGAGATTTGAGTATTTAGTGAGGGGGAGTGTGTATTCAAATGAGAAATGTTTTTGAAATGAAAATGATATTCCTGCAAGTGGTTCATCAGAAATTTTAAATGTAAAATCATTCTTTGAAATGTATTTACAAGTGATAAACTAAGAATAAATTCGTGAATTGTTAAAATTGTGAAATTTATTTTTGGGTAGAGTTTTGTGCATGTTAGAGCCAGGAATTGATTTTGAACCTGTAAACATTTGAAAGAGTCAGGTTACTATCCTGAACCTGTGGAAGATGTGAGCCGGGTTACGATTCTGGAACTGCTGATGCTGATGAACTTAAGGAATCAAGAGATCTGATCAAGAGGATTAGAAAGCTCGAGAGTCAGACTCTGATCCTAGAAGTTATCAATGTTTGAGGAGAGGAATATGTTGGTGCTGAAGATAGAGTCAGAGATCCTGGAAATCATGAGAAGAGAGAGATTGAGGATGCTTTACAGTGTCAGATACTTCGAAGAGTTTGAGAGGACTGATAAAGACTGAAGATGCGAAGACTCGACACTTTAAGACTCGTCAACATTCGAGGGGGAGTCTGTTGGTGCATGTGTCTGTCGACTTCGTATTGTATCGAGTCTTGTACATAGAATGATAGATTAGGGTGCGTCATACGAGAAAATATGAGATTTTAGAGTATGTTGAAGGTGATTTCGCTTGAAAAGGACTTGTGTAGTCTCAAGCGAAATCATATGTTGTGATTTCGCTTGAACTAACATCTTGTCTCATTCAAGCGAAACCAGGTCCCTATATATATGTGTCCAAGCGAAATCATTTGTATTCTTTCTGGTTTTTGCAACGAAGTGCTGCCGAAGTGTCGTCTCGCTGTAAAACGTTGGATAATCAATAATACGACAGTTTTAAGTGTATATCTTGCTGAATTGACCTCAGAATGTGTGTTTCCGCCTTTCATTCTGAGTAAAACTCTTCTGATCGACTCATTCGGGTCTAATAACGATCCTACAGATTGGACAAATTATTCTCAGATGTTGATTTTCCAATTCAAAATGTGATTCAGGATAAGATCGACAAAGTGTTCAAACTGGTAGAAATCGAGAAAACTGAAATTGCAAAATATGCCGGAAAAGCGAGCAAGAAAACTTTTTATAACAAACCTGGTTACAAAAAGAAAAACATGAAGGATGGGTTGGGTTATAAAAAGAAACAAAATCATAAAAACGGTTTGAAAAGACAAATTTTTATAAAAAGACGAACTTTGTTCATGGAACAAGTTCTGTTAGTGCACTATGTCTATTGACTTCGTCTTGTATCGAGTCATGTAATAGGATAGAATAACCAGTGCTCGGGTTGCTAGAAACTGATTTTAGTGAGTTTTCTAGTAATTTCGTTTGAAATAGTCAAGGTCAGTTTCAAACGAAATTAACAAAGTTAATTTCGCTTGAACGTGGCTTTGTCCATTTCAAACAGAATTAGCTGGTCTATAAATAGGGAGCATGCCGTGTCATTTGAAACGGAATTAGGTCTTGTGATTCGGTAACGAAGTGCTGCCGAATTGTCTCCAGGTGCTGTAAGACTATTACATCAATACAAGAGACATTATAATTGAATTGAGAGTCCGTGTCATTGATTCCGCCTTTGATTCGGATCTAAAACTCTTCTGAACGACTCATTCAGGTCGCACAACGATCCTACAAGTGGTATCAGAGCTCAGGAAGAAGAGTTTAGCTCGATTTCATCAGTTTTCTGACTTCTACACCTTCTTTTTCAAAATTCACAAGATTTCATGGTCAAAATGGATTGAATTTCACACATTACACGCGAAACAGTGTTTTAACAAAGCCTTGAGAGAATCAGACATAAATTCAGCTTAAAAGTGACTAAAATGGACCAAAAATCTAATTTCGTTTGAACGAGCATTGTAATTCCGTTTGAAATGTCTACCTGATTTCGCTTCAGATAGTAATATCGTTTGAAATAATGTGTTAATTCCGCTTGAAAAGGGTAATTTAGTTTGAAAGATTCACACGGAATCAGCTATTCCGCATCAAAGTGTAATTCCGCTTGAAGATTTCGTTTGAAACAAGTGATTTCGTTTGAAAGTCCTTATTCCGTTTGAGAAGTGATTTCGGTTGAAAACATATTCCGTTTGAAAGTGTAATCTCGTTTGAAAAGGGTATTCCGGACTAAAGTAATTCCGGTTGAAACCTGATTCCGTTTGAAGATTATAATTTCGTTTGAAAGTGGATTTTTCGCGTCAAGATCATTTCACGTCAACCGAGTGTCAGTCTGTTTCAAATTGTTTGATATAGTTTAAACTGATTGTGTTTGTTTGATTGTTCTGTCTCCAGGTAATTCAAGAATTTCACATCATGGCTGAAGAGTTCTACAACACGTTCTACAATGCATTCACGTCTGAATCATCCGAAATTACAACTGTTACACCTAAAACCATTACAAAAGCGATCAATGAGAACATCAAACATGATAACTTTTATGGCACACATTCAAAACCACCAACTCTGGAAAGCATTGAAGATTACACATGGTGGAAAGATCGGTTCATCAACTGGGCAAAAGCTTATGCTCATGAAAGCTGGTTTCGTTTGGAGTTCGGGTACAAGAGTCCGGCTGATGATAAAGGAGAAGATCTCCCTCTGAAAGGTTTATCCAAAGAAGACAAAGCAGAATTCTCAGCTGAATAGAGAATGATTGCTTTAATTTAATCATCAACCAGAAATGATATGTTTGCTTTACTGAAACATGACGGAACATCGAAATCTATCTGGGAAGCTTTGCGGGTAAAAGCTGAGGGGGGTAAACAAATCAGGAAAAATAAAATTGCATTACTAAAGAAAGAATTTGATTTGTTTGATAGTTTAAAAGATGAATCAGTTAGACAAATGATAGAGAGATTTGGTCATTTAAAAATCAAACTTGATCGTTTTGGTATTGTCAAAACCCGAGAAGAAATAATTGATAAGATCATAGAAGTGTTACCACGAGCTGATCAGTGGCAAACGTTTGTATTCATGTTGAAAAATGATGCTTTATATGATACAATTTCTCTTGATGTCCTGATAGAAAAGATAGAAAGTCATGAGCTTGAGTTGCAGAAACAAAGCAAGATGAGCAGTTCTTCACATCAACAGAATGTCAGTCTATACTACAAAGGTAATCTACCTTCGGTGAAAGTTGGAGAATCACCAAAGACAGCATTCAGTGGTGAGAGGACAAAAGAGCCACAGAAAAGTTCATCAAGTTACGATCCGGGTTATCATTCAGCTTATTCAAAAGCTAGTTCTAAAGAATCAGATGAGATACTGTGCAACATTGCTCTCAAGTTGAAAAATTCTCCTGCAATAAGCATTATTGCAGCCAAGCAACAAATGAGTTTTCTTGCATCTGTTTTGGAATCGTATGAAGGTCTAGTTGTAGGCAAAATTGGTAACTCGGAGTTAACCAAAGAAGACTATGACCAGATTGATCCGGAAGAGATGGAACTTATCGATATTCGTTGGTGTTTGGCAAGTTGCATCCGCAGAGCTCAGAGATATATGGAGATTGCTGGGAAACAATCATTAGGCGGTTCATCAACAAAACTTGGATTTGATAAGTCCAAAGTGACCTGCTTCAAATGTAAGCAAAAAGGTCATTTCAAGAGAGAATGCAACAATTCTGCGGTTGGTGGAAATGAACATCCGTTCAATGATGACTATTACCGAAAGGCAATATACCACCGAAGCAAAGAAGAGCCAAAAATGATTGAAGATAAACCCAGAGAAAAATCAAGAGCTTGTGCTGTAATTCATCATGATGAAGGATTTGATTGGAGCCAGATTCTTCCAGAAGAAGATCGTGTTGATATTCAAAGTACAGCTCATGGTAGAAAACCATCAAAGAGCAATCATTATGTTTTTGTTGCTGAAATTAAAGAGGAAAACAAAGAAGAAAATATTGTTGCAGAGGTCAAAAAGAAAACCAGAGAAGAGATTCTAAGTGAGAAAACATACAGAGAAAAAAGCATTGCTTGGAATAGAATGGATGATATGCAAGAAGAGTATGAAGATGTTGTGAGTAATAAGAGATGGGATAACAAACGAGAGTGTTATGTCAACAGAAATGGTGAACCTGTTGTTTCGAAGAAAGACATAGTTTATGATGATGTTCTTCTAGTAATTCCTCGTTCCGTTGAATACTATACAAATGTTGGAAAAGACAAAACTTATGTGAAGAAGTTTGAAAAACTCCTTAGAGATGTCATGATTTCAAGCTTGAGGAAGAGGGATGAAGAAAGAATGAAGAAGAATGTTGAGTGTATGGTTGAAGAGTTAAAGAAGGTAGCTGAAGAAGTGAAAGAAGAAGTTGTTGTGAATAAAGAAGTTGTGAAAGAAGCTGTTATTGAAGAACAGCAAATTGAAGAAACTGAGAAGAAGGTTGAAAGTTTGACTGAAGTGAAGAATGAGATTTTGGAGGTTGCTGGTGATGCTGGTGAAGAGGTTGGTGTTGAAGGAAAGAAGATTGATGCTGATCAGACAGATGCAGCAGAAAACACCGAGGTGCCAATCACTGAGGTAATTTCTGATTTTGAAACTCAAATCAAAATCGTTGAATAGTGCAAGAAATGCATGGAAACGTGCAGTGCTTGTACTGAAAAAGATGAGCAATTCAGAACAAGAAATCTTGAATTCAATAAAATTGAAGAAGTTTTCAAAAATAAATGCAAAGAAATGTTTGAAAATGAAAAAGTTTTGAAAGATAATGAAGAAAAACTTTTGGAAAAATGTAAAAAGTTAGAAAAAGAAAATGAAGTTTTGAAAGAAAATGTTTTGAAAAAGACAGAAGAATATGATCAAAAAGAAAATGTTTGTCAAGAAATGAAAAAGGAATATGATTCAATAAAATTGGCTTATCACATTACAAAAGAGTCATATGAAAAGGTAAAGAGTGAAATGAAATTTGCTTAATCAAGATTGAATTACTGTTCTGAAACAACTAATGAGCTTAAGTGAATGTATGAAATAAAGCAACATGTTGTTAACTCTTACATTGAGGATGTTGCTAAGCTAAAGCGTCAGATTGTTGATTTAGAATAGGATAATAACAAGTTAAAAAGTTATCACGTGTCGTCATATGTGCTTGAAAGAATTTTCAACATAAAACCGGATGGAAAAGATTCTGAGCAAAACAAGAAAGGCATTGGCTCAAAGTTTCATCAAGTTCCATCACCGGAAAAGTTTGCATTTTATGATGATGAAAAGGTCGAAAAAGCTTTCAACATGGTAGATCAATTGCCAGATAACATTGACGTAACCTATTCCAAATCTGATGATTCTAGTGATTCAGAGGGGGTAGGTAAAGTCGTTGAAAGTGTGTTGAAAGAAGAGTCAGTTGATACAGGTAAATCAGAATCACAGGATGAAAATGAAGGTAATTTTCATGATGGATATCTGAAAAACTCAAAATCTGAGAAAAATCTGGATGATGATTCAAAAGGATTGGTTTATACCATGATTGGATCAGACAAATTATTCTTAGATGTTGTATTCCCGATTCAGAATGTTATTTCAGAAAAGATTGATAAAGTTTTCAAGATGGTCGAGATTGAAAATTTTGAAATTTCAAAGTTTGCTGGAAAAGGTCACAAAACTTTTTATAACAAACCTGGTTACAAGAAGAAGAATATGAAGGCTGGGTTGGGTTATAAGAAGAAACAAGGTCGAAATAAAAATGAAACTCTGAATTTTCAGACAAAAATGAATTTTGTTCACGGAACAAGTTCTGAAGAAGAGAAAGAACATCAATTTAGACGACAGTCTAATGAAGAGTTCTATGCTCAAAAGAAAAAGCAACAACCACATGTCAAAGATGTTTCAAAACGAACATGTTTCAAATGTGATCAAATAGGACATCTTGCTCGCAAGTGTCAAAATCCGAAACCTGTGGATGTTGACAAAAAGAAGTCTGATAATGTTGAGAAACGGAAATCTGAGAATGTGAAACAAAGGTCAACCAAATTTGATTCAAAACAAACTTGGAGGTACAACACAAACAAGTTTGTTTCGAACCAAACTTGGAAATCAAACCCCAATAGGTTCGATTCAAGACAGATCTGGAATTCTCACACACCCAGATTAAGAACACAAAGTTGCAAAACAACTGTCGATGCAACGAAACCAAATGAGTTTTGGAAACCTAAAGTTGGTGTTCAAAATCAAAATGTTCAAAAAGAGTCAAATTTTTACAAAAGAGGTACTCCAAAAGGTCAAACATGGAATGCTAAGAAACAAGTGATTTCCGTAAAAGATGAAAAAGCTGAAGTTAAAGTTGAAAAAGTCTTTGATGACAAAGATTTTCCGAAACTGCATGATACATATTGTGTTGAAATGCCTAAGGTTCAACAGACCTGGGCTAAATTATTCAAGTAATTAAGTAGTCTAAATGTGCAGGTGCTTCTGAAGTCAAATGAATGTCAACCAAAGGAGAATCAAAGCAGCCTGGCACGCGAGGAGGAGGTTGTTGGACCCTGGTTTGGTTGAACAGGGAGTTTGTTTGATTTATGTACATAAATAAACAATATTTCAAAAAACCTAAAAATTTAAAAACCAAAAATATGTTTTTATTTTGTCAAAATTTTGAAAAACCAAAAATATGTTTGTTTTTAAATTTGTCAAAAAATCCAAAATTTCAAAAAATTTGTTGCTTGAATATGCCGAAACCCTCACAGCGGAACAAACATGATTAATTTCACAAGATTGAAAAACGGTTTTCAAACTGTAAAATATCAATGTGTTGTAAATCATGGGGGTACGTTATATTTTCTGCAAAACAGAGCATGAAAAGCAGAAAATGGATGGCGAGACAAAGCTATCAGTATCGGGTTGTCAAATTTTCTTTAAATGGTTTTGCATTTTAGGGGGAGTATTATTGTTAGAAAATACAAAAACATTAGAAAATTTGAAAAAGACAAAAACATGATAAAATTCAAAAATGAGTTTTTGTGTAAAAAGAGGAAATGATAGTACATCAGTAGACAGTTACAGTATGCTAAAGAAATGTAATGATTAAATAGCGTTAAACAGTCTCACTGATGATATGCCGATAGGTTTTTATACATTTAGTAAACTTTTTCGGGATATAAACATAAATTCAAACTTGCTTATTTCGTGGGGAACACTACTTGGATATATAGGTAACCCCTGAAATCTCGTTTGAAGGACCCCTCTTTCTGAGATACTAGGTCTTTATGCTTAGTGATATCTGGGGTATTATCCCGGGACTTCTGATTTTGCGGAAGCAATGGCCTAGTCCCCTTATAATACTTTCTGCATGCTTGAAATATAGCAAACGCCCTCAGTACAAAAAATGATGAAACATTGAAAAATGCTAATCATGTGTTGTTGAAGAAAAGATCCTCTAAAGGGGACACACCAAAAGTCGAAGCCGTCATCTCTTTGCTGAACGGAAGTTCTGACCTGAGCTCTCACGGTTCTCGCAATTTAACCCCTTACAGATATCATCTAGGTATACTCACCTGTAAGACTGAATATTGGGATTTGGATACGAGAGTATATTCAAGAGGTGGGACACATGAATGAGTTTAAGTTCTTAAAACACCTAATTCGTATCCTGAATCAGTTGAACTTTGTGTGAAAATTTAAGTGGATCTGTATATCGACAATCTAAGTGAATTGTTTAATTCTTAATGTGTAACTAAGCTCAACGGTACTTGTGACTTGTCAAAAACTGATATGATCCTCTGACGCAAACTCAAACAAAAATATTGCTTGTAAATATGTTTGTACATATTTCTTTACTGCTTTATGTTTCAGAAAAATACAAAAAGATTTTTGATTCTTCTTTATTTTCGACAACCGATGTCTGAAATGCTAAGTTTCAAAATCTAAGTAAGCTGATTGTGTTTCTGAAAAATAAAACAAGTTCATTAATTTGAAACTTGAAGTTTTTAACAAAAATCAAAACAGTTTGTGATATCTCCAAGGTCATTAGTTTGGACTTGGATGATTAACTGTGAGGGATTTGGATTCTTAGATTGTTAATTTTTTGCAAAAAGAGTCATTGTTCGATGTTGGATTCTTACCACTGCCAAAGAGTCATTGTTGATAGGGGAAGTGGTTTAGAAAGTTGAATTAAGTCAGATTACGATTGTTGGAAAATCGAAATTTCTTTCATTGTAAAATATTTTAGTATATGTTTGAGAGAGCCAGGTTTTTAATTCTGGAAGTTCAAAATGTTGTTACTTATAAATGTTTGAGTGATTGCAGATATTATACCAGACTACGATCCCGAAAGCTGAGTCTAAGGGGGAGTCTGAAGACGAGCTCAAAGCAAGGGGAAGCTTGTAACCTGAAAGAAATGTGTCCATCCCTAAAGCACGGAAGCTTGACGAAAGGGGGAGCCTGAGGAAGCTGTTAATGTTAAAGCCAGAGACAGATCCTGGTACAATATTCAAGGATAGAAGCTGATCAAAGAAGAGAAAGATTGATGGATGCTTACAATGTTAGACAATTTGGAAAGAGTATGAAGACTGATCAAGACTGAAGATGTGTCATGACAAAGACTCGACACTGAAGACTTCGTCAAAATCCAAGGGGGAGTCTGTTAGTGCACTATGTCTATTGAATTCGTCTTGTATCGAGTCATGTAATAGGATAGAATAACCAGTGCTCGGGTTGTTAGAAACTGATTTTAGTGAGTTTTCTAGTAATTTCGTTTGAAATAGTCAAGGTCAGTTTCAAACGAAATTAACAAAGTTAATTTCGCTTGAACGTGGCTTTGTCCATTTCAAACGGAATTAGCTGGTCTATAAATAGGGAGCATGCCGTGTCATTTGAAACGGAATTAGGTCTTTTGATTTGGTAACAAAGTGCTGCCGAATTGTCTCCAGGTGCTGTAAGACTATTATATCAATACAAGAGACATTATAATTGAATTGAGCGTCCGTGTCATTGATTCCGCCTTTGATTCGGATCCAAAACTCTTCTGAACGACTCATTCAAGTCGCACAACGATCCTACAAGTTCCGAATAAGAGAAAGAACTCCAATTCAGACGACAGTCTAATGAAGAGTTCTATGCTAAAAAAAACAACAACAGGCCAAAGATGTTTCGAAGAAAACATGTTTTAAACGTGAGCAAATTGGACATGTTGGTCGCAAATGTCCAAATCTGAAGCCTGTTGATGTTGAGAAAAAGAAAGATTTTGTTAAAGAGGAAAAGAAGTCTGGTGTTGTGAAACAAACGTCAACCAAGTTTGAGTCAAAACAAACTTGGAAGCCCAAAACATCTAAGGTTGAATCACAACAAACTTGGAAACAAAAGACACCCAGATTTGAGACTAAACAAAGTTGGAAATCAACAGCTGATTTGACAAAGCCAGACCAATTTTGGGAACCTAAAGCTGATTTGTCAAAACAAAACATTCAAAATGAATCAAGGTTTTATCAAATAAATGTTTTAAAAGGATAAATTTGGGTGGTCAAGAAACAAACTTCTGTGAGTGATTGATAAACGGAAAATCGATTCAACCAAGAATGTTGAAAATAAGAATGAAAAAGTTTTTATGAAAAATGACAAAGATTTTCCAAAACTCAACAATTCGTATTGTGTCACAATACCCACGGTCAAACAGGCCTGGGTTGCATTATTCAAGTAATTGAGTTAGTTGAATGTGCAGGTGCTCTTGAAGACAGACGAATGTCAACACGAGGAGAAGAGCAGCCGGGCACGGGAAGAGGCAGTACCCTGGAAATGAAAAATAGAGAGTTTGTTTGTTTTTATATATAAATAAACCATAACTCAAAAACCCTAAAAATTGAAAAATTAAAAAAAAAAAAACTAAAAATATGTTTTTATTTTGTCAAAAATTGAAAACTGAAAAAATATGTTTGTTTTTAAATTGTTAAAAAATCAAAAATGTAAAAAAATGTTGATTGAATATGCCGAAACCCTCACGGCTGAACAAACATGATTAAATTCACAATTGGTTGAAAATGGTTTTAACATTGTTAAAAATCAATGTGTTGTAAATCATGGGGGTACTTTCTGCAATAACATGTCAAGCAGAAAATGGATGGCGAGACAAAGCTATCTACATCGGTTATCAAATTTTCTTTAAATGTTTTGAATTTTAGGGGGGGTAAGAATTTTGAAAATACAAAAACATTTGAAAATTTGAAAAAGCCAAAAACATGATAAAATTCAAAAAATGAGTTTTTGTGTAAAAAGAGGAAATGATAGTACATCAGTAGACAATCACATCATGCTAAAGAAATGGAAAGTCAAATGTGATAAACGGTCTCACTGATGATATGCCAGTAGATTTTTACATATTTAGTAGATTGATTTCGAGATATAAACCTAAATATCAATAGCTTACTTATCTCGTGGGGAACATCTCTCGGATATATGGACTTAGTACTTCGAAATTTCGTTTGAGAGGTTGCCTGATTCTGAGATATTAGGTCTTTATACTTACTGATATCTGGGGTATTATACCTAGTCTTCTGATTTTGTGTCAGCAATGGCCTAGACCTCGTATAATACTTTGCATGCTTTAAAAGCTTTCCCTCTGCATAAAAATTGAGAAAATATCGAAATATATAAATCAAGTGTAGTTGTAAAGAAGATCCCTAAGTGGGACACACCTTAAGTCGAGCCTTTATCTCTTTGACTGAACGGAAGTTCTAACCTGATCTCTCAAGGCCTCGCACTAACCCAGAGTACAGATATCAATATAGTATATTCACCTGTAAGACTGAATTTAGGGAATCTTGATACGGGAGTATATTTTGAGGTGGGACACGCGAATAAGTTAAGTCCTTAAAACACTAAATCTCGTATCTCGAATTAGTTGAACTTTGTGTGAGAATTTAAGTGGATTAGTATACTGACAATCTAAGTGAACCATTTAAAACTTATAGTCTAAAAAGGTCAACGGTGCTAGTGATTTGTCATAAACTGATATGATCCTCTGATGCGAACTCAACAAAAATATGTCTGTAAATATTTCTTTATTGCATTTCATTAAAGAAAAAATTCAAAAAGTTTTTCAGAAAGTTTTAGCATAAACTTTAAAAATTCAAAAAGATTTTGTTTCTACTTTATTTTCGACAACCAATGTCTGAAAGCTGAATTTCAAAATCTAAGTATGCTGAACATGTTTCTAAAAATAAACAAGTTCATTAATTTGAGTCTTGAGGTTTTAAAAGAAAAATTCAAAAATAGTTTGTGAAAATCTCTAAGGTCATTAATTTGGACTTAGATGATAATCTGTGAGGTTTTTGGAAGTTGGATTCATTCAATGTCAAATATATATAGTAATTTGTTAGGGGGAGAGAGCAAGTTTATAATCCTGGAGTTTTAAAACTGTCAAATGGTTTTCATAGTGCCAGGTTTCAATACTAAGATAGAATAAACTTTAAATGTCATACATCTATGCTTAAAGCCAGGTTATCAATCCTGGATAACCAAAACGCTTTCACTGTTTAATATTTGTGTTTAGAACTAGGTTTACATCTTGGACCTAAATTGTCAAATATTTTACAAGTCGTTTGAAATTGTTAGATTTTCAGATGTTGAACCAGATTATGATCCCGGTAGCCGAGACTAAGGGGGAGTCTGAAGAAAAGCTCAAAGCAAGGGGGAGATTGCAATCAAAGATCCATGTGACTATCTTGGAGGAGCTTACAGAGATAGAACCAGTTGTCGATCCTGAAAAGCCGTCGAAAGCTTAAAGAAAAGGGGAGCCTGGAGAAAGAGTCAAACGAAATGAGGAGCTGAGGATTCAGAACGCAGAATCAAGAGAATCTTGTTAGAGCATTGGGGGGTTTGTGGTGCTGAAGATGTCAAAGCTTCTAGAAGACTCAGAGAGAGAGAGAGAGAGAGGACAGAAAGCTACGAGATTGACTGCAGCAATATCCAAGGGGGAGTCTGTGAATGCATATGTCTATCACTTCCGTCAATTACGTATCGTAGCTGAGAAATGATCAAGACATGGTTCGGAAATGATAAAATATAAGAAAAAGTCCATTCGGACGAATGGGAGTCCATTCGGACGGATGGGGGAATCTCCATTCGGACGGATGGGGAATATTCCTTTTTTAGCCTTTGCCTATAAATAAGTGGATGTCTTGTTCATTTTAGAATTTTTGCAACTTTTGCAACTCTTAGCTTGAGATTGATTCAAGGTGCTTGTATTTTGTCATATCATCAATAGAATCAGATTATAATTACATTCTTGTGTTTGATCCACACACATACACGGATTCCGCTCATGATACGTGTTCTTCGCAATCATCGGAAAGTACGAATTCGATCCAAAAACACACGTTCAGATTCTCTAAGTGAAGCAAGTATACTTAGTTATTATTTGTAACTAAGTTAATTGTTATTTATAACTAAACAAATTATTATAATTATTTATAAAAGTAAGGGGGCTAACAGGTCCTGTTTTGAAATTTTAAGTAGGAGGGCTGAGTTGTAGTATTTTGGAAGTTAGGGGACCAGTTGTACAAGGGTTGCTGCCCTGAGTGGTGATGTATAATTTATAAACTCCTTCACGAGGCACCTCAGGTCTTATTCCTCGTAGGAATAGTCTGCGCAAACCAAGCCCCACCAAAGCAAAATCGTGATCTCCCAACCGCGACCTTTGGACTCCGAACTCATTCATTGTTAATCATTATTATGGAGAATGGACTCTCCTCTTTCAAAATGTTTCAATTGCACTTGATTGACTATGTAATAAATCGAAATTTAAGGTGTTCATTATTGTCATTCAAGAACATTGATGGAGAATTATCAATTATAGCCTTTTAGCTACTAAAATCCATCATAATTGTTTTCTCCAACCTTTTTACACAAAAACCAACACTCAAGACCTTCAATAACATTTCTAAATTTGTGAATTTGGAGCAAGATCGAGTTAGGGCTCCAAACTTCTACGATTGATATCTTCCTCATACGAACTCCAATTCAGGCAATTCAAGAGCCTAAACTTATTAATATTTTGTGCTCTACGATATCCCATTGTTAGTTTCTACATTTGAGGATTCATAGGATCCGAATTGAAAACCTTAAAAAACTAGGGTTCTTAGTTTGTGCAATTTGGGGATTTTTTATTTAGAACCATGTTTTGATGAAATCGAAGTTGTTAGATATCATTTTTAGAGTAATCCATAGAATTTTTCAACTTCGTATGGAACTATCATGAACTTTTAATTGTAGAATATAAAATAAAATCATATAAAACATAGAAAAATTATTAATATGGAAATTTAGATTTTTATTTGTTGATTATTAAGTTAGACTCAAGATCTAGAAAATCCCACATAATACATGATTTTTGGATATAAACAAATAGATAAAATAATTACTTTAAGTTGGTGTTTTAATAAATAGATTATATTAAGTATATTTATACCATCTTAAAAAGAATGGTCGGTGGCTCTCACATCAAAGCCACCAACCAATTCTTTAATATATATCACGGTGGCTTGAAGGTTTGTAACAAAAGCATAGCTAGATGAATTGGTTAAACTTTTACTATTGTAACATATGGACCTAGGTTCGATTCTTTTCCACTTCATTTCCATGATATTTTTTCCATTTAATAGGTGTCTCATACTTTTCCTTTTTTTCTATTCCATTGTCCTTTTCTTCATTTAGCAAGTGCTCTCATACTTTTTCCCTTTTCTATTTTCTTTTCGTTTCGTTTTTTATTTCCTTTTGTTCCTGGTATACGTTACATGATAAATATACGTAGCTATGAATAGATTTGCTGAACTCAATCTAAATATATATAGATGAGTATATGTAGGTATACATGTGGATGTTTGTTTTTCGCGTACAACTATCCACTTTCTAACCAGTATTTTCATTATTTGAGTTAAAAGAAAAAAAAACTATGTTTTTACGTGGATATTTTTATGCACGTGTTGTTATAAGTTCACATTTTGACGTAACTTTTCTCACCCAATTTTTAAGAAACGAGTAAGGTCAAATATAATGTGTTTTCATGTTTATTTTTATGTTGGGTATAAATTAACGTTTCAACGTAAACCATATAAATTCACATTTCGACATAATTTTTTTTCAGAAACAAGTTTGATCAAGTATAATACGTTTTAATGCTTATATTTGCATATGTTTTTGATTGGTTTATGTTTTGACGTAAATTGTGTTCGGAACCGAGTCTGGTCAAATATAATACGTTTCGACGTTATAAATTCGAATTACTGTACGTTTTGACGTCGTCAGGACTTGATTCAAATGTAAGGATGATGTAGTGGTTATGTGGAACCCTCACCAAACAAATCAACCCGGGAGTTAGATCGGATACGTCGAAACACGTTTTCATATGGTTAACATATCACATAACATGCCCCAGCTATAAACAACTAAGTCGTCGCTGCCGCAACACGCGGCCTATGACAACAATCTAGTACTACTTTATTAAGGAAAGTGGGTTTTCTACCTTTTTTCCCTTTCGGTAATTTGACATAGGTACATATTTTAAAGCAATATGTATAAAGAAGTTAAAGCCTTCTTAGAGGGGTTAGAATAGGTACAAATTTTAAAGCAACATGTATAAAGAAGTTAAAGCCTTCTTAAAGGGGTTAGAAGAGTAAAGTCTACAAACTTTTAAGACGTTTAAGGGGTAAAATTGAGAAATCATCCCCCTGCGTTAATTGTCGAAACCGTAAGTGCTTTGATGAAAGGGAAGAGACATAATGATTAGGAAAGGGAAGGGACACAGAGAGACATAAAGACAGAAATCGATAGAGAGAGAGGAGGATTGAGATTAGGAATTAGGAGAGGGAGCCTATCGGTGATGGAGACGATGATGCTTTGATGAACACCTGTAACTACCATCACCAAAATAAATCTTTACAGGTACTTATTTTGATATCCATCGATTAAAGGTACTTATTGTCACCCACTTTATATCTTTATCTAGAGTAAACTGGACAATTCCATCACTGACCTGTTGACCCGGCCGGAAAATCCCGCTGATTCGCTGGCGACCAGCGCTGCTGCTTGCTCCTCTCGGTCAAACAAGGTATGCACAAATTAGGGCAAATTTATTTCGGTTCTTGATTTTTAGGTTTTGTTGATATCAATCTTTGATCCCCTTTCAGATTCACGCCTTTATTTGGAAAATTGAATTTAGGTTTTTTGTTGATTTTTGTTTAATTCTTGAATTGTATCGTACTCTGGTTCGGTAAAACTGAGCTATATCCACCTCAAAAAGTAACGTAATTCAAAGCAATTTCGTGAAGCTCTGTATCCTTTTGAGGTAAAGTGTGTACCAAATAGATAATTCAATTTCTTCTTTACTGATGATACGAACATATGAACTTATTGGATTATTTATGACTTTGTATCACAGTGTTGGCAAGCTAAAAATTTTGTATACCAGTAAATTTATGGTGGATGTCTGCTTCAATTATGGTGATGGTCCCGCTGAAGTATTTATAAAAGAGAAATTCAGTTCTGGGAATTGCCTATTATGTTGAAGGTAAAAGAATGTGTGTGGTGAGTTTCATCAAAGTTATATCCGTCATTGTATATAGATTTTTGTTAGGTTTGTAGAATTTGTAGTATAATTTAACTAAAGTTTAAGGTGTATAAACTTCTAAACATGTTTTAATAGGAAACATTCATCTCATGGCCTGATATTTTGGTGTTCCTTGAAACTTTTTGCAGTCAAAGCTTTGTCACCTTAGAGATGTTGATCATCATAAATTGGTATCCTGTAGAGAAGAAGCATTGAAAATGGGCAATTGTGCAGGTAAATAACTATTTTTTGGTAACCTTTTTATGTCGTTTGTAAGAATTTCTATTTTTTCACTTTATGAACTGGAGAATGTTGCTTTGGCAGTTTATATGGCAACATTCAAGTGCTCATCGTATTACATCCTATAGGTACTTTATATTAAATAGGCTTGAGAGAGTTATCATAATATTAGACCCTCCGTAGTGGGGGGATATATCGCGCCACCACCCCCCATAACGCCCTATGGCACCAGCGAACACCGCCACGGGGGGCGCTATAGCCCAGAAAAAAGTATGGCTCGCGAAAATTATAACGGCGCCATACACCTCCACCATTTGTTTTTCTCTCACACATATATATGTAGTATGTATATATATGCTTAAAATTGCAAAATCCATTTTAATTGAATTCACAAAGGTTACCGATTTGTCCGTTAGGTTTGGGTCAAAATTGACACCTTTAATCCAGAAGCGAAAAGGCTATATTTCATATAATGCAACCGTGCGTCGGATGCTTTAAAATGTTATCAAAAGAATTACCTTATCCAATGTTTGTAATGCCTCCAAGCCAAATGTGTAATATACCATGAAAGGCCTCAATGCCTGAATATAATTGTATGGTACTATTAGAGTACACAAATATGAAAAAAAAAGGAAGTATTAACATGTAGGGGTGTTACAAACCGTTGAAACTGACCAACCGCCCAAAACGAAGCAAGTTAGCCAGTTTGTCCGGTTTAAGATCCAAAGGGTTTGGTCTTCACGGTTATAACGGTTCAGTTTGAAACTTGGAAGCACCTGTTTGAAATATACAATTTATAAAAAGCGTTTCGTTTTGAACTATGTAGTTATGTACATGTATTATAACCATGAACCATCTTTATCATTTTAACTTTTTAATACAAATTAATGACTTTGAAAAAGAAAAATTCACATTGCTAAAACCGAACTGTCAAACATCCAAACGGAAAAATCTGCAGGTTCGGCCAACCAATCCAACCAATTTGGTTTGTCGTAACTCATAACCCGAAAACATAGTTAGCGATTCGACTCAAAATTTTTGTCGAAACTGGCTGAATCCGAGAGTGAACACCCATACTAACAAGAATACTCAATCAGTGGTCTATCTGGTGGCTCTAGGAAGTGGCTGTTTAAAACCGAACATAATCTCTCTTGCGGCTGACCAGTTCAGGAAAAAAGAGTCCAAAAAGCTATCAACTTACTTCAACTGCGCTTATTTTGCATTATGCATCGGTGAACTCATAGCACTAACGGTTCTCGTATGGGTGCAAACACATTCAGGGATGGATATCGGGTTCGGTGTTTCGGCTGCAGCCATGGCTATTGGATTAATATACTTACTATGTGGAACTCCACTCTACAGAAACAAACCTACTTCTGGAACTTTCAGATTGAAACAGAAAAGCTTCTTGCTGTACTGTAGAAGCGTAAATAAGCAAGCAACTGGTATAATATGAACCATCTGTGGGCCTAATATTATTTATTTTTGTATGCCATCATGGTTTATGAGAACTCATTAAGCCATTATATACTATATAACAATTTGTGTAGGGCTTGGCTACAGTTCCTGCTTCCAGGTTTTGGTCACCTACATCTGCCAGTCATTACCACCAGGCACCACCACCGCTTGATATTCATGGCAAGATGATAAAACCCATTGCACCACTTACACCACCGATAACCACCCCTCCCCCAATTTGATCTCCGTGACACAACCATCGGCAAGTCAACAGCGACATACACCGGAGAAAGCTGGTCGGCATTGTAAAGTCGGTTGGTTTTTACGGCGTCGTTAAATAACAAACGTTATGAATAGTAGAAGTAAGTGTTTATTGGATGAAACTGGCGGTGAGGGTATGTGTCTTATATCCACCGCCAACTCTTGCCTTCCCTAGACTTCATTTCCCAAAATTCCCATGGTGCTTCCTATGGTTTCATCAGTTTGGTAGAGAACAGAGAAGGACGACCAACGACTGTCGCTGCCATGTTCGTTTTTTTGACATGCCGCAAACTCAAGAAAGAAGTCTTAATGGTGATCAGAGAACGAGTGATACTTCTACAGATCGTTCAGTTGTTGGCTTTGGGAATGATAATGGAACACAACATTATAGCATAGATGGAATTACTGATGTAACTTCTCTGAGTTTGTTGTTTTAAATTCTCAAGGGATCAAAGGATATGATTTCTTTTACTTTTTTTTTTTTTTTTGATGTCATATGTTATGTTGTAATGTTGCATTTTGTAACGTGGTCCTTTGCAAGTACTACTGGCACTTAATAAGTTCGGACAAGATGAAGAGTTAACATACGAGGTAATTAGTCTACTGTCTTTATAAATTATAGGTGACAATTCTGACCCGTTTATGGGTAAATGGACTCGAAGTCGCCCAAAGCATTCTCTGAATGTCTAAACCTTGTAAATCGTTTTTAAAATAAATTAGTGTGACAATATCGTTTTTTTTTTCTGTAATTATATATACCAAATACTACATCAACCATATGTGAAATTAAACATAAGAAAGATAAAATAGTGTGTGTTGGCCCGGCCAACCCGTTACCTAACTTGCCTGTTCAGCTACCGTTAAGTAAAGTTGTAAAAATGAGGTCAAACTTGCACATGGTTCTAAAGTTACTTTTATCTACAGCAATTACTCTCACTCGAGGCAACATTCTCGGGCTTTTTATGGGTGTTAGTCTGGGTTATATGCTCACCTCTAGAACATACATATACTTGTAATACTAAAGCAGTCTGCTAGACTTTCTCTGCATGTTTGTGACCTTATAGGTTCTATGACTATTTTTCGTTGAATGAGATAAAACATACACAATAACATGCACGCGCGTTAACCACTACTTATACCGTACAAAGTCTAAAAAAACCTATTATTAATTTATTATTTTCGATCTATGTATCTCTTTCGATTTCAATACCAAATGCTAGCAAATTAATATTATAAAGAACTGGGTCAGATTGCATGTTGATTGCAACTATCATCCAATAAAAGGTTTTTTTAGATTGCATATGGTAGCTTTAGATTAGAGGTGGCGTACCCGCTGCATCGCGCGGGCCAACCCACTATATTAAGTATAATTTTTTTACAATTTTATTTTATGGTGGATTCTCTTGGAATTGATATACTCAAAACCCATAGAAAAAAATATGTACACATATCCACTTTTACCAACACATCACAAATGTAAAAATTGGTTTTCCGTTGGTATAAGCTTATAGAAATTAATAATGTGTAAATTGTCATGTTAGATTAATTTTAACATAATATAAAAAATGATTGAACTTAGGAATTTTAATTAAATGTATCTCAATAAAAAATGTTAAATTCCAAGACTTGAAAACATATATGAATATAGTAAATTAGTTAAAGTGCCTTATCGTACGATGCGTACGCGATTAGTGTATAACATGCGATTTTGTACATTTTGTTTGTCCGAGTTTGTGAGTTCGGGGTTATGACCATGCGATTTTGTGAAGCCATGCGATTTCATGACCATGCGATTTTGTCAGTCCGAGTTCAAGACATGTTCCGGGTTTGGGAAGCCATGCGATTATGACATGTCCGGGTTTGTGAAGCCATGCGATTTTTAATTGCGTACGCATCGTACGTTAAGGCCAATTGTAAAATTATCGGCCTCTAGTAAATTATTAGTAATCATATAATTTGTTACTTAGGTTATTTTTGTTATGTGAAATTTGGTATTTTATTCTATACATATTAGGGTGACTATTCGTCTTTCGAGATTTCTCAAATCGTGCGATGTTTCACAAGATTAAACAGGAACGTAACCTGTGAGTAGATTCGAATCTTTTCCCCATTTTTGTCATGAAATCTTCTGGGATGTATTTCGCGTTTACTTTAAATTTATTATTTATATTTATAACATGCCACTCGATGTGTCGCTTTATGTCCCATGTTGCTATGTATCATTGTTTCTCAATATGTGTATCTATGTGTTACTCGCTTTGTGTCTCAGGTCCCGCGTGGATCCACTTGGCTGACTGGTTCCCCACGGCCATGGGTCGAACCCGATATTGCCATCATTGTTTCGCAAATTCTCCTTTCGGGGCTTGAATCTCATTGGGTCTATATTAATATTATTGATTATGTCACGTTCCTTATGATATATATGATGTTTCTTTGTTATGTTGTAGAACATAATTTCACATTTGTAATGGATGTTATACACTGTGGATTTAAAAATAATAATACAAAACATTTTTGTTAAAATATAAATCGAATCTATTCATCAACATATTTTGTTGACCTAAAACTTTTTTACGCGTCATACAGGTACACAAGGGTGAGATGATTTTGAGTTGAAGACATGTAGGACTGCCTTAGTAATAAACCAGCTATGTTATGTTTCTTTTATTTATTAGAATTTGGAACTTTGTAATAATATTTGGTTTATATGCTATGTATGACAATTTAATATTGATGCTTTAAATACTAAAACTTTTAAATAGTTGTTATAAGCTTTGAGCAATCAATCATGCCCCGTACCATTTATGTTGCGGGTAGGGATGTAACATCAAATACGTGGCAATCAATGTCGGCCAAAACAAACCTATTCACACAATCCTTTTCCATGGAGTTGGGGGGATGGATCGAGTGAGAAACAGGTTTGTTATGGCTGATGTTGATGGTTTGGCAGACGGGTTTCATTTGGTGGTGATGTGGTCGCCCGATTTAGGTGGTGGTGTGTGTCACGGCCCCCGTCCCGGTGTTACCTGGTCCAGGAGCCGCGGGACAGAAACCCGTGGTATTTAATATTTGATTTGACAACGGAAGTTTAACAGGATCTTTTAAAACTTGAAAACACCCAATTATTTTATTTCATAATTTGGGACAAACCCCGTAATTTACAGTAAAGGGAAATTCACGAGGAAATCCCTTGTTTTACAAAACATGTTTATTTATTTTATTAAGCCACCACTTCAAGAAAGAGAATTTGAGTATTGTAAAACATGATTCAAGATAACCAAGACTTAATCCCTGTAATTATAACTCTTGAAAATAATTTGAGTATTGTAAAACATTGCTGAAAGAAAGAGAATGACTCACATTGCAGATTTAATTGAGCAGAGTTTAGCCTACTGATTTAGCCTTGTAACCTAATTTAAATAGCAATGCACACGAAACTAGGTCAGTAACTTAATACAATTCTTTACGATAAACTCACGAAATCAAAACCCTCACGACGAATGACAAAGTATAGCCCAAATACGGGCAGCACTTAAACATCCATCGGATCGGTTTCAATCGATCGGACATTGTATCGTAGTAGTGATCGAGTTAATACCCTGTATCGTAGCAGCGCCTGGACACCTAAAGACTTGTTTTCTGCAGAATTTGGACGTTTTGAAGCTAAATTTTTGAATACAGAAGCAAGTCCCATGCACAGGCCATTTATAGCAACATTTCAGGTTTTACGCGGCCCGCGAGGGCCCCTAGTCTACGTGTAGGGATTGTGTGTCATGAGTAGGGTTACCACGTGTGCGACACGTGGCCTGGAACACTTATCCGGTCAACTTTACTTTGACGCGGCCCACGTAAGCCTAAGCTTACGTTTTGAGCGGCCCGCCTGAAACTCAAAATTCTTGTTTTCTTGGTTTTTCATGCGTATTAGGGTTTCAGGGGTCCGGGTTTTTACTTACGGGTCGTTTATGGACATTTTTGTAGGTCCTTACATCCTCCCCACCTTATTTAAAATCTCGTACTCGAGATTTACTGAAATAAGTGAGGATACTTTCGCTTCATTTCCGATTCTAGCTCCCAAGTATATTTCGGTCCTCTTTTTGAATCCCACTTGACTTTGACCAGTACCAATCTTTTATGCTTGAGGAACTTAATCTTTCTGTCTTCTATCTAGAGCGGTTTCTCCACGAACTTTAACTTTTCATTCACCTGTATGTCTTGAAGAGGGACTACCAGCGATTCGTCAGATAGACATTTCTTGAGGTTAGATACATGAAATACATCATGTACTCCAGCTAGCTCTTCTGGTAGTTGTAAGCGATAAGCAACCGGTCCTATTCGCTGGATTACTGGGAATGGTCCTATGTACCTTGGACTTAGCTTTCGTTTCTTACCGAACCGAACTACTCCTTTCCAAGGAGAAACTTTCAAGAGTACCCTGTCTCCAACTTGAAATTCTAGTGGCTTGCGTCGATTGTCTGCATAACTCTTCTGGCGATCTCGAGCCGTTTTTAGTCTTTCCTTGATTTGAGTGATCTTGTCGGTGGTTTCTTGTACAATTTCAGGACCTGATAATTGGCTTTCTCATACTTCTGCCCAGCAAACTGGAGTTCTACACTTTCGTCCATACAGTGCTTCGAACGGGGCAGCTTCGATGCTTGAATGATAACTATTGTTATAGGAGAATTCAATTAAAGGTAAATGGTTGTCCCAGTTTCCTCCAAAATCTATCACACATACCCTGAGCATGTCTTCCAAAGTTTGGATCGTCCTTTCACTTTGTCCGTCTGTTTGGGGATGATATGCAGTACTTAAATTTAATCGGGTTCCCATTGCTTCCTGGAAACTGGTCCATAAATGTGAAGTGAAACGACTATCCCTATCCGATACAATGGAGAGTGGGACTCCATGTAGAGATACTAACTCGTCTACGTATAACTTGGCTAATCTTTCCATGCTAAAGGTTTCCTTCATGGGTAGAAAATGAGCTGATTTGGCTAATCGATCCACAATTACCCAAATCGTGTCATTACCCTTTCTGGTTTTGGGTAACTTAGTAACAAAGTCCATGGTTATTAGTTCCCATTTCCATACAGGCATTTCTAATTGTTGTAGTAGACCTGAGGGTTTCTGGTGTTCTGCCTTAACTTGTGAACAAGTAAGACACTTAGAAACATATCTAGCTATGTCCTTTTTCATTCCTATCCACCAGAAGTTATTCCTTAAATCTTGGTACATCTTATTATTACCAGGATGTATGGTATACCTAGATTTATGGGCTTCCTCTAAAATTTTATCTCTTAAGTTTCCTTGCTTGGGTACCCAAATTCTTTTCTTGTAAAATCTCCAAATTCCATCATTTCCTTGTTCTAATTCTTTTATTCTTCCCTTCATTCCTTCAGCATCATCCTTGATTGTTGTTTCTTGAATGTGTTTCAGTTGTTCCAGTAAATCTAACTGTAGATTTAATCTAACAGCATGAACTCGCTTTTGCTTTTCATGATACTTATGACTTAGGGCATCTGCTACTACATTTGCCTTTCCTTCGTGATATTGAATATTACAGTCGTAGTCACTTAGAATTTCCATCCATCTTCTTTGCCTCATGTTTAATTCTTTTTGCCCAAATATGTACTTTAAGCTTTTATGGTCGGTATAAATAGTAAACTTACTTCCATACAAATAGTGTCTCCAAATCTTAAGGGCAAAAATTATGGATCCTAATTCTAAGTCATGAGTCGTATAGTTTTCCTCGTGCTTCTTCAATTGCCTTGAGGCGTACGCAATCACCTTCTTGCGTTGCATTAACACACATCCTAATCCTAGCTTAGAAGCATCACAATAAACTTCAAAATCTTATGTCCCTTCTGGTAAGGCAAGAATTGGGGTGTTTGTTAATTTTTGCTTTAAAATCTTAAAAGCCTCTTCTTGTCTAGATCCCCATTCAAACTTCACTGCTTTACAAGTTAGCTTAGTTAATGGCACAGCTATTTTGGAAAAATCCTTAATAAACCGTCTATAGGATCCGGCTAACCCTAGAAAACTTCTAACTTCCATAGCTGATTGCGGGACCTTCCATTTGGTGATCGCTTCTATTTTGGAGGGATCTACGTGAATACCTTCGTGATTCACCATGTGTCCTAAGAATTGCACTTCTTATAGCCAAAATTCACACTTTGAGAATTTGGCGTAAAGCTTCTCTTTTCTTAACAAAGTTAAGAGTGCATGCAAGTGTTCACAATGCTCGTCCTGACTTTTGGAATAAATAAGTATATCGTCGATGAAGACAATTACGAATTTATCCAAATACGATTTACAGATCTTATTCATCATGTCCATAAATGCTGCAGGAGCATTTGTTAGTCTAAAGGGCATGACTGTAAACTCGTAATGACCACACCTAGTTCTGAAAGCAGTTTTAGGTATGTCTTCTTCTTCTACTTTCAATTGATGGTATCCGGAGCGTAAATCTATCTTAGAAAAATATCTAGCTCCCTGAAGTTGATCAAAAAGATCATCAATCCTAGGTAATGGGTATCGATTCTTAATTGTAACCTTATTCAATTCCCTATAATCGATACACATTCGCATCGAACCATCTTTCTTTTTCACAAACAACACGGGTGCTCCCCACGGGGATGAACTAGGTTGTATGAATCCTTTACTGAGTAATTCATCTAACTGCTTTTTCAATTCTAACATTTCAGTGGGTGCTAACCGATAAGGTGCCTTGGCTATTGGTGTAGTTCCAGGAATTAGATGAATTCTAAATTCTACTTCCCTATCGGGTGGTAATCCAGGTAGTTCTTCTGGGAATACATCCGGATATTTTGTTACTACTGGAATTTCTTTAAGTTCCTTACCTTTCATGTTAATGATTACCGAAATCATATACACTATTCCTTGTTTTCTTGAATAACTGGCCATTTTCATTACTGAAATGAATTTCATTGGCTTACGTGGCTTATTTCCTGTAATCACCACTACTTCTCCTGTGGGTGCATGAATTTCTATGGAATTCTTATCACAGAGGATTCGAGCATGGTTGGCTACTAACCAATCTATTCCTAATACAACAACGAATCCGGCTAAATTCATAGGTAACAGGTTTGCAGAAAATTTATGGCCTAAGAGTTCTGTCTTTTCTTCTCGCAGGACCTTATCTATGTGAACAGAATTACCATCTACGGTTTCTATCGTAAAAATATGCCTGAGTTTGGTTAAGGGTAGGTTAAGAGCTTGGCAGAATGAAGTATTTATAAAACTTTGGTTTGCACCAGAGTCAAATAATACTTTTGCATAAACGTCATGAACTAGGAACGTACCAGCTATTACATCTGGGATGAGTTCTGCTTCTTGGGTAGTCAACTGGAATGCTCTTGCATTCTTTTTGGTAGTTCCTTCTGCAGGTTTGGCTTTGTTGTCAGGTGGTTTGACCAATTTGGGGCAGTCTGGTCTAAAATGTCCAGCTTCTCCACAGTTGAAGCAGATTGTTGATTTCTTCCTCCTGCAATCTTCTTCTTGATGCCCTGGAATTTTGCAGAAATTGCAATACCCTTTGCATCTTCCAAAATGCTTTCTTTTACAAGTACTGCAAAATGGAGCAGTGGAAGATTGCCCAGTTCCCTTTTTCTTGAAATTACTACTATTACCCACACGGAATCCTCGGGTAATCTTTTGGGCCACTTCCTTTTTCCGGTTTTCTTCTCTTATGCGTACCAGCCCGTCGGTCAAAATGTTGGCTAATTCAACTGCATCGTCAATTGTGGGGGGTCTCGCAACTTTGACGATATCACGAATCTCGCTAATTAAACCCCAAATATAGCGAGAAATAAGTACCGGTTCTGGCGAAGCCAGGGTAGGTACAATTCTAGCATACTCGAAGAATGTCGAAGTATACCCTCGACAATCAACATCCACCATCCGGTGGTTTAGGAACTTATTTGTCATTTGTTCTTTTTCATATTCGGGACATAATTTTCTTTCTACTAGTCTCTTAAATTCTTCCCAATTCATGGCATAAGCCACATCGCTTCCCTTGGCTTGTAGTACCGTGTTCCACCATTCTAGTGCCCCTTTTTTAAAAAGATGCGACGCGTACATGACCTTGTCTTCCTCGGCACATTTACTTATTTTAATTACTGCTTCGGTTTTCTCTAACCAACTCAGTGCAGCAGTTGCCCCTTCATTGCCTGCAAATTCGATTGGTTTACAGGCAAGAAATTCCTTGTAAGTGCAACCAGGCGTTGCAGCTTTCATTTTCTTAAAAAAAGGGGCTTGCATCCCATCATTATCGTTATTATTATTGTTGCCGCCTCCATTTACACTATTACTGAAATTGTCGCCGTGAGTACGTTTGCTGGGAGTAGTTGGTTGAGGTTCAACTGGATTTCGGGCAGCAGCAAGGATTGCTGGAATAGCATTTGCTATTCCTTGAGCAACAATATTTTCTATATCTTGTCTATTAAGAAAGTGATCCTCATTGTTTTGCTCAGATTGGTTTACTTCGTTAACTGGCTCATTAACGGCGGGTTCCATCTGATCATTTTCAATATACAAATGTATAAATTATTGGCATAAAATAAAATAATTAATAATTAGTCACAATAAAACAATCACACATAATCATGTCAACATGTATAGCCAAAATTGTCGATTTTGCGACGTTGATATTTTTATATATATTAGTATGCATCCATACACACCAGTTATATTACAAAAGTTTTATTTTAAGTTATTTTACATGATTATATTTTGATTAATATTTATTATTATTTTATTCTTATTAAACACATAATCGCACAACCACAAACGATCCCTGTCAGCTGGTACTTCAGAAACGACGTTCCCTCTCGTCGTATTTCCATGATATCCTCTCCCCCACTTCCCGGATTCTATTTCCTGCGTCCACCAGCTCCTCGCCATAGTGGCGGAGTTCAGCCAAGTTCTCGATGCTCATTGGTGGGTTTGGTGCAGGCTCAGGGTCAAATTGGGGGAAAAAGGTGTTAGGGTTATTCAAGAGATTCTGAAATTACCAATCACTTGTCCACCATTCCTCCAGCTCTCCAGGTAGAAGTTGGTGGTTGACAATGGGATCTGGGATAGCAGGTTCCAAATTAACTGAAAGTTGTGATTCAGGTGGGTAATTGAAGAGGTCTTCATTGGCAGGTCCAATAAGGTCACAATTTGCCAGTTTGCGATCAAGCTCCTCCCAGGGTGGCATTTCCTGGGCTTGCCCTGAACTTTCCCCGATCTCTTTTCCTTTCCCTTTATCATTTGGGTCCTCAGTCTTTTTAACCCTCTGTGCGGCTGGCTTCTTCCTCCGTGCACGTCTCCAGCCTATGATTCTCCTTCTCTTTTTCGACTTGGGTTTCTCTCGAGGTTGGGCTTGGAATTCCATAGGTTTCTCAGTGTCGGCCCAATAACCGGAAAAGCCCCAGGAAACTTCCATGTCAGTAGGATAGATAGTGAGATTCTGAAGAGCTTCAGATAACTCATTCATGCTATCAGAATATAAGGAAACACAAAATCCTAGTTAGAACAGAATCACAGAATGGCAATCAATTAAATTAAGTATTTTTAAATACTTAATTGGCTTAAATCACTGGCTCTGATACCACCTTTTTCTGTCACGGCCCCCGTCCCGGTGTTACCCGGTCCAGGAGCCGCGGGACAGAAACCCGTGGTATTTAATATTTGATTTGACAGCGGAAGTTTAACAGGATCTTTTAAAACTTGAAAACACCCAATTATTTTATTTCATAATTTGGGACAAACCCCGTAATTTACAGTAAAGGGAAATTCACGAGGAAATCCCTTGTTTTACAAAACATGTTTATTTATTTTATTGAGCCACCACTTCAAGCTTGTTAGTGCTCCGTAGCACTTTTTCCTTGATTCACAGTAAGTCACCTGAAACATGTTTAAAAATATTTTATCAGCAGGGAAATACTGGCGAGTCATTCAGGTTAAATAAAACGACACATTAGTTATAGATTACAGCATAAGAGCGATTACAGTGGCTACTATCTTATTTTTATCTGGCGCCGTGTCACACCCTGGTGACGATGGTCATACCACTATTGGGTCCTTTCACCCAAGTAGTGATGATTATCACTGTTAGGTTGGTGAACCTAACCGTGAGAAATTAGTAATGTGCACAATAGCCCACTTGCCAGTGATTCAAGATAACCAAGACTTAATCCGTGTAATTATAACTCTTGAAAATAATTTGAGTATTGTAAAACATTGTTGAAAGAAAGAGAATGACTCACATTGCAGATTTAATTGAGCAGAGTTTAGCCTACTGATTTAGCCTTGTAACCTAATTTAAATAGCAATGCACACGAAACTAGGTCAGTAACTTAATACAACTCTTTACGATAAACTCACGAAATCAAAACCCTCACGACGAATGACAAAATATAGCCCAAATACGGGCAGCACTTAAACATCCATCGGATCGGTTTCAATCGATCGGACATTGTATCGTAGTAGTGATCGAGTTAATACCCTGTATCGTAGCAGCGCCTGGACACCTAAAGACTTGTTTTCTGCAGAATTTGGACGTTTTGAAGCTAAATTTTCGAATACAGAAGCAAGTCCCATGCACAGGCCATTTATAGAAACATTTCAAGTTTTTACGCGGCCCGCGTAAACCTTAACAAAACTTTTACGCGGCCCCCGAGGGCCCCTAGTCTACGTGTAGGGCTTGTGTGTCACGAGTAGGGTTGCCACGTGTGCGACACGTGGCCTGGAACGCTTATCCGGTCAACTTTACTTTGACGCGGCCCGCGTAAGCCTAAGCTTACGTTTTACGCGTCCTGCCTGAAACTCAAAATTCTTGTTTTCTTGGTTTTTCATGCGTATTAGGGTTTCAGGGGTCCGGGTTTTTACTTATGGGTCATTTATGGACATTTTTGCAGGTCCTTACAGTGTGGTGAGATGAAGAAGAAAAAAGGCGTTAAGATTCAAGGAAAGGGGAAAATCAGTAATTTCCTATCCAGTTATCAGAAACATTAGTGCAGTTTGTTTTTTAGAGGTAAAATGTCAGTAGTCTGCGAACCACATCTGTAGAAGAAGAGGTGGACCAAACCTCTGCCGTCTGCAAGAAGAAGACTGTTTGTTTTTTTAAACTCATGCTTCTGCTAAAATTTCATACTTGTGAAGGGGTGGAGGAGTGGCGGTGACAGGAGGTGCGACGGCGGTGGAGGCAGGAGGTCGACGGCGGTGGAGGAGTGGCAGGGGGAGGAGGTCGACAACGATGGAGGAGTGGCGTAGGCTGGAGGAGAGGGGTGGAGTGGCTGGTGCTAGGGTTTCATGTTTTTCTATCTGATTTTATGATTTGGGGACACAAGAAAAAGTTTAGAAGAAGCTTACCTAGATCTGTAGCAAGAAGAGGGCGCAAACCTTTTTTAATGAATGATCTTCCAAAAAAAAAAAACACTCTGCAGACCTAAACGTCTGCGCGACACAGACAAAAGTGGACAAGAAGAGCTTGTCTGAAAAAAAATAAACACCACCTTAATATCTATTCACTCAAAGAATCATCTATCTTAGACTATGCGTAGTGGAAATGTGAAGTGGGCATGAAGTTGCCCCATAACGCCCCATAATGTTCCATACATCGCCTCTAGGGGCGTGGTCTTCATTTTTTTTTGTCCCATGCATGTTTATTAAAACACCCTCTCTGGATTGAATGGTCCAATTGAATTGTTTGCTTTTGTTTTTTGTTTTATTTTTCTAAATAATAATAATAATTGGGTAATCATTGCCAGGGGCGGACCTACCCACAATGGTGGGTGGGCGGCCACACCCCTTGAAAAAAAAGATTTTAGTCTTAATTTTCGTCGAAAATACAAACCGCACCCCTTGAAATTTTCAACCGCCGTCAATAGAAAAAAATATTATGAATTTATAAAAAAATTAAACACTGATTATTATGAATATATAAGTACATAACACAATTTGTATAATTATTCTTTAACACTTATTCACTTTACTTAACCCAATCTATAATCTAATTTTATTAACCCAATCTATAATCTAATTTTATTAACCCAACTATCCAAACCCAAACCCAACCCAAAAAAAAGATCCTTTTTTATTGATTGTTTTTTTTTTTTTTTGTAGTTTTATTTGGTGATTAGGAAGAAATATTGATGTATAAGGGTTTGATCTTTTTATGTTTTTTAGTTGTTATAGACTTGTAGTTAATGATTTTGTTATTTTATTTTAAGCTTTGTTTGTTTAAAATGATTACTAATCAACATTTAAAACTAGGGCTTAGATGTTTGAAAATTAAAATTGAAAATTATGGACTATGGTATCGGCTGAACATGATTGGTTATTTTGTTTAAGTGTTTAGTGTTGTTTTATGAACTTATGAAGCAATTTATATGTGACAAGAACCATGGGTAGAGAAGTTATGGCGCGATTTCTCAAGAGGAAGAAGATGGTTGGACCACTTTTTTCGTCGGATTCTTCTAATTAAAGACCAAGCTATGTTTTAGATAAGTTTTTTTTTTGTTGTTTTCTTTAATGATTAGGAGAAATAGAAGTAGGCAGGGTTTGAACTTTGATGGTTGTCTGTTGTTACTTTACTTACTTATGATGGTTTTTATGTTGTTTACTGTTTTTACTTGAAACTTTGTTTGTTAATGTGATAGGAAGTTAAGAAATAGAGTTTGATTGTTTGAAAATTGAAATTGACCCAACCTGACCCGATCTGATCCGACCCGCGAAACTTTGTTTGTTTATGCTTACTTGTTTTACATGACCCAACCCGCTATGAACCGAATTTTTTTTATATAGCTAGGGGCCTAAAATCTTTAAATTTTTTCGCACCATCAGGAAAAAATTCCTGGGTCCGCCACTGAACATTGCAAGAGCATTATATCACTACACTCATTTTTAATTTTACATTACATAATGCCCCCGAGTGCCATGTGTCGTTTCATGCCAAAAGAAAGAGCATTATGATAATGTTCCACTACACATGATTTTACCATTCTAAAACACTAGGGGGTACAAATGTACTTTTGAATCTTAAGAACCAAATTTGCAATAGGAAAATACCCCAAACACCATCCCACCCCCTTACAAATCAACTCTTTTTTAGTTGTATACACATGTTTAAATCTAAATCTTAAATCTTAAACTAAGATTTGACAAAAAGTAAAAAGAAAAAAGCAAAAGTGCAAATACGAAGCACTATTTGACAAGGTTACTCCCACCAACCAACCAATGAAAATCAAGAAAACCTTAATAAAAGTCAATAGATCTTCCCAATCTCACAAATTCATGGAAGAGGCTCGTCAAACCGCACACAACAAGATCCATCGACATTTTCTCCTGTTTACTCGCTGATTTCATCCCCTATCTTCCTTCTTGCTCTTTAAGGTTCGATCTTTTCTGTAAAGCATTCATCTTTCTTATCCTTTTGCTCTCATTACCAATGTCATTCACCTTTCTTGATTTATTTCATCTGGGTATTTTTTCAATTCTTAAACCGTTTTAACTAGGGTTTTATTTTTCAATTTTTTTAGTCATTGACATTGATGTGCATATGGTTCCCCAATGGATCTGATTTGTGTTTAGTCTGTACGATGTAATGTTGTGGGAATTTGTATTTGATTAGGAATATTGTTTCAGTTAATCTTGATTTATATGATGAAAAGGAAAAATAACTAATTTTGTGGATTAAGGTCAAAATTATTACTTTTGTTTTGTTTTTTTATATATGTGGAATAATGGGTAGTTGGGATTGTTGGTGCACATGGAACAGAGAAAGTGTTTCAGATCTCTTTAACAGATTCAATTTTTTTTTTTTTTTTAAGATTCTGAGTATGTACAGATGCATTCAGCACTCCCAATAGGTTCCTATAGTAGATCCATATGTTGGAAACTTTGAAAGTTTGAATACTAGGTTATAAGTACGGCGAGAATGATGAGGTGTAGAGTTTGATTAAGAAGTACTTAATGCATTATGTTTGTATCTGATTATGTGTATAGAGGGTCACTCAATACTGAACCGATTTTAAGTAGAGAACTGCGAGATTTTTGTAAAAGCCTTTGCATATTGCTTTAACTGTGATACATAAGGCGGTTATGTAACCGAATAACTTCATCGCTTTCTCTCTCTCTCTCACTAAATCTAGTATGCGCCGAGTACAAGTAAGTATGCAATTTTCTACTTAAAATTGGTTTTGTAATGAATGTGCTCCTATGCGTCTATTGTTTCTGTTGGTAACCAAGACTCCAAGCATTGCATTGGTGTGAATTCTTTCAAGCAATTTGAACAAGGTAGGCGAAGAAAAAAAATGTTTGTTCTAATGCGGTACATCGTGGGTGGACATACATGGAAGACAAATGCATGCTCTAGATAGAACAAATACAAGATTGTTATTGTAGTGCATTTCTTGAGAAATATGTTATGGTAGTACATTTAGTGTATGTGCATAGTTTAAAAAAGCGGCTGAGGTGTGCGCCTCGAGGTGAGGCGCCCAAAAAACGAGTCTAAGGCGGCGCCTTTGTACGTGTGCCTCATAGGGCTGAGGCGGTAAGAAAAGGTGTGCCTCAGGGTTTTGATGTTTTTGACCTTTTGTGTCATATGCAAACATTTCATGTCTTTTTTATGCTTGTTTTTGATGAATCGGATGATGAAATTAGTTAGTATTTTATTTTTTATAAAATGTATAATTTTTATATTTATCTTTTAATTCCGCCTCGGGCTTACGCCTCAGTTCGCCTTGAGGCCTATGCCTCGAGGCACGATTCCTTACTTTTAAACATTGTGTATACGTGGTCAACATTCTTGAATGCGCCTTGGAGTTAGATATAGGGATGTAGTCCTGATTTGTGCTGGAAAGTAATAACTAATAACATAAAAGTAGGAAATTTTATTGCTTTTTTTCATCATTTTGTCATCTTACAAGTTAGATGCTAAAATGTTGAATTTGGCATTGCATGGTTCAATGGGTCACTTAAAGGCTGCAGCATGCCGATATCTAAAGCATGCAGCGATTCTCTAACTTGATTCCAGGATGGGCCTGGGCTTTCCAAGCGCTCTTACGTTTTTGAATAATAAGAAAAAAAAGTTGTTCCAGCCGATACTATGAGAAAGAATTTCAGTTTCACTTCCACTCAAATCCAAAAAAGGGGTTCGAGTTCTAAATTGGTAATTAAATGCATGATATGTGTCTCCATTGCTATTTACCATTCACAACTGGTAGTTAGAGGTTAACATGGAATGGGTATTTCTTATATGTATATAAAGTAGTGTACAAACATGCTAGAACATCCATTTGTGTTCTAATCTATGCTGTCAAAGGCGCATAGGCCTCACGTGGAGCATAGGTGCAAGGCGCTTAAAAAGCGAGGGATTTTTTAAGCCAAGCACTGAGGCACATAGTATAAAAATGCCATTTTTAGGGGTTTTAGACATTTTTTAGGCTGTTTCAGGTTGATTCGACGCTTTAGGGCTAGTGTAGGCTGTTTAAGACCTGCTCGAAACGAAATTTGGCCGGAATTTGGCCTGAAAAGGCACCTTTGTGCCTGAAAATGTGCCTATTCAGGTGAGGCGCTTATGCGGCGCTGCGCTTATGCGTCTAGGTGCGCGCCTAGTGCGCTTTTGACAACATAGGTGATAGGTCTTAATATTCACAAATTGTGATATTCAGGCTCGGTATTTTCATCTGTTACATGCATATTTAAGGTGAAAAGAAATACATATGCGGTCTATGCAGTTAATATCGGTGGGATATCGGCCCTCTACAAAATATCGGTGTCAAATACCGGTTCCGATATTATCGGCGATATTGACCGATATTTGACTGATATTGACCGTTATTTTGGATGCCTTGGTTGATGTGGACTCGGAGGAAGATTTTGTGGCTTACGATTAGATCATGTTTCAAATATTGGCACTTTTGAGTTTCGACTTTTGATATCACTATTAATATTATATATGTTTTACGTTTTATATAAATTCTGCTTGATATTAAAATTACTGAGATGTTGGTCCAGTGGTCAAAAGGCTTGCCCTTCCTAGTGGAGATGCAGGCTCGATTTCCACTTGGGCCATTTTCGAGGGACATCTGGGTGAAGGGACGAATCGAGGCTTTAATCCCTGGTTCGAACCTGATGGGGGTGAGGGTTTACGGATTCCATCCGGTTTCCGCGCATCAGGGGGGCACGGTCTCATGGTGGTCGAGGAGTCGACCTTGGACATAGCCCCGAGCAGGGTGGGTTTACACGTGAGATTCTTTGCCCAAAAAAAATTATTAAAATTACTGATATCCCACCGCGATAACCTATATCTCAAATATCGGCCCTTGACCGATATATGATTTTGGTCCGCATTAACTGCATGGTATGCAGTGTCCAATCATGTAGCAGACGTCACTAACGCGAGAGGTTAACCATCTGTTCTTTTAGGGTCTCAAAGTGTGCTTCTTTGACCTTGCCCGCTATAAGTCAGATGCATTCTTTCTATATCTTTATGCATGTATGTATGCATGCAGCATGTTCATACATCATGAGTTATTGATTTACTTTATCCAAATTCCATCATGGTATTTTTTTTTCTCTACTAAGTATTTCCCTTGAATGCATTGGTACATTATAATGGTGGGGTAGATGGGAGATGAGGGCCAAAGGTATACTGTGGATGATGCACTTGCAGCAGTTGGGTTCGGGAAATTCCAAATTCTAGTGCTTGCGTATGCAGGGATGGGCTGGATTTCAGAAGCCATGGAGATGATGCTTCTTTCATTTGTTGGACCTGCACTCCAGTCCGCATGGAATCTTTCTTCTCATCAAGAGAGCATGATAACTAGCGTTGTCTTTGCTGGCATGTTGGTTGGTGCTTATTCATGGGGTGTTGTTTCAGATAAGCATGGAAGGAGGTATAGTTTCTCTCTGTTATTTTTTTATAATGTTAACTCTCTTCCATTACAACTTCAAATTTCAAAGGAACCACAAAGTATGTTACCTAGGTGGAAATTTCGATCCGTTTATTTATGAAAGGGTTGATTTGTGTTGTGTTGTATGGCAAACGGATTAAATAAAAAAATAGCTAAAAAGGGAATGGTTAAACGGGTCGAATGGGCATAGTTGTCAATAGCGGTTATAGCGCTCGCTGTAGCACGCTACGTAGCATTGCGTCCATATGGCGCTATAGGGTTTATGGCGACAAATAGCGACTGTAATTTTTTTTATAAATATAAATAGTGATACCCATTAGGGTTCTTTTGTTTCACGATTGAAAAAAGAAGCATATTTAGATGAAATATACATGTAAAAATTGTGTATTTTGATAAAATAGACACGTAAAATATTTCTTAAATTTTATACTACTTTATCGCTAAACATGAAATAGCAAACGCTATTTTGTCGCTATCGCTACGCAACATATATGCAGCTTGTCGCTATCGTCCCTCTATTTGCTATTGACAACTATCCGAACGGGTTTGAAAGTTGCCAAGAGTTATCATTTTATTCAAAACTATAGATCACTAACGAACCCTCATTGTTTTAGTAAATTCATAACTATCACATTAATTTTTTGTAATTTTTTTTAACAAAAAGGACCAAAGCTTCTTTTGCGGGTAAAGTTTCAACCCGTAAAAAAATGGTCCGTTTCTTCCCAAACTTGTTATGACCCTTACCAACCTGTGTAACGATTTTTCTTCACACTATATTTGCATTCTTTTAGTTTTAGATTTTATTATACAAGTGGTATTCTCTCTTCTTAGGTCCTATCCACATGAGAATGGATTAATTATTTTTTAACCAAATTTGCAACAACCTCAATTTTCATCAGAATTCATCGCTATAAAATTTGCTTACTGAATTACCGGATATGTGTTGTTAACTATCTTGCAGGAATGGATTCCTTATTACGGCAACGGTTACTTGTGTGGCTGGTTTGCTGAGTTCTTTAGCTCCTAATTATATTTGTTTGATTATTCTACGCTGCCTCGTTGGTATCGGTCTGGGAGGCGGGCCTGTACTCTCTTCTTGGTTTTTAGAGTTCATCCCCGCTCCAAGCAGAGGCACTTGGATGGTCGTGTTTTCTGCCTTTTGGACTGTCGGAACTATTTTTGAAGCATCCGTTGCATGGGTATGGGTTCACTTCCACTATAACGTTTCCTAACTTCAAGTTGATTGCAATATTCCAGTTTTCTAGCTTCTTAGTTTATAGTTTATGTAGAGTAAAATGCCATTTTTGTTCCAGAGGTTTGGTCAGTTTTGCGACTTTCGTCTAAAGGTTTGTGTTTCCGCATCTGGATCCAAAAAGTTTGAAATCTTGTCATTTTCGTCTGGCTCGTTAACTCCATCCATTTTTCTCCGTTAAGTCAGGGGTATTTCCATCTTATTTGTTAACTTAAGGGGCAATTTGGTCTAACGGATTTGGTCAGGGGTATTTTAAATGGTTGTACATAAAGTGAAAAAGATCGAATTGCCTTTTAAGTTAACAAAAAAGACAAAAGTAGCCCTGACTTAAAGAAGAAAAATGGATGAGTTAACGAGGCGGATGACAATGGCAAGATTTCAAACCTTTTGGATGCGGAAAAACAAACATTTGGAAGAAAGTCGCAAAACTGGCCAAACCTCAGGGACGAAAACCGCGTTTTACTCGTTTATTTATTTATTTATTTTTGTAGTTTGTGATGCCAACGTTGGGATGGAGATGGTTACTTGCGTTCTCATCTCTTCCTTCATCGCTGCTACTTATTTTCTACCGGGTAGTCCCAGAATCTCCTAGATATCTATGCTTAAAAGGGAGGGTAACCGAAGCGCGTATAATCTTGGAGAAAGTTGCAAAAGTTAACGGGCAGCCACTTCCCGAGGGAGTTCTTGTTTCCGATCACGAAATCCAGTTGAACGAAAAGTCAACTGAAGCAGAAGAGGCACACTTACTCTCCTCCCCCAACGGTGAAACCGTTGAGCATGGTACAAAACAAAATGGCTCAACAATGGCTATGCTCTTTTCGCCTGAACTGATCAAGCCCACACTGCTTTTATGGGTCGTCTTCTTTGGGAACGCTTTCTCGTATTATGGTCTTGTTCTTCTAACCACCGAGTTGCACAATGGTCGAAACAGCTGTGTACCTGCTCATTTGCAACCTAAACATCAGGAGCTTAGCTATAGAGACATTTTCATCACTAGTTTTGCAGGTATGCGCACCATGCACTTGTGTTTATGACTGAAAGTAAATGCATAAAAATCGTTGAACCTTTTCGAGATGGTTGGGTTGGATTACGGGTTGAAACGGGCCGTGGCATGTGTAATTTTTGTTACTCATCAGAACGGATTGAGTTGATCTACAAACTTTTTTTTCTATTTTACTACATTTATAAATAAAGAACATAATATGGTTATGAAAACTATCTTATTAAAAAAATGCTTATCTGTTTTGAGGTTGTAAGCATTTGAATACTAATTCGGGCCACTTCCGACCCATTTAAGCCTTTCCAAATTTTTAAAAGTTACCCATTTGACATGATGGAAATTAATGTTTGACGGTTCAATAATATCATAAAAAACCAATATAGTTTCTTATTTTTTCTAAAACAATCCCTCAGCGTATGATTTTGATGTATTAAAGTACCTAAGTTAATTGTATGTATGACTTGTTAACTCTTAAGTTAGTTAAAATAAGATAGCATAGTTTCTTCTGCAAAAATGTTGAATGTCACTTTCTCAAATTTTGATCAATTTACAAGTTAACAAATCATTATATTCAATATCATAAGCATGTGCATATTAGACAAGTTTAGGGACTTTAATATACAAAAATTAGTTTAGTGACTTTTTCATGCATTGTTTACAAGTTAATGGACTTTAATATATCAAAATTAAGTCGAGGGGCTTTTTCGTTAGAAAATAAGAAAAAATACTTGTTTTTTTATGACATTAACTCTATTTTGTTTTTATACATTCTTCACTTTGGAATATGACTGACCTTTAATTTGCTTCTAGAGTTCCCGGGGCTGCTTATATCGGCTTTTACAATCGACAAGCTTGGTCGTAAGCTCTCGATGTCAATAATGTTCTTCCTCTGCTGTCTTTTCTTGCTCCCATTGGTATCCCATCAACCTCAAACCGTCACAACCGCTCTTCTATTTTTGGCTCGGATATGCATCACCACAACGTTCACAGTGGTCTACATATACGCCCCAGAGGTGAATATACAACCATTCTTTTAACTTGAATATTTGTCTATGTGAATTTAGTTAAAAGTTAACTTTCAACTGTCTAACTACATTCTCTTCATCTGTCATTGTAGATATACCCGACATCAGTGAGAACGACGGGTGTTGGTGTGGGCAGCTCGGTGGGACGAATTGGCGGAATGATATGTCCTCTGGTGGCCGTCGGTTTGATACATGGATGTCATCAAACTGCAGCCATCTTATTATTTGAGTTTGTTATTTTTTCTTCAGGTGTATGTGTACTGCTTTTTCCGTTTGAAACAAGCGGTCGTGATCTTACTGATCATGCTACTACTGTTCCTGAAAAGGTGAGCACGATAACTACAGCGTGAAAGACGGGTTATTTCCGCCATCGGGTGATCGGTTGAGGTGTAGTAGAATGAGTGTTTTGGCACATCTTCATGGAAGATGTTAAATTAGTTTACATATATCATATATGGTAGCTAGGAAAAGGAACTCTATGAAACACATACAATGGTCATAGCTGTAACTAAGAGGGGATATGTTTGTAGTTTACATTGATATATTATTTCATGTATGAATAAGAAATTCTTTTTTGCATTCCATGTTGATTATTTATAAAATACTAGCGTCATAAAAATAATTAGACACGCGGATTGGATAAGAGAAATATTTGGATATTTTTATGTAAAATTTAAAAGAAGAAAAAATTGGTGTCATATGGTGTTTGCTCGCTATACAAGTGAGCTGAGTTCGAATTAAGATTTGGTGGTATTAGACGTAAAATGTTTTTAAAAAACTAAAAATAAAATAGTAGTTTTAGTAAATGGAATAGAAAAACAAAAGAGAGAAGAAAACCAGGATTTAAATAATGGGTATTTATGTTTTGACTAGGTTATTTAACAACTTAGATCAACCTGTTTATCTTAACGAGCTGAAATTTTAAGCTTGAGCTTAACTTGTAAAAAGCTTGAGTCAGCTCGTGGGTCTCTTCGTTGATGCAACTCGTTTATTCTTTCCAAATTTTTACGAAATATTACTTTTCTTTTGCATTTATGCAAAAGCTATGAACAGATTCAACATGAGTTAATTAAGTGAGCCAACAAGCTTAGAGTATTGCAAAACTTGAGCTTTGTAAAATCAAAACCGATTGTTACATGGATTATAACTTATAAATCTTAAATTCTAGGCTTAATGCAAATCACCCAAACAAGCACACCATAACTCAAACTCAGTTCATTACAAACCAAGACAACTTAACTTCGCTTGACTCGTTTACAAACTGAGCCACCTCGTCTTTACAACAACTTTTTTTTTCAAACCAACCTGGAGAAAAACCACTTTTAACATCACAACATATTTATCAACCAATTGTTGGAACCAAAATCCATTTCTGCCCTTAACATCACCTCATCTTTGGGTGGGTTAGGGGAAAACACTTTTGTGTGGACTTTACAAGCGTGTTCTCTATTGTTGGGCTTTGGACAATGGGTTTATTGCTCGCCAAACAATGTTGAAGGTGAAATTAGGTAAAGTGGCTAAACACAAAAAAACTTGCTTGGAGAACATACACGTGTTTATCCCCTTTGTTTTTTTATATATTTGGTTCATTGGCCCCTAAAGGCTATGGAATTCCTGAACAAGGTTCAAGGAGTAGTCAATAGTAATTTCTCGAGCCCTAAGACCCATAGCTTTGTCTTTAGTAAGATCGACTTTGCTATGCAAAAGGGAGTTGTAGCTTAACTTGTTGCCCGTTTAATTGTCACACTTGTGTTAATTGGTTGTTTTGGTGTTAGACCACACGATGTGGGCGTGGAAATCTGGCGTTATTGCCTCTCCCTGCCGTGCACACCGGCCTGCCAATGGCGTGGAGGGCGGCGTTTAGCTTGAGGCGACATGTTTTCCACCGACGTGGATGTTTAACGTGGGTCGCCGTGTCAAGTTATGAGTGAGTGTTGGGTGCCAATGGTAAAATTTTATTTTTTTACTTTCTAAAATTATATAACCTCCCCTATATAAACAATCCACTTCTTTCATTTTTTTTACAAACTCTCATTTCCTCTTAACTTTTTTACACTTAAAAAATTCCAAGAAAATGGCAACGATTCCGTGGACCGAAGAAGAAGACATCGCGTTGTGTGAGTCGTGGGTCGAAGCGCTAACCCACTACACACCTCGTAATCGCTCTAATGGTTCATTTTAGGGGAGAATTTTCCAACAATTTTGCATTCATAAGGGTGACACCACCCAAACCGTGGATGCACTTTCTTTGCGTTTTAGGACTATCCGTTTGGATAGTGAAACATTTGAGACGGTACACAACGCGGTGGAAAATGAGGGTGGCGACCTTGCGAAGGATGACATCATACAAGTCGCCCTCATCAACTATAGGCACGCCTACAATCGTAACTTCAAACACATTTCGGCGTGACTGATAATTAGATTTTTGTTTAATTATGTTTAGGTTTAATGTTTAGTTTTAATTATCTAATGTTTTTTTTTAGTTTTTTTGTGTGTGTTTTAGTTTCATTTTTTTAATTATGTAATGTTTTTATATTTTAAATTATGTAATGTTTTTTCTATTAATGTTATCTGTTTAGTTAGTATTAATGTTTTTTCTTAAATTTAATAGATTATATAATACTCTAATTTTCAACATTTGTGTGCAATAGGAGTTGTACCATGTGCTTCGTTGGTTTATGTGCATATGGTTGTTGTATTTGTTGCATTAGGGAGTTGTAAGGTGGTATTTTGTTAAACCATTTGATGGTATTCTGTTGTGGGTTTAAAAACCAAGTTTTCACACTTCTCTCATCATTTTTTTTCCCAAAGAAATCACACCTGATTTCTCTCTCTAAAAATTGCAGCGCCATTGTTATGGTGACGCCACCCATATCCGTCGTCATAACCACCAAGATAACACCTAACCTCCGCAAACCTAACATCTTCGGTCGGTTGTGATGGCGTCGGGTGAAGCGCTTTGACGGTGGTGATTGGGTCGGTGTTGCCAGTGGTGATGAAGCCGATTTTGCTCTACTGTTGGTATTCTAAACAGAGAAACAAAAAGTGAAGTGGGTTTGCCCCGCCGTTGCCGGCGGCTCCAGCCGTCTATGGCGGCGGCGGACACACAATGTGCAATGGGTGTTGCTCCGTCGTTACCGGCGGCTCCGACCGTATATGGTGGCGGCGGATTTAGAAGATGCGATGGTTGTTACCCCGTCGTTGCCAGTGGCTACGACCGTCTATGGCGGCGATGGTGTAACAACCCGACTTTTTTAAAGTCAAAGTACAAGTCAAAGTCAAAGTCAAAGGAAGAAAAGATTGCTAATCAGGTCTGTCATTTCTGACTTAATTATTGCTTGTACTCTTTGACTCGATAATCGATACTTTAATTAACGGTATTTTCGTTTACGATTTGTAATATGTGAAGTAACAATGCGATAAACATAACTAAACGCTAATCTACTTAACGATATCTTATCGCTATCGCATCGCAACTCGAATCACATTTATTGGATATTATTCTATGTGTGTGTGTTATTATGTGTTTACTTGTGCATGTTTATATTTGTTTGAGGAGTTATTCGTAAACGCAATCACAACACTATCGCATCGCAATCTAATCGCAAACGCTAAACGCAAATTGAAGTACTTGTATGTTGTTATGTGTTAGTTATGTTATTTGTGTAACTATTATTTAAAACTATCGCATCGCTTACTTGCAACTCGCTAAAACGCATCGCAACGCTCAACGCACGAAACGGAAGTCGGAAACTAACTCGCACGTGCCGTCCGATCGAACGACCGTTCGATCGAATGGTCATCCGATCGGATGGCCATCCGATTGAACAGCCGTCCGACCCACTTAACTTGCACCGCCTTTGTCATCTTCACCTATAAATACCTCACCTGTCACATCAACTGTTCATTGATGTGACAGCTCCCTCCGACCAGTGCACTCTCAGGCTCTTTTCTCTCGATTTCTCGCGATTCTTGTAAGTTCTCACACTAAATCTTGTACTTCCTAGTTCATTACCCACTTTCTCATCGAATTCACCAACAAATCTCACATTTCCAGCGTGAAATCCTTTGATTCGGGTTGTTCTAAGGTGACGTCATCATGGAGTTCTTATGAACATTGAAGTGTGACCTCATCTCATCAATAATGGTTCGGATCTAATGGATTTCTACATGTTTAAACACTGATTTCATCATAATCTAAACATTTTCCAACTAATTTCAAACTTTTCTTCAACATCTTTCACTTTTCACTCAAAACCGTTAGAATCTGGACTCGTTCGGGCCCTCCACTCATTCCCAAGTAAGGAACCGGTCTGAGAATGGAATTCTAGCGAAGAGACGACCGACTCACGGGTTGAATATGAAACTCCGTCAAGAACAGTAAGTCTGACCGAATGGGGTGATTCCCGTCCGAGCAGATGAGCTAAACTTGGTGTGGTTTCCATTGTTTAACACGTCATCATGCCGTCTCGGTTAAACCGTAAAACTTTACAACTTAACTGATTCCATGAGTTTTCAAACGAAACGGTCGCTCAAACGAATAGCCGTCCGATCGGACGACCATCCGATCGAACGACTATTCGACCAGGTGACTTGTGATTTTCAACACTTAAACAATTTTCAAAACTTCGAAGAATACCAACGTCCACTCGGATCATCATCCGATCGAACGGCCATCCGTCCGACCGGATGACTGGACATATAGAGATACTTTCCACTTTTTAAAATGCTACAACGAAAACTTCAAAGTTCAAACATTTCACACACACACTCATTCCAACGAATGACCCTCCGACCGAATGGTCATCCGTCCGGATGACCCTCCGTCCGGACGGTCATCCGATCGGACTACCATTCGTCACTCAACTCGCCCGACGCACTGTTTAACGCATTGTTCAACGCTTATACTGTCGTACTGTTATCAAGCTAATCTCTCAAGCGCTCCCTTCAATCCAAGCTTGTGTTTATTTACTATACACGAACTGTGAGTATACTCGATCCCTTTTTGCTTAACGCACTTTTGGGTGTTACATACGTTACTTATATCAAATCACTTCGACACACAACGCAACTACTTTTATACGCTAACCGCTCTGCATGTTATACGTGTTATTCGATGAATGCTTGTATGTTATGTTTACTCAGTGATTGTTGCCTGACACCTTAGCAACGATAGTACTATAGTTTGGACTCAGCACCTGCCGTGGACAGGGGTTGTTAAGGGTATTTCTTCACATGTCACAGTGGTGATATGTGTTGCGCATTCTACAACTCGCAGTCATGTCTGTACATATTTCATTGTCGATAGCTTACATGCTTAACATTTCTACGTGTTACATGCTGGTTATGCGTAAATCGCTTTCGCTATTATTATATTATTAAACTTGTATGCTCACCTTTACACTATGTGTATTGACCTATTTTAACGTATGTGACAGGTGCTTAGGATGCTTGCTATGCTATGTTTGCTGAAAGTCATGGAATCAAGTTTAGGTGGTCTAGAAACAAACTAAATAATTTATGAGTTGTCGGAACAATATCTGTCTTTGAGAACAACATCTGTAATATTTATTTGTGCTTTATATGTTATGGTATGGGACATAACATTAAATATATTGTCGCTAATAGTGTTATGGATTCTCTTGGACAATCTGTTTCGCTCAGTACCACGCCCCGATGATTCCGCCATCGGTTGGGGTGTGACAGATGGATTGTGGTTGTCTGTGGGTTTGTTTGTGCCTTTATAAATGTTGTGAAAACTTCTAGCTTCCCCGGCGGATATGGCGACCCGGGTAGATCTAAGTTGATAAACGTTGTGAAAACTTCTGGCTTCCCCTCATCATGCCCCAATTCTTCTAGATCTGCTCAAATCTACCATGGAAAACTCCAAGGTCGACGATTTTTCAAGAACCGTGTCCCCGCCTAAAATAGTGCGGATGGTCGACGATGAAGAACATGATTGTAACGCCCATATTTCTTATTCCAAAGAAGTATTATTATTTACAAAATTCGGGCATGACCCGTTCGTATAATGAACAATTCCCTATAAGAACTTAAACATGACGCAGCGGAAAATATGAGCCAAAAAATTTTCTTTCTTATTTAGACCCATTACTTATTTAAAAGCTCAAATACAAATGATAAACATTTACAAAAAAAAAAAAGGATTAACAATAACCACATAAAAGTAACTCTTCAAGACAATACATAAATCAAACTATGTGGCCGTTCTTCCCGTACAATCCTTAATTTGGGGCTCGATCAATGCATGCTTATCTTCGATAGTAGTGGTAGAGATACGTGCAATACCTGTGAACATCACATACAACTTAACCATTAGTCATTGACAACGTTATACAACATGATTCTCATATAATCTAATAGTGAATAACATTTAACAATGAAACTTTGATTTATTTAACTATCCTCTCGTATTTTCTTATTCAGAGTTCGACTTCGATACTTCAAGAACCCGGTGTTCATATACCTGCAATACATTTCAATCTCAAACACACCATTAGCAATCATTAATGCTCGAATATAATGAAACCATTCCGTACCATTCCTTTATACATTTATAACATTTCGCATTCAAAAACGTATAGATTCCTAATTTTTACGTGCATTCATAGCAACCACTTCCTACTTACATATATTATTATTATTTTTTTTTTCAGCCCCTTCACCCGGCCGGGTCGGATTAACCACCTGGCCGTGTCAGCTAACCATATATTTTTCACAGAACCTTCACCCGGCCGTGTCAGCTCACCACCCGGCCGTGTCAGCTCACCACTTTTCCCAGCCATTAATTCTTACCGAAACGGACATAACTCTCTCATTTTTGATCTGTTTTACCCGATTCTTTTTCCTACGCACCCGTAATTTAATTACGGATCCGTTTATCACTTCGGGTCACATCAAAAGCTGATTTATAAGCAAACGGGTTATAAACCCCTTTATACATTATTTGACCCGTCTAATCCTACTAGTTTACTTTCATTATAAATAACTCTTTTGTTATACTAAAATAATACTTACCTCAATACTTCTCATTCATTACATGATTCTTGCATATTTTTCTACACATAAATATTAAATACTACGTACATACTAAGAAGTGAATTGGAATCACTTACCTCGTGCGCCCGAGTTTGTGCATAGCTTCTTTATTTACCCTTGATCCGTTAGCCTTCCATTCTTGAGTCCATGTCAATTGGGATTCCTATCATTTCAAGTCATTACGTCCATATCATAGTTAGTATGCATGTTCGTTCATATCACATCCATTCCTAGCTCTTAGCTACATAGACTTTCATTAGTCAAGCTTATCATGCATATGACATGAACCGACAACCACAATATTCAACATTCACTCACTCAAATTTATTATCATACGTACGTACACATAATTGTTCTAACACATATACAAGATGCTTTAAAATCTCATAAACATATTCATAAGTCTAATCATGCCACTCGCATATTCGTTGACTTTTTAGAAAGTCAATGGTTATACCTACTTATTCACAAGATCAATTTTACACATAGTAACGCTTTAAACACACCTTAACAACTGTAAACATTCACCCGAAGCAATATTTAGTGTTTAGTAAATTGGTGACTAGAAAATCATATGTTTTAAGTTCATAAAACACGTTATTTTCATTGCTGCATTTTTCACGCAGCAGCTGTTCGGGGTCACTTTCCCCCTTTTTAATCACATAATCTGACTTCGACTTTCAAATAAGAAATGTAATATGCGAAACAAGCTTTTCAACGATATAAGGCTCGTTGTCTAACTCCTAATAACGAATGAGATACGACCTTTACAAAATGACTATCTAGGGTTGTCAAAAGTGACGAATTTACTAACTTTTCATGCTGTTTTGACCCACTAAATCTCATAACCAGCCTCTTGTGACCAAATATGAAATGTAATATGCGAAACAAGATTTTCAACGATATAAGGCTCGTTGTCTAACTCCTAATAACGAATGAGATACGGCCTTTACAAAATAACTATCTAGGGCTGTCAAAAGTGATGAATTTACTAACTTTTCATGCTGTTTTGACCCACTAAATCTCATAACTAGCCTCTTGTGACCAAATATGAAATGTAATATGCGAAACAAGCTTTTCAACGATATAAGGCTCGTTGTCTAACTCCTAATAACGAATGAGATACGGCCTTTACAAGATGACTATTTAGGGCTGTCAAAAGTGACGAATTTACTAACTTTTTAACACAAATTTGAATCAATTCAAGTTTCATGTAGGCATTTTATCAAACACTTGATGGGTTTCACATTAATAGAATATATACAAGTATCTTATGTTCATCTTCCTATTCTTGCCTTTAAAAATTCAAATACTATTGAAATCGACCTAAAATCACACCATACTCAAACTATCAAACAAACATTCATCGCATACAACATGCTACATCAATTTTTGAACAAGAATTCGACATAGGTGTTATACCCATGTCCCCACTTTCATTAGCCCAAGTGGGTTTCATCTTCAAACCTCAATTAACACCAAAATCTTGATAAATTCACAGTCCATATGATAATTCTAACATATATTCGTGCTCGATTTCATAAAATTTCATGAATTGATCATAACCTAATTCATACAAAAATCATCAAATCCAAAATTACCACTTACCATGTGTTTTACAGAGTTGAACAATCAAGAATCTTGTTCATGCAAGTTCGATTTCAGCCAAAATCCATCCAATTTGGTCAATTAGGGTTTGAGAAGGGGTTTCCCCCTTCTTTCTCTTCTCTGGTCGAACACCCACATACGCCCAGGTGTGGGTGTGGGGTTTTTAATTTTATTTTTTTATATTTTATCTTTTCACACATTCAAAACTAACCCCTCATGTTTGTCCCTTAATCATAATTGACCCAATTTCATTTCTTTTCTTGTTTTGCTAGGCATTTAACTAGGTTTAATAACCTAGTTATTACATTTCCTTCTTTTAAACGCGTTAACATACTGGCAACTAAGTAATTCGAATTTTAGGGCGTTACAAATCTACCCTCCTTAAAGAAGGTTTCGTCCCCGAAACCTCTTTCTTTTCTGCCATAAACCGTCTAGTTTTATTCTCGTTTGTTCATTCATTCGAGTTACATTGGAAGACTTACATAAGCATGTTGTGAGAATTTACACTAGTCACACATCCCATAGTCATCATTATTTCATTCATTTCTGCATACAATCTGGTTCACTCGTACGCATTCAACACATCGTACTCATTCATGCATATAATCATCTAACAATAGACCTACTTATAAACGAGTTTCGTCCCTTCGTACAAATAACATATTTTAACACATTTGTAGGTTCAAGTTCTATTCACATATAGGTTTTAGAGTCTAAGGCGAGCTTTCATTTTAAACCCGCCGCAATTTACGGCTATCATCCGTGTCTTACGGTTACTACTTGCTGGTTAAACTCATTTCATGGTTTACTTATTAGGCACTAGCATTCATACAGCTCGATGACATTAAGTTCGAGTTGAAATTCATTCCTTGGTCGACCTATAAGAGTCAAACCTTCCTTTTCATGTCACATTTTGTGCTATCAATAATTCATACAGAAGTTCAATCTTAGCGTAAAATTTTATATTCATCTATTAAATAATTTGCTAACCTTACTTCCTTGACGCAATACTTGAACATGCAGAAACGAGCCGGTCCTCTTCGTCACCATCCATACCATGTTTCGGATTGACCTCATTCATCCGTGTGACGAGCTTTCGCTTATGAACATTCTTTCACTGACCTTACTAGGATTATCACATCCTGTTTCCTTATTTATATATTAATACTTTCTCAACTCCTTCGTAGAACATTGATGCGTTCCACCTATACAAAACAGGTCTATACGTGACCATTTCTTAACATATCATTTTAGTTGTTTGACCCATTCACGATGGTTCAATACATAGTTGTTCTTCCGCAATTCTTTAACTTATTTATCAACTTCTGCAGTTTGACTTTTCAAAGTCAACCTGCCACTTCTTTCTTTTTATGAATACACATAACGAAGTACATGTTTGTACTTCTTGTCAATTCAAGCATATATTTAATTTCATCGCTTTATGCTTTAGTGCTCCTCACGTACGCTTGTCATTTCCATTAAAGCATAGGTCTTTCGCCCGGGTCATAACCCGTCATTCACTTTGACTCTCTAGAGTCAAGTATCAACATATTTCACGCTTGTAATTTATCCAATGTTTATTTCTTACGGCTACAACTTCTTGCCACATCAACCGTTTTCGATGTTTCATACCTACTTAATGGACCAAACTAATCTATCCATTCTTTATTACTTCTTTTATTATTAACAATTCATCTTCATTCGGCTTCTCAAGAGTCAAACTACAATCACCTTTTTACCCGCATTTTATTACTTGCTTTATTACTTATCATTATATTTCGTTTGACCTTCGGAAGTCTACTTTGTAAATACAATCTTACATATGCCTATCGATTATTCTATCCTGACGCATCCATATCTAGTCGAGTCATAAACTCCTATTAAATGCATAACTTTTATACATACCTGGCACGAGTCGAAATCCCTTGACTTGTTATCCATATTTTGCTTGACTATTTGTAAGTCCCGAATAACCGGATCTTTCAATGATATCAAACCTAATCTTGTGAGAGTGCGGAAACCAATCACAAGATGATTCAAGATAAACTGAAAAATATGAAAAACAAGAACACCGAAATAACTTTTAACTCACACACGTTTCGATTACTTTAACAAGCAAAAACGTCTGGTATGAGTACACCACAATCAAAACGATCGCCTTCCTCTCTAGCTCTCTAGAATTGTAACAATGAGGTTCCAACCCTAAAACAAGTTAGAAACTTGTTTATATACCTACTAAAGCCCACTTCCCTACATGGGCTCCCCTTGGGCCTGCTTGGCCCACATGGCCTAAAGCTTAGCCCAAGTGACCTTTAAAGGTCCACAACCTAATATAAACTAACCCGGTATGGCCCAGCTCGTAACCATAACCCGTTGTGTTAATTTGATGCGTCAGTCTCACACTTTAGGGCCTAACAATCTCCCCCTAGACTGATGCCATCAAATTGTCTTCATACCATGAATTCAGCAACGTCTTCAACGAAGTCTATGGTTGTCTCTATGCTGCAGATGTTGTGGAAGTTCTTGACTTCTGAACTCTCAGCACTGGGTCTCTTTCTTCAGCTTTTGTGGTTAGCTTCATATCAGGATCTCGATCAGCATTTGCTTGAAAATCTTGTGAAAAAAAAATGTGAGAGGAGGATTCTCAGCAGCTCTTTTCTTCTTCAATCTTTGTCTTTCAAGCAGATTCATGGTACTTCTTCAAATGTACTTTCACTGTCAGACAGCGTTTCGTATCCGGTTCTTCTGACTCAGGTACATCTTGCTGTTGTGCTGCTTCAGGCTTCTTCAGCAATTAACAGCATCTCAGTCTTCATCAACCCCTGTTCTTGATTGAAATCAAGTTCTGCACATGCTCACAAACTCATAAGCAAACATTTCTTATGCAACAGGGAGAGTACCATATGAACACTAGGTACATCCAAGTACTTGTACTCGGATTTCACAATTTAAATTCTTTCAACTTTTGATGATCAGTCAAATCTTCAAGAACGGTTACATTTTTAATTTTAAGAAAACAAATAAGCACTCTATTTTTGGATTTTTGATTTATAGAAAAGCAAAACATTTTTGAATTTTTTTATTTTTTAAGAACTAAAAACAAATAAAATACTCAAAATATAAACAACTACCATAATATACAATTACAATTGCAATGGGATCAAAATTCGTTCTCAGGCAGACTAAGGAACACTTTTCAGTACGAGCCTAATCAAACTGGTCTATGCGATTGCCAATATGTTTGTCCACTTAAACTTTAACGCTCAACTTTCAATTTTTTCAACTTCGTGATATGCTTTAGGTAATATTATACTATTATACCCGTGTGTCCCATTCCAAGACATACCCCCGCGATCAAGGTAAGCACAACGATTCATCGTAGCAAGTGAGTATACTGATGTCATCCTTTAAGATATCCTGACTGTGTCTAGGTCTGCATATAATCTGTTTTATCATGTTTTGATTTATTAACAATGAACACCCAAATAAATACTAATCAAATCCTGGAAATATAAACAGCACACTCTATCATGCAAGTATCTTCCCTACCACATATTTCACAAGTCCAATCCAGATTTCTGAAATCTTAACTGGGAATAGATTGAGAAGAGAACAGAATAGATCTTAAGTAGAAATGGTATAATATACAGATCAAATGAGTTTTTCTCAATTTGATATAGGTTTCTTGGGTTTCTTTTGGGCACTTGAGGGCCTCTTTCGGGTGTATTAGATCTATAGCGCGACAACGTACAGCTAGGTCAGCATGTATCTGGATGCAGCAGAAGCTGTCGTTGCCTAGCACCTCCAGGTCAGCATATATCTGGATGCAGCAGAGGAGGTACACGACTTTTTCAGAGAAGATTTCAGAATCAGATCAAAATTGTGTGTATCGGGATAACATACAGACATTATAATAGAAATGAGCTAATTCCAAGTGACTTTCTTTCCTGGGTTCATGTACAATTTTAGTTCTGAACAGAAGGACAACCAAGATATCCCCGGATGATTCAACAATATAAAGACCCAAAACCTCAGATGTTGGCTATCTATCAACGCAAGATTTAAGACCATAAAATCATACGCCGTTGGTATGTTACCCACATGGTACATAGTTCGTTATGTTTATATCACTTAGTATCTTTTATCCTTTTGAGCGTCAAGCCTATCGACATATCACAGTAGATCCTAGTCTTTTCAGCTATGGCACCTTACATGTGTTAGTCAAAACCCTTTAACACGAACATTTATTTCACTTCCCATATCATGCAATTTTTCTTTTTGGCTTTTTTTTTTATTTTTCAAATGTTTTTATATTTTTCTCATTTTCTCCCCCTAAAACAATACATATTTACAGCAAACTCTTTTTGTATTTTCTGAGTTTTCTCCCCCTAAACTCTATATCTATCTATATGTTCCTCTCCCCCCCTAAATTTGTGCATAAATCTTGTATTTTTGCGCAAATTTACCATTTACTAGAGAAAGGACACTATATATACAAAATAATGAACTAAGAAAGAGAGAAAATATTTTTGTTTAACCGTTCCGTCATTAGATTGAAGACTAATCAAATTCAAATCAAAGTACTGAATTTAAACGGTACCTTTTGCTGATCATTTCTTACTTCTTTAATCTCCTCCAAAGGAAACATATCATCTGTAAAAAAAATTTGAACTTTTTGCAACAGTGAAATGTTACCCGTTTTTATCTCTGGAACAACCGCTATCAACATTCCAGAGATTGTTAACAGCTCCTCCTTAGTTGTTCCTGAAAAGTAAGGAGATTAGTAAGACATTGGTACCCAGGCCATCGTGGTCCTGGGATTTCCTGAAGCATCAAAATAAGACACTTCTTTTAAACATAGGTCCCCTTTCGTCTCAAGGATTGGAGATGTTGCTGCTTTGGATTTGGGTTTCCAAATCTGTTTCGGTCTAGCAAACGCGTTTGTTGCCTTCGGTTGAGCAACTTTAGTTGTTTCAGGTTTGTTAGTTTTAGAAAAACATTTTTGTTCCTGAACAGCCTTGCGTTTGTTTTTAGCAGCATTCCAATCCCCATCAGAAGGTTTAACCTTGGGATTCACATTCTTCATTGCCTTAGGTGATGAAACCTTCATTGGCTTAGAATGGTAGTTATCCTTAGGTGTAACCCTCTGATTTTGAGCATAATACGGTTCATGGGGATGATTTGTGCAGTTCCGAGCAATGTGACCAGCAATGCCGCAATTGAAGCATGTTTGTCTTTTCATGTAGAAGGCATTCTGATCATCTTGTGTAGCTCTTGCAGGCCCTGAAGGATGAACTGGTCCTTTTTGTGCTTGTTTTCCTTGCACATTTCTTGCAAACGAGGATGAATTTGGATGTCTATACTTGTCGTTTGCTGGGGCCTTCTGTGGTGGAGATTTCTTTTGATTTTTCTTGTTTTGTTTAGACTGTAAGTCTTGTTCAGAAATCTCACCAGTCTTTCCGAAAGCTTTGTTAGCACAGTCAAATGCATATTTCTCACATTTGCCATTAATGACTGGCTTAACGAAAGCATTTTTCACGTCACGGGTCTTTTGAGAACTATTGCTGCCCGTTGAGGACTGTGGAGAGCCTGATCGTCTGTGATGTTTAGGCTTCTTATTTCCGCGTCCTTTACCTGCTCGCTTCGGCTCTTGTTGCTTGATCTGAACCTTTTCATCTCTAACAAAAGGTTCAGACTGTTTAGCTTGCGCACTTGGAGCCTTGTCCACGTCAATCTTCTCTTCATCCTTCATGTCATCAGCTTTGACAAAATCGGAGAATTCTGGTTTGTTAGATGAAATACCAGAAACTTTAGCAGGAACTTCATCTGAAACATTTGACAAATTTTCAGCACAAGACGGTTCTGCACATGACGCCTTTGAGCTGAATCCACTAGAATCAACTGATTCCAATTTCTCAGAATCAGTTGCTTCAGATGATTCACATTTGGAATCAGATGGTTCAACTGGCTCATTCGTTTCATTTGTCGTTTCAGTCTTTGTTTCACAAGCATCAACGTTTTCGCCCAAACCGTCAGGCCTGAAATTAATCACAGAGCGAAAAACCGAGTTAAAAATATCACACGACGAAATAGAGTCTTGATTAAGTTCATTTATTAAATTTTCATAAGAACCAGACTCTGATGCTTGTTCATCCCCAACTACATTTTCAACTTTTACTTCAACTACTTCATCTGCAGGGGAAGACGAAGCATTAGGATCAAAAGTACCCTTTGAAACAAAATTTACCGAAGGACTCGCTCGTTTATCAAAAGGTCTGCTGTTGATTGATGACTTATCAGTTTTAGGACCGTAAGCCATCTTGTCCTCATTCATCAATTCCTCCTCAGTCATGGGTAAATATGTGTAGTTGTCATTATATGGAGGAGGAACTTGATTGAAACCCAAACCACGCCCTTTATTTTCCTTGTATGCGAGCTGTTGATCACACAAGTTTTTGACCAATTTGCTGGAAGAATCATACTTTTTAATGTTAAGTTCGTTAATTTGATATCTTTCTCTGATATCTTCCAGTTCTTTGATCAAAATGCATACCTTCTCCTGTGCCTCCAAGAAATGGGTTGTTTTTACACTTACATCATCCTTAAGTTTGATGATGTCTTTTCGCTGAGCTTCAATTTTATCTTTATAAAGCTTTTCATTCTTTGATAAAGTAAAATTTTTATTTTTTATGTCGTTGTAGTCTTGAATCAACTCAGCGTTGTGTAACCGATATGCCTCATTTCTTTCTCTACACTCAGGAGTGCAAAAGACAGAAAGTATCTCTTCACGATCACGAGTAATTTCTTGAGCCAGGGGTTTGTTAAACATAAATGCTGAATTTTTTGTGGATGAGCAAACTGCAGCAGATGTGTTGCCTTGAGTAGACTGTTTGCCAGCATTGTCATATGATTTGATGATTGAGATCAGCTCATCCGGCTTCATTCTGTAACAATCGGTTGTCACTATTATCTGATTAACATTGGTAAACCAACTACAGTTTGCCTGATCTGGAATCTCTTTTATAGCATCCAGAAGCTTTCTATTGCTCATGTGAGTAGACACCACCATCTCTGCCTTCTCCATTTTAGAGATCAGTTCAGCAAACCGACCTGTAAGTGCTTCTATAGATTCACCATATGAGTATCTGAATCCTTGGAGTTCCTGCTCAAGCACCTCTCTCTTAGAAGACATTTTTAAGATGTGATCCCCAAAAATGTACGTTTTTAACTATTTCCTCAACACAAGCTCAAAGCGAGAACCTGTGTACTCGCTAACTCAAACCCTTTGCACGCAAATGAACCCGCTTTCTAAACCGCACCCAAAAACCTGTCAGATCTTGTCACAAACAAACTCACCCCTTTTTTTTATAATTATTTTTATTTTATTTTTATTTTTTTTAATTTTTTTTTTATTTTTAAATTAGAATATATAAACTATTTTAATTAAACAATTATTATTATTATTATTAAAGACACCTAATGATAATGTAATGATGAAGTTATGATTATTATAATTATTATTATTATATTAAAAATAACCTAACATAAAGTCCACACCGTCTTCTTCGTTAAACCTGCTGAACCAAAAATGAACGCCACCAAACTGATTAACGTTTTAGACACTACGTTGAGACAGATGATGATGTCGAACAAGATCGATGTAGAGTGGTCGTAGATGGTGAAGAGTTACGGTGATGGCAGGTAGTGAACGAGCAGTTTGTGGTGATAGATATGACTGAAGATGATGGACCAGATACGAAGATCGATGACAACAAATGACAGTGAGTAAAGAAGCAGGTTGTGTAAGGTGGTTATGGATGCAACTGGTTGGTGATGAAGGCGGGTCGTCGGAAGTTAAAAGGAGATGATGGAAGTGAAACCGGAGAAGATAACTAAAGTTGCAGGTTCCGGTGATGATGGTTGTAATAGTGATGACTTGAAACAGATGACAACTTGAAACCTCTATAGCTGTACAACTCGAAACCTTTGTCAAAACAATGGTTGCGACTCAAAATTGAATGACTCAAGACCGTTGTCGAAACAATGGTTGCGACTCGGAATCCGGGTTGCGACTCGAGACCGTGGATGATGATTTTGGTTGCGACTCGAGAGAATTAGTTGAGACCGTGGTGATTGAAGGTTGCGAATCGAGAACTCGGTTGCGACACGGGAACTTCGGACTCGGAACCGTGGTTGCGAGTCAAATGAGTCGAAACCAAAGCAGGACGAATCGAAACCAAAGCAGAATGAGCCGAAACCGTAGATGGTTGCGAGTCGAAACCGTAGATGATTGCGAGTCGAAACCAAACAGGATGAGCCGAAACGGTGGTTGCTACTCGAGACCTTGAAGAAGCTGAATGGAGGTTGCGAGTCGAGACTGTGAATATGTTGAGGAGCCGAGACCAGTTGAAGGCTATGTCCTCGGTTGCGACTCGAAATCAGCAGAGATGTTTACTCGAGACCTCAGAGGATAACTGATATGAAAAAGATGATGACTCTAAACCTTCTAGAAAGTTGAGACTCGAAAACAGATAATGATGAAAATTGATGAGCTGTTGTATATAATAATAATATATGGAAAGTATTAATAACTCAACAACTCTCCACCGAAATCTTTGGGAATTTTTAAATCAAGATATTTTTGGGAAAATAAAGAGATTATGTCTATTCTATAAACAGACTTTTTCAAAATTTAAACACCAAAATATACTAATTTTGATCAAAATTCGATGAACATAACCAAGAACACGAAGAACGCGATGAACGAAAATTCAAAATCTTGAATATTTGATATCACACCGAGCCTAGAAATAGGTTCTAAAGGCTCTGATACCACTTGTAAGTCCCGAATAACCGGATCTTTCAATGATATCAAACCTAATCTTGTGAGAGTGCGGAAACCAATCACAAGATGATTCAAGATAAACTGAAAAATATGAAAAACAAGAACACCGAAATAACTTTTAACTCACACACGTTTCGATTACTTTAACAAGCAAAAACGTCTGGTATGAGTACACTACAATCAAAACGATCGCCTTCCTCTCTAGCTCTCTAGAATTGTAACAATGAGGTTCCAACCCTAAAACAAGTTAGAAACTTGTTTATATACCTACTAAAGCCCACTTCCCTACATGGGCTCCCCTTGGGCCTGCTTGGCCCACATGGCCTAAAGCTTAGCCCAAGTGACCTTTAAAGGTCCACAACCTAATATAAACTAACCCGGTATGGCCCAGCTCGTAACCATAACCCGTTGTGTTAATTTGATGCGTCAGTCTCACACTTTAGGGCCTAACACTATTTCCTTCCAGTTTGTGACATTACATTTCCGTACATCATCCTCACCTACAATTAAATAACTTAACCATTTCAAACATTAATACCTGGTTCAAATGGTACTCACCATTTGACCCGCATAACTCATTTATCCTTTCAGCCATCCTTTCATACAATACTTGAGCGTAATTATATTCATATATTTACATATATATAAGTTCAAAACATAGCAATAGTAATATCCGCTTCACAAGGAATATTTACTCGTTCTATCTTATAATTATTAAAATTTTTGAGCCCTTCACTCTTGTTATCCGTTCTTACTTATCTGATTCGTGCCTATTTACAAATTTCGAACCTTTTCATTCTATCATTCATTCCCTTCTATGTTTCGAATCCGTCTCGCGGTTTCTAACATATCATTCATATCTTTCATCCCTTTCATGTTTCGAATCCGTCTCGCGGATTCTAACATATCATTCATATCTTTCATTCTTTGAATCCGTCTCGCGGATTCTAACATATCATTCATATCTTTCATTCTTTGAATCCGTCTCGCGGATTCAAACTTTGCATTCATATCTTGTTGATCCGTACTTTCTTACGGATTCAACATTCTTCATTCTTATCATTTATACTTTTTACTCTTACGTAGGATCCTCAATTTCCCGAGAGTCTTATTACCCATTTCACCCGCACGCCCACCTGCTACCCAGTTCTACCAGACATACCTGCGATAATTACCACGGTCTCACGAACGTCATATGCTTCTTGCGTACTGGCCAGGTGCGCAATCCACATACTAGTTTCGTGCCTTCGTGTAATCATCGCCTTATGTCCGAGAAGTGGGTTTCAGTTTCGTGCATATTTCTAAAACTTCCCCAAGACCACATCATTGTCTTTCGTTTAATAATTACCCTCCCAAGGAGATCTTGTCACACCCCAACCGATGGCGGAATCATCGGGGCGCGGCACTAGGCGAATCAGATTGCTCAAGAGAATCCATAACAACTATATTGCGATAATATTTAATACATTCGTTATCCCATACTAACAAATAATACAATCACGTAAGTTATCACAGATTTATTGTCCTCTCGAACAATGCAAATCTGACAACCTAGATTTTAGTTGAGTTTCTAGACTTCCTAGCTTGGTTTGACATAGTCTGCGACCTAACCTGCTACATACGTTAAAATAGTTGTCAATACAAAAGTATTGGCGAGTATACAGGTTTGATAAGTATAGCATAATAGATAAAAAGTATAGCGAATTTCCATATGCATAAACGTAATACACGACATATATACTCACAAAACTGATACTACCAACTAAGTCCTCGATGCTCGAATGTACGATGGCATAACTAGACACCGTCGGGCGCAATAGTACTATACTAGTCGTGGTGGGACGTCGCGAGTATAAGCCCTAGCACATATGCAACTAGCATCACGTATATCTATGCATAACAGTTATTCGCAAGTGATAATTCGATGGATTGAATATTTCGATTGATAAGTTCGATTTGTTAGAAACGTATGTTACACCCAAAATTCGATTAAAAAGGGGTCAAGTATACTCACAGTGCGTATTTAGCGAAATTACAACTTGATTGAGTCGGTTGCGAGTACGTCTGTATTGATCCTTGAAGAAAATAGAGTAAACGATATACGGTTAAGCGAGGTTGCCCTTGAAAAGTTACTCATGTGGTTGGGCTGTTCTCATCCGTGCGGATGGACAGGTCATCCGTGCGGATAACAGTGATCCGTGCGGTTGAGTGTGCGTGCGGATTGACTTTGCTGTGCGTGCGGATGAGTGTGCATGCGGGTGACATGTCGTGCGTGCGGATGGGCGTGCGTGCGGGTGACACGTCATGCGTGCGGATGGGCAGGTCATCCGTGCGGACTGAGGTCAGCCGTGCGGGCTGACTTGTCATCCGTGCGGGCTGACTTGTCATCCGTGCGGGCTGACTTGTCATCCGTGCGGGCTGACTTGTCGTCCGTGCGGACTGACATGTCTGTTTCGCACTCTGAACACTGCTTCCGGGTGTTTAACGGGAGGAAATATGTTCGGTTTTACTAGGGTAGTGTAATTTCGCACTAACACTTGAAGTTCCGTCAATTCCGACCCGTTCTAACAGCCGGGAATCACCCCGTTCCATCAGATATGGCCGTTCGTGATGGTCCTTCATGGTTAACCCGAAATCGCACAGATTTAGGTGAGAATTGTCATTAAAACATGTGGAAATCACCCGGATCTGAGTCGTTTATAGTGAAATGAGACCCCAACTTGAAGTTCATAAGAACTCTTGGTGACATCACCTCAAAACGCCTCAAATCCTCTGATTTCACGGTTAGAATTTGGGTTTTGAAAGATAGAATGATGTAGAATCGAGTGTAGATTGTAGAAGTACAAGTTTTAGGTTGAAATCTTACCGGAATCGCGAGGAAATCGAGAGAAAGGGTCTTGGTGCGCGTTTGGTTGAACAGGAGCTGTCACATCACTGTTCAAGTGATGTGACATGGTATTTATAGGCAACAAAGAAGAGGAAGAAGGTTTTGGCCCGGATAGCCCATCCGTGCGGATGGCCCATGCGTGCGGATGGCCATCCGTGCGCATGCCCATCCGTCCGGATGGCCCATCCGTCCGGATAGCTATCCTGACGCTTGGACTTCTCCGTTTTTGATCGTTTTGATAGTTTTCGAAGCGCGTACCTTTCATAATTAATTTATATTATTATTATATTGTTATTATTATATATATATATATATATATATCTCTAGGGGTCGTATTTACGTATCCATAATCCAAAGTTTCGATAATTAACAATCGGTTCGATTCGAGTATGCGATTATTATCGGCGTTGCACGACCATCAATGAGGGTAGTATAGGTCCTTTCTTGATGTTATCGTGAACGTTATTTCGTGTAGTGCCACAAAGACTGACGGGGTACCGTTTACTCGTATTGTCGTCATCGTCATTACGACTGGAGCTACAACACTCACCCGAGGGTCCTTGTTAGCGTTAATTGTCTATGCTCGACACATCACGGCCACTGAGGAGGGTAGAATAGGTCCTCACTCAATGCCTCCGTGAGTGTTAGTGTGATAATAGTGTAGTATAGTGATACTGTAGCTCGAAAATATGCGATTATCCTTCGAATAGCGATATATACGATATGGTTACATTATGATCCGAATCTCTGGTGCTAGGCGTAACGAGTATAACGAGTAGTAACAACGCACCAAAAGTGCGGGTTGTTACAGTCTCCCCTACTTTAGGAAATTTCGTCCCGAAATTAATCCAATAGGTAGACTTCTACGAGTTGATCTAGTACGAGTAGCGATACAGCGAGTGATTTGACCAAGAGTTGACAAAAAAGAGCGTTTCGAATAAGAGGGATCGATTGCGATGGTGAGAAGGCGACGTAAAGAAGAAAGTATTAATCCCACGAGTTGGCATTTCAAAGTACCTTGTCTTTGTGTAGAGTTCGTTAGTCCGATGCGATTGCAATTTGAAAGGTTTCTCATGACGTTGAATTAACTGAGTCGATCGTTAGCCAACGTTACAATAAACATTCGTCTTAGGTGTTTAAAAGGAGTCGAGGATAAAAATCTTTGAAAATTTTTCCTTTTAACGTGCGGTCAACAGTTTTGATGTTAACCGATGTTGCAAGGAAGTTTAGAGTTTTTAAATATTTTAAGGAACTCGGAGATGAAAACAAGGGTTACGAAAACTCTCCTATGTCATGGATCCAAGCTGAACTCGATGTCGAACCAATGTCCAAAGAAGGATTTCTATTTTGACGTTGTAAAAGTTTAAGGAAAAACTGGGCTTATGAAGCTTTCCTTGGACATGGAGTTAAGCTGATTCGATGTTAGCTCCACGTCGTGAGAAAATTTCACTTGTCCACCGGTTTTAAATCAAAAAATTTTGTAAAAAGACGTTTTTAATTAGTACAAAAAGGTAGTTAATTACCGAGCCCCACTTGTCACTTTCCCACGAAAGTCTGTTAATATGTTTAAAACACTTATATATAGGAAGTACCAGCGGCGTATCCACCATGCTTTGCCCATACTATTCCCATTTCGTGAGGCAGTGTCAGGCGTGCCGATATGACATGGATAGAATTGCGTTTACTCGGCCCAATCGATAGAAAGTCGGACCGAGCATAAGATAGGATCGAATAGATTAGTCCAGTGAGTTGATAAGCGAGAAGCGAATAGCGCATTTTCGTTTAGATTCCACACTACACCCACATGGCACGTTTTCACGGGAGCTTGCTAACATGGCGAAACACCATGCTTAACCAGGTTAGTTTGCCTCGTGAAGCGGTGTCATGTGTACTAATTCCACATAGACTTCAATGAACACCAAGCGAGCGATAAGCGGTTCGCGAATAAGCGGTAGACTATACGCGATAAGCGATTAAGTGATTAAGCGAATAAACACAAAACACTTGTGATGACGGCGATGATCATCGAGTTACATTAGTCGATAGTTGCGTTGCGAGCGAGGGAGGTATGCGATTTGATCTACGCGGTTCGGTTCGATTGATTATCACCACAGAGTTTGACTAGCATTAGACCCCACATGGCCTTTTTCCACGAAAGGTCACTGACATGGCTAAAACACCCTGCCTTAACCATATGAGCTTCCTCTCGTGAGGCGAGGTCATGCGTTCTAACTTAGCACGAATATCACAGATAACGGTAGGCTATAGCGATAGATTGATACACAGCAAATGATATAGGCTCACGTGATAAGCGATAGGGGTTGCGAGATGCACGAGGTAAGCGATTGTGATTTGTCGAGTTCGATTCTTGTTTCGAATAAGCTTAACGTTTCGTTATGACGCATCACGGCTATCGAGGAGGGTAGAATAGGTCCTCACTCAAAAATATCGTGAGCGTTTATTTGCTTGATTGAGATTCGTTGCAACAGACTTACGACCAGTCTTGCGTCGATGCAATTTTCCTGCGAGGTAGACTCCCCAGAGTCCATCGATGAGGCGATTGCATTGCGTTTGCAGAATTACGACAAGTCTTGTGATAATACGGTTTGTTACGCCTTGCGATTGAGTGTAGTGTGTTGAAAATAATCACAATAGTATAATAGGTCTAATAACGTTCAACTCCACGTGGCACTTTCTTCACGGGACTTCGGTAGTATGGTAAGGCATTCCTCGCCCGACCCCTACTACTTTCATCCCGTGTTTTGGTGTCACCTTTCGTCAAAATGCTATGGCACTTTTAGAATTCACTACGATCATCGTGCACTGACCCAAGTAATCCCGTGTGCACCCGCGATTAATCGTTCCTTGCACGTTTATCGTACCTCGTTCTAAAAGTGTAGTGAGGGTCAAACACATTATTTCGTGATATAGTATATAGCATGTGTGAATCGAGTCTAAGTGCGGCGATTAAAGAGCGAAAGAGAGAACGGAGACGAGAGTTAACGTTACACACAGTGGCAACATCGAGGAAGTAGAGTAGGTTCAAAACTTAGAAATTTACGTCGAAAATCGTATCATTACAACTTTATCCTACGCTTGCTAGATGTCTGACACTGAAGGCTTTTGCTGGAGCCGTTGTTGTTGTACTCAAGTTCACAGTTCGATACGGCAGTTGCGGGTGAAGTGACCGTAACGGTTGCAGTTATTGCAATAGCGGCAGTCAGCCCCAACTGGATGATGATAGGTACACGAGTAACACTGAGGATGAGCTCCAGTGTAAGCTCGTTTTGGAAACATCGGAACTATTCGAAGAGGTTCCGGTTGCAACAGTTCGGTTGTTGATGAGTTCGGGCTGGAAGTCTTTCGCTTGCGGCTGGGTTTGTCGGTGTCTTGCGAAGAAGTGTCGTCGTTGGAGGATTCGTCTGAAGACTCGCTTGCGGAGTCTTTGGCTGATTTGTCGGAAGATCCGTCGGCAGATTTGTCAGAAGAATCGTCAGCAGATCCGTCCGAGGAATCGTTAGCAGATTCGTCAGAAGAATCGTTAGCAGATTCGTCAGAAGAATCGTTAGCTGATTCCTTAGAAGAATCGCCAGCAGATTTGTCAGTAGATTCGTCAGTAGATCCATCAGAAGATTCGTCAACATATTCGCCTGAAGGATTACTGGCGATTGCTTGACGAGCTTGCTTGACAGGATTCTTTGAGAATAATCCTTCCATGAGTCGTTTGTTATTGATTTCTGCGGCTAAGCGGTAGGTTTCTTCGATGGTAGCAGGTCTTGCAGCTTTGACAAAATCACCCACACACTCAGGCAAGCCACGAATGTACTTCGCGATGGCCTTCCCCGGAGTGTTGACTTGACTTGGGCAGATTATGCTAAGCTGTTTGAACCTTGCGGTGTAGCCAACATTGTCACCTTTGGTTTGCTTGATTTCCCAAAATTCGTTTTCTAGCTTCTGAATCTCGTGAGGAGGACAGTACTCTTTCTCCATGAGCTCTTTCAGCTCATTCCAAGAGAGAGTGTAAGCTGCGGAGATCCCACGTTTGTTACGTTCGGCGGTCCACCAGTCGAGTGCTCGCGATTGAAATACTCCGGTGGCGCAAGTAGTACGGAGACTATCGGGACACCCGCTTTGACGAAGGGTAACTTCGATAGAATCGAACCACTGGAGTAGTTGAGTCGCACCTTCTTCACCCGTGAATTCCATCGGGTCACAGGCTTTGAAGTGCTTGTAGAGAAAAGTAGATTGCGGCTCTCCTGTCTTAACGTCTTCCGAAGCTCGAGAATGGTTGAGAGAGTGAACTCGTGTGGCAATCTGAGGAATGACTTTGACCACTTCCCTGGTCACAAGTGAAGCAATCCTCTTTTCGCTCCTTCGTTTGGCTCGTCTCTTTGCTATCATTCTCGAAGTAGAGTTGTTGGAAGGCATCTAGACAGAAGGAGACTTGGAGTGAGATTCGATCATAATGATTTTTGAGTTTGCGTTGCGATTTGAGCGCGTTCAAACTTGATGCGGTAGTATAATAGTAATGCGATTCACATAGGAGCCACATAGGAAACACGAAATTCTTAAGTTCTCCCACAATGACTTGTTGTTTATACGTGCTTATATGTATTTATATAGTGGTAATTTGTAATCATACACATACAGGTCAATTTAGAATAAGCGAGGACGCGTTGAAGTGAGAAAACGAGAGCGAATGCGATAGATTATGCATTAGTTTTGTTGCGAACATTCGGGTTTCGTTTTTGATTGCGATGGCTGTGCGAGTCGTGCGTTTATAAAGTAGGGAGTGAAAATCGTTATATCGAGAAATCGATAAAGCGTAAAGTTTCAAAACGTAAATAAGTTTCCAACCAGTTGTAAGATTGGCAGGTCGTATGACAAGAATGCCTTGGGTGTTTAGGCGTCGACTACCCAAGGTAACCCAACTATATTTAACAAGTTCGGGCACGCGCGTTGACCTAGAAGACTCCATGCTTCCACTGGGATGCAGCTCATGGCATTCGTCTTCCTAGTCATCGCGTGGCTCGAGTTATTGCAATAGTCGAGTCCTTGGTGAGAGCTTTTGAAAACCAGTTTATAGAGAGTGGAACGACTTATTAAGGTACGGGTTTCACCCCTGTCTTAACAGTTTCGTTCCTAATTGTGGTTATGCACTCGAATAAATTCGTGAGTTCCACTAGATTTCGAAATGGAGACTTTCATCGAGATGCAGATGTCACTCCTAACTCGATGAAAGGTTCTCGTGCTAGAAAAATGCGCTGAGTGAGCAATCATATCGAGAGTTCTTGGTTTTCACACCTGATCTCGACTAGATCGCTCGGTTTCGTTATACGAGTATTTTTGAAAACATGTGTATTGTGTCGGCCTTAGGAAAGGCTAAGTAGTATTTCAGCCTTAGGAAAGGCTCCTTCGTGTGAAGTTGTAGTATGCGGTGTTAACACAAAGTTGTAGCTTTTAGCAATTTCGATCGAGAGTATCAAGTAAGCCCAATACAAACCCCACTGGGAAGTCTACATAGAAGTCTACTTTGTAAATACAATCTTACATATGCCTATCGATTATTCTATCCTGACGCATCCATATCTAGTCGAGTCATAAACTCCTATTAAATGCATAACTTTTATACATACCTGGCACGAGTCGAAATCCCTTGACTTGTTATCCATATTTTGCTTGACTATTTCCTTCCAGTTTGTGACATTACATTTCCGTACATCATCCTCACCTACAATTAAATAACTTAACCATTTCAAACATTAATACCTGGTTCAAATGGTACTCACCATTTGACCCGCATAACTCATTTATCCTTTCAGCCATCCTTTCATACAATACTTGAGCGTAATTATATTCATATATTTACATATATATAAGTTCAAAACATAGCAATAGTAATATCCGCTTCACAAGGAATATTTACTCGTTCTATCTTATAATTATTAAAAATTTTGAGCCCTTCACTCTTGTTATCCGTTCTTACTTATCTGATTCGTGCCTATTTACAAATTTCGAACTTTTTCATTCTATCATTCATTCCCTTCTATGTTTCGAATCCGTCTCGCGGTTTCTAACATATCATTCATATCTTTCATCCCTTTCATGTTTCGAATCCGTCTCGCGGATTCTAACATATCATTCATATCTTTCATTCTTTGAATCCGTCTCGCGGATTCTAACATATCATTCATATCTTTCATTCTTTGAATCCGTCTCGCGGATTCAAACTTTGCATTCATATCTTGTTGATCCGTACTTTCTTACGGATTCAACATTCTTCATTCTTATCATTTATACTTTTTACTCTTACGTAGGATCCTCAATTTCCCGAGAGTCTTATTACCCATTTCACCCGCACGCCCACCTGCTACCAAGTTCTACCAGACATACCTACGATAATTACCACGGTCTCACGAACGTCATATGCTTCTTGCGTACTGGCCAGGTGCGCAATCCACATACTAGTTTCGTGCCTTCGTGTAATCATCGCCTTATGTCCGAGAAGTGGGTTTCAGTTTCGTGCATATTTCTAAAACTTCCCCAAGACCACATCATTGTCTTTCGTTTAATAATTACCCTCCCAAGGAGATCTTGTCACACCCCAACCGATGGCGGAATCATCGGGGCGCGGCACTAGGCGAATCAGATTGCTCAAGAGAATCCATAACAACTATATTGCGATAATATTTAATACATTCGTTATCCCATACTAACAAATAATACAATCACGTAAGTTATCACAGATTTATTGTCCTCTCGAACAATGCAAATCCGACAACCTAGATTTTAGTTGAGTTTCTAGACTTCCTAGCTTGGTTTGACATAGTCTGCGACCTAACCTGCAACATACGTTAAAATAGTTGTCAATACAAAAGTATTGGCGAGTATACAGGTTTGATAAGTATAGCATAATAGATAAAAAGTATAGCGAATTTCCATATGCATAAACGTAATACACGACATATATACTCACAAAACTGATACTACCAACTAAGTCCTCGATGCTCGAATGTACGATGGCATAACTAGACCCCGTCGGGCGCAATAGTACTATACTAGTCATGGTGGGACGTCGCGAGTATAAGCCCTAGCACATATGCAACTAGCATCACGTATATCTATGCATAACAGTTATTCGCAAGTGATAATTCGATGGATTGAATATTTCGATTGATAAGTTCGATTTGTTAGAAACGTATGTTACACCCAAAATTCGATTAAAAAGGGGTCAAGTATACTCACAGTGCGTATTTAGCGAGATTACAACTTGATTGAGTCGGTTGCGAGTACGTCTGTATTGATCCTTGAAGAAAATAGAGTAAACGATATACGGTTAAGCGAGGTTGCCCTTGAAAAGTTACTCATGTGGTTGGGCTGTTCTCATCCGTGCGGATGGACAGGTCATCCGTGCGGATGGACAGGTCATCCGTGCGGATAACAGTGATCCGTGCGGTTGAGTGTGCGTGCGGATTGACTTTGCTGTGCGTGCGGATGAGTGTGCATGCGGGTGACATGTCGTGCGTGCGGATGGGCGTGCGTGCGAGTGACACGTCATGCGTGCGGATGGGCAGGTCATCCGTGCGGACTGAGGTCAGCCGTGCGGGCTGACTTGTCATCCGTGCGGGCTGACTTGTCGTCCGTGCGGGCTGACTTGTCGTCCGTGCGGACTGACATGTCTGTTTCGCACTCTGAACACTACTTCCGGGTGTTTAACGGGAGGAAATATGTTCGTTTTTACTAGGGTAGTGTAATTTCGCACTAACACTTGAAGTTCCGTCAATTCCGACCCGTTCTAACAGCCGGGAATCACCCCGTTCCATCAGATCTGGCCGTTCGTGATGGTCCTTCATGGTTAACCCGAAATCGCACAGATTTAGGTGAGAATTGTCATTAAAACATGTGGAAATCACCCGGATCTGAGTCGTTTATAGTGAAATGAGACCCCAACTTGAAGTTCATAAGAACTCTTGGTGACATCACCTCAAAACGCCTCAAATCCTCAGATTTCACGGTTAGAATTTGGGTTTTGAAAGATAGAATGATGTAGAATCGAGTGTAGATTGTAGAAGTACAAGTTTTAGGTTGAAATCTTACCGGAATCGCGAGGAAATCGAGAGAAAGGGTCTTGGTGCGCGTTTGGTTGAACAGGAGCTGTCACATCACTGTTCAAGTGATGTGACATGGTATTTATAGGCAACAAAGAAGAGGAAGAAGGTTTTGGCCCGGATAGCCCATCCGTGCGGATGGCCCATGCGTGCGGATGGCCATCCGTGCGCATGCCCATCCGTCCGGATGGCCCATCCGTCCGGATAGCTATCCTGACGCTTGGACTTCTCCGTTTTTGATCGTTTTGATAGTTTTCGAAGCGCGTTCCTTTCATAATTAATTTATATTATTATTATATTATTATTATTATATATATATATATATATATATATATCTAGGGGTCGTATTTACGTATCCATAATCCAAAGTTTCGATAATTAACAATCGGTTCGATTCGAGTATGCGATTATTATCGGCGTTGCACGACCATCAATGAGGGTAGTATAGGTCCTTTCTTGATGTTATCGTGAACGTTATTTCGTGTAGTGCCACAAAGACTGACGGGGTACCGTTTACTCGTATTGTCGTCATCGTCATGACGACTGGAGCTACAGCACTCACCCGAGGGTCCTTGTTAGCGTTAATTGTCTATGCTCGACACATCACGGCCACTGAGGAGGGTAGAATAGGTCCTCACTCAATGCCTCCGTGAGTGTTAGTGTGATAATAGTGTAGTATAGTGATACTGTAGCTCGAAAATATGCGATTATCCTTCGAATAGAGATATATACGATATGGTTACATTATGATCCGAATCTCTGGTGCTAGGCGTAACGAGTATAACGAGTAGTAACAACGCACCAAAAGTGCGGCTTGTTACAGATCTCTTCCTTTTTCTTTTAACATCGGTACCCATACATATTAATAGCGTATACATGGGGTAAATTTGCCTATTTGAATCTTTGCCTGCCTTAGTATTAATCCTATTCTGCATCCACGGACCATCCTCTTCAAACACTTATGCTTACCTTGCACATACAAAACCGTTAGTTTCCTTATTCACATGCATAAATACATACTTACATTCGCTTTTACCTTTAGATCTTGATCGAGTCCTGGATTGTACGGGTTCTTGGTTACAAGAGCACGCAGGTTTGAGTTCAAGTATTTGCCTCCTCATACTTGATTTCCCTCAAATCAGGGCTCTGATACTAACTTGTAACGCGCATATTTCTTATTCCAAAGAAGTATTATTATTTACAAAATTCGGGCATGACCCGTTCGTATAATGAACAATTCCCTATAAGAACTTAAACATGACGCAGCGGAAAACATGAGCCAAAAAATTTTCTTTCTTATTTAGACCCATTACTTATTTAAAAGCTCAAATACAAATGATAAACATTTAAAAAAAAGGATTAACAATAACCACATTAAAGTAACGCTTCAAGACAATACATAAATCAAACTATGTGGCCGTTCTTCCCGTACAATCCTTAATTTGGGGCTCGATCAATGCATGCTTATCTTCGATAGTAGTGGTAGAGATACGTGCAATACCTGTGAACATCACATACAACTTAACCATTAGTCATTGACAACGTTATACAACATGATTCTCATATAATCTAATAGTGAATAACATTTAACAATGAAACTTTGATTTATTTAACTATCCTTTCGTATTTTCTTATTCAGAGTTCGACTTCGATACTTCAAGAACCCGGTGTTCATATACCTGCAATACATTTCAATCTCAAACACACCATTAGCAATCATTAATGCTCGAACATAATGAAACCATTCCGTACCATTCCTTTATACATTTATAACATTTCGCATTCACAAACGTGTACATTCCTAATTTTTACGTGCATTCATAGCAACCACTTCCTACTTACATATATTATTATTATTATTTTTCAGCCCCTTCACCCGGCCGGGTCGGATTAACCACCCGGCTGTGTCAGCTAACCATATATTTTTCACAGAACCTTCACCCGGCCGTGTCAGCTCACCACTTTTCCCAGCCATTAATTCTTACCGAAACGGACATAACTCTCTCATTTTTGATCTGTTTTACCCGATTCTTTTTCCTATGCGCCCGTAATTTAATTACGGATCCGTTTATCACTTCGGGTCACATCAAAAGCTGATTTATAAGCAAACGGGTTATACACCCCTTTATACATTATTTGACCCGTCTAATCCTACTAGTTTACTTTCATTATAAATAACTCTTTTGTTATACTAAAATAATACTTACCTCAATACTTCTCATTCATTACATGATTCTTGCATATTTTTCTACACATAAATATTAAATACTACGTACATACTAAGAAGTGAATTGGAATCACTTACCTCGTGCGCCCGAGTTTGTGCATAGCTTCTTTATTTACCCTTGATCCGTTAGCCTTCCATTCTTGAGTCCATGTCAATTGGGATTCCTATCATTTCAAGTCATTACGTCCATATCATAGTTAGTATGCATGTTCGTTCATATCACATCCATTCCAAGCTCTTAGCTACATAGACTTTCATTAGTCAAGCTTATCATGCATATGACATGAACCGACAACCACAATATTCAACATTCACTCACTCAAATTTATTATCATACGTACGTACACATAATTGTTCTAACACATATACAAGATTCTTTAAAATCTCATAAACATATTCATAAGTCTAATCATGCCACTCGCATATTCGTTGACTTTTTAGAAACTCAACGGTTATACCTACTTATTCACAAGATCAATTTTACACATAGTAACGCTTTAAACACACCTTAACAACTGTAAACATTCACCCGAAGCAATATTTAGTGTTTAGTAAATTGGTGACTAGAAAATCATATGTTTTAAGTTCATAAAACACGTTATTTTCATTGCTGCATTTTTCACGCAGCAGCTGTTCGGGGTCACTTTCCCCCTTTTTAATCACATAATCTGACTTCGACTTTCAAATAAGAAATGTAATATGCGAAACAAGCTTTTCAACGATATAAGGCTCGTTGTCTAACTCCTAATAACGAATGAGATACGACCTTTACAAAATGACTATCTAGGGCTGTCAAAAGTGACGAATTTACTAACTTTTCATGCTGTTTTGACCCACTAAATCTCATAACCAGCCTCTTGTGACCAAATATGAAATGTAATATGCGAAACAAGATTTTCAACGATATAAGGCTCGTTGTCTAACTCCTAATAACGAATGAGATACGGCCTTTACAAAATGACTATCTAGGGCTGTCAAAAGTGATGAATTTACTAACTTTTCATGCTGTTTTGACCCACTAAATCTCATAACTAGCCTCTTGTGACCAAATATGAAATGTAATATGCGAAACAAGCTTTTCAACGATATAAGGCTCGTTGTCTAACTCCTAATAACGAATGAGATACGGCCTTTACAAGATGACTATTTAGGGCTGTCAAAAGTGATGAATTTACTAACTTTTTAACACAAACTTGAATCAATTCAAGTTTCATGTAGGCATTTTATCAAACACTTGATGAGTTTCACATTAATAGAATATATACAAGTATCTTATGTTCATCTTCCTATTCTTGCCTTTAAAAATTCAAATACTATTGAAATCGACCTAAAATCACACCATACTCAAACTATCAAACAAACATTCATCGCATACAACATGCTACATCAATTTTTGAACAAGAATTCGACATAGGTGTTATACCCATGTCCCCACTTTCGTTAGCCCAAGTGGGTTTCATCTTCAAACCTCAATTAACACCAAAATCTTGATAAATTCACAGTCCATATGATAATTCTAACATATATTCGTGCTCGATTTCATAAAATTTCATGAATTGATCATAACCTAATTCTTACAAAAATCATCAAATCCAAAATTACCACTTACCATGTGTTTTACAGAGTTGAACAATCAAGAATCTTGTTCATGCAAGTTCGATTTCAGCCAAAATCCATCCAATTTGGTCGATTAGGGTTTGAGAAGGGGTTTCCCCCTTCTTTCTCTTCTCTGGTCGAACACCCACATACGCCCAGGTGTGGGTGTGGGGTTTTTAATTTTATTTTTTTATATTTTATCTTTTCACACATTCAAAACTAACCCCTCATGTTTGTCCCTTAATCATAATTGACCCAATTTCATTTCTTTTCTTGTTTTGCTAGGCATTTAACTAGGTTTAATAACCTAGTTATTACATTTCCTTCTTTTAAACGCGTTAACATACTGGCAACTAAGTAATTCGAATTTTGGGGCGTTACAATGATGGTGCTTGGTTCAGATGGTCGTTAGAGGGCGATGGAGGTGGTGGTGATGTAGAAATATAATAGAGGGTGAAGAGGTAAAAAGAGAAGAAAATTTTCAAAACAATTTGTTACATAGAGGAAACCAATATTTTAGGACCTAAATTTTGAAAGACAAAACAAAATAAAAATTATGCCTAATAAATATATGATTTGATAATACTTGAACATGCAATTACAAAAACATTTGAAAGGCCTTTTAAAATATGTTATTTTAAGAGTTTCCAGTGACATTATTGGACATGATAGGTTGTATGTGTTATGAGTATGTGAGGGTTGTGCCCATATTTGTATGGGTTGTACCAACCTATGGGTTTTAAAACCCATTTCTTTGTTTGTGGATTTGCGGGTGACTTTTCCAGTGGATTTGTCGTCACCGCCACCGGTATTGTTAGTGGTGGCTGTTTCTACGGCTCTGCCTTTGCCACCACCAGTGGCTTTGATGTGGCTATATAATTTTGTTTTGAAAGCCGAAGACATACATTGAAAAAACAACATGATTACGTTGTACGATGCCAGTATTGATTTGGTGTTGTCGTTTTTGCTCATTGCTTTACGATTGATGATGTTGAGGTACCGGTCAAGTTGTCGCGTTGGTGTAGATGAATCTGGCTATGATAGAGTGGAAAATTTTATTTGAACAATCATGAAAGTTGATATGGCATGGATGGTGGATGGTAGGTTTAAACCTGCAACCCCTTTGCCATTACGTTTTTCCGGCACTCTGAGCCTAAGTTTTCGCTTTACATTTTGATTTTGTTTTTACCTTTTATTTTTGAGTTTTTATTTTGTATCAGGTTTGATTTAGAATTTTGGATTTTCTTATTTCTTATGTTGTTGAAGGCTATGCTAAAAAGACTTACTGTCAAAGATTAAAATTCTATCCAAAGTTGTTTCTTCTTTAAGCTCGGCTACTTTTTTAGGCTTATGTATAGACAAAGATTTGCTATCGTTGCGAATTGTGTTGGTCAGTTGGATGATATGAAATCCATTGTTGTAATAGTGGTGGCAAGACTCAATGTTAAGCACCATATGTGGCATTCTGTTGCTCAAATGTAAGGTGTATTTGGTTCTTTGTTTGTTTGCCTTTTGGTTGAGATCACCGAGCGTCTTTCTTTATTGTCAGCGAACTCTAATGAGTTATTATTTCTGCCCTTCACGAAGGGATATTGAGAGAAGCTCAAATGCTAGACAAAACACAAACACAAACACCAAACACTCCACCACCACTCCGCCAGACTAAACTCGCCGTTATATGCCAACACGAGCACTCACTGCGTTTGTTCAGATGATCATTCGAGGCAACTCTTGATAGGAGTCGTCTCAACCTTTTCACACAATGCGTCCTCGCCATGTTTCTTCCTTTATTGCCCGCAGCGCAACGCGCGTGGGACACTTTTCTAGTTATATATAATTTTTAAATATAAGATTATAATAAAAATATGTGTTACGTGTGAAATAACACTAGTCTTTCACGTCTCATCTCACTCCCCATTTTTTACACCATATCACTTTTCTAACAGACACATGTTGAAAAAAGCTATGAACCTCAACTCCGTATAGTCTTGATTGGTTGTTTGGCCTACTAGTATTAAGAAAAAGGTTGATGCCTCGGAGAAAAGAAAATATCAACTCTCTCTCTTTTCTCTGCCTGAACAAAACTCATGGGCCATGGCCAGCGGAACGCCTAAATCTCCGGCGGTTCTTTTCATCCTACTAATTACCATACTACCCTCCTCCACCTCTCTCCCCATCCCCAACCCCATCACCTTCCACTCCCTCTTCTCCCTCTCCCACTCCCTCCTCACGCGCGTCGCCACTCTACGCGCCGCCCGCGGCGACATTGCCGGATCAATCCGAGCCAGAACTCTAGCCCACAATATTAAAAAACACAGCCGTGGGTTTAGTTTCTATGGGGTCGTGTGGTCTGTTGGCTCGGACTACTTGAAAAATTATGCATGGAGAGATGTTAAAACGGCGTCGTTTGAGATGGTGGGTGCGGTTTCTGATATGAACGAGTTGGTGAAAGGGTTGGGTGAGTTGGTGAGTTTGGAATCGAAGGTGGATCGGGTTGAGTGGGTCCGGAGGAATTATGAGACTTTGCTTAAGGTTTCGAAGTCGCTGGTTAATCGTTTGCTGAGAGTGTTCAGTCAACCGGTGAGATTTATTACACTTTTTTTATAATAAGTTTTGAGCTCGGCTCAGTTCCGACTTTGTTTATTATCTATCAGTTAATTCATGTTTTGGGAATGTTTCCAAAAGTCAAGCTCGTTTGTTTATTATCTTTCAGTTAATTCATATTTTATGAATATTAGATTTTGTCAATCCCATATATTCTTATTCTTTGTGCTAACAGTCCCGCTTAAAAAATAACAAGAGTCCCAACTATTAAGATGCCTCTAACAACATATTGGCGACCCTGACTAACAGAACCCACGTCGTTAGTCTCCAATCGCCGGAAAAATGATTTTGGCTGGAAAACTCAACGTTTTCGTCCCAAACTTCTTTGTAACCTTATTACGGATCTCTATGAACCTTTTTCTAGTAAAAACACCAATTATTGAGGTCGTCGAAAAACTCTTTTTTCGTCGTTCAACTTTTTGGCCGGAAAACTCAACATTTTCGTACCAAACCTCTTTGTAACCTTAGATCGGACCGTTAGGAACCTTTTTCTGGCCAAAAACATTTTTCCGGTGACCTGAGACTAACGACGTTAGAGTTCTGTTAGTCAGGGTCCATTGAAGGCCAATATGTTAATAGTTGGAACTGTTAGTTGTTATATATGAAGTTGGGACTGTTGCGGCCAACGACGAATAGTTGAGATTATTAAAATTTAATATTCCTATAGTTTATCATATTTTATAAATTATAACTATTATTATATACAAATAAACATTTAGTATATTAAATTAAAAATAGGCCTGTTTAGGCTCCCGAGCCGGCTTGAGCTCGATAAGTGAAGCTCGGTCTTGAGCTCATTTACTAAACAAGTTTGTTTTTAGGCTCAAGCTCGTTTAAGCTAGGCTTAAGTTAGATATTGTGTTAGATGGTATGATCGGTGGGAGATTTATAAGATGTAATAAACATGACAGGAATATATATGGCATGAGATTGGAATGATGATTATTAGACAAGTATGTATTTGTACAAGGGTATTATAGTCTTTTTCTACAAAGTTTGTGTATGGATTTCTTTTCTGTCATCTATATATGATGAAATGCTTGTACCCTTAGAATATTTGATTATCAATATGAATAGAATTTAATTATGCATTCCTCATAAAACTCTAGTAATGATGATGTCTCTAGAGTATGGTGTTTATAAATTTCTTTTTCTCCTATGCGCCTTAAAAATACAGTTTAAGTGAGGCACATAGTATAAAAATACCGTTTTAGGGGTTTTAGACATGTTTTAGGCTTGTTTGAGAATGATTCCAGGCTTGTTTAGGGCAAGTATAGGCTATTTTAGACCTGTTCAAACCTGTTTAGCTGATTTTTGGCCGGAATTTGGCTGGAACTTGCACTTGAGTGACTGAGAATGTGCCTATTCAGATGAGGCGTATATGTGGTGCTGCGCTTGTGCGTCTAGTGCGCTTTCGATGTGAATGTATATTTTCGGTTTATTTATTATTATTATTATTATTATTATTATTATTATTATTATTATTATTATTGTTATTGTTATTATTATTATTATTATTTCTTTTTTGCGATTTGAATGTAGGGACCTTTGAAGGATGCGGTTGAGATGGTACGCACAGAAATCGTGGATGGCGGGTTGTTGCAGGACTGCCTTGAGTTGGGTAGTAATGATTTAAAGGGTGTGATTCAGATGCTAAAGGATCTTACTTCACAGTATACCACTAGCAACAGCAGCAAGACAGAAGAGTTATGAGTTGGTATCCTGACTTTGATGTACCTTCCATCAAATGGTGCTTTCTCTTTAATAATATCTGGGACAATCACTTCTGAAAAACAATCTGGTAAATTGGCACTAGGAGTATAGGTTCAAATGAGAATCATTGTGAACCTAAGTGACTACTTTATGCCTTTATGGTTTTTGGATCTATCTGAATGAATGGTTTACATCTCCTTTAATGGTGTGAATTTCTTACACGACCCGGAAACACAACACGAACCTAACACGAAATTCATGGGTTTAGGTTTAGTCTAAACGGGTTCGGGTCAGTTTCAGGTTGAACCCGCGAACCCGTTTAGCTAAACGGGTCGGGTTCGGGTCAACCTGGTCGGGTTGACGGGTTGACCCGTTTAACTCCTTTATATTATATAATATTTTCTACAATATGTTTTATGTTATAAATTAAATTGGGTATGTATTTTATGCTATAATTATAATTTAGAAAAAGAAATTCACATAAGATTTTATAATTTAAATGTAACTAGGTTTTAATGCTGCGCGCCGCGTTGCGGCGCGACAAAACTAAGGCATTGTAAAACTATTTATTGTGACTAAATACTTGTTGTTATTAAAGCTGTGCTATTTAGTGTCGTATTTTTAAGTTGACAAGTGGAGTTTTCATACAACAGAGCCATTGGTAGCAAGCGAGTTAGTAACTCCTGGCGATGGCGACTATTGCGATGTCTAAGCATCCACTAACCCAACAAATAAGGAATAAGAATTGTATAAATACAATCAGAAAAACGTGTGAAAGAGGAGAAAAAGGAAGATGACGTGAAGTTATGTAAGCATAAAATGAAAAAAAAAGACCCCATGATTTGAACTTGAGTCTCTTTAAAACACATAGAACCACGAAACCATTCCACCATGATGAATAATTTAACTAACTTTGAAGAAAATGGATATATATACACACTTAAAAAGGGTATAGGGGAAAGAAGTCAACAAAGACAACCAACAAGGAAAGTTTACTATTCATTATGATTTGACAACTACTATTCATTAGTTTTGTTTTTTAATATATAGGATAATTGTGTTATATACATGTGTGTTTTTAAGTAAACTTTAAATTTAATATATTAATTTGTGTAAAAAATTTAAAAAATAAAAGTTTTCGGCTCCAAATTCGGGTCGGGTTCGGGTTCATTGGTGTGACCCAATTTTCGGGTTCGGGTCGGGTTGAACCCGCGAACACGACCGTTTAGCACCCCTAATCTCCTTGTTATGTGTATACTAGTATTGGGTGTTTACGGCCTGGTTTTGATAGTTTTTATGTCAAACCGTGAGTCAGGCAATTAGTTAGTAACAATTTTGATCCTTGAAAACAGAACCAAATCGTTGATAATTAAAACCGAACCAAACCGTTACTAACAACCTGGTTTTCTTTTGGTTTTATGGTTTGGGATTATTATGCCTTTATAATGAAATAACTGCATAATTACGATTAAAATGAACAAGTGATAATGTTCTGGCGGTTAAAAATAAAATAGGCGACCCGTTTAACCAAAGTCAAATCATTGAAAATTAAAACCGAACCATACAAAACATAACATTCTGGTGCCATGAATAATGAATTAGGCTTACTAGGCCTTTATTATAAAACAAATCATAAAATATGATGAAAATAAAGAAACGATGGTGTTCCAACTCTTAAAATTTAAAAGAACGACTCCTTAATCATGTATAGCCCAACTTAAATAATAAAAAACATCAAGTAAAATATAAAAAGATACATAACTAAAAATTTTGTTTAGTTTGATTTTCCGATCGGTTTCAAGAATAAACCGTGAATCAAACCGTTCGGTATGGTTTGTGATTTCTAAACCGAGATTCAAAAAACCCATCATGAAACTAACTTGAGGAACAACTTTGATGATTTCACAAATTTGAATTAAAACATAAACACCCGTGTAAGTTGCTATTTGCACCCTATTTATGTAGTTTCTTTGGCATTTAGTTGAGCCACCTTTAGCTCAGACTTGAAGTTAAACAAGTTAACTCAAATTAACTCGATTATCTTAATGAGTTGGAATTTTGAGCTCGAGCTCAGGTAATAGATCTTTTGCATAAATGCAAAATTTATAAATAGATTTAAAATGAGCCAAACAAACGATCCAAAATAACCCAGCCAACCAAGTATATTTCAAACTAGCTAAGACCACCCGTAGTGGTGCGTGATTTAAAAAAAAAAAAAAAAAAAAAAGCCGAATAACGCCCCCCCTCCCCCATTACGGTAGGCGTTTTCGGGCGTTATTTTCGAAAAAAATGAGTTTGGCGTTTTATTTAAAACGCTGTGCACCCATTTGACCGGCCAATCACAACTCCCCAACGGCTAGATAACGGCTAGTTTAATTTTTGTTAACCTTTTAACTATATATATATATATATATATATATATATATATATATATATAGGGAGCCGCTAGAATGAGAACCACCACGAGTTATGAGAACCACGAGAACCGCGCCCCGCGGGTGGCCATTGACCAAGAAATTTTTTTTACACCTAGATCCGTATATTTTAAGACCGGGTGTAAATTTTGGGTTCAAACGGCGTGCCCAAGGGGGTAGTTTTTTACGCCCAAAGTTTGGTTAAAAAAAAAGAAAAATTAAAAAAATTAAAAAAACCCAAACTTTGGGCGTAAAAAACTACCCCCTCGGGCGCGCCGTTTGAACCCAAAATTTACACCCGGTCTTAAAATATACGGATCTAGGTGTAAAAAAAATTTCGTGGTCAACGGCCACCCGCGGGGCGCGGTTCTCGTGGTTCTCATAACTCGTGGTGGTTCTCATTCTAGCGGCCCCCTATATTATATATATATATATATATATATATATAGGGGATGGTTATTTTGAGAACACTAAATATTGCGAGAACCGTGAGAACGAATGAGAACACCAATCAAAACCAATTTTTTTAATACAAACCTCATTGTAATTAAGATACAACATCAAAAAAAGAATTTACAACATCAAATAATCCATTTCTCCTTTCAAAATCACTATTTTTAGATTTTTTACACATGTGTAAATATAACAGATTTACACATGTGTAAATGGCAAACTTATACATGTGTAAATTTTCTATATTTACGAGTTCAAGTAAATTTAAACGTGTAAATTAAATTTCTAATATTGTATTCGAATAATAATGACAAGTGTAGAAAAATTTTTTGAATTTGATTCGTTTTTGACCAAGTTCTTGCGGTTTTTTCATTTGTTCTCACGGTTCTCACAATATTTAGCGTTCTCATTTAAACCCTCCCCTATATATATATATATATAGGGGATGGCTAGAATGAGAACCACCACGAGTTGTAAGAACCATGAGAACCGCGCCCCGCGGGTGGCCGTCGGAGACGAAATTTTTTTTACACCTAGATCCGTATATTTTAGGGGGGGTGTAAAATTTTCGGTTCAAACGGCGCGCCCGAGGGGGTAGTTTTTTACGCCCAAAGTTTGGTAAAAAAAAAAAAGAAAAATTAAAAAAATTAAAAAAACCCAAACTTTGGGCGTAAAAAACTACCCCCTCGGGCGCGCCGTTTGAACCGAAAATTTTACACCCCCCCTAAAATATACGGATCTAGGTGTAAAAAAAATTTCGTCGCCGACGGCCACCCGCGGGGCGCGGTTCTCATGGTTCTTACAACTCGTGGTGGTTCTCATTCTAGCGGCCCCCTATATATATATATATATATATATAGGATAAGGCTAGGTAGAAAACCCTCTTTAGGTAGAAAACCCGGGAAACTCAAAGCTCCCGACATTTTTTTTTTTGAAAAAAATAACACATGTAATATACATGTTTTTAAGAGTTTTGGGCCAAAAAAATCAAAAAAGCACCGAAGGTTTTTTTTAAAAAAAAAAAACAAATTTCAGCAACTTTCAGCATTTGTTGTCTAACACATGTTAGTTAACGAAGTTTTTGGAACTTGTTTATTTTTTTTTAAAAAAAGTACTAGGCGCTTTTTTGATTTTTTTGGCCCAAAAGTCTTAAAAACATGTATATTACATGTGTTATTTTTTTCAAAAAAAAAAATGTCGGGAGCTTTGAGTTTCCAGAGTTTTCTAAGAAAGATAGGGTTTTTTGTCTAGCCCAACCCTATATATATATATATATATATATAAACTCATTCATTTTCAACCAAAACTATCCCAAAAACTCTCTAAAAAACACAACCATTTTATAAAAAACTTGATGGATTCTCCTAGTTCTTCATCCATGGTAAATTTTTACTACAACGAGGTATTTTGCGGATGGCGATGGTTCCACCGATGAGGAGGTTGAGCAAGAGGCGGTTACGAGTGTTTGTCAACTAGCGGTGAGATATGTGAAGCATTGTCGTCGCCCCCAAGCAGAAAAAAATAAAAGAGGTTATATTGAACGAGACCGACGCGCGGCACACGATCGTTTGATGAAATATTATTTTGATGAGGCGCCGACATTTTCGAACGAAATGTTTAGGCGTCGTTTCCGAATGAGTAAGCGGTTGTTTCTACGCATAGTCGACGACTTGGAAGCCAACTACAATTATTTTAAACAAAAAGCGGATGCGAGAGGGGCACTTGGATTTACTGGTATCCAAAAGTGTACGTCGGCGTTACGAATCCTTGCTTATGGAAACACTACCGACATCAACGACGAGTATCTAAAAATGGCCGAGAAAACAACGCGAGACAACTTGGAGTGGATTTCTGCGTGGTCGTGTCATGCAATGATATCAATGTTTTTGAACAATCTCTGTTGTTAGAGGAGTGGATTTCTGGCAAAGCTCCAAAAGCGTCGTTTTACGCAAATGGAAACTACTACCCTTATGGATATTATTTGAGCGACGGAATTTATCCTAGGTATTCGATTTTCGTGAAGACGTTTAGTGATCCTATTGATGAAAAAAGAGCATACTTTAAAAAGGTTCAAGAGTATTCACGAAAAGACATTGAGAGATGCTTTGGGGTTCTTAAACAACGCTGACAATATTTGAGAAATCCTTGTCGTGCGTGGAGCAAGCAAAAAATGAGAGATGCTATGTACGCTTGTATAATCATGCACAACATGATTTTGGAAGACGAAAGAAAGGCGATATGCCAGAATTATGTGCCAGAAGCCGTTCAAGAGGACCATCCACAGGCGTCAATGGAAGAAAGAGTGAATAATGCACGAGAGTTGCGTTACGAACCGTACCATTCCCAGTTAATGGTTGATTTGGTACACCACGCATGGTCGGTTCGGTATGTACCACCTGAGGGAGAGGAAGAAACGGAGGACGAGGAAGACGAAGTTGGCGAGGGTGAAGAAAGCGAAGACGAAAACTAGTGTTTTTTTTTTTAATTTAATTGGATTTTAATTTTTTTATTTCTTTTTTTAAATTTAATTGGATTTTAATTTTTTTATTTCTAGTATTGTATTTTTTTTTTAATTTAATGAAGTATTTAAAGTTAAAAAAAAATAAATAATTGTGAAATGATTGCATGGGCGTTATTGGAATAATGCCCCACTATACCACTTTTGCAATAATGCCCCATGCTGATTAGGATGACACGTGTCGAATAATGCCCCACTATACCACTTTTGCAATAATGCCTCATGCTGACTAAGAGCAAACATTTGTTAAGATCGTTACATATCTATCAATAGATTGGATGGACCAAATTTCAATTTTTTTTGCTAGAAATCTCAAATACACACAAGTGTGACAAAATCACTTTCTATATGTTAAAATCACACCATCTCTCCTAATTTAGGCTAAAGTATAGCAATCTATCCCTAACCCATAAAAACAAATCTTTTTTTGATGGATTCCACCGTTGTCAATGTAGAGAACTTAACGTTATTGAATTCTTTTTCATGTCTAGCCTTTCAAATTCTTCACATACATTTTTTGAACGTCCAATAAAGCCCGGTCACCCAGATAGTACACCCATTTGCAGTGGCGTAGCTTTTAAGGGACATGGGGTGCAACCCCCCCCCCCCCCCCCCCACACACACACCCGTGAATGTTTCGGTTAGACCAGACCCGAATCAAATATCCAATCCGAAACATATTGATAGGAAAAAAAATTTTGGTCCCATGACTTTCTGTTCCCCCAAAACTTTTAATCAAGCTCCGCCACTATCCATTTGTATAAGAACACCTACATCTACGTTCGCAGCCAGCACTAGTGATCATGGTTGTAAAAATCCCGACTAGGTGCCGATTAATCCCTGATTAATCCCCGAATAGTCGCCGATTAATCAAATTAGTCCCGATTAATCCCCATAAATTCCGATTAATCCCGATTAATCGCTAGTCCCCACCCCGACGCCCGACTAGCGACTAGCGATTACTAAACACTGCTAGTGATCCAACCGTAACCAATTCCATTTTGCCGTTTAAATTCTAACCGCCTTTGAAACAACTTTCTCTTTCTATCAAACACCCAAAACCCATGGCCATCGGAACCCCTAAATCTCCGGCGGTTCTCCTCACTCTCATCCTACTAATTACCATACTACCCTCCTCTACCCCCCTCCCAATCCCCACCCCCTCCACCTTCCACTCCCTCTTCTCCCTCTCCCACTCTCTCCTCACGCGCGTCGCCAACCTACGCGCCGCCCGCGGCGACATATCCGGCTCAACCCGAGCCAGAACCATAGCCCAAAACATTCAGAAACACAGCAACGGCTTCAACTTCTATGGGACAATGTGGTCTGTTGGGTGGGACTATTTGAAGAACTATGCGTGGAGAGATGTTAAAACGGCGTCGTTTGAGATGGTGGGTGCGGTTTCTGATATGAATGAGTTGGTTAAAGGGTTGGGTGAGTTGACTGGGTTGGACTCGGAGGTGGATCGGGTGCAGTGGGTGAGGAGGAATTATGGGAGATTGTTTAAGGTTTCGAAGTCGCTGGTTAATCGGTTGCTTAAAGCGTTCAGTCAACCGGTGAGATTTATTACACTTTTTATTTTTTTATTATATGTTTTGATTATCTTCCATTGTTTGATGATAACAATTTGGGGTGTAAACGAGCCTAGCCGAGCTCTTAAAGTTACGAGAGCTTGCGCTCGGGTGCGTTTCGGCTTTGTTTCTAAAGCTTGAGCTCAGGTCTTCGTTATTATTTATAGTTAATTCATACTAATTATAATTAATTGTTTTAGATGTTATATATAACATAATTTGTATAGGGTTAGGTTCATTAGTGAACAACCCCTTGATAGTGAACTGTGTAAACTAATTCTAGCCCTTGATTATTAATACACAATTGTAAATCAATGGCTAGGATTTGATCAGGATTTGATGATGAAAGTACACTAGTGTATTTTACGATTTGATGATGTAAATCAAGGGTCAGGATTTGTTCACTCAGTTTACAAATACACTAGTGTTTACTTTAGAACCCCACCCGATGTGTATATACATAGTTATTTTTATCATAGTGTAAGTATTGGGAGAAAACCCACGGTTATTTGAAAACCTAGGAAACTCTAACCTTCCAACATTTTCTTTTAATTTTGAAAAAAATCACACATGTAAGATATATGTTTTTAAGAGTTTTGATCGAAAAAAGCACCGGGAGGATATTTAAAAAAATAAACAAGTTTTGCGCAACGTGACTGTAACATATGTTACACACGACTGTTACATATGTTACACAAAAACTTGTTTATTTATTTAAAAAAAAATGGTCGGCACTTTTTTTACTTATTTTTGCTCAAAATCCTTAAAAACATGTATATTACATGTGTGATTTTTTTTCAAAATAAAAAAAGTTGGGAGGTTAGAGTTTCCTAGGTTTTCTCAATAACTATGGGTTTCCTATATAACCTTCCCCTTTTATCATATTTTATAAATAATAATAATAATTACTATACAAATATACAGTTAGTATATTATTAAATTATAAATAATAGCCTTGTTTAAGAGCCAGCTTAAGCTTGATAAGTGAAGCTGGGGCTTAGGCTGGTTTACTAAAAAAGCTAATTTTTGGGCTCTGGCACAAGCTTGTTTAAGCTGGGCTTAACCAGCTTAAACTTGGATGTTGTGTTAGATTATAAAAATGGCAGGAATCAGAAATATAAAAAACATGAGATTGGAATGATGGTTATTAGACAGTTGGTATATATTTGTATAGGGGTATTATAGTCTTTTTGTACAAAGTCTGTTACATAGGCTTTAAGTTCTGATTATCTGATGTTGAAAACTAGTGTTCAACTCAGCAAACAACATTTTTATTTGCCTGTAGTGTAGGATGGATTTCATAGGCCACACTCCTTAGTTGTTGATGATTTGCGCGATCTATGTGCGCACGTGTAAGGACTCTTTTTGGTTTTTTGGTGTTTTGCTGTTAATCGCTGTCAAATACTGAAGAGAGAGTATCTGTCACAAAAAGGTTTATACTTGCCCTCACAAGGCGCTTTGCTTCTAGGCCGTAGTTTACGTTGCTAGGCGTAAACAAGTGCACGACCGAGAGAAGAAAAAACACAAATACACAATAATACCAATTGTTTTGCCTCGCCTGCACCTAGCCAAAGGCGCACAGGGGTTGAGCTTGTGAAAGTTTTTCTTCTTACTCGTGCACTTTTGGCTAATCAAGCAAACAATACCTACTTTACGTTTGTTGTCCATGATTATTTTTTTTGTGTAAACTGTGAACTGCTAAAGTTGTGTTGTGCCTCACCTGCTTAGGTTTTGAAATGAAGCCAGGCTCACATACTAATCTTTCCAACAACTTCAACTAGGTTTTGATATTATGTTCCTGTATTTATTTATTTGTATGTGAATGTAGGGTCCTTTGAAGGATGCAGTTGAGATGTTACGAACAGAAATCGTGGATGGCGGGTTGGTGCAGGACTGCCTTGAGTTGGGTAGCAATGATTTAAAGGGTGTGATTCAGATACTAAAAGATTTAACTTCACAGTATACCACTAGCAGCAGCAGCAGCAGTAAGACAGAGTTATGAGTTGGTATCCTGACTTTGGTGTAAATTCACTTTAACCTTCATCAAATGGTGCTTTTTCTTTAATAATATATGTGGGACAATCACTGCCGGAAAACAATCTGGTAGATTCGCATTGTAGGAGTATAGGTGCAAATGAGAATTATTATGAACCAAATTTTTGGTTCTTGGATTTATCTTAATGGATGACTTAGATCTCCCTTCTTATGTTTGTACTAGTTACATGTGTTTGCGGTTCGATTTTGACGGTTTTTATGTCAAACCGTGAGCCAAACCATTGGTAATAGTTTTGATCATTGTTCGAAAAGAACCAAATTGTTGAAAATTAAAATTAAAACTGAACCAAACCGTTACTAACCATTTGACTTTGGTTTGGTTTATTGGGCCAAAAAGGCATATAAATACAATTTAAAATAAAGAAGTGATAATAAAAAGGCAAATTGGAAATAAATAATCCCAACTCACTGTTATTGGCCAATAATAATCCCAACTCATTTAATCACCAATAATAATCCGAACTATTCACTTTTGTTTGTAAAATACTCCCACGTTAAAAAAAAACACTAACTAGGTTAAAATATTGCTGATGTGGCTTAACATGTGTGGATTGACGTGGCTGGTTAACATCTTATCTGTGTATAAAATGATTATTAGCCTCATTTGCACACACAGTCGACTGAATTTGCCCAATTTGTAGAATTAGGGTTTTGAAGGAGAGTGCAATTGTGTGTGAAAATGAGGCTGATAATCATTTTATACACAGGTAAGATGTTAACCAGCCATTTCAGTCTACACATGTTAAGCCACATCAGCAATATTTTAACCTAGTTAGTGTTTTTTTAACATGTGAGTATTTTACAAACAAAAGTGAATAGTTCGGATTATTATTGGTGATTAAATGAGTTGGGATTATTATTGGCCAATAACAGTGAGTTGGGATTATTTATTTCCAATTTGCCTAATAAAAAAGGTTAATTGACCAGATTGGTCCCGCCAACCCGGTTCATAAACCGACCCTATAAACAAAAAAACCGGTTTGGGCCAAAGTGGTTTGAGCCTGACCCAACCTGACGGTTTGAAAACGATTCGAGATTTCAAGTGCCACATTGTTTTTTTGTTTTTTTTTGGCATTTTAGTGCCGTATGGGGTATTTTGGTTAAATCATAGCACTATTTGTATTGTTAAGCAAAATCCAACCTTTTGTGTAATTTAACTTAAATTATTAAACAACCCAGTAAAATATAAAAAGCTACATAGTCCAAGATCCTACGGTTCAAAAATTCCTAATCTAAGCGGTCGATTTTTCTTTTTTGCAAATTCGGCTCTGAACAAATAATCGGTTGGGTATTTTCACTGTTACAAATTAAACTATACACACCCCAAATTTTGTTCACGAATCACAAGAGCTCTCTTTTTTCTTTCTTTCCATTTGCTCCATAATCAAGGGCTAAACAGTTTTGTTGCACAATGCCTCCTTGTCGTTTGATTCCGTCAAGCTGCCGTCCAAAAAGTATGTCAAAAGATTGTTATACCCCTGTCTTCAATATCAAGCCTTTATTACCTTCCCACGATCAGACCATTGTCATTTTACAAGCCCTGATTTCAAATTCGAACCGTTGAGCTTCGTCTTCGACATCCAGCTTCTCAAACTACTTGTCAAGTTCCACTTTGAGATTCAGGTCACAGATGTCAGAATTGAAATGTTTGTGTGGTGTAGGCACCTGCTACAAGGTGTCCAAGACTGATGCTAACCCGCAATGTCGATTCTTATGTTGTGTGAGTGTTCAAACTGTGTAATTATGTGTTTATTTTTCTTGTTGAAATTTAGAAATGACAATTGTTGATTTCCTTTTGACCCATATGTAGTTGTATGTGCAGTCTGACTTTCATAAGTCAAAAGTCAAAGTGCACACCAAATGACCCTTTTGCAGAGAACAAGCCTGTTTGACTTTCAAAATTCAAACTGCACATCCAAGTGACACAAAAGCAATTGATAAATTTTCTCAAACATGTCTCTAAACATAAATTAAAATTGTCTCAAACCATAACAAACACGTCTTAGACCATAAGAATCAAACAATTAAAATTGTCTTAACGCAATTAATTATCAATATTTCAGCATATAATCAATCCATCAGGTATGCCTCTTGGTACTAAAGTTTTACCATAAAAATAATGAAACCATCATTTAAGCGAGGTACTAAGCTAAGGCTATTGGGTATACTTTAACTCCCCTTAACTACATGTAGGCACCACATCACCTACTTGACCATCTTTCACCTTCACCACACACCAAGGAAATGGTTTAACCCCATTAACTCCCCTTAAAATTAATTAAAATACATATATATAGCATGTTGTGTGTGTACAAATTTTGCAATGCTTGATTTTCTCCCTCTCTCTCCTAGTTAACATCTTAACATGTGAAGTTTTTAATGCCTCTTAACACCCTTCAGGAGCGGTTTAACAAGTGTTAACGGATGCCAACTAGGATTAACACCAATGGATGTTAGAGTATACCAGGTGGCCTAATAAACATAAGAATATTGACCTGTTTACAAAATAATATCCCTTATTATCTCCTTTTGTTTTTCTAGATTTTCATTTATGAGTGTAGTCAAAAGATTTTAGCAATACTTACCTAGTCTTGGGGTAAGATGGTATTAGAATCACTATTCCTGTAAAACAAAATTCAAGAGAATAGATAGAGAGAATTAAAGATAATGAAATTAAAAGTGGTGAGAAAGAAATAAAATTATTTACAATTCTACATCTACTGTTTATTTAATATTCATTAATTAATAAATACACCAATTGCATGCTTTTACGCTTTTTAACTTATTTGTGCCACTTAAATATGCGCACACACGCGTTCTAACCACTTCTTTGCAAAATAAAAAAATGCTATCCTGGATACAACTTTGAAGGTAATGAACCTTCGCTATATGATAAAAGGCTATCACTACTATAAGGATAGTTGTAATCTTTACTCGTTACTTCATAACTTGCTGAAGTTGACGACGATGATTCAATGCGTGGGTTAAGCCCTATCAATTCCATAATGCCCTCTAGCTCTTTCACGACTTCACTCATAGTTGGTCTTTGATTTCCCCTATCCTCAACACACCTAAGAGCCAAATCCACAAACTTCTCCAAACCAATGAGTTGGCTACTAAAACCAATAGTTGGGTCAAGGACCTCTTTTAAGTCGTATAGTTCTTTATTCTTATTCATTGCTTCTTTAACTTCCCACACAATGTACCACCTGCCTTTCTCGATAGGGTTTCTTGCTGTTATTATCGATAGGGCCGCGAAGACCATTGTGTTCTCTTACGCGGGGCGCGACAGCATGGCTACGAGACCGCACCCTGAGATGCCACGTGTCCTCACTCGTGTTCAACCTACCCAATGACCAGACAAAGTGTAGGATCGTGTTCTGTCCTGTTTGAGACGTTCAGAAGACTTCGTATCCAAATCTAGAGGCGGAAACTAAAGATTTGGTGCAATTTCAGTCACATACACTATAAACTGCTGTTGTATTGATCACTGTTACTATTACAGACTCTGACAGCACTTCGGCAGCACTTCGTGGCTCACCGGAAGACAATACACCTAAAACTTCTATCTGATTTCGCTCTGATGTACATATATATAGATGTCTGATTTCGCTTATATGTCCATGACATATAAGCGAAACCCATTGACACATGAGCGAAACCTTACATAAGACTTGACACATAAGCGAAACCTATTTAAACCATATAAGCGAAACCCTGAATAACACACTTTCTAGGGTTTTGTGCCATGACTAAATTATCTCACTTCTAGACTCGATACAAGACGTAATCAACAGACGTAATGCACCAACAAACTCCCCCTCGAATGTTGATGGAGTTGCAGTGTCGAGTCTCTGATCTACTGTCTTTATCAGTCTTCAATCTTCATTTTGAAGTATTTCACACTGTAAAAATCCATTATCTCTATCTTCTCTTCTCTTCTCTTTTTATCACCAGCAAACTCTCCTTTAATAATCTTCAGACTCCCCCTCTCAATCAGCTAGGATCGTAGCCTGAAATTCACTTTCCACAGGTTCTTAGATCGTAACCTGGCTTTCCAACAAACTCAGGTTTCGGAACCTGGCTAACCTGCACATGCTCTACCCAAAAATAAATTTTCTGATGATAACTTGAACATAATTAGACATCACTCGAAAATATCACAAAAATGATTTAACATTTATAGTCTCTGATAAACCACTTGCAGAAATATCATATTCATTTTCAAAAACAACACACTCTCCCAAACCATCTGTTCATCATGTTTAGCACTTGGAATTTTGAAAATCAGTTCTCCAACACCAGTTGTCGAAAATCTTTTTGTATTTTTCAAAATGTTAAGCTAAAACACATTGAAAATCTTTTTGGATTTTTTAATGAAATGAAATGCAATAAAGAAATATTTACAAACTATATTTTTGTGAGTTTGTACAAGAGGATCATATCAGTTTATGAGACAAATCAACAACACCGTTAAGCTTCATTTCATTTTAAGTTCTAAACGATTCACTTAGATTGTCAGTATGTTTGTCCACTTAAATTTTCACACAAAGTTCAACTGATCCGAGATACGATATTAATGTTTTAAGCACTTGAACTTATCCGTGTGTCCCACTACTTGAATATACTCCCGTATCCAGATCCCAATATTCAGTCTTACAGGTGAGTATACCACAGATGATATCTGTCAGGGGAATAAATTATGCAACCGTGATAGCTCAGGTCAGAACTTCCGTTCAGCAGAGAGCCTAGTTGACTTTTAGGTGTGTCCCCTTTAGAGGATCTTTTGAATTACAACAGCCATGATTAGCATTTTTCAATGTTTCATCATTTTTTAGCTGAGGGTGGTGCTATATTTCAAGCAAGCAGAAAGTATTCTCCGGGGACTAGGCCATTGCTTCTGCAAAATCAGAAGTCCCGGGATAATACCCCAGATATCACTGAGTATAAAGACCTAGTATCTCAGAATAAGGGACCTTTCAAACAAGATTTCAGGGGTTACCTATATATCCAAGTTTGTGTTAACCCACAGAACAAGCAAGTTTGAAATTTAGGTTTATATCTCGTCACAATCTACTAAATTTGTAAAAATCTACTGGCACATCATCAGTAAGACCGTTTATCACTTTTTATCTTACCAATTCTTTAGCATGTTGTGATCATCCACTGATGTACTATCATTTCCTCTTTTATGCAACAAAACTCATTTTTCATTTTATCATGTTTTTGACTTTTTCAAATTTTTCAAATGTTTTTGGATTTTCTAAAAATTTCTTACTCCCCCTAAAATGCAAACACAGTTTAGGAAATTTGAAAACAAACTGTACAATAAAGTTGACAACTAATATCGAATCACCTCAATTCGCCATTCACTTGGCATAAACAATCAGAACTCCCCCTCAAACTATTTTCCCATTTAGATTTCAAAACACTTAAGTTTGTTTTAATCAAATGGTTTTTCCGGAAAATAAGTTTGATTTTACCACTTGTAAAGTTGGGGATGTGATTCATCATATTGTCTTCAACCACTTGTAGAAAATCAAGTACAACTTAATGTCCTTGATTTACCACTTGTACGAAAAACATAATCAAATACACAGAATGATGCCGATTCCTGATCCACGATTACCAACTTGGGATCTCCGGCAAGTCCACAGACTCACTGTTCATAGTATGACCCATCCCAGTCACGAACTAGGGATGGTTCAGTTTTCTCCTTCTGTGTCTTCTTCTCATAAAACTCCTTCGTTCCTTTGACCTTCCTGTCAATCATTTTACCAAAAATATGATGAACTTTAGAGTTAAAGACTTTCTCAACATCAAAATCCTTTTTGTCATCATAAAATTGATTTGATATCTCAACTTTACCAATTTTCTTTTTATAATTTTCAGCCCGAAGTGATGGAAAATTCACATCATCAACAATCGATACTGAGTTTTCTCCTTTTACCTCAACCTGTGGCTCCTCTGATTTTGTGGAATCAGATTCATCGCCAGAAGATAGCTCCTCTGATTTTGACCTATCAGAATCATCGCCAGAACTATCAACAGACTTCTTAACAACCCATTTCTGGTTGTCAAGATTTCCTCTTTTCTTGTAAAACCTGTTTGAACTTTCACCAATTTCAAAAGTCGAATTTTTGAACAATTTAGTTCTGTCAATTGGTGGTTCAAACAAAACTTCTTTTTCTTTCTGTTTATGAGAAACTCCCTGTTTTAATGATATTGCCTTAAAACAATCTCTGGCAATATGTCCAACAGTGTTGCATTGGAAACAGATTCTCGTATCTTTCCTTTGTCCAGCAAACTTCATCTCTTCTTGCTTCATTGCAAGAAACTCACTATTTGACTGCCTCCAAAACTTTTTCTTTTCTTCCTCATCTCTTGATGTACCTGAAACAAATGTCATCTTTGCTTTAAAATCACGAACATATGTTTCATTTTTCTGTTTTTCTGTTGGAGTAAAACCAAGACCTTTCCTTTTGAAATTACGGTTAGGGTTTGGTTTCTTGTGAAAACCAGAACTGTAACCTTTTTTCTTGTTTAATCTTTGTTGTACTCTTGATGTGTATTTTTTAGGTTTATCAATAAGGTTTACATTTTTTAATTCAGAAATATTGATTTCTGTTAGTTTGAAAATCTTTTTGATCATCTCAGTTTTTACACCTCTTAGTGGAAATTCCTCATCAGAATATAATTTGTCAGAATCATTCAATGTATATGCAACTTTGAATGTTTCGTCACTCAAATTAGATTTTGATAACAGGAATTCTTTGTTGTAAACCCTTTTAACTGAAGAATTTTGACTATTGACCGTCGAACTCGAACTTTCAGAACCAGACTTTGACTCTGACTTTGACTTTGACTCTGAGTTGGACTCCAACTTTGATTCCTCAGTTTCATCTTTATCCAACACCTGATCGACGACTTTCTTAATTAACTCGGACTCATGATCAGTGTCAGATGATGTAAACACGACATCAATATTTTCTGGCAAATTGACTGACGACTCCGACTCCCATTGTAAATTTGTTGCTTTTTCGACTCTTTCCTGATTTGGATTCCTGGGCAAATATCCATTTTCTAGCGGGGGTGGACATTTGGTATAACTGACTTCTTGTTTCTTACCAGAATCCTTCTTTTCATTCTTTTTCTTTTTGTTGTTCTTTTCTGGAGTCTTTACTTCAGTCACTTTTCCATCATTCTTCTTTTCTTTAGTTACTTCATCTTCTTCAAATGCCTTCAAGCTTTCAGCAGTTGGATAAATCCTGTCAATGACATAAGAAGAACATGAATAACTTTTCAATAGACGATTTACTCTCTCTGTTTCAATTCTCTGTAATTCCAACTTTTGTTCAAGTACAGCACATTTCTCAATGTAATTGTTCACCACTTTCTGCTTTGTCATATAAGCACCCTGAAGTGTTTTCATTGCTGTTCCTTGTTCTTCACTTGTATGATTGTACTGGTTCATTGCTTTGTTCAACACATCATACGATTCTTTTAAGCTGTTCAAGTTGTAGATCAATGTACTGTTCTGTTTTTTAATAGCTTCACAGTTTTCACACTTTTCTGGAATTTTCTTTGCATCAACTTCATCTTGAACTTTGAACTTTTCAACTTCAACTTTCACTTTCCGTTTAGTCACCAAAAATTCTTCATCATCACTACTCACTGGGGTTTTCACCTTTTTCTTCTTCTTTTTAACCTTCTCATCTTCACTATCACTCTCAGCAAGTAATTTCATATCAGCTTTGAATTTTCTTGCCCAGTATTCTCGATCATCATCACTATCCTCTTCAGCTTTGGCAACAAAAGCTGAATAAGCTGTAGCTTGATCTGGAATATAATCATCCCAAGTAAACTTCTCCCAACTAAAACCTTCTGGTAACTTTTCATCATCCTGATTAATTATCAATGCACTACCATCAGTTTTCTTTGCAGAATTTGGATTAACTGCACAAGCTCTCTTTCCAGAATCTTCACAAATATGTCTTCCATGTGCAGTTTGAGCTTGATGTTGATTTTGTTGTGATGGTTGTTGAGCAACTTGATGGTAGATGGCTTTTCGGTAATAATCATTGTTGTTGTTGAATGGATTTTGAGCTCCACTTGCTTCGCGGTTTTTACACTCCCTCTTGAAGTGACCCTTTTCCCTGCACCGAAAACAAGTTACTTTAGATTTGTCAAAACCTAAAGTAGAAGTACCAGCCTCACGAAGATCATTTCTTCCAGTGATTTGCTTGAATTTCTCAGCTCTCCTCAACACGCTGGCCAAACACCATTTTATATCCATCAATTCCATTTCTTCAGCATCGATCTGGTCGTAATCTTCCTTAGTCAGCATTGGATTTCCTATTCGACCTGCAACAAAACAAGTATAAGATTCCAAAACCATTCCTAATAAAGACATTTGGTTTTTGGCAACTTCATCAGAATAATCTTGATCATTATCAAGATTTAAAACAATATTGCACTGAAGTTTTCTCCCACTTTTTGTTGCTGAAATGTTTGGATCAAAAGATGAAAATGGTGTGAAACTTGATTTTCTGTTTGATCCTAATGATGAACTTCCAGATGAATTCTTGGCATTGTATGCAGTTTCTATTTTTGGAGATGTATTTGAAGACTTCTCATTTACTCCTGCTTTGTAGTACAAACCAATATCCTGTTCACCATCAAAATCTTTCATCCGAATGATTTTTCTTTGTTCCATTTCTTGTGCTTCCAACTTTTCTATGAATTTGCTGAGTGTTAAATGATTGAACCCCTTTTTGTTCCTGAGCATCATCAAATATGTACCCCAGCTTTCATGTGGCAAAGCATCAGCAAGTTTCTCAATCAATTCCTCGTTATCTTTCTCAATACTTAACCTCTTCATGTTCGCAAGTAAATTGCAGTATCTTTCTATAATCTCTCTCGTACTTTCATTCTTTAAACCACGAAACAGATCAAATTCCTTTTTCAGAAGTGATTTCTTGCTTTTGATCATTTCTTCACTTCCACGAAACTTTGACCTCAATGCTTTCCAAATCGAATAAGATGTTCCGTTGTGTTGCAACAATACCATAATATCCTCTTTCACTGCTTGTTGAAGAAGATTCAACATCATTTTTTCATCTTTATATTTCTTCCTAGCATCGGCACTAAGATCTTTAATCGGAACGGGTTCTTCATCATCATTCAATGGCCTGATGTACTTTGTTTCAACACATTCCCACGCATCAAGATAGTTAGCTTGCACCCAATTCTCGAAACGACCTTCCCAACCTTTATATTCCTCGATGTTCATAAGTTTGGGCGGTTTCTGCATTGTTCCAGTTTCATTTTCCAACATTGTGTTTTGAGCAATACTCATCGAACTAGTTGGAGTAGCAAATGCATTGAAGAAATCCTCGTCCATGTTTCAAATTTCAAAAATTTTCCCAGCAGACCTTTAAAGCGAAATCTAATATAACCGCAAAAGCGAGACCACTTTGTACGTTGGAGCGAAACCTTAAACTGTTCACTGGAGCGATACCCTAAATGACACTGGAGCGAAATCACATGCTGATGTCATCTTTGGTCATTGTCATAAAAGCGATACCCCTAAAAACTTGATTTCTAGGTTGATTTTAATTCTGAAACTTTCAAGGGTTTGTTAATGTATGATTCCGAGTGCAATGTGTGATTTTGAGCCAATTTTACCGTGAAAAATTTTGAAAAATGTAAGAAAGTGTAGAAAATGAGATGAAATGCGGCTGAAATGGCAAGAACTCTTCCTCCTGAGCTCTGATACCAATTGTAGGATCGTGTTCTGTCCTGTTTGAGACGTTCAGAAGACTTCGTATCCAAATCTAGAGGCGGAAACTAAAGATTTGGTGCAATTTCAGTCACATACACTATAAACTGCTGTTGTATTGATCACTGTTACTATTACAGACTCTGACAGCACTTCGGCAGCACTTCGTGGCTCACCGGAAGACAATACACCTAAAACTTCTATCTGATTTCGCTCTGATGTACATATATATAGATGTCTGATTTCGCTTATATGTCCATGACATATAAGCGAAACCCATTGACACATGAGCGAAACCTTACATAAGACTTGACACATAAGCGAAACCTATTTAAACCATATAAGCGAAACCCTGAATAACACACTTTCTAGGGTTTTGTGCCATGACTAAATTATCTCACTTCTAGACTCGATACAAGACGTAATCAACAGACGTAATGCACCAACACAAAGCTAGGCCCTACACACCCTACGTCGCGGGGCGTGAAGGCCTCTTGTAAATCCTTCGCGGGCTGCGAGGAAACCCAGATCAGCTCCTATAAATTGGGAGCATCGGCCTTCATTTTCCGACGCTCAAAATCTGAATCTCTCTCTCAATTTCTATAGTATAACAATTATACCCGGGCATTATACCCCCTAATTAGCGAAGCTCTGCCTCGTTGTAAGTATTAACCCCCGGTTACGTATTAGATACACTGCCCGATTGATCTAGTACTCCGTAACGGCTGTCGAGGTTCTGCCCGACGTAGTCGTTGGAGTTCTGTCTCGGGGAGGGTATAACTAATGTAAATTGGGTTATTATACTAACGCGTGTGCATTGTTTAATTTATTAGATTATAACCAGGAAACCATAGGGAAAAATCTAAAATAGCAATGTGAGTAATCTCCTTTTTGTGTAAACCTTTTTGCAAACTGTTTTTACAAAACCTCAATGCTTTACATTATGATTAAACATTGATTGAGTATTTGTAATTCTACAATTATCGTCGGTATGTTGGGGGTTTTGTATACAAAATTTGTTAGTACACTGTGAGTAGTAACATGACCACAAGTCGGGCTGACAGTATCGTGGGTGGTAATTAAAGTAAGAATTTGAAAGAAATGTAATTGCGAGATCGCCCTCAATACTATAAAATGATAAAACCTGTTTTGATTAAACTGGGATTCACTCACCAGTAATTTTCCACTGACAAATGTTTTTAAACGCGTTTCAGTTAACAAAATGTGAAAGCCAAATAGAAGTCAGCTGGACAGCACTGAAGGCTTGGAAAACGTGGCTATAAAAGTTACCTAAATAAAGAAGATGTTTTATTCAATTAATTAGGGTTTATCCCTATAAACATGTTTGTATTGGAAACTTGGGTTTTACCCATGTGTTTATTGTTATAAAAAATGTAGTATTTTACTCTGATAAAATATTTCCTAACTACGGTCCTAATGTAAATTACGCTGCCAAAATGACAAAACCACTGATACCACTGAATCTGAGCTCGTGGCAGCCCGTTCCCAGGAGATAGGGGCCAGGGGTTGCGACAGAGAGTGGTATCAGAGCTTAGCCACTGATTTCAGCCACAGAAGTGTCCTGCTGACATTGAAATTGTCAATTCTGTTAGGAAATAATCTAAACAATTATGTACATATGTGTATATTATTGTTTTGTTATTTGACAATCTGTTAGTTTACAATATGAGTGATCAAGGACCATCGGACGCTTGCCGTCAATTGTCCAGTTCTCCTATAGACGAAGGAACTTCTTCCCAGCCTATCCCTTCGGGGTATTCAGCTGATACCAAAGAAGGGATTTTCCTATTCAAAGCACAATCCGAGGAGCCATTCCCTACCAAAAAGAGAGGATGGTTCAGTCGGGGAGCTCACGAGCGTAGAAAAAGAATGAGAAAGTTACAGTAACAGTGAGCTTTAGCACCCGCGAATAGGGAGATGAACACCCAAAGACAAGACATACTCAATAGGAGACTAGCCAACTTTCATATCTTAGCTACCACTGCTGCAGACTTGAACCTAGAACAACTTATAGCACCACAGCCACTACCGTTGTTTCCAACACAATCCATGGAAGTAGAAATTGACCCAGCTGACCAGATTCCACTACCTGCTTTCGACCTGGCCGAAATCCCTAGAGTCCCAGCGCCCCATCCCCCAGATTATGACCCATGGTTTGACGACCATAGAGATTACCAACAACGTTACCCTCTAGAGGAGCCTATACAAAACCTAGTAGCACCCTATCCAAACCTTGACCCTCTAGACCCATATTTTGATAATAATCAATACATACGGGAAATCCTAGAGAACCCATACCCACATGAGGAACCGATGCCACAGTACCCTGACCCAATACCAGCACCCGCACCACCCATGAGCACTGAGAATGTGCAAGAACTTCGCACCTTTGATGAGGAGTTGTTAGATGAGAGTGAGAAAATAAGGCAAATAGGGGAGAGGCTCGTTTGAAAGTACGATGAGCGTAACATGCAATATTGGATGAACCCCTATCAGTAATAATATTATATATATATATATATATATATGATTAGATTTAAGAGTGAACACTAGTGTAGTTTGCGAACTGAGCGAACTAATCATGGCCATACATGGGTGTAGATCAATGGCTAGGATTTGATAATGAAATACACTAGTGTATTTTACGATTTGATGATAAAATCCTAGCCATCCACGTGTGTAAATCAATGGTCAAGATTTGTTCACTCAGTTCGCAAATACATTGGTGTTCACTCTAGAACCCCACCCAATATATATATATATATAAATATGTGTGTGTGACTTGAAAAAAATAGATAATCTCATAGCTACTGATGCATACTAGTATCGTATTTTAATTTCTAGTTGTGGGTTGTATTAGATGCATAATATATAAAATAGAGTAAAGGTCGCAATGCACAACGAGTTTGATCAATATGTTTCTTGTGTGATTATTCACATTAAACATTGCTCTGAGATATTAATACTTGGAAATTGTTTGTAAATCCAGATGGCTAATGCAGCAAATCAAGAAAACCAGAATAACCAGAATAATGAAAACCAATTAAATAATAGTACCATCCAACATATAGTAGCACAAGGAATTAGAGATGCTATGCCAGCTATCATCTAAAACGTTAGGGAAGCGGAAAATAATAATAAAAGTGATAATGGAAGTAAACGATCACATACTGAACCCAGTCACATCGTGAACAATGGACCACTATTTCAATTGCCCATTCCGAAAAGCAGAAGAACCATGTCTTATGGTTGTTCTTACAAAGAATTCTGGTCTTGTAAACCAATAGAATTCTCGGGCAATGAAGGAGCCATTGCAGCTCTACGCTGGATAGAAAAGACTGAAGCAGTCTTAAAAATAAGCAAGTGTGCAGAGGAAGACAAAATCATGTTTGCTTCCAATCTGTTTAAGAACATTACTTTGGAATGGTGGAACACTATTCTCCAGTCTAGGGGAAGTAACAGAGTCTATAATATAGAATGGACTGAGTTTAAGAATATGGTTGAAACGAAATTCTGTCATCCTAATGAAAAAGAACAGATAGGCAATAAATTCTTAAACCTTAGAATGACTGGAGTAGACTGTAAGGGTTACACTACTGTATTCTTCAAATATGCTAGAATAGTGCCAACCCTAGTTTCACCAGAACCAGTATTAATCTCCCGATACATTTGGGGATTAATCAGTGAGATTAGACATGTAGTCAAGGAAGCTAAATCACCAACCATAGAAGAAGCTGTAGAACTAGCAAATACCTTGACCGATGAATTGGTACGTACGCAAGAAGAAAACCAGAGGAGGAACCTAGCTCAAAAGCTTACCCAGGAATTCCGCTATGGCAATTCCAACCGTGGGGAGAATGTAGGTTCTACTTCTGCACCTTATTGTAAGGCATGCAAGAAGAAGCATTTAGGAAGATGCTCCACGCACTGCAATTTCTGCAAAATACCAGGGCATAAAGAAGAAGACTGCAGGAAGAAACCTAGCAATGGAGTATGCTTCAATTGTGGAGAAAAAAGACATATCAATTCGAATTGTCCGAAACTAGCTCTAGCCATGAACAACAAGACTACTAAGAATGCTAGGGCATTTGTTATAACAGCCGAAGAAGCAAAGATGATTCCGGATGTGATTGCCGGTACGTTTTTAGTTAATGATGTTTTTGCAAAAGTATTATTTGACTCTGGTGCGAACCAAAGTTTTATTAATACTTCATTTTGCAAAATTCTCAACCAACCATTAACTAAACTCCAACAAGAATGTTTAGTAGAGACAGCAAATGGAGAAACCATTAAGATTTCTGAAATCTTGCACGGAGCAAGAATAGAAATTTTAAATCATAAGTCTATTGCTAATCTTTACCCAATAAATCTGGCTGGATTTGATATTGTGTTAGGAATGTATTGGTTAGTATCTAATAAAGCCAGTATTCTATGTGATCAAAAGCCAATTCAAATAAGTTCACCAAAGGGTGACAAGATCACAATTAAAGGAAATAAGCCATCCAGATCCGCGAAATTCATCTCTGTGATGAAAACTACAAGTTGTGCAAGAAAAGGGTCCCTAGTACTCATAGTGGAGCGAGACAGAGTTCAAACACCCATCTATTATATCTGCAAAATGCTCAACGACCTAGAGACAAGATACTCCATCATGGAGAAGTTGGTACTGGCACTAGTGCACGCATCAAGACGATTACGACATTATTTTGCAAATCACGTCATCACGGTGTTAACCAACTATAGGATCGGGCCGATCCTATCGAAACCCGACATTTCTGGGAGATTAGCAAAATGGGCCATTGAACTAGGCGCACACACGCTAATCTATAAGCCGCGCCCCGCAATCAAAGGCCAAGTTCTAGCTGATTTCGTGGCCGAAGTACCGGCAAATCGCATTCAGGAATGCGAAGAAGAACAAAACCCTACCCCACCACCATCCTCCTCAGAAACCTGGGCACTATATACCGATGGTGCATCCAACGAGGATGGTGCAGGTGCGGGTCTGCGACTCATCAGCCCCGATGGCCAGGAGCTTACCTATGCAATCCGCCTCGATTTCAAAAGCACAAATAACGAGGCAGAGTATGAGGCTCTACTGGCAGGGCTACGACTGGCAGTCAAACTCGGCGTCCAACATTTGGAAGCACACGTCGACTCATTATTGGTTGCAGGTCAGGTGCGCGGCGACTATGCCGCAAAAGGAGACATCATGATACTTTACCTCGAACAAGCCTTGCAACTGAAATCAAAGTTCACTTCCTTCAATATTCGCCATATTAACAGAAGTGAAAACAAGCCCGCGGATTGATGCGTGTGAAGTGTTATATATATTAGGTGTATATTTTAAGCCCCTTTAACACTTATTTTTAGCCAAGTTTTAAATTTATAAAACACGATATTTCACTAACACTAAACACACATATGGGCAAGTGCACCCATCGTGAGCGTAGTATAGTGTTGGTAAGATACCGAGGTCGTCCAAGGACACAAGAGCTTTTAGTACCGGTTTATCCTCAACTTCTAATCAAAATAAAAAGTTTAGAAAAATGTTTTAAACTAAGAAAAGTAAAAACTAACTAAAATGCTGAAAATAAAAATAAAAAGAAAAACAGATAGACAAGATGAATCACTTGGTTCCGACTCGTATCTAGTGTAACCTTTGATTATTTCCGCACTTTTGCACATATTTAAGAGATTATCTTAGTTATTGTAGTAGGCCCCTCTTTTGAAGGTGACGTTACCCTCAGCCCAGTAGTTTGAGTCAGCAAGGATACAATCCTAAAAGGGTGGATTATTGGAAGATAATTAATTAAGTTATTAATGCAATATTATGGTAGGCCCCTCTTTTGGAGGTGACGTTACCCTCGACTAAGTAGTCTGAGTCAGCATGGATACAGTCCTAAATAGCCGGGTTATAGTATTAATAGTAGTTAACTTATGAGGGGCTCAAAGAGTTTGGACCCCCGCCATCCAATACCGTTAAGTATTGAAGGAGGTCCTACTAAATTTGACCCAGGTCCATTGCAGGACCTCTAAACGCTGAACAATGGCAAGACCTTTACCAAACTGTTCCCTTAACCCCCGACCAGGTAGCCAACATACCTCCATATAGACCGTGGAGATATGAATGGTGAAAATCTTTTATTTTATATAGACAGTAAAATAATTTCAAGACACCACGGACAAACGATAAAGAAAGATCACCTTCAACATAAGCAACTAGTTATTAAAGTCATTAATACAAAACCAAATAAAAAGTGCAAAAGATTAGAAATATAAAGTATTACACTAGACACTTTGTCTTCACCAAGTGATGTAAGAGACTTAGGCAAACATGGCCTTGATTGTCAAGAACTCTTACGATCAATCTTGGATCCCGAGACGACTCACACACTCTACGATGGACAATGGATGATGGTGGTGGATGATGGTGTTATGGTGGTGGTGGGTGGTGGGTGAAGTGTGAGAGAGGTGGTGTGCCAAGGGATGGTTTGAGCTTGAGCCAAGCACTTCTATTTATAGGCTGAACAGAAGCTCGGGCACGGCCCCGTGTCCAGTGGGCACGGCCCCGTGTCCACATCCTCTCTTTCTTCATTAAATGCAGCTTTGTCTTATTAGTTGACCACGCCCCCGTGTCTGCTGAGCACGACCCCGTGTGCAGAAGAATCTTTGTACTATGAAGATTTACCTGGATTGTGCGAATCTTATAGTTGACCACGGCCCCGTGTCCGCTGAGCACGGCCCCGTGGTGGGCAATAGAAGCTTCTACCACTTTGTCTTTTCTGCTGACACTTGGGCACGCCCCCGTGCTGGCTGAGCACGGGGCGTGTTCAGGCTTCTGATATCTTGTTTTGCTTGGGAAGATGCTGTCGTGGGATTGGGCATGTCATGTCTTGTCCCTTTTCTTGTATTTATGTTAGATTTTGATTTCTTTTTGCTTCTTTTGTTAATTTGAGCTCATTTAATCCTGAAAATACAAAAGGAAGACAAAAGCACACTTTTTCCAACATTAGTACTAAAAAAGGGTTAGTTTTATGCCTCATTTGATGAAATTTATATGTTACATTTTGAACACATCAAATACCCCCACACTTGAATCTTTGCTTGTCCTCAAGCAAAACTCTTTAATATGTGGCTATTACACTCCCAAATGGAATGGGTAGAGAAGAAGGTTTTTGGGCTTGTCGTAGAGTGTCGGGATTTCCAAGATTCTTTATTTAATTTTATTTTTATTTATTTACAATCCTATTCGTCATGATTTATTTAAAACTTTTCATAAGAGAAATTACTTATTAGGGCATAACATGCCTTTGTAAAATTCTATTTATATACAAGTTCACATACCTCACGGGGATCACTCAACACTTGGCCGAAAATGTATTTTTGTGGATAACTCGAGAGCGGCATGGAACTTACTCCTACCATAGGCTTGCCAAGCAATCAATCCTCCTCCTTTTTAACTTATATACCTTTGTAAATATCAAGAGGACTTTGTGGGTAAAGGGTTAGGATTGGGTTAAAGGTAGGTAGTTGGGTTGGTGGTTGGGTTGGTGGTTAGTGGTTAGTAAAAAAAAGCGAAAAGCGTAACAAGTGTCGGTTTTCGTAAAACTTTCTATTTTTCGTAACTTTTATTTTGATGAAGCTATTTATTCAAACAAAGTTATTTTTGATGAACTTGTTTGTTTATTTTCTTTTGCTTCATCATCAACACAAATATATATATTTTTTTTCAAGTCATACGAAAAATCGAACTCGTTACTAAAACAAAGGGGTAAAAATGAAAAAAGGTTTTGGTGGGTAAAAGGGTGTTTGGTTTGGGTTAAGAAATGAAAAGGTTTAGGCTCAAAGGGGCTAACTAGGGGGATTTTGGGTAGGTGGTAAAAAAAAAGAAAAATAATGGTGTAGAAAATAAAAAGGGTTAGTCCTAATGCCTCCATCATTTACTTACTCGGGTTTAAGTTGGTAAGGACCGGGAATGTATCGTCATGGCAAGTTCTAGAGTCGTAAGAACCAAGCGGCTATTCACACAAGAAATGAAAAATGAGCAATTAGTTCTAATGATATGTAATTGTATGCTCAATAAAGGCTCAAAAACTCACTTTTTTGGGAATGGGTTTTTATGTGATCAAGTATATATAATCAAATTTTAACTAAGCTTGTCATGCCTTTTCATAATTTTCTTATGTTGGTTCTTTTTATCACGACGCTATCGGTTGTAAATTCGTAAAAATATAACCTTTTTGAGAACTTGAATTTCCCGAGTTAAACCTAGACAAGTAAAAAAATGAAAATTTTTGAAAAAATTTGGGGTGATTAGCGGTTCCAATAGAGTTTTGTGTAAGGCTTGTATTTAGGACTTGCAAGATTCAAGGTTTTAGCATCCCCCCCACACTTAAATTACACATTGTCCTCAATGTGTCCCAAAAATAAGTTTTTAGGTTGATTGAATGCGTAAAAAGGTGTAAAAAGCAAAAATTTTGTGTTACTGGGCGCTGAACACGGCCCCGTGTTATCCGGGCACGGCCCCGTGTTCAAGTGCCAGTAACAAATTTTAAACAAGAGAAACAAAAGTCTGGACACGGGGGCGTGTTGGGTGAACACGGCCCGTGCCCAGTTACCTGAACTGGGTCTTTTTCTGCAGATAGTGCAGCACGGGGCCGTGTTGGGTGGACACGGCCCGTGCCGAGCTTACTCTAAATGAAGAAATTTGTCGGACGGTTCTGTTTTCCTGTATAGAGTGCTGGTTCAAGTTTCCCTTGCATCCTTTGCCATCTCAAGTGTGTTTTATTCCTGAAAATTAAAACTAACTAGAAAACAAGAAAATTAATCTAAACTAAGGATAGTTCCGCGGAATGCCTCCGTGGTGCGCCACGTTTATAAGGGTCCTTGGCTAGACCCAAAGCCTGGTCACATGTTACCCAAGTGGGATGTATTGCATCCCATGTTACACCGTCGGAGAGCGTCATCCAAGCTTGAGTCTATGACCTTCATGTATTTGACCGGGTCTTCTTCCTCTACTTTCTTTCCACATTCAAACTTCACTTCCTCATCCCCAAACTTCAATGTTAACGTTCCGTCATTCATATCCACCACTGCTTGGGTGGTGGCTAGAAATGGCCTCCCGAGGATGAGAGGGACATCGGTGTCTTCTTCCATGTCTAGGATGACAAAGTCGGTTGGAAAAACGAAGTTGTCGACCTTGACCAGCAGATTTTAGCGACACCTTGTGGAAATTTGACGGACCTGTCGGCGAGTTGTATGCTCATCTTTGTAGGGCTTGTTGTTCCTAGGCCAAGTCGTTTGAACATTGACGTGAGCATGAGGTTAATGCTAGCCCCAAGATCGGCTAATGCATTACGAACGGGGGACTTCCCAATCGAGCAAGGAATTGTGAAGCTCCCGGGATCGATTTTCTTTTGTGGAAGTTTGTTGAGTACTAAAGCGGAGCATTCTTCGCCTAAGTTAACTAATTGCAATGATTCAATTTTCCTTTTGTGAGTGAGGAAATCCCTCATGAATTTTGCATATTTAGGCATTTGGGTTAGGACCTCAATAAAAGGAATATTAACATGCAATTGTTTTAGTAAACTTTCGAACTTTGCGAATTGCTCATCGGTCTTTTGACGATTTAACCTACCGGGGTATGGAATTGGAGGAGTCTTGGTGGGCTCTTGATTTGGTGAAGAAGTCGTTTCTGGTTGAGGTGTAGGTGAAGTCGTGTTTTGGTGTTGACTTCCTTCAACTGGTGGTAACGGGGCATCCTCGGGACCCACGGTTCGGTTTCTCAAGGTGATGAGGTGTACTTGCTCCTTTGGGTTGGTTTCGGTATTACTCGGTAACGCGCCTTGTGGTCTCTCGGAGAAATTTTGAGCTAGTTGATTTAATTGTTTTTCAACGTTTTGAATGCTAGCTTGTTGATTTCTAAAATTCGATTCTAATTGTTGAAATCGATCCGAGTTTTTCTTTTCGGTGTCGGAGATGAGGCGAGATACGGTATCTTCAAGCCTTTCTCTTCCACCTTGTTGTTGAGAGAAATTTTGTGGTTGTTGAAAATTAGTACGTTGGTTTTGTTGGTTACTACTATTGCCGGGATCTCTCCAACCAAGATTTGGGTGGTTACGCCATCCTTGGTTGTAGGTACCCGTTAGAGGACCCGACGGCCTAGGTCTATTATCAATGTAGTTTACCGTTTCTGCTTGTTCATCTAATTCTTTCATACAACTCCAATTTTCATGTGACCCACCACACCCTTCACAAGCCATAACCGAGGCCGTTTTTGTCATTTCTAACCTTTTGATTTTCGAAGAGAGGGCCTCAATTTGGGCTTGTAAAGAGGTGCTTTCATCAACCTTATGGGCGCCCGGGGCAATAGATTTATTACCTCGGGGAGTATGCCATTGAAAATTGGTTTGAGAAATTTCCTCAATTTGATTATATATATTTCATTTGGGCGACGATTACCTAAAAGTCCCCCGGAGCTTGAATCAAGTGTCTGTCTTGTGTGTGGCAACAACCCATTGTAGAAAGTGGATACTTGTTGCCACACCGCTTGACCGTGATGAGGACACTTTCTTAGAAGCTCCTTGAACCTTTCCCAAGTTTCATATAAGGATTCCCCATCCTCTTGCGAGTATGTATTAATTTCAGTCATTAGTTTAGCCGTTTTAGCAGGAGGGAAATACTTATATAGAAACTTTTGGGCTAGTTCATCCCAGGTGTTTACCGAGCCAACTGGGAGGGTGTTAAGCCAAGCCTTAGCTCGGTCTTTTAGTGAAAATGGAAACATCCTAAGGTGAATGGCGTCGTTTGATGCTCCATTGATCCAAAAAGTATCACATATTTCCAAGAAATTAGTAATATGTAAATGGGGATCCTTGTCCGCAAGCCCATGGAAGGTTGCTGAGTTTTGGAGCATTTGTATCAAATGCGGCCGAAGTTCGAAGTTGTTGGCTTCGACATTCGGTGCATTGATAGCGGCGCCGAGATTGCCTACGGTGGGCCGTAGGTAATCCATGAGGGTACGTTGGTCCGCCATTGGAAGTGGGTCCCCCGAAACTTTCTCTTGATTTTTAGCTTTAAGTCTTTTTCTGAGAAAGCGTTCGGGTTCTTCTAGAGGTTCTTTTATGTCTCTACTAGAACTGGAGCTCATGCACTACGTAGGAGGTTCAAATGTGGCACCTGGGTTCCAAGTCCTGCAATAAAAACACAAAAGAACGTTGGTCAGAAGGTTCACCACGACCCCGTGCTCAGTGAACACGGCCCGTGGTCAGAGATACAGTAATTGTTTCCCGGATCCCTGTTACTGGGAGTTGGACACGGCCCCGTGTTGCACCGACACGGCCCCGTGTTGTACCGACACGGCCCCGTGTTCAGCTCTCTGTAACTCAGAAAATAAAAACTGCCAGTGATGATGCTGGGCACGGCCCGTGTCCGACCAGGCACGGCCCGTGCTGAGCTCTGCAGAAGCGGAAAAAAAACTAAAAAAAAATCCTAAAAAAATGAAAAATAAGAAAAACGATTAGGCCGTTGATTCTTAACTTTCTTAAAATCCTTGTGTCCCCGGCAGCGGCGCCAAAAACTTGATGCGTAGTCGAGTGTTATATATATTAGGTGTATATTTTAAGCCCCTTTAACACTTATTTTTAGCCAAGTTTTAAATTTATAAAACACGATATTTCACTAACACTAAACACACATATGGGCAAGTGCACCCATCGTGAGCGTAGTATAGTGTTGGTAAGATATCGAGGTCGTCCAAGGACACAAGAGCTTTTAGTACCGGTTTATCCTCAACGTCTAATCAAAATAAAAAGTTTAGAAAAATGTTTTAAACTAAGAAAAGTAAAAACTAACTAAAATGCTGAAAATAAAAATAAAAAGAAAAACAGATAGACCAGATGAATCACTTGGTTCCGACTCGTATCTAGTGTAACCTTTGATTATTTCCGCACTTTTGCACATATTTAAGAGATTATCTTAGTTATTGTAGTAGGCCCCTCTTTTGAAGGTGACGTTACCCTCAGCCCAGTAGTTTGAGTCAGCAAGGATACAATCCTAAAAGGGTGGATTATTGGAAGATAATTAATTAAGTTATTAATGCAATATTATGGTAGGCCCCTCTTTTGGAGGTGACGTTACCCTCGACTAAGTAGTCTGAGTCAGCAGGGATACAATCCTAAATAGCCGGGTTATAGTATTAATAGTAGTTAACTTATGAGGGGATCAAAGAGTTTGGACCCCCGCCATCCAATACCGTTAAGTATTGAAGGAGGTCCTACTAAATTTGACCCAGGTCCATTGCAGGACCTCTAAACGCTGAACAATGGCAAGACCTTTACCAAACCGTTCCCTTAACCCACGACCAGGTAGCCAACATACCTCCATATAGACCGTGGAGATATGAATGGTGAAAATCTTTTATTTTATATAGACAGTAAAATAATTTCAAGACACCACGGACAAACGATAAAGAAAGATCACCTTCAACATAAGCAACTAGTTATTAAAGTCATTAATACAAAACCAAATAAAAAGTGCAAAAGATTAGAAATAAAAAGTATTACACTAGACACTTTGTCTTCACCAAGTGATGTAAGAGACTTAGGCAAACATGGCCTTGATTGTCAAGAACTCTTACGATCAATCTTAGATCCTGAGACGACTCACACACTCTACGATGGACAATGGATGATGGTGGTGGATGATGGTGTTATGGTGGTGGTAGGTGGTGGGTGAAGTGTGAGAGAGGTGGTGTGCCAAGGGATGGTTTGAGCTTGAGCCAAGCACTTCTATTTATAGGCTGAACAGAAGCTCGGGCACGGCCCCGTGTCCAGTGGGCACGGCCCCGTGTCCACATCCTCTCTTTCTTCATAAATGCAGCTTTGTCTTATTAGTTGACCACGCCCCCGTGTCCGCTGAGCACGACCCCGTGTGCAGAAGAATCTTTGTACTATGAAGATTTACCTGGATTGTGCGAATCTTATAGTTGACCACGGCCCCGTGTCCGCTGAGCACGGCCCCGTGGTGGGCAATAGAAGCTTCTACCACTTTGTCTTTTCTGCTGACACTTGGGCACGCCCCCGTGCTGGCTGAGCACGGGGCGTGTTCAGGCTTCTGATCTCTTGTTTTGCTTGGGAAGATGCTGTCGTGGGGTTGGGCATGTCATGTCTTGTCCCTTTTCTTGTATTTATGTTAGATTTTGATGTCTTTTTGCTTCTTTTGTTAATTTGAGCTCATTTAATCCTGAAAATACAAAAGGAAGACAAAAGCACACTTTTTCCAACATTAGTACTAAAAAAGGGTTAGTTTTATGCCTCATTTGATGAAATTTATATGTTACATTTTGAACAAATCACGGATGCACTGTCAAAACTTGCATCCACTAGCTTCCAACATCTGGCAAAGGAGGTACGCATCAAGATTCTGCAAAATCCCTCAGTACCCCTGCGCCAAGTCAATGTCATCCAGTACGGTACAACATCCTGGATGACACCTATCATTGCATACTTGCAATCAGGTGTTACTCCCGAAAGCAAGGCAGAGGCACGTAAGTTGCAATACAAAGCGTGTCATTATCAGATGGGAGACGGTATCTTATACCGTAAATCATACCTGGGGCCACTCCTACGATGCGTCGACCCCCAAGATGCCACATACCTCATCAGAGATATACACGAGGGAATATGTGGCATACACGCGGGCCCACGCATGGTGGTGGCCAAAATTATGAACGCCGGGTACTACTGGCCCGGTATGCACCTGGATGCGGTCAAAGTCTTGCGCAAGTGTTTTAATTGTCAGCGGCAAGCTCCCAAAACCTTGCGCCCAAAGAACAACTTGATCCCCATCACCACCGCATGGCCATTCCAAAAATGGGCAATCGATGTGGTAGGACCATTTCCGGACGCACCAGGTGCGGTGAAATTTATCATAGTGGCTGTTGATTACTTCATAATATGGGTAGAGGCAAAACCGCTCGCCTCAACCACCGCTATGATAACAAGGAAATTCGTCTGGGAACATATCATCTGCCGTTTCGGTCTACCGATGTGCATCGTTACCGACAACGGCACCAACTTCGCTGCTGATGACTTTCAAAAATGGCTAAAGGAACTAAACATTGAACACATATTCTCCTCAGTGGCACATCCGCAAGGGAATGGCCAAGTTGAGAGTATCAATAAAAGTTTAGTCGAAGGCATCAAAGCACGGTTGGGAACAGCTAGGCGCGGCTGGGTCGATGAACTCCCTAGCATCCTATGGGCTCACAGGACGAGCCCAAAGACAAGTCACGGTGAGACACCCTTCAGCCTGGTCTATGGCACTGAAGCGGTGATCCACGCTGAAGTAGGTTTCCCTTCACCACGAATGTTGGCTATCAACAGGATAGACAATAGTGTTGAACGCAGGGTTGACTTGGACCTCCTAGAGGAAAGGCGTGAAAATGCAGCAATCAACGAGGCCAAGTACAAAACCAAACTTGAAAAGTACTATAATGCACACGTCCGCATTTGTACCTTCAACCCGGGAGACTACGTCCTTCGTGACAATGAAGCATCTAACGCTGAACGCCCAGGGAAACTTGCCCCCAACTGGGAAGGACCCTACCTCATCCAAGAGGTCCTGGGCAAAGGCGCGTATAAACTACAAACGTTAGAAGGCGAACCTATCGCACGCACATGGAATGCACAACAGCTTCGACGCTGTTACATGTAAGCCATGTTTTTACATTCACCATGTAACCTACCGGGCCGCAGGCCATTTGCAAATAAATAAACGAATGAACGATTCAATGCAATATTGTTTATTTCCTTCTATTACAAATGCGTGTTCCACTTTGTGGTATCTGCAAAAACAGATTGGCAAAATCTTCATTCGCGATACCCACACAAAGTGGTAACCACACACAAATATTGTAATAGGACAAAAAAGGCAAAACGTTAAATGTCTATCCGGCTGGATACGCACATACGGTTTTCACAAAGCCTACACAATTCCCAAACCCTACACAATTCCCAAACCCTAACGGGATAAAAACAAGAATTGACTAATGCTCATACGACAAAGGTATAGAGCATACTCAACCGCGCTTTACAGCCAGTAGAGTTCTTCATACTTGCATATCGTCTAGATATGCAAAAGGCAAATTTAGACTTAGTGCTATTCACAATAACATTAACTCATGCAAGTTCAAACATGCAAGTAGTAAAAACACTTGTACAACTTGAACAAAAACGGTTAAAACTTTATATTCAAAAATTTTCTACACCTACGCGGTGCACAAGAGATTTACATAAAGTTTCTAACATTTACATCGAGAAAACACAAAAAGGGCACGCAGGCCAACCTAGTCCTTCTTTGTACCGCTGAGACCCGCACCACCCTTGCCATCACCAGCGGTATCTTCCTCTTCTTCCTCATCACCATACAACAACCGCAAGCGGTCCACATAGTCTTCCGTGTCCAAACATTTATCAACTTCCTCAAGGGTGGAAATGGACATGTCGTTGTATGCTGCGAGAGCGGCAGCAAGACGCGCTTCAGTATCCATGCCATGGAACCCAGACCTTTCATCAGTAAATTTTCCTTGGGATAAAAGGTTCACATGACTGATACATCGGTTGTAGCCAGCTTTAAAACCAGCCTCCCGCGCGCGCAACCTAATCTCCTCTACAGCAACTGTGTTCTCAGGTGCGTCGAGGATAGCACTAACAATCTGCAAAATACAAGCAATAAGATTAGCAAAGGCAAACCTAAAAAGATAGCAAAGGCAACGGGTACTTACATGCCCGATACCGTGATAACGCATCCAATCACGATCAGCCTTCAACTGCTCAAAGGAAGAAGTAAGGCTGTCTCTAGCCTCAGCAGCCTCCCTTGCCCGCACTTCAACTTCAGCAGCGCGGGCAGTGACCTCCTCGATAATGGTCACCCGGCTCTGCACTTCAGCCTTTCAACAAGGAAAAACACAAGTATACAAAGATAAACAATCATACTTGCGGAACAAATATACAAATTCAAGACCAAAAGAAACTCATACCTGGAGGCCCTTAATAGTCTTGTTTAGGTTGGTGCGGTCAGCAGTTGCCTCTTCAAGAGCCTTGTTTAAGTTGGCGCGGTCAGCATTTGCCTCTTCAAGAGCCTTGGCAGTGCGGGTCCCCGCCTCCGTGGCCTCTTTGGCAACCGCCTCAGCTGCGGCTTTCTCCTTGACCAAAGCAGCATTCGCTACCTTGACATTAGTCAACTCCTGACGAACACGAAACAACGTTTCATTCTGTTTGGCACAAGATTCTCTCCAAGTCTTGCGCTTATTAGAAAGTGTTTCTTTCCAACTCTTGCGCTCATCAGAAAGCAATTAGGAGAGAGTACGAACCTGTTTAAGGCTAGCAGTTGCATCCCACACTTCCTTCTGCTTATACTGCTCAAAGGCAGCCTTCTCCCTTTCAAGCTGCTTCGCACCATCACGAGTAGCTTTCACCAACGCTTCAGCCTCAGCCCGCAAACGAGCACTTTCCTCCTCCATGCGCCCCAACACCTTGTAATATTCCATAATAGCATTCACCGTTATGGAACTCCCAACAACCATGGAGGAGAGTTGGTTGATCCGGAGCTCACGGGGCATAGCGTGTGACAACTGTGTTCTGTAATCATCGTATAATGTAAAACAATGTTGATTATCAATAAAACAATGTGCTTTGGTGTTATTATATGTGTTATTGTGTTTAATGATTTTACAATTTGATTCGATTCCGATTTCAAGCTTTAAATCACTTTCTGGAAGGTTATACGCAAACCGGTGCATAAACGCAATCAGTTTAACGCGACGTACACTCCGGAACTGTGACGTAAGCCAAACATACCCTAAATATCCTTTACATAACTTAGAAATAAGTTTCGAAGGATTCGGTATGGCAAAAACGTGTTTATTTGAACTAAAGAACTATTTACGACAAAACTGCGAAACAAACGTTGGTGACCGCCTGGATAATGTTTAAATCCAAAAAATATTCTGTTATGATTAAAATTTTATTTTTAATCAGGTTCGTGTTGAAAAATAAATTAAGACGCTTAAAAACGTTATTTTTCAAGTTTAAGCGCATACCGCGTGTTACAGCGCAACACATTACTTATACTGCAAAACACGGACAACACAACCAGTCTTGACAACTGAAATTTATTTCAGTAATATTTTGGCGAGTTTATTTTTTATATAATAATAAAAATAATTTAGAACGCCATAAACTAAGATTTAAACGCTAGATAAAATACCCGGTATCCAGTTAAACACCTGTTTTTTACCTACATGAATCATTTATGGGTATTTTATGCATATATATATATATATATATATATATACATTTCATGTATATATGTATGTAAGACAAGTGCCTTTCTTTCTTGCCACTTCTCACTCCTCCATGACACTTGTAATGCATGAAATCTTCATTAAATCTTCATTAAATCTTCCATATCTCTTTAAGATCTCTATACATATCTTCCAAGATCACCATACTTACAACAACACTCAATCTTCCTCCTTCTCTCTCCCTCCAAACTGTAAGCACCCACCATCACCTCCATCTTCACTTTGCAACTTAGTTCATCAACATTCAAACTCCCTTTCAAGCATGTTTCAAGTGGTGTGAAGATACAAAGGTGTTCCTAAGGTGTTTTCAAGTGATTCCAAGCCTCCTATCATCAAAATCTCATCCCACAACCAACTTGAATCTTGAAGGTATAACACTTATGTTTAAATCATACTTTTGATTCTTGGTTGTTCTTGATGATTTGAAGTTTCTCTTGAATCTTGGGATTTTCACTAAACTTTAAATCTAAAATAAAAAGGGTCTTGATACAAATGAAAATGGTGATATATATATATGTGTGTGTGTGTGTGTATGACCGTACATACATATACATGTATGTATAAGTTTTGAGCTTTATTTTTGATAAGTACATGTTTAGATTGTTGCTTGTTCTTGAATAATAGTTAAAATGCAAGTGGTTGATGATCTATACATGATTTGATAAATGTTAAATTACATCAGCAAATAACATGAATAAATCACATATTTGATGCTTTTAAACTCATAGAAAAAGATGATGCTATGATAGTGTGCTTTAGGCACTTGTACATGAAGATACATGTTGATTTAAAGCTCAAGAAATGGTAAAAAAGGGTTGTATGACAAAAATGTTTTTGAACAGGTTATAAACACTAAAAATAATATTATTTGATGTATTATAATGGCATGAAACTTTGACATAGGATTGATAGCTTTGCATGTTGTACATATAGCTTAAAAAGTGGTAAATTATGTGAAATTTGCATGATTTATGTGCTTTATGTAAGACCTGCACTATCATGAGTATAACCACTATTTTATTCAGTAAATAACATGGATTATGTTAAAATTTCAAGTCGTTTCGATTTGGGATGGTTCGGGTAACGTTTGATGCAAAACTATGCGGTAAAACGGTTGAAAATCGCCTTTTCGGAGGATTTTTATTAAACTGTTTTAGATCAGTAACCAAACTGATATTTTTGATATAAAAACAAGTATTTTAACTTACATTAAGTTTACTTGGTGTTTGGTTAGTCATACGTGACTTCCGACGCCCAAAAATGTTACCGAATTGCTAAAATAAGTGTTTTTCGACATACACCATAATGGATTGTTCATGAGTAAATTTATGTATTACAATGTGCTATGTGTTGTACAATATGTGTATGATGATTTGTTAGTGTTAACAAGATTATATGTATTACGCTTGAGTAAACATATACAAATACACCAATATAATAAAAAATAATAACTTTTTGAGAAAAATCTCAAAGTTATGTGAAAATTCTAAGTATCGGAGAAACTTATGTATTTTGTGGGTTTTGATTATTAAATCATTCTTGTTTAATTTAGGACGAATAAACAATTTGAGGGATTGTGTTAACGTTTAAAAAAATGCACCTAAAGGTGAGTACATAGATCCCCTCTTTTTACTATTTTCGATTGTTTTGGGGTGATTCATATGTATCAAAACGATTTCGATATTTTAACGATGGTTTCAAAACGATTGAGATGGTTTATACAAAACTAATAACGATTTCAATAATGTGAACGAACTTGTTGGTAGTAGTTACATAACGAATGACATTCATTAGCATTGATCAAGCCGACCAGTATTAGGTTATGGTACCATAGGATCTGACAAATCCCGTTAACAGACCGCACCCATGGTTATGTGTGGGTGAGGTGGGTAACGACTGAATCTGATGATTGTTAACTTACCCTTTGGTGATTTGTTAATACGAGTTGAACGAGTTGAATGATGAACGAGTCACAAAGGTTTGAATGTTATTAGCGAGACGACCAAAAGTAGTTTTCACAATTAAAACGAGAACGATTTATACGAGAACGATTTTGAATGATTGAATGATTATGAACGATTTAATCAAATGAATGATGATCTATAACGAGAACGAGTTGAACGATGTCACACAACGATGTTTACGAAACTATATAAACTATACGAGTTTTATTACGAGAACGATTTACGATTTGGTTTACGAAAGCAAATGTTTTAAGTAAGATTCATGGCATCAAGGTTTATAAATTATAACCAAATCTGTTTTGACTTGGTTATTCATTTTACAATACAAACAGTTTACAAAACAAGGTTTTCTAATATCGATTAACGAGGTTGTACGAGTTATTTAAACGAATAAACGAGCCATGAATCTGACACTCACACAAAAACTATGTGCTCGCCAGCATTTCTTTGCTGACTTTGTTTTTACATATGTTTCAGGTGATGTTGCTTAATGTTGATTGCGAATAGGATGCATGCTCACTTAGGACTGGACGAGGCCTTAGTGATTTAATAATGATGATAGACTATGTTTGACTTGCTTATTTAACTTTAAGACAATGTTTAATATTTAATAAAACGAAACTCTTTGTATCCATGGTTTGAAACAATAATTCTGTTATAACACTCCCCGACGTTTCCGCCACGGTTTGTTGTTTTACGTGGTCGGGGCGTGATAGAAGAAGTTGGTATCAGAGCCAATGGTTATAGAGAATTAGGTTATTAGTAATGTTTTGACCTAGACTATAACTTTCTTGGACCCCAACGCAAGTTGATTTGTGTTTAGATTTTAAAAACAAAATCCGAATCTGCTTCGAAAATTAATCATCCGTTCTAGGATGATTGATTACTTGGTTTTGAACCCTTCCAGTTTGACTCATTTTGGCTTAGTGCCTTTTGAGTTTTCAAAATCTCGTCAAAGTTTGGGTCTAAATAATGTGAACACGTGCAAACTAGAAGAGTGAATGCCTGTACCCTGAGTTTTCTGTCTAAGGCTAGAGTGTTCGTACAAATCCACATAATCGGACCAGTCACTCTTACCTGGGAACTCTTGGGGTGAGTGTTCACTTATAGGCGAGCATGTCTTCGCAATACATTATTTTGATTCATTACTTTGATTAGTCACTGCGTGTCGTTTGTTTGAGGTAACGAACAAATGGTCGCCTTCCTTATGTTTCGTCGATATTTTCAATACCTCTTTTGTTTTTCCTAGTTGTTGACCTCACTCGTTTCTCATATTTCCTTGTTAGACAATGCCTTCTCGACGTGATGCACAATCTTTTACTGCTGAAGAAGTCGCAACCCTTGTCTCTCAGCAAATGGTTGCTGTGCTTCCAGGCGTTGTGACCCAAATCCACGAGCTGTACAACAACAATAACAATAACAATGCACAATGTAATTTCAAGAGTTTCAATTCTGCTAAGCCGCTAAAGTTTTCTGGGTCGCAAGGAGCAACTGCACTCCTTCAATGGTTCGAAAGTATCAAGAACACATTCAGACATGTGCAATGTCCGAATGGGCGTAAGGTTGAATTTGCATCAAGTGTGTTTGAGAAGCGTGCTCTTACTTGGTGGAACGGAGTGATGCGCGATAGGGGTATCGAAGTGGCATTGGCACAAACATGGGAAGAGCTTCGAGCTCTCATGATGAGAGAGTTCTGCCCCCGTCACGAAATTCGAGCTTTGGAATGAGAGTTTGATGATCTCAAACAAGATGGGGGAGAACACCGTGCGTATACGGATCGATTTGAGGAACTCAGTCTTTTGTGTCCTACTATGGTTACCCCGTTGGAGAAAGCGATAGAAAGGTATATCGATGGTTTACCCGATTCCATACAGAATATTGTGATTGGCGTTAATCCTACTACTGTACGTCAAGCAATCGAGTTATCTGCTACCCTGACTGAGTCGCAAGTCAGGAAGGGTAAACTTACCTGCAAGGGTGATAAGAAGAAGTCGACCGAATCTGTCAAGGAAAAGGGTAAGGGTAAGAAAGGTGAGTCGTCGAAGAAGTCAAGAAAGCGAAGGGGTGCTCAGAACTTTGCAGTTACTGCTCAGAACCCTCAGAACCCACCAGCTCAACTGCCTGCGAAGAAAGGGTATGCTGGTACCGCACCTCATTGTGCTCGCTGCAACGGTCATCATGTTGCACAACAAGCTTGTAAGCAATGCACAACGTGTGGTAGGTTTGGGCATCTGGCCATCGTCTGTCGTTCAGGTCAGAATCAGATTATTCAGAATCAAGCTCCAGTTCAGGGGAATGCTGCTAGATTCCCACCGGGCTCATGTTTCAATTGTGGAGAGTTTGGTCACTTCTGCAACAACTGTCCGAGGTTGGCGAATGCAAATGCGAACCCGAATGCGAATGTCAATGCAAATTTGAATCCCACTCGTGGGCGAGCGTACAATCTAAATGCTAACGAAGCAAGGGCTGACAACGAGGTGGTTAATGGTACGTTTCTTGTTAACAATCGACCTGCATCTATTCTTTTTTATTCTGGAGCCGATAGAAGTTTTGTTTCATTATCTTTTGAACCTTTACTTGCGATACCTAGAACTAAACTGATGAAACCCTTATCTGTCGAAGTTGCTACCGGTAAACCTCTTGTTCTTGATTTTGTTATTCGTGATTGTCAGTTAAACCTTGATAACCATCTTTTTCCTATTGACCTCACGCCGATGCAACTTGGGAGTTTCGATATTATCGTGGGGATGGATTGGTTAACCAAACATCATGCAGAGGTGGTTTGTTTCGATAAGATTGTTCGTATTCCTCTTCCATCTGGTGATGTTCTGGAAGTTCGTGGCGAGAAACCATCTGATGGTTTAAAGCTTATGTCGTGTACAAAGGCCCAAAGTTATTTGCAAAAAGGAGATGTTGCTTTCCTGGCACATGTCACCGAGGAGAAAGGCAAGAGCAAGAGTATTCAGGATATTCCGATTGTTCGGGATTATCCGGAGGTATTTCCCGATGAACTGCCTGGTTTGCCTCCAGTTCGTCAAGTCGAGTTTCATATTGACCTTGTACCCAATGCCAACCCGATTGCGAAAGCACCTTATCGTCTTGCACCGTCAGAGATGAAAGAGTTATCGAAACAGCTTCAAGAATTGTCTGATAAAGGATTCACCCGTCCGAGCTTTTCACCTTGGGGAGCTCCTGTCCTCTTTGTGAAAAAGAAGGATGGATCTTTTCGAATGTGTATCGATTATCGTGAGCTTAATAAGCTTACCGTCAAGAATCGATATCCCCTACCTAGAATTGATGATCTCTTCGACCAGCTGCAAGGTGCTTCATGCTTTTCCAAGATCAATCTGCGATCTGGGTATCATCAACTTCGTGTACTCGAAGAAGATATTCCCAAAACTGCATTTCGTACGAGATATGGGCACTACGAGTTCACTGTCATGCCTTTTGGTTTGATGAATGCACAGCTATCTTCATGGACTTAATGAATAGGGTTTGTAAACCTTATTTAGATAAGTTCATCATTGTGTTCATCGACGATATTCTCATTTATTCAAAGTCTCGAGCCGATCACGAGCAACACCTTCATTTGACCTTGGAACTCCTAAAGAAGGAACAACTTTTTGCTAAATTCTCCAAGTGTGAATTCTGGCTTAAAGAAGTTAAATTTTTTGGGACATATTGTCAATAAGCAGGGTATCCATGTGGATCCTTGCAAAATAGCAGCTATTAAGGATTGGAATACACCGACGACACCTACAGAGATTTGATCATTTCTTGGTCTTGCTGGTTATTATCGTCGATTCATTTCTAATTTCTCAAAGATCGCGGTTCCACTCACTGCTTTGACTCAGAAAAATAAGCCTTTTGAGTGGGGACCTAAGCAAGAAGAAGCGTTCCAAACGCTGAAATGAAAGCTCTGTGATGCTCCTGTTTTATCTCTACCTGAGGGAAACGATAATTTTGTTGTCTATTGTGACGCGTCGAATCTAGGACTTGGTTGCGTTCTTATGCAACGAGGTAAAGTCATAGCTTATGCGTCTAGACAGCTAAAAATTCACGAGAAGGACTATACGACTCACGATCTTGAATTAGGAGCTGTGGTTTTCGCACTTAAAATCTGGAGACACTATCTCTATGGAGCGAAGTGTGTGGTTTTTACAGACCACAAAAGTCTCCAGCATATTCTCAATCAGAAGGAGCTGAACATGAGGCAACAGCGTTGGGTTGAACTCTTAAACGATTATGATTGCGAGATCCGCTACCATCCTGGTAAGGCGAATGTCGCAGCCGATGCGCTTAGTCGAAAGGAACGAGTAAAGCTTCATTATGTTCGAACTCTATCCGATATTCAATCTCGTGTCCTTCAAGCTCAACGATCTTGTGTGATCAAAGACTTATTGAAAAATGAGCTACCACTTCAACTTGAGCTTAAACTCGAAAGGAAAGAAGATGGTTTGCTCTATTTCAAGGATCGTTTGTGGATTCCGAAACAAGACGATCTTCACACTTTAGTGATGGACGAATCTCACAAGTCTCGATATTCTATTCATCCTGGTGCTGACAAAATGTACAAGGACCTTCGTACTCAGTTCTGGTGGCCTGGTATGAAGAAGGATGTTGCCTTGTATGTATCGAAACGCCTAACTTGTCTCAAAGTCAAGGCTGAACATCAACGACCTTCTGGTTTGCTTGTACAACCAGAGATACCGGTTTGGAAGTGGGAGAACATTGCAATGGATCTCATCACTAAGTTACCGCGTACATCTAAAGGTCATGATGCTATTTGGGTTGTTATCGATCGATTAATGAAATCCGCTCATTTTATACCGATTCGCGAGGATCTATCTGCTGATAAACTTGCAAAGATTTATGTTGATGAGATTGTATCACGACATGGTGTTCCTTTGGATATCATTTCCGACCGTGATGCTCGGTTTTCATCTCATTTTTGGAAGACCATGCAATCTGCTTTGGGAACCCAACTGAATCTAAGCACTGCTTATCATCCCCAAACAGATGGTCAATCTGAGAGAACGATTCAAACTTTGGAGGACATGCTTAGGGCATGCGTGATAGACTTTGGTGGTAATTGGGATTCTCATCTTCCACTGACCGAGTTCTCTTATAACAACAATTATCATGCTAGTATTAATATGGCACCATTCGAAGCTCTCTACGGTCGAAAATGTCGTTCACCTGTATGTTGGAATGAGATCGGTGAAGCTCAACTTACTGGACCTGAGCTCATTCTGGAAACAACAGACAAAATCAAGAAAATCCGCGATAATCTTGTGACAACTAGAAGCCGTCAAAAGAGTTATGCGGATATGTGACGCAAGCCCTTAGAATTTCAAATCGGAGACCGTGTCCTACTCAAGGTGTCACCTTGGAAAGGAGTGGTGAGATTTGGAAAGAAAGGAAAACTTGCCCCACGATATGTTGGACAATTTAAGATTGTTGAAAGAATTAGAAAGGTTGCCTATCGACTAGAGCTACCTCCAGAGCTTGGAAATATTCATCCGACTTTTCATATGTCCAATTTGCGAAAGTGTTTAGCTGATGCTGATCTTCACATTCCTCTCGACGAGATTCAAATCGATGAAACAATGCACTTTATCGAGAAACCTGTGGAGATAGTAAACCGTACATTCAAACAGTTGAAGAACAAACGGATTCGATTGGTCAAAGTTCGCAAGGAATCCAAACGTGGCCCCGAGTTTACTTGGGAATGTGAGGACCAGATGAAGACGAAATATCCACATTTGTTTTCACAAGTTACCTCTAAATAAAATTTCGGGACGAAATTTCCTAAAGTAGGGGAGACTGTGACAACTGTGTTCTGTAATCATCGTATAATGTAAAACAACGTTGATTATCAATAAAACAATGTGCTTTGGTGTTATTATATGTTTTATCATGTTTAATGATTTTACAATTTGATTCGATTCCGATTTCAAGCTTTAAATCACTTTCTGGAAGGTTATACGCAAACCGGTGCATAAACGCAATCAGTTTAACGCGACGTACACTCCGGAACTGTGACGTAAGCCAAACATACCCTAAATATCCTTTACATAACTTAGAAATAAGTTTCGAAGGATTCGGTATGGCAAAAACGTGTTTATTTGAACTAAAGAACTATTTACGACAAAACTGCGAAACGAACGTTGGTGACCGCCTGGATAATGTTTAAATCCAAAAAATATTCTGTTATGATTAAAATTTTATTTTTAATCAGGTTCGTGTTGAAAAATAAATTAAGACGCTTAAAAACGTTATTTTTCAAGTTTAAGCGCGTACTGCGTGTTACAGCGCAACACAGTACTTATACTGCAAAACACGGACAACACAACCAATCTTGACAACTGAAATTTATTTCAGTAATATTTTGGCGAGTTTATTTTTTATAGAATAATAAAAATAATTTAGAACGCCATAAACCGGGATTTAAACGCTAGATAAAATACCCGGTATCCAGTAATATACCTGTTTTTTTTACCTACATGAATCATTTATGGGTATTTTATGCATATATATATATATATATATATATATATATATATATACATTTCGTGTATATATGTATGTAAGACAAGTGCCTTTCTTTCTTGGCACTTCTCACTCCTCCATGACACTTGTAATGCATGAAATCTTCATTAAATCTTCCATATCTTTTTAAGATCTCTATACATATCTTCCAAGATCACCATACTTACAACAACACTCAATCTTCCTCCTTCTCTCTCCCTCCAAACCGTAAGCACCCACCATCACCTCCATCTTCACTTTGCAACTTAGTTCATCAACATTCAAACTCCCTTTCAAGCATGTTTCAAGTGGTGTGAAGATACAAAGGTGTTCCCAAGGTGTTTTCAAGTGATTCCAAGCCTCCTATCATCAAAATCTCATCCCACAACCTACTTGAATCTTGAAGGTATAACACTTATGTTTAAATCATACTTTTGATTCTTGGTTGTTCTTGATGATTTGAAGTTTCTCTTGACTCTTGGGATTTTCATTAAACTTGAAATCTAAAATAAAAAGGGTCTTGATACAAATGAAAATGGTGATATATATATATATATATATATATATATATATATATATGTGTGTGTGTATGACCGTACATACATATACATGTATGTATGAGTTTTGAGCTTTATTTTTTATAAGTACATGTTTAGATTGTTGCTTGTTCTTGAATAATAGTTAAAATGCAAGTGGTTGATGATCTATACATGATTTGATAAATGTTAAATTACATCAGCAAATAACATGAATAAATCACATATTTGATGCTTTTAAACTCATAGAAAAAGATGATGCTATGATAGTGTGCTTTAGGCACTTGTACATGAAGATACAAGTTGATTTAAAGCTCAAGAAATGGTAAAAAAGGGTTGTATGACAAAATTTTTTTTGAACAGGTTATAAACACTAAAAATAATATTATTTGATGTATTATAATGGCATGAAACTTTGACATAGGATTGATAGCTTTGCATGTTGTACATATAGCTTAAAAAGTGGTAAATTATGTGAAATTTGCATGATTTATGTGCTTTATGTAAGACCTGCACTATCATGAGTATAACCACTATTTTATTCATTAAATAACATGGGTTATGTTAAAATTTCAAGTCGTTTCGATTTGGGATGGTTCGGGTAACGTTTGATACAAAACTATGCGGTAAAACGGTTGAAAATCGCCTTTTCGGAGGATTTTTATTAAACTGTTTTAGATCAGTAACCAAACTGATATTTTTGATATAAAAACAATTATTTTAACTTATATTAAGTTTACTTGGTGTTTGGTTAGTCATACGTGACTTCCGACGCCCAAAAATGTTACCGAATCGCTAAAATAAGTGTTTTTCGACATACACTAGAATGGATTGTTCATGAGTAAATTTATGTATTACAATGTGCTATGTGTTGTACAATATGTGTATGATGATGTGTTAGTGTTAACAAGATTATGTGTATTACGCTTGAGTAAACATATACAAATACACCAATATAATAAAAAATAATAACTTTTTGAGAAAAATCTCAAAGTTATGTGAAAATTCTAAGTATCGGTGAAACTTATGTATTTTGTGGGTTTTGATTATTAAATCATTCTTGTTTAATTTAGGACGAATAAACAATTTGAGGGACTGTGTTAACGTTTAAAAAAACGCACCCAAAGGTGAGTACATAGATCCCCTCTTTTTACTATTTTCGATTGTTTTGGGGTGATTCATATGTATCAAAATGATTTCGCTATTTTAACGATGGTTTCAAAATGATTGAGATGGTTTATACAAAACTAATAACGATTTCGATAATGTGAACGAACTTGTTGGTAGTAGTTACATAACGAATGACATTCATTAGCATTGATCAAGCCGACCAGTATTAGGTTATGGTACCATAGGATCTGACAAATCCCGTTATCAGACTGCACCCATGGTTATGTGTGGGTGAGGTGGGTAACGACTGAATCTGGTGATTGTTAACTTACCCTTTGGTGGTTTGTTAATACGAGTTGAACGATGAACGAGTCACAAAGGTTTGAATGTTATTAGCGAGACGACCAAAAGTAGTTTTCACAATTAAAACGAGAACGATTTGTACGATAACAATTTTGAACGATTGAATGATTTCGAACGATTTAATAAAATGAACGATGATTTATAACGAGAACGAGTTGAACGATGTCACACAACGATGTTTACGAAACTATATAAACCATACGAGTTTTATTACGAGAACGATTTACGATTTGGTTTACGAAAGCAAATGTTTTGGGTAAGATTCATGGCATCAAGGTTTATAAATTATAACCAAATCTATTTTGACTTGGTTGTTCATTTTACAATACAAACAGTTTACAAAACAAGGTTTTCTAATATCGATTAACGAGGTTGTACGAGTTATCTAAACGAATAAACGAGCCATGAATCTGACACTCACACAAAAACTATGTGCTCGCCAGCATTTCTTTGCTGACTTTGTTTTTACATATGTTTCAGGTGATGTTGCTTAATGTTGATTGCGAATAGGATGCATGCTCACTTAGGACTGGATGAGGCCTTAGAGATTTATTAACGATGATAGACGAGCTAGAGTGTTCATACAAATCCACATAATCGGACCAGTCACTTTACCTGGTAACTCTTGGGGTGAGTGTTCACTTATAGGCGAGCATGTCTTCCCAATACATTATTTTGATTCATTACTTTGATTAGTCACTGCGTGTCATTTGTTTGTTCGAGGTAACGAACAAATGGTCGCCTTCCTTATGTTTCGTCGATATTTTCAATACCTCTTTTGTTTTTCCTAGTTTTCGACCTCACTCGTTTCTCATATTTCCTTGTTAGACAATGCCTCCTCGACGTGATGCACAATCTTTTACTGCTGAAGAAGTCGCAGCCCTTGTCTCTCAGCAAATGGCTGTTGTGCTTCCAGGCGTTGTGACCCAAATCCACGAGCTGTACAACAACAATAACAATGCACAATGTAATTTCAAGAGTTTCAATTCTGCTAAGCCGCTAAAGTTTTCTGGGTCGCAAGGAGCAACTACACTCCTTCAATGGTTCGCAAGTATCAAGAACACATTCAGACATGTGCAATGTCCGAATGGGCGTGAGGTTGAATTTGCATCAAGTGTGTTTGAGAAGCGTGCTCTTACTTGGTGGAACGGAGTGATGCGCGATAGGGGTGCCGAAGTGGCATTGGCACAAACATGGGAAGAGCTTCGAGCTCTCATGATGAGAGAGTTCTGCCCCCGTCACGAAATTCGAGCTTTGGAACGAGAGTTTGATGATCTCAAACAAGATGGGGGAGAACATCGTGCGTATACGGATCGATTTGAGGAACTCAGTCTTTTGTGTCCTACTATGGTTACCCCGTTGGAGAAAGCGATAGAAAGGTATATCGATGGTTTACCCGATTCCATACAGGATATTGTGACTGGCGTTAATCCTACTACTGTACGTCAAGCAATCGAGTTATCTGCTACCCTGACTGAGTCGCAAGTCAGGAAGGGTAAACTTACCTGCAAGGGTGATAAGAAGAAGTCGACCGAATCTGTCAAGGAAAAGGGTAAGGGTAAGAAAGCAAAAATAAAGAGAAGCATCAAATAAAGAGAACCCTTCATCTTGCGGTTCTGTGAACAAAGCAAAAATAACCATCAATTACAAGTACAATGACAAAACAAATTGTAACGTGATGATTCACTTACCAGACACAACCGCAGGCTTCGCCCGAGAAAAAAACAGTTGTCCGTTTCGTTTGCAACCTTGGATGTTTTTTCTCTCCGGCACCAGCAGCCTTCTCCTCTGCCTTCCTTTTCTTCTTCTCATCAGCAAGCTTGGAACCCGCAGAGGATCCACCCGCCGCCGCACCACCACCTGGAACACCCAAACCCTCAAGGGTGTCAGACACTACCACGTAATCGGTATATCTGCGGAAACAAGAACAAGATATACCTGCCGCGTGCGGCACCAAAGGAGGAACAACTGCGGGTTCAGGTCTTTTCCTCTGCCGACCCCGCACAGCTTTGTCCACATGCTTCTTGGGAGCGGCCTTCACGTCAAACTCTCCCAAAGCCTCAAGATTACCTGCGTTTAAATCATCAAACAAGCAAGTCAGAAGGTGAACCTCTTTACAAAGAAAGTAAGAAGATTATAGACTCTACCTTTACCTTGCGGCAGGGGTGCATTTAGTCCCTCGCGATCAGGAACGCGGAAGTTGTCGAAGATGGTCAAGTTAAAACCTTTTTCACCTTCCACACACCGAAGTATCTCAACCTTGCCCTTGAAGTTCGGATCAAATATCCTCCACAGGGCAGCATCCTCTGATAGTATACTTACAAATCAGTAATACACAAGAAAGTAAGGAAACCGCACAAGAGTAAAAATACTTACCACCACTCTTCTCCTGCACAACGGGCCTTGCTTTCCTATCAGGCCTGCTCAACATCATCTGCAACACCCACAACTGCGAGTTGTCCAACTTTTTAAACTCAATGGTCTTCAACTTTGAGAACCACTCCACCATGTCAGCCCTGGGAACAGGAATATCCTCCGCAGGGATGGTCTCAGCCACATTCCGCAGGGTCATCCTGGCAACAACTGCGGAAACTTTAATGTAGAAGAACTTTGTCTTCCACTTCGTGATACCATTGGGAGGGGTCATCGGTTTAGGGCTCCCATACCGTTGGCTAAAATAAAAAAACCCAGTGTTCACTGTCAACTGGTAGAACCACCGGAAGTTTTCAACAGTAGGCTCCATTCCGAGAGCACGAAAGGTATACTCAAAATTCCGGATCCGGATCATGCCAAACGGACTCAGTTGGGAGATATGGAGCTTGTAAAACTCCAAAATCTCAGCAACAAACACAGTCAATGGTAACCGGAGATTACTCTCACCAAAGAAATCGGCCCACTTGGTGATGTAACCGGCCGGAGCATCGGCACCGGTCTCACCTTCATGTGGGTGGACAGCCCCATACTCCTGGGGCATTTGAATACTGGTCATCAGGGTATCAAACAGACCCTTCGACCACTTCAGCACTGGTAAGCCCCCGTCGGGGGCAGCACCACCTTCTTCTTCTTCCTCTTCCACCGCCGCCGGCGAAGAAGGATCTGGGTTTTCACCCTCAGCATTATGTGGATTCGATGGTTCAGCCATCAGAGAATATAACGAAGAAACCAGAAAATGAGTTCAAAAACTCACACCTCACTGGAAAATCAAACGAATGATCGGAGAAGACGAAGAACGCTCTCTTTCTCTCACCGGAAAGTTTTTGAAATTTTGAACAAGTGAGGAGAAATCAAACGGTTTCCCCTTATATACCCATCGCAATTAATGCGGGGCAGTAACCGAATCATCACGTTTGAAAACAGCGAGTTATGCGACACCACGTGTTCAGCGACGGTTCCGCTGACGGTTACCACGCGCGAGTGGCCGCCCACGCGCCTGACCAAGGAGACCTTTACACTCCTCCTACAGTGCATTTATTGCATTGCGCAGTGCAAACGTCCTTTCATTTCAGCACATGCCAGAAAATCCTACCAACTTTCACCAACTCACACGTGCGTTCAACCACGTATGCGGCACAAAAGCGACAACATTATCCAAACTTAAGTGGCATGCGGTTTCTCTGGTATACCGCACCATAACCCATATCGCATGTCGTTTTTTACATACCCCACAAACAACCGCTTAGACTTTCGAACCCGACACGTTTGGTCGATCATTAGGATTCGACCAAACATATGTTGTGACCATAGTTTTATAGGGAATAACCTTCCGAGGTTATACCTTATGGTCACTTCGTTTAGTTAGTTGTATGATAGGTAATTTATATGCCTTAGGAAAATGACCAAAATGCCCTTTTTATGCATAAATTTATTTTAAGCATATGTAATCTAAATTTTTGCATCTAAACTGATTAGGTAACATTATTAGACATGTTAAGGCATATAATACTTGTCATAGGACTAGTTAGGCGGTCCGAATGCGTTTTACGCGAACGACGCGTTAAAGTAGCGTAAGTTACCTAAACGGGTCGTAATGGGTCGTAAGCACTTAGGTTAGGTTTTGATTTAGTATGTAGGCTTTGTTAAACCATATCATATGAGTTCCAACACTCATTGGTTTACGAAACCTCATCCAATCCAATCTTCCGATTTTAGGTCCGGTTTATTAACATAGTTACCTATATTAGGTGCCATTTGATTTCCGTGATTCCTCTAGATTTGCTTGGTTGTTGTTCAAGACTTCTAAGCATTCTCAGGTGAGTACATAGTCCCCTCTTTTAATGTTTTCAATTGTTTTGGGGTGATTCACATGTGCCTACTTGTTACTTTCATGTTTTTCATGCTTTTATGACATATACTTACTATGTTCATATAGTACATATATAGTACATGATTTCATTTATGATTTGCTGTGTATGTTTACTTAGCATGCTAGCACATTGATTTTAATGAATACTTCTGTTGCATATGTTCACTCAGCATATGGACACATTGATTTACATTGCTACTTTGTATGTTCATTTAGCATATTTAGTACATTATTTTCATAAAACATGCTTACACTTGGTATGGCATTTGGTTTGTTTAAACGGGACACAAATACATTCATTAACACCGATCATGCCGCTCGGTAGTAGGTAGTGGTACCATAGGAATTGACAACTCCCATTCCCGACTTCCTAGGTTTGTTTGGAAGTCGGAAATGACAGAATCCGATATTAATAAGTTTGATAAACCTTTAACTTGTTAAGGGTTTGTCTCTTCAGTCGCAAGGCTTGGATGTAGGCGTTTAACATTGCCGCATAGATGTTTGTATCAATAAAGCATGCGTTAATTTTACAAAACATAACTTTTGATTTATTCAAATATATTGTTTTGTGCATATGGTTAGAATAAGTATTTTTATTTATTTTGCCATACATGACATTGGATTATACATGAACATGATTTACATTTGGCATTTGATATTATTTACACATAAACATTTTGGCATTGGTTTAAACAATTCATTTGGTGGTTTGTTTGGGTAAGTGATTTAAATAACGAGGCATGTGTAATATGATAAAAGCATGGTGGATACACCGCTGGTACTTCCTATATATAAGTGCTTTTATGATATTACATATCGTAGCATTATTTTCAAGTTAGACATATTACATTTTACACAAATATCATATCTTCATGAAACATTGTTTTACAAACAACATATTTTATACAAACTCATTTTTACTTGATTATTTATTTATCTATGCATCTTTCTTTTATGTCATCTGATTTCTTATAAATATGGTATGAATTATAAAAGAAAACATTTTACAAGGTTCATGACTAACTTTTGTTAAACATTTTCTTTAAACTTACAAGTCATGAATCCTATTTTAATAAAACCTATGTATCTCACAGGCATTTTTATGCTGACGCACCTATTTTCACATGTGTTTTCAGGAGATAATGCATAGGATTGATCAAGATACACTTAGGTGGAGTTGGGCCTTAGTGACAATAAAAGATGCAAGACTAGTTAATTATGTTATATTTCCTTGTTTTTAAGACATTGTAACCTCTTTTAATTCAATAAAACAAAACTTATATTTCCATGTGTTATGAAACAATGATTCTGTTACGACACTCCCCGACGTTTCTGCCGCGGTTTGTTGTTTTACGCGGTCGGGGTGTGACAGAAGAGTTGATATCAGAGCTCATGGTTATAGGGAATTAGGTTATTAGTAATGCTTTGACCTAGTCTATAACCTTCCTAGGACCCTAACACAAGATTCTTGTGTTTAGATCTTAAAACAATACCGACACCTATCTTTAGGCGACAACCACAATAAGAACATAAATTTCAAATCCGCTTTGAAAACCAATCATCTGTTCTAGGATGATTTATTATAAGGTTTTGAACCTTCAAAATTTCCAAAACGATTTTGAAAATAATCACCCACCCTTTCGGATGATTCATTTTGGGCTTAATGCCTTCAGAATTTTCAAAATCTCGTCAAAGTTTGGGTCTTATAGTGTGAACACGTGCAATCTGGAAAAATGGATGCCTGTACTCTGAGTTTTCTGTCTAAGGCTAGAGTGTTCATACAAATCCACATAATTGGACCAGTACTCTTACCTAGGAACTCTTGGGGTGAGTGTCCACTTATAGCCTAAAGCATGTCTTCGCGATACATTATTATGACCCGCTTACTTTGATTAGTCACCGTGTCACACCCCGACCACGTAGAACATACGAAACGTGGCGGAAACGTCGGGGAGTGTTGTAACAGAATTAATTGTTTCAAATCCATGGCAATTGAAGTTTCGTTTTATTGATTAAAAGTGTTACAATGTCTAATCAAACAAGGAAATATAACATAATTAACTAGTCTTGTATCTTTTATTGTCACTAAAGCCCAAGTCTGCCTATATGTATCTTGATCATCTTATGCAACAGTTCCTGAAAAACACATGTGAAAATAGGTACGTCAGCATAAAAATGCCTGTGAGATACATAGGTTTTGTGAAAATAGGTTTCATGACTTATGTTTGAGAAAATGTTTAGTCATGAACCTTGTAATTTGCTTTGTCTTGTAAATCATTTGAAAAACAATGAGTTCAGATGATATGTATAAATAAGTGAATAATGTATGGTTAAATGAATAACCATGTAAACTGAGTTTGTATAAGGTAAGTTGCTTGTAAAACAATGTATTGTGAAAAATATGTTATTTGTATAAAATGTTATATGTATCAAACTGAAATGATTCAAATAACGCTACAATATGTGATACCATACAAACACTTATATATAGGAAGTACCAGCGGCGTATCCACCATGCTTGTATCATATTACACACGCATCGTTACTTAATCATTTAATCAAACCAAACCAACAATGTAATATGTCTATGTTTAAACCAATAGTCAAAATGTATTGCAATAATATGTTAAAATGTTTATGTCAAAATGTAAATCATATAATGTATAACAAATGTCGAGAGTGTTTATGTGTCAAATGTAAACCATGTAATGTGTAACCAAAATGATATGTATGGCTAGTGAAAATGCATCAACTAAACCATAGGTGAAATGCACAAAACAAAGTATTGAAGTAAAACTTAGTTTAAATCAAAGTTATGTTTTGTGGGAAATGCATGATCAAATGTCAATCATGTTAAAATGTCTATGTCGAAATGTCTATGTCAAATGTCTATGTCAAAATGTCATGTAAAACGATGTACTAAGTAATGCACACAATGGGCACACCTAACATGAAATGTAATGTAAAACGATGTACTAAGTAATGCACACAATGGGCACACCTAGCATAAACACAATGAAATCATGTACTATAATGTACTAATGAACATAGCAAGTATATGATGTCAAAACAGGAAAGCATGAAAGTAACAAGTAGGCACATGTGTTTCACCCCAAAACAGTTTGGAAAACAGTAAAAGAGGGGTCTATGTACTCACCTGAGATTGCTCAGTAGTCCTTGAGTAACAACTAAACAATGCTAGAGATCGCGGATATCAAACGGCACCTAGTATAGGTAGCTATATTAATAAACCGGACCTAAATCGGAAGATCGGGTAGCATTAGGGTTTGTAAACCAAACGAGTGTAGAGACTCGTGTCATTTGGTTTAACAAAGCCTACATACTAAATGAAACTTAACCTAAGTGTCTACGACCCATTACGACCCGTTTAGGTAGCTTATGCTACTTTAACGCGTCGTTCGCGTGAAACGCGTTCGGACCGCCTAACTAGTCCTATGACAAGTGTTATATGCCTACACATGTTACATAATCAGTTATGTGACAAAAGTTTAGGTTACATATGCTTAATTACCAATTATACATGAAAAGGGTATTCTGGTAATTTACCTAAGGCATATAAACTACCTATCATACAACTACTTAAACGATGTGACCATAAGGTATAACCTCGGAAGGTTATTCCCTATATACTATGGTCACCTAATGCGTTTGGTCGGATCCTAATGATCGACCAAATGGGTCGGGTTCGAGGTATAAGCGATTTATTAGATCGCTTACCCTACGACCCTAGACAACGTGGTAATCAGTAGGCATAGTCCCAAGGGACTATAACCATTGTGATTACAATCACGTTGCGAAGTTCAAACGAACTTCGCATTGACCATTACTGGTCAACGCTGAAAGTCAAACAAAGTTTGACTTTCTGACTCGAAAAGCAGTAAAAATAAGGAAAAGAACGAAAGAATACTTACGAAGGGTCCCCGAATGCTAATCTAGATCAGTATAGTTCAGGTATGAAACAAGGTTTCAACTTAGAACACAACTAATAAGATTCTTGTGCCTTAAAACAATGAAAGGCATGGGGTATATATAGTTTTCGGGTAACCGTTAGGATCGTTTCTTGAATAACGTGATCGAATCTCGTGCGTACACTTGTCGGAATGTTATGGAACCACATATGCTCCTTAACTTAGTGACACAACAACTTAAAACATGTGGTTAAGGATCAATTAGTTGCAACTTGTATTTAGAAACATTGAATCTGCCCAGATAGTCAGTCGCGTAGCGCGACAGGTAGCCCTATAGGCGTCGCGCTACGCGAGCACCTCCCCTGAATCAGAAAGTTTCATTTTTGGCAGCAATGGTCCCTGCACGTGTTTAAGGCCTTTTTCGATGCGTTTGAACCCCGTTAACCTCATTTCAAGGCTCTACAATGAAGTTAAAGTATAGGGAACTCAAAACATACTCAAAAATATGCCGGATGATGGTTCGTTTGGTCGTACGAACGCGATGTTCGCTTAATTACGACGGAATGCGCATAAGCGCGAAAAACGTACCAAATGACGCGACGAATGGATTTTTCTTATGGCGAACACTAAAATATAATATAGTCATGCTCACATAAATTTTTGGATGTCCGGATGTATTCAGAACGTAAGTTATGCGCGAAAATGCAAACTTGTGCACTTTTTGACACTTTTAGTCCCTGAATGACCCAAAAGTTTATTTTAGCATACCGAACCCCTCAAAGCCTATTTCTAAGCTATGTAAAGGATATTTATGGTATGTTTAACTTATGGTCATGTTCCGGAAGGTCTGTTACAGTTCAAATTGGCATACTTTCGCAGTTTGTCAAATTTAGTCCCTGTAAGCGATTAAACTTTGATTTCACCACACCAAACCTTCCAAAACTTATATCTAAGTTATGTAAAGGTTATTTAAGGTATGTTAAGCCTATTTCACTATTCCGGAGTGTTCGTTGCATTAAACTGGTTATATCTACGCATTAGTGCGCGTATAACCTTCCAGAAAACGATTTAGAGCTTGAAATCGAACAACAGTTGATATGTGTAAATGATACACATATTTTTACAACTCTCAAGTATGAAATACAATATTTCATTGGTTTGACATTTGTTTGATGGTTGAAATGACACAGGTGTTACAGTCTCCCCTACTTTAGGAAATTTCGTCCCGAAATTAATTCGTAGGAGTCTATTTGTGACTTTGTGTCAAATAACCACCAAAGATATAAAAGGCATAATCCTGACATTTCCTTGACGGACATTCTTCAGAACCGAAAATGAACGAAAGGAGTCATTTTTCACCATTTCTTCAGAAACAAAAATGAACGAGAGGAGTCATTTTTCACTATTTCTTCAGAGACCAAAAATGAACGACAAGAGTCATTTTTCACCATTTCTTCAGAAACCAAAAATGAACGACAAGAGTCATTTTTCACCATTTCTTCAGAAACAAAAATGAACGAGAGGAGTCATTTTTCACTATTTCTTCAGAAACCAAAAATGAACGACAAGAGTCATTTTTCACCATTTCTTCAGAAACCAAAAATGAACGACAAGAGTCATTTTTCACCATTTCTTCAGAAACCAAAAATGAACGACAAGAGTCATTTTTCACCATTTCTTCAGAAACCAAAAATGAACGAAAAGAGTCATTTTTTCACCATTTCTTCAGAAACAAAAATGAACGAGAGGAGTCATTTTTCACTATTTCTTCAGAAACAAAAAATGAACGACAAGAGTCATTTTTCACCATTTCTTCAGAAACCAAAAATGAACGACAAGAGTCATTTTTCACCATTTCTTCAGAAACCAAAAATGAACGAAAAGAGTCATTTTTCACCGTTTCTTCAGAAACCAAAAATGAACGAAAAGAGTCATTTTTCACCGTTTCTTCAGAAACCAAAAATGAACGACAAGAGTCATTTTTCACCATTTCTTCAGAAACCAAAAATGAACGACAAGAGTCATTTTTCACCATTTCTTCAGAAACCAAAAATGAACGAAAAGAGTCATTTTTCACCATTTCTTCAGAAACCAAAAATGAACGACAAGAGTCATTTTTCACCATTTCTTCAGAAACCAAAAATGAAGGACAAGAGTCATTTTTCACCATTTCTTCAGAAACCAAAAATGAACGAAAAGAGTCATTTTTCACCGTTTCTTCAGAAACCAAAAATGAACGACAAGAGTCATTTTTCACCGTTTCTTCAGAAACCAAAAATGAACGAAAAGAGTCATTTTTCAGACACATGACCAAACTAGCTGTGGTTTCCGTGCACTGAATTCCATAATTATGTATGCATCCATAATTACGTAATTCCTTGCATAGTCCGCACAGTTTGTCTTGAAATGTTTTAGGGGAGGAAAAATCAAACCCGTGATGAGTGTGACTAGACTACCATAGGGTCCTTTTAATTAGATCAACAAAGGATCCTTTTAATTAGACCACCAAGGAGTCCTTTCAGCTATATCATCACATGATATTCCTAACCAGATTTTTTTAGATCAATCTGTTTACCTAAACCACTCAGGGGTCTAATTATGGAATAGTACAATATAATCCGAGGGTCTTTACTATTACGTAAAATCCCATTGAGGATTTAATATAGTACCTTTGGATATCCTACTTTGAATTTCCTTATACAAAGATATGGAAGATTCTACGAGGATTTGGATAACAAAACTTGGATTACACCAAAAACATAAAAGGAAACACATAAGCACATAATCACATAGTTGTTTAACTTGGTTATTAATTTGTTATCTTCGGACGCGGATACTTAAAGCACACCAGGAATCCAATTCGTGGATTTCATTTGGCACTTTAATCCTTTCAAGAATCCATCCATGAAGATAGGATGATCTACCAAAAATTCGATTTTTGTTTTCAGGAAAACGCAATATTCGAATTAAGGTACACAATAATTTAGGACATACGGAAATACCCTTGGGTACCCTATTAAGAATTTATAGTGGTATTTGGGGTATTCGTACTGAATTATAACTTGCACCTTGTACTTCGTTTCTTTGCAAGATACGTGTACTTAGGATCCTTGTGGGAAACGCAAGAGATTTTAAAATGGAAGAATTTTGGGAGTAGTTTGTTTTTCAAGGAATACGATTCCTTGATTGTCGGTATTGTAAGGGATATGTTGTTTACACATAAATACATTGCAATGTAAATAAAAGATTTATTTATAAACAATGATAACAACTGTTTCATGGACCTTGACAACAAAAGAAAATAATGCATAAGATGTGATTATTTCTAAAGAGTGTTGTCTTCTAGTCGATCAGATGCTCATCTCTGTGCTGGATTAGCATTAGCAAGCTTTGGGCAATTTCTTCGGAAATGTCCCATCTCGCCACACTTGTAGCAAGAACCTGGAGGAAAGCGAGCTTGAGCAGGTTTGTTGTCAGCTTGATTTAGTGCAACTGTTGCTACGCAAACTTTTGCTGTATGACCTTTACGTCCACAAATTTGGCATTCGCGGCACTTCACATTAACATGATGATAAAGGTTACATTTGTTTCACAAAGGTGAAGTTCCATTGTATGGCTTCCTAGCACGGGGTTGAGCTGGTTGTTTGGGGACGGCTTGATCATTGTGAGCGACCATGGCGAAGTTCTGAGAAGCCTTTCGCTTCTTTGACTCCTTAGGGGATCCAGTCTGTACATCCATGGTCTTTGATTCCTCGATTTGTTTCGATTCCTCGACCGGTTTCTTGTCACCCTTTCGGAAAAGTTTACGTTTCCTGATCTGAGATTCAGTCAGGGTTGCAGATAGCTCAATGGCCTGCCTAACCGTAGTGGGGTTACTACCAGTAACAATGTCCTGAACTGAATCAGGGAGACCATCAATGTATTTTTCGATCGCCTTGTCCAAAGGCGTAACCATGGTAGGACACAACAGGCTCAGCTCCTCATATCGATCAGTGTAGGCTCGATGTTCACCGCTGTCTTGCTTAAGATCGTCGAATTCCCTTTCCAAGGCCCAGATCTCGTGACGAGGACAGAATTCCTTCATCATTAGTGCTCGAAGTTCTTCCCATGTTTGAGCCAGTGCCACTTCGGCACCCCTATCTCTCATCACACCGTTCCACCATGTCAAAGCTCGTTTCTTAAAGACACTAGATGCGAAATCTACCTTTCGTTCGTTTGGACATTGAACATGCCTGAAGGTGCTCTCTAGACTCTCGAACCATTGCAGAAGTGCAGTCGCTCCTTGAGTCCCGGAAAACTTTGATGGCTTAGCTGAGTTGAACGTCTTGAAGTTGCAGGGGGCATTATTGTTGTTGAGAGTTTGGTAACATTGAGTAACGATGTTCGGGATTGCAGCAGTCATTTGCTGTGTAATGACAGCTGCCAGCTCATCAATAGATACCGGATTTTCGCGTCATGGAGGCATTCTAAAAGGGGAATAAGAAAGAAAACAAAAGAAAAAGAATTGGGTAAGAATAGGATGTTACAATTACCGACTAAAATCACGGGTGGTGGTCATTTGTTTGAACCATGAAGCAAACAAACGACACACAAGGGCTGAATCAAAGCAAATAGGTCCTCATAATGTATCGCGAAGACATGCTCGCCTATAAGTGAACACTCATCCTAAGAATTCCCAGGTAAGCACAACTGGTCTCGCGTCTGATGAGATGTATACGAAGTGCTTGCCTAGACAGAAAACCCAGAATACAGGCATTCACCCTTCCAGTTTGCACGTGTTCACATTATTTAAAACCCAAAACCTTGACGAGACTTTGAAAATTCAAGGGGTTCAAAACCATATAACAGAGGGTTCAAAACCTTACAATTGAGGGTTCAAAACCTAGTAATCAATCATCCTAGAACAGATGATTAGTTTTTAAAGCGGTTTTGAAATTTATGTTCTTGTTGTGGTCGTCGCCTAAGGATAGGTGACGGTATTGTTTTATGACTAAACGCAAATAAACTCGCGTTAGGGTCCTAAGAAAGTTATAGACTAGGTCAAAGCATTACTAATAACCGAATTCCCTATAACCATTGGCTCTGATACCATCTTTTCTGTCACACCCCGACCACGTAGAACATACGAAACGTGGCGGAAACGTCGGGGAGTGTTGTAACAGAATTAATTGTTTCAAATCCATGGCAATTGAAGTTTCGTTTTATTGATTAAAAGTGTTACAATGTCTAATCAAACAAGGAAATATAACATAATTAACTAGTCTTGTATCTTTTATTGTCACTAAAGCCCAAGTCTGCCTATATGTATCTTGATCATCTTATGCAACAGTTCCTGAAAAACACATGTGAAAATAGGTACGTCAGCATAAAAATGCCTGTGAGATACATAGGTTTTGTGAAAATAGGTTTCATGACTTATGTTTGAGAAAATGTTTAGTCATGAACCTTGTAATTTGCTTTGTCTTGTAAATCATTTGAAAAACAATGAGTTCAGATGATATGTATAAATAAGTGAATAATGTATGGTTAAATGAATAACCATGTAAACTGAGTTTGTATAAGGTAAGTTGCTTGTAAAACAATGTATTGTGAAAAATATGTTATTTGTATAAAATGTTATATGTATCAAACTGAAATGATTCAAATAACGCTACAATATGTGATACCATACAAACACTTATATATAGGAAGTACCAGCGGCGTATCCACCATGCTTGTATCATATTACACACGCATCGTTACTTAATCATTTAATCAAACCAAACCAACAATGTAATATGTCTATGTTTAAACCAATAGTCAAAATGTATTGCAATAATATGTTAAAATGTTTATGTCAAAATGTAAATCATATAATGTATAACAAATGTCGAGAGTGTTTATGTGTCAAATGTAAACCATGTAATGTGTAACCAAAATGATATGTATGGCTAGTGAAAATGCATCAACTAAACCATAGGTGAAATGCACAAAACAAAGTATTGAAGTAAAACTTAGTTTAAATCAAAGTTATGTTTTGTGGGAAATGCATGATCAAATGTCAATCATGTTAAAATGTCTATGTCGAAATGTCTATGTCAAATGTCTATGTCAAAATGTCATGTAAAACGATGTACTAAGTAATGCACACAATGGGCACACCTAGCATGAAATGTAATGTAAAACGATGTACTAAGTAATGCACACAATGGGCACACCTAGCATAAACACAATGAAATCATGTACTATAATGTACTAATGAACATAGCAAGTATATGATGTCAAAACAGGAAAGCATGAAAGTAACAAGTAGGCACATGTGTTTCACCCCAAAACAGTTTGGAAAACAGTAAAAGAGGGGTCTATGTACTCACCTGAGATTGCTCAGTAGTCCTTGAGTAACAACTAAACAATGCTAGAGATCGCGGATATCAAACGGCACCTAGTATAGGTAGCTATATTAATAAACCGGACCTAAATCGGAAGATCGGGTAGCATTAGGGTTTGTAAACCAAACGAGTGTAGAGACTCGTGTCATTTGGTTTAACAAAGCCTACATACTAAATGAAACTTAACCTAAGTGTCTACGACCCATTACGACCCGTTTAGGTAGCTTATGCTACTTTAACGCGTCGTTCGCGTGAAACGCGTTCGGACCGCCTAACTAGTCCTATGACAAGTGTTATATGCCTACACATGTTACATAATCAGTTATGTGACAAAAGTTTAGGTTACATATGCTTAATTACCAATTATACATGAAAAGGGTATTCTGGTAATTTACCTAAGGCATATAAACTACCTATCATACAACTACTTAAACGATGTGACCATAAGGTATAACCTCGGAAGGTTATTCCCTATATACTATGGTCACCTAATGCGTTTGGTCGGATCCTAATGATCGACCAAATGGGTCGGGTTCGAGGTATAAGCGATTTATTAGATCGCTTACCCTACGACCCTAGACAACGTGGTAATCAGTAGGCATAGTCCCAAGGGACTATAACCATTGTGATTACAATCACGTTGCGAAGTTCAAACGAACTTCGCATTGACCATTACTGGTCAACGCTGAAAGTTATACAAAGTTTGACTTTCTGACTCGAAAAGCAGTAAAAATAAGGAAAAGAACGAAAGAATACTTACGAAGGGTCCCCGAATGCTAATCTAGATCAGTATAGTTCAGGTATGAAACAAGGTTTCAACTTAGAACACAACTAATAAGATTCTTGTGCCTTAAAACAATGAAAGGCATGGGGTATATATAGTTTTCGGGTAACCGTTAGGATCGTTTCTTGAATAACGTGATCGAATCTCGTGCGTACACTTGTCGGAATGTTATGGAACCACATATGCTCCTTAACTTAGTGACACAACAACTTAAAACATGTGGTTAAGGATCAATTAGTTGCAACTTGTATTTAGAAACATTGAATCTGCCCAGATAGTCAGTCGCGTAGCGCGACAGGTAGCCCTATAGGCGTCGCGCTACGCGAGCACCTCCCCTGAATCAGAAAGTTTCATTTTTGGCAGCAATGGTCCCTGCACGTGTTTAAGGCCTTTTTCGATGCGTTTGAACCCCGTTAACCTCATTTCAAGGCTCTACAATGAAGTTAAAGTATAGGGAACTCAAAACATACTCAAAAATATGCCGGATGATGGTTCGTTTGGTCGTACGAACGCGATGTTCGCTTAATTACGACGGAATCCGCATAAGCGCGAAAAACGAACCAAATGACGCGACGAATGGATTTTTCTTATGGAGAACACTAAAATATAATATAGTCATGCTCACATAAATTTTTGGATGTCCGGATGTATTCAGAACGTAAGTTATGCGCGAAAATGCAAACTTGTGCACTTTTTGACACTTTTAGTCCCTGAATGACCCAAAAGTTTATTTTAGCATACCGAACCCCTCAAAGCCTATTTCTAAGCTATGTAAAGGATATTTATGGTATGTTTAACTTATGGTCATGTTCCGGAAGGTCTGTTACAGTTCAAATTGGCATACTTTCGCAGTTTGTCAAATTTAGTCCCTGTAAGCGATTAAACTTTGATTTCACCACACCAAACCTTCCAAAACTTATATCTAAGTTATGTAAAGGTTATTTAAGGTATGTTAAGCCTATTTCACTATTCCGGAGTGTTCGTTGCATTAAACTGGTTATATCTACGCATTAGTGCGCGTATAACCTTCCAGAAAATGATTTAGAGCTTGAAATCGAACAAGAGTTGATATGTGTAAATGATACACATATTTTTACAACTCTCAAGTATGAAATACAATATTTCATTGGTTTGACATTTGTTTGATGGTTGAAATGACACAGGTGTTACACACCGTATCATTTGTTTGCCTTAGGTAACAAACAAATGATCAGAATTTTCATGCGTTGTCATTCTGTTTTGATTATTCGATAACATTTCACTTGTTTCCTCCTATGTCTTCCATTTCCTTTAGGATGTCTCTTCATCGCAACGACACTTAAATGTACGAACAGGCTACAAAAATTGCCCAACGAATAGGCGAACTAATCCAGAAGACTGCTGAGCTAGTCGTTGCCATGTCTCATCTCCAGGATGAAGCCACCCAAGAATCACCAAAGGAAACAGAAGCCAAGCCTTCGAAAAGGTCAAAGAAGCGTAAAGTTTCAAAGAATCCCGCAGCGGTTGTTCCAAATCAAGCAGGACCTAGCCAGGTGGCAGCACCACCAGCCAAGAAGCCGTACTTGGGAACAACCCCTTTGTGCAATCAGTGTAACCTCCATCACCATGCCAGTGTCAAATGCCGAGCATGTTTCAACTGTGTACTTATTGGCCATACGACAAGAGTCTGTCGTTCAGTCACTCTGCTAAACCCAACTATTCAGAACCCTGTTTAATTTCAAGCAGATCCAGTACAAGCTCGTTTCCCGCCTGGTACCTGCTACAACTATGGCGAGACGGGTTATTTCAGGATCAAATGACCAAGATTGTCAATGCAAATCTGACCCACGGATGAGCACTTGGCTGATTAGAAGATGCTGCTGCTTTGAATAAATCGAATCTTATGCTTTTGTTTCTTTTGTTTCTCTTGAACTATGAAGCAATATGTTTTGTTTATAAATAAATGATTGTTCACAGTTCTGATGTACAAGTGTAGTTACATGTGTGTATGGCATATCCCTATGATACCTACACCAAAGGACTATGTTCGTTACAAAACAAACTGCTCTTGTAGTTCTCCCATTCTTGTGATCGCTCATGATTTCATCGGAAATTCTAAGTACTCGTTTCATTCTAGGAAACGAAGTACAGAAAATAAGTGACATCTTGAGTAATCGTGCTTTTTACACATCTGTCCCTTTAAATCCTTGGTTAGATAACTAAGGGTATTTTTCGATCTCATACCCATATCATATCATTTCATTTTAGTTTCCACAACAACATTCATAGTATATACTTTAAAAAAAAACAACCTTCATGATTTCAAAATATTTCATATAGTTTAAAAACAATTTTTAACATAGTATATTTACTTAATATATCAAGCGCATGATTTCAAAAGCATCATCCATGTTTTCAAAAACCTTATACATAATTTCAAAATTCATCTCACATGATTTTAAAAATAAGTTATAAACGTATTTACTAAATACATCTACCACATGATTTCAAAAGTATTACGTAAGGTTTTAAAAATATTAAACACATTTCTAAAGAACCCCATGCATAGTTTTCGAAAACATTCTGCTCATATGATTGACTTAACCTACACAACCTCCAAATTCTGCTTCATATGTCGCCTTGGCATATCTAGCATCTCAACTTCATGAACATTCTACCTTGTGTATCGACCTAAGCACGCCTAGTGCAAGGCTTCGATACGTCTCCCTCTATTCAAATTCCAAAATCCATATAGGATCTTCTTATCTTCACAATTAGATCCTTGTGAATGATTATCGCTCAAATCGGAGTCTTTATTTGGATTCTTTGTATGCTTTAATACGTACATTACGATTCAATAAGGACAAAGCCAAATTCCTATTAAGATTTTCCTATCTTCATAGTTAGATTCTTGAAAATGTTTAAAGTACCAAATGATATCCACGAATTGGATTCCTGGTGTGCTTTAAATACTCGTGCTCAAATTAACAAACAAACTAACAAAATGATAACAAATTGAAAACAAAGATAAACAATTATGTGATTATGTGTTTATGTGTTTTTCTTTTATGTTTTATGTGTTGTATTTTTGTGTAATCTGATTTTTCATTATCCAAATCCTCGTAGAATCTTCCATATCTTCATATGAGGGAGTCATAGTAGGATATCCAAAGGTACTACCTTAAATCCTAAATGGGCTTCTATGTAATAGTTAAGACCCTTGGATTATATAGTACCATTCCATAATTCAGAAGAGACCCCTTGAGTGGTCTAGTTAAAAAGATTAATTCTGAATCTGGTTAAGAATGGCATATGATGATATAGCTGAAAAGACTCCTTGGTTGTCTATTTAAAGAGATCATTTATTGATTTAATTAAAAGGACCATATGGTGGTCTAGTCACAATCATCACAGGTTCATTGTTTTTCTTCCCCTACACATTATAAAATGCACTGTGTGGACTATGCAAGGAATTACGTAATTATGGACGCATACATAATTATGAGATTCAGTGCACAGAAACCACAGTAAGATTTATCATGTGTAAGAACCGATAGTGGCAACAATAAAAAAACGTGAACAATGTAACGGAGGTACGGTGGACGCACCAATGGCACATCATATACTTGTATATAAGGGTCCCTCTTACATTGCAAGCATGATGTTATTTAAAATTACTAGAAGTTCAGAATCCTAACCAGTGTTGTTTTATCTTTTTCGACTTCAAGTTTCAAGCTCTCATGAGTTTCCTCTAAATAAAATTTCGGGACGAAATTTCCTAAAGTAGGGGAGACTGTGACATCTGTGCCTCCACGGCCATCAAACAAATACCAAATCAATGAAATATTGTGTTTCATACTTGGTATTTGTATAAATATGTGTATCTTTTGAACATATCAATTCTTGTTCGATTTCGAGCTTTAAATCGCTTTCTGAAGGTTATACGCGAACTGATGCATAAACGTAATCCTTTTAAACGCGAAAAACACTCCGGAACAGTAACATAGGCTTAACATACCTTAAACAACCTTTACATAACTTAGAAATATGTTTTGGAGGGTTTGGTGTGTCGAAATCAAGTTTATTCGCTCGCAGGGACTATTTGCGTCAAACTGCGAAAGTATGCCGATTCGTATCATAACATACCTTCCGGAACTTGATCATAAGTTAAACATACCTTAAATATGCTTTACATAGCTTAGAAATAGGCTTTGAGAGGTTCGGTATGCGAAAATAAACTTTTTGGTCAATCAGGGACCAAAAGCGTCAACAAGTGCACAAGTTTGCATTTTCGCGCATATCTTACGTTCTAAATATATCCGGACATCCAAAAATTTATGTAATCATTAAAATATTTTATTTTAGTGATTGGCATGATAAAATTCCACTCGTCGCGTAATTTGGATCGTTATTCGCGTACGTTCGTGTTTCGTCGTAATTAACCAAACAACGTAACCGTACGGCCAAATGAACCGACATCCAAGATGTTTTTGAGCATGTTTCATGTTCCCTATACTTTGACTTCATTATAGAGCCTTGAAATGAGGTTAACAGGGCTTAAACGTGTCAAAAATGCATCGAACATCAAGTTTGGAGTCATAGGGGCCTGTTCTGCCAATTGTTGAAACTTACTGCCAGCAAACAAGCTCCATACGGACCGTTTGGAGGTGCTTAGGGTTCGTAAGCCTTCTCCAGATCAACAGATTTCATTTTCTGCAAAACTCAGCTGCTCCTTTGTTTTGTACATGGTTTCCTTCATTCTATGGACTAGTTTTGGACTCCCCTAGTTTACTAAATCAGTGGGCACACATGGAGGGCCAAGATCAAAGTTCAAAGTTCGAGGAACGATCCTAACGGTTGTCCAAATCCAATAAATACCCACCTTGATTCATTTGGCTCTTCACATTTGATCTGAGTTTATACTCTAAGTTGAAGCTTTTGCTTCATACCTGAGTATCTTAGATCAAATTCTTCAAGCTTGGACCTTTTGTAAGTATTCTTCCATGATTTTATGCATTTCAAGCATAAAAGTCAAACAATGTTTGACTTTTTGCTTTAACCAGTCGATGGTCAACACGAAGTTCGTTTGAACTTCGCAACGTGAGCGTAATCACGATGGTCATAATCCTTTGTGACTATACCTACTGATTACCACGTTACTTAGGCATAGTGACGAGTCATAGTTTCAGTCAAAATACGCGTTTATGCGTATTTTGCAACCAAAATATTCTTGGGCATCAAAACCCTTTGTTTTGATATCAAACTTGTTTTCTAACTTAGTTAAACAAGTTTTAACATGTTTAACTCGTCACTTTTAGTTTAGTGCTTATATAGGGTCGTAAGATTAGCAGTCTAAACAACCGCTTAGATTTGCGAACCCAACCCGTTTGGTCGATCATTAGGATTCGACCAAACATATGTTGTGACCATAGTTTTATAGGGAATAACCTTCCGAGGTTATACCTTATGGTCACTTCGTTTAGTTAGTTGTATGATAGGTAATTTATATGCCTTAGGAAAATGACCAAAATGCCCTTTTATGCATAAATTCATTTTAAGCATATGCAATCTAAATTTTTGCATCCAAACTGATTAGGTAACATTATTAGACATGTTAAGGAATATAATACTTGTCATAGGACTAGTTAGGCGGTCCGAATGCGTTTTACGCGAACGACGCATTAAAGTAGCGTAAGTTACCTAAACGGGTCATAATGGGTCGTAAGCACTTAGGTTAGGTTTCGATTTAGTATGTAGGCTTTGTTAAACCATATCATATGAGTTCCAACACTCATTGGTTTACGAAACCTCATCCTATCCAATCTTCCGATTTAGGTCCGGTTTATTAACATAGTTACCTATATTAGGTGCCATTTGATTTCCGTGATTCCTCTAGCTTTGCTTGGTTGTTGTTCAAGACTTCTAAGCATTCTCAGGTGAGTACATTGTCCCCTCTTTTAATGTTTTCAAATGTTTTGGGGTGATTCACATATGCCTACTTGTTACTTTCATGTTTTTCATGCTTTTATGACATATACTTACTATGTTCATATAATACATATATAGTACATGATTTCATTTATGATTTGCTATGTATGTTTACTTAGCATGCTAGCTCATTGATTTTCATAAATACTTCTGTTGCATATGTTCACTCAGCATATGGACACATTGATTTACATTGCTACTTTGTATGTTCATTTAGCATATTTAGTACATTATTTTCATAAAACATGCTTACACTTGGTATGAAATTTGGTTTGTTTAAACGGGACATAAATACATTCATTAACACCGATCATGCCGCTCGGTAGTAGGTAGTGGTACCATAGGAATTGACAACTCCCATTCCCGACTTCCTAGGTTTGTTTGGAAGTCGGAAATGACAGAATCCGATATTCATAAGTTTGATAAACCTTTAACTTGTTAAGGGTTTGTCTCTTCAGTCGCAAGGCTTGGATTTAGGCGTTTAACATTGCCGCATAGATGTTTGTATCAGTAAAGCATGCATTAATTTTACAAAACATAACTTTTGATTTATTCAAATATATTGTTTTGTTCATATGGTTAGAATAAGTATTTTTATTTATTTTGCCATACATGACATTGGATTATACATGAACATGATTTACATTTGGCATTTGATATTATTTACACATAAACATTTTGACATTGGTTTAAACAATTCATTTGGTGGTTTATTTGGGTAAGTGATTTAAATAACGAGGCGTGTGTAATATGATAAAAGCATGGTGGATACGCCGCTGGTACTTCCTATATATAAGTGCTTTTATGATATTACATATCGTAGCATTATTTTCAAGTTAGACATATTACATTTTACACAAATATCATATCTTCATGAAACATTGTTTTACAAACAACATATTTTATACAAACTCATTTTTACTTGATTATTTATTTATCTATGCATCTTTCTTTTATGTCATCTGATTTCTTATAAATATGGTATGAATTATAAAAGAAAACATTTTACAAGGTTCATGACTAACTTTTGTTAAACATTTTCTTTAAACTTACAAGTCATGAATCCTATTTTAATAAAACCTATGTATCTCACAGGCATTTTTATGCTGACGCACCTATTTTCACATGTGTTTTCAGGAGATAATGCATAGGATTGATCAAGATACACTTAGGTGGAGTTGGGCCTTAGTGACAATAAAAGATGCAAGACTAGTTAATTATGTTATATTTCCTTGTTTTTAAGACATTGTAACCTCTTTTAATTCAATAAAACAAAACTTATATTTCCATGTGTTATGAAACAATGATTCTGTTACGACACTCCCCGACGTTTCTGCCGCGGTTTGTTGTTTTACGCGGTCGGGGTGTGACAGAAGAGTTGATATCAGAGCTCATGGTTATAGGGAATTAGGTTATTAGTAATGCTTTGACCTAGTCTATAACCTTCCTAGGACCCTAACACAAGATTCTTGTGTTTAGATCTTAAAACAATACCGACACCTATCTTTAGGCGACAACCACAATAAGAACATAAATTTCAAATCCGCTTTGAAAACCAATCATCTGTTCTAGGATGATTTATTATAAGGTTTTGAACCTTCAAAATTTCCAAAACGATTTTGAAAATAATCACCCACCCTTTCGGATGATTCATTTTGGGCTTAATGCCTTCAGAATTTTCAAAATCTCGTCAAAGTTTGGGTCTTATAGTGTGAACACGTGCAATCTGGAAAAATGGATGCCTGTACTCTGAGTTTTCTGTCTAAGGCTAGAGTGTTCATACAAATCCACATAATTGGACCAGTACTCTTACCTAGGAACTCTTGGGGTGAGTGTCCACTTATAGCCTAAAGCATGTCTTCGCGATACATTATTATGACCCGCTTACTTTGATTAGTCACCGTATCATTTGTTTGCCTTAGGTAACAAACAAATGATCAGAATTTTCATGCGTTGTCATTCTGTTTTGATTATTCGATAACATTTCACTTGTTTCCTCCTATGTCTTCCATTTCCTTTAGGATGTCTCTTCATCGCAACGACACTTAAATGTACGAACAGGCTACAAAAATTGCCCAACGAATAGGCGAACTAATCCAGAAGACTGCTGAGCTAGTCGTTGCCATGTCTCATCTCCAGGATGAAGCCACCCAAGAATCACCAAAGGAAACAGAAGCCAAGCCTTCGAAAAGGTCAAAGAAGCGTAAAGTTTCAAAGAATCCCGCAGCGGTTGTTCCAAATCAAGCAGGACCTAGCCAGGTGGCAGCACCACCAGCCAAGAAGCCGTACTTGGGAACAACCCCTTTGTGCAATCAGTGTAACCTCCATCACCATGCCAGTGTCAAATGCCGAGCATGTTTCAACTGTGGACTTATTGGCCATACGACAAGAGTCTGTCGTTCAGTCACTCTGCTAAACCCAACTATTCAGAACCCTGTTTAATTTCAAGCAGATCCAGTACAAGCTCGTTTCCCGCCTGGTACCTGCTACAACTATGGCGAGACGGGTTATTTCAGGATCAAATGACCAAGATTGTCAATGCAAATCTGACCCACGGATGAGCACTTGGCTGATTAGAAGATGCTGCTGCTTTGAATAAATCGAATCTTATGCTTTTGTTTCTTTTGTTTCTCTTGAACTGTGAAGCAATCTGTTTTGTTTATAAATAAATGATTGTTCACAGTTCTGATGTACAAGTGTAGTTACATGTGTGTATGGCATATCCCTATGATACCTACACCAAAGGACTATGTTCGTTACAAAACAAACTGCTCTTGTAGTTCTCCCATTCTTGTGATCGCTCATGATTTCATCGGAAATTCTAAGTACTCGTTTCATTCTAGGAAACGAAGTACAGAAAATAAGTGACATCTTGAGTAATCGTGCTTTTTACACATCTGTCCCTTTAAATCCTTGGTTAGATAACTAAGGGTATTTTTCGATCTCATACCCATATCATTTCATTTTAGTTTCCACAACAACATTCATAGTATATACTTTAAAAAAAAAAAAACAACCTTCATGATTTCAAAATATTTCATATAGTTTAAAAACAATTTTTAACATAGTATATTTACTTAATATATCAAGCGCATGATTTCAAAAGCATCATCCATGTTTTCAAAAACCTTATACATAATTTCAAAATTCATCTCACATGATTTTAAAAATAAGTTATAAACGTATTTACTAAATACATCTACCACATGATTTCAAATGTATTACGTAAGGTTTTAAAAATATTAAACACATTTCTAAAGAACCCCATGCATAGTTTTCGAAAACATTCTACTCATATGATTGACTTAACCTACACAACCTCCAAATTCTGCTTCATATGTCGCCTTGGCATATCTAGCATCTCAACTTCATGAACATTCTACCTTGTGTATCGACCTAAGCACGCCTAGTGCAAGGCTTCGATACGTCTCCCTCTATTCAAATTCCAAAATCCATATAGGATCTTCTTATCTTCACAATTAGATCCTTGTGGATGATTATCGCTCAAATCGGAGTCTTTATTTGGATTCTTTGTATGCTTTAATACGTACATTACGATTCAATAAGGACAAAGCCAAATTCCTATTAAGATTTTCCTATCTTCATAGTTAGATTCTTGAAAATGTTTAAAGTACCAAATGATATCCACGAATTGGATTCCTGGTGTGCTTTAAATACTCGTGCTCAAATTAACAAACAAACTAACAAAATGATAACAAATTGAAAACAAAGATAAACAATTATGTGATTATGTGTTTATGTGTTTTTCTTTTATGTTTTATGTGTTGTATTTTTGTGTAATCTGATTTTTCATTATCCAAATCCTCGTAGAATCTTCCATATCTTCATATGAGGGAGTCATAGTAGGATATCCAAAGGTACTACCTTAAATCCTAAATGGGCTTCTATGTAATAGTTAAGACCCTTGGATTATATAGTACCATTCCATAATTCAGAAGAGACCCCTTGAGTGGTCTAGTTAAAAAGATTAATTCTGAATCTGGTTAAGAATGGCATATGATGATATAGCTGAAAAGACTCCTTGGTTGTCTATTTAAAGAGATCATTTATTGATTTAATTAAAAGGACCATATGGTGGTCTAGTCACAATCATCACAGGTTCATTGTTTTTCTTCCCCTACACATTATAAAATGCACTGTGTGGACTATGCAAGGAATTACGTAATTATGGACGCATACATAATTATGAGATTCAGTGCACAGAAACCACAATAAGATTTATCATGTGTAAGAACCGATAGTGGCAACAATAAAAAAACGTGAACAATGTAACGGAGGTACGGTGGACGCACCAATGGCACATCATATACTTGTATATAAGGGTCCCTCTTACATTGCAAGCATGATGTTATTTAAAATTACTAGAAGTTCAGAATCCTAACCAGTGTTGTTTTATCTTTTTCGACTTCAAGTTTCAAGCTCTCATGAGTTTCCTCTAAATAAAATTTCGGGACGAAATTTCCTAAAGTAGGGGAGACTGTGACATCTGTGCCTCCACGGCCATCAAACAAATACCAAATCAATGAAATATTGTGTTTCATACTTGGCATTTGTATAAATATGTGTATCTTTTGAACATATCAATTCTTGTTCGATTTCGAGCTTTAAATCGCTTTCTGAAGGTTATACGCGAACTGATGCATAAACGTAATCATTTTAAACGCGAAAAACACTCCGGAACAGTAACATAGGCTTAACATACCTTAAATAACCTTTACATAACTTAGAAATATGTTTTGGAGGGTTTGGTGTGTCGAAATCAAGTTTATTCGCTCGCAGGGACTATTTGTGTCAAACGGCGAAAGTATGCCGATTCGTATCATAACATACCTTCCGAAACTTGATCATAAGTTAAACATACCTTAAATATGCTTTACATAGCTTAGAAATAGGCTTTGAGAGGTTCGGTATGCGAAAATAAACTTTTTGGTCAATCAGGGACCAAAAGCGTCAACAAGTGCACAAGTTTGCATTTTCGCGCATATCTTACGTTCTAAATATATCCGGACATCCAAAAATTTATGTAATCATTAAAATATTTTATTTTAGTGATTGGCATGATAAAATTCCATTCGTCACGTAATTTGGATCGTTATTCGCGTACGTTCGTGTTTCGTCGTAATTAACCAAACAACGCAACCGTACGGCCAAACGAACCGACATTCAAGATGTTTTTGAGCATGTTTCATGTTCCCTATACTTTGACTTCATTATAGAGCCTTGAAATGAGGTTAACAGGGCTTAAACGTGTCAAAAATGCATCGAACATCAAGTTTGGAGTCATAGGGGCCTGTTCTGCCAATTGTTGAAACTTACTGCCAGCAAACAAGCTCCATACGGACCGTTTGGAGGTGCTTAGGGTTCGTAAGCCTTCTCCAGATCAACAGATTTCATTTTCTGCAAAACTCAGCTGCTCCTTTGTTTTGTACATGGTTTCCTTCATTCTATGGACTAGTTTTGGACTCCCCTAGTTTACTAAATCAGTGGGCACACATGGAGGGCCAAGATCAAAGTTCAAAGTTCGAGGAACGATCCTAACGGTTGTCCAAATCCAATAAATACCCACCTTGATTCATTTGCCTCTTCACATTTGATCTGAGTTTATACTCTAAGTTGAAGCTTTGGCTTCATACCTGAGTATCTTAGATCAAATTCTTCAAGCTTGGACCTTTTGTAAGTATTCTTCCATGATTTTATGCATTTCAAGCATAAAAGTCAAACAGTGTTTGACTTTTTGCTTTAACCAGTCGATGGTCAACACGAAGTTCGTTTGAACTTCGCAACGTGAGCGTAATCACGATGGTCATAATCCTTTGTGACTATACCTACTGATTACCACGTTACTTAGGCATAGTGACGAGTCATAGTTTCAGTCAAAATACGTGTTTATGCGTATTTTGCAACCAAACTATTCTTGGGCATCAAAACCCTTTGTTTTGATATCAAACTTGTTTTCTAACTTAGTTAAACATGTTTTAACATGTTTAACTCGTCACTTTTAGTTTAGTGCTTATATAGGGTCGTAAGATTAGCAGTCTAAACAACCGCTTAGACTTGGGAACCCAACCCGTTTGGTCGATCATTAGGATTCGACCAAACATATGTTGTGACCATAGTTTTATAGGGAATAACCTTCCGAGGTTATACCTTATGGTCACTTCGTTTAGTTAGTTGTATGATAGGTAATTTATATGCCTTAGGAAAATGACCAAAATGCCCTTTTATGCATAAATTCATTTTAAGCATATGCAATCTAAATTTTTGCATCCAAACTGATTAGGTAACATTATTAGACATGTTAAGGCATATAATACTTGTCATAGGACTAGTTAGGCGGTCCGAATGCGTTTTACGCGAACGACGCATTAAAGTAGCGTAAGTTACCTAAACGGGTCATAATGGGTCGTAAGCACTTAGGTTAGGTTTCGATTTAGTATGTAGGCTTTGTTAAACCATATCATATGAGTTCCAACACTCATTGGTTTACGAAACCTCATCCTATCCAATCTTCCGATTTAGGTCCGGTTTATTAACATAGTTACCTATATTAGGTGCCATTTGATTTCCGTGATTCCTCTAGCTTTGCTTGGTTGTTGTTCAAGACTTCTAAGCATTCTCAGGTGAGTACATAGTCCCCTCTTTTAATGTTTTCAAATGTTTTGGGGTGATTCACATGTGCCTACTTGTTACTTTCATGTTTTTCATGCTTTTATGACATATACTTACTATGTTCATATAATACATATATAGTACATGATTTCATTTATGATTTGCTATGTATGTTTACTTAGCATGCTAGCTCATTGATTTTCATAAATACTTCTGTTGCATATGTTCACTCAGCATATGGACACATTGATTTACATTGCTACTTTGTATGTTCATTTAGCATATTTAGTACATTATTTTCATAAAACATGCTTACACTTGGTATGACATTTGGTTTGTTTAAACGGGACATAAATACATTCATTAACACCGATCATGCCGCTCGGTAGTAGGTAGTGGTACCATAGGAATTGACAACTCCCATTCCCGACTTCCTAGGTTTGTTTGGAAGTCGGAAATGACAGAATCCGATATTCATAAGTTTGATAAACCTTTAACTTGTTAAGGGTTTGTCTCTTCAGTCGCAAGGCTTGGATTTAGGCGTTTAACATTGCCGTATAGATGTTTGTATCAGTAAAGCATGCATTAATTTTACAAAACATAACTTTTGATTTATTCAAATATATTGTTTTGTGCATATGGTTAGAATAAGTATTTTTATTTATTTTGCCATACATGACATTGGATTATACATGAACATGATTTACATTTGGCATTTGATATTATTTACACATAAACATTTTGACATTGGTTTAAACAATTCATTTGGTGGTTTGTTTGGGTAAGTGATTTAAATAACGAGGCGTGTGTAATATGATAAAAGCATGGTGGATACGCCGCTGGTACTTCCTATATATAAGTGCTTTTATGATATTACATATCGTAGCATTATTTTCAAGTTAGACATATTACATTTTACACAAATATCATATCTTCATGAAACATTGTTTTACAAACAACATATTTTATACAAACTCATTTTTACTTGATTATTTATTTATCTATGCATCTTTCTTTTATGTCATCTGATTTCTTATAAATATGGTATGAATTATAAAAGAAAACATTTTACAAGGTTCATGACTAACTTTTGTTAAACATTTTCTTTAAACTTACAAGTCATGAATCCTATTTTAATAAAACCTATGTATCTCACAGGCATTTTTATGCTGACGTACCTATTTTCACATGTGTTTTCAGGAGATAATGCATAGGATTGATCAAGATACATTTAGGCGGACTTGGGCCTTAGTGACAATAAAAGATGCAAGACTAGTTAATTATGTTATGTTTCCTTGTTTTTAAGACATTGTAACCTCTTTTAATTCAATAAAACAAAACTTATATTTCCATGTGTTATGAAACAATGATTCTGTTACGACACTCCCCGACGTTTTCGCCGTGGTTTGTTGTTTTACGCGGTCGGGGTGTGACAGTTAGGCAGAAGGTTTATAATTTCAAGATCAGTTTTTTGACCGGTTAAACCAGCTATTTTTTCAGAGTATCGATTTGTTGAAGATCGAAGAAACAGAACCGTTGACCAGTGCTTGTTTTAGTTGTTTCAGTTTGATTTTTGGTTTATTTTTCGATTTCAGTTTCGTTTAGTCGTGTGTGAGTTATCATGGCAGAAGACAGGAAGGTGCAAATCGACAAGTTTAATGGTACAAATTTTAGCTGGTGGAAGATGAAGATTGAGGCATTATTGGTTCAAAAAGATCTTGATAATGTGTTATAAGGAGTTAGACCAGAAAGGGTGGAACCAGCAGATTGGGAATCAAAAGACAGGAAAGCCAGAGCAGTTATTACATTGGCGTTATAAAAGACTGTGGCATTCAACATCATGAAGGAAATCACAACTAGTGGCATAATGTTAGCCCTATCTAACATGTATGAGAAGCCTTCGGCAGCTAATAAGGTCTTTCTGATTCGAGAGCTGGTGAATACTAGGATGAGGGAAGGCAGTTCAGTCACAAAGCACATCAACAAGTTGAATTCGATTTTGGCCAGACTTGTGTCAGTGGACATCAAATTCGAAGATGAAGTTTCCAGACGACAGTGGGTTAAGAGAACCAGTATTCCAGCTGTCAAAGTCTCTCCAGTTGATAATCTGCTTTATTCAGAGAGTGTTTGTTCTCAGAATGTTCAAGGATCGGGCAGTTCATGTCAGTGGGAGCCGATAGGAACAGAGAATGGGTCAGGGGCAGACTTAGCCATGACTGATGTGTTGGAGCTAACGAAAGTTTCAACGGGCCTTCAGGATAATTGAAGAGAAGGCCGGGTAACTAGGAAGGAGCTAAGATTAAAAGTTTTTACAGAAATACAGATGCACAGTTGAAGCACATGTGAAGATTATACCGTGGCTTCAAGTGGGAGATTGTTGAGTATGAAGCCACTTGATCAAGTGGACATCACAAAAGCTTTTCTGATCAAAGGATAAGAGGATAAGAAGATAGGGTTGTCACACCCTGACTTTTACGGAAGCGTGATTATGGTGTGACTTTCTTAATACCATAGCATTCAATCATAACATCAACTATGTGATTAAACCATTAGATGTTCATCCATAAATTAAGTTTGATAATACCACAACATAACTGTTTGAAACGTAGACTTCAAATTTAAATTACAAACCACAACATGTTTTAAAGAGTTCACGAGGACTCGACAAAAGACCTTGAAATAAAACCGAGTATAGAACCATGTATCTCGTCCAGGATTAAGATACATATCCTAAACCCTAACAACTTCGGATGATATCTATTTATTCATAACGCAGCTTGAACATGCAAACACCCGCCAGATCCACTTAATTTCCTGAAATACATGTAATTTGAAAAGATCAACAAAAGTTGAGCGAGTTCATGTGTTTGTGTATATGTATGTACAAAACCTTTGTAAACAGTGTATGTATGTATGTATGTTTGTAAATCCCGGTATGAAAGCAAACAAGGAAACAGATCACCAATGGTTTGCAAGGCCACTGGTATGTGTGACGGCGTAGGAAGGCTCAAAACTAGCAAATTTGTACCGGGCCTCCGGCTGTAAGACATAGTCACCCTATGGGCCACCCTGGTCCTCATGGGTGTGGGCTCGCTACACCCAAATAGATCTATCGCTCATGCCCCTCGGTCCTAACACGAGGATTAATGGTCTTAAGAGTGCGCCTACCTATTCACATGATCTACTGTACTTTCCAAAGCTAACCATACCAATTGTAATTGTATGTAATCATTTTGTAACATGTATTTCACCCCCGAAGTAAATAAACAAAACAGTTTAAAGAAAATGGGGACATGAACTCACTGTCTTGCAGCTTCAGTATTCGTAACTCACGTTCCTTCGGCAAACACGACTACCTATAATGTACTAACGTCTATTAGACGGACGGGTCGTGCCTTGTCTTAGTATTTACGTTTTTGAGTTACGTTTCTTCTATGTCTTCAATATTATTCCAAGTTATAATTACTTGTTAAAATAATAACTATTTTAACTTAAATTATATTTTTAAGTTTTGGAATAATTGTTAAACAATATTTTGTAACAATACTTCTCAAGTATTTATATTCGTATTTCCTTCCCAAAGATGGGGGTATCTCATACATGTGTATTCGTATTCTTGTATTTTGCCATGTATCGACGTCGTATTCCGGTGTATTATTCCAAATAAAAATATACCAATATATATTTCCAATGTATATTTTAAGGAATATTACCTAGAAAAATTATTCATAATTTTTCTTTTGCCAAAAATATTTCTAGTTTCACAACAATATATTTTCAAGTCTTACTTAGAAAATATTTATAAACTTATTTTTATACAAAATAATATACTTCAAGTTTATCCAAGAATATATATATATTTTTCCCAAAAATCATATATCTTCTAATAATCCCAAGAAAATATATTTTTACTTCCCAAAAATTATATATCTTCTCCTTGTCAAAAATAGGGTATAACTTGGTAATAATTGGAAAAATCATATTTTCCTTTCTTATGTTCAAAATATTATTTACAAAAAATATACTTATAAATGTATTTTCCGGAATATTTTGTAAGTTACATCCTTTCGTTCGGTTACCCAATATTATGTGTGTAACTTATATGTTTATTCCTTGGGATTTTTGGTAATATTTTGGATTGTAATTTCTTGGTATTTTGTTAGGTTATATTATTTTAAATCCTAAAATAATATAACTAGTACACAAGGTATACAAATAATCACACACATGTGTCTTCTAAATATATATATCTAGCCACTTTTATTTATAAAAACCAACCTCCAATATTTGTATTTTTATAACAAAAATTATGGCTAAGTTTATACGGAAAACTCATGGTTAAAATACACTTGTAAATATTTGTTTGAAAATATTTTTCTAAGTGTTTATATTTTTAGAAAATTTTGCCATAGTTTCCCCTAAAAATGGAGGTTCCCATGCTTTCAAAGCATATCATTTTCTTTTAAAATCATCACAAACAATCAACAATTCATTCAACACTTACCAAGTGCCACAATCAAGCAACTTATACTACAACATGAACTTGAACTTTTATAAAAACTTGTAGTAACTTACTATGTTGTTAAGTAAGTCTTGTTACCCTTAAAAATATGGTTATTTGTTTGTAAATCTCATTCTTGTAAAATTTAGTCTTTTACAACTTGTGTGATGATTTTTCAAAAGTCAATCTTCTTGTATTTTTCTTGTTAACAATGTATTTCTATACTTGATTCACTACTAAAAACATGGTTAGTTTCTTTAAAATCCATGATTATGTAAATCTTGTGTATAACTTTAGTTTCTTGAGAAACTAGTTTTGAAATCATCCAAGTTTATGACTAGTAACATGTTACATACTTCATCATTCACAAAATCGTTTTCATTTTCAAGTTCATGAGAAACATAAAGTATGATCATCTTGGTCTTTCACAAGATCATCACCTTAACTTACTAGATCATATGTTTAATCACAATCTAGTAGGTTTCATATGATGTCTAACATCATAAACACAAATAATCAATCATCAAGAAGCAAAACAATACCATACAATATGTATTCTTATGGTTTTAAGCTTTATGTGAAGTTTCATCTTCTTTTTCATTAGTGTTCTTCATGATCATCATCACATATCATCTTTTAACCAATTAAATGAGAAGTAAATTCAAGTGACAAGAAGCTTACTACTAGCACAAGGGCTAGGGATGAACTCAAGAAGATGAATGTGACAAATGTGATTGATAATAGCAAATGAAAGAGGTCCTTGAAGATCCACAAGCTCCAAGCTTCTTATCTTAGCTTCTAACACCTTGTGATGAGTATGGATTGCATGAAAGTTGGATGAAGATGGTGGTGGTGTGGTTGATGGTGTTTGGCCGAGAGCCAAGGAGAGGGAGGGATGAAGAAGGGGTGTGTAAGTGTGTGAAAGATAACAAGATCTTAATCCATCATCTACTTCTTATAACCATCTTAACATATTAACCATTGTGTAATGTGTTTCCCAAGTACAAATCAAGATCTCTTAACAAATCAATTAGGATCAAGTAAGATCAAGGATGGGTCCACCCTTGTGACCGTCAAGTTAGGGGGGGGAGGTATTGGTTGTGTGGTGATGGATAGTTATGTTAACTAGTTAGATTTCAAGTATAAGTTTAGGTGTTCTAGTTAATATGATGTTATATAGTGTGTTAGGGTGTTCGGGGCCCATAACTAGCTTGGAAACCTTAAAACAATGCTTCTAGTGAAATTTTGGTGTTTTGGGTAGTGTCCGGTTGTTCGGTTAGATACCGGTCCGTTAATGTGCTAAACTATACCGTTTAGTGTTCTTTATGTACCCTTTTGTGACACTTTTAATTCCCGACACTTAGGAAAGTATTCAGGACCATTTAGTCATATTTTTGCATGAAACTAGCTTGTTAAAATGCTGGTTTTTGCTGAATTATGCTGAATTCAGCACTTTGGGTGAGTTTTAGGCACTTTCCGGCACTTAAACTATCACCTAGAAAAGCAGTTTTGTGGTCCTTACTTCCCTACACACTACACTAGTGTAATACTTGGTTTCTGGCTCATTCTGTGCCTCATTATATTGTCTGTCTATGTGCTGAGTTCTGTCAGTATTTTTCTGAGTTATCCGCTAACTGTGCTAACTGTGCTTTGTGCATCATTTAAGTCAATATGGTTTGCATGTAATAATGATGTGACATTATGCAATATGTGATGCACATGTAAGTATGATGCAGTAATCAGAATGCAGTTAAGTATAATCCAGCACAGTCATTAAGCACTAATCAAAATTAATTAATTGTACGGATACCTGGATTTTTGACGGTTGTCACATTCTCCCTCTGTTAAGAAAATTTTGTCCCGAAATTTAAGCTCTGCTACTAGCTGCAGGGGAGCTGGGGAACAAATGCGGGTATTTTGCTTTCATGCGATCCTCACGCTCCCAAGTGAACTCTGGGCCGTGTCGCGCATTCCATCGAACCTTGACGAATTTAACACTACTCCTACGTGTCTTGTTAACCTTCCAATCCGTAACCTCAACAGGTTCGTCGGTAAAGTGGAGTGTGTCGTCAATGTGAACTTCATCGGCAGGAATGACAACTGTTTCATGAGTTGGACTCTTTTTCAGATTAAACACATGAAATGTATCATGAACTCCATTCAGTTCCGCAGGTAGATCCAACTTGTAAGCTACAAGACCAATCCTCTCCAGGATTTTGAACGGTCCAATATATCGTGGATTTAACTTTCCACGCTTCCCAAAGCGTGCTACACCTTTCCAAGGTGAGACTTTTAGTAAAACCATATCTCCCACTTCAAACTCCAAAGGTTTCCTTCTTTGGTTCGCATAGCTCTTTTGTCGATCACGAGCCGCCTTAATGCGCTCTCGGATCTGCATGATCTTGTCTGTCGTTTCTTGAACCAATTCGGGACCAACAAGCGGTCTATCACCCGCATCTGCCCAGCATAGCGGCGATCAACACTTGCGTCCGTAAAGAGCTTCAAATGGTGCGGCTTGAATACTTGTATGGTAGCTGTTGTTATAGGAGAATTCAACCAATGGTAAGTGAGTGTCCCAACTGCCACCCAAGTCCATTACGCAAGCTCGCAACATATCTTCTAGCGTTTGAATCGTTCATTCGCTCTGGCCATCTGTTTGTGGGTGAAAAGCAGTACTCAGATTCAACTGAGAACCAAAGGCTTCTTGGAAAAATTGCCAAATTCTTGACACAAATCTTCCGTCTCTATCGGAAATAATCGAGAGAGGCACTCCATGTCGTGCAACTATCTCTCTGCGGTACAGCTCAGCTAGCTTACCTGTGTTATCCTTTTCTCTTATCGGCAAAAAGTGCGCGGATTTTGTCAGACGGTCTACGATTACCCAAATCATGTCATGACCTCTGGGTGTCTTTGGTAACTTCGTTACAAAATCCATCGAGATCTGCTCCCACTTCCACATGGGTATCTCGGGTTGCTGTAGGAGACCTGAAGGTTTCTGATACTCGGCTTTTACCTTGGCACAGGTTAAGCACTTTCCAACGTAAGTCGCAACATCGCCTTTCAATCTTGGCTACCAATAGAAATCCTTCAAATCCTGGTACATTTTATCCGATCCTGGGTGGATCGAGTACCTCGACTTATGAGCTTCATCCAAAATAACGTCTCTAAGACCACCAAAGAGGGGAACCCAAATTTGTTTCATAAAACACAATGTTCCTTCCTCATTAGGTACCAACTGTTTCTCCATCCCATGGAGATATTCGTCCTTAAGATTTTCCTTTTTAAGAGCTTCTCTCTGTGCAGCACGAATGCACAACGGGAGGTCTGTTTGTATAATCATTTCCAAAGCCCTAACCCTTATGGGCTTAATCCTCTCCTTTCGACTCAAGGCGTCTGCTACCACATTCGCCTTTCCTGGGTGATACTTGATTTCACAATCATAATCATTTAACAACTCAACACATCGTCGCTGTCTCATATTAAGCACCTTCTGATCAAATATATGCTGTAAGCTCTTGTGATCGGTAAAGATCGTGCATCGGGTGCCATATAAATAATGTCGCCAAATCTTCAATGCAAACACCACTGCGCCTAATTCCAAATCATGCGTAGTGTAATTCTTCTCATGAGCTTTCAATTGGCGTGAAACGTAAGCTATAACCTTATGTCGCTGCATCAGCACGCAGCCTAAACCCTGACGCAAGGCGTCACAATACACCACAAAGTCATCGGTGCCTTCGGGTAGGGATAAAATGGGTGCATCGCAAAGCTTGTTCTTTAACAACTGAAATGCTTCTTCTTGTTTGTCTCCCCATTCATACTTTTTATCCTTCTGAGTAAGGGAGGTCAGTGGTTGAGCGATTTTTGAAAAATCCTCAATGAATCTGCGATAATACCCAGCTAAACCTAGAAACTGACGGATCTCGGTTGGCGTCTTCGGAGTTTCCCAATTCTTAATCGCCTCGATCTTGGTGGGATCCACATGAATTCCATTTTCGTTTACCACGTGACCGAGGAATTGTACTTCACGTAACCAGAACTCGCACTTCGAAAACTTAGCGTACAGTTTCTCTTTCTTAAGCAACTCTAAAACGGTTCTTAGGTGTTGTTCATGCTCTTCCTTCGTTCTTGAATAGATCAAAATGTCGTCAATAAACACAATCACAAATTTATCAAGGTATGGCTTGCAGACTCTATTCATCAAATCCATAAACACTGATGGCGCGTTTGTCAAACCAAACGGCATTACTAGGAACTCGTAGTGTCCATATCGAGTCCTAAAGGCAGTCTTTGGTATGCTTTCTTCTTGTATTCGCAACTGGTGATATCATGATCGAAGATCGATCTTGGAGTAGAAACTCGAACCTTGTAGTTGATCGAAAAGATCATCAATCCTTGGCAAAGGATATCTATTCTTGATAGTTAACTTGTTTAGCTCTCGGTAGTCGATGCACATGCGAAAACTACCGTCTTTCTTTTTGACAAACAGCACTGGAGCTCCCCAAGGCGAGAAGCTTGGTCTGATAAATCCCTTGTCCAAAAGTTCTTGAAGTTGCGTCGACAGCTCTTGCATTTCTGTGGGTGCAAGTCGATAAGGTGCCTTAGCTACAGGCGCAGCGCCTGGAACTAAGACAATGTGGAATTCGACTTGTCGCTGTGGCGGCAATCCTGGCAAGTCTTCGGGGAAGACTTCAGGATATTCCCTCACAACTGGGATATCTTCTAGCTTCGGCTCATTGGCTTCTTTATCCACAACGTGCGCCAAGAAGGCAACACATCCTTTCTGCAAACACTTTCGGGCTTTCAAACAACTGATAATTCTTTGGGGCATATCATGCTTTTCTCCACGCACTACAATCGTTTCTCCATTCGCCTTCGGAATGCAAATGATCTTCTCGTGACATACGATCTCTGCTCGGTTGCTCGACAACCAATCCATTCCAACTACCACGTCAAAGCTTCCCAATTCGACTGGCAGTAGATCAAGCGTAAACTCATGCTCCCCGAGCTCTATTACACAGCCTCTAATGACTTCATTCGCTTCTACCAGCTTTCCGTTAGCTAGTTCTATCGAGTATTGAATATCTAGCTTACTAGCTACCAACCCAAGTATTTTCTTAAACTCTAGTGATACAAAACTATAATCGGCACCAGTATCAAATAATACAGATGCAAAGTGTTGGTTGATAGGGAAACGTACCCGTGACTACGTTCGGATCTTGGCGAGCTTCCCTCGCTCCTATGTTGAAAACCCTTCCCTGAGCTTGGTTGATTTTCGGGCAATCACGCTTGAAATGCCCAACATCTCCACAGTTAAAGCAACTTGGTCCCCGACCATTTCCATTACCACCCTGGTTGTTGTTTTGGTTGCGGTTTCCACTTCCAGCTTGGTTTACAAAATTACCAGGATTACCATTTCCGCCATTTCCTCCTTGATTGCGGTTTCCATACCCATTTCCATCGTGGTTACCGTTTCCATTCCCGTTGCCATTACCTTTCAGACCACCATTACCACAACCGGCACCATACCAACATGTTTCTTTGGCATGGCCAACTTTTCCGCACGTCTCACACTTTCCAGCTTGGCATCGTCCAGTGTGAAGAAACTGACACATATCGCATCTGGGCAAAGTGCCCATATATCCTTTTCCTTTGTTTTCAACACCAGTCTTGACCTCGGCTGGTGCGTTTGCCTCTTTCTTCTTGTTAGTACTGCTGGTACCCTTCTTAAAATTTGAGAACTTCCTTTTGTTCTCACCTGATGACTCAACGTGAGTCTCCTTCTTCTTTTGGTCAGAGATCGAGAACTTGTTCAACCTGATCGCTTCTTCAGTTAGTGCCACACTCAGATCAATAGCCTCAGTGATCGTTGGAGGCTTTGATGTCGTCACCATGCTCATGATTTGGGGTGCCAATCCCCAAATGAAACGCTCAATGTGCTTAAACTCCGGATTAACCATGTAAGGTACAACGCGAGATAGGTCATGAAATCTCTGCACGTACTCAGCAATCTTTGGACCATCCATCTTGAAGTTCCAAAACTCTGTTTCTAGCTTCTGAATTTCAGTCCTTGAGCAATACTGCTTGCGCATAAGTTCCTTCATTTCAACCCAAGTCAAAGCGTATGCTGCTGCCTCTCCTAGAGTTTGAACTTGGAGATTCCACCAGGATAGAGCTCCATCTAAGAACAGTCCGGAAATGTAGGTGACCTGGTGCTCTGGCGCACACTTGCTCATTCTCAGCACAGAATCGGTTTTCTCCGTCCATCTAACGAAAGCTATAGCACCCCCGGTGCCGTCGAAATTTAGAGGCTTGCAGTCAAGGAACTGCTTATAGGTACAACCTGTACAAGCAACATCATTCACAGAAAGCATTAGCGAACGCACATAGAATATCCAAATGTAATGTAATGTGTCTTTAGTGACTTAAACATTACCATGAGGTGGGTTGTTTCCTGAGGTACCCCCGCTTTGTTCAGTGCGCGAGGCCTCGTGCTGTGCTATCGCTTGTGAAATTCGTTCTTGTAGTTCAGCCTCTGTCGTGGGCAATCGAGTATCTCTTCGTGGAGGCATCTTCTAAAAGAAGATTGTATTGGTCAGGTCATAATAAGTATAGTAAGTACACGACATGTATATGTAACAACATTTATCAACACAAATAAACACATAACATCACATTCATAACATAAACAAGTAATTCAACAATGTATATATTGAGAATATTGCGATTGAGCTTTCATAAATCAACGACCACAACACAGTTACATGTTCTACAAATGTATCATATCACATCAAAAGGGACTACAGGGTCACATCACCCTTGTCCAAAATGTTAATAAGTCTACAATAGTCATATACACAAAAAGTGGTCTTCAAAAGTCTTCGTAAGCTGGGCTCAATATCGACACTCTCATCCAAAAACAGTCTACCAGTGTAAGACCAAAAACCAACTATGCTGATGGTGGTGAAGGAGGAGGTGGAGGAACAAAAAGCAAACTGCGCACATGCGCTAACTCCTCCTCAAGAGTATAAACGTGATGCAACAAATAGCTAATCTGCTGCTCCATGGTGAGAAATCGAACATCAAAATCTGAGTAAGGCAAAAGTGGAGCAGGCGGAGTCGCAAATGGTGAAGGGCATGTACAAGGTGGAGGACGTGGAATCCTCTCAAGCTCCATAACTCTACGACACAGAATCTCCTGCTGAAGCTGCAAAGACAGGAGTAACTCATCCCTCGTGTAACCAACAACGTACGAAGGAAGGTGGGGATCAAAAACTGGCATGGTGTTTGGCGGAAACCATATGAGTGGCTCGCCATGTGATGATGAAGCAAAATGAGCAGTAGGTGTGAACTGAGGCATATAAGGAAAAGCTGCTGACACGGGTGGAACATGGCCAGGCTGCTGGCTAGATGGGCCTTCCCCTGGACAGGGTGGAGGTATGTCCTGTAAGAAAGTGATAGGCAGGTCTGTGCGGTGAACATCGGACACAGTCGGGTGAAAAGGGGCAACCTCAATAGGTGCAGGAGGGGGAGTAACAGGCTCAACAAAAAGGGGGCATATCATCATCATCCTCTATCCACCCATTGCTGGTGAATGCATATCTAGGGTCTACCTGATCGGCAAAAGCAGTAGGTTCAGCGGGTGCATGTATCGGATCGGGTAAAAGTGGTGCAACATCAGGTATGCTAAAAGGTACAGGATCCAAATCAGGTAGAGGCTCAGGTGCTGGGGCCATCTCAGGCTCAGCAGGCATCGGCTCAGGATCTGCCGGTATCATCTCAGGATCAGCGGGAATCATCATAGGTGTAGGATCGTGTAAGAACCCGAATGAGTCTATCAGAGGAGTTTTACTTCGTTTCAGGTGCGGAAAACAAGAAACAAAGGTAGAAATAGCTTGTACTTCACTTTAACTACTGATTTGATTGATAAAATCACGAATACATTTGTAACACCTGTTCCTCCACGACCATCAAACAAATACCGAACCAATGAAATATTATATTTCATACTTGGGAATTGTAAAAATATGTGTATCATTTGCACATATCAATTTTTGTTCAATTCCAAACTCTAAATCGCTTTCTGGAAGGTTATACGCGCACCGAGGCGTAAATATAACCAGTTTAATGCAACAAACACTCCAGAATAGTGACATAGGCTTAACATACCTTAAATAACCTTTACATAACTTAGAAATAAGTTTTGAAGGCTATGGTATGGCAAAAACAAGTTAATTCGCTTACAGGGACTAAACTTGACAAACTGCGAAAGTATGCCAATTTGAACTGTAACAGACATTCCAGAACATGACCATAAGTTAAACATACCATAAATATCCTTTACATAGCTTAGAAATAGGCTTTAAGGGGTTCGGTATGCTAAAATAAACTTTTGGGTCATTCAGGGACTAAAAGTGTCAAAAAGTGCACAAGTTTGCATTTTCGCGCATAACTTACGTTCTGAATACATCCGGACATCCAAAAATTTATGTAAGCACTAAAACATTTTATTTTAGTGTTTGGCATGAGAAAAATTCATTCGTCGCGCAATTTGGATCGTTTTTCGCGCTTATGCGCATTCCGTCGTAATTAAGCGAACATCACGATCGTACGGCCAAACGAACCGACATCTGAGATATTTTGAGCATGTTCCATGTCCACAATGTTTAGGCATCATTTTAGGGCCTTAAAGTTGGCTTGACGGGCCTTAGAAGTGCCGGAAATGGGCTTAAACACCAACAGGGACCAAAACTGTCACTTTTGGAAAGTTGCTGCTGATCAGAAGGGCCAGGCGGCCCGCCTACACTTCTGGTAATCCTTAAGTGGGCCGCATCAGACTCCCAGACAGCAAAAACATGCAGAAACTTTGAATCTGGTCCTTTCCTCTTGTGCACATGGTTTTGGGCAATACAATGGGCTCAAATGGTTTTGTAATACCATGTTCTTGATGTGTATGGCCAAGATCAAAGCACGGTTTCCTAGAAACGATCCTAACGGCTAACCGAACACTATAAATACCCCATGCCATCCATTGCTAAACCCACTAGAATTTTGATTTGAGAAACTCTAAGTTGAAACCATTGTTTCATACCTGAGATTCTTGGATCGAGATTAGCATTCGGGGACCCTTCGTAAGTATTCTTTCGTTCTTTTATTGCTTTTCGAGTCCGAAAGTCAAACTTTGTTTGACTTTCTGCGTTGACCAGTTTATGGTTAATGCGAAGTTCGTTTGAACTTCGCAACGTGATTGTAATCACGATGGTTATAGTCCCTTGGGACTATGCCTACTGATTACCACGTTGTCTAGGGTCGTAAGGTAAGCGATCTAAACAATCGCTTATACTTTCGAACCCGACCCATTTGGTCGATCATTAGGATCCGACCAAGCACATTAGGTGACCAGAGGATATAGGGAATAACCTTCCGAGGTTATACCTTATGGTCGCTTCGTTTGAGTAGTTGTATGATAGGTAGTTTATATGCCTTAGGTAAATTACCAGAATACCCTTTTCATGTATAATTGGTAATTAAGCATATGTAACCTAAACTTTTGTCACATAACTGATTATGTAACATGTTTAGGCATATAACACTTGTCATAGGACTAGTTAGATGTTCCGAACGCGTTTCACGCAAACGACGCGTTAAAGTAGCATAAGCTACCTAAACGGGTCGTAATGGGTCGTAAACAATTATGTTAGGTTTCAATTAGTATGTAGGCTTTGTTAAACCATATTACACGAGTCTCCATACTCGTTTGGTTTACGAACCCTCATTCTATCCGATCTTCCGATATAGGTCCGGTTTTTTAACATAGTTACCTATACTAGGTGCCGTTTGATATCCGTGATCTCTAGCATTGTTTGGTTGTTACTCAAGGACTACTAAGCAATCTCAAGTGAGTACATAGACCCCTCTTTTACTGTTTTCCAAACTGTTTTGGGGTGAAACACATGTGCCTACTTGTTACTTTCATGCTTTCCTGTTTTCACATCATATACTTGTTATGTTCAATAGTACACTTATAGTACATGATTTCATTGTTTTCATGCTATGTATGTCCATTTAGTACATGCTTAGTACATTATTTTACATTGCATCTCTGTTGCATATGTTCCAGTAGCATATGGACACATTATTTTACAGCTCTACCTTGTATGTTTACTCTAGCATACTAGGTACATTATCTTCATAAAACAAGCTTACATTTTGGTATGACATTTGGTTTGTTTAAGCTATACTATACATTCATTAACACCGATTATGCCGCTCGGTAGTAGGTAGTGGTACCATAGGACTTGAAAATCTCGGGTTTGTTTGGACGTAAGGAATGACCGAATCCGAATACATATTCTTTTGATAACCCATTTTTACATGGTTATCCGACTGTCTCAAGGCTTGGATGTATGAATTTTCACAATACCACATAAATGTTCATATTCAGTATAGCATGCATATATTTTACAAAACAAAACTTTTGATTTACTCAAAATACTTTGTTTTGTACATTTTTACTTATGGTTTAAGTAGTCTTATTTTACTTACCATATATAACATTTGTTACACATTACTTGACTACATTTGGACTCTTTAACATTTGATATGGTTTATACAAGGACTTTTTGACAATTGGTTTAAACACGAACTTTATACATTGGTGGTTTGTTTAAGTGATTTAAGTAACGAAACATATGTAATGTGATACAAGCATGGTGGATACGCCGCTGGTACTTCCTATATATAAGTGTTTGTATGGTGTTACATATAGTAGCGTTATTTGAATCATTTCAATTTGAGACATATAACATTTTATACAAATAACATACTTTTCACAAGACATTGTTTTACAAAACAACTTATCTTATACAAACTCATTTTACTTGGTTATTCATTTAACCATACATTATTCTCTTACTTATACATATTATCTGATCTTATTGCTTTTCAAATGATTTACAAAACAAAGCAAATTACAAGGTTCATGACTAAACATTTTCTTAAACAATAAGTCATGAATCCTATTTTTCATAAACCTATATATCTCACAGGCATTTTTATGCTGACGTACCTATTTTCACATGTGTTTCAGGATATGATGCATAGGATTTATCAAGATACACTTAGGCGGACTTGGGCCTTAGCGACAATAAAAGATGCAAGACTAGTTAATTATGTTGTATTTCTTTGATTGTCAAGACATTGTAACCATTTTAATCAATAAAACAATATTTCAATTTCCATGTGTTATGAAACAATGATTCTGTTACAACACTCCCCGACGTTTTCCGCCACGTTTTGTTGTTTTACGTGGTCGGGGTGTGACAACATTCAGTCTTCACACCGGCAGCAATTCGGTATGGAATACAAGGATCAGTTCTCTGATTTCGCTCAGAATGACCTATATATAGGGTCTTGATTCCGTTTACAATGACACAAAACCTGTTGGAGCGGAATTAGAACTTGGTGATATGTATTTGTTCCAGTTAAAATCCACCAAACACGCTCTCTTTGAATCCTCGATTCTTCTACCATGAGCCACCTGTGGTTCTTGCTGTTGTTGCTGACCAACTTGCTGATAAATAGCTTTCCGGTAGTAATCGTCTTTTCCGAACGGATTCTGAGCTCCACTAGCTTCTCTATTTTTGCATTCTCTCTTAAAATGACCTTTATCCCTGCATCGAAAACAAGTAACTTTAGATTTATCAAAACCTAAAGTAGACACATGTGCATCAAGAAAGTCATTTCTCCCAGTAATCAGTTTGAACTTTTCAGCTCGTCTAAGAACATTAGCTAGACCCCATTTGATGTCCATTAGCTCCATCTCTTCGGCGTCTATCTGATCGTAATCCTCCTTTGTGAGCATAGGATTCCCGATCCTTCCAACCACTAAACCTTCATAAGATAGCAATACAGAACCAAGTAAAGCCATGTGATCTTTTGCAGTTTCTTCAGAAAAACTTTGTCCGTCTGGAAGATTCAAGGCAATCTTGCACTGTATCACATAACCACTTCCACTCTTTGTGCTTTGAGAACTGAAACTTGTAGTTGAATCTTTCGGATTAACACTCGGGTATGAAGAAAAACCACTACTACTTTTAGAACTTTGATCAACTTTTTCTGTCGAATCCCCAGCACTAAACGCAGTCTGAATTTTCGGGCTTCTATTAGCTTCCGGAATACTGCCTTTGTAGTACATCTTTACATCTTGTTGACCACTTGGACTGTTCATCCTTGCGATCTTTTGCTGTTCCAGATCCTGACTTTCAATCTTCTCAATGAACTGAGAGATCGTTAACCCATCATAAACCCCAGTATTTTTCAGAATCATCAAATAAGTTCCCCATTCTTTTTGTGGTAACGCATCGGCTAACTTGTCTACCCACTCTTCATGATCTTTTGTAATACTCAGCATCGACATGGATCGCACCAAGTGGTAATAACGTTCAATCAACTTCTTCGTGTCTTCTCCCGGTAAACTGCTAAACAGATCAAACTCTTTCTTGAGTAACGCCTTCTTGCTCTTAATCATGTTCTCACTACCCTCAAACTTAACACGTAGAGCATCACTTAACACGTAGAGCATCCCAGATTGACTTTGAAGTTTTATCATGTTGTAGTAACACAAAAATGTCTTCTTTGATGGCTTGTTGAAGCAAACTGATCATCATCTTTTCAGCACGATACATATCTCGTTCTTGATCACTAAACTCAGAAATTGTTTTCATAACTTGTAATTCAGTACGTGGCAAAACATATTTCTTCAGTATACACTCCCATGACCTAAGATGGTTAGCCTGAACCCAATTTTTGAATCTGTCTTTCCACACGTAGTATTCTTCGATACTCATCAGTTTCAAAGGCTTTTGTAACGTTCCGGTCTCGTTTTCCAAATTCATATTCTGAGCAATGGAAGCCGGAGTAGTCGGAGATGAAGTGAACGCGTTGTAGAACTCTTCACTCATGATTACGTATCACGTTTTTCAAAAACAATCACTTTAGAGCGGAATTAACTAGTATCAGGTTCGAGCGAAATAGCAAAAACACTTCTCGAGCGAAATCAATGAGTACACACTAGAGCGAAATTATAAGTTTGTAGCTCTGGAGCGAAATCAGAACAATATCTGGAGCGGAATCACAGATTTAATAGCTTGGAACAGAATCACAATCAATCTGCAACTTGGAGCGAAATCAGAAACTATCAGCAGTTTGGAGCGAAATCAGACACTATCAGGAGCGAAATCAGAAATTTGGCAGCCTGGAGCGGAATTGACCAGACTTTTGGAGCGGAATCAGACTTTAGATACTAATCTGGAGCGAAATCAGAAAAGGTCCGTTCGAGCGGAATCAGTTCGGGGGTCAATTTTGTCCATTTTTACTGTGAATTTTAGTCTCATACTTTCAGGGATTTGTCTATAGTCACTTATACACAGTCTGTGAAAATTTTAACCAGTTTTGACCGTTAAATCTCGTTCTGATGAAGAAAGAAGGTGTAGAAGTGATAAATTTCGAAGAAATCCAGCTAATCTCTGAAGAACTCCTCCTCCTGAGCTCTGATACCACTTGTAGGATCGTGTACGAACCCAAATGAGTCTATCAGAGGAGTTTTACTTCGTTTCAGGTGCGGAAAACAAGAAACAAAGGTAGAAATAGCTTGTACTTCACTTTAACTACTGATTTGATTGATAAAATCACGAATACATTCAGTCTTCACACCGGCAACAATTCGGTATGGAATACAAGGATCTGTTCTTTGATTTCACTCAGAATGACCTATATATAGGGTCTTAATTCCGCTTAGAATGACACAAAACCTGTTGGAGCGGAATTAGAACTTGGTGATTCCGCTCGAAAGTGTCTCGATGACATTTCGGGCGGAATTAGCCTCTAGGAGCGAAATCAGCTTTTAAACAACATAAACTAACCTATTTTCTCAATCTACGTGCCCTGATCTATATGAATTAATCTAAGACTCGATACAAGATGAAGTTGACAAATGCATGCACTAACAATAGGATCAGCTGGTGCATCGATAGGCTGATCGTCAGGGATAAACTCAATCTCATGTCCAGGTTCAACGTCATGATCAAAGTCGTGTGGAAGAACAGGTGCAACAGACAGGGCCGTGTCAGAATCAGAATCAGTGGGATATCGCTGCAATCCCAATGCATGCAAAGTAGTAGATAACACAGACTCGAAAGAATCTGGAGCAGAATGATCAGATGAAACCTCAACAATAGGAATATCAACAAGTGGAACAACAATAACATCATCAGCTGGAACTCCATCACCCTAAACAGCATCAGGGGGACCATCAATGAAAAGATCAACATCGTCATCAGACAAGCCATCAAATGGTAAATCCTCGAGAGGAAATGCAGCAAGAGGCAAAGGAGCGAGGATCGGAAATGGTTCCTCGACAGGGAAACCATCAGCTAGCGGTACATCGTCGCCAAAGTCGGGTAATGCAAAAGGCTAGAAATCATCGGTATCATCCGACATCATCTCTGGATCACTCTCAGTGTCAGAGGTAAGAATCTCAGGTGCTGGGACGATCTCATCATCCGAAACGATGGCCATAGGGTCGACAGTATCAGATACTCCACTCTCTGAAGACGACATAGTGTCTGTAACAAAACAATCACAACATATGCACATATATCAACAATCATCATTAAGCATGTAAGTAATAACAATGTAATCACGTATTCTTCCTAGTCTTCCCAGAGTACCCACTTAGTCTCTCAGACTAAGCCTCCCAGTCTCTCAGACTGAACTACTTAGTCTCTTAGTCTAAACTTCCCAGTTTCTCAAACTGTCCCAACTAGTCTCTCCGACTAACTACCCAGTCTCTCATAATAAACTACCCAGCCTCTCAGACTGAACTACCCAGTCTCTCAGACTAAACTACCCAGTCTCTCAGACTGAACAATAAACATAAACTTTGAAAAGTGTTTTGTGTCTTTTGTTTGTAAAAATGTTTGTTTCCTGGATCTGGGCGTTTTGTGTATGCAATGAAAGTATGTTTGTAAAAACGTTTTCGTGAGAGCCCAAATGATTGTAGTCTAGACTCGAGAAGGAATCCTAGTTCGCTACAATCGAAGCTCTGATACCAAGCTGTCACACCCTGACTTTTGCTGTAGCGTGATTATGGTGTGACTTTTCTTAATACCATAGCATTCAATCATAACATCAACTATGTGATTAAACCATTAGATGTTCATCCATAAATTAAGTTTGATAATACCACAACATAACTGTTTGAAACGTAGACTTCAAATTTAAATTACAAACCACAACATGTTTTAAAGAGTTCACGAGGACACGACAAAAGACCTTGAAATAAAACCGAGTTTAGAACCATGTATCTCGTCCAGGATTAAGATACATCTCCTAAACCCTAACGACTTCGGATGACATCTATTTTTTCATAACGCAGCTTGAACATGCAAACACCCGCCAGATCCACTTAATTTCCTGAAATACATGTAATTTGAAAACATCAACAAAAGTTGAGCGAGTTCATGTGTTTGTGTATATGTATGTACAAAACCTTTGTAAACAGTGTATGTATGTATGTTTGTAAATCCCGGCAAGAAAGCAAACAAGGAAACAGATCACTAATGGTTTGCAAGGCCACTGGTATGTGTGACGGCGTAGGAAGGCTCAAACCTAACAAATTTGTACCGGGCCTCCGGCTGTAAGACATAGTCACCCTATGGGCCACCCTGGTCCTCATGGGTGTGAAAAACGCTACACCCAAATAGATCTATCACTCATGCCCCTCGGTCCTAACACGAGGATTAATGGTCTTAAGAGTGCGCCTACCCATTCACATGATCTACTGTACTTTCCAAAGCTAACCATACCAATTGTAATTGTATGTAATCATTTTGTAACATGTATTTCACCCCCGAAGTAAATTAACAAAACAGTTTAAAGAAAAGGGGGACATGAACTCACTGTCTTGCGTCTTCAGTACTCGTAACTCACGTTCCTTCGGCAAACACGACTACCTACAATGTACAAAAATGAACTCACTGTCATTTTACATCTTCAGAAACAAAAATGAACAGAATAGTCATTTTACATCTTCAGAAACAAAAATGAACAGAATAGTCATTTTACATCTTCAGAAACAAAAATGAACAGAATAGTCATTTTACATCTTCAGAAACAAAAATGAACAGAATAGTCATTTTACATCTTCAGAAACAAAAATGAACGGAATAGTCATTTTACATCTTCAGAAACAAAAATGAACGGAATAGTCATTTTACATCTTCAGAAACAAAAATGAACAGAATAGTCATTTTACATCTTCAGAAACAAAAATGAACAGAATAGTCATTTTACATCTTCAGAAACAAAAATGAACGGAATAGTCATTTTACATCTTCAGAAACAAAAATGAACAGAATAGTCATTTTACATCTTCAGAAACAAAAATGAACGGAATAGTCATTTTACATCTTCAGAAACAAAAATGAACGGAATAGTCATTTTACATCTTCAGAAACAAAAATGAACGGAATAGTCATTTTACATCTTCAGAAACAAAAATGAACGGAATAGTCATTTTACATCTTCAGAAACAAAAATGAACAGAATAGTCTCTAGACATATGACAAAATTCGCTGTGGTTTCTGTGCACTAAATTCTATAATTATGTACGCGTCCATAATTACGTAATTCCTTGCACAGTCCACACAGTGCATTTCATGATGTGTAGGGGAAGAAAATATCAAACCTGTGATGAGTGTGACTAGACTACCATAGGGTCCTTTTAATTAGATCGACAAAGGATCCTTTTAAATTAGGCCACCAAGGAGTCCTTTCAGCTATATCATCACATGATATTCCTAACCAGATTTTTGGATCAATCTGTTTACCTAGACCTCTCAGGATCTAATTATGGAATGGTACAATATAATCCAAGGGTCTTTACTATTACGTACAAGCCCGTTGAGGATTTAATATAGCACCCAAAGATATGGAAGATTCTACGAGGATTTGAATGACAAGAATTTGGATCACGACAAAAACATAAAGGGAACACATAATCATATAGTTGTTTAACTTGGTTATTAATTTGTTATCTTCGGACGCGGATACTTAAAGCACACCAGGAATTCAATTCGTGGATTTCATTTGGCACTTTAATTATTTCAAGAATCTATCTATGAAGATAGAATAATCTTAAAAGAAATTCGGCTTTGTCCCTATTGAATTGTGATGTACGTATTGAATCATACAAAGAATTCAATTAAGGACTCCGATGAATGATATCCATCCACAAGGATCTAATTATGAAGAAAGAAAGATCCTACATGGATTTTGGAGTTTGTGTAACGAGAGTGTTCCGACACCTTGCACTAGGCGTGCTTACGTCGATACACAAGGTAGAAAGTTCATGAGGTTGAGGCGCCAGATATGCCAAGCGACATATGAAGCAGAGTTTGAAGGTTGAGCAGCAGCAGGATTTGTAACAGCTTTGCTTTGGATTGCAATGCGGCATATGTTAACCAAATGTCTCCATCGTCCACCGTGGGTACATTTGAAACAAGGTATTTGATTTGAAAAATGACGATGGCATTGATTGCACCAAGGAGCAGTTCCCTTATACAGCTTCACCCCTGAGGCGAGTCATGGTGATAGCTAAGTCAACGGTCCTCTGGAGTACGACGCCTATTTGCTGGGTAGCTGCAGCACCTGGTTCGGACATTGTTGTTGCGATGAAGAAGCATCTTGAAGATAACGAAAGGCATAGGAGGAAACAAGAGAAAGATAGTCAAAAGAAGATGACAAGGCATGTAGATTGTGACCATTTGTTTGTTACCAAAGGCAAACAAATGAGATAGTGACTAATCAAAGTAAGCGGGTCAATATAATGTATCGCGAAGACATGCTCGCCTATAAGTGAACACTCATCCCAAGAATTCCCAGGTAAGCACAACTGGTCTCGCGTCTGATGGAGATGTATACGAAGTGCTTGCCTAGACAGAAAACCCAGAATACAGGCATTCACCCTTCCAGTTTGCACGTGTTCACATTATTAAAAACCCAAAACCTTGACGAGAAGTTGAAAATTCAAAGGGTTTCAAAACCATATAATAGAGAGTTCAAAACCTTACAATAGAGGGTTCAAAACCTAGTAATCAATCATCCTAGAACAGATGATTAGTTTTCAAAGCGGTTTTGAAATTTATGTTCTTGTTGTGGTCGTCGCCTAAGGATAGGTGACGGTATTGTTTTATGACTAAACGCAAGTAAACTCGCTTTAGGGTCCTAAGAAGGTTATAGACTAGGTCAAAGCATTACTAATAACCTAATTCCCTATAACCATTGGCTCTGATACCATCTTTTCTGTCACACCCCGACCACGTAGAACATACAAAACGTGGCGGAAACATCGGGGAGTGTTGTAACAGAATTAATGTTTCAAATCCATGGCAATTGAAGTTTCGTTTTATTAATTAAAAGTGTTACAATGTCTTAACAAACAAAGAAATACAACATAATTAACTAGTCTTGCATCTTTTATTGTCACTAAAGCCCAAGTCTGCCTATGTGTATCTTGATCATCTTATGCAACAGCTCCTGAAAAACACATGTGAAAATAGGTACGTCAGCATAAAAATGCCTGTGAGATACATAGGTTTTCTGAAAATAGGTTTCATGACTTATGTTTGAGAAAATGTTTAGTCATGAACCTTGTAATTTGCTTTGTCTTGTAAATCATTTGAAAAACAATGAGTTCAGATGATATGTATAAATAAGTGAATAATGTATGGTTAAATGAATAACCATGTAAACTGAGTTTGTATAAGATAAGTTGCTTGTAAAACAATGTATTGTGAAAAGTATGTTATTTGTATAAAATGTTATATGTATCAAACTGAAATGATTCAAATAACGCTACAATATGTGATACCATACAAACACTTATATATAGGAAGTACCAGCGGCGTATCCACCATGCTTGTATCATATTACACACGCATCGTTACTTAATCATTTAATCAAACCAAACCAACAATGTAATATGTCTATGTTTAAACCAATTGCCAAAATGTATTGCAATAATATGTTAAAATGTTTATGTCAAAATGTAAATCATATAATGTATAACAAATGTCAAGAGTGTTTATGTGTCAAATGTAAACCATGTAATGTGTAACCAAAATGATATGTATGGCTAGTGAAAATGCATCAACTAAACCATAGGTGAAATGCACAAAACAAAGTATTGAAGTAAATCTTGGTTTAAATCAAAGTTATGTTTTGTGGGAAATGCATGATCAAATGTCAATCATGTTAAAATGTCTATGCCGAAATGTCTATGTCAAAATGTCATGTAAAACGATGTACTAAGTAATGCACACAATGGGCACACCTAGCATGAAATGTAATGTAAAACGATGTACTAAGTAATGCACACAATGGGCACACCTAGCATAAACACAATGAAATCATGTACTATAATGTACTAATGAACATAGCGAGTATATGATGTCAAAACAGGAAAGCATGAAAGTAACAAGTAGGCACATGTGTTCCACCCCAAAACAGTTTGGAAAACAGTAAAAGAGGGGTCTATGTACTCACTTGAGATTGCTCAGTAGTCCTTGAGTAACAACCAAACAAAGCTAGAGATCACGGATATCAAACGGCACCTAATATAGGTAACTATGTTAATAAACCGGACCTAAATCGGAAGATTGGGTAGCATGAGGGTTTGTAAACCAAATGAGTGTAGGAACTCATGTGATATGGTTTAACAAGGCCTACATACTAAATGAAACTTAACCTAAGTGTTTACGACCCATTACGACCCGTTTAGGTAGCTTATGCTACTTTAACGCGTCGTTCGCGTGAAACGCGTTCGGACCGCCTAACTAGTCCTATGACAAGTGTTATATGCCTAAACATGTTACAAAATCAGTTATGTGACAAAAGTTTAGGTTACATATGCTTAATTACCAATTATACATGAAAAGGGTATTCTGGTAATTTACCTAAGGCATATAAACTACCTATCATACAACTACTCAAACGATGTGACCATAGGGTATAACCTCGGAAGGTTATTCCCTACCTACTATGGTCACCTAATGTGTTTGGTCGGATCCTAATGATCGACCAAATGGGTCGGGTTCGAGGTATAAGCGATTTATTAGATCGCTTACCCTACGACCCTAGACAACGTGGTAATCAGTAGGCATAGTCCCAAGGGACTATAACCAACGTGATTACACTCACGTTGCGAAGTTCAAACGAACTTCGCATTGACCATAACTAGTCAATGTAGAAAGTCAAACAAAGTTTGACTTTCAGACTCGAAAGACTCGAAAAGCAATAAAATAAGGAAAAGAACGAAAGAATACTTACGAAGGGTCCCCGAATGCTAATCCCGATCCAAGAATCTTAGGTATGAAACAATGGTTTCAACTTAGAGGTTCTCAAATCAGAATTCTAGTGATTTTAGCAATGGGGGGTATGGGGTATTTATAGGAATACCCGAACCGTTAAGATCGTTTCATGGAAAACGTGCCTTAATCCCATCCGTACATGTGTTGCAAAGTTATGGTGCTTAGGTGCTTAAATTCCATCCATACATGTGTTGCAAAGTTATGGTGCTTAGGTGCTTAAATTCCATCCATACATGTGTTGCAAAGTTATGGTGCCTAAATTCCATCCTTATCCGCTGACTAAGCATGTTTAGAATGTGTGGTTGTGAATTAAACAACGGCTAATACATCGAATCTGGTCCCGAATGCGAAAAACTGAGTTTCTGCATGTTTTCTGTCCAGCATAGGCAGTCGCGTAGCGCTACTGCCAAGGCATTAGGCAGTCGCGCTACGCTAGCACCCCCCCTGAATCAAAAAAGTTTCAGAATTGGCAGAAATGGTCCCTGCACGTGTTTAAGGCCTTTTTCGATGCGTTTGAACCCCGTTAACCTCATTTTAAGGCTCTAAAATGAAGTTAAAGTATAGGGAACTCAAAACATGCTCAAAAATATCTCGGATGTTGGTTCGTTTGGTCGTACGAACGCGATGTTCGCTTAATTACGACGGAATGCGCACAAGCGCGAAAAACGATCCAAATGACGTGATGAATGGATTTTTTCTTATGGCGAACACTAAAATATAATATAGTCACGCTTACATAAATTTTTGGATGTCCGGATGTATTCAGAACGTAAGTTATGCGCGAAAATGCAAACTTGTGCACTTTTTGACACTTTTAGTCCCTGAATGAGCCAAAAGTTTATTTTAGCATACCGAACCCCTCAAAGCCTATTTCTAAGCTATGTAAAGGATATTTATGGTATGTTTAACTTATGGTTATGTTCCGGAAGGTCTGTTACAGTTCAAATTGGCATACTTTCGCAGTTTGTCAACTTTAGTCCCTGTAAGCGATATAACTTTGATTTCACCACACCAAACCTTCCAAAACTTATATCTAAGTTATGTAAAGGTTATTTAAGGTATGTTAAGCCTATTTCACTATTCCGGAGTGTTCGTTGGATTACACTGGTTATATTTACGCATCAGTGCGCGTATAACCTTCCAGAAAGCGATTTAGAGCTTGAAATCGAACAAGAGTTGATATGTGCAATCGATACACATATTTTTACAAATCCCAAGTATGAAATACAATATTTCATTGGTTTGGCATTTGTTTGATGGTCGCAGTGACACGGGTGTCACAGTCTCCCCTACTTTAGGAAATTTCGTCCCGAAATTAATTCGTAGGAGTCTATTTGTGACTTTGTGTTAAATAACCATCAAAGATGAACAAGACGTAATCCTGTAATTTCTCTTTAACGAACATTTTTCAGAAATGAAAAATGAACCGAGTTATTTTCAACAGGCATTCTTTAGAAACAAAAATGAACAGAATAGTCATTTTCCACAACATCTTCAGAAACAAAAATGAACAGAATAGTCATTTTACATCTTCAGAAACAAAAATGAACGGAATAGTCATTTTACATCTTCAGAAACAAAAATGAACGGAATAGTCATTTTACATCTTCAGAAACAAAAATGAACGGAATAGTCATTTTACATCTTCAGAAACAAAAATGAACGGAATAGTCATTTTACATCTTCATAAACAAAAATGAACGGAATAGTCATTTTACATCTTCAGAAACAAAAATGAACGGAATAGTCATTTTACATCTTCAGAAACAAAAATGAACGGAATAGTCATTTTACATCTTCAGAAACAAAAATGAACAGAATAGTCATTTTACATCTTCAGAAACAAAAATGAACAGAATAGTCTCTAGACATATGACAAAATTCGCTGTGGTTTCTGTGCACTAAATTCTATAATTATGTACGCGTCCATAATTACGTAATTCCTTGCACAGTCCACACAGTGCATTTCATGATGTGTAGGGGAAGAAAATATCAAACCTGTGATGAGTGTGACTAGACTACCATAGGGTCCTTTTAATTAGATCGACAAAGGATCCTTTTAAATTAGGCCACCAAGGAGTCCTTTCAGCTATATCATCACATGATATTCCTAACCAGATTTTTGGATCAATCTGTTTACCTAGACCTCCCAGGATCTAATTATGGAATGGTACAATATAATCCAAGGGTCTTTACTATTACGTACAAGCCCGTTGAGGATTTAATATAGCACCCAAAGATATGGAAGATTCTACGAGGATTTGAATGACAAGAATTTGGATCACACCAAAAACATAAAGGGAACACATAAACACATAATCATATAGTTGTTTAACTTGGTTATTAATTTGTTATCTTCGGACGCGGATACTTAAAGCACACCAGGAATCCAATTCGTGGATTTCATTTGGCACTTTAATTATTTCAAGAATCAATCTATGAAGATAGAATAATCTTAAAAGAAATTCGGCTTTGTCCCTATTGAATTGTGATGTACGTATTGAATCATACAAAGAATTCAATTAAGGACTCCGATGAATGATATCCATCCACAAGGATCTAATTATGAAGAAAGAAAGATCCTACATGGATTTTGCAGTTTGTGTAACGAGAGTGTTCCGACACCTTGCACTAGGCGTGCTTACGTCGATACACAAGGTAGAAAGTTCATGAGGTTGAGGCGCCAGATATGCCAAGCGACATATGAAGCAGAGTTTGAAGGTTGAGCAGCAGCAGGATTTGTAACAGCTTTGCTTTGGATTGCAAAGCGGCATATGTTAACCAAATGTCTCCATCGTCCACCGTGGGTACATTTGAAACAAGGTATTTGATTTGAAAAATGACGATGGCATTGATTGCACCAAGGAGCAGTTCCCTTATACAGCTTCACCCCTGAGGCGAGTCATGGTGATAGCTAAGTCAACGGTCCTCTGGAGTACGACGCCTATTTGCTGGGTAGCTGCAGCACCTGGTTCGGACATTGTTGTTGCGATGAAGAAGCATCTTGAAGATAACGAAAGGCATAGGAGGAAACAAGAGAAAGATAGTCAAAAGAAGATGACAAGGCATGTAGATTGTGACCATTTGTTTGTTACCAAAGGCAAACAAATGAGATAGTGACTAATCAAAGTAAGCGGGTCAATATAATGTATCGCGAAGACATGCTCGCCTATAAGTGAACACTCATCCCAAGAATTCCTAGGTAAGCACAACTGGTCTCGCGTCTGATGAGATGTATACGAAGTGCTTGCCTAGACAGAAAACCCAGAATACAGGCATTCACCCTTCCAGTTTGCACGTGTTCACATTATTAAAAACCCAAAACCTTGACGAGAAGTTGAAAATTCAAAGGGTTTCAAAACCATATAATAGAGAGTTCAAAACCTTACAATAGAGGGTTCAAAACCTAGTAATCAATCATCCTAGAACAGATGATTAGTTTTCAAAGCGGTTTTGAAATTTATGTTCTTGTTGTGGTCGTCGCCTAAGGATAGGTGACGGTATTGTTTTATGACTAAACGCAAGTAAACTCGCTTTAGGGTCCTAAGAAGGTTATAGACTAGGTCAAAGCATTACTAATAACCTAATTCCCTATAACCATTGGCTCTGATACCATCTTTTCTGTCACACCCCGACCACGTAGAACATACAAAACGTGGCGGAAACATCGGGGAGTGTTGTAACAGAATTAATGTTTCAAATCCATGGCAATTGAAGTTTCGTTTTATTAATTAAAAGTGTTACAATGTCTTAACAAACAAAGAAATACAACATAATTAACTAGTCTTGCATCTTTTATTGTCACTAAAGCCCAAGTCTGCCTATGTGTATCTTGATCATCTTATACAACAGCTCCTGAAAAACACATGTGAAAATAGGTACGTCAGCATAAAAATGCCTGTGAGATACATAGGTTTTCTGAAAATAGGTTTCATGACTTATGTTTGAGAAAATGTTTAGTCATGAACCTTGTAATTTGCTTTGTCTTGTAAATCATTTGAAAAACAATGAGTTCAGATGATATGTATAAATAATTGAATAATGTATGGTTAAATGAATAACCATGTAAACTGAGTTTGTATAAGATAAGTTGCTTGTAAAACAATGTATTGTGAAAAGTATGTTATTTGTATAAAATGTTATATGTATCAAACTGAAATGATTCAAATAACGCTACAATATGTGATACCATACAAACACTTATATATAGGAAGTACCAGCGGCGTATCCACCATGCTTGTATCATATTACACACGCATCGTTACTTAATCATTTAATCAAACCAAACCAACAATGTAATATGTCTATGTTTAAACCAATTGCCAAAATGTATTGCAATAATATGTTAAAATGTTTATGTCAAAATGTAAATCATATAATGTATAACAAATGTCAAGAGTGTTTATGTGTCAAATGTAAACCATGTAATGTGTAACCAAAATGATATGTATGGCTAGTGAAAATGCATCAACTAAACCATAGGTGAAATGCACAAAACAAAGTATTGAAGTAAATCTTGGTTTAAATCAAAGTTATGTTTTGTGGGAAATGCATGATCAAATGTCAATCATGTTAAAATGTCTATGCCGAAATGTCTATGTCAAAATGTCATGTAAAACGATGTACTAAGTAATGCACACAATGGGCACACCTAGCATGAAATGTAATGTAAAACGATGTACTAAGTAATGCACACAATGGGCACACCTAGCATAAACACAATGAAATCATGTACTATAATGTACTAATGAACATAGCGAGTATATGATGTCAAAACAGGAAAGCATGAAAGTAACAAGTAGGCACATGTGTTCCACCCCAAAACAGTTTGGAAAACAGTAAAAGAGGGGTCTATGTACTCACTTGAGATTGCTCAGTAGTCCTTGAGTAACAACCAAACAAAGCTAGAGATCACGGATATCAAACGGCACCTAATATAGGTAACTATGTTAATAAACCGGACCTAAATCGGAAGATTGGGTAGCATGAGGGTTTGTAAACCAAATGAGTGTAGGAACTCATGTGATATGGTTTAACAAGGCCTACATACTAAATGAAACTTAACCTAAGTGTTTACGACCCATTACGACCCGTTTAGGTAGCTTATGCTACTTTAACGCGTCGTTCGCGTGAAACGCGTTCGGACCGCCTAACTAGTCCTATGACAAGTGTTATATGCCTAAACATGTTACAAAATCAGTTATGTGACAAAAGTTTAGGTTACATATGCTTAATTACCAATTATACATGAAAAGGGTATTCTGGTAATTTACCTAAGGCATATAAACTACCTATCATACAACTACTCAAACGATGTGACCATAGGGTATAACCTTGGAAGGTTATTCCCTACCTACTATGGTCACCTAATGTGTTTGGTCGGATCCTAATGATCGACCAAATGGGTCGGGTTCGAGGTATAAGCGATTTATTAGATCGCTTACCCTACGACCCTAGACAACGTGGTAATCAGTAGGCATAGTCCCAAGGGACTATAACCAACGTGATTACACTCACGTTGCGAAGTTCAAACGAACTTCGCATTAACCATAACTGGTCAATGTAGAAATTCAAACAAAGTTTGACTTTCAGACTCGAAAGACTCGAAAAGCAATAAAATAAGGAAAAGAACGAAAGAATACTTACGAAGGGTCCCCGAATGCTAATCCCGATCCAAGAATCTCAGGTATGAAACAATGGTTTCAACTTAGAGGTTCTCAAATCAGAATTCTAGTGATTTTAGCAATGGGGGGTATGGGGTATTTATAGGAATACCCGAACCGTTAAGATCGTTTCATGGAAAACGTGCCTTAATCCCATCCGTACATGTGTTGCAAAGTTATGGTGCTTAGGTGCTTAAATTCCATCCATACATGTGTTGCAAAGTTATGGTGCTTAGGTGCTTAAATTCCATCCATACATGTGTTGCAAAGTTATGGTGCCTAAATTCCATCCTTATCCGCTGACTAAGCATGTTTAGAATGTGTGGTTGTGAATTAAACAACGGCTAATACATCGAATCTGGTCCCGAATGCGAAAAACTGAGTTTCTGCATGTTTTCTGTCCACCATAGGCAGTCGCGTAGCGCTACTGCCAAGGCATTAGGCAGTCGCGCTACGCTAGCACCCCCCTGAATCAAAAAAGTTTCAGAATTGGCAGAAATGGTCCCTGCACGTGTTTAAGGCCTTTTTCGATGCGTTTGAACCCCATTAACCTCATTTTAAGGCTCTAAAATGAAGTTAAAGTATAGGGAACTCAAAACATGCTCAAAAATATCTCGGATGTTGGTTCGTTTGGTCGTACGAACGCGATGTTCGCTTAATTACGACGGAATGCGCACAAGCGCGAAAAACGATCCAAATGACGTGATGAATGGATTTTTTCTTATGGCGAACACTAACATATAATATAGTCACGCTTACATAAATTTTTGGATGTCCGGATGTATTCAGAACGTAAGTTATGCGCGAAAATGCAAACTTGTGCACTTTTTGACACTTTTAGTCCCTGAATGAGCCAAAAGTTTATTTTAGCTTACCGAACCCCTCAAAGCCTATTTCTAAGCTATGTAAAGGATATTTATGGTATGTTTAACTTATGGTTATGTTCCGGAAGGTCTGTTACAGTTCAAATTGGCATACTTTCGCAGTTTGTCAACTTTAGTCCCTGTAAGCGATATAACTTTGATTTCACCACACCAAACCTTCCAAAACTTATATCTAAGTTATGTAAAGGTTATTTAAGGTATGTTAAGCCTATTTCACTATTCCGGAGTGTTCGTTGGATTACACTGGTTATATTTACGCATCAGTGCGCGTATAACCTTCTAGAAAGCGATTTAGAGCTTGAAATCGAACAAGAGTTTATATGTGCAATCGATACACATATTTTTACAAATCCCAAGTATGAAATACAATATTTTATTGGTTTGGCATTTGTTTGATGGTCGCACTGACACGGGTGTCACACGTTTCTTCTATGTCTTCAATATTATTCGAAGTTATAATTACTTGTTAAAATAATAACTATTTTAACTTAAATTATATTTTTAAGTTTTGGAATAATTGTTAAACAATATTTTGTAACAATACTTCTCAATTATTTATATTCGTATTTCCTTCCCAAGGATGGGGGTATCTCATACATGTGTATTCGTATTCTTGTATTTTGCCATGTATCGGCGTCGTATTCCGGTGTATTATTCCAAATAAAAATATACCAATATATATTTCCAATATATATTTTAAGGAATATTACTTAGAAAAATTATTCATAATTTTTCTTTTGGCAAAAATATTTCTAGTTTCACAACAATATATTTTCAAGTCTTACTTAGAAAATATTTATAAACTTATTTTTATACAAAATAATATACTTCAAGTTTATCCAAGAATATATATATTTTTCCCAAAAATCATATATCTTCTAATAATCCCAAGAAAATATATTTTTACTTCCCAAAAATAATATATCTTCTCCTTGTCAAAAATAGGGTATAACTTGGTAATAATTGGAAAAATCATATTTTCCTTTCTTATGTCCAAAATATTATTTACCAAAAATATACTTATAAATGTATTTTCCGGAATATTTTGTAAGTTACATCCTTTCGTTCGGTTACCCAATATTATGTGTGTAACTTATATGTTTATTCCTTGGGATTTTTGGTAATATTTTGGATTGTAATTTCTTGGTATTTTGTTAGGTTATATTATTTTAAATCATAAAATAATATAACTCGAACACAAGGTATACAAATAATCACACACATGTGTCTTCTAAATATATATATATCTAGCCACTTTTATTTATAAAAACCAACCTCCAATATTTGTATTTTTACAACAAAAATTATGGCAAAGTTTATATGGAAAACTTATGGTTAAAATACACTTGTAAATATTTGTTTGAAAATATATTTCTAAGTGTTTATATTTTTAGAAAATTTTGCCATAGTTTCCCCTAAAAATGGAGGTTCCCATGCTTTCAAAGCATATCATTTTCTTTTAAAATCATCACAAACAATTAACAATTCATTCAACACTTACCAAGTGCCACAATAAAGCAACTTATACTACAACATGAACTTTAACTTTTATAAAAACTTGTAGTAACTTACTATGTTGTTAAGTAAGTCTTGTTACCCTTAAAAATATGGTTATTTGTTTGTAAATCTCATTCTTGTAAACTTTAGTCTTTTACAACTTGTATGATGATTTTTCAAAAATCAATCTTCTTGTATTTTTCTTGTTAACAATGTATTTCTATACTTGATTCACTACTAAAAACATGGTTAGTTTCTTTAAAATCCATGATTATGTAAATCTTGTGTATAACTTTAGTTTCTTGAGAAACTAGTTTTGAAATCTTCCAAGTTTATGACTAGTAACATGTTACAGACTTCATCATTCACAAAATCATTTTCATTTTCAAGTTCATGAGAAACATAAAGTATGATCATCTTGGTCTTTCACAAGATCATCACCTTAACTTACTAGATCATGTGTTTAATCACAATCTAGTAGGTTTCATATGATGTCTAACATCATAAACACAAATAATCAATCATCAAGAAGCAAAACAATACCATACAATATGTATTCTTATGGTTTTAAGCTTTATGTGAAGGTTCATCTTCTTGTTCATTAGTGTTCTTCATGATCATCATCACATATCATCTTTTAACCAACTAAATGAGAAGTAAATTTAAGTGACAAGAAGCTTACTACTAGCACAAGGGCTAGGGATGAACTCAAGAAGATGAAGGTGACAAATGTGATGGATAATAGCAAATGAAAGAGGTCCTTGAAGATCCACAAGCTCCAAGCTTCTTATCTTAGCTTCTAACACCTTGTGATGAGTATGGATTGCATGAAAGTTGGATGAAGATGGTGGTGGTGTGGTTGATGGTGTTCGGCCGAGAGCCAAGGAGAGGGAGGGAGGAAGAAGGGGTGTGTAAGTGTGTGAAAGATAATGAGATCTTAATCCATCATCTACTTATTATAACCATCTTAACATATTAACCATTGTGTAATGTGTTTCCCAAGTACAAATCAAGATCTCTTAACAAATTAATTAGGATCAAGTAAGATCAAGGGTGGGTCCACCCTTGTGACCGTCAAGTTAGGGGGGGGGGGTATTGGTTGTGTGGTGATGGATAGTTATGTTAACTAGTTAGATTTCAAGTATAAGTTTAGGTGTTCTAGTTAATATGATGTTATATAGTGTGTTAGGGTGTTCGGGGCCCATAACTAGCTTGGAAACCTTAAAACAATGCTTCTAGTGAAATTTTGGTGTTTCGGGTAGTGTCCGGTTATTCGGTTAGATACCGGTCCGTTAATGTGCTAAACTATACCGTTTAGTGTTCTTTATGTACCCTTTTGTGACACTTTTAATTCCTGACACTTAGGAAAGTATTCGGGACCATTTAGTCATATTTTTGCATGAAACTAGCTTGTTAAAATGCTGATTTTTGCTGAATTATGCTGAATTCAGCACTTTGGGTGAGTTTTAGACACTTTCCGGCACTTAAACTATCACCTAGAAAAGCAGTTTTGTGGTCCTTACTTCCCTACACACTACACTAGTGTAATACTTGGTTTCTGGCTCATTTTGTGCCTCATTGTATTATCTGTCTATGTGATGAGTTCTGTCAGCATTTTTTTGAGTTATCCGCTAACTGTGCTAACTGTGCTTTGTGCATCTTTTAAGTCAATATGGTTTGCATGTAATAATGATGTGACATTATGAAATATGTGATGCACATGTAAGTATGATGTAGTAATCAGAATGCAGTTAAGTATAATCCAGCACAGTCATTAAGCACTAATCAAAATTAATTAATTGTATGGATACCTGGATTTTTTACGGTTGTCACAAGGGTTATCCAATCTTCTCTGCTCCCCATTATTCCCGGATCATGTTTGTGACTTGCTTTCTCTTTCTTCTATCTCTATATAAGTGATTCATTTGTATTGTAATCTTTGTACCTCACCAAGAAATATAAACTCCTAGTTACCCGTGGACGTAGGTCAGTTTAGACCGAACCACGTAAATCCTTGTGTTCTTGATCGTGGCAGATTGTGTGAGAGCAGAGAGTGTGAGTGGTCCGAGTTCGTGTGTGAGAGCGTTCGATCTTAACAGATCCTTCTTGAGCTCTTTTGATTGCAATCAGCTGCCCGTTCGGAAGACTTCCTTTATATACCTACACAATATTGTTTGATCATTAATGCATGAAGCTGTGCTATGTTGTTAATCGTTGTTTACAATGTATACCAACACTAACCATCCCATATCCGCCTCTTCCTATGTTGTTAATCTCCGAAAAGTTTCTTGTGTATTTCTGAAGTTCTTCAAAGGTGAAGGACCTTGCTCCTTTTAACTGAGGAACACCACCACTTCCACTGGTTGGATCCCAGAGTGCTGCAAGTATTTATGCCCCAGAAATATGTATATAATTGGTTTGAGGACAAGACCACCTTCGGAATTGGGATTAATAATAACTTCATCTTTTTTAATATTTTTACGTATCTAAATATGAAGTTTTTATATGATTTCAAGTGTCAATAACTTAACAACAATAAGTAGGAAACTTTTATACGTGGGTAGGAGACATATCTAAATAATTTGTAAATTTGTAGTAGCACGCATGTTTATGACAGTATTTACCAAAGGGTTGGGCCTGTAGGGGGGGGGGGGGGGTACTTTCAGCTCGTTTTTTCTGACGAAAAAAATACATTCCTACAAGAACTACAAACGCCCCAAGCACACAACCACCAACCGCAGATCCCACGATAATTCAAGTGTTGGATGACTTGTGTTTGGTACCTGATACACAAATACAAATCAGTGTTCGTAGCAGTTTCATTAAAATGACAACAAAATTAAGAAAGACATTACCTGGCAAGAAGTCATAGCTTTCAGGAATGAAAAAGTAGATGTTAAACCCCTCTGGAGGATTGAATTTTTGAGGGCTAAGGGCAAACCCGAGTCCAAGAATCCCTGTCCTATTGAATCTTTGTTCTCCATACAGGAAAAATTCAAGATCAATCACAAGATAATCATCCACATTTCTCCTAGGATTCTTTAATGACACTGGATCTACAGGGAGACTAAGGTTCTGAAATAATGTCATCAATAAATCATGAAGGGATAGGTAAATGGTGGAGTTTTCTAGTGAAGAGAAGGAAGGAGCTTTGAAGACAATCGACCCCTTGTATGGATATGCACAGTGACAGTTTGGACTCAAAACCTGCACTCATAAATTGTATATGTTTTAGTCACGTAAAAACAAATGAGGCGCATTTTGATTTTTTGTTTTAATTATTTTCCGTTTTCAATTGTAGTTTAAATTTAATTTCGTTCTTCTCTAATAACATTCAATATTAAATATTTTTTTAAAAATCTCAATACACAGATTTGTTAAAATTCATAAAAAGGAACTATTTTGCTCACTAGTTTTGCCACTTTTATAAAAGACAGATGCAAATAGAATGTAGTTACAAAACCTACATTAAACCGATACTATCTGTAGGAACCGTTCACGTAATTTAAATAAAATATTACAATTTTATTCAAAGATTACAATACAGAAATATAGAAAGCTCTGAAACTAAAGTACTGTTACAACTGAAATAAATAAAATACAAGAGATGGAGAAGAAACAGAAAGAACAGTGGCTGAGACACGTTGTAGGATCGGGAGTCGATCAAACGAGTCGTTCAGAAGAGTTCTTGATCAATACGAAAGGCGGAATCAGATGTATTGATGTTATAGCAGCTAGATTTGCACGTAGAATCACTTTAACTATCGATTGTATTGATTTGATAGCGTTTACAGATCGTTTGACACTTCGGCAGCACTTCGTCTCCGGAATCACAAAGTTTTAAATGAAGACTTGGACTCATCTATTTATAGGAATGCCAGACCCCATGAACCAGACCCCATGAGCTGGTCCAGGTCGCACGGGCTGGCCAGAAAGCATGAACTTATCACCTCGTGTGAGGTGGCCTAGCCACTTCGTGAGGGGTGGCTGGTTCAGGTTTGTTTCCCGTTTCTCTCGTACAACGTGTCCTGGTCTATCTATTGTAGGATCGGGAGTCGATCAAACGGCTCGTTCAGAAGAGTTCTTGATCAATACGAAAGGCGGAATCAGACGTATTGATGTTATAGCAGCTAGATTTGCACGTAGAATCACTTTAACTGTCGATTGTATTGATTTGATAGTGTTTACAGATCGTTCGACACTTCGGCAGCACTTCGTCTCCGGAATCACAAAGTTTTAAATGAAGACTTGGACTCATCTATTTATAGGAATGCCAGACCCCATGAGCTGGTCCAGGTCGCACGGGCTGGCCGGAAAGCATGAACTTGTCACCTCGTGTGAGGTGGCCTAGCCACTTCGTGAGAGGTGGCTGGTTCAGGTCTGTTTCCCATTGCTCTCGTACAACATGTCCTGGTCTATCTATTCTAGTTACACGACTCGATACAAGACAAAGTCAACAGACATATGCACTAACAAACTTCCCCTTGGATGTTGACGAGTCTTCAGTGTATTGAGTCTTCAGTCTTGATCGGTCTTCTTGCTCTTTCCAAAGTATCTTTCTGTCACACCCCGATTTCTACGTGTCACCGGTGGGGCCGGTGGGGAGTATCGTGACGTAGTTGATATCATCATAGTCAAACAACACAATATATAAATGCACAGCGAAAGCAAAAGATAAATATATTACAATCCGAATATAAAGTAATATCAAGTATTACAACGGAAAGTAAAGGATCCACAGGCGGATCTTAAAACATAAACATTATTCAACAGACTTTAGGCGCCTAGAACTTGCGAGATTCCTTATAACCGCCCTGATCTTCCAGCCAATTACGTACAGTACCTGTCACTTAACCCTTTTGGAAAATACGTCAGTTTCACTGGTAAATACACTCAACCGACTCATTTTGAAAAGGTTTAATAAAATTGATTTGAATGCACGTGGCACAAACTCTTTATAACTTGGGATAATTATTTAAATATATAATCTCGTAAAAGAATTACATGTTTCTTATGCGTTCAGTAGCCCGGTTCGTGCCGGGTTAAAGATTAATAAACACACCACAGGTATAATGCCCACAAGGCTGATTCCTTAAGGTGGGATACCAGTTTTTACATATGCAGCTGTCAGGTGTACGCCTACACCCCGTGCCTAGGTCGTGGCCATTTCATGAATGATGCCAAGGATATCCAGGACATGGTCATTAACCCCCCAAAGGCTTTTAAGCAAACAAAACATATTTAAATGGGCCGATTAAATTATTCAATTAACCACCAAACGATGGAAGATTTAATGCCCGACCAAGCGGTATTTTATATACCGTACCCCAAGCCCGTATAGGGAAAATAAGTTAAGAGTATTTACCTGAGCTAGCTCCTGTCTTAAATAGCAAGAATTTAATAACTCAGCCGTATTCACTTAAGTAAGCGTAGGTACCATTTACCAGAAGGCTCTAGTCTGGAATGATGGTATAAATAACCAATTAGAATGCTAACGGGTCTTTAATTAAGCCTAAGCTTAGACCGGTTACTCTTACGGAAAGATACGGTTCACACGCATGATTAAGCGAAGACCGGAATAGAATGTGTTTTAGACCCGACAAGTTTGATGACTTGTATAATATGGGTAATCTAAACACCTTCTGGATTTTGAGACAAAAATGATATGGTTTGTCTCGTTTCGGCTAATATATGCAATCTAGTCACATTAGCCGATCCGAACGCGACAAGTGCGTAACGAGTAACCAAAAGAGTCAATTACATGTTTCCTAAGTTAATATGCCTTAAATATGTTGTGATATCAGTAGGATACCCTCCATTATGCCCAAAACGAGTTTAATCTCAAAATAAGCCCCGTAGGGGTATTTTGGTCATTTTAAAAGATTATAAAAGAGATTAAATGAAGTTCTGAGATTCGGGTCCGAATACATCAGTAAAATAACTTATTTTAATAGGTCATATCAGTTGGTGTTAAGTCTTATGCGACAAAATAGTTTTAAACCCTTACTATGCGTTTAATATGCGTATAACGTCGTTTTAAGCGACTTACGGGTTAAAATAGGATTCTGAGTTTTCTGATCAGTTAAACAGGTTCAAAATGCTTCATTTATTATTTAAAATCAGTAGCAATTGGATTGGTGTCAAAAGGATTTGTAAAACTCATTTTATGGCCTAAAAGGGTATATTCGGTATTTACCGAATCAAGGCACTAATCCTAGCTTATGATCAGTTTAAAAATTATTAAAAATCTTCAAAAATCCCAAAATATTATATTACATCAGTGGGTAAAAGGTTTGGTGTCGAAAATTGGGTTTAGATAGGCCTTATGCTAATGACGCCGTTTAATTACTAAAAGGCGTTATAATTACGCTAAAGAGCATAACTCCTAATCTAGACCTCCAACTGATGTGAAATCTCAGGGACAAGTTTATAAATCCGTAACTAAGGTCTCTATTCTTTTACATTTCTAAAATTCACGTTTTAAGGTCAAAAGGGCATATTGGTCAACATTAGGCATTTAAAGGAAACATCGGACAATCAATGATTCAAGTAGTATAAACGCAGAGGGTTATACTATCATGTAACTAGGTCCTAATAGAACTTTAAGGCATGCCTAAACCTATCTAAACCGGGTCAAAACTGAAGTCAAAGCAAAAGTCAAAGTTTTGCGACTTTCGGCTCCGAATCGGTTCTAAACAGGAAATTGTCGAATCAAACAAGCTTAGACCAGTTCTTAAACTTATTACCAAGTTATATGAATGATAAAATAGGTTACACGCCTTCTACATAATTAATTACGCGTTAATTGAAAGATTAGCATCCTGTTGACTTTTTCTAAACGACTTTGACTCGACAAATGACCTAGTTAGGACGGGAATCAGAGGGTGTCCTTTTACGGGTTTAATGCCCCCATAATTACCCACTTATAACAACCCTAAGTTTGACTAATCGTTGAACCATTAGCGATTAATTGATAAGTCAACCGTTAATTACGACGGTTTGACTTTAAGGCTATAAACTAAGCAAAACTTAACTAAGGAAGGTTAAGGGTGCTTACCAAAGTCCTAATCACGATTAGGGATGCTTGGTGTCTGCTCTTGAGCTCCAGAAAGTCCCACAATTGCAGATGGAATGGATGATCAAAAATGTTTGCAAACAATGGCCTTTTATAGTGATTTTTGATCCATTAGATGATGATAACTAGGTCTATGAATTGATCCAGATCAATAACAAGTGCCCCTAAGCTCTAAAATCAGTAGGGGACGCGCATGGAATTGATAAATATCTCCAAAAGTCGTTTCATGGACTTGAACAGCCAAGAAAAACGAGTTTCTGCATCAGGGAGATGCTTGCGCACCGCAAGGTAATAGTGTTATGGTGCGCAAGGACCTGGGCAGCCACCAGAAACTTTCAAACGTTGACATGTTTGGCCCCTGAACTTCCAAATGTCATTTCCGACACCTCTAAGGCCCGTTAAACCATTTTAAGGCTTTATAATGATGCCTAAGCATAGAGAACATGAAACATGCTCAAAAATATGCTGGATGTCGGTTCGTTTGGTCGTACGGTCACGTTGTTCGGCTAATTACGACGAAACATGGACGGACGCGAAAACAATCCAAATGACGCGACGAATGGAATTTTATCAAGCCAAACACTAAAATAAAATATTTTAGTGCTTACATAAATTTTTGGGTGTCCGTGAATATCCAGAATGTAAGATATGCGCGTAAACACAAACTTATCATTTAATAGCATTGAAGCCTCATCTAATTCATATTAGGCATTCTTGAAAGTATTATTAAACATCATAATGCTTCGGGCTCGATAAAAGGTCATTCAGAGGTATAATTAAACATATTGACACTTCTAGTCCCTTATACTTGCAAAGTTGCGCGTAACTTCACTTTTAGGCATAAAAGCCTTGGATGGCCAATGATTGGCAATCCCGAGAGTATAATCAAATATCACGAGGCTCTCGGTTTGTTAAAAGGTCACTCAGAGGTAAGAATTAACATGTTGACGCTTTTAACCTTATTCTGCGCAAACTTTCAATTAATTACATAAATGGCTGCACTTGTTTAACAAGTGGCTCATTTGTGAATATAAAACCATAAAAGGTTAATTAGAAACTTATTTTAGGTATGATAATACTTCCAGTTCTTTCATAATCAAAGTTTTTCGATTTTTCGAAAAATTAGTCCTTTGAATTCAATGTTTGACTTCATTAGGGTTTATTACACGTGTCAATACTTCATTGGACGTGATTTTTTTTTCGAGGCGTTACATCCTCACCCCCTTAAAAGAAATCTCGACCTCAAGATTTGCTAGAATAATGGAAGTATTTTCTGAAGTAGCATGGACTTAACTTCCATAGTATATTTGGGTCTCTAAGGGTATCCCAGTTGACCTATACAATAGGTACATACTCTCCTTCGGAGCTTCTTAACCTGTTGATTCTTAGTCTATACAGGTTGATTGTCCAATCATAAAGTTTCATTAATCTACCTATCATTACGTGATAATGTTTTTCGGCTTATTGGCGAAACACATCCTTCAGTCACTAGTGTGTAATGTATTGCGAGCTCCGCCAAGCTCCTTAAATAGGTTTTAGCTTATAAGTTACTTGATCTTGATACATTCGATTTCCTTCGAATGATTTTATATATTCCAAGCTTAATTAACCTGAAAATTACTACTCGGCACACCCTTCTAGGGTGTTATCTTTTGTTGAACCTTATCTTTTAACCAGAACTTAGGAGGGTTGCTATTTTCATAAATCCTTGAATTTCCTGCCGTATACTGGCAACTTACAATCGATTATGGATTTGTATGATCTTAGTTGTTGTTTCCTAGGAAACTTTCAGATCTTGATAATTGGACTTACCAATTCTCTATCTAACAATAGATGTTTAACATTCCATCTATACAAGGTCTCCAAAGGAGTAGCCTTAATACTTACATATCAATTATTATAGAAAAGCTTATCTTAAGGTGGGATGGTTATCCCAATCATTGCTTAAAACTAATCTTAAGGAGTAGCTAATCCTTATAGCTAGTTGAATAACTCAACGATTCTGGGAAGTTGATGGCGATTCTTAATCGTTGTTAAAATAGGGTTGCGGTAATGAGTGCATAAGCAAAATGAACCGTCTTTCTTATCTAACAATATCAAACTCTCGGAATATCGAGTTAGGCTATATGAACCCTCTATTTTAAAGCTTAGTTAATCAGGGTTTCGATTCTTCCAATGATGGTACTAGCCGTCTTGGAGATTTCATAATAATACAGCCTTAAATGGGATATAAATCTTAATTCTACCTGCCTTTCAGGGGTAAACAGGGTAATCTTAGGAGAAGATAATCAAGACACAAGGAGGTTATAGAGGTTTCCCTATCTCAGGCTCCAGTTCACCCATCATTGCTTGTGTCAAATAAGTGACTCCTTTATGTTACTGGTCCACGAATTCCTTAATCAGGAACATTGACTTGGACAATTCCATTCTGGATATCTCCTTTGAATACCATTAGTTGACTTTAGTACCATATGATCTCTCGGAATATCTTTGTGGTCCCATGCATTAAACCTCCATACTGATCAGGCATGGAAGCAATCTATGGAACTTATTAAGATACACCAATCCTCATAGGGCGCTTTTATCATACCATCTAGGATTCGGAATCGATAGAGATTATAGAGATATCAACTATATATGCTGACGCACTTCCTCTTAGAGAGAGGACATTTCGAGAACTTTACGACTGAAGGTTTCTGATAGGAACAAAAGAAATGATTCTTCCGATTTCGTCTGTAACTTTTACCTTACACTTAATATCTGGGGTTTTTATGGGAAAATTTCTAAAAGTTTTCTAAGCTTAAGATCTTATGAGAGACTTAGCAGCATCTTAACCCAAACGTATCTCCTTGAGTGGTCAAAGGCTCACCATAAGGAGTTTTAATAACTACTTGCTTCTTATCATCCACAATATGGGCTTGGTCACACGACGACCAATCCATTCCTATGACTATATCGAGTCCTTATATTAATGAAAGCAAGGATAGCGGAAAGAGAATGGTTCTTACTGGATATAAACATCCATCTAATGTTGCCGAAGCAGTCTCTGAGGTACTATCGACCAATTTTACTTTATACTTAACGCTTAGAATTTTAACTGGCAGATTTAATGATTTACAAAATCTATTGTCTACGGAAGACTTATCTGAACCTGAATCAAATAATACTCTAATATGAGCGTTATTAATATAGAAAGTACCTGTTGTGACCTTGTCATCCTGAATAGCCTCTTGAGTATCCATTTGAGAGTTTCCGGCTTTGGTCTTCTTAGCCTCGCCATACTTCTTGGTTTTATTAGGGCAATTAGTTTTGATGTGCCCTATTTCATTGCAACCATGGCAGGTTGCGTCCTCCATCTTCTTGCAGTCCAAGGTCTTATGCCCCTTGGACTTGCAGATTCCACAAGGTGAAGGCTGAGATTCAAATCTGCATTTCCCGAGGTGGTATTTCCTACAGGTTTTGCATTTGGTCTTTTCACCTGACCGCTGGTTGTTCTTCAGGTCCTTGCATTCATGGGTCTTGTGATCCATCTCCTTACAGATGACACATCCCCTGGTTTGATCATAGAAACATTTTCCAAAGTGCTTCTTCCCGCAGGTTCCACATTCGGGTTTTGCCTTCTTTGGCTTGGACTGGTTATAGCTAGAACTGGTCCTACCCTTTTTGTAACCTTTATTTAGGGTATTATCGTACTTTTGCTTATGATCCCCTAACGCTCGGCTCACGGCCTTGTTTACAGCTGTATCTAACATAGCCTGTAACTCGGCGCTCGTTAAATTCAGTCTTGTATCATCATTCTGATTAACTGGATGATTGTGAGCTTCAGAGGAGTCAACCATAGTGAAGCTTTGAAGGCTATAAACCAAGTAGTAATAATTGATTTAATTATATGGTTAATTGTCGAATTTGTTGATTAAATAGCTATGGTGTAAATAAACCATATAGGCCAAAAGATAGTATTTAAGTTATTTGATTATGTTCTGCCTAGGTTTTTAAATAAACCATCCTTGGCGTGTAAACAGAATATAATCCTTCATATTTATTAGACAGAGGACATAAATCACGACTGTCAATGTCGTACTGACATTTTATATAGCACAAGAGCTTGTTCCCAAGGACTCTTGATGGCACAGGGCCTTGTCACTAGGGAAAAATCTAAAACATAATCGATGGTTCCTTTGGATCGGAAAATTTCATAGTTCATTGTCTTGACAAGAATTTATGAAATAAAAACTATCTTTTCATGTATACACCTTTGCTCGTAGGTATACATCCCAAATGGATGTTTTGATGCGTACATCATGTTCGACGTTTACTAGCCATGATTCCTATTGATCATTTACGCTAATTAAGGGGTTTGGAAAGCTCCTAATATAAGGATGACAAGTGTGATTTTATCGCATCATTGTTGTCGGGAGTGTTAACACATTTTCAGATGCTAACGAGGATCTGAATCTCTTTTTAAACAGGTTTTACCATTTTAGCTAGGTCTTCAATGACATTCAAGCTAGGTCAAACCTTTTAAGATTCTCTTTTAATATTTATACTGGTAGGAAAGGAATGATATTTATTTTTATTCAGGATTTTTATTAATATTATCCTGGATTTAATTAAAATCTAACTATAGCACAAAAATCAAGTCACAAGGACAAGTTTAATTTATAAGCCATGATTTCAGAGAATCGAGGCAAATTTATAAGTTAGTAATAGCACAAAAGGCCTAGTCACGTGGACAAGTTTAATTTATAAGCCATGATTTCAGAGAATCGAGGCAAATTTATAAGTTAGTAATAGCACAAAAGGCCTAGTCACGTGGACAAGTTTAATTTATAAGCCATGATCGTTTGGGATCGAGGCATTTAGGTGTGAATCAAAGTTCATTACTTTTTCTTGACAGGGAGTTGTAGGCTACCACTGTCTTTAGTCTCAGAGGACATTAACTATAGCCCGTAGGCATTTCCCTTCTAAGGGATGTTTATAATATGATCATCTTATAGGATGATATAAGCCATGATTTCTAAATCAATAGACTAGATAAGAAAATTGGAAGAATCCAATATAAGAATGACTGTTGTGATTTTCTCGAATCACATATGTCAAGAGTGCTAACACGTTCTTAGGTGTTAACAAGGATTTGAATCTCTTGAATAGGTCCTACCATCTTGGCCTCGTCATATAGGCTAGGTTTACCTTTAAGATTCCTTTTTAATAATTAAAGCAGAACAATCCTAACTCGGGATGTTAATAAGGATCTGAACCTAAATTGAGGAACTGCCATCTTGGTCGGGTCTTAATAATGACACGAGGCTAGGTCTTGTCCTTGTTTAGATTTTGCCATTTTATTATAATTGTAGATCTTATAATATAGGAATGGTATTTTAAACATAATCGTTCCTTTAAATTTAAACAAGTATATGGTTGCCCTAAACGGGACTTCTAAAAAAATGACTTGCCCATGCAAGGGCTAATCAGAAAAAATAACAAAAGAAGCAATTAAAAGACAATGAAATGAATTAGGATTAGTCCTATGTTCTTGTCTAGACTTAAGAATATGCATCTGTGTAACTGAGATTAAACACAAATGGCTAGTGTTTAATTCACTCAGTGTTGGCTCTGATACCAACCTGTCACACCCCGATTTCCACGTGTCACCGGTGGGCCCGGTGGGGAGTATCGTGACGTAGTTGATATCATCATAGTCAAACAACACAATATATAAATGCACCGTGGAAGCAAAAGATAAATATATTACAATCCGAATATAAAGTAATATCAAGTATTACAACGGAAAGTAAAGGATCCACAGGCGGATCTTAAAACATAAACATTATTCAACAGACTTTAGGCGCCTAGAACTTGCGAGATTCCTTATAAACGCCCTGATCTTCCAGCCAATTACGTACAGTACTTGTCACTTAACCCTTTTGGAAAATACGTCAGTTTTCACTGGTAAATACACTCAACCGACTCATTTTGAAAAGGTTTAATAAAATTGATTTGAATGCACGTGGCATAAACTCTTTATAACTTGGGATAATTATTTAAATATATAATCTCGTAAAAGAATTACATGTTTCTTATGCGTTCAGTAGCCCGGTTCGTGCCGGGTTAAAGATTAATAGACACACCACAGGTATAATGCCCACAAGGCTGATTCCTTAAGGTGGGATACCAGTTTTTACATATGCAGCTGTCAGGTGTACACCTACACCCCGTGCCTAGGTCGTGGCCATTTCATGAATGATGCCAAGGATATCTGGGACATGGTCATTAACCCCCCAAAGGCTTTTAAGCAAACAAAACATATTTAAACGGGTTGATTAAATTATTCAATTAACCACCAAACGATGGAAGATTTAATGCCCGACCAAGCGGTATTTTATATATCGTACCCCAAGCCCGTATAGGGAAAATAAGTTAAGAGTATTTACCTGAGCTAGCTCCTGTCTTAAATAGCAATAATTTAATAACTCAGCCGTATTCACTTAAGTAAGCGTAGGTACCATTTACCGGAAGGCTCTAGTCTAGAATGATGGTATAAATAACCAATTAGAATGCTAACGGGTCTTTAATTAAGCCTAAGCTTAGACCGGTTAGTCTTACGGAAAGATACGGTTCAAACACATGATTAAGCGAAGACCGGAATAGAATGTGTTTTAGACCCGACAAGTTTGATGACTTGTATAATATGGGTAATCTAAACACCTTCTGGATTTTGAGACAAAAATGATATGGTTTGTCTCGTTTCGGCTAATATATGCAATCTAGTCACATAAGCCGATCCGAACGCGACAAGTGCGTAACGAGTAACCAAAAGAGTCAATTACAGGTTTCCTAAGTTAATATGCCTTAAATATGTTGTGATATCAGTAGGATACCTTCCATTATGCCCAAAACGAGTTTAATCTCAAAATAAGCCCCGTAGGGGTATTTTGGTCATTTTAAAAGATTATAAAAGAGATTAAATGAAGTTCTGAGATTCGGGTCCGAATACATCAGTAAAATAACTTATTTTAATAGGTCATATCATTTGGTGTTAAGTCTTATGCGACAAAATGGTTTTAAACCCTTACTATGCGTTTAATATGCGTATAACGTCGTTTTAAGCGACTTACGGGTTAAAATAGGATTCTGAGTTTTCTGATCAGTTCAACATGTTCAAAATTCTTCATTTATTATTTAAAATTAGTAGCAATTGGATTGGTGTCAAAACGATTTGTAAAACTCATTTTATGGCCTAAAAGGGGTATATTCGGTATTTACCGAATCAAGGCACTAATCCTAGCTTATGATCAGTTTAAAAATAATTAAAAATCTTCAAAAATCCCAAAATATTATATTACATCTGTGGGTAAAAGGTCTGGTTTCGAAAATTGGGTTTAGATAGGCTTTATGCTAATGACGCCGTTTAATTACTAAAAGGCGTTATAATTACGCTAATGAGCATAACTCCTAATCTAGACCTCCAACTGATGTGAAATCTCAGGGACATGTTTATAAATCAGTAACTAAGGTCTCTATTCTTTTACATTTCTAAAATTCATGTTTTAAGGTCAAAAGGGCATATTGGTCAACATTAGGCATTTAAAGGAAACATCGGACAATCAATGATTCAAGTAGTATAAATGCAGAGGGTTATACTATCATGTAACTAGGTCCTAATAGAACTTTAAGGCATGCGTAAACCTATCTAAACCGGGTCAGAACTGAAGTCAAATCAAAAGTCAAAGTTTTGCGATTTTCGGCTCTGAATCGGTTCTAAACAGGAAATTGTCGAATCAAACAAGCTTAGACCAGTTCTTAAACTTATTACCAAGTTATATGAATGATAAAATAGGTTACACGCCTTCTACATAATTAATTATGCGTTAATTCAAAGATTAGCATCATGTTGACTTTTTCTAAACGACTTTGACTTAACAAATGACCTAGTTAGGACGGGAATCAGAGGGTGTCCTTTTAAGGGTTTAATGCCCCCATAATTACCCACTTATAACAACCCTAAGTTTGACAAATCGCTGGACCATTAGCGATTAATTGATAAGTCAACCGTTAGTTACGACGGTTTGACTTTAAGGCTATAAACTAAGCAAAACTTAACTAAGGAAGGTTAAGGGTGCTTACCAAAGTCCTAATCACGATTAGGGATGCTTGGTGTCTGCTCTTGAGCTCCAGAAAGTCCCACAATTGCAGATGGAATGGATGATCAAAAATGTTTGCAAACAATGGCCTTTTATAGTGATTTTTGATCCATTAGATGATGACAACTAGGTCTATGAAGTGATCTAGATCAATAACAAGTGCCCCTAAGCTCTAAAATCAGTAGGGGACGCACATGGAATTGATAAATATCTCCAAAAGTCGTTTCATGGACTTGAACAGCCAAGAAAAACGAGTTTCTGCATCTGGGAGATGCTTGCGCACCGCAAGGTAATAGTGTTACGGTGCGCATGGACCTGGGCAGCCACCAGAAACTTTCAAACATTGACATGTTTGGCCCCTGAACTTCCAAATGTCATTTCCAACACCTCTAAGGCCCGTTAAACCATTTTTAAGGCTTTATAATGATGCCTAAGCATAGAGAACATGAAACATGCTAAAAAATATGCTGGATTTCGGTTCGTTTGGTCGTACGGTCACGTTGTTCGGCTAATTACGACGAAACACGGACGGACGCGAAAACAATCCAAACGACGCGAAGAATGGAATTTTATCAAGCCAAACACTAAAATAAAATATTTTAGTGCTTACATAAATTTTTGGGTGTCCGTGAATATCCAGAATGTAAGATATGTGCGTAAACGCAAACTTATGCGCTTTTTGACACTTTTAGTCCCTGCATGACCTAAAAGCTTATTTTAGCGCACCAAACACCTCTAAGCCTATATCTAAGCTATATTAAAGATAAATAGGGTATGTTTATCTCCTGGTCATATACCGGAAGGTCCGATAACATACGAATCAGTATACTTTAGCAGTTTGACGCTTTAGGTCCTTCTAATGCGCAAACTTGCGTAACTTATCATTTAATAGCATTGAAGCCTCATCTAATTCATATTAGGCATTCTTGAAAGTATTATTAAACATCATAATGCTTTGGGCTCGATAAAAGGTCATTCAGAGGTATAATTAAACATATTGACACTTCTAGTCCCTTATACTTGCAAAGTTGCGCCTAACTTCACTTTTAGGCATAAAAGCCTTGGATGGCCAACGATTGGCAATCCCGAGAGTATAATCAAATATCATGAGGCTCTCGGTTTGTTAAAAGGTCACTCAGAGGTAAGAATTAACATGTTGACGCTTTTAACCCTTTTCTGCGCAAACTTTCAATTAATTACATAAACGGCTGCACTTGTTTAACAAGTGGCTCATTTGTGAATATAAAACCATAAAAGGTTAATTAGAAACTTATTTTAGGTATGATAATACTTCCAGTTCTTTCATAATCAAAGTTTTTTGATTTTTCGAAAAATTAGTCCTTTGAATTCAATGTTTGACTTCATTAGGGTTTATTACACGTGTCAATACTTCATTGGACGTGATTTTTTTTCGAGGTGTTACACTTTCTCTGTAAGTATCCTTCAATCTATATCTTTCAATCTCTCTTGATTAGATCTCTCAAGTCATTCAGACTCCTTCTTACTCTGAAATCTTACAATTAACAGACTCTCCTTTGCTAATAGACTCCCCCTTAAGTTGTTCCGAGATCGCAATCTGACATATCACTCGTTCTAAGATCGTGTCCTGGCTCTAACTTTGCTTAGGCTTAGACACGGGAATCTGGCTCTACAGCTTTCATAGGTTCAGAAACGTCCCTGGCTTTCCGTAGCAACAGGATCATGAACCTGGTAAGCTGCACAATTCTCTACCCAAAAGTAAATTTCACAATTTTTTAAAATTTAACAAATTTAGAAACCACTTGTAGATATCATTCAATCATTAACAATAGTTATATCAAGTTCAAATTAATGATCTTGATTAACTAACAGTAAAATCAACCTCAAAACATCACTTGTAAGATTATCTTAAAACATTTCTCAAATTATCTCAAACTTTAACTTCATTTTTCATTTCAAACACACTCTCCCAACCCACTGTCGTTCATCATGTTTAGCAATCGGAATTTTGAAAATCAGCTTTTCAACATCAGTTGTCGAAAATAAGATGAAATAAAATCTTTTTGATTTTTCAAAATTTTATGATAAAACACACTGAAAATCTTTTTGGATTTTGGGAAATATATTATATACAGACTTATTTTTGTGAGTTTGTGTAAGAGGATCATATCAGTTTATGACAAATCACTAGCACCGTTGAGCTTTAAACACTTTAAGTTCTAAACGATTCACTTAGATTGTCAGTATACTGATCCACTTAAATTTTCACACAAAGTTCACCTGCTTCGAGATATGAGATTAGTGTTTTAAGGACTTAAACTTATCCGCGTGTCCCACCTCATAATTTACTCTCGAATCCAGATTCCACATATTCAGTCTTACAAGTGAATATACCTAGATGATATCTGTAAAGAGGTAAATGCGAAACCTTGAGAGCTCATATTTTTGTTAGAGATGAAGGCTCGACTTTAGGTGTGTCCCCCTTGGGTATCTTCTTCACAACAACACTTGATCTTTTATCTTTCGATATTTTATCAATTTTTATGCTGAGGGGGTGCTTATATTTCAAGCAAACGTAAAGTATTATACGCAGACTAGGCTATTGCTCCCGAAAAATCAGAAGTCCTGGTATAATACCCCAGATATCACTAAGCAAAAGACCTAGTATGTCAGAAACAGGTAATCTTTCAAACAAGATTTCGGGGGTTACCCATATATCCGAGAGATGTTCCCCACGAGATAAGTAAGTATGATATTTAGGTTTATATCTCGAAAACAATCTACTAAGCATGTAAAAACCTACTGGCATATCATCAGTGAGACCGTTTATCACATTTTAACTTTCCAAATCTTTTGCGTACTGCGACTGTCTACTGATGTACTATCATTTCCTCTTTTTCACAACAAAAACTCATTTTTTATTTTTCAATGTTTTGGATTTTTCAAATTTTCAAAATTTCTAAATTTTTTACTCCCCCTAAAATAAAAAATATGTTTCAATTTTTGATTTTACGGGAAAATTTGAAAATAAAAGCAATAATCTGTACAAATAAAATGACAAACTGATTGGAATTGCTTCAATTCTCCATTCTCTTGGCTTACACAATCAGAACTCCCCCTGACAACAAACTATTTTCCCATTATGATTTCAAAACACTTAAGTTTGTTTTAATCAATATGGTTTTTCCGGAAAATTAGTTTTGTTGATTTCACACATCATGGGGATTCATTAATCACTTTTTTCTTTCAACCACTTGTAAAAATTATCACTTGTAGATTTTTCACAGAAACATTTTTCAAGAATGATGCCGATTCATGCTCCACGATTACCAACTTGGGAGCTCCGGCAAGTCAGGATTTTATTTTTAAAGAATCTCACCCATGCCTGATCAATCATGGGTGAACCATCATCATTTGGTTTAACAATTTTCGATTCATAAAATTCTTTCACTCCCTTCACCTTCCCATCAACCATCTTACCAAAAATATGTAGCACTTTACCATTAAATGCTTTTTCAGCATCAAATTCTTTCATATCAGAGAAGAATTGATCTGAAATCTCAATCTTATCAATTTTTGATTTCAAGTTTCCGTTTGACAATGGTGGAAAATTTTCATCATCCATTGTTGGAACGGAATTCTCATCGTTTAGCACAACAAATGGCTCCTCGGATTTTGACGAATCAAATTCATTGCCAGAAACAACCTCTGATTTCTTAACAACCCATTTATGTTTGTTTAAATTGGTTCTTCTTTTGTAAAAATGTTTCAAACTTTCACTAACTTCGAAAGTCGAATTTTTGAACTCCTTAAATTTTTCTATTGGTTGTTCCTTTTTATCAACACATTTCTCTTTCAATTTAGAGTTAGAAGAAACTCCCTATTTTGTGTTGGTGGGCTTTAGGCAATTCCAAGCAATATGTCCAACCTCTTGGCATCTGAAAAAGGTTCTTCTTTCAACTCTCGGTTCAGATTCCTTCAACATATTCTTTTGTTTTTCGACGAAAAACTCCTTGTTTGACTGTTTCCAGAAAGGTTTCTCCTTCTCCTCTTCAGAACTTGCTCCTGAAACAAATTTAGTTTTTGGTTTAAATTCTTTATAATTTTTATGATTTTCTGGTGGAATAAAACCTAATCCTTTCTTTTTGAAATTACTGTTATGGTTTGGTTTCTTTCGATAATCCGAACCAGAACTGTAACCCTTTTTCTTGTTCAATCTTTGTTGAACTCTTGAAGTGTAGTTTTTAGGTTTTTCAGTAAGATTTACATCTTTTATTTAAGAAATATTAATTTCTGTTAATTTGAAAACCTTGTTAATCATTTCAGTTTTAACACCTCTTATAGGAAATTCTTCATCAGAATATAATTTGTCGGAGTCATTCAAAGTATATGCTACTTTGAATGTTTCGTCATTTAAATTATTTTTTGATATCAGAAAATCTTTATTGTAAACCCTTTTGACCGGTGACCTCGAGCTTTTGTCTGATGAACTCGAATTTTCAGATTTAGACTCTGACTTTGACTCTTCATCTTTATCCAACACCTGATCGACCACTTTCTTAATTAACTTGGACTCATGATCTGTGTCAGACGTTGTGAAGGTGACATCAATATCATCTGGTAATCCATTGATAGACTCAGATTTCAGATTCAGATTGAGTGCTTCATCCACCTTTTCAAAGTTTCGGGGGGGGGGGGGGGGTTATAGCCATCCCACATGTGAATTGGTACTCTGTTATAATTCAAACCAGTTTTCTTACCAGAATTTTCTTCATCATCTGCAAACTTATGAGCTGCAATGGTAGGATAGATGTGATCAATAACATACTCTGAACTTTGATAACTTCGAAGTAAAGTATTCACTCTTTCGGTTTCAATCGTCATCGCTGCTAATTCTTGTTTCAGCCCTGCAATAATCTCAATGTATTTGTTGATTGCAGTTTGCTTTTGAAGAACTGTTGCTTTCAGAAGATTCTTCATCTGGATATCCTCATCACTAGCTCCTTTGTACAAATTCACTTTGCTGCTTAGGAGATCATATGATTCCTTTATGCTTCTCACATTATGCAATAAGTTCTCTTTGAGCTTCTCCAATTCAGCATACTTTGTATCTTTCTCGGCACAAACTTTGCAGGGTTCTAAACACTTAGCACAAGGTTTTTCAACCTCTACAATCTTTTCAACTTCAACTATTTTTTCAACTATTTTCTCCACCACCTTTTCAATCACAATCGGTTCTTTCTCAACTTCTATCTTCACTTCATTCTCTTCAACCTCGACCTTCTCTGTCGATTTTTCTTCCACTTTTGCCTTATCAGCTTCTATCTTAACTTCAGTCTTTTCTTCAGCAGTCCTTCTTGCTTCCATTTCTCTCTTCAGTCTAGCAGCCCTTTTCTCTTTCAATATCTCTATTTTATCTGCAAAAAACAAATCAAAACTATAAGGATCCAATTGTTTTCTAGCTTTATTAATATACTCTTCCACATCATCAGTGTCTTCATCACTTCCTGACGACTTAAAAATCGGTTGTCTTTTAGGACTGTTCTTAGATTTGATTGATTCTTCTTTCGAGGTTGAATCTTCAAAGATTCGAGCAACAAATGCTTTAGAAACTGAAGGTCTAGAAGGATCATAATCATTCCAATTGAAATCTTTCGGAATCCTTTCATCTTCTTGGTCTACCAGACCAAAACAAGCTTTCCCCTTTGATTCTTCAATCGAAATAGTATGTGAGTGTGAAGATTGTTGTTGGTATGGTTGTTGAGCAACCTGATGATAAATTGCTTTTCTATGATAATCGTTGTTTCCGAAAGGATCTTGTCTTCCGGTTTCTTCTCTGTTTGTACACTCTCGTTTAAAATGTCCTTTTTCTCTGCAATGAAAACAAGTAACCTTCGATTTGTCAAAACCTAGCTGAGATGTTGTAGCTTCACGAAGATCATCTCTTCCGGTGATCTGTTTGAACTTTTCTGCTCTTCTCAAAACGCTAGCTAAACACCACTTGATGTCCATCAACTCAAGTTCTTCAGAATCAATCTGATCATAATCCTCTTTAGTAAGCATCAGATTTCTGATTCGTCCAGCAACTAAGCTTTCATATGACTCTAACACAGTGACAAGAGATGCCATGTGTTGCTTCGCAATATCTGGAGAAAATTTTTGACCATTTTGAATATGTAGTGCAACATTGCATTGCAATACTTGACCGGTAAAATTTGTTGAACTTTGTTGTTGAGAACCTGATGTCGAGAAATTTGGTTCAAAACTTGAATAAGACGAAGAATATCCACTGCTCTGATTTGTATTGCTTGTATTTGTTTCGGAAGAATTTTCAGCACTGAACGCAGTTTGAAACTTCGGACTAGGAGTAGTCTCAATCTTGTTTTCTTTGTAGTACAGACTAACATCCTGTTGAGCACCCGGACTTTTCATTGTAGCAGTTTTTCGAATTGCTAGCTCATGTTCTTCCAACTTCTGGATAAACCTACTCAAATTCATATCTTCACATTGTCGGTTATGCTTTAAAATCAACAGATATGTTCCCCATTCATTCTGTGGTAGCGCATAGGCTAGGTTATCAACCCATTCTTCATCTTCTTTCTTGATGTCCAATCTTTTCATCTCCATGACTAGATGACAATATCTCTCAATAATCTTCCTAGTCGTCTCACCTTCAAAAGCTGTAAACATATCAAACGATTTCTTTAGTAATGCTCGTTTATTTTTGATCATATCGGCACTACCCTTAAACTTTTTAATCAACGCTCTCCAGATTGATCTAGCAGTTCCCTCATGTTGAAGCAAAACAAAAATATCTTCTTTACTGCTTGTTGAAGAATGCTAATCATCATTTTTTCACTGGTGTATTTTAATTTTTCATCCGGTAAAAATTGACTTAATTGTTTTTCATTTCCAAGTTCGTCTTTCGGTAAAGTATAATCTTTCTCTAAAGACACCCATGCATCAAACTTGTTCGCTTGTACCCAGTTTTCAAAACGGTCTTGCAACCCTTTAAAATCCTCAATATACATAAGCTTTGGAGGTTTTTGGAAAGTTCTCGTTTCATTCTCGATACCGACAGTTTCGAAAACGGTAACTGGAGCAGCCGGATTAGTAGCAAAAGCGTTGTAAAATTCATTATCCATGTTTTGGTGAAAAGATATACAAAATCAGAATTTCAAACGAGCTGAAAATCACAAACGGTCTGACAAGATCAAACAACCTGAGTGTTTGATATTTCAAACGAATTAAATTTCGTGTGGTCTGGTTGCACAAATCTCAAACGATCTAGTAACTCTAGGTTACTTCATGCGACCTGATTCAAAATTACAAGAAATCTGACATAATTTCCACCTTAAACGACCTGATTAAACTTCCAAATGACCTGGTAAAATTTCAAGCGGTCTAGACCCACTTTCAAACGACCTGACTAATTTTCAAACGACCTGACAAACTTCCAAACGACCTGGAGATTTGACTGATCAAACCATGAGATCTAGATCACACCGTATGACCTGACTCAAACGATCTGGTTCTTTGATGTTTTCAAATCGTGCGACTTGGCTCAAAATTCGAACGATCTGAAACTTCTAGGTCCAACAATTTGTTGGTGCATACGTCTGTCGACTTCGTCTTGTATCGAGTCTAGTACTAAAAGTGTTAGATTAGGGCGCGTTGTACGAGAAAATAGGAGGTTTTAGGTTGTGTTTGAGTTAATTTCGTTTGAAGGACCTAATTCCGCTTGAAATGACAAGTGACATTTTCAAGCGAAATTAATCTGGTTAATTTCGCTTGAAGTGACACACTGCCACTTTCAAGCGGAATTAAAACTCTATATAAACCTCCCAAGAGAAATCATATGTAACATTCTGATTTCCGGTGCCGAAGTGCTGCCGACGCGTCGTTTGATCTGTATTGCTGTTATAATCAATATACAAGACGTTTAATAGTGAAACAAGCTGTTTTCCAAGTCTGTTTCTTTGTTTCCGCCTCTGAAACAGACTAAAGCTCTTCTGATTGACTCGTTTGGGTCAAGAACTGATCCTACAAGTGGTATCAGAGCTCAGGAAGAAGAGTTCTTGCCAAAACAACCTTATTTTCTGACTTCTACAAATTCTTTTACAAAATTTACAAATTTTTACGGTCAAAATGGTCTGAATTTCACATATTATACGCGTAACAGTGTTTTAATGAATCCTTGAGAGTTTTGGGCCTAAAATCAGCTTAAAACTTGATCAAATTCTTAATTTCGTTTGAAAACAGATAGAATTGATAATGTCAACAACATTTCAAACGGAATTAGAAGGTTGATTCCGCTTGAAATTGTTATTCCGCTTGAAAATCTCATCTAATTCCGCTTCAATTTGGTATTCCGTTTGAAAGTGCATTGTTTCAAGCGAAATTAGTAATTTCGCTTCAGGGTGATTCCGTTTAAAAGTGATCTCGTTTGAAAAAGAGTAATTTCGCTTCAAATCTAATTCCGCCTCAGAACGATTGAGACTTGATTCCGTTTGAAACCATATTCCGTTTGAACTTGTACTTTTGTGAAAAATTTCCCGAAACATGGACGAGGAATTCTACAATGCATTTGCTACACCGATTGCACCTGTTACAGCTGCTGAAACTGTGTACAATGAGAATGAAACAGGAACTTATCAGAAACTGCCAAAACTCATGTACATTGAGGATTTTCAAGGATGGAAAAATCGATTTGAGAACTGGGTGCAAGCTTATAAATTTGATGCTTGGTGTTCATTGTTGAAAGATTATGAGAAACCAAAGAATGAATGTGGGATTGAAAAAGCTATTTGTGATTATTCAGAGAGTGACAAATTGAAATTTACAAGTGAGAAAATGATGATCAGTATTCTTCAACAAGCAATTAAAGAAGATATATTTGTTTTGCTCCAACATAATGGTACAACTAGATCAATTTGGGAAGCATTGATTCAGAAATTTAAAGGAAGCGCAGATATGATCAAAAACAAAAAGGCATTATTGAAGAAATCGTTTGATATGTTTTCAGCTTTCGACCACGAAACAACAAAGCAGACCATTGATAGATATTGTCATCTGGTATTGGAAATGAAAAGATTGGACATTGAGAAAGATGATGATGAATGGGTTGATAAACTTGCTGATGCACTACCACAGCATAAGTGGGGAACTTATTTGATGATTGTGAAACATATGAGGAAATCTGAGGGTATGAATTTGGCACATTTCATTCATAAAATTGAAGAGCATGAATTGGATATTCAGAAAACTGCTATCATGACAAATCCAAATGCTCAACAAGATTTTAGTTTGTATTACAGAGGGAACAAGTTTGAGGCTACCCCCAGCCCTAGCCCAAAGATCCAAACTGGATTTAGTGCTTACAATTCGTCTGGAACAAAGGGTAGTAATGTGACACAGAGTGGGGGATCTTCATCTTCATATTCAAGCTTTGATCCGAATCATACAACATCAAGTCCTCAAAGACAGAATTCAACAAATCTTCAATGCAACGTCACTTTGAACATTCAAAATGGTCAGAATATGTCTCCAGAAATAGCCAAGCAACACATGGCATCACTTGTTGCTATGTTGGAATCATATGAAAGCTTGATTGGAGGAAGAATTGGTAATCCGATGCTTACAAAAGAAGATTATGACCAAATAGATGCAGAAGAACTTGAGTTGATGGATGTAAAATGGTGTTTGGCCAGTGCTGTGAGGAGGGTATAAAAGTTTCAACAAATTACTGGTAGAGATGAGTTTCGAGGAATGGCTACTTCTCTGTTGGGCTTTGATAAATCAAAAGTTACATGTTTCCGGTGTAAAGGAAAGGGTCATTTTAAGAGAGAATGTACAAATAAAGAAGCAACCGGGAATCAAGAAAAGAACAATTATTATCAGAAATCAATTTTTCATCAGATTGATCAACAACCTCAACAAAAGGATTCAAAAACTGCTCATGGTAAAATGATCGAAGATGCAAATAAGAAAGCTTATTTTGGTATCATTGATCAAGATGATGAATTTGTTGCTGAAGGATTTAGCTGGGATAAATACATTCCACCAGGTTCAGGTTTTGTTGCTAGAATTCTGGGTGAAGATGAGGCTAATCAGAAAAGAATCCCGATTTTCCAGATCTAGGAAGTGATATTGATACCGATGATGAGGAAGAATATCTTAACAAAGCTAGAAAAGGCATAGATCATGACAGTTTTAATTTCTTTTTTGCAGATAAAATGGAGATGCTGAATCAGAAAAAGATTGCAAGATTGAGGAGAGAGTTAGAAGCAACAAGAATGCTAGATGATGAAAAGGCAAAGACAGAAGCTGGAGAAGCTAATATTGAACCAGCAACTGAGAAAGTAGTTGAAAAAATAGTTGAATTCGAAAAAATAGTCGAAGTTGAGAAACTTGTCAAAGTAGAGAAAATTGTCGAAATAGAAAAAATTGTTGAAGTTGAGAAACTCATTGAAGTTGAAAAGACTGTCGAGGTTGAAAAGATAATTGAAAAGGTGGTTGAAGTTGAAAAACCATGTTTGAAATGTTTAGAATCTTGCAAAGCTTGTGAGGAGAAAGATAAAAAGATTGCTGAATTAGAGAAGATTAAAGAAGATTTACTGTCCGATGTGAAGTATGTGAAGGAGTCGTATGATGTTCTTAATAGAACAGTTGATGGTTTAAACAAGACAAACAAAGAGGTTGATGCTGCTATGACAATGATGAGCTCAACATTAATGACAAAGCAGAGCGTCATCAATGAGTATATCGAAGATTGTGCTAAGCTAAAGCAGGTGTTGGAACTTGAAAATATTGAGAGTGAAAGGATTAAACGATTACTGTTGAGTTATACTACTTGTGATCATTTGATTGATCGTGTTTATCCTACTGTTGCAGGTCTTGAAGCATTCAAAGATAAAGAGACGGAAGACACAGATGCTGGTAAGACACAAAGAGTCAAGTATAACAAGTGTCCGCCTCCAATCTATGAGAGTTATTCCCCCAGGAATCCTAACGAGGAGCGTTTAAAAAAGGCAGTCAACATCAAGTTAAAGTCTGAAATCATTGATGAATTACCAGACAATATTGATGTCACATTCACAACGTCTGACACTGATCATGAGTCTGAGTTGTTAAAGAAAGTGGTCGATCAGGTGTTGGATATGGATGAAGAGTCAAAATCGGAGTCTAAATCTGAAAGTCCGAGCTCGTCAGAAAAAATTCCGAGCTCGTCAGAAAAAAGTTCGAGTTCACTGGTTAAAAGGGTTTACAATAAAGAATTCCTGTTGTCAAAATCTAATTTGAATAACGAACCAATCAAAGTGGCATATACTTTGAATGATTCAGACAAATTATATTCTGATGAGGAATTCCCAATAAGAAGTGTAAAAACTGAGATGATAAAACAGGTTTTCAAACTGACAGAAATTAACATTTCTGAAATAAAAGATTTAAATCTTTCTGCAAAACCTAAACCTTACACTTCAAGGATTAAACAAAGAGCAAACAAGAAAATGGGTTACGGTTGTGGTTATAGTTTCCAAAAGAAACCAAACCATAATGGTAATTTCAAAAAGAAAGGTCTTGGTTTTAGTTCTTCAGAAAATTATAAAAATGAGAAAAATTATAAATCAAATACAAAATTTGTTGTAGGAGGAAGTGCTGAAGAGGAACAGAAGAAACCATTCTGGAAACAGTCAAATCAAGAGTTTCTTGCTGAAATAAAGAGGAATGTGAAGAAGTTTGCTCCAAGAGTTGACAGAAGAACCTGTTTCAAATGTCAAAAAGTTGGACATATTGCTTGGAATTGCCATGAGTCCAGTAATTCAAAACAGGGAGTTTCTTCTAACTCTGAAGTGAAAAAGAAATGTATTGATAAAACCATACAATCAACTGAGAAATCTAAAGTGTTTGAAAATTCAACTTTCGAAACTGGTGAAAGTTCAAAACGTTTTTACAAAAGAAAAGTTGATTTAAACAAACAAAGATGGGTTGTAAAATCTGAGAGTAGTTCTGACAATGAATCTGATTCCATAAAATCAGAGGAGTCGTTTGTTGAGAAAAAGGTTGTGAATTCCGTTCCAGAGGTGAATGATGAAATTTTCCTCCATTATCAAAGGAAAATCTGAAGTTAAAAGTTGGAAAGGTTGAGATTTCAAATCAATTCTTCGCTGATAAGGGAGAATTTGATGTTGAAAAGGCTTTCAACGGGAAAGTCAAACATATTTTTGGTAAGATGGTTGACAGAAAGGTAAAAACTGCAAAAGAATTTTATAAATCAAAATGTTGGTGGGATAGATGTGTACCAGAATCTCCCAAGGATGCTCAGGCTTGGGGGAAAGTTTTTCCTAACTGAAATCCTGACTTGCCGGAGCTCCCAAGTGGGTAATTGCGGAGCATAAATCAGCATCTTTCTCAAAAAATTTTAATTGGATAAGTGTGACTTGACGGAGCTTCTAGGTTGGTAAGTGTGAAGCAGGTATCGGCATTTTTCTTGAGAAATTCACTTTGGTGATATTTCGACTAACAAGTGGTTATTGGCTTGTTACTTACAAGTGGTAAATCAGGGATATTAAGTTGTACTTGATTTTCTACATGTGGTGTTTGTTTGATTGAACTTAAAATTGTTAAATTTTTCCAAGTGGTTAAACATGAACGATGTGATGAAACCCCTAACCTACAAATGGTAAAATCAACAAAATTTTTCAGGAAAAACCATTTGATTAAAACAAACTTAAGTGTTTTGAAATCAATGGGAAAATATTTTGTTGTAAGGGGGAGTTCTGATTGTTTATGCCAAGTGGATGGCGAATTGAAGTGATTCGATATCGGTTGTCAATTTTTCTTGTACAGTTTTGTTTTCAAAATTTCTTTAAATGTGTTTGAATTTTAGGGGGAGCAAGAAATTTCTGAAAATCCAAAAACATTTGAAAATTTGAAAAAGGTTAAAAACATGATAAAATGAAAAATGAGTTTTGTTATTGAAAAGAGGAAATGATAGTACATCAGTGGACTATCACAACATGCTAAAGAAATGGAAGATCAAAAATGTGATAAACGGTCTCACTGATGATATGCCAGTAGGTTTTTGCACATTTAGTAGATTGTGACGAGATATAAACATAAATTTCAAACTTGCTTATATCGTGGGTAACAACTCTAGGATATATGGGTAACCCCCGAAATCTTGTTTGAAAGGTCCCTCTTTCTGAGATACTAGGTCTTTATACTTAGTGATATCTGGGGTATTATCCCGGGACTTCTGATTTTGCGGAAGCAATGGCCTAGTCCCCGTATAATACTTTACGCTTGCTTGAAATATAGCCTACCCTCAGCATAAAAATGATGAAACATTGCAAAATGCTAATCATGCTGTTGAAAAAAAAAGATCCTCTAAAGGGGACACACCAAAAGTCGAGCCGTCATCTCTCTGCTGACTGGAAGTTCTGACCTGAGCTCTCACGGTTTCGCATTTAACCCCTCACAGATATCATCTGTGGTATACTCACCTGTAAGACTGAATATTGGGATCTGGATACGGGAGTATATTCTGAGGTGGGACACACGAATAAGTTTAAGTGCTTAAAACACTAATCTCATATCTCGAATCAGTTGAACTTTGTGTGAGAATTTAAGTGGATCAGTATACTGACAATCTAAGTGAATCGTTTAGAACTGAAAATGTTTAAAGCTTAACGGTGTTGGTGATTTGTCTCAAAAACTGATATGATCCTCTTACACAAACTCACAAAAATATTGTCTGTAAATATTTCTTTATTGCATTTTATTTCTGTTATATAAAAATCCAAAAAGATTTTCGGAGTGTTTTAGCATAAATTTTGAAAAATTCAAAAAGATTTTAGACAACTGATATTGAAAAACTAATTTTCAAAATTCCGAGTGCTGAACATGACGAACAAGGTTGGAAAGATTGTGTTTGAAAATGATATTTACAAGTGGTCATTAGATATATTAAATGCTAAATCTTTCAGATCGTTTTTTTGCGAAAGTTTAATGTTGTCAAATTGTTAAATTTGTAAATCTTATTTTGAGGTAGAGGATGTGCAGGATAACCTGGAGTACATTTCTGAAAAGAGAGCCAGGTTTTGATTCTGATCCTGTGAAAGCCAGACTACGATCCCAGCACAAGTTGAGGGGGAGTCTGTTAGAGAAAGAAAGTTTGAAGATGCAAGAGCTAGGAATTTGATCCTAAATATGCAAGAGATTGATAGATCATCATCCGAGGGGGAGATTAGCTGAAGAAAGAGTTAGAGTGTGATAAGAGCTAGATAGAGATTCTGGAAGCCCGAAGACTGATAAAGACTGAAGACGTTGAAGACTCGACACTTAAGACTCGTCAACATCCGAGGGGGAGTCTGTTGGTGCATACGTCTGTCGACTTCGTCTTGTATCGAGTCTAGTACTAAAAGTGTTAGATCAGGGTGCGTTGTACGAGAAAATAGGAGGTTTTAGGTTGTGTTTGAGTTAATTTCGTTTGAAGGACCTAATTCCGCTTGAAATGACAAGTGACATTTTCAAGCGAAATTAATCTGGTTAATTTCGCTTGAAGTGTCACACTGCCACTTTCAAGCGGAATTAAAACTCTATATAAACCTCCCAAGTGAAATCATATGTAACATTCTGATTTCCGGTGCCGAAGTGCTGCCGACGCGTCGTTTGATCTGTATTGCTGTTATAATCAATATACAAGACGTTTAATAGTGAAACAAGCTGTTTTCCAAGTCTGTTTCTTTGTTTCCGCCTCTGAAACAGACTAGAGCTCTTCTGATTGACTCGTTTGGGTCAAGAACTGATCCTACACAATTCATCATTTTGTCAATTTTTATCAAGTTTTAGGTTGAATTTGGTTCTGATTTGTTCACGGATTGATTAAGACTCAGTTTTACGTGTTATATCACAAAATCAGTTCATTTTAACTGTGGAATCTCGGTAAATTTGATGAAAAAATTTTAGAAGAATGAGTAGAAAGAAGTTGTTTTTGAAGAAATCAAGCTGAAATGATAAAAACTCTTCCTCCTGAGCTCTGATACCACTTGTAGGATCGGGAGTCGATCAAACGAGCTGTTTAGAAGAGTTCTTGATCAATATGAAAGGCGGAATCAGACGTATTGATGTCATAGCAGCTAGATTTGCACGTAGAATCACTTTAACTGTCGATTGTATTGATTTGATAGTGTTTACAGATCGTTCGACACTTCGGCAGCACTTCGTCTCCGGAATCACAAAGTTTTAAATGAAGACTTAGACTCATCTATTTATAGGAATGCCAGACCCCATGAACCAGACCCCATGAGCTGGTCCAGGTCGCACGGGCTGGCCAGAAAGCATGAACTTGTCACCTCGTGTGAGGTGGCCTAGCCACTTCGTGAGGGGTGGCTGGTTCAGGTCTGTTTCCTGTTTCTCTCGTACAACGTGTCCTGGTCTATCTATTCTAGTTACGCGACTCGATACAAGACAAAGTCAACAGACATATGCACTAACACACGTGTTCAACACGCTTCCCTTAAAACAAATTCCGAGTCTCCCAGGAGTACTCGTTTTGTTTCCCATTGTACAACAGCCGAAGCAGTATGTACTGCTGGAGCTGGAACTGGACCCGAAGAATACCTTGAGACTAGCAATAAAAAAGATCAGAAGTGTGGAGAGAAATTACATAAGCTATCGTTATTTCTGGTGTCCTCATTCTGTGGAAGTGATGCTGTATTTATACAGCCTCCGAGTCGTAACAGCCAAAAGGAATTAAAGGAGAGAATAACATTGCATTAAACTCAATTCATTTTAATTCTCAGTCAAAACCGTTGACTCGTCAGTTTCAAATGTTGAACTGTAACTGCATTGTCATTAAGTGCTGGAAGCTTCTGCGTGCACGCGCAAAAGACACACTGGTGTGTGCGCGCCCTTTTGGCTTAAGTTCATGCGCGCCACATTGCACCACATTGCGCCTCATCGCCCACGCCACGCGCGCGTGTTCGCGTGGGGCACCCTTCATGAGTACCCTTAATGTGAGCTTCCATAAAAAAATAAAGATGGAGAGTTCCCACTTAAATACTCATTTAAGTTTCATCTCTCCTCTTATGTGGGACAATGTGCCACTTTCCCTTTTATTTCAGCATTTAATGTTTCAAACACCAAACTTTGAGCATCGATATCTCATTCATCTTAGCTCCGTTCTGGATATGGTTTAGTTCGTTGCGAAGCTCTTCCAACATAGAACACAAACCCACAAATAAATATATAAAGAAACCTTAGTTTCTTATATTTATTTCGAGTCCAAAATAGGAAAAAAATCATTTTCCTATATTTATGGAAAATGCTATTTTCACAATTTTTCCAACACTATCTTCATATCGATCTTGTTGGATAAAGGCCGAAATTTGGTTATGTTGAAGATTAACAAGTTGACATTCTGTGCTAGGATTTGATGTAATATCCAAAGAGCCATTTATCCTGTTGTAACTTAAATCATTGTCAAAAGTCAAAACAATCTTATGGAGTTAATTTGATATTAGCATGTAGAAACCTTTGTAAACATTCAACAAATTGATCATATACTAACACAGTCTGTAACTAAGGAATGCAGAACAAGGCAGACGGCAGTTCTCCTTTAAGGTTAGTGTTGTGCATCTTACTGCGCGGATAACATTTGAGCATAAATAAGTCATCCATTTAGGGTGAGATATATAGACTTTTTGATCCAAATACGTTTACTTACATGGTTGTCAGATCCAGTAGAATTGAAAACCATGACGGTGCTGGTGACGGATCAAAAGTATTATTGCTTAAATCTCTGCAAATGTGTAGTAATTAACATAGAAGAAAATGAGTTCGTTAAGACCTTTTCTTTTGAACAAACTGATGCTACAATGTCTTCTTACTTACAAATAGTTCAGGAGGTTCTTGCCTCTAAGATCGGGTATAGGGCCGGTGAATTGATTGTTTGACAAGTACCTATGAAACTCAAATTATCAAACTACTTATATATTCAATATTAAAACAACACAAAACTTTGTGTTTGAGGTTGTGGAATTTACATTCCGATAGTATTGACAAGATTGATGATGCTTGGCGGGACACTGCCACTCAAAGAGTTCCTATCAAGTCGTCTGATTCAGATCAAAACAAGACATTCGATCAGTTTCCACGTAAAATGCAGATCGAATAACGCATCTGAAGTTAAAAGTTAGTAAAGCGATACTCACACAACTTGAAGAGACGTGACAAGTCCAAGAGTGGAAGGAATAGTGCCCCTAAGCTTGTTGTTATCTAACAACCTGATAGATCACGTAAAAGTTCATGTCTAGTCATCTAGTTATCGTATATGCTTTATTCTTGTATCAACCGTCAATATATTGGATCGAATGAAACATACAGATGAATCAGTGTCATGTTGGAGTTGAAGAGCCCAGGTGGGATATCACCAGAAAGCTGGTTGTCTCCTAAGTGATCTTCTGTTTACAAACTGGGCTAAGGGGAAAGAAAACAGACACTATAAACATACAAGTGCTTGGCATTAGTTTAACATATCAAGACCAGGTGTATTCTCGTTAGAAATCGGTATACTCCCTGTGAGCTTGTTACCAGTGAGATCTAACCAATCAAGATTTCTAAGCTTGCCAATTGAAGCTGGAATCGTTCCCGTGAAGTTGTTTGCATTCAGTGATCTATGCAATACCCATAGTCAAGTCAATATACTGTAAAACTCACTACTATCAATTGGTTTTATTGAGACCAAATTTAGAGGCCGCTTCAACTATTGCAAATCTTTCATATGTAATTTTTCTATCATTAAGGCTTAAAAACAATTTTTGAAACAATAATTGTGATTTCAGTCGCAAATCCGTCGCCCCCGTTTTTCTGGTCGCAAATACTTGGCCGGTCAGCATATGTCATTCTTTACAGACAGTGACGGACCCAGGAACTATTACCTGGGGGTGCGAACAAGGGTATGTCATTTTATACCTGGGAAACTGCTGTCCGTGCGCCTGTAGGAGATACGAACTTCTTCCCGGTGGAGGTAGGACTCCACCAGGGGTCTGTGTTGAGCCCTTTTCTTTTTGCGGTTGTCTTGGATGAGTTGTCCAAATTGATTCAGGAGACAGTTCCGTGGTGCATGCTTTTTGCAGACGATATCGTGTTGATTGCAGAGACTAAACAGTGCCTAAACGCGAGGATAGATGAGTGGCGAGTAGCTTTAGAGGGCAAGGGCCTAAGGATTAGTCGATCTAAGACTGAGTATCTACATTGTGATTTCAGCGGTGTAGCCTTGGATGATGAAACCCAAATCACCATTGAGGATCAATTGGTCCCGCAAGTAACTAGATTTAAGTATCTGGGGGCGTTTGTGCAAAGAGATGGTGGCATAGATAGTGATGTAACCCACCGCATACAGGCTGGTTGGTGTAGATGGAGGGCAGCCAGTGGGGTATTGTGCGATAGGAGGTTCCCAACTAAACTTAAGGGGAAATTTTACAGGGTAGCAGTTAGGCCAGCTATGCTATATGGAACAGACTGTTGGGCTATCAAGAAGACTCAAGCGCGCAAGATGGAGGTAGCAGAGATGAGGATGCTCAGGTGGATGTGTGGACACACGAGGTTAGATCGGATAAGAAATGAGGTTTTTAGGGAAAGACTAGGAGTGGCTAGTATATCAGAGAAGATTAAGGAGGGGAGATTGAGATGGTTTGGGCATGTGACGCGGAGGGAAGCGACGGCACCAGTTAGAGTAGTGGAAACTCTTAATGTGGAGGGGAGGAGAGGAAGAGGCAGACCGAAACTGACATGGGATGAGCAGATTAGACATGATTTACTAGAGTTGCACCTTTCGGAGGACATGGTCCATGATAGGACTTCGTGGAGGCGTAGGATTAGGGTTAAGGACTTCTAGAGGATATTGCAGTAAGGTCTTAGGTGCTCTTCAGGGATGTAGGTTTTTCTTATTTTTTTAAGGGACTTTTCCGGTGATTGCCTTAATATGCTATTATACCTGATGTACATTGTGTCTATGCCTAATTGATGTTGCATGCTATTATACATATTTTAAATTACATTATAATGTGCCACTCAGATCACTTTCTTAGTATGGATGAATTCCTTTTTCTTTATCATTTCTATATTCTTTGACTTGATGTGTCGGTTTGCTGTTCGTTTTCGAGCCGGGGGTCTCTCTGGAAGCAGCCTCTCTATCCATATGGATAGAGGCAAGGTCTGTCTACATCCCACCCTCCCCAGACCCTATAAATAGCTCTGCGATTTGTGGGACTTACTGGGTATGGTTGTTGTTGTTGTTGTTGTTGTAGTGGCAGACCCACCCAAGCCACCACTTGGGCACGCCACTATGTAAGGATCAGTTTGAGTTCATCCAAAATATATTCTGTCCCATTCATTTATTAGATTTCAAAATATATGTTATTACTACAATAATATTAGTTTTTGAATGAAGGAGAGTTATGATAACCCTCTTCATTCATTTAAACTTCATTTTATGATTATCTATTTTTTTTTTTTTGCATAATGGAAATAAAACACAACCACACTTCCTCAATTCAATTATTTGGCATGTGGGTCTTGGGTTAATTAATAATGTATAGAGGAAATTTCTTACAAAGAGGTAAGACTTTCAAGGTATCCAATGGCGTCTGAAATACGACCAGTGAAACCGCATCCAACCAGGGTTCTGAAAATACAATATAAGTACGTAACAAACTGCATCCAATGGTGTCTCGAATCGGACCAGTGAAATCACTTACAATTCTGTTAGTCTTTTCAAATTTTGGACTTCCGAAGGGAGTGAACCGACCAATTCTTTATTGTACGGCAGATCTCTACATACCAAAACAATTCTTAAAGATTTCCTAAAAGTAAACCATCAAAACTACTATAGATAAATAACCGGACTAAAATGTACGAACAATAAAGTAGTTACTTCCACCAAAGCGGGACATAATAAATATCCGGCCTCCATACAGGATGCACATCAAAAGGTGCGTCCAGGATGAATGACGTCATCCAACAAGCAAGTATAAATACCCTTCTCCAAGTACACTTCAAGACGATTTTCTCTGAACCTTTGTCCTATTTTTCTCTCTCTACTTTCTCTCTCCAAACAAACACTTATCCTCACGCCGGAGGGTGGTCACAGAGTGACCCTCCCACCTCTGCGACGAGCCTAATGGTTTGCTGCTTGTGCAGGACCAATTCTTTTGCAGGTTTAAAGATCTGATCAAGCTTGGCAAGTTGCCGACCCAGTTTCTGGATCTTCAACTACCATAAATAAACAAGTTAGGACTTACAGAATCTGCAATTCGGTAAACTGCCAGATGTGTCCAGAGATCTCACCCATCAATTGCATGCTTGCCAAGGTGCTGAAATGTTACATAACATTAACATAATCGCGCTTTTGCTACTAAAACACTCGCTTGTAAATGTAAACATCGCAGTCACAAATCGATCAAAAGACTCACATTCTGGTCACACGACCATTTGTACAGCTGATGCCATCCCAACTGCCATCACACGAATCGGAATTATGATCCCAGCTGGGTGGTGTATTCTTCCAATCATCCTTGAGAGCCCGAAGAAATACAACTAAGAGATACGAGTATAACAAGATATTCATTCGCATGTAGAAAAAAATTTGTAAACCCAACAATAGTAGAAGAACTAAACTTACCATCATCATCATCATCATCATCATCATCATCATCCTGAGCTGATATTACCGAAATGATTATGCATATGACTGAAAGGATTTTCCTAGTTTTTGGACCCATCATTATGGTGCAGTTCCATTTTGTTGAGTAAGAAGTAACGAAGATTGTTGGAGCACATTGATGTCGTTTTGTTATGCCATTTGTGGAGTGATCATAGCCGCCATTTCGGCGTTTTGGGTAGTGTCACGATGAGGAGACATTCTAAAAGAGAATGAAATATGAGAGAAAAACGAGTGAGATTGAGATAGGATAGTCAAAAAGAAATGTTAATATATCGACGAAACATGAGGATTGTAATCATCTATTCGTTACATAAAACGAATAAACGACACAATGATTAATCAAAGTAAATGGGTCTTTTTAATGTATTGCGAAGACATGCTTTATCCTATAAGTGGACACTTACCCCCAAGAGTTCCTAGGTAAGAGTGACTGGTCCGATTAAGTGGATTTGTACAAACACTCTAGCCTTAGACAGAAAACTCAGGGTACAGGCGTCCACCCTTCCAGATTACACGTGTTCACATTATTAAAACCCAAACTTTGATGAGTTTCGAAAACTTTTTAAGGCTTAAAGCCTAAAAATAAATCACCTAAGGATAAATGATGATTTATTGTAAAACTTTGGAGATTTGACTTCTATGAGTGGATTATGACTTTGAATTGTTTTGGTAATCACCTAAGGATAGGTGATGGTTTTATATATCTGTTGCACTAAGAATCTAGAAGCGAGTTACCACACGTTTGTGTCCTAGGAAGGTTATAGCCTAGGTCAAAAGCATTACTAATAACCTAATGCTCTATAACCATGGCTCTGATACCAATCTGTAACACCCTGACAATGTATAAAACAACCCGCGGGGGAAATGTCGAGGAGTCACGTTACAAATTGTTTCAAACACATGGTACTTAAATTTTGTTTTATTGATTAGATAAATTACATTGTCTTGGAACATAAACAATTGTATTTAGATTTTAAGGTAAAAATAAGGCCCTTGTCCATCCTATGTGTAGCATGCTTTTGCAATCATCATTCATACCTGAAACATATGTGAAAATACTGTCAATAATGAATGCTTGTGAGTAACATAGGTTTTGTGGTCAAGTTCATGGCTTTGAATTTGTATTGCAGTACCTTGTCCGACTACGAGAGTCGATGAGTGAAAACCTTGAAATCAAATGTGTATTAAATGTGTTTGGTATTGCAACATGTTTAACCAACTATAAAAGTTGGTATGTTTAAAAGAAAACCTTGTAACCATGAAACTTGACAAAAATGTTTCTTTTGTAAAACCGTGTAAGTAACCAAAGAATTTTCTTGTAAATTGTATGGTATATATATATATATATATATATATATATATATATATATATATATATATATAGGATTAGGTTCAAACGTGAACATTTTCTCTAGCGTGAACTGCGTGAACTGATCTGGGCCCTTGATTTTGTAGATGATAGATCTTAGATCAATGGCACAATTGTAATTAAAGGTATAATAAATTTAATTTAAATTTTAATCTAAAGGGTACAATAGGGAACTTTCATATTAAAGATATGGAAACTAATTCATTTGTAATCCCCTAAAATCTCTATATCAGTTTCAAAACACTCAAAACAAGATTCCCTCACCCACCACCTCACCCGATCTCTCCCTATTATCTGCATATGGCCGGATTTCCGGCGACTGCCGGCTGTGTTTTCCAGCGAAAGACCCCCCCACCCTCTCGTTTCTACTCCGACGCCACACAAGACCGGTGACCGGTTTAACCAGTAGAGCCGCCGCTCACGACGGCGCACGGCGACAGTCGGAGGGAGAGGAAGAGAGACGGTGGCTGTGGAGGTGGTTAAGACAGAGACGGAAGCGTCGCCGCTCACCATGTTTTCCGGCGACAGAGACGGAAGCGACAAAGGCGGTGGTAAGTATCTATCGATCCCTTATTAACTTGTAATCAACTTCTTCTTCTTCGTCAGTTCGGATGTAGGGATAGTTAACTTCTGAGTTATGATTCCTATTTGTGTATCAATGATGGAATTAAAGCTTCTGTTTTTTTGCAATAAAAAACAAAATTGAAGAGTTTAGCCGGTGATAGTCTTTTGGTTAAATTTTGAGTGATTGATTTTGTGATTTAAAAAAAAAGAGAGAGAGAAAAGAAGGTCAAACAGATATCTACACAAAATGTATTAGTGTTATCGATCACCAACTTGATATATTAAAGCTTTTTCATTAAACCATTGGTAATTTAAGATAGATTTTTAGCTTTATCATACGAATCACCGACTATGACATGGTTCAATGTAATTGTTTGCATTAAAAAAATAAAATCTTCCATCTTGATGTCAGGTTTGCTTTAAAAAGATAAATATGACAAGTCCCGATCTTCCCCTGCTCTTCTCCGGCGAAACAGCGAAACTCCCGATCTGATGTTTATCACCGGTTGATCTGATGTTTATCGCCAGCCGATCTGATGTTTATCGCTACTGACCAGGTATGAAGTTTGTAAATTTTTATTGTTTTTGATGTTTGAAAGTTATTATTGTTATTATTTGATTGAGGTTCTGATGATTTTTTATGAGTTTGATTATTGAGAAAAAAAGTTTGCAATTTTTCATTGTTTTGATGTTGAAAATTATTATTGTTTGATTGAGAATTTGAAGATTGTTATGAGGTTCTGAAGGTTGTTGTTAATGCAATGTACACACGTGTATTTTTTTTTTATTTTTGCTCTGTTCTTAAGGCGCTGTACACATGTGTATTCTAATTTTGCTTGTTTTTAAGGCGTTGTACACATGTGTATTTTGATTTTGCTCTGGTTTTAAGGCGCTGTACACATGTGTATTATGGTTTTGCTATGTTTTTAAGGTGCTGTACAAATGTGTATTCTGATTTTGCTCTGTTTTTAATGCGATGTACACATGTGTATAGCGTCTGTTTTTGTGATATCTCATATTTTTTTGTGTATTAAATGTGTAAAGTTGTTGATGCACCCTTGTGAATTATGCAACGTACTAATTGCTGAGTTTTTTGTGTTATTATAGGAGACGTCGTAAATGAGAAAAGTGGAGATGGAAGGTCGATAAGGATGATTCACGTATGTTTGTTTGCTTGGTCGATAAGGATGATTCAGCAAACAACGCGGCGAATAGTTGTAAAAGACTTTTTTTATTTTTCCGATTATGTTGCGTTTATTGTTTTCACGAAACTGGAACTTGTAATTGTATGTTTCTTTTGGTTTGGCAAACATTATGTAACTTGTTATTTGCTTAATATAAACTACTTTTACAGGTTTTGTTTATATGTATGTATTATGTAGCTAATTACACATATGTACCATGCTGAGTACACATGTGTACTGTTGAAATATCCAAGTACACATGTGTATACCGTTAAAATATGAAGGTTACGTGGATCTTAAAAATCATAATCCGAATTCCGGTGGTGAAATTTGAAAAAATAAAAATGAAATAAAAGATATTGTGGATAATGAATTTAAAATAGGAAAGATGTAACTTAATTCAATTATTAAAATAATGATTTAAATCTAATTTTTTATATAATTACAATCATACCCTTAACAACTAAAAAGGAAATCAATGGTCCAGATCAGTTCACGCAGTTCACGCTTGGGAGGTTGTTCACGCTGGAACCCTACCCTATATATATATATATAGTGTGAGGTTCATTGGGGAACACTAAAAAATGGGGAACAGTGGGGAACCGACCCAAACGAACTCTGATTGGACTCATTCCAGCGGCGTTGGAACCGTCTCGCCGAACCCTAACTAGGATCTCTTAACCCTAAACCCTAAATCATAACCCCTAAACCCTAAATATATTAGGGTTTGGCTTTTAGGGTTTAGCTTTAGGGTTTAGCCTTAGGGTTTAGCTTTAGGGTTTAGCCTTAGGGTTTAGCTTTAGGGTTTAGCTTTAGGGTTTAGGGTTTAGCTTTAGGGTTTAGGGTTTAGCTATAGGGTTTAGCTTTAGGTTTAGCCTTTAGGGTTTAGCTTTTTGGGTTTATAGTTTAGATTTTACGGTTTAGCTTAGGTTTTAGCCTTATTTTTTAGCTTTAGGGTTTAGAGTTTAGGAGTTAGGGTTTAGGGTTAAGAGATCTTAGTTAGGGTTCGACGAGCTGGTTCCAACGCCGTTGGAATGAATCCAATCGGAGTTCGTTTGAGCCGGTTCCCCGCTGTTCCCCACTTTTTTAGTGTTCCCCAATGAACCTTCCCCTATATATATATATATATATATATATATATATATATATAAGTATTTGAAAACCCATTGTCATGTTTTGTATAAACCAATGGTCATGTATGTGTAAACCAATTGTCATGTATAGTTCGTCGGTCAAACCACCAAAGGGTTTGTCCATAGTTCCATTGAGATAAGTCCCTGGTTGTATGAGTCACAAATAAAATGTATCTTTATGGCAATGTGCTTAGTTTTTGAAAACTACACATGATTTTTTACTATTTGGATTGCTGCATCATTGTCACAATAAATGGGAGTAATTCAAACCGTAATCCACCAGTTGGTGTTAGATCCATATCACCTGTGAACAGCAGGCCGAAGCAGCCACATATTCAGCCTCTGCAGTTGACAGCGACACAGTCAGTTGCTTCTTACTGATATGCACCAAATGCAACATATAAATTATATCAAATAAGGTATAAAAACAACCCTTTTAGTACTAATGTTGGAAAAAGTGCGTTTCTTTGTATACTTTTGATTTTCAGGATTAAAATAGCTTAAACGTACAAAAGGAACAAATTAACGACAAAGACCAGCATAAATACGAAAGAAGAAAGTTGATACAATATACCAACCCTCCAAGCTTCACCACAAGACCAAGAATAACAAACAAGAAGCCAAGCATGGGTCATGCCCCACCAAAGATTCCATGAAGAAGAAGACAAACAGAAGCAGACAAGGGACACGAGGCAGTGTCTCATGGACACGAGGCCGTGTCTCATGGACACAAGTGATGGTCAACTCTCAGATTTGCAAATCTTGGATCGTACAACAAGTACAATGGCCACGGGGCCGTGCTGTTAACACACGGGGCCGTGTGAGCATCTGGACTGACCAGCTCATTAAATGAAGACAGAGAAGGATAAGGGCACGGGGCCGTATAAACCTTCTGTTTTCAGCTATAAATAGAGGCGCTTGGTTCACTTGCAACTCATACCTTGGCAAATCACTTCTCTCACACCTGCCACCACTCCACCACCAAAATACCACCATCATCCACCACATTCATCCATCATCCATCCTTAGAGTGTGTTTAGTTGTCTCGGGGATCCAAGATAGATCGTAAGAGTTTTTGTCAAACAAAGGTCATGCTTGGCTAATCTCTTACATCACTTGGTGAAGACAAATCATTTATGTATTACTTTTGATTTCCAAGCTTTGGTAAACTTTTTAATTGGGTATGTATTAATGAATTTAATAACTAGTTTTTTATATTGAAAGTGAACTTTATTCTATAACCTCTTCATGTTTTGTTGATTCACTCATTAGTGTCTTTACGGTCTATATAAAACACGTTAACTGCCTGGAAGAGGGTTAGAAAGGTGGTATCGGTAAAGATCTTGTCTCGTTCAGTGTATAGATCCTGCGAGGACTTGATTCAAGCTTATTAGGACTTTCTTTGAGGGAGATAGCATCAAATCGGGGGAAGTAAGAACGGCTTGAATCTCTTATAAATAAACTACTATTAAAACTTTAAACCGACCTTGCGGGACTGTATCCCTGCTGACTCAGACCAACACGGCTAAGGGTAGCATTGGCTCCAAAAGAGGGACATGCCACATTTTGCATTTTGCATTAATAACTTACTTAATAACCTTTTAATATTCCGGCCTTGCGGGATTGTATCCCTTTGGACTCAGACCAGTATGGCTGAGGGTAGCGTTGCCTCCAAAAGAGGGACATGCCACTATAACTAAGATAATTTCTTAAAAAAACCTAAAGTGCGAAAATCATCAAAGGATACATAAATGATGAGTCGGAACCAAGTGATTCTGTGACAACCCGTACTCTCATCGTCGAGAGAAGGGTATTTTAGTGATATTCATTATATTATTATTATTATTATTATTATTATTTTTTACTGAATAATAATAACACGCAACGAGAGATTTACTTATTTAATTACTTACCATTATGTATTTAAGTGTTAGGATAAGCGGGTCGATCAGTTAAATGAGACACCCGATATATTACGGATCCATACACACGAGCCCAAACCCAACCCAACCCAATTCACCTAAACCCCTATACACCCTACCCTATTAATATATCCCAAACCCCCACTTAATATTCTTTAAAAACCTTAGAGCATTCACATCCAAATAACTAAATTATGTATGTGGTGTTTTTAAAATATAAAGAGTATAAAAAGTGGTTGTGAGTGGAGGAGAGAGAAAATGTTACTTTTTATCTGTATATTTGGGGGGACACTGTTCACCCCCTATAATTTTTTAATATATTTTGAAAGTGATTGTGAGTGGAAGAGAGAGAAAAGATAATGATAAAGGTATAAAAAATATTATTTAATTGAAAATGAGAGAGAAAATGTAGTATTTTTTAGTGTAATTTAGAGTGAAAATATGGTGGATTAAATGTGAATGCTTTTAAAACCCCTTTATGTATACTATAGCCGCACAACACCAAACATCCCTCTTCTTTCTCTTGTTTCCACCGGCGACCGAAGATCGGATTCTGGCCGGCAATCCGGCTCTGATTTCTCCGGTAGTCGCACACCACATTCACCAACACCCTTCCTTCCACTATGACACCCCAACCCCCTCTATCTGCCGATTGAACAGCCGGCCACCACCGGATGGTGGTGGCGTACGGCGGCGACGACACAGAGGAGAGAGAGAGAGAGTAAGCGAGAAGAGAGGGAGAGTCCGCCGTCAGTCCGACGAGCATCGATGACGGCTCCGGTGATGTATTCTCCTGCCGTTTCTTTCATCGAGATGATATGGGATAATGATGATGATGTCCCGTTTTCCGGAGACGACGATGATGACACGCAGGTAAAGATGATGGTGGTTGGACGGTGATGGCCGGCAGCGGCGGCGCTTAGCTATGGTAATCAGGCGGCTATGACCAAAAACTCCGTCGATTGATGTTGGGATGACGAAGATAGTGGCAGCAGAGAAGCTCACCGGCAGCAGCAGCCGCCGGAGCTCCGGCTCGTGCACAGTGGCCGTGGCAGCAGGCATTCCCCTCTGTCTCGAAACTTTAGGTCAGTTTTTACCCCTCTGTGTTTGTTTACTCTTGGTCAGTGTATATTGAAAGATAATAGGAGCTGCGATGATTAACTGTTATAGTGTTTTTTAAAATGGCCAAAATGAAATTGATAAGCTGCTTTTTTATTATGTCATGGTTGTATGAATGTTTAATTGGGAATTTGAATATGAATGTTTATTTGTTAACTGTCTAGCATATATAAGAATTAAAAGTATATGATGATTCTTGGTTTGGAGTATAGATGCAAACTGATTAATGAAAACTGATGGTTATCTTGGGGCTGAATGTTTGTTTCAAGTTCATTATGATTTTTGACTTAAGAAACTGTTAGTTATGTTTTACGCCTACATTTGTTAATTTAGAGGGTTAGGGATTTGATTGATAATGGTATAATGATGAACGAAAACCATGTTTTGCATAACATTTGGGTTGACGAATTATGTTTATAATTTGCATTGTATGTTGGTAAAATATGATATTAAGGTTCATGAGAATATAGGTAAAAATTGGTGTTTTGTCTGATGATTGTGCATATTTGTTGATGCATGATGATTACAAGTTAAATGATCCTGATAAACATAATGATTGGTTGATAAATCTGTGAATTGTTGTTATGATGATTATGATTGTTATCACTTAAGTAGTGTACAACATTTAATGCACAGCGTACAACACCATCTCTGCATGACCGCACACATGAGGAGGCCGCACACCCTCATGTGTGTCGCACAGTCTTATTGGACCAAAAAAGGGTGTTGGGCCGCACACTCTTAGTGGGCCGCACAGTTCCTTTTGGGCCTTATCTATTAGTGGGCCGCACGGTCCCTTTGGTCCTCACCTATTAGTGGACTGCACACTTATTTAATTAAGTCGCACACTACATTTGCACACTCCATCTGTCGTACAAAGCATGACTGCACACTTGTCAGAGATCGCACACTCTCGTGTGGACCGCACACTGATAAGTGGGCCACACACTTCAACTCGGGCCTTATCCTTAGTGGGCCGCACACTAGTAATGGCCCATGTTTTACTTGTTTAATCACACACTTATACGATACATTTGAATTATGATAATCTGTGTTGATAATTATGAACATGTATACATGTTAGTATAATGTACAAAAGTTAATATTTATACACTACTTGATAAATACATGTTAGATACGTGTCGCTTATACGTGATTACTTGTTTACCGTCCTAACAAGTGGTAACCATAATCGGATGTGGTTGACCAACTTAGGACAAATGCTTTATCTACCGAGCAAAGCAAAGGTGAGTTCACAACTTTTTACTTAAAGCATGTGTTCCCGGTGGTTGGGAAACAGAACGAAAAACACTCTCCCTGGTTTGGGATTGCTTACTATTCCTGATTTGGAATACCCTGAACGGTACAAACAACACTTTCCCTGGTTTAGGACTGCTTACTATCTCCTTGTGTGGGATACGGGTAACATTATCTCCTTGTGTGGGATACGGGTAACATTATCTCCTTGTGTGGGAAACGGGTAACATTTTCCCCTTGTGTGGGACGTTCAATTAATTACTCTTTATATTAGATTCAACAAGTGTACTAAACAAAACTCTATCACGAAGTCCCCACCTTAGAGTACCGATTAGTCTCCTGGCCTGGCGAACGAGATATTAGTTAAATAGCGCTATTTAGGTTTCACTAACCTCACACCGTGCCTTGAGTGGACGGGCATGAACTAATAGTCCTCGGCAACCGTTGATGATGATAGACATTGACAAACGAGGCATCAACAACACAAGTGCGATAGTTTCGGTATATCATGTCACACCCCAACCGATGGCGGAATCATCGGGGCACGGCACTAGGCGAATCAGATTGCTCAGGAGAATCCATAACAACTATTTTGCGACAATATTTAATGCGTTCATCATCCCATACTAATAAACAAATATAATCACATAAGTTATCACAGATTTCATATTCTCTAGAACAATACAAATCCGACAACCTAGATTTTAGTTGAGTTTCTAGACTTCCTAGCTTGATTTGAGATAGCCTGCGATTAAACCTGCAACATACGTCAAAATAACGTCAATACAAAAATATTGGCGAGTATACAGGTTTGAGATGTAATAGCGTATTAGATAAAAATGCTGTGAATTTCCTACACACATAAACGGGATACACGACATATATACTCACAAAACAAATACTACTAGCTAAGTCCTCGAGCTGCGATGGTGATTGCTAACTAGACCCCGTCGGGTGCAAGAGTACTATACTAGTCATAATGGGACGTCGCGAGTATAAGTCCTAGCATGTATGTAACTAGCATCACGTATAACTATGCATGACAGTCATTCGCATGTGATAAATAGTTTAAGCATTTGATGTGTTGTGATTTGATAGAAACGTATGTTACACCCAAAAGTGAGGTAGGCAAAAAGGGTTCAAGTATACTCACAGTGTGCGTTTAAATAAATAAACACAATCTGGATTGGATTGAATGAGAGCGTGATGTAATAGACTGTGAACAGTAGCATAAGTCGTTGAGTTGCGTGTAATAGCGTGTCGGTGAGATGTTGGTTCGAAGAGTAGTTCGATCGAATGACCCTTCGTTCGAATGGTCATCCGATCGGATGACCATTCGGTCGGATGGTCATTCGATTGGAATTATGTTTGAATTGTTGAGAGACAAGTCACTCTAACGGATAGCCATTCGATCGGATGGTCATCCGATCGGATGGCCATTCGAGTGAATGTCCTGTTGTTTGAAAACTTTTGAAGTTTTTGTTGTAGTATAAGTTAAGTCCTTCGATTGGATGGCCATCCATACGGATTGCCATTCGATCGGGGGGTCATTCGAATGAGGGTCACAAGATTACAACTCCTGGCCAAATTGTCATCCGATCGGATGGTCATTCGCTGGGACTGGTCATCTTGGAATTTGGTTAAGTGTTGAATGCTCACAAAGCAAGCCACCTGATCGGATGGTCGTTCGATCGGATGGCAATCCGATCGGACGGCTATTCGCTCGGTAACCTGTTTTGCTGAAAATTTGTAAAATTTGTTTAGTAAGTTCTGCGTTTGGATCGAGACGGTATGATGACGTGCTAAACTACGGAACACCACCAATTCCAAGCCGTCCGATCGGATGGGAATCACCCCGTCCGATCAGTTAACTGTTCTTAGCGGTTGTTCATGTTTAACCCGTGAATCGGTCGTCTCTTCGTTAGGAATCCATTCTCAGTCCGGGTTTTCACCAGAGAACCCGAACAAGTCCAGATTCCAACGGTTTTGAGTGAAAAGTGAAGAAAATGGAAGAAAAGTTTGAAACACTCGAAAGTTGTTTAGATTTAGGTGAAAATAATGTTTAAACTTTGTAGAAATCACTTAGATCTAAGTTGTTCTTGGTGGAATGAAGTCACACCGTGAAGTTCATAAGAACTCCATGATGACATCATCCTAGAACACCTCAAATCCGATGATTTCACGGTTAAAAGTTAAGATTCAAAGGAGAAAATGATGAAGAAGTGAGTGTGGATCATAGAAGTACAAGATTTAGGGAAGAAACTTACAAGAATCGCGAGAAATCGAAGAAAAAGTGGGCTGGAGGCGCTGGTCGAACGAGAGAGATGTCACATCACTGTTTATGATGTGACAGGAGGTATTTATAGGATTTCAAAAGAGGAAAGGGCGCACCATGTAACGGATCAGATGATAATCCGAGGATGGCCATTCGATCGAATGGTCATTCGATCGAAGTGGCTCGGTGAGTTAGGTTTCGATGTTTCGGTTCGTGCGTTGAGCGTTGCGATAGTTTTGTTCACACATATACATATATATTTATTATAATTAATCATCGAAGGTCGTATGTACGTATTCATATTTCCTAGTTTGCGTTGCATTCTGCCACGATGATCGACGGGGTACTACTCGCTCGTATTGCCATCATCGTCACGATGACCGATGGGGTAGTACTCACGCGTAATGTCATCATTAGCGTTAAGGTTTGCGTTGTGATGTGATGTAATATGTGATGTGTTATGCGAAAATAGCGTAGTATGCGATATAGTTACATTATGATCTGAATCTCTGGTGCTAGGCGTAACGAGTATAGCGAAAGTAACAATGCACGGAAATGTGGGTTGTTACAGTCTCCCCTGCTTTAGGAAATTTCGTCCCGAAATTAATCCAACCGGTTGACTTATGAGAGTTGTCCCGTATAAGTAGCGATACAGCGAGTTAATCGACTGATTGTTGACAAGCGTGAGCAACTCGAGTAAGGGAGAGAAAGATCGATTGCGATAGCGAAAAAAAACGACGTGCTGACAAAGTAGTATCCCACGAATTGGCGTTTCAAAAGCATTTCTAGTCTCGAAGAGTTTTTAAAGTCGTTGCAGATAGATTTTAAGAAGAAAACTTGAAAATTTTCTTATAACGTAAAGTCAAACTGAGTCGATGTTAACCAACGTTGTAAGAAAAGTTTGTTTTAGACATTTAAAAAGGAATTTGGAAGGAAAACTCGGTTTAAGAAGACTCTCTCATGACATGGTTCAAGCTGAACTCGATGTTGAACCAACGTCTTAAGAAAGATTTCTGTATTAAGATTAAAAAAGGTTTTGAGGAAAAACTGGACTTATGAAAACTTCCCTTGGGAATGGAGTTAAGCTGAGTTGTTGTTACCTCCATGTTGTGAGGAAATTTTCACTTATCCATCGGTTTTAATTACAAATTCTCATTTATTTTCAAAACAATAATAAACAAGTTTTAACAAAAGGTAATAATCATCGAACCCCACTTGGCACTTTCCCACAAAAGATTGTTAATATGGTTAAAACACTTATATATAGGAAGTACCAGCGGCGTATCCACCATGTTTTGCCCATATTACTTCCGTTTCGTGAGGCGGTGTCATGTGTGCCGATATGACAAAGATAGAATTTCGTCTCCTTGGCTCAAGCGATGACAAGTCAGACCGAGTCGAAGATAGAATTGAATAGATTAAGCGGCGAGATTGATTGCGAACATAGCGATGACGGCGCGTGCAAGTAGCTTGATGACACGAAACATCTAAGTAGCGTGTCTTGTTAGGCGACGAGCGATAAGTGATAAGCGAATAGTGCGATTTCGATTAGATTCCACATTAAATTCCACATGGCATGTTTCCACGAGAGTTTGCTAACATGGCAAAAACACTTATATATAGGAAGTACCAGCGGCGTATCCACCATGTTTTGACCATATTAGTTTTGTCCTGTGAAGTGATGTCATGCATACCAGTACAACACAGATTGCGATGAGTATCAGGCGATGAGCGGATAACGAGTAAGCGATACGTGATAAGCGATGCGCGAGTAATGCGATTCGATTAGTCTCAACAATTTGACAAATTTAACCAACATTAAGCCCCACATGGCATCTTTCCACAAAAGTTTGCTAATATGGCTAAAACACTTATATATAGAAAGTACCAGCGGCGTATCCACCATGTTTTGAACATATTAGATCCGTTTCGTGAATTGATGTCATGTGTGCCAACATAACACAGGTAGCGATAAGCGTTAGAAGCGACAAGCAATGCGAGTATCGAAGGAATGAGATTAATAGATGCGTTAAGCGTTAAGGCGTTTAAGCGTTGCGAGAGCGATGTGCGTTAGATTCCAGACTTACTACCAGTCTTGCGTCGATGCAATAACCCTGCTGGGGTAGACTTCCCAAAGTCCATCGATGAGGTGATTGCATTGCGTTCGCAGACTTACGAAAAGTCTCGCGATGATGCGATTTAATTGTTATGCCTTGCGAATGTATTTAGCGTGTCGAAAATAATCTCAATAGTATAGGTCTAAATAACGTTCAACTCCAAGTGGCACTTTCTTCACGAAACTTCAGTAGTATGATAAAACACACCTTGCTTGACCCCTACTACTTACATCCCGTGAATAAATGTCACCCTTTGTCGACATGGTCAAGATGCTTATATATAGGAAGTACCAGTGGCATATCCACCATGCTCGACCAAGCCTTTAACGTTATGGCACCATTAGAATTCACTACGATCTCCGTGCACTGACCAAAATAATCCCGTGTGCACCTGTGATTAGTAGTTCCTTGCACGTTTATCGTACCTTGTTCTAAGAGTGGAGTGAGGGTAAAACACATTACATTGTGATATAGTATATAGCACGTGTGTGGTTCTAGACTAAGTGCGAATACGAGAGAGAAATCGACAACGAGGGTCGGCGTTGCGCATAGCGGCAACATCGAATAATAGAATAGGTTCAACACAAGAAAGTTAACGTCGAAAATTGTATCATTACAACATTATTCTACGCCTGCTTGATGTTGAAGACTTTTGCTGGAACTGCGGTTGTTGTACTCAAGTTCGCGGTTCTGTGCGGCAGTTGCGGGTGAAGTGACCGTAACAGTTGCAATTGTTGCAATAGCGACAGTCAGCTCCAATTGGGTGATGATAGGTACACGTGTAACATTGGGGTTGAGCCCCGGTGTAGGCACGTTTTGGTAGGAACGGAACTGCTTGGAGAGGTTCGGGTTGCAGCAGTTCAGTTGTTGAAGAGTTTGGGCTTGAGATCCTTCGTTTGTGGCTTGGTTTGTCTGTATTCTGCGATGATGTGTCGTCGTCATCAGATGCATATGTGGTGTCATCAGATGAGTCAGTAGCTTCCTCCGATGTCACACCCCGACCATGTAGAACATAAAATCATGGTGGAAACGTCGGGGAGTGTTTGTAACAGAAATATTGTTCCACAACCATGGCAATTAAAGTTACATTTTATTTATCAAACAAGAGTGTTACATTGTCTTTAAACATGAAACCAAGAGTACATAACATAATTAAACTAAGTCTATCTTTGTTTTATGTCTCTAAGGCACAGGTCCGCCCTAATGTCACGATCATCATCCTAAGCGACAACTCCTGAAAACACATGTGAAAATAGGTACGTCAGCATAAAAATGCCTGTGAGATACATAGATTTAGTGAAAAATAGGATTCATGACTTGGGTTTTAAAAGATAGGTTTAAAAGTAGCCATGAATCTTGTTAAGTGCTTTCTTTTATAAATCGTATGAAAACTCGATAAGAAATCAGACTATATAAAAGAATGGTGTATGGTTAATAAAATAACCGAGTAAAATGAGTTGGATAAAATAAACTGTTTTGTAAGACAATGTCTTGTGAAAAATAAGTTGTTTATGTAAAATGTAATATGTCAAATATTGAAATGATTTAAGTAACGCTACGACATGTAATATCATACAAGTACTTATATATAGGAAGTACCAGCGGCGTATCCACCATGCTTGTATCATATTACACACGCCTCGTTACTCAAATCACTTACCCAAACCAACCATCATTGTAACTTGTTCATGTATAAATCAATTGTCAAGTGTTATTGTGTAAACCATATCAAAATGTCTATGTCTAATGTAAATCACTAAATGTGTATATCAATGCCAAAATGTCTATGTCAAATGTCAATTATGTAATATGTAACCAAAATGTCATGTATGGAAAGTGAAATATGTATCAACTAACCATAGGTAAAAATGCATAAAGCAATGTATTGAAGTAAAACGTGGTTTAAATCAACGTTATGTTTTGTGGAAATGCATGCTATACTGAATACAAACATTTATGCGGTATTGTTATAATGCATACATTCAAGCCTTGTGACTGTGGTGATAGACCTTTAAACAAATTAAAGGTTTATCTGTGTTATGTTTATCGAATTCGGTCATTCCTTCCATCTAAACATACCTAGGATGTTAGGAACGGGAGTTGTCAATTCCTATGGTACCACTACCTACTAACGAATGGCGTGATCAATGTTAATGAATGTATATTGTCCCATTTGAACAAACCAAATGTCATACCAAAATGTAAGCATGTGATGAATAACAAATGTACTAAGTATGCTCACAATGGACATACATAGCATAAAATGTAATGTAAAACAATGTACTAAGTATGCACACAATGGACATACCTAGCATGAAATGTAATGTAAAACGTTGTACTAAGTATGCACATGATGGACATACATAGCAAGACAATGTAATGTAAATCATGTACTATAATTGTACTAATGAACATAGCAAGTATATGATGTGAAAACATGGAAAACATGAAAGTAACAAGTAGGCACATGTGTTTCACCCCAAAACAGTTTGAAAACAGTAAAAGAGGGGTCTATGTACTCACTTGAGATTGCTTAGTAGTCCTTGAATAATAACCAAACAATGCTAGAGATCACGGAAATCAACTGACACCTAATATAGGTAACTATGTTAATAAACCGGACCTAAATCGGAGGATCGGATAGAATGAGGGTTCGTAAACCAAACGAGTATAAGAACTCATGTAGTATGGTTCAACAAAGCCTACATTCTAAAATGAAACTTAACCTAAGTGCTTACGACCCATTACGACCCGTTTAGGTAGCTTATGCTACTTTAACGCGTCGTTCACGTGAAACATGTCTAATATTGTTACCAAATCAGTTTAGATATCAAAAGTTATGTTACATATACTTAATATGAATTTTGGCGTAAAAAGGGCATTTTGGTCATTTACCTAAGGCATATATACTATCTATCATACAACTACTCAAAGGATGTGACCATAAGGTATAACCTCGGAAGGTTATTCCCTATACAACTATGGTCACCTAATATGTTTGATCGGATCCTAATGATCGACCAACTGGGTCGGGTTCGAAAGTATAAGCGATTGTTTAGATCGCTTACCTTACGACCCTATATAAGCACTAAACTAAAAGTGACGAGCTAAGCATGTTAAAACATGCTTAACTAAGTTTAGAAATCAGGTTTGGTATCAAAACAAACGGTTTTGATACCCAAGAGTAGTTTGGTTACAAAATACGCAAGAATGCGCATTTTGGCTGAAACTACGACTCCTCACTGAGCTAAGATAACGTGGTAATCAGTAGGTATAGTCACTAGGGACTATAACCATCGTGATTACGCTCACGTTATGAAGTTCAAACGAACTTCGCATTGACCATAAACTTGGTCAACGCAGAAAGTCAAACAAAGTACGACTTTAATGCTAAAAGAGTAAAAGAACGAAGGAACACTTACAAAGGGTCCAAGAACGGAAGTTTTGAATCCGAATACTCTCAGGTATGAAGTGTTAAACACAACAACTTAGAGAGCAAATTCAGATTTCAAAGGTGTGGGTTTTTGGGGTTGAGATCATGGGGTATTTATAGGATTTCTTGAGCCGTTAAGATCGTTTATCGTAAACTGTGCTTCAATCTCATCCCTACATTTGTTGAAATGCTAAGGTATGTCAAATTGGCCCCCCATTATCAGGACGAGGCAAGTGCAAAAGGGTTAGGGAGTGCTTAACAGCTGTTTAGAAGTTTCTGATGTGCTGGGAGTCCCTTACGGACCGTAAGGTTGAGGGCTTACGGTCCGTAAGCCATCAAGTTTGCTGAAATGACAGTTTTAGTCCCTGCAGCCCTAAAACTTGGTTTTCGATGCATTTTTGACACGTTTAAGCCCCGTTAACCCCATTTCAAAGCTCTAAAATGAAGTTAAAGTATAGGGAACTTAAGATGTGCTCAAAAATATCTCGGATGTCGGTTCGTTTGGTCGTACGGTTGCGTTGTTCGGTTAATTACGACGGAAGTCGTAACGGACGCAAAAACGATCCAAATTGCGCTACGAATGGATTTTTCTCATGCCAAACACTAAAATAAAATATTTTAGTGCTTACATAAATTTTTGGATGTCCGGATGTATTCAGAACGTAAGTTATGCGCGAAAGTGCAAACTTGTGCACTTTTTGACGCTTTTAGTCCCTGAATTAGCCAAAAGTTTATTTTAGCACACCGAACCCCTCAAAGCCTATTTCTAAGCTATGTAAAGGATATTTATGGTATGTTTAACTTATGGTCATGTTCCGGAATGTCTGTTCTAGTACGAATCATCATACTTTCGCAGTTTTTCAAATTTAGTCCCTGTAGACGAATTAACTTGTTTTTGCCATACCAAAGCCTTTAAAACTTATTTCTAAGTTATGTAAAGGTTATTTAAGGTATGTTAAGCATATGTTGATGTTCCGGAGTATTTGTTGCGTTAAACTGGTTACGTTTACGCACCAGTTTGCGTATAACTCTCCAGAAAGCGATGTAGAGTTTGAAATTGAACAAAAGTCAAAACATGAACAATGTCAAACATAAACAAACAAATATTGGGATCAAATAACATTGTTTTATTGATAATTGAACTGTTCACAATGATTACAAGCACAGATGTTACAGTCTCCCCTACTTGTGGAAATTTCGTCCCGAAATTTATTTAGAGGAAACTCATGGGAATAGATGCGGATACTTCGCCTTCATTTGATCTTCACGTTCCCAAGTAAACTCAGGTCCACGTTTAGATTCCCAGGGAACTTTGACCAATGGAATGCGCTTGCGTTTGAGCAACTTGACTTCACGTTCCATGATTTCCACTAGCTTCTCAACAAATTTCAGTGTTTTATCAACACGAATTTCGTCAAGTGGTATATGGAGGTTCTCATAAGCTAAACACTTCTTGAGATTGGACACATGAAAGGTTGGATGAACATTTCCAAGTTCAGGAGGTAACTCAAGTCTGTAGGCTACCTTACCGATTCTTTCGACGATCTTGAATGGTCTAACGTATCTAGGTGCAAGTTTTCCTTTCTTTCCAAATCTTATCACACCTTTCCAAGGTGAGACCTTAAGTAATACTCGATCACCGACTTGAAATTCCATGGGCGTGCGTCCTTGGTCCGCGTAACTCTTTTGACGACTTCTAGCTGTCTGAAGGTTATCACGAACTTTCTTAACCTTATCAGTTGTCTCTAAAATGAGGGCAGGTCCAGTAAGCTGAGCCTCGCCGATCTCATTCCAGCAGACTGGTGAACGACATTTTCGACCATAGAGAGCCTCGAAAGGAGCCATGTTGATGCTGGAGTGATAGCTGTTGTTGTAGGAGAATTCAATTAACGGAAGATGTGAATCCCAACTACCACCAAAATCGATCACGCAAGCTCTAAGCATATCCTCCAGAGTCTGGATTGTTCTTTCAGATTGCCCATCCATTTGCGGATGATAAGCTGTGCTCAGATTAAGTTGGGTCCCCATAGCAGATTGCATGGTTCTCCAAAAATGAGAAGTGAAGCGAGCATCTCTGTCAGAAATGATGTTCAAAGGAACACCATGTCGAGCTACAATCTCATCCACATAGATTTTAGCAAGTTTGTCAGCAGAAAAATCCTCACGGATTGGCAAGAAATGCGCTGACTTAGTAAGACGATCAACAACTACCCAGATGGCATCATGACCTTTCTTTGTGCGCGGAAGTTTAGTAATGAGATCCATAGTAATGTTTTCCCATTTCCAAACTGGGATCTCTGGTTGCACCAATAAACCAGAAGGACGTTGATGTTCAGCCTTAACCTTAAGACAAGTAAGGCATTTTAATACATATAAGGCAATGTCTTTCTTCACACCAGGCCACCAATACTGAATACGAAGATCCTTATACATCTTATCTGAGCCAGGATGAACAGAATAACGAGACTTATGGGCTTCATCCATAAGCAAGGTGCGAAGGTTATCTTGGCTTGGGACCCACAAACGGTCCATGAAGTAATACGATCCATTTCCCTTCAGTTCCAGATCAGGTGTTATGTGATAGGGAAATTCCTTATCCATCAAACCTTGTGAAACACAAATGTGTTGAGCCTGAGAAATGCGGGCTTGGATATCGGATCGAGCTTGAATATCAGATTGAACACGAACACAATGAAGCTTAGTACGTTCCTTACGACTCAATGCATCGGCTACGACATTCGCCTTACCAGGATGGTAGCGAATTTCGTAGTCATAGTCGTTTAGAAGCTCAACCCAACGTCGTTGCCTCATGTTGAGTTCTTTCTGATTAAAGATATGCTGAAGACTTTTGTGGTCCGTGAAAACCACACATTTTGTACCGTACAAATAGTGTCTCCAGATCTTAAGAGCGAAGACAACTGCACCCAACTCAAGATCATGAGTGGTGTAGTTCTTCTCATGTATCTTCAACTGCCTCGATGCATATGCTATGACTTTGTTTCTTTGCATCAGAACGCAGCCAAGACCCAATTTAGATGCATCGCAATAAACGACGAAATCATCATTTCCCTCAGGCAAAGTCAGAACAGGCGCGTCGCAAAGCTTCTGCTTCAAGTTTTGAAAAGCTTCCTCTTGTTTGAATCCCCAATTAAAGGGCTTGTTCTTCTGAGTTAGAGCAGTTAGAGGAACTGCAATCTTCGAGAAATTTTCAATGAAGCGGCGGTAATAACCCGCAAGTCCAAGAAAAGAACGAACTTCAGTAGGAGTAGTAGGCGTATCCCAATCCTTAATCGCACTGATCTTGGAGGGATCTACATGAATACCTTGTTCGTTGACAATATGCCCCAAAAATTGAACTTCCTTGAGCCAAAACTCGCACTTGGAGAATTTGGCGAAAAGTTGCTCTTTCTTCAGGAGTTCCAGAGTAAGACGAACATGTTGCTCATGTTCAGCTCGCGTCTTAGAATAAATCAAGACGTCATCAATAAAAACAATGACGAACTGATCCAAATAAGGCTTGCAGACCCTATTCATTAATTCCATGAAAACAACAGGAGCATTAGTCAAACTGAATGGCATGACTGTGAACTCATAATGCCCATAACGAGTGCGGAATGCTATCTTGGGAATATCTTCTTCATGCACACGAAGTTGATGATATCCAGATCGCAGATCAATCTTTGAAAAATAAGAAGCGCCCTGTAACTGATCAAAGAGATCATCTATGCGAGGTAGGGGATATCGATTCTTGATGGTAAGCTTGTTAAGCTCATGATAATCGATACACATCCTAAAGGATCCATCATTCTTCTTGACAAAAAGAACGGGAGCACCCCAAGGTGAAAAGTTAGGACGGATAAAACCTTTGTTAGAGAGTTCCTGAAGCTGCTTAGACAACTCTTGCATCTCAGACGGTGCAAGACGATATGGAGCTCTGGCAATGGGATTTGCTCCAGGTACGAGATCAATACGGAACTCGACTTGGCGTGCTGGGGGTAGACCAAGTAACTCTTCAGGAAACACATCAGGATAATCCTGAACAACAGGGATATCTTGAATAAACTTTCCCTTGCCCTTATCTGCTACAACATGTGCCAAAAAGGCCACATAGTTCTTTCGCAGATACTTCCGAGCTTTAAAACAAGACATGAGTTTGAGACCACCAGTAGGTTTCTCACCACGAACCTGTAGGATCTCGCCTGTTGAAAGCGGCACACGAACAATCTTCTCAAAACAAACTACCTCTGCGCAATGCTTGGCTAACCAATCCATACCCACAATAACGTCGAAGCTTCCAAGTTGCATAGGCGTGAGGTCAATAGGAAAAAGATGGTCGTTAAGGTTCAACTGGCAGTTGCGAAGAACAGAATCAAGAACAATGGGTTCACCACTAGCAACTTCTACTGTCAAAGGCTTACCTAGTTTCGTTCTAGACACACGAAGCAAAGGCTCAAAAGATAATGACACAAAACTCTTATTGGCACCCGAATAAAAAAGAACAGATGCAGGCTGATTATTAATAAAGAACGTACCGGTCACCACTTCATTGTCTGCTTGTGCCTCTTGTGCATTCATGTTGAAGACTCGCCCTCGAGCCTGAGCCTGATTCTGATTTGGATTAGCATTCACCAATCTTGGACACTGATTACGGTAGTGGGTCAAATCCCCACAGTTGTAACAAGAATCTAGCGGGTAGTGTGGTCGTGCAGCTTTACCTTGTTGCTGAGCAGGAGGCTGAGCAACTCGTTGAGCCGGGTTCTGAGCTGCCTGATTCTGAGCAAAACGACAAACATCAGCAAGATGACCTGACTTCCCACAGTTAATACAGAAACGGCACGGAAGTTGCGGCTGATGGTGACTGTTGCATCTATTGCACAAAGGTGCATTCCCTGCATAACGCTTCTTCGCTGGAGGCTGTGCGGGTTGGTTGGGAGCTACCTGGTTAACTTGGGCAGTGAGAGCAAAATTTTGGGAAGCCTTACGCTTCCTTGACCCTTTCGAAGAACCAGATTCCTTTCCCTTCTTGTTTTGACCTTTCTTGCTATCTCCTTTGTTAGACGCCTGCTTCTTACCCTTATCACCCTTTTTGTGCAGCTTTCCCTTTCGAACCTGCGACTCAGTCAATGTCGCTGCTAACTCGATCGCCTGACGGAGTGTGGTAGGGTTACTACCAGTAATGATGTCTTGTACTGAGTCAGGTAGACCATCGATGTACCTTTTGATAGCCTTATCGAGTGGGGTGACCATTGTTGGGCATAGCAAACTTAGTTCTTCATATCTATCAGTATACGCCCGGTGCTCGCCACTATCTTGTTTTAAATCATCAAACTCTCTTTCCAATGCTCGCAGTTCACGACGAGGACAAAAATCCCTCATCATAAGGGCCCTAAGTTCAGCCCAAGTCTGCGCTAGAGCAACTTCTGCACCCCGGTCTCTCATAACCCCGTTCCACCACGTAAGAGCCCTCTTCTGAAACACACTTGAAGAAAACTCGACCTTGCGATTATCAGGACACTGAACGTGACGGAAATTATTCTCAATGCTCTCGAACCATTGAAGAAGCCCAGTTGCTCCCTCAGAACCACTAAACTTGAGCGGTTTAGCCGAGTTGAAACTCTTGAAATTGCATGGAGCATGATTGTTGTTGTTGGCTTGGTTCAGTTGAGCAATAAGATTCGGGAACGCAGCAGCCATTTGCTATGCGATAATTTCTGCCAGTTCGGCATTAGCTATCTGATGGTCGCGTCGAGGAGGCATTCTAAAAGAGGAAACATGAAAGGAAACGAGTGAGATGATTGGATGAAATGAATGAGATGATACACAAATTGACAAAAGCAAAGATGGTGGTTATTTGTTTGTTACCAAAGGCAAACAAACGACACACAGTGACTAATCAAAGTAAATGGGTTAAAAATAATGTATCGCGAAGACATGCTCGCCTATAAGTGAACACTCACCCCAAGAGTTCCCAGGTAAGAGTGACTGGTCCGATTATGTGGATTTGTACGAACACTCTAGCCTTAGACAGAAAACCCAGGGTACAGGCATTCACCCTTCCAGTTTGCACGTGTTCACACTATTTAAAACCCAAAACCTTGACGAGATTTTGAAAATTCAAAGGGGTTCAAAACCATATAACAGAGGGTTCAAAACTTAGTAATCAATCATCCTAGAACAGATGATTAGTTTCCAAAGCGGATTCGAACTTGATGTTCCTGTTGTGGTTATCACCTAAGGATAGGTGAAGTGCATGTTTTAAGATCTAAACACAAGATAACTTGTGTTGGGGTCCTAGAAAGGTTATAGTCTAGGTCAAAGCATTACTAATAACCTAATTCCCTATAACCATTGGCTCTGATACAAACTTTTATGTCACACCCCGACCACGTAGAACATAAAATCGTGGCGGAAACATCGGGGAGTGTTGTAACAGAAATATTGTTCCACAACCATGGCAATTAAAGTTACATTTTATTTATCAAACAAGAGTGTTACATTGTCTTTAAACATGAAACCAAGAGTACATAACATAATTAAACTAAGTCTATTTTCGTTTTATGTCTCTAAGGCACAGGTCCGCCCTAATGTCACGATCATCATCCTAAGCGACAGCTCCTGAAAACACATGGGAAAATAGGTACGTCAGCATAAAAATGCCTGTGAGATACATAGGTTTAGTGAAAAATAGGATTCATGACTTGGGTTTTAAAAGATAGGTTTAATAAAAGTAGCCATGAATCTTGTTAAGTGCTTTCTTTTATAAATCGTATGAAAACTCGATAAGAAATCAGACTATATATAAGAATGGTGTATGGTTAATAAAATAACCGAGTAAAATGAGTTGGATAAAATAAACTGTTTTGTAAGACAATGTCTTGTGAAAAATAAGTTGTTTATGTAAAATGTAATATGTCAAATATTGAAATGATTTAAGTAACGCTACGACATGTAATATCATACAAGTACTTATATATAGGAAGTACCAGCGGCGTATCCACCATGCTTGTATCATATTACACACGCCTCGTTACTCAAATCACTTACCCAAACCAACCATCATTGTAACTTGTTCATGTATAAATCAATTGTCAAGTGTTATTGTGTAAACCATATCAAAATGTCTATGTCTAATGTAAATCACTAAATGTTTATATCAATGCCAAAATGTCTATGTCAAATGTCAATTATGTAATATGTAACCAAAATGTCATGTATGGAAAGTGAAATATGTATCAACTAACCATAGGTAAAAATGCACAAAGCAATGTATTGAAGTAAAACGTGGTTTAAATCAATGTTATGTTTTGTGGAAATGCATGCTATACTGAATACAAACATTTATGCGGTATTGTTATAATGCATACATTCAAGCCTTGTGACTGTGGTGATAGACCTTTAAACAAATTAAAGGTTTATCTGTGTTATGTTTATCGAATTCGGTCATTCCTTCCATCCAAACATACCTAGGATGTTAGGAACGGGAGTTGTCAATTCCTATGGTACCACTACCTACTAACGAATGGCGTGATCAATGTTAATGAATGTATATTGTCCCATTTGAACAAACCAAATGTCATACCAAAATGTAAGCATGTGATGAATAACAAATGTACTAAGTATGCTTAGAATGGACATACATAGCATAAAATGTAATGTAAAACAATGTACTAAGTATGCACACAATGGACATACCTAGCATGAAATGTAATGTAAAACGTTGTACTAAGTATGCACACGATGGACATACATAGCAAGACAATGTAATGTAAATCATGTACTATAATTGTACTAATGAACATAGCAAGTATATGATGTGAAAACATGGAAAGCATGAAAGTAACAAGTAGGCACATGTGTTTCACCCCAAAACAGTTTGAAAACAGTAAAAGAGGGGTCTATGTACTCACTTAAGATTGCTTAGTAGTCCTTGAATAATAACCAAACAATGCTAGAGATCACGAAAATCAACCGGCACCTAATATAGATAACTATGTTAATAAACCGGACCTAAATCGGAGGATCGAATAGAATGAGGGTTCGTAAACCAAACGAGTATAAGAACTCATGTAGTATGGTTCAACAAAGCCTACATTCTAAAATTAAACTTAACCTAAGTGCTTACGACCCATTACGACCTGTTTAGATAGCTTATGCTACTTTAACGCGTCGTTCGCGTGAAACGCTTTCGGAATGCCTAACTAGTCCTATGATAAGTAAAATATGCCTTAACATGTCTAATATTGTTACCAAATCAGTTTAGATACCAAAAGTTATGTTACATATGCTTAATATGAATTTTGGCGTAAAAATGGCATTTTGGTCATTTACCTAAGGCATATATACTATCTATCATACAACTACTCAAACGATGTGACCATAAGGTATAACCTCGGAAGGTTATTCCCTATACAACTATGGTTACCTAATATGTTTGATCGGATCCTAATGATCGACCAACTGGGTCGGGTTCGAAAGTATAAGCGATTGTTTAGATCGCTTACCTTACGACCCTATATAAGCACTAAACTAAAAGTGACGAGCTAAGCATGTTAAAACATGCTTAACTAAGTTTAGAAAATAAGTTTGGTATCAAAACAAACGGTTTTGATACCCAAGAGTAGTTTGGTTACAAAATACGCAAGAATGCGCATTTTGGCCGAAACTACGACTCCTCACTGAGCTAAGATAACGTGGTAATCAGTAGGTATAGTCACTAGGGACTATAACCATCGTGATTACACTCACGTTATGAAGTTCAAACGAACTTCGCATTGACCATAAACTTGGTCAACGCAGAAAGTCAAACAAAGTTCGACTTTAATGCTAAAAGAGTAAAAGAACGAATGAACACTTACAAAGGGTCCAAGAACGGAAGTTTTGAATCCGAATACTCTCAGGTATGAAGTGTTAAACACAACAACTTAGAGAGCAAATTCAGATTTCAAAGGTGTGGGTTTTTGGGGTTGAGATCATGGGGTATTTATAGGATTTCTTGAGCCGTTAAGATCGTTTATCGTAAACCGTGCTTCAATCTCATCCCTACATTTGTTGAAATGCTAAGGTATATCAAATTGGCCCCCCATTATCAGGAAGAGGCAAGTGCAGAAGGGTTAGGGAGTGCTTAACAGTTGTTAACAGCTGTTTAGAAGTTTCTGATGTGCTGGGAGTCCCTTACGGACCATAAGGTTGAGGGCTTACGGTCCGTAAGCCATCAAATTTGCTGAAATGACAGTTTTAGTCCCTGCAGCCCCAAAACTTGGTTTTCGATGCATTTTTGACACGTTTAAGCCCCGTTAACCCCATTTCAAAGCTCTAAAATGAAGTTAAAGTATAGGGAACTTAAGATGTGCTCAAAAATATCTCGGATGTCGGTTCGTTTGGTCCTACGGTTGCGTTGTTCGGTTAATTACGACGGAAGTTGTAACGGACGCAAAAACGATCCAAATTGCGCGACGAATGGATTTTTCTCATGCCAAACACTAAAATAAAATATTTTAGTGCTTACATAAATTTTTGGATGTCCGGATGTATTCAAAATGTAAGTTATGCGCGAAAGTGCAAACTTGTGCACTTTTTGACGCTTTTAGTCCCTGAATGAGCCAAAAGTTTATTTTAGCACACCGAACCCCTCAAAGCCTATTTATAAGCTATGTAAAGGATATTTATGGTATGTTTAACTTATGGTCATGTTCCATAATGTCTGTTCTAGTACGAATCATCATACTTTCGCAGTTTGTCAAATTTAGTCCCTGTAGGCGAATTAACTTGTTTTTGCCATACCAAAGCCTTCAAAACTTATTTCTAAGTGATGTAAAGGTTATTTAAGGTATGTTAAGCATATGTTGATGTTCTAGAGTATTTGTTGCATAAAAATGGTTAAGTTTACACACCAGTTTGCGTATAACTCTCCAGAAAGCGATGTAGAGTTTGAAATTGAACAAAAGTCAAAACATGAAAAATGTCAAACATAAACAAACAAATATTGGGATCAAATAACATTGTTTTATTGATAATTGAACTGGTCACAATGATTACAAGCACAGATGTTACATCCGACGCCTCCGTAGTATCACCAGATGACACTGCGATAGCTTGATTAACCTTCTTGGTAGGATTCTTTGAGAAAAATCACTCCAAGACTCGTTTGTCGTTGATTTCAGCGGCCAGGCGATAAGTTTCCTCGATGGTAGCAGGTCTTGCAGCTTCGACAAAATCGCCCACACAATCCGGTAAGGCACGAATGTACTTCTTGATAGCCTTTTCTGGAGTGTCGACTTGACTTGGGCAGATGATGCTAAGCTGTTTGAACCTTGCTGTGAGGCCAGCATTGTCACCTTCGACTTGCTTGATTTCCCAAAATTCGTTCTCCAGTTTCTGGATTTCGTGGGGAGGGCAGTAATCTTCCTTCATGAGTTCTTTCAGCTTATTCCAAGAGTGAGCATAAGCTGCGTAGATCCCACGTTTGTTACGCACGGCTGTCCACCAGTCGAGTGCTCGCGATTGAAATACTCCGGTAGCGCAAGTAGTACGAAAATGCTTGGGGCACCCAGTCTGACGAAGGGTAACCTTGATAGAATCGAACCACTGGAGTAGCTGAGAAACACCTCCTTCACCCGTGAAGACCATCAGGTTACAGGCTTTGAACTGTTTGTAGAGGAAAGTAGGTTGCGGCGCTTCTGTCTTAGAGTCTTCCGCAGTTTGAGAGTTGCTGAGAGATTGAACCTAAGTGACAATATGAGGAATCACTTTGGCCACCAGCGAGGCAATCCTCTGATCGGTGTTGCGTCTGGCTCTTCTCCTGTCTGCTCGTGGTGGCACGGAATCGTTTGAAGACATCTAGACAGAGAGAGATTTGGAGTGAGATTCGATCATAATGATTTTGAGTTTTGCGATGCGATTTGAGCGCGTTCAAAAGTTGTTGCAGGTAGTATAGTAATACGTATTCACATAGGAGCCACATAGGAAACACGAAAATCCTAAGTTCTCACACATAAGCGATTTCATTTGTATATAGATATATAGTTGCGACATTTACTCAGATGGTTGTATATGTCACACCCCAACCGATGGCGGAATCATCGGGGCGCGGCACTAGGCGAATCAGATTGCTCAAGAGAATCCGTAACAACTATATTGAGATAATATTTTAATACATTCGTTATCCCATACTAACAAATAATACAATCACATAAGTTATCATAGATTTCTTGTCCTCTCGAACAATACAAATCTGACAACCTAGATTTTAGTTGAGTTTCTAGACTTCCTAGCTTGATTTGATATAGCCTGCGATCTAACCTGCAACATACGTTAAAATATTTGTCAATACAAAAGTATTGGCGAGTATACAGGTTTGATATGTATAGCGTAATGGATAAAAGTGTAGCGAAATTCCATATGCATAAACGTAACACACGACATATGTACTCACAAAGCTGATACTACCAACTAAGTCCTCGATGCTCGAATATGCGATGGCAAACTAGACCCCGTCGGGCGCAATAGTACTATACTAGTCATGGTGGGACGTCGCGAGTATAAACCCTAGCACATATGCAACTAGCATCACGTATATCTATGCATAACAGTTATTCGCAAGTGATAATTCGATTGATTGAATAATTCGTTTGATAAGTTTGATTTGTTAGAAACGTATGTTACACCCAAAATGCGATTAAAAAGGGTTCAAGTATACTCACAATGCGTATTTAGCGAGAATACAACTTGATTGAGTCGGTTGCGAGTACGTCTGCGTTAATCATTGAAGGATATAGTAAACGATGCACGGTTAAGCGAGAATAGCATCGAAAAGTCAGTTATCCGGTCGGATGGTGCTCATCCGTTCGGATGGGCTCATCCGATCAGATGACCATATGGATCGGATGGGCTGGTCCGGTCGGATAGCAGTGGTTCGATCAGATGGACTGTTGTCCGATCAGATGGCAGCCTGTCCGATCGGCTGGGCTGCTGTCCGATCGGCTGGGCAGCCTGTCCGATCGGCTGGGCTGCTGTTCGATCGGCTGGCAGCCTGTCCGATCGACTGGGCTGCTGTCCGATCGGCTGGCAGCCTATCCAGCTGATATTCAATAAATTTTGTAGGTTTTTCAGCGGTTTTGATTGGGATGGTGTTCCTTCATGCTAAACAACCGAAATTCCATCAAGTCTGACCCGTTCTAACGGTCGGGAACCACCCCGTTCCATCAGATCTGGCCGTTCTTGATGGCTTTTCTCAAGTTTAACCTGAATTCACACTCATTATGGCTAGGAAACTTAGGTTTGGTGAGACTTATTATAAAACAGGTGAAATTACTTAGATCCGAGCTGTTTATGGTAAGAATGAGGTCACACTTTGAAGTTCATGTGAACTTAGGGTGACATCATCTTCAAGGCACCTCGAATCCTTAAGAATCACACCATTTCTTGATTAGAAAACCTAGATTTAGGCTTGTTTTATGTAAAAACGCATGGAAATCACTCAGATCTGAGTCGTTCTTGTCTGGGATGACATCACCCTTGAAGTTCATAAGAACTTCATGGTGACAACACCCTAGGATGCCCAAAATCCAGAGATTCCATGGTTAAAAGTGGAGATTTAGCAGGTAGAAAGGTGTAGAATTGGTTATAGATCAAGGAAGTACAAGATTTGAGTTAAAAACTTACAAGAATCGCGAGGAATCGAGAGATAAAGGGGTTGGAACTTCTGGTCGAGCAGCAACAGTGAAAACAAGTGTGTTTGGGGTGAATGAGGGGTATTTATAGGAAAGGAGGGAGGAAAGGAGGGCAGGTTGGCCCGGATCGGACGGCCCGTTCGATCGGTCGGCATGACCGTCCGATCGGTTGACATGCCAGTTCGATCGGCTGACATGCCTGTCCGATCGGTTGGTCCATCCGATCGGTTGGCATGTCCTGTCTGATCGGTTGGACTTGTCCTGTCCGATCGGTTGGACATGTCAGTCCATCCGGATGGCCACTCCGGTGCGATGGATTTCTCCGTTTTTGATCGTTTCGATAGCTTTCGAAGTTCACGCTTTTCGTAGTTAATTTATATTGTTATTATATATGTATATATATCACTAAGGGTCATATTTATGTATCCATATTCCAAAGTTTCGATATAGCAATAGGTTTCCGATTCGAGTATTCGATTATTAGCGACGTTTCACGGCCACCAAGGAGGGTAGTATAGGTCCTCTCTCGACGTCATCATGAATGTTATTGCGAGTTGTGCCACAATGACTGACGGGGTACCATTCACTCGTATTGTCATCATCGTCACGACGACTTGAGCTATAGCACTCACCCGAGAGTCCTTGTTAGCGTTAGTTGTTTGCGTTCGACACACCACGGCCACTGAGGAGGGTAGAATAGGTCCTCACTCAATGCCTCCGTGAGTGTTAGTGTCTGTGATAATAGTGTATAGTATAGCAATATTGTATTTCGAGAATATGCGATTATCCTTCGAATGGCGATATATACGATATAGTTACATTATGATCCAAATTTCTAGTGCTAGGCGTAACGAGTATATCGAGTAGTAACAACGCACAAAAGTGCGGGTTTTTACAGTATAGATAGCGCGAGGACGCGATGAAAAGAGAGGGCGAGTAGTTAGACTTTAATTTTGTTGCGAGCGTTCGGTTTTCGTTTTAGATTGTGATGGCTGTGCGAGTTGTGCATTCATAAAGCGGGGAGCGAAAAGTTGATAAATCAAGAAATCGTTAAAACGTAAAATTTAAATCGTAAACACGTAAGCGTATAATAAGTTTAACAAGCGTAAAACCGGCGAATCGTAAGATAAAAAATTAGATAGAATACCCTGGGTGTTTAGGCGTCGACTACCCAAGTACTTCAACAATACTAAGCGAGTTCGTGCACGCGCGTTGACCTAGTAGACTATGCTTCCACTGGGATGCAGCTCATGGCATTCGTCCTTCTATTCATCACGCGGCTTGAGTCCTTGATATAGCTGAATCCTTAGTGAGAGCTTTTCGAAAACCATTTTTGGGAATGGAACGGGTCATTAAGGTATGGGTTTCACCCGTGACTTAACAACTTCGTTCCCGCCTGTGGTTGTGCTCATCGAAATAAATTCGAGAGTTCTACTAGATTGAACTGGAGATTTCCGTCGAGTTATGGATGTCACTCCTGACTCAACAGAAAGTTCTCGTTCTAGAATAATATGCTGAGTGAGGGACCTATCGAGAGTTCCCGGTTTTCACACCTCATCTCGACACGATCACTCGTTGATGTGATGCGAGTACTTTAAAACGCGTGTATTGTGTTAGCCTTAGAAAAGGCAAATAGTATTAAGCCTTAGGGAAGGCTTCCCTTGTGCGAGGCTGTAGTATGCGGTGTTCACACAAAGATGTAGTTTTATCGAGTTCGACTGAGAGTATCAAAGTAGGCCCGTACAAACACCACTGGGTTCGCACGAGGCGGCCTGTTGGTACTTAGACTATAGACTAGGTCAATTCTAAGACTTCAACCCGGACTAGGCCGAGTCATAAATTTCACCTAATTCCCTATAGTTATGGCTCTGACACCAATCTGTCACACCCCAACCGATGGCGGAATCATCGGGGCGCGACACTAGGCGAATCAGATTGCTCAGGATAATCCATAACAACTATTTTGCGACAATATTTAATGCGTTCATTATCCCATAGTAATAAACAAATATAATCACATAAGTTATCACAGATTTCATATTCTCTAGAACAATACAAATCCGACAACCTAGATTTTAGTTGAGTTTCTAGACTTCCTAGCTTGATTTGAGATAGCCTGCGATTAAACATGCAACATACGTTAAAATAACGTCAATACAAAAGTATTGGCGAGTATACAGGTTTGAGATGTAATAGAGTATTAGATAAAACTGCTGCGAATTTCCTACACACATAAACGGGATACACGACATATATACTCACAAAACAAATACTACCAACTAAGTCCTCGAGCTGCGATGGCGATTGCTAACTAGACCCCATCAGGTGCAATAGTACTATACTAGTCATAATGGGACAACGCAAGTATAAGTCCTAGCACATATGTAACTAGCATCACGTATAACTATGCATGACAGTCATTCGCATGTGATAAATAGTTTAAGCATTTGATGTGTTGTGATTTGATAGAAACGTATGTCACACCTAAAAGTGCGGTAGGCAAAAAGGGTTCAAGTATACTCATAGTGTGCGTTTAAATAAATAAACACAATCTGGATTGGATTGAATGAGAGTGCGATGTAATAGCCTGGAAACAGTAGCATAAGTCGTTGAGTTGCGTGTAATAGCGTATCGGTGAGATGTTGGTTCGAAGAGTAGTTCGATCGAATGACCCTTCGTTCGGATGGTCATCCTATCGGATGACCATTCGGTCGGATGGTCATCCTATCGGATGACCATTCGGTCGGATGGTCATTCGATTGGAATTGTGTTTGAAGTGTTGAGAGACAAGTCACTCTAACGGATAGCCATTCGATCAGATGGTCATCCGATCGGATGGCCATTCGAGTGAATGTCCTGTTCTTTAAAAACTTTTGAAGTTTTTGTTGTAGTATAAGTTAAGTCCTTCGATCGGATGGCCATCCGTACGGATTGCCATTCGATCGAGGGGTCATTCGAATGAGGGTCACAAGATTACAACTCCTGGCCAAATTGTCATCCGATCGGATGGTCATTCACCAGGACTGGTCATCTTGGAATTTGGTTAAGTGTTGAATGCTCACAAAGCAAGCCACCTGATCGGATGGTCGTTCGATCGGATGGCAATCCGATCGGACGGCTATTCGCTCGGTAACCTGTTTTACTGGAAATTTATAAAATTTGTTTAGTAAGTTCTGCGTTTGGATCGAGACGGTATGATGACGTGCTAAACGACGGAACACCACTAAGTCCAAATTCCCGTCCGATCAGTTAACTGTTCTTAGCGGTTGTTCATGTTTAACCCGTGAATCGGTCGTCTTTTCGTTAGGAATCCATTCTCAGTCCGGGTTTTCACCAGAGAACCCGAACAAGTCCAGATTCCAACGGTTTTGAGTGAGAAGTGAAGAAAATGGAAGAAAAGTTTGAAACACTCAAAAGTTGTTTAGATTTAGGTGAAAATAATGTTTAAACTTTGTAGAAATCACTTAGATCTAAGTTGTTCTTGGTGGAATGAAGTCACACCTTGAAGTTCCTAAGAACTCCATGATGACATCATCCTAGAACACCTCAAATCCGCTGATTTCACGGTTAAAAGTTAAGATTCAAAGGAGAAAATGATGAAGAAGTGAGTGTGGATCATAGAAGTACAAGATTTAGGGAAGAAACTTACAAGAATCACGAGAAATCGAAGGAAAAGTGGGCTGGAGGCGCTGGTCGAACGAGTGAGATGTCACATCACTGTTTGTGATGTGACATGAGGTATTTATAGGATTCCAAAAGAGATCGAATGGTCATTCGATCAAAGTGGCTCGGCGAGTTAGGTTTCGATGTTTCGGTTCGTTCGTTGAGCGTTGCGATAGTTTTGTTCACACATATACATATATATTTATTATAATTAATCATCGAAGGTCGTATGTATGTATTCATATTTCCTAGTTTGCGTTGCATTCTGCCACGATGATCGAAGGGGTACTACTTGCTCGTATTGCCATCATCGTCACGATGACCGATGGGGTAGTACTCACGCGTAATGTCATAGTTAGCGTTAAGGTTTGCGTTGTGATGTGATGTAATATGCGATGTGTTATGCGAAAATACCGTTGGAATAATGTAGTATGCGATATAGTTACATTATGATCTGAATCTCTGGTGCTAGGCGTAACAAGTATAGCGAGAGTAACAGTGCACAAACGTGCGGGTTGTTACATATCATGGAGTTTAGTAGCTTACATATGGGGTAGCTCCCCATGGCATGGTATAAATGAGTAATTAAACAACAAAAGTTTTTGGGAATAAAACTCGAAAACTGTGAATTCGTGAACTCGCCAACTTTATGTTGACACCTTTCTGCATGCTTTGCAGGTTGCTCGTTACAGCTTTGGACGGACATTGCAATTGGCGGGAGTGTGTGGTTTGTAAGTTTCATGTTAACGTATAATTAAAGAACTTGTGGTTTTAAATTATGATGGGTTTTCTTTACATTTCCGCAACTACATTAAATTGCGTTTTTCGATATTTAAACATAGAAACAAATCGTGTTAATTGGGAAAAATTTATAACATACGCAAATGATTCAACATGATTAGTGGTTAGGATCCTGGTCACTCACACGCCTTGTGGTAGTATTCCGCATGTGGATTTTGAGGGGGTGATAGATTGGTATTAGAGCCTTTGGTTATAGTGAACTAGGTTCAAGATATAAAATATTTTTAAGACGTAAAATATTTTTATATGAAAACCAGACTATAACCGTTCTTTAATTAAAACCACAATGACACCACACTCCGGATTGCAAGGTTCGTCAGACTCAGATGCTCACCTGGTAATTGTAAGCTATCAGCATTTACCTGTGCATGACATATATGTGTAAATGTGTATGTGTATATTTAGCAAATATGTGTAAATATATAGGTGTATGTTTAGCATTCAATACTGTGATTCCTACGAAAACTATGCCAACCTGGTATGCGCCAAGTAAGAGTGGATTCTCCTCACCTTGATTCAAAACCACAACACACTAAGAGCAAGGAACCAGTTATTCCTAACCCTCGTCCTCACATTTCCCGATTTCATTTCTGGGCTAGAACAAACCGACGAGATGAATGTATAGGAGCCCGCTGCGGATCCTAGATGTGTTGGTGCACTACATCTGTCGACTTCGTCTTGTATCGAGTCTTAGTCTTAGAATGTTAGATTAGGGCACGTTTTACGAGAAAACAGGAGATTGTATGTATTTTAGGTAGAGGTTTCGCTCATATGGTCTTAGTGAGAAGGTTTCGCTTATTTGAACATAGGTTTCGCTTATGTGTACATATGAGGTTTCGCTCATATGGACACATGTCCCTTGGAGCGAAACCACAAGTCTATAAATAGGTGATCTCATGAGCGAAACCATAGAGATCAGTCCCTTGTATTCCACGCCGACGTGCTGCCGGTGTGAAGATCAAGCTGTAATCGTTGTCATATCAATACAATCAGTGGTTAAAGTAAAGAATCAGCTATTTCTATCTCCGTTTCATGTTTTCCGCACTTGAAACGAAGTTGAACACCTCTGAACGACTCGTTCGGGTCAGAATCACGATCCTACAAGTGGTATCAGAGCTCAGGAGGAGGAGTTCTGCAGAGATTAGCTGGAATTTATCTTGTTTTCTTGCTTCTACATCTTCTTTCATCAATTCAGAAAATTTTACCGGTCAGAATTTGTTCAAATTTTCACAGACTGTGCGCAATTGAACATAGACAAACCCTTGAAAATTTCGGACCAAATTACGGACTAAAAATGGTTGAAATTACCTTCGAACTTGGTTCCGCTTATCTGGACATAGAGTAGTTCCGCTTATCTGAACAGCATATTTCGCTCTTGTGTCATCTTATTGAGAGGTTCCGCTCCAAATTACCTTGGTAGTTCCACTCTTTTGTCATTCTAATAGAGGTTTCGCTCCAAGTGCATATAAGAGATTTCGCTCATCTGTACATCAGGGTTTCGCTCCAAAGAACATCAGTAGGTTCGCTCATTTGACATCAGGGTTTCGCTCCAAAGGACATCAAGTAGTTTCGCTCATAAGGACTACCTGATTTCGCTTTTGTGTCATTTGTTGACCTATTTCGCTTTTGTGACCACCAACAAGACATGGTTTCGTTTTTGTGTCACCCAAAATACACCTTTCGCTCATAGGACCTCTTGGTTTCGCTCTTGTGTACACCTTAACCTTGGTTTCGCTCTTGTGTACACCATAACCTTGGTTTCGCTTTTAAGGACACATCAACATCCTGATTTTGCTTTTAAGTACACTTTAACCTCTAATTTCTCTCATAAGTGCCTGTGTTTGAACAACGTGCATTAACAATGGATACTGAGTTCTACAACGCTTTTGCTACATCCCCGGCTAGTCCATCCGACATTACTAAAACCATGACAATGGAGAATGAAACCGGAACAATGCAAAAACCCCCGAAACTTATGGGAATTGAAGATTATCACGGATGGAAGAAACGGTTTGAGAATTGGGTTCAGGCGAATCATTTAAAAGCTTGGGAGAGCATCGAAACTGAATATGAGAGGCCAAAGAATTCAGTGGGAGTCGGTAAAATCATTTTAGAATTCACGGAGCAAGAAAGAGAGAGTTACAAATGAGAAAAGATGATTATCAATTTGTTACAACAAGCTGTTAAAGAAGATATATTTGTGTTGCTTCAACATGATGAAAACGCTTATTCTATTTGGGAAGCTCTTGGAAAGAAATTTGAGGGAAGTACTGAAATGCTACAAAGTAAAGCAGCTTTGTTGAAAAAGGAATTTGAACTATTTACGTGTATGCCTGGTGAAACAACAAAGAGTCTTATTGAAAGATACTGTCATCTTGTACGCACTATGTCACAGTTGAAGATTACAAAAACTCCAGCAGAATGGGTTGAAAAGCTTGCTGATGCGTTACCACAACAGGAATGGGGTACATATCTGATGATATTGAAAAATTCCGGACAGTTTAGAAGATTATCGATTGCACAGTTTATAGAGAAGTTGGAGGCACAGGATCTGGAGCAGCAGAAAATTGCTAGAATGAACAGTTCTACTCATCAACAAGATATTAAATTGTACTATAAAGGAAATGTTCAAACTGCTGAAGCAAGTCCAAAGATACAAACTGCATTTAGTGCTGGAAATCAATCTACACCAAGCAGTCAAGGATCAGTCAACACTAGTGGGTTCTCAACGGTGAATCCTCCAAGTGTTCAAAGTTCATCTGCTGGAAATGGGCATTTAATTCAGTGTAATGTAGCTCTACATCTTCAAAATGGTCAAAATTATTCTGAAAAAGTTGTAAAGCATCATATGGGATTATTGGTCACTGCATTAGAGTCTTATGAAGGGTTGATTGCCGGAAGAATTGGTAATCCGATGCTCACAAAGGAAGATTATGACCAAATCGATGTAGAGGAGCTGGAACTGATGGATATTAAATGGGCCTTAGCTAGTGTTTTGAGGAGAGCAGAAAAATTTAGATTAGTTACAGGAAGAAATGATTTCTTGGATGCAAACCTTTCTAATCTAGGATTTGATAAATCTAAAGTTGTCTGTTTTCGTTGCAGGGAGAAAGGCCACTTTAAAAGAGAATGCAAGAATCAGGAACCGAGAGGAGCAAAAGAGTCGTCTGGGAAAGATGATTATTATAGGAAATCCATTTATCAACAAATTACTCATCTACCACATCAACAAAAAGATCCACAAACGGCACATGGAAGAATGCTTGAAGATGCAAACAAGAAGGCTTACTATGGCATCATGGATCAAGATGACGAGAAAGTGGCTGATGGTTTTAGCTGGGACAAGTACATTCCAGCTGATCCTAATGTTAAATCTTTTATTGCACATATTGTTCAAAAGCCAGAAATGTTAAAGGAATGGATGGAAGTGTTATATGATAAAGAGAAAAATGAAGATGAAAGATCTGTTTCATCTGAAAACAGTTCATCAGAAACAAGTGATAGTGATGAAGAGATGGAACAGATAAATTTGGGAAAAACTCATTTATCTTCTGACACTTTTGAATTTTATTTTGCAGATAAATTGAAGAAACTGAAAGAAAGGAAAGCTGCAAAGGAAATGAAAGAGGTCAAAGTGATTGAGAAGATTGTGGAAGTTGAAAAGATAGTTGAAGTCGAGAAGATCGTTGAAATCACAAAACCCTGTCTTACATGTTTAGAGTCTTGTAAACAATGTATAGAGAAAGATGAGAGGTTTAGTGAGTTAGAAAAGTTGAAAGAAAAATTGTTGTTTGATGTAAAGAATTTGAAAAAGTCGTATGATGTATTGAACAGACATGTGAATAGTCTGGAGAAGACTAACTCTGAAAGAGAAAAAGCTTTGAAGATGATGAATGCTACCATGATGACAAAGCAGAAAGAGATCAACTTGTACATAGAAGAATGTGCAAAGTGGAAGAAAGATTTGGATAGTGAAACAACTGAAAATGAAAGAATCAGAAGATTGCTGCAAAGTTACAAAGGTTGTGACTACATAATTGATAGAATTTATCCAACAGTTGAAGGATTTGAAGCGTTTAAAGGTGAAGAAACAAAGCCAAAGAAGAAAAAGGATACTGGTAAGAAACAGGATGTCTGTTATAATAAGTGTCCGCCTCCGATTTGGGAAGGGTACTCGCCTAGAAAACCTAACGAGGAAGAACTAAAACAGGCGGTCAATATTAAATTAGAATCCGAGATAACCAATGTTTTACCTGACAATATTGACATCACGTTCACAGCGTCCAACACAGATCATGAGTCCGAACTGATAAAATGAGTGGTCGATCAGGTGTTGGATAAAGATGAGGAGTCAGAGTCAAATTCCGAATCTGAAAGTTCGTGTCAGTCAGTCGGGAGTTCGAGTTCGTCCGAAAAGAGTTCAAAATCGTCGGAAAAACGGGTTTATAGTAAAGAATTTTTGTTGTCAAAATCTAATTTGAATGATGAAACATTTGAAGTTGTATATACTTTGAATGATTCTGACAAATTATATTTTGATAAAGAGCATCCAATAAGAGGTGTCAAAACTGACTTGATAAAAAAGGTTTTCAAATTAACAGAAATTAATATTTCTGAAATAAAAGATGAAAATTTTAATGTAAAACCTAAACCTTACACCTCAAGAGTACAACAACGTTTTAACAAGAAAAAGGGTTACAATTCTGGTTCTGGTTTTCAAAAGAAACCAAACCACAATCGTAACTACAAAAAGAAAGGACTTGGTTTTATTCCACCTGAAAACTATAAAAATGAAAAAATGTTCGAGATTATAAATAAAAAATGACATATGTTGCAGGAACTAGCCATGAAGAAGAAGCAAAGAGCTCATTCTGGAAACAGTCAAACCAGGAGTTTCTTGCTGAAAAGATGAAGAATGGAGCTTATCAAAGGAAAGAAACAAGAACCTGTTACAGATGCAATGAAGTTGGTCACATTGCATGGAACTGTCCGAAAGCGACAAATACAAAACAGGGAGTTTCTGGAAAACTGAAAGAAGTTATTGTTGATAAAACCGAACTACCAACTGAAAAATTTAAAGTTTTCAAAAATTCAACATTTGAAGTTGGTGAGTGTTCGAAGAGATTTTACAGGCGAAGTGTTAAACTTGACAACCAAAAATGGGTTGTTAAGAAATCTGATGTAAAATCTGGCGATGAATCTGATTCCACAAAATCAGAGGAGCCACAGTTTGATGAGAGTGATGAAAACTCAGTTCCTTCAATGGATGATGAGAACTTTCCACCATTGAGGACTGAAAATTTTAAAAGGAAAACTGGAAAGTCTGAAATCTCAAATCAGGGTTATTCTAAGAAGGATAACTTTGATGTTGAGAAAGCGTTTAATGGGAAAGTTAAGAAGATTTTCGGAAAAATGGTTGAAGGGAAAGTGAAAGGGGTAAAGGAGTTTTATGCTAAAAAGAAAGCAACTTACACTCCAACTGCTTCTGAATTGAAAACACCCAAGGCTGGTCAGGCTTGGGTGGATATTTTCTTTCATTGAAAAACCTGACTTGCCGGAGATCCCAAGTTTATATCGTGGATCAGGAATCGGCATCATTCATATTTTAAAGTGTTTGTATGAAAGTTGTTAAAATTGTTAAAATTTTTACAGGTTAAGTGTGACTTGCCGGAGCTTCCAGGTTGGTAAGTGTGAAGCAGGAATCAGCATCTTTGTTGGTAAAATGAATTTGTGTAGATGTGATATTACTACAAGATTGGTTGATGAAGGTTTATTTTTTCAAATGGTTAATCAAGGTCATTAGGTTGAACTTGATTGGTCCATACTTACAAGTGGTATTTGTAAGACAATATGATGAACCAAACCCCTAACTTTACTAGTGGTAAAATCAACAAAACTTATTTTACGGAAAAATCATTTTGTTAAAACAAACTTAAGTGTTTTTAAATCATAATGAGAAAATAGTTTTGTGAAAGGGGGAGTTCTGATTGTTTATGCCAAGTGGATGGCGATTTGAAGCGATTCGATATCGGTTGTCAAGTTTTTGTACAGTTTGTTTTCAATTTTTCTTTAATGTGTTTGCATTTTAGGGGGAGTATACATTTTTCAGAAAATCCAAAAACATTTGAAAATTTGAAAAAGGCAAAAACATGATAAAATCAAAAATGAGTTTTGTTGACAAAGAAGAGGAAATGATAGTACATCAGTAGACAGTCACAGTATGTGCTAAGGAATTGTATTGATTAAATAGCGTTAAACAGTCTCACTGATGATATGCCGATAGGTTTTCACACATTTAGTAAACTTTTTCAGGATATAAACTTAAATTCAAACTTGCTTATTTCGTGGGGAACACTACTTGGATATATAGGTAACCCCTGAAATCTCGTTTGAAAGGTCTCTCTTTCTGAGATACTAGGTCTTTATGCTCAGTGATATCTGGGGTATTATCCCAGGACTTCTGATTTTGCGGAAGCAATGGCCTAGTCCCCGGAGAATACTTTCTGCTTGCTTGAAATATAGCGCCGCCCTCAGCAAATTGATGAAACAATAAAATTGATAGTCATTGTTGTTGTAATCAAAAGATCCTCTAAAGGGGACCCACCAAAAGTCGAAGCCTTCATCTCTCTGCGTATCGAAAGATCGACCTGAGCTCTCACGGCCCTCGCAATTTAACCCCTTATAGATATCATCTGTGGTATACTCACCTGTAAGACTGAATATTGGGATCTGGATACGGGAGTATATTCAAGAGGTGGGACACATGAATGAGTTTAAGTCCTTAAAACACCTAAATCATATCCTGAATCAGTTGAAATTTGTGTGAGAATTTAAGTGGATCAGTATATCGGCAATCTAAGTGAATTGTTTAATTCTTAATGTGTATCTAAGCTCAACGGTACTTGTGACTTGTCAAAAACTGATACGATCCTCTTGCACGAACTCACAAAAATATTGTCTGTATATATTTCTTTATTGCATTTCTTTCATTAAAAAATCCAAAAAGATTTTGTGTGTGTTTTAGCATAAACTTTTGAAAAAGTCAAAAAGATTTTCGACAACTGATGTTGAAAAGCTGATTTTCAAAATTCCAAGTGCTAAACATGATGACATTGTTGTGAGGGGGAGCGTATATTAATCATCAAATGTGTTTTGACTATCAACAAGTGGTTCATCATAAAGAAAGTAGTTAAAGTGAGAGTCATTATTGGTGCACATGTTTATAAGAGAGAATTAGTGTTGGTGCACTTAAATTGTTAAATTTAGAAAATTTATTTCAGGGTTAAGAATGTGCAGGTTTAGCCAGGTTTCTATCTTGAACCTGTGAAAGCCAGACAGCGATCCTAAAGCTGATGATGCTGATGAACTGAAGAAATGCCAGCATATCGCAAGGGGGAGTCTGAAGACCTGCGAGAAAAGATTGAGAAAGTGAAGCCCAGAGACAGATCAAGACTGAAGATGCGAAGACTCGACACTTAAGACTCGTCAACATCTGAGGGGGAGTCTGTTGGTGCACTACATCTGTTGACTTCGTCTTGTATCGAGTCTTATTCTTAGAATGTTAGATTAGGGCACGTTTTACGAGAAAACAGGAGATTTTATGTATTTTAGGTAGAGGTTTCGCTCATATGGTCTTAGTGAGAAGGTTTCGCTTATTTGAACATAGGTTTCGGTTATGTGTACATATGAGGTTTCGCTCATATGGACACATGTCCCTTGGAGCGAAACCACAAGTCTATAAATAGGTGATCTCATGAGCGAAACCATAGAGATATTCCACGCCGACGTGCTGCCGGTGTGAAGATCAAGCTGTAATCGTTGTCATATCAATACAATCAGTGGTTAAAGTAAAGAATCAGCTATTTCTATCTCCGTTTCTTGTTTTCCGCACTTGAAACGGAGTTGAACACCTCTGAACGACTCGTTCGGGTCAGAATACGATCCTACAAGATGGGAGCCACGAGGGTAAAACGACGAAGGAGTGCCAATCCTAAACCATGGGTTATTGGAGGAACAAGCTGTTATGGTACAACATCATGACGACTTGGCACCACATATGAAGCAGCTAAAGGCACCAGTGCTCGAAATGTGGAGTAGTTTACAATGCATCCACACGCAAAACCAAGAGTAAGAAGCCGGACGTGAAGTAACTAACAAGGATTAGAAGGATCGACGACGTTATTCACATCCTTTTTAATCATGCACTTCCTTTCTTCAACTTGAGGCTCGTTCCGTCATCCAACTAATGACCTGGATTCTTAACAACTGTCTGGAAGTGTCCTAGTAAGTCCACACTACTCTATTCTTTGTTTGCATGCCTCGCATACGAAGAGCGTACGCGGTATATACTCCTCATGGCAGTACTAACGATCGCATCGCATTCCCATCGATCACGAAGCTATTTCTTCGACTTCCCTGCTACATGGATAATTCTTAGGCGGACCTAACCTTATACCTCCGCATACTCCAACTCAGCAAATTGATATTTTTCTAAATCGAATCGACGGATTCAGAGACATAGGAGAACGAGGACACAGATTAGTCAACTCACCGACGAGCACGATAATCTAGACTTTGACCTTATCCCTTGTTTGCAAGAACCGTTATCTTATGATAACTTTCTGGTTATGTGAATCTTTTCGCTAGCATCCATACGAACCGACGTTTTACTGATTCGAAGGCGATGCCTATTCACTACTACTAACTCGGGCGAGTCTATCATTCCTTTATCGCGATACCACGATGTCCTCACTTCCTCATACTGGAACCTTGACCAGATTTCCCTTTTGTTTGGGGAAATTCAGCAAGCTCGACTTCTAGTCAATAAACTTCTTGAACCCTGAAAACTTGTGACGTGTGATTCAATCATATCCTTTCACACATGTTTTCATTATATTACATGGAAGCCTTTCGACGACACAAGCACTACTTCGGACTCATCCTCACGACTTAGACAGTCCATTCAAATTTGGTTACTTGCCGGTTTGGGAAATCACAAAGTCATTTTTGCACACGGCCCAGCTCAAAACATCTTGTTAGACGTTTCAGTAAACCTTAACCCTACAGACCCGTACGACAACCATCCTTCTCTTAGTTTTTGTTGTGCCACTCATATTGACGTAACACTTCTTATCGGCAAATGACGTTCTTCATTCTAACCTCATACAACTTGTGTACGACCATCTATATCATCGACAACAGATAAACCCTTACTGCCGATCCCCAAACCCTTTATGTTTTGCCTCAAGTTGAACGCATCGATTAAGAGTACCCTTCTTGCATATTTTCACTACTCGTGTTATGCTTCACGAATTCTATGATTCATACCCCACTTTATTCTACGCAAATCTTCATGTGGACGAATTACTCTCTACGAATGTTACTCGATGGAGCAACGAGCCAAGGATACCCTGGAAGTAAATGTCCCACCCTGGCTTTTGCGGAAGCGTGGTTATAGTGTGATTTTCTTAATATCATTGCATTCAATCATAACATCAACTATTTGATAAAACCATATGTTTGTCATCCATTAAATAAGTTTTAAAACATAACAACATCGTTTTAAAATGTAGACTTCAAATTCAAGTTTTACAAATCGTACAAATTGTTTATGAGTTCATTAAGGACTCGTCAAAAGATATTGATTAACACCAAGGTTTGGAGGGCGTGTCTCGTCCAGGAATAAGACACACTAACCAAACTCAAAGACCATGGATGACATCTTTATTCTTAGCGCAACATAAAAACTTCCAACGCCCGCCAGATCCACTTTACAATTTCCCTGAAATACATGTAGTTTGAAAAACATCAACAAAAGTTGAGCGAGTTCATGTGTTCGTTTGTGCGTATGTATCAACCTTTGAAACGTTGTAAGTATGTATGTAAGTCCCTGATATGTAGCAATAAGGAAAAAGAGATCACCACTGGGTTGCAAAGCCAATGGTATGTGTGAAGTGATCCAGGAAGACTCAAACCTAGCAGATTTCGCACCGGGCTTCCGGCTGTAAGACATAGTCACCACGTGGTCCACTCAGCGGACTCAGGGGTGGGGCTCGCTACACCCAAATAGATCTATCCCTCATGCCCCTCGGTCCTACAACGAGGATTGGTGGCCTTAATCGCCCTACTCATTCACATAATCTAAGTAGTAAACCCTCCTTAAACTAATCATACCATGTAATAAACGTTTGTAATAATTGTAACATGTATTTCACCCCCGAAGTATAAAACTGAAAACAGTTAAAAGAAAAGGGGGAGCATGAACTCACAGTATTGCGTCTTTAGTACTTGTAACTAAAATCTCCTCAGCAAAACGTCTATTAGACGAACGGGCCGTGCCTTGCTTCTTGTATTTATATCTTTGAGTTACGTTTCTTATGTTCCCAATATTATTCCAAGTTATAATTATTTGTTAAAACAATAATTATTTTAACTTGAATTATATTTAGTTTTGGAATAATTGTTTAAACAATATTTCTGTATTAATACTTCTCAAGTATTCGCATTCGTATTTCCTTCCCAAGGATGGGGTATTTCATACATGGTTATCCGTATTCTTGTATTTGTATATCTAGCCATGTAGTGGCGTCGTATTCCGGTGTGTTAATCCAAAAGAATATATATCTTTAAGTCTCATTTAAAAAATATATAGACCTTATTTCTATTCAAAACAATACATTCCAAGAAAATATATATTTTTCCCAAAAATACTATATTTCTTAATAAACCAAAGTAAAAATATTTTTACTTTCCCAAATAATAATACATTTTCTCTTGTCCCAAAAATATGATATAACTTGGTAAAAATCATACTTTCATGCTTTCATATCCAAAATAGTATTTACCAAAAATATATTTGTAAGAGTATTTCCCGGAATATTTTGTAAGTTACGTTTTTGTGTTTGGCTTCACAATATTAGGCGTGTAACTTAAATATTTATTCCTTGTGATTTTTGGGATTATTTTGGAGTTGTAAATGTCATGGTAATTGTTAAGTTATATTACTTTACCCTAAAATAATATAACTAGTTCCACAAAATATGCAAATATTCACACAAGTGTCTTAATATAAAATATATATTCTAAATATATATTTATCCATTTTTATTAACAAAACCAACCTTCAGTACTTGTATTTTTGTGACAAAAATCTATGGCAAGTTTATATGGAAAAATCATAGTTAAAAAAATACACTTGTAATCACTTGTTTAGAAAATATTTTCTAAGTGTTAGAATTTTTAGAAAATTTCGCCATAGTTTCCTTTGTAATTGGAGGTGTCCATGCTATTTAGCATATCATTTTCTTTTCAAAAATCATCCAAACAATCAACAACAAATCACTAAACCATATTACACTTACCAAGTGCAAAAATTATATATTTTACATACTAACATGAACTTGATTTTTCACAAAAATGCGTAGTAACTTGGTAAAGTATTTAGTGGGTTTAGTTACCCTCCAAAGTGTGTTTACTTCTTTTAAAATCTCATTCTTGCAAAGATTTGGTGTTTACAACTTGTAAACATAATTTACAAAAATGTTTATCCATAACATTTTCTTGTTTCTCTAGGGTTTATTTATTTGTCTTTCCACTAAAAATAGTGTAGGTTTAATAAGAACCATGATCCTTCAAGAATCATCTTTTTAAACTTGGTTCCTTTATAAAAATCATTCACAAGTCTTGGATTTACAAGATTACTAGTTCACTTGGTTTATTATTTTTCAAGAAAAATCATTTTACTTTCAAGTTCATGTTTAACCAAGGTGATGATTATTTCATGTTGTTACATAATCATCCCTTATCTTGCTAAATCATGTTTTTAATCATAATCTAGCAAGTTCTATGTAATGATCAACATCAATATTTCTAGTAATCATCAAGCAAACATCAACATATGCTAAACATCATCATATCATCAAGATTTCATCTTATGTAAAGCTTTATGTTCATGATTTATGTGTATGTTTATTAGTGTTCTTGTGTTAATCAACATGATATATCTTTTAACCATTAAAAACATGAAGTAACAAGAGTGAAAAAAAAGGATCTTACCACTAGCTTGAAGCTAGGGAAGAACACTAGTGAAAATGTAGTGGATAATAGCACACAAGAGGGGTCCTTCAAGATCCGAGATCACCAAACCTTCTAATATGGCTCCTTACACCCTTAAATCACCTTAGATCATATGGATGGAAGCTAGAAAAAAATTGTATGGTGATGGTGGATAGCCGTGAGCTTAAGGGAGGAAGGAGGAGGAAAGAAGTGTGGTGGAATGTGTGAGTTAAGTGTTCTTATATCTCCATTCAATGTTAATGACCATTGGTTTTAGTGTCCCCTAAATACATGACCATATCTCTTGCAAAATCCAATGAAATCTTATTCATATCTTGCAAGATTATGGGGATTTTGATGGGCCACATATGACCGTCCACCTCTATGTGGGGGGGGGGGAGTCTAATTGTAAAATTTGAATCAATGTAGTTACCTTGTAATCAGTTATTTCAAGTATCTAGTTAGTGTAATTAGTTACTAGATATTTTAGTGGGTGTTAGGGTGTTCGGGGACCATGACTAGCTCAGTAATAATAAAACAGTGTCTTTAGTATGATTTGGGTGTTCCGGGTAATGTCCGGTTGTTCAGTTAGATACCGTTCCGTTAAAGTGCTAAGTTATTCCGTATAGTGTCCTTTATGTAACTTTTTGTGACACTTTTAGTTCCCGGCACTTAGGAAAGCATACGGGACCATTTTGCCATATTTTTGCATGTTACTAGCATGTTAAAATGCTGAATTTTGTTAATTAATGCAGAATTCTGCACTTTGAGTGTGTTTTAGGCACTTTCCGGCACTTAAACTATCACCTAGTGACAAAATTTTGTGGTCCTTACTTCCCTACACTCCATACTAGTGTAGTACCTTGTCTCTGGCTCATACTGGGCCTCAAAACATCGTCTATCTATGTGCTGGCATTGTCAGCATGTTTCTGAGTTATCCGCTAACTGTGCTAACTGTGCTTTGTGTTGTAAGTCCCGAAGACGGATCTTTCAATGATATCAAACAACACCAAGTTTGTGCGGAATCCAAACTTGATGTGATTCACGAATAAACACGAAAAATACGAAATACGAAGAACACAACGAATCACCTTTAAACACTTGCACACGATTCTATTACTATCAACTAGCAAAACCGTCTAGTACAAGTGCTCACAAACAATCGCCTTCCTCTAGCTCTCTGTAGGAATTCTGTAACAATGAGGTTCAAACCCTAAAACAAGTTAAAAACTTGTTTATATACTAACTCAAGCCCAATTCCCTATATGGGCTTCCCTTGGGCCTGCTTGGTCCACATGGCCTAAAGCTTGGCCCAAGTGACCTATAATGGTCCAAAACCTAATATAAACTAACCCGGTAAAGCCCAGTTCGTAACCATAACCCGTTGTGTTAATTTGATGCGTCAGTCTCACACTTTAGGGCCTAACAATCTCCCCCTAGACTGATGCCATCAAATTGTCTTCATAGCATGAATTCAACAATGTCTTCAACAAAGTCTATGGTTGTCACTATGCTGCAGATGTTGTGGAAGTTCTTGACTTCTGAAATCTCAGCACTGGGTCTCTTTCTTCAGCTCTTGTGGTTAGCTTCATATCAGGATCTTGATCAGCATTTTCTTGAAAATCTTGTCAAAAAGAATGCGAGAGGAGGATTCTCAACAGCTCTTTTCTTCTGCAATATTTGTCTTTCAAGCAGTTTCATGGTACTTCTTCAAATGTACTTTCACTGTCATACGGCGTTTCGTATTCGGTTCTTCTGACTCAGGTACATCTTGTAGTCGTGCTGCTCCATGCTTCGTCAGCAGCTAACAGCATCTCAGTCTTCAACAACCCCTGTTCTTAATTAAAATCAAGTTCTGCACATGCTCACAAACTCATAAGCAAACATTTCTTATGCAACAGGGAGAGTACCCACATGAACACTAGGTACATGAAATTTCACAATTTAAATTCTTTTAACTTTTGATGATCAGTCAAATCTTCAAGAACGGTTACATTTTTAATTTTAAGAAAAACAAATAAGCACTCTATTTTTGGATTTTTGATTTTATATAAAAAAACAAGACACTATTTTTGTATGTATATATATATATATTTTTTTTAATTTTTCAAATTTTTATTTTTAATTTAAGAACTAAAAACAAATAAAAACTCAAAATATAAACAACTACCATAATATACAATTGCAATTGCAATGGGATCAAAATTCGTTCTCAGGCAGACTAAGGAACACTTTTCAGTACGAGCCTAATCAAACTGGTCTATGCGATTGCCAATATGTTTGTCCACTTAAACTTTAACGCTCAACTTTCAATTTTTTAACTTCGTGATATGCTTTAGGTAATATTATACTATTATACCCGTGTGTCCCATTCCAAGGCATACCCCCGCGATCAAGGTAAGCACAACGATTCATCGTAACAGGTGAGTATATTGATGTCATCCTTTTTTATTTACAACGTTAGACCATTGGTGACAGGTCAGTACTTTCGTACAGCAGAGCGACCAATGATTTTGTCCAACGAGGGTGAGGCAAATACCATTTTGGTACGAATTTGGCTCTTTGAGCATTTGGAATATTCTCATTTTGAGATTTTGATTCCTTAGGGTTTTTGTCCTCTTGGGATCTTTTAAGATATCCTGACTGTGTCTAGGAAATAACGTAATTGCTCAGGGATCAAATCACGAGGTTTCGGGCTTGACTACACTTATCAACACTGATCTACTACTGAATGATCTAGACGATTGCCAGTATATTTGTCCGCCTAAACTCATCTCCCTAGACCTTTTCCATATAACTGCCTGTAACAAATTTTATCATGTTTTGATTTCTTAACAATGAACACCCAAACAAATACTAATCAAATCCCGGAAATATAAACAACACACCCTATCATGCAAGTAGCTTCCCTACCACATATTTCACAAGTCCAATCCAGATCTCTGAAATCTTAACTGAGAATAGATTGAGAAGAGAACAGAATAGATCTTAAGCAGAGATGGTATAATATACAGATCAAATGAGTTTTTCTCAGTTTGATATAGGTTTCTTGGGTTTCTTTTGGGCACTTGAGGGCCTCTTTCGGGTGTTTAATTGATCTATAGCACGGCAACGTACAGCTAGGTCAGCATGTATCTGGATGCAGCAAAAGCTGACGTTGCCTAGCACCTCCAGGTCTTTGCTTCCGCAAAACAGAGGAGATACACGACTTTTTCAGAGAAGATTTCAGAGTCAGACCAAAATTGTGTGTATCGGGACAACATACAGACATTCAAATAGAAATGAGCTAATTCCAAGTGATTTTCTTTCCTGAGGTCATGTACTAATTTAGTTCTGAACAGAACAGCCAATGTTTCCAGTCTTTAAGGATAGAGCCTACCAACACATCGTGCTAAAGTCAAACTGTTTCGATACTGGTCTTACATGAGTCAGCCCTTCACCATAATGTGAAAATTCATTTACAGAAGGACAGCCAAGATATCCCCGGATGATTCAACAACATAAAGACCCGAAACCTCAGACGTTGGCTATCTATCAACACAAGATTTAAGACCATAAAATCATACGACGTTGGTATGTTACCCACATGGTACATAGTTCATTATGTTTATATCACTTAGTATCTTTTATCATTTTGAGCGTCAAGCCTATCGACATATCGCAGTAGATCCTAGTCTTTTCAGCTATGACACCTTACATGTGTTAGTCAAACCTTTTAACACGAATATTTATTTCACTTCCCATATCATGCAATTTTATCTTTTTGGCTTTTTCATTTTTCTCAAATTTTTTTTTGTATTTTTCTCATTTTCTCCCCTAAAGCAATACAGATATATACACAGCAAAACTCTTTTTGTATTTTTCTTTTCTGAGTTTTCTCCTCCTAAACTCTATATCTATCTATATGTTCCTCTCTCCCCCCCTAAATTTGTGCATAAATCTTGTATTTTTGCGCAAATTTACCATTTACTAGAGAAAGGACACTTTATATACAAAATAATGAACTAAGGAAGAGAAAAAAAAAATATTTTTGCTTAACCGTTCTGTCATCAGATTGAAGACTAATCAAATTCAAATCAAAGCACTGAATTTAAACGGTACCTTTTGCTGATCTTACCTTACTTCTCTAATCTCCTCCAAAGGAAACACATCATCTGTCAAAATTTTTTTTAACTTTTTGCAACAGTGAAATGTTACCCGTTCTATCTCTGGAACAACCGCTATCAACATTCCAGAGATTGTCAACAACTCCTCCTTGGTTGTTCTTGAAAAATAAGGAGAATAGTAAGACATGGGTACCTAGGCCATCGTGGTCCTGGGATTTCCTGAAGCATCAAAATAAGACACTTCCTTTAAACACATGTCCCCTTTTGTCTCAAGGATTGGAGACGTCGCTGCTTTGGATTTGGGTTTCCAAATCTGTCCTGGCTTAACAAACGTATTTGTTGCCTTTGGTTGAGCAACTCTAGCTGTTTCAGGTTTGTTAGTTTTAGAAACACGTTTTTGTTCCTGAACAGCCTTGCGTTTGTTTTTAGCAGCGTTCCAATCCCCATCAGATGGTTTAACCTTGGGATTCACATTCTTCATTGCCTTAGGTGATGATACCTTCATCGGCTTGGAATGGTAGTTATCCTTTGATGTAACCCTCTGATTTTGCATATAATAGGGTACATAGGGACGATGTGTGCAATTTCGAGCAATGTGACCAGCAATGCCGCAATTGAAGCATGTTTGTCTCTTCATGTAGAAAGCATTCTGATCAGTTGGATTTGCTCTTGCAGGCCCTGAAGGACGAACCGGTCCTTTCTGTGCTTGTTTGTGTTGCACATTTCCTGCAGACGAAGATGAATTTGGGTGCCTGTACTTGTCGCTTGCAGGGGCCTTCTGTGGTGGAGATTTCCTTTGATTCTTCTTGTTTTCCTTAGACTGCAAGTCTTGTTCAGAAATCTCACCAGTCTTTCTGAAACCCTTGTTAGCACAGTCAAATGCATATTTCTCACATTTGCCATTACAGACTGGCTTAACAAAGACATTTTTCACATCACGGGCCTTTTGAGGACTATTGCTGCCCGTTGAGGACTGTGGAGAGCCTGATCGTCTTTGATGTCTAGGCTTCTTATTTCCGCGTCCTTTACCTGCTCGCTTTAGCCCTTGTTGCTTGATCTGAACCTTTTCATCACTAACAGAAGGTTCAGAATGTTCAGCTTGCGCACTTGGAGCCTTGTTTACGTCAGTTTTCTCTTCATATTTCTCTTCATCCTTCATGTCATCAACTTTGATAGAATCAAAGAGTTCAGGTCTGTCGGATGAAATACCAGAAGCTTTAGTAGAAACTTCAGCTGAAACCTTTGACGAATCTTCAGCACAAGACTTATGTGTGTTCAAGAGTGGTTCACTTGCAACTTCGGTTTTCAAAGTGGTCCCCTGTTCCTGATCCTTTTGAGAATGTTTTTCAGTGGTCCCACTAGATACATCATTAGGAACATTTGCTGAAACAGTTTCAGAAGAATGATCAGAACAATTTTGATCAACACTTTCACTTTCATTTGTTTGTTCAGCTTCAGTTGATGTTGAACAAGAAACATCACAATTATTATCAACAGAAAAAGAACCACATAACGACTTAAAAAAGTTTTGTCCAAAAACAGGTTCAGAAGCTGTTTCATTTATTGAGTTTTCTGAAAAATCAGAATTTGAATCTGGTTCATCCCCAAGAACATCTCCACACTTTACTTCAGATACTTTATCTGCACATGAAGACGAAGCGTTAGGATCAATTGAGCCTTTAGAAACAAAATTTATTGGAGTAGACTTCTGTTTCTCAACTGGTCTGCCATTAAATGATGACTTATTGTTTTTGGGACTGTAAGTCATTTTACTTTCATTCATCAGCTCCTCCTCAGTCATAGGTAAATAAGTATAATTGTCATTATAAGGAGGAGGAGCCTGATTGAAACCCAATCCACACCCTTTCTTTTTCTTATATGCGAGCTGTTGATCACATAGATTTTTAACTAATTGGCTGGAAGAATCAAATTTCTTAATATTAAGTTCATTTATTTGATATCTATCTCTGATATCCTCCAGTTCTTTAGTCACAGTGCATAATTTTTCCTGAACATATAAGAGTTGGGCTGTTTTTACACTAACATCATCTTTGAGTTGGATGATGTCTTTTCACTGAGCTTCAATTTTTTCTTTATAAAGTTTTTCATTTTTTGATAAAGTAAATTTTTTGTTCTTTATGTCTTTGTAATCTTGGATCAAATCAGCGTTGTGTAACCGATATGCTTCATTTCTTTCTCTACACTTAGGAGTGCAAAAGACAGAAAGTATCTCTTCACGACTGGGTGAGCAAATTGCTTCACGAGTGGGTGAGCAAACAGCATCAGATGTGTTGCCTTTAGTAAATTGCTTGTCAGCATTGTCATAAGATTTGATTAGTGAGATCAGCTCATCTGACTTCATTTTGTAACAGTGGCAGTCGGTTGTCAATATTATCTGATTAACATTTCTAAACCAACTACAGTTCGCCTGATCTGGAATCCCTTTTATAGCATCCAGAAGCTTTCTATTGCTCATGCGGGTAGACACCACCATCTCTGCCTTCTCCATTTCAGAGAGCAGTTCAACAAACCGGCCAATCACTACTTCTATAGATTCACCACGAAAGTATCTAAATCCTTGGAGTTCCTGCTCAAGCATCTCTCTTTTAGAAGACATTTTTAAGATTTGATCCCCCAAAAATGTGATCTTTTTACTATTTCCTCAACACAAGCCCAAAGCGAGAACCTGTGTACTCGCTAACTCAAACTCTTTACAGACGAATGAACCCGCTTTCTGTACCGCACCTCAAAACCTATCAAACCTTTTTCACAACCAAACAAACCCCTTTTTTATATTTATTTATAGAATAAACCTTTTTTTTAATATATAAATCAATAATGATTAGGTAATGTGAATATTATTATAACTAATATTATTAAAACCTAAACTACACTGTTGCCTGTCTTCTTCGAACAAAACCCACCGAAACCAAAAAAAATATATTTTTCTTTTCTGAGGTCTGAGGAACGGTGATTGTAGGTCGCGAATCAGACTGGAGGTTAGTGATGGTACCGATGAAGGTTCGACGGTGACAGTTACTATATGAACGGAGAAGATGGTGGTCGGACGTGAACAGTGGTGATAATGAAGATGATGGAACGGAAATGGTGAACGTGGGGTACGATTGTTGTCAGAGTAAGACGTCGGAGAAGATGCAGGTGGACACCGGAGTTGCAGGTTACGTCGGTGAACGATGATGATGACGAACATATGGTAACTGCGAATGGTGAGCGATGACAGTTGTGACCGTCGGAGAAGAAAGACAAGGATGATGATGTTGTAGGTAGATGGCCAGAGATGAAAGACGATGATGGTGACGGAAATCTCAAGCTACTTGACGACTCGAAATCTCTTGTGAAGTTCAATGGAGGTTGCGACTCGAGACTATGAAATCGATTACTCGAGACCAGTTGAGTCGAAACAGTGGTTGCGACTCGAGACGAAGAAGTGTGCAACTCGAGACCTTGAAGAGTATGTTGTGAGTCGAAACCGGTGATGAAGTTGATGACTCGAGACCGTGGTTTCGACTGGATTTGGTTGATTGGCGGAACCAAGGTTGCGACTCAGATGATCCAACAGAAGTGATTGATGATCACGTTCAAAGTGGTAGCCGGAGATATGTTGAAGTTGCAGGTTTATGGTAGTCGTCGGAGCAGTGAAGTTGAGTCGAGACTGTGATGTGTCGAGACCTGGGTGAAGATGTGAAGATGACTCGAGACTGGAACGGTTGCGACTCGGGGAAGGTGTAACTCGAAACCTGTGGAGATTGACTCGAGACAGTGGAGGAGGATGTCAACAACTTTCCAAAAAAAATTAAGACGAGGATGATGTAAACAGATGATTTTATTTAAAAATTTTAAATTAGGAAATAGTTGAAAATTTTGAAAAAGATTGAATCGGAAACAGTTGTTTCGAAAATAATGGAATTTTCAAATCAATTTTTAATTTCAAATCTTTTCAAAAGATAAAACAATATCCTCACTCCTTTAATAACTTCCAAAACGATCAAACTACCAAAATATAACGATTTTTTATAAAATTTCGATGAACACTACGAAGAACTCGAAGAACACCGAACAAAAAATAACGAAAATCTTGAATCTTTGATATCACACCGAGCCTAGAAATAGGTTCTAATGGCTCTGATACCACTTGTAAGTCCCGAAGACGGATCTTTCAATGATATCAAACAACACCAAGTTTGTGCGGAATCCAAACTTGATGTGATTCAAGAATAAACACGAAAAATACGAAATACGAAGAACACAACGAATCACCTTTAAACACTTGCACACGATTCTATTACTATCAACTAGCAAAACCGTCTAGTACAAGTGCTCACAAACAATCGCCTTCCTCTAGCTCTCTCTAGGAATTCTGTAACAATGAGGTTCAAACCCTAAAACAAGTTAAAAACTTGTTTATATACCAACTCAGGCCCAATTCCTTATATGGGTTTCCCTTGGGCCTGCTTGGTCCACATGGCCTAAAGCTTGGCCCAAGTGACCTATAATGGTCCAAAACCTAATATAAACTAACCCGGTAAAGCCCAGTTCGTAACCATAACCCGTTGTGTTAATTTGATGCGTCAGTCTCACACTTTAGGGCCTAACATGTGCATCAAGTATGTCATTAAATTTTGTATGTAATAAATAGTGTGACAGTATGAAAGGTGATGCACATGTATGTAGAAATCATAAAGCAGTTTATATCATTAGTTGTAATTTAAGCATAGTCATTAAGCATTAATTAATATTAATTAATTGTACGGACATATGCAAATTTGACAGTTGTCACAGTAAAGGTATCGCAAGCACTGTCCTTTGAACGAGATACAATCAACAACTAGTCACGACATTCGAATTTATCCCATCCTGTCAAAATTCGCTGCTTGTTTCCTTCGACAACATCTAAACCTACTCCGAGAACAAGTAGGAATCCGAACGACTCCTATGCCTTACCCTGGAACTTCTACGACACAAACCGCCTTACGCTAAGTTTTCAACGCGCGACTTTTGACGTCGCAAAGCCTGCTTTTCTCGATCGCTTATGCAATCCCTCATGACTTAAACTCGAAAGAGTATCACTTAACATTAGAAAGATGTTCAGGAATTCACAACTCTAGCATTTGGAAAATAAGCTATGAGGTGCACCTATCATATCTTATCCTGTCTGAGGCATTGGTGAAACATTTTCTCACAACAGTACGCGGTCGAAGAAATCAACAAGTTTTCAAATCCTGAAATATCTACCTGAAGGAAGTAGTTACTAGGCACGGGGCACCGATTCCCATTGTCTCTGATTTTGACTTACATTTCGCACCCGATTTGTGGCAAGCCAAGCACAAATCCTTTGGCTCACGAACACCACTTAGCACCCACAAACGAGTGGTCAATCTGATCGTACCGTCCAAACTCTAGAAGACATGCTGCAAGCATGTGTTACCGGTTTTGACACCGGTTGAGAACGACACTTACCTATGGGAGAATCTTCTTATAAAAATAGCTACCACACTAGCATTCAGGCAGCACCATTTGAGGCATTGTACGGACGTAAATTCCGGTCACCTTTGTATTGGGTGGAAGTTAGAGGAAGCCAAGTTGCCGACCTGGAACTTGTACTTGACACTACGGATAAGATTGCACAGACCAGACAACGAATGGCGGCAGCTCGAGACCGTCAGAAAAGCTACACTGATAAGCGTATGAAACCTCTAGAATTCAAGGTCGGGGACCGGGTTCTACTAAAAGTCTCACCTTGGAAAGGTGTAGTACGCTTTGCTATAAAGGGGCAATCTTAACCCACGTTATGTTGGATCTTTCGAATTTACTGAGAGAATAGGTAAGGTAGCGTATAAACTAAACCTGCCTGAAGAGCTGAGCATGGTGCACAACGTTTTGCACGTGTCGACATCTGAAGGAGTGTCTGTCAGGTGAAACACTCATCGTTCCTTTTAAGGAACTCACGATCAACGATCAACTACGCTTCGTTGAGGAACCGGTTGAGATCATGGATCGAGAAACCAAAACCCTCAATCGTAGCAAGATACCAATAGTCCGAGTTCGTTGGAACTCGCGCCGTGGCCCATAGCATACCTGGGAATGGGAAGACCAGATGATGCGCATGCATCCCCAGTTGAGTACAAACAATACTTCCAGCACTGATGCTACAACTGAATTTCAGGAAGAAATTTAAAACCAACAAGGGGATGATGTGACGCCCCACGAAAATATTTAAACACACTAGCTTGTCAGTGGCTGCGCGCAAAATTTCGGGATGAAATTTCTCTGAACTTGGGGATAATGTGACACTTTGGGTTTTCCTGGACATTTCTTTGATGATACAATTAATTTCATGAAATTCTATACTACGTGAAATACGTATAAACCCTGTGAATTTTATGCTATGTAATCTCACGTATTGTGTGACTTTATGTGCTATGTGGCTTACATGTTCGTTTTGTGAACTTTCGTGAACTACGTGTATGTACGTATGACAATAGGTTATCAACGAGTCTATAATTAGAGCGAATCATATGTCCTAGCTTAAATTTCAAGAACGAAATTCCTGTAACATGGGGAGAATGTGACAACCCGTACTCTCACCGTCGAGAGAAGGGTGTTTTAGTGATATTCATTATATTATTATTATTATTATTATTATTATTATTATTATTATTATTATTATTATTATTGTTTACTAAATAATAATAACACGCGACGAGAGATTTACTTATTTAATTATTTACCATTATATATTTAAGTGTTAGGATAAGCGGGCCAGCCAGTTAAACGAGACACCCGATATATTACGGATCCATACACACGAGCCCAAGCCCAACACAATTCACCTAAACCCCTAAACACCCTACCTTATAAATATATCCTAAATCCCCACTTAATATTCTTTAAAAGCCCTAAAACCCCTTCATGTATACTGTAGCCACACAACACCAAACAACCCTCTTCTTTCTCTCGTTTCCACCGGCGACCGGAGATCGGATTCCGGCTGGAAATCCGGCTCTGATTTCTCCGGCAGTCGCACACCACATTCACCAACACCCTTCCTTCCACTATGACACCCCAGCCCCCTCTATCTTCCGATTGAATAGCCGGCCACCATTGGATGGTGGTGGCATACGGCGGCGACGACACAGAGGAGAGAGAGAGGGAGAGTAAGCGAGAAGAGAGGGAGAGTCCGCCGTCAGTTCGACGAGCATCGATGACGGCTCCGATGATGTATTCTCCAACCATTTATTTCGTCGAGATGATATGGGATAATGATGATGATGTCCCGTTTTCCGGAGACGAAGATGATGATGACACGCAGGTGAAGTTGATGGTGGTCGGATGGTGACGGCCGACAACGGCGGCACTCAGCCAGGGGCGGACCTACAGTGTCCTTAAGGGGGGCGGGCGCACCCCTTTAAATAAACAAAATTAGTGTTATAGACCCTCTAAAATCTTGAGCGCACCCCTTATAATTTTGTAATCGCACCCCTTGAACTCGAAATAGAAAGAAAACAAAGAAAAAGAAGAAGATGACTTTGGCCAGAAAATTCTCTTCCGGCAACTAGAAGCTCAATCTCTGCAAATTAAAAGCTTTTGTTAAAAGTTATATGGAGAAGAAAAGCATGAGGCATTATTTTAATCTTATTTTCAATTTAACTTGTACTTGGCAGTGACCCACATTGGGTTTGGTGACTTTGAATCTATTTTTCTTTATTTATTTTACCTCAGCTTCTTTAGTTATTTTTTTTCACAAATTGGGTTTGGTGACTTTGAATCTATTTTTCTTTATTTATTTATTTTCACAAACATGGTGCGGTCTTGAGGGTAACCCGGTTTTACCCAGCTGTTACCCTAGCGAGTCTCTCGTGTGGGGGCAGTATGGTTTTCGGGCGAAGGTCAGCTTGCGCAACGGCCGATCGAACATCGCGTCCGGAAGAGCGGGGCTGACGGGGGATTGTCATCGACATGAACCCGGTAACCAATAGATCCTGTACATAGAAAGTCACCCTTCAAAAAAAATATGCTATTCTATTGTCCATAACATTTGAATTTGTAAAAGAAAATTATATACACTAATATTGACATATCATTCTATTGTCCGTAACATTTAAATTTTCTTTTTAATTTAAACTAACTTTTGTTTTTAGTTATTTTATTTCTTATTCATCTTCCTATTATTTTTTTTACAGATATATACATAAGAATATTTTATATGCGCAATAGAAAAAATTTAAAATACAAAAGTTTTTAATGTGCGAAGCGTATGCGAGCAGTGTTATAACGTGCGTGATTATGCGACAACATGCGTAATTAGGGTTTCTTACCATGTGTGATTTTGTGTTTGCCATGCGTGATTTTTGTGATCATGCATAATTAGGTTTGTAAATTATTACATGCGTAATTTACTCGCGTATGCTTCGCACGTTAAGCAATGTACTATTGAACGTTAACCTTCCCCTATATATATTGTCTTTTTATCGTGTATTATCCTTTTATCATCTGACCCGACCCGACCCGACCCGAATCGTATCGATTTTTTCTAATATTTTATGATGGCAATCGAGACCTAAAAATTTCCGCGCCCCTTGAAAAATTTTCCTGGGTCCGCCACTGCACTCATCGACGGTAATCAGGCGACTCCGACCAAAAACTCCGTCGATTGATGTTGGGATGACGTCGATAGTGGCAGCAGAGAAGCTCACCGGCAGCAGCAACCGCCGGAGCTCCGGCTCGTGTACAGTGGCCGTGGCAGCAGGCATTCCCCTCTGTCTCGAAACTTTTGGTCAGTTTATACCCCTCTGTGTTTATTTACTCTTGGTTAGTGTATATTGAAGGATAATAGGAGTTGTGATGATTAAATGTTATAGTGCTTTTTAAAATGGCCAAAATGAAATTGATAAGCTGCTTTTGTATTCTGTCATGGTTGTATGAATGTTTATTGGGAATTTGAATATGAATGTTTATTTGTTAACTGTCTAGCATATATAAGAATTAAAAGTATTTGATGATTCTTGGTTTGGAGTATAAATGCTAACTGTTTTGATGGAGGTGAGGTTAAAAGTGTATTTTAGGCTGATAAAGACAAACTGATTAATGAAAACTGATGGTTCTCTTGGGGCTGGATGTTTGTTTCAAGTTCATTATGATTTTTGACTTAAGAAACTGTTAGTTAGGTTTTACGCCTACATTTGTTAATTTAGAGGGTTAGGGATTTGATAGATAATGGTATAATGATGAATGAAAACCATGTTTTGCATAACATTTGGGTTGACGAATTATGTTTATAAATTGCATTGTATGTTGGTAAAATATGATATTAAGGTTCATGAGAATCTAGGTAAAAATTGGTGTTTTGTCTGATGATTGTGCATATTTGTTGATGGATGATGATTACAAGTTAAATGATCCTGATAAACAAAATGATTGGTTGATAAATCCGTGAATTGTTGTTATGATGATTATGATTGTTATCACTTAAGTAGTGTACAACATTTAATGCACAGCGTACCACAGCATCTCTGCATGACCGAACACATGAGGAGGCCGCACACCCTCATGTGTGCCGCACAGTCTTATTGGACCGAAAAAGGGTGATGGGCCGCACACTCTTGGTGGGCCGCACAGTTCTTTTGGGCCTTATCTATTAGTCGGCCCGCACAATCCCTTTGGTCCTCACCTGTTAGTTGACTGCACACTTATTTAATTAAGTCGCACACTACACTTGCACACTCCATCTGTCGTACAAAGCATGACCGCACACTTGTCAGAGATCACACACTCTCTTGTGGACGACACACTGACAAGTGGGCCGAACACTTCAACTTGGGCCTTATCCTTAGTGGGCCGCATACTCCGGTGGGCCGCACACTAGTAATGGCCCATGTTTTACCTGTTTAATCACACACTTACATGATACATTTGAATTATGATAATCTGTGTTGATAATTATGAATGTGTATACATGTTAGTATAATGTACAAAAGTTGATACTTGTACACTACTTGAAGAATACATGTTAGAAACGTGCAGCTTATACGTGAGTACTTGTTTACCGTTCTACAAGTGGTAACCATAATAGGATGTGGTTGACCAACTTAGGACAAATGCTTTATCTACCAAGCAAAGCAAAGGTGAGTTCACAACTTTTTACTTAAAGCATGTGTTCCCAGTGGTTGGGAAACGGAACGAAAAACACTCTCCCTGGTTTGGGGGGGGGGGTGATAGTGCACGATGCTCCCAACCGCCGGAGTGATCCCACTCCGGGAGCCGCTACCCGACCAAGCTAGCTCCGCAGTGAATTCCCTTTGCCGAGTTCTTATCCTGGGAGACATATGCCACTCCCAGGACTCGAAGAAGAGGTGGGTGTCGGTGGCCAACTGGGCTACCCCAGTTGGTTAACTCTCCCTGGTTTGGGATTGCTTACTATTCCTGGTTTGGAATACGCTGAACGGTACAAACAACACTTTCCCTGGTTTGGGACTGCTTACTATCTCCTTATGTGGGATATGGGTAACATTATCTTCTTGTGTGGGATACGGGTAACATTATCTCCTTGTGTGGGATACGGGTAACATTTTTCCCTTGTGTGGGATGTTCAATTAATTACTATTTATATTAGATGCAACAAGTGTTCTAAACAAAACTCTATCACGAAGTCCCCACCTTACAGTACCGATTAGTCGCCTGGCCTGACGAATGGGATATTAGTTAAATATCGTTATTTAGGTCTCACTAACCTCACACCGTGCCTTGAGTGGACGGGGGTGAACTAATAGTCCTCGGCAACCGTCGATGATGATAGGCATTGACAAACGAGGCACCAACAACACAAGTACGATAGTTTCGGTATATCATGGAGTTTAGTAGCTTCCATATGGGGTAGTTCCCCATGGCATGGTATAAATGAGTAATTAAACAACAAAAGTTTTTGGAAATAAAACTGGAAAACTATGAATTCGTGAACTCGCCAACTTTATCTTGACACCTTTCTGCATGCTTTGCAGGTTGCTCGCTACAGCTTTGGACGGACATTGCAATCGGCGGGAGAGCGTGGTTGGAAAGTTTCATGTTAACGTATAATTAAAGAACCTATGGTTTTAAATTATGATGGGTTTTCTTTACATTTCCACTGCTACATTAAGTTGCAAATGATATTTAAACATAGAAACTAATCGTGTTAATTGGGAAAAATTTATAACATACGCAAATGATTCAACATGATTAGTGGTTAGGATCCTGGTCAGTCACACACATCGCGGTAGTACTCCGCATTTGGATTTTGAGGGTGTGACAGATTCTATCTTGTCTATTTGTTCCTTTATTTATTTAGTTTCTTTAATTTACTTATTAAAAAAATCTTTACTTCAAATTTGGTTAGATTAGACGTCGACGATATTCTGGTATTAAAAGCTCTTGTGTCCTTGGACGACCTCTGTATCTTACCATCACTATACTATGCCAACGATGGGTGCACTTGCCCTAGCGTTTTGTAGAGAGTGATAGTCTTATATCGTGTTTTATAAATTTAAAACTTGATAACAGAGTAAAAAGGGTACTTAAAAATATAGCAAAAATTCGTACACACTCACAAACACGTCATGTTTTTGGCACCGCTGCCAGGGAAATAAGGATTTTAAGAAAGTTTTAAATCGGTGGCCTAATCGTTTTTATGCTTTTCTAATTTTTCTTTTTAAGTTTTTCTTCGTTTTCTCCTATTTTTCCACTCTCTGCAAGAATAACACGGGGTCGTGTTTGATCAACACGGGGCCGTGTCAGACCTACAGTATCTGAGAAGAGTTGTTTTCTTGTTACTGGAATAACCACACGGTGTCGTGTTATAGGAGCATGGGGCCATGTCAAACCTCTAGTATCTGGGAACCTGAAAACATAAACTTTTTCTAGACAGCATAGGGTCGTGCCTATCACGGGGTCGTGCTACCCTTCTGATCAGCCATTTTTGTGTTTTTGTTTGCAGAAAGTAACGCAACTCTGTATAATTCACAGGAAATACAACCTGGTGCATGGCCTTCACCTCCGACAAAGACATAAAAGTGCTACTCGACGAACCTGGACGCTTTTTAAGAAAAAGACTTCAAGCTAAAAACCGAAAAAAGCTTCAACCCAAAACCTCCCCATGGCGGATCATAGCACTCTCATGGATTACCTACGGCCTATGGTCGGTAATCTTGGAGCCGCTGTTAAACCTCCTAATGTCGATGCCAACAACTTTGAGCTTCGACCACATCTAATCGAAATGCTCCAAAATTCTGCCACCTTTCACGGCCTACCCGATGAAGATCCCCATTTACATATTACCAACTTTTTGGAAATATGTGATACCTTTCGGATCAACAGAGCCTCCAATGATGCTATCAGGCTCTGTATGTTCCCTTTTCCCCTCAAAGACTGAGCAAAAGCTTGGCTAAACACCCTCCCAAGTGGGTCCGTGCACACTTGGGATGAACTTGCCCAAAAATTTCTCTACAAATACTTCCCTCCCGCTAAAGTTGCCAAACTTATGACCGAGATTAACTCTTATTCTCAAGTCGACAGGGAATCTTTGTACGAGACATGGGAGAAGTTCAAGGATGTTGGTGCATATTTGTGACAACAGCTTAGATTTGGTCTTTGGATATCTTGTAATTAGTTAAACGATAAACAGTTAGCGGGTTTAGCTTTGTATTAGTGGAATAATAGAGTTTGGGCAAAACAAAACCCACTTTGGGTCTAGGGGGACGAATTGGGCTTGCCCATGTAGGAACCCAAGCCTAAAGTAGCAACCTTGTGTTATATAAACAAGGCTTTGCTTTAGGGTTTAGGTTGATCAGCCAAAAACAGATTTTAGAGAGAATTCGTGAGAGTGCTTAGGGCTTGGACGAATTTGAGTGTGGTTAGGGATCTTGATTGATTATAATCAGTTTGATAGATAATCAATAAAGATCCGGTTTGAAAGTGAATTGCTGATTTCTATTCCTACACATTTTCTGCTATATTCTGATCAAGAGGATTCCGCACTCTTGATTAGATTGACAATTCTGTGAAAGATCCATACGTCAAGGGGACCTACAATTGGTATCAGAGCATTAGGCTCTTGAAGGCTCGGTTCAGAATTGTTGGCTGCAGAAACAGGAAGAATTTTCGAAATCTGTGAAACCTGAAAATTAGGGTTTCGAAATTCTTGTTGGTTTGATAAAAAATTTCAAAATTTTTTGGCTGTTTTGATCTTCTGCTTTGTTTAATTGCTGTTTTGCAGGATTTCTGGAAAGAATTTGTTGATTCTGGAAAAGTTTTCGGCTGATAGACTTGAAGATTCGAACACTGTTCTTCGTGTTTTTTGATCAGTTTTTCATATTTTTCGAAAATATTGTGCTGATTAGGTTGTCTGATTTTGCAGATTTGTGTTGGTGAGGAGATAGAATCTTCAAAAAGTTCGAACAGATTAAGTTTCCAGATTTACTAGTTCAGCGAATTTAACTGTCCAGCGAATTTGTGAGTTGATATCTCGGTGACCAGCGAAATTGTTTGGCCCGGCGAATTTGAAATCCAAATGCAACTTTGGTAGCCGTATAATTTTCCTTAGCGAAATTATCAATTGAACAAATAACACGCCAGTGAAATTAACCCAGAACCCAGCGAAATTAGGAGAGGAATTATATATCATTGCATTCGTCTTTTCAAGACGATTCTAAAGGTGTAATTTGGTAACCACTGTTTTCGGAGATATTTTGTACGGTTTTACCAGTCTGTTGCGTTAAAATGTCGAACATGACGAATTTGAATGCACCTAAGATGATGAAGGTGGAGAATTATCTTACATGGAAGGACAGCTTCCAATCCTTCATTAAATATCAGGATGCACGCATGTGGATCTGTATTGAAGATGGGTATACAAACCCAACACACGATTTTGAGGGCAGACCACATAGAACAGACTATGTGAACATGCAAGAGGATGATAAAAAGATGTATGAGGCTGAAAAGAGAGCCTTGGCTGCGATAAAGATGTCCTTACCTGATAGCATCAAGCATACCTTCAAAAAGTACACTAATTCAAAGGATATGTGGGATGCATTACAAAAGCGATATCAGGGAAATGAGAGTGCCACTCAGGCATTCATGGCAGAGATAGTGCCAGTTGATGAGGCTGAAACTACTGTGAGTGATGCTGAATCTGAAGTGAAAAATGCTGAAGCAAAAGTGGATTCTGATGTAGAGAAACAGAGTGAAGCTGAATAGGTTATCGCTAATCAAACTACAGAAGTTCATGAGAAAGAGGTACAATCTATTTATGTGTGCTTAAAATGTCTTGAACTACAGGGTGAGGTTGACAGGTTGACAACACAAAACCAAAGTCTGGTAAGCGAGATGTCTAACATAAAAGAATCAATTTTTTTTGCTAAAAGAAACGAATCTTTATACTTGAAGAAGATAAAAAGTTATGAAGCTGAAATTGAAGCTTTAACTTGCAAACTAAACGAAAAACTTCAAGTAATAGATTTAGCTCATGACATGATAGCTGAGAAAACAAAAGAGATTTCTGAAAAATGCAAAGAGTTGTCAGATGCACAACTCAAAATTGTTGAACTTGAAAAGAAATTGAGTCAATTCAGAGATTCGTCTTTTGTAATGAAACACATGAAGGGTGGGTTAAAGAAGAGTAATGACAAGACCAGTGTGGGCTTTCAGGGCTTTAATGAAGTTCCACCTCCTCTTAGTCATGACTATTCATTCCTGCCTGATGAAAATGAGCTAATAGACTTTATGTCAACATCACCAAGTAGTTCCACATCAAAGCAAGGTGATGAGTCTGCGTGTGATGATGCTAAGAAGAATGATAACAGGAAACCAGTTTTGAAAAAGAAAACTTCACATCCTAAGAATAAGAATCCAACTATTGTTAAACAGATTAATTTTGTTCAAGGAAGTGACATGAAAAGCGAAACAACTGTTATTGAAAATGAATCTAATGTAGAGTTTGCTAAAAATAAGAATAAAGAAAATTCTGAAACTAAGCAAACTGAACCAAATTCTTCTAAGGCATCATCATCAAAACCTGAATCTAGTTTAAAGGCTTCAGATAAGAAGTCTTCGAAAAAGAGATCGTGCTTCAAATGTCACACCAAGGGACATGTAGCTAGCTGATGTCCTAACAAAAAGAATGAAGCACAAGTTAGTGAGAAACAGAGAGGGAAATCACCTGAGAAGAAAGGTGATAATGAGGAGAAAGTTGCAAATTCTCCAAAGAAATCTGCTTCTAAGCAACCAGAGAATGTTGCTGTTGGTGTAGACAAGGCTGAAAAAGGAACTCCACAAGTTCCTCGTTTTCAAAGAAATCAACCAAGATTTCAGCCTAAATCTCCACCAGGCAGATATGAGAGACCTAGAAGCAGTTCACCAAGAATGAACAATTATAATTCTAATAATTTCAGAAGTCAAGGTCAATATCAAAATCGATACCAAAATAATGGTGGTCGAACTTTTTATAACAATGGCTTTAGAAATTACAACAATCATGCTTCTTGGAATCAAAATTCAAGGTATCAAAATTTCCAAAGGTCAAATAGTCCAAACACATATAGGAACCCTCAAGACCAAAGACCTAGTGGAAATCAAAATCAAATTCCGTCAACAGGTCTGAGATCCAAGAATCTAGTTAGGAGTAATGGATATTGGATGGATGTTCCAGTAGTTGGTGAATTTGGACGACCCAAGACCATTAAGGCTTGGGTCCCCCAATCTAACTAATTTCTTAGTTGGTGTGTGCAGGAGCTGCTAAGGAGGATTATCAACTAATGGTATGTTGATAGTGGCTGCTCTAGGCACATGACGAGGGATGTGAGATTGTTGATATATATATATTAAATGATTTAAATTGAAGTTCAAAGTGCTGAGTCGACACAGAAGATAACCTTGCAGATTTTTATACTAAAGCATTTGACAGGGCTCGCTTTGAACATTTAGTCGAACTCAACGGGATGAGGAATCTTGAATAACTGGTTTTTCATAAGAATTTTGTAAATAGTTTACTGTTTTCTTAAAAATCAAAAATACAAAAAAATTGAAAAATCAAAAACATAAAAAAAATAGAAAATTAAAAATGAGTTATCACTGTGTGAAAAAGAAGAAATGACAGTACATCAGCAAGTTAGACTGTCACACTAAAACTGAAATTAAAATGCTTAAGTGTGATAGCAGCTTCATCATACGATGTACCAGTAGGCAAAAGCATGAAATAATCAACTTACCAATGTGATATAAACCTAAATGAACTGTGTATGAGTGGGTAACACATCAGTGGTGTATAGTTTAATGACCTTAAATCTTGTGTTGATAGATTGCCAAAATCTGAAGTTTTGGGTCTTTATACTGTTATTTCATCTGGGGATATCAAGGTTGTCCTTCTGCTGCATCCAGATACATGCTGACCTAGGCACAACCAGGATATCTTAAAAGAGCAAAAAATGCCAAATCCCATAAATGAAAAAGCTCTCATAGAGAGTCATTCAAAATGTGCAAAAATGCATAAATCGTACCAAAAATGGTATTTGTCATAGCCCTCGTTAGATATTTTGGTCTCTTTACTGTACGGAAGTACTGACCTGATCACCAATTATCTAAACATTGAAAAACAAAACGGATGAATTCAGTATACTCACCTTCTACGATGAATCTTTGTGCATACCTTGATCGTGGGGGTATATCCTGAAGTGGGACACACTAATATATCAGAAATAAAATTACCTTAACGTATCATACGGTAATGGTACTTGAAATGTTCATGCATTTTGTTTAAGTGGACAAACATACTGGTAATTGTCTTGGACTGACGAAAAATTAAATAAAGAATTATCTAATAGTGTGAAAACAGTTTGACTGTGCTGATATGATCTTCTTACCGGTGCTTCTCACAAAAATAAAGTGTTTATTGCTTTTGTTATTTACTTGCTTTCAGAAAATATAAAAAAAATCCAAAAATAGTGTCTTTTTCTGTTTAAAATTCTTAACGTACGGAAAACTGTTATTCTTGGAGGAATTGTTACTGATAGGGGGAGACGGTGTTGGAAAGTGAGTTTAAAATTTTAAAATCATGAGGTTCTTGTGTGTTGAACAAAAAGTTTTACGTGTTGGTGATAAGTTGAAAATGCTTAATCTGTGATATAATCTCTTGAATAATAATTTATTTAACTTTGTTGAAAAATTCTTATGGTTTCTCGAGATGTTTGTTTTATTGTATACAGATTGAAGCAGTGTGTTGCTGAGAAGTTAAAGTGATGAGTTGCTGTGAAGAGGTGAGAGTTTGATTGGATGCATGGTAGAACCTCCTTTCTACATTGCAGACAAAGTTGAAGAGTTTGAAGATTGCTGTGCAAATGCTGAACTGGAGTTTACTCAAGTGCTAATGTTTTTGAATATTTGGTGATTGGATGCATCAGCTTAGGGGGAGTCTCTGTTACTGACAGAAGCTGTTAAAGCTGAAGCTATCCAAAGACCAAAGACAGTGCAAGACTACTTGAAGAATGCAAGATGACTGAAGACAAAGTTATTTTATGAAGCTATTGTCAAGGGGGAGTTTGTTGGTGCATATTTGTGACAACAGCTTAGATTTGGTCTTTGGATATCTTGTAATTAGTTAAACGATAAACAGTTAGCGGGTTTAGCTTTGTATTAGTGGAATAATAGAGTTTGGACAAAACAAAACCCACTTTGGGTCTAGGGGGACGAATTGGGCTTGCCCATGTAGGAACCCAAGCCTAAAGTAGCAACCTTGTGTTATATAAACAAGGATTTGCTTTAGGGTTTAGGTTGATAAGCCAAAAACAGATTTTAGAGAGAATTCGTGAGAGTGCTTAGGGCTTGGACGAATTTGAGTGTGGTTAGGGATCTTGATTGATTGTAATCAGTTTGATAGATAATCAATAAAGATCCGGTTTGAAAGTGAATTGCTGATTTCTGTTCCTACACGTTTTCTGCTATATTCTGATCAAGAGGATTCCGCACTCTTGATTAGATTGACAATTCTGTGAAAGATCCATACGTCAAGGGGATTCCGCACTCTTTATTAAGGAAATGCTTACATCATGGTCTTGAACATTGGCAACAAGTTTCCATTTTCTACAATGGACTCTTACCATACACAAGGCAAATACTTGATTCTAACTCCGGGGGACTCCTTGGGAATCGACGCCCGAGGAAATTTATAACCAAATTGAAGAGATTGCTCAAAATAGTTTTCAATGGCACACTCCTAGGGGTTCAAAATCCATAGCCCCGGGTGCCCATCAAGTGGACAAAACCACTTCTTTACAAGCTCAAATCGAAGCCTTAACTTTAAAAATAAAGAAACTCGAATTAAATAAAATGGTTTCGGTTATGGCTTGTGAAGGGTGTGGTGGACCACATGAAAACTGGAGTTGCATGAAAGATATAGAAAATCAATCGGAAGTGGTGAATTACCCCAATAACCATCCACGACCACCGGGAGCCCCAAGTAACTCCTTCACCCTCGAGTGGCGAAATCACACCAACTTTTGTTGAAGGGAATCGGGAGATAATAACCAACAAAATCAAAATCAACGATCTAACTTTAAACAACAACCCCTAAATGAGCAACACAGTTTCCAACCACAACAAGGAGAAAGAGAAAGACTTGAGGATCTCATCACTCGCCTTTTCTCCGAATCCGACAAAAGATATTCGGAAAGGTTCCTATAAACCGAGGCCGAAATTAGGAACCAACAAGCTAGCATGCAAAATATTGAAAAACAAGTAAGCCAATTCGCCCAAAATTTCTACGAAAAACCACAAGGAGCCTTACCTAGTGTAACACCTGTGCCTCCACGGCCATCAAACAAATACCAAACCAATGAAATATTGTATTTCATACTTGGGATTTGTAAAAATATGTGTATCATTTGCACATATCAATTTTTGTTCGATTTCAAACTCTAAATCGCTTTCTGGAAGGTTATACGCGCACTGATGCGTAAATATAACCAGTTTAATGCAACAAACACTCCGGAATAGTGACATAGGCTTAACATACCTTAAATAACCTTTACATAACTTAGATATAAGTTTTGGAAGGTTTGGTGTGGTGAAATCAAAGTTTAATCGCTTACAGGGACTAAATTTGACAAACTGCGAAAGTATGCCAATTTGAACTGTAACAGACATTCCGGAACATGACCATAAGTTAAACATACCATAAATATCCTTTACATAGCTTAGAAATAGGCTTTGAGGGGTTCGGTGTGCTAAAATAAACTTTTGGGTCATTCAGGGACTAAAAGTGTCAAAAAGTGCACAAGTTTGCATTTTCGCGCATAACTTACGTTCTGAATACATCCGGACATCAAAAAAATTATGTTAGCACTAAAATATTTTATTTTAGTGTTCGCCATAAGAAAAATCCATTCGTCACGTCATTTGGATCCTTTTTCGCATTCAGGACCAGATTCGATGTATTAGCCGTTGTTTAATTCACAACCACACATTCTAACTTGCTTAGTCAGCGGATAAGGATGGAATTTAGGCACCATGACATTTCAACACATGTATGGATGGAATTTAAACACCTAAACACCATGACCTTTCAACACATATATGGATGGAATTTAAACACCTAAACACCATGACATTTCAACACATGTACGGATGGGATTAAGGCACGTTTTCCATGAAACGATCTTAACGGTTCGGGTATTCCTATAAATACCCCATACCCCCCATTGCTAAACTTACAAGAAACTTGATTTGAGAAACTCTAAGTTGAGACATTTGTTTCATACCTGAGATTTTTGAATCGAGTTTAGCATTCGGGGACCCTTCGTAAGTATTCTTTCGTTCTTTTCCTTATTTTACTGCTTTTTGAGTCAGAAAGTCAAACTTTGTTTGAGTTTCAGCGTTGACCAGTAATGGTCAATGCGAAGTTCGTTTGAACTTCGCAACGTGATTGTAATCACGTTGGTTATAGTCCCTTGGGACTATGCCTACTGATTACCACGTTGTCTAGGGTCGTAGGGTAAGCGATCTGATAAATCGCTTATACCTTCGAACCCGACCCAGTTTGGTCGATCATTAGGATCCGACCAAATACATTAGGTGACCCTAGTATAGGGCATAACCTTCCGAGGTTATACCCTATGGTCACATCGTTTAAATAGTTGTATGATAGGTAGTTTATATGCCTTAGGTAAATTACCAGAATACCCTTTTCATGTATAATTGGTAATTAAGCATATGTAACCTAAACGTTTGTCACATAACTGATTATGTAACATGTTTAGGCATATAACACTTGTCATAGGACTAGTTAGACGGTCCGAACGCGTTTCACGCGCACGACGCGTTAAAGTAACATAAGTTACCTTAATGGGTCGCGATGGGTCGATAATACTTAGGTTAAGTTTCATTTAGTATGTAGGCTTTGTTAAACCATATCATATGAGTTCCTACACTCATTTGGTTTACAAACCCTCCTGCTACCCAGTCTTCCAATTTAGGTCCGGGTTAATTATGTAATTACCTATATTAGGTACCGTTTGATTTCCGGGACTCCTCTAGCTTTCTTGGTAGTTGTTCAAGACTCCTAAGCACTCCCATGCGAGTACATTATTCCCCTCTTTTACTGTTTTCAACTGTTTTGGGGTGACTCATATGTGCTAAATGTTTTATCAATGGTTTCAAGAACAATTACAATGTGGTTTCAAGAACAATTACAATTATTTCAAGAACGCTAACAATGATTTCAAGAACGAATACAATGATTTCAAAAACTAATAACAAATTTCAAGAAGTGAACAAACTTGTTGGTTGTAGTTTACATGACCGATGACATTCATTAGCTATGATCAAGCCGACCAGTATTAGGTTATGGTACCATAGGATCTGACAAATCCCGTTATTTACTGCACCCATTGTTATGTGTGGGGGTTGTGGGTAGCGACTGAATCTGTAATTATTAACTAATCCTTTGGTAAGGATTTGTTAAGAACGAAATTATTAACTTATCCTTTGGTAAGGGTTTGTTAAGAACGAGAACGAGAGCGAGTTGGAACGAGGAACGCGTCAAGAAGGTTTGAATGTTATTAGAGAATCGATCATAAAGTAGTTCACGATTAGAACGATTAAAACAAGAACGATTAGAACGATTAAAACAAGAACGATTTGAACGAATGGGTAACGATTGGGTAAACATTTGTACATGATTTACATTTGATCATGCATTTACACGAAACATAGTATTGGTTTAAACCAAGTTTACTTCAATACTTTGTTGTTGTGCATATGGTTTAGTTGAGACATTTCACTTGCCATACATGGATATTTGACATAGACATTTGACATGGATATTTGACATAGACATTTTGACATGAATTACATCTTGACATGAATACTTTGACATATTATTCAATACATTTGACAATTGATTTAAACATAGACATTTTACATTGTTTGGTTTGGTTTGATTAAGTGATTAAGTAACGATGCGTGTGTAATATGATACAAACATGGTGGATACGCCGCTGGTACTTCCTATATATAAGTGTTTGTATGGTATTACATATTGTAGCGTTATTTGAATCATTTCAGTTTGAGACATAGAACATTTTATACAAGTAACATATTTTTCACAAGACATTTATTTACAAACAACTTATCTTACACAAACTCATTTTTACATGGTTATTCATTTAATCATGCATTATTCTCTTATTTATACTTATCATCCGAACTTATTATTTTTCAAATGATTTACAAAGACAAAGCAAATTACAAGGTTCATGACTAAACATTTTCTCAAACAGAAGTCATGAAACTTATTTTCAACAAAACTAATGTATTCGCCAGCATTTCTTTGCTGACCTCGTTTTCACATATGTTTCAGGTATTGTTGGATGATATCGATTGATAAGATGCATGCTCACATAGGACTGGACAAGGCCTTAGTGACTCAATAACAATGATAGACTATGTTTAAATAGTGTATTTAGATTTCCAGACGATGTAATTACTCAATGTTTAATAAAACGAAACACTTTTGATATCCATGGTTATGAAACATTAATTCTGTTGCAACACGCCCCGATGTTTCCGCCGCGATTTGTTGTTTTACGCGGTCGGGGTGTGACAGAAAGATGGTATCAGAGCCAATGGTTATAGGGAATTAGGTTATTAGTAATTAGTAATGCTTTGACCTAGTCTATAACCTTCTTAGGACCCTAACGCGAGTTTACTTGCGTTTAGTCATAAAACAATACCGTCACCTATCCTTAGGTGACGACCACAACAAGAACATAAATTTCAAAACCGCTTTGAAAACTAATCATCTGTTCTAGGATGATTAATTTCTAGATTTTGAACCCTCTATTGTAAGGTTTTGAACCCTCTGTTATATGGTTTTGAACCCCTTTGAATTTTCAAAATCTCGTCAAGGTTTTGGGTTTTAAATAATGTGAACACGTGCAAACTGGAAGGGTGAATGCCTGTATTCTGGGTTTTCTGTCTAGGCAAGCACTTCGTATACATCTCATCAGACGCGAGACCAGTTGTGCTTACCTGGGAATTCTTGGGATGAGTGTTCACTTATAGGCGAGCATGTCTTCGCGATACATTATTTTTTTAACCTATTTACTTTGACTAATCACCAAGGTCGTTTGTTGCTTTGTAGTAACAAACAAATGACCACTATCCTTGCATTCATCAGATTTGTTTCATCTCATTCTTTTCGTCTAAATTCTCTCACTCGTTTCCTTTCATGTTTCCTCTTTTAGACAATGCCTCCTCGACGCGAAAGCCAGATAGAGACTGCCGAGCTGGCAGAAATCATTGCGCAGCAAATGGCTGCTCAATTCCCAAACCTCTTTGCTCAATGGAACCAAGCCAACAACAACAACAATGTGCTATGCAAATACAAGGATTTCAACCAGGCTAAACCACTCAAGTTTAGTGGTTCTGAAGGAGCAACTGGGCTTCTTCAGTGGTTCGAAAGCATTGAGAATACTTTTCGCCACGTGCAGTGCCCGGATAATCGCAGGGTCGAGTTCTCCTCGAGCGTGTTTCAGAAGAGGGCTCTTACATGGTGGAATGGGGTAATGAGAGACCGAGGTGCGGAAGTTGCTCTCGCACAGACATGGGCTGAACTTAGGGCTCTGATGATGAGGGAATTCTGTCCTCGTCATGAGCAGCGAGCTTTGGAGAAGGAATTTGATGAGTTGAAGGAAGATAGTGGTGAGCACAGGGCATATACTGATAGGTTTGAGGAGCTGAGTCTGCTTTGCCCTACAATGGTTACCCCACTTGACATAGCTATCGAAAGGTACATCGACGGCCTACCTGACTCGGTACAAGACATCCTTACTGGTAGTAACCCTGCCACACTCCGTCAAGCGATCGAGTTATCAGCGACATTGACTGAGTCGCAGATTCAGAAGAACAAGTTACACAGGAAGGGTGACAAGGGCAAGAAACAGTCAGCTGACAAGGAGGATAGCAAGAAAGGACAAAACAAGAAGGGTAAGGAAGGTGAGACGTCAAAGAAATCAAAGAAGCGAAAGGGTGCCCAAAATTTTGCTGTTACAGCACAGACTGCACAGAACCTGCAGAACCAACCAGCTCAGCCACCTGCAAAGAAAGCATATGCCGGTACCGCACCTTATTGTGCACACTGCAACGGTCATCACGCAGTACAACAAGCTTGCTGGCAATGCACGACGTGTGGTAAACTTGGGCATTTGGCCAAGATTTGTCGTTTGGGACAAAATCAGGCTGCTCAGGTTCAAGCTCCGGTTCAAGGGAATGCTGCGAGATTTCCACTGGGTTCATGTTTCAACTGCGGAGAGATTGGTCACTTCCGCCACAACTGCCCAAGACGGGTAAATGCAAATGCTAACGCAAACCCAAATGCGAATGTCAACGTCAATGTGAATCCAGCACGTGGTCGAGTGTTTAACATCAATGAGGCACTCAATGTTGAAGGAGTGAACAATTAGTATTTTGTTTTTCCTCTGGTTGGTATCTTGTAACATTTAAAGACAATGCGGTTGTTATATAAATAAAAATTTGTGGTTTTATTTTCTAACTAATGCAATTGTATGAATGTTTGATTCAACCTTGTGATGTCAACACAAAGACAAAACTACTCGTGTGGTTCTGTCATTTTTACGATCACTTGAGATCTCCCTAAGAACCTCAAACACTGGTTTCTTTTAAATCTAAAGTATTTTATCGTCTTGCACCGTTCGAGATGCAAGAATTATCAAAACAGCTTCAAGAGTTGTCTGATAAAGGATTCATCCGTCCGAACTTTTCACCTTGGAGAAACTCCTGTTCTCCTTGCGAAAAGAAAAAAAATAGATCTTTTCGAATGTGTATCGATTAACGTAAGCCTAGTAAGCTTACCATCAAGAATCGATATCCCCCTACCTTAAATCAACGATTTCTCCGATCAACTGCATAGCGTTCATGCTTTTCCAAGATCGATTTGCGTTTTGGGTATCATCAACTTTGTATTCTCGAAGAAGATATTCCCAAAACGGTTTTCTGCATGAAGGATGGCCATTACGAGTTTACAGTCATGCCTTTTAGGTTGACAAATACTCCAGCCATCTTCAAGAACTTAATAAATAGAGTCTGCAAGCCTTATGTGGATCAGATCGTCATTGTTATTATTGATGACACCTTGATCTATTCATGTCCTGAGCCGATCACGATCAACACCTTCGTTGACATCGGAGCCCTGATTGAATTCCTTGTACACTTTAAAATGTACAAAACAACTCAATTAGGACAAACCGAATTCCTTTTAAGATCTTCCTATCTTCATAGTTAGATTCTTGAAAATATTTAAAGTGCCAAAGGAAATCCACGGATTGGGTTTCTGGTATGCTTTAAATACCCGTGTCCAAAGATAACAAATTATAGGTCAAATTGAACGATTATGCGATTGAACGAGTATACAATTATGTGACTATGTGTTTATTCATCTTATGTTTTCTTTTATGCATTTTTGTGTTTTTAATACTCTGGATATTCGTTATCCAAATCCTCCCAGAATCTTTCATATCGTCATATGAGGGATTCGTAGCAGGATATTCAAAAAGTACTACCTTCAATCCTTAATGGGCTTCTATGTAATAGTTAAGACCCTTGGGTTATATAGTACCATTCCATGATTCGATGAGAGACCCTTTAGTGGTCTAGTCAAAAAGATTGATTCACGATTTGGTTAAAGAACGACATCTAGTGATGTAGCTGGACAGACTCCTTGATAGTCTATTTAGATCATTTATTGATTTAATTAAAAGGATTCTAAGGCGGTCTAGTCACACTCATCACAGGATTGTTCATTTGGTTTTCCCCTACACACTATAAAATAGACTGTGTGAACTGTGCAAGGAATTGTCTGATTATGGACGCGTACATAATTATGAAATTTAGTGCACAGAAACCCAGTAAGATTTATTATGTGTAAGAGCCGATAGTGACAACAATAACGAAATGAGAACGATGTAATGGAGGTACGGTGGACGCACCAATGACGCTTCATATACTTGTATATAAGTATCCCTCTTACATTGTAATCATGATGTTATTAAAGGTTACTAGAAGTTCAAAACCCAAACCAATGTTATTCGATCTTTTCAATTTCATGTTTTCAAGCTCTCACAAGCTTCCTCAAAATAAATTTCGGGACGAAATTTCCTAAAGTAGGGGAGACTGTAACACCTATGCCTCCACGGCCATCAAACAAATACCAAACCAATGAAATATTGTATTTCATACTTGGGATTTGTAAAAATATGTGTATCATTTGCACATATCAATTTTTGTTCGATTTCAAACTCTAAATCGCTTTCTGGAAGGTTATACGCGCACTGATGCGTAAATATAACCAGTTTAATGCAACAAACACTCCGGAATAGTGACATAGGCTTAACATACCTTAAATAACCTTTACATAACTTAGATATAAGTTTTGGAAGGTTTGGTGTGGTGAAATCAAAGTTTAATCGCTTACAGGGACTAAATTTGACAAACTGCGAAAGTATGCCAATTTGAACTGTAACAGACCTTCCGGAACATGACCATAAGTTAAACATACCATAAATATCCTTTACATAGCTTAGAAATAGGATTTGAGGGGTTCGGTGTGCTAAAATAAACTTTTGGGTCATTCAGGGACTAAAAGTGTCAAAAAGTGCACAAGTTTGCATTTTCGCGCATAACTTACGTTCTGAATACATCCGGACATCAAAAAAATTATGTTAGCACTAAAATATTTTATTTTAGTGTTCGCCATAAGAAAAATCCATTCGTCACGTCATTTGGATCGTTTTTCGCATTCAGGACCAGATTCGATGTATTAGCCGTTGTTTAATTCACAACCACACATTCTAACTTGCTTAGTCAGCGGATAAGGATGGAATTTAGGCACCATGACATTTCAACACATGTATGGATGGAATTTAAACACCTAAACACCATGACCTTTCAACACATGTATGGATGGAATTTAAACACCTAAACACCATGACATTTCAACACATGTACGGATGGGATTAAGGCACGTTTTCCATGAAACGATCTTAACGGTTCGGGTATTCCTATAAATACCCCATACCCCCCATTGCTAAACTTACAAGAAACTTGATTTGAGAAACTCTAAGTTGAGACATTTGTTTCATACCTGAGATTTTTGAATCGAGTTTAGCATTCGGGGACCCTTCGTAAGTATTCTTTCGTTCTTTTCCTTATTTTACTGCTTTTCGAGTCAGAAAGTCAAACTTTGTTTGAGTTTCAGCGTTGACCAGTAATGGTCAATGCGAAGTTCGTTTGAACTTCGCAACGTGATTGTAATCACGTTGGTTATAGTCCCTTGGGACTATGCCTACTGATTACCACGTTGTCTAGGGTCGTAGGGTAAGCGATCTGATAAATCGCTTATACCTTCGAACCCGACCCAGTTTGGTCGATCATTAGGATCCGACCAAATACATTAGGTGACCCTAGTATAGGGCATAACCTTCCGAGGTTATACCCTATGGTCACATCGTTTAAATAGTTGTATGATAGGTAGTTTATATGCCTTAGGTAAATTACCAGAATACCCTTTTCATGTATAATTGGTAATTAAGCATATGTAACCTAAACGTTTGTCACATAACTGATTATGTAACATGTTTAGGCATATAACACTTGTCATAGGACTAGTTAGACGGTCCGAACGCGTTTCACGCGCACGACGCGTTAAAGTAGCATAAGTTACCTTAATGGGTCGCGATGGGTCGATAATACTTAGGTTAAGTTTCATTTAGTATGTAGGCTTTGTTAAACCATATCATATGAGTTCCTACACTCATTTGGTTTACAAACCCTCCTGCTACCCAGTCTTCCAATTTAGGTCCGGGTTAATTATGTAATTACCTATATTAGGTACCGTTTGATTTCCGGGACTCCTCTAGCTTTCTTGGTAGTTGTTCAAGACTCCTAAGCACTCCCATGCGAGTACATTATTCCCCTCTTTTACTGTTTTCAACTGTTTTGGGGTGACTCATATGTGCTAAATGTTTTATCAATGGTTTCAAGAACAATTACAATGTGGTTTCAAGAACAATTACAATTATTTCAAGAACGCTAACAATGATTTCAAGAACGAATACAATGATTTCAAAAACTAATAACAAATTTCAAGAAGTGAACAAACTTGTTGGTTGTAGTTTACATGACCGATGACATTCATTAGCTATGATCAAGCCGACCAGTATTAGGTTATGGTACCATAGGATCTGACAAATCCCGTTATTTACTGCACCCATTGTTATGTGTGGGGGTTGTGGGTAGCGACTGAATCTGTAATTATTAACTAATCCTTTGGTAAGGATTTGTTAAGAACGAAATTATTAACTTATCCTTTGGTAAGGGTTTGTTAAGAACGAGAACGAGAGCGAGTTGGAACGAGGAACGCGTCAAGAAGGTTTGAATGTTATTAGAGAATCGATCATAAAGTAGTTCACGATTAGAACGATTAAAACAAGAACGATTAGAACGATTAAAACAAGAACGATTTGAACGAATGGGTAACGATTGGGTAAACATTTGTACATGATTTACATTTGATCATGCATTTACACGAAACATAGTATTGGTTTAAACCAAGTTTACTTCAATACTTTGTTGTTGTGCATATGGTTTAGTTGAGACATTTCACTTGCCATACATGGATATTTGACATAGACATTTGACATGGATATTTGACATAGACATTTTGACATGAATTACATCTTGACATGAATACTTTGACATATTATTCAATACATTTGACAATTGATTTAAACATAGACATTTTACATTGTTTGGTTTGGTTTGATTAAGTGATTAAGTAACGATGCGTGTGTAATATGATACAAACATGGTGGATACGCCGCTGGTACTTCCTATATATAAGTGTTTGTATGGTATTACATATTGTAGCGTTATTTGAATCATTTCAGTTTAAGACATAGAACATTTTATACAAGTAACATATTTTTCACAAGACATTTATTTACAAACAACTTATCTTACACAAACTCATTTTTACATGGTTATTCATTTAATCATGCATTATTCTCTTATTTATACTTATCATCCGAACTTATTATTTTTCAAATGATTTACAAAGACAAAGCAAATTACAAGGTTCATGACTAAACATTTTCTCAAACAGAAGTCATGAAACTTATTTTCAACAAAACTAATGTATTCGCCAGCATTTCTTTGCTGACCTCGTTTTCACATATGTTTCAGGTATTGTTGGATGATATCGATTGATAAGATGCATGCTCACATAGGACTGGACAAGGCCTTAGTGACTCAATAACAATGATAGACTATGTTTAAATAGTGTATTTAGATTTCCAGACGATGTAATTACTCAATGTTTAATAAAACGAAACACTTTTGATATCCATGGTTATGAAACATTAATTCTGTTGCAACACGCCCCGATGTTTCCGCCGCGATTTGTTGTTTTACGCGGTCGGGGTGTGACACCTAGTAATACCGAACCAAACCCAAAAGCCCAAGCAAACGTTATCAATTTAAGAAACCAGAAGGTAGGACCCAATGATGAACCAACATCACCCTAAATCACTACACAACCCACAAACACACCTATAGCCAATAACCCAGAAAATACTCAACCCCAAAATAACGAACAAACCGAACCAACACCAGTCCCTTACCCTAGCCGTTTACTACGGAAAAAGACCGATGAGCAATTCACCAAGTTTGTAAGCTTACTTAAGCAACTTTACATCAATCTCTATTTTGTAGAAGTCATCACGCAAATGCTAAAATACTCCAAATTCATGAGAGATTTTCTCACTCACAAAAGGAAGATTGAGTCAATCCAATAAGTCAACTTGAGTGAAGAATGCTCGGCGGCACTCCTCAACAAATCCCCTAAACAAAGATTGATCCCGGAAGCTTCACCATTCCTTGATCCATTGGAAGATCACCAATAAGCAACGCGCTTGCCGACCTAGGGGCTAGCATTAACCTAATGCCCGTCTCCATGTTCAACCGACTCGGGTTAGGAAAGCCGCGTCCTACAAGGATGAGCATATAACTTGCGGATAGGTCGGTAAAATACCCTCAAAGTGTCGTGGAAAATCTTTTGGTCAAGGTTGGGGAATTCATTTTCCCGGCCCATTTTGTAATCCTAGACATCGAGGAAGACACTGAGATCCCACTCATATTAGGAAGGCCATTCCTTGCCACCGCACGGGTCATGGTGGATATGAGTGACAGAAGATTAACATTGAGGGTAGGTGACAAGGAAATGAAGTTTGAAGTACGACAACGCGTGGAGGAGGACCCGGTCAACTACATCAAAGCAATAGACTTGAGCCTAGACTACGCCCTCAGCCGGTACAACTTGGGATGCGAGTCATCCCGCTCGGGTAACATTTGTCCGACTTTGGGTGTAGCCAATGACCCTTATAAACGTGGTGCACCATGGAGGCATTCCGTGGACTATCCAACAATAAAGTAGTTTTAATCTTAGTGTAACTTTTATGCTTTTATGTTTAAGTTTTCTTTTGGTAGGAATAAAATACGCTCAAAAGAAGGATGAGAATGGCCAAAGGACGTTGAAACAGCACCCTATGCATGTAAACAGATGCCTATCGGCGCAAAATCTTCAAAACAGTAAAGGCAGCATGGGGCCGTGTAAGGTATGCACGCTCCCGTGCCTCAAGTCTGCAAAAATAATTTTGATTCTGGAACCTTCACATGGGGCCGTGTACCATAGGCATGCCCCTGTGTTTATCTTCTAGAAAATTTCGTTACTGGCACTTTTGACATGGGGCCGTGTCTCCCACACACGCCCCCGTGTCAAGTGTCTGCTTTTTGAAAAAAAATGTTGTTTTTAACCCATATTGACACATTTAATCAAATCCAATCAATTTTGGACACATTGGGGACAATGTGTAATTTAAGTGTATGGGGATTTGAATTTGTTTGTCCTAAAACAAGCCTTACACAAAACTCTACTTGGAACCGTTAAAACACCCCAAATCTTTTCAAAAATATGTTTTTTTAGTTTGTTTTGTCTTGTTTATAGTTTAAGTTAGAAAACCAAGTTTTAAAAATTCAAGTTTTTACAAATTTATAACCGATAGCGACGTGATAAAAAAGAACCATATAAGGAAAATTCATACAAAGGCATGGCAAATTTTTAAAATTTGATTGAATATATATTTTCACATTTTTACCCCTTTTCTCACAAAATTGCGAGTCTTGAGCCTTTACCGAGCTATCAATATTATATCTATACTAAATGCTCATTTTTCATTTCTTGTGTGAATAACTCGTATGGTTCTTACAAATCTAGAACTTGACAAGACAATACATTCCCGGTCCTTGCCTACTAATCCAAGTAAGTAAATGATTGAGGCATTAGGACCATAAACCCCTTTTTCTTTTTCAACCTTATTTTCTACTTTATCTCCCCAACAAAACTCCCGTAGTCAACCCCTTTAAGCCTAAACCTTTCATTTCAAAACCTACAAAACACCATCACCCAAAAACCATATTTTATCTTTTACACCCCTTTGTTTTAGTAAAATTCAGTTCTTTTAAAAATATGCAAAAACATGTGACTTTATTTTATAAAAAAAATCTCTAGTGCTTGAAATAAATAAATAAGCAAACTTATTGCTTATAAGCATTTAGTTATTATCTAAGTCACAAATAAAATTTCAAAAGAAAACCGACATTTTACGCCTTTAGTCACTTTTCGAATAAGACTACCCTACCCTTAACCAAAAACCTATCCTTCCAAAGTACTCTTGATATTTACAAAGATTAAGTTAAAAAGGAGGGTGTTTGATTACTTGTCAAGCATATGGTAGGAGTAAGTTCCATACCGGGACCGAGAGTTTCACTTATAAATTTCCGGCCGAGTGTTGAGTGATCACGTGTGAGGTATGTGAATATATATATATATATATATATATATATATAGGTAAATGAAATTTTAAAAGATATGTTATGCCCAAAAATATTTATTTTTCTTAAAAAGTTCTAAATAAATCGTGTTGAATGGGATTGTAAATAAAATAAAAACAAGAATAAAAAGAACTTGGATTCCCCACACTCTACAAACAAGACCTGAAAACTTATCTTCTACCTATTCTATTTGGGTGTGTAAGCAATATTAAAGAGTTTGGCTTGAGGACAGGCAAAGATTCAAGTATGGGGGGTATTTGATATACACCAAATTGTTGGTGCACACATCTGTCGTCTTCGTCTTATATCGAGTCTCGGTTTCACAAAAGTTTGAAAGTGACATCAAGTTTGAAGAGGGTCTAGTTTGAAGAGGGTCTAGTTTGAAGCAGGTTATGTGTCACGGCCCCCGACCCACCCTGGACGGAATCGGGTGCCGCGAACAGCCTAGTGGTACCGGTGATTATTTTAATTTGAAAACGTTGCAGCGGAAATTTCATCAGGACCGTGAGTTAGGAAAAATATCAGAGTTTAGAAAACACCGAATTTTATTTAAATAAATGGGATAAACCTAGGTTTTACAAATGGTAGCTTTAATAATGATAAATTTGATTACATAAAATAATCTTTCTTAATTTGATTTAATAACATAAGCCACTTCTTGATGCCTTTCAGTGCCGGATCCATCTTTTTACTTCAATCTACTATAATTACCTGAAACGCGTTTTAAAAAGGTTTTGTCAGCGGGAAATACTGAGTGAATCATTCTATTTATTAAAACAACCCGTTTGTTATAATTTACAGTATTAAGAGAGATTACAATGTTTCTGATATCAAACCAACTACCCACAGTATTTGTCACTCGACTCATTTCGGTGACTGTGGTCATATCACCATTGGCTGCCCCAATGAATGACGAATATCACTAATTTAGGTTCGCCCACCTAAAGTGACAACAACAGTAGTAATGTGCACAATACCCCACATACCGGCTGTAATTTGGTGATTACATAAACTTAATCACTGTAATTATAACCTTTAAAAATAAACATGATTTCAAAAGTAATTTGATAAAAAGAGAATGACTCACTTATAATCATGCAGATTCATACGGCCAAAGTTTAGTCTATAGATAAGCCTTGATATATTGTAGATTTATACAGGCAGAGATTAGCCTATTGATTTAGCCTTGTAACCTAGTGTACACGAACTAGGTAAGTAACTAATACAGTAGTTACGACAATTCACGAGATTAAACCCTCACAACGATTTACAAGTGCAATACTTAACAATTCAGCGGATTCACAACGAATGACAGAGTATAGTCCGAGTTCGAACAGTACTCAAACATTCAAGTCAAAATCACGATGAATAACAAAGTATACACTCAATTTGAGCGGCACTTAAACAATCGTTGGATAGTTATAATCGATCGGACGTTGAATCGTAATAGCGATCGAGTTATTACCCTGATTGCGACAGCACCCCGCTATACTAATAAGTGATTCGTGTGTGTTTCGGTAGTATTTGGACGATATCTCAGCGTACGAAGTGAGTTTTATCGTCGTTCAATCGCCCAGAATCAAGTGCCAATGCCTGCTATTTATACACGAATTTTGACATGCTTACGGACCGTAAGACTACCAATGTTACGGTCCGTAAGGGTGCTTACGGTCCGTAAGACTCACAATGTTACGGTCCGTAAGGGACACCAAAGCACTATAGGGTGACCACGTGTGAGACTAGGCCTGCTGAGTTGACAGATTATTAAATTTCAATTTCGACAGCACACAATTTAGATAATCGTCGAGTAGGGAATATCCCCCCTGAGTTTTAGGGGCCCTGATCCTGATTCTGATTGTTCTGAAAATTTTAGGGTTTGTGCAGTATCACTTGGGTGTCTCAATTAGAGTTTCCTTTTGGATAAAATAATAAAATAAGTAGGCCATTTGATGAGGGTTGTTACATTCTCCCCATCTTAATAAAAATCTCGTCCTCGAGATTTACTGGAATAATTGAGGATACTTTTGCTTCATCTCTGATTCTAGTTCCCAAGTGTATTCAAGTCCTCTCTTTGAATCCCACTTTACTTTAACTAGGACTAATCGTTTGTGCTTGAGCTACTTCACTTTTCTGTCTTCTATCTGAAGAAATTTATCTATAAATTTTAATCTTTCGTTTACCTCTATATCTTAAAGAGGTACTACTAAAGATTCGTCTGATAGACGTTTCTTGAGATTGGATACATGAAATACATCATGTACTCCAGCTAATTCTTCTGGTAGTTGTAAACGATAAGCAACTGGTCCTATACGTTGGATCACTGGAAATGGTCCTACGTACCTTGGACTTAGCTTTCCTTTCTTACCGAATTGAACAACTCCTTTCCAAGAAGAAACTTTTAACAGTACTCTTTCTCCAACTTAGAATTCTAACGGCTTAAGTCTATTGTTGACATAGCTCTTTTGACAATCTCGAGCCGTCTTCAACCTTTCCTTGATCTGAGTTATTTTGTTGTTAGTTTCTTGTACTATCTCGGGACCTGATAATTGACTTTCTCCTATTTCTGTCCAACAAACTGGAATTCTGCACTTTCTTCCATACAGTGCCTCGAATAGGGCAGTTTTAATTACTTGAACGATAATCATTGTTATAGGGAAATTCACTTAAAGGTGAGTGGTCGTTCCAATTTCCACCAAAATCTATCACACGTGCTCGGAGCATGTCTTCTAAAGTTTGGATTGTCCTTTCACTTTGTCCGTCTGTTTGGGGATGATATGAAATGCTTAGATTTAATCGAGTCCCCATTGCCTGCTGGAAACTTGTCCAAAAGTGAGAAGTGAAACGTCTATCTTGATCTGATACAATGGAGAGTGTAACTCCATGTAGGGATATGACTTCATCTACATACAACTTTGCTAACCTTTCCATGCTAAAGGTTTCCTTTATAGGTAGAAAATGAGCATATTTGGTTAATCGATCCACAATTACCCAAATCGCATTATTACCTTTTCTGGTTTTGGGTAACTTAGTAACAAAATCTATAGTTATGAGTTTCCATTTCCATACAGATATTTCTAATTGTTGTAGTAGACCTGAAGGTTTCTGATGTTCTGCCTTAACTTGTGAACAAGTAAGATACTTAGAAACATATCTAGCTATATTCTTCTTTATTTCTATTCACCAAAAGTTATTTCTTAAATCTTGGTACTTTTATTGTTACCAGAATGAATGGTATATCTAGACTTATGAGCTTCTTCTAGAATTTGATTTCTTAATTCTCCCTGCTTAGGTACCCAAATTCGTTTCTTATGGAATCTCCAGATTCCATCACTACTTTGTTCTAAATCCTTTATTCTTCCCTTCAGCATCATCCTTGATTGCTGAACATTCTTTATTTGTTCCATTAAATCTATCTGTAGCTTTAATCTAAGAGCACGAACTCGTCGTTGCTTCTCATGATACTTACGACTTAAGGTATCTGCAACTACATTTGCCTTTCCTTCATGATATTGAATATCACAGTCGTAATTACTTAGGATCTCCATCCATCTCCTTTGCCTCATGTTTAACTCTTTTTTCCCGAATATATATCTTAGACTTTTATGATCTGTATAGATAGTAAACTTACTTCGGTACAGATAATGTCTCCAAATTTTCAGGGCAAAAATTACGGCTCCTAATTCTAAGTCATGAGTCGTATAATTTTCTTCGTGCCTTTTCAATTGTCTTGATGCATACGCAATTACCTTCTTGTGTTGCATAAGCACACATCCTAATCCTAAATTTGAAGCATCACAATATACTTCAAAATCTTCTGTTCCTTCTGGTAAGGCTAAGATTGGAGCATTGGTTAATTTATGTTTTAAGATTCTAAAGGCTTCTTCTTGTTTAGGTCCCCATTCAAACTTAACTGCTTTATAGGTTAGCTTAGTTAATGGTACAGCTATTTTGGAAAAATCCTTAATAAACCGTCTATAATATCTAGCTAAACCTATAAAACTTCTAATTTCCATTACGGGTTGTGGAACCTTCCAATTAGTAATTGCCTCGATCTTAGCAGGATCTACATGAATACCTTAGTGATTCACCATGTGTCCTAAGAATTGTACTTCTTGTAACCAAAATTCATACTTTGAGAATTTAGCGTACAACTTTTCTTTTCTTAACAAAGTTAAGAGTGAATGCAAGTGCTGACAATGTTCTTCTTGATTTTTGGAATAAATAAGTATATCATCGATGAAGACAATTACAAATTTATCCAAATACGGTTTATAGATCCTATTCATCATGTCCATGAATGCTGCAGGTGCATTCGTTAACCTAAAGGGCATGACTGTAAACTCGTAATGACCATACCTAGTTCTAAAAGCAGTTTTAGGTATGTCTTCTTCTTGTACTTTCAACTGGTGATATCCGGAACGTAAATCTATCTTAGAAAAATATCTAGCTCCTTGAAGTTGATCGAATAGATCATCAATCCTAGGTAATGGGTATCGATTCTTAATTGTAACCTTATTCAATTCTCTATAATCAATACACATTCTCATCGAACCATCCTTTTTCTTAACAAACAACACTGGTGCTCCCTACGGGAATGAACTAGGTTGTATGAAACCTTTACTTAGTAATTTATCTAATTGGTTTTTCAGTTCTAACATTTCTGGTGGTTGCTAACCGACAAGGTGACTTGGCTATTGGTATAGTTTCAGGAATTAAATAAATCCTAAATTCTACTTCCCTATCGGGTGGTAATCCTGGTAACTTTTCTGGGAATACATCTGGGTATTCTGAAACTACAGGAATCTCCTTACAGTACAAAGTATACATATTTTTATATAAAAATATTTATATATATACTTAAATTTTATTAAATAAGTATGATGACTTAAATTTTAACTAGTTATTATCATGGTTGGATATTGGTTAGTGCTGCCTTGTTTAAGCATAGGTGATCAGTCCATGCCTAACTAAGGTAGGCTACCCAATATTAGCCCCTTGATAATAACCCTAGTATCTTAAAAATAATACTAACACTTCTGTTATTAATTTATTATTAATAATAATAAAACTAATATTAATTATTAATAATAATTAACTGAACGTAAACTTAAACGAGAGTATACCTTAAACATAAGAGTCATCGTGCCAAATTTATATTTCCCAAAGGTCTTGCCTGGTAAGTTGTGTGTGATATACTTTGACGTCGGTGGACTTATAATTAAATTTTCATGTGTTTTCTTGTACATTATCACAACTTTATATACTTCTTACTTGTGCTAATAATCTATGGTAATGCATTGGAAATTCTTTATACTTTTGATGGCATTCCAACTTAAAGAGTTCCCATTGTTTATATTGTTGCACGGGTTACGAGACAGATGATCAAACGAAATAATGTTTGATATTGGAAAAGAGATTCCTAATAAAGAAATCTAGACACAGATACTTGTGTTTTATTCCAAATTAACTTTTGGAATTTCTTATAGATATACATATCTATATAATCATATATTTCACATGCTGTAATATATATACCCTCTATAAAGTCTATATATTTAACAGATTCATATTTCCAAATATAATTCAGATATCAGATCATGATACTATTTAGGGAAATCTTGTCACTTGCTGACATATTATATACCTTCTTACCCGGTTCTTGCCGGAGAGGTAACTTCAGTATATCCGGACAAACTGGAGAGTCTGCTACATCATACCCAGTTTTGCCGGAGAAAATTTTCTATTTCCCATAAATAGTATCTTTTAAAAAAAATGCCTATCTTATTAGGGCTTTTATTCAGAATTAAGGAAATTTGTATTTCCATAACATATCTTATTATTATATTGACCACTAGACGATTCCTGTGACAGTGTCAATTTACTATTAATCATTCTTTCAACTAGTGACTCAGGTCATATTACTGTTGATCATTCTTTCAACTAGTGACTCAGGTCATATTACTGTTGATCATTCTTTCAACTAGTGACTCAGGTCATATTACTGTTGATCATTCTTTCAACTAGTAATTCTAATCATAACACTGTTGATCATTCTTTCAACTAGTGCTTTTGGTCATGTCACTGTTGATCATTCTCTCAACTAGTGATTCTGGACTTAGTTATCCCGTGATGTTACTTTATCAAATATATTACTTATGGCACACCAAAATCCATCATATTTTATTTACACAAGTACTTAGCTTATCGTGAAGCTAATACTAAGGCATCTTTTCTTAAGTTCAAGTCTAAATGCTATCCTGTGTGCTACCAGTTAATAGCAATCTCCTAACTCTTTTATATAAATTTAGGTATTATTATCACAACACCTAAAGGCTTAAAGCAGTGGCTTGGCTCTGATACCACCTTCTGTCACGGCCCCCGACCCACCCTGGACGGAATCGGGTGCCGCGAACAGCCCAGTGGTACCGGTGATTATTTTAATTTGAAAACGTTGCAGCGGAAATTTCATCAGGACCGTGAGTTAGGAAAAATATCAGAGTTTAGAAAACACCGGATTTTATTTAAATAAATGGGATAAACCTAGGTTTTACAAATGGTAGCTTTAATAATGATAAATTTGATTACATAAAATAATCTTACTTAATTTGATTTAATAACATAAGCCACTTCTTGATGCCTTTCAGTGCCGAATCCATCTTTTTACTTCAATCTACTATAATTACCTGAAACGCGTTTTAAAAAGGTTTTGTCAGCGGGAAATACTGAGTGAATCATTCTATTTATTAAAACAACCCGTTTGTTATAATTTACAGTATTAAGAGAGATTACAATGTTTCTGATATCAAACCAACTACCCACAGTATTTGTCACTCGACTCATTTCGGTGACTGTGGTCATATCACCATTGGCTGCCCCAATGAATGACGAATATCACTAATTTAGGTTCACCCACCTAAAGTGACAACAACAGTAGTAATGTGCACAATACCCCACATACCGGCTGTAATTTGGTGATTACATAAACTTAATCACTGTAATTATAACCTTTGAAAATAAACATGATTTCAAAAGTAATTTGATAAAAAGAGAATGACTCACTTATAATCATACAGATTCATACGACCAAAGTTTAGTCTATAGATAAGCCTTGATATATTGTAGATTTATACAGGCAGAGATTAGCCTATTGATTTAGCCTTGTAACCTAGTGTACACGAACTAGGTAAGTAACTAATACAGCAGTTACGACAATTCACGAGATTAAACCCTCACAACGATTTACAAGTGCAATACTTAACAATTCAGCGGATTCACAACGAATGACAGAGTATAGTCCGAGTTCGAACAGTACTCAAACATTCAAGTCGAAATCACGATGAATAACAAAGTATAAACTCAATTTGAGCGGCACTTAAACAATCGTTGGATAGTTATAATCGATCGGACGTTGAATCGTAATAGCGATCGAGTTATTACCCTGATTGCGACAGCACCCCGCTATACTAATTAGTGATTCGTGTGTATTTCGGTAGTATTTGGACGATATCTCAACGTACGAAGTGAGTTTTATCGTCGTTCAATCGCCCAGAATCAAGTGCCAATGCCTGCTATTTATACACGAATTTTGACATGCTTACGGACCGTAAGACTACCAATGTTACGGTCCGTAAGGGTGCTTACGGTCCGTAAGACTCACAATGTTACGGTCCGTAAGGGACACCAAAGCACTATAGGGTGACCACGTGTGAGACTAGGCCTGCTGAGTTGACAGATTGTTAAATTTCAATTTCGACAACACACAATTTAGATAATCGTCGAGTAGGGAATATCCCCCCTGAGTTTTAGGGGCCCTGATCCTGATTCTGATTGTTCTGAAAATTTTAGGGTTTGTGCAGTATCACTTGGGTGTCTCAATTAGAGTTTCCTTTTGGATAAAATAATAAAATAAGTAGGCCATTTGATGAGGGTTGTTACATTATGTCACCTTCAAACGGGAGGGTCTTGTCCTATAAATAGCCTTCAAACTTTCATCAATTGTAACGATTCAAGATTTGATACCGAGGTGCTGCCGGTTTATTCTCTGATTGTAAACATTGTTAATTGAATATACAAGAGATTTAAAGTGTATTTCAAGCTGTTTTAAAGTTCGTTTCTTAGTTTCCACCTCTGAAACGTACGAGAGCTCTTCTGAACGACTCGTTCGGGTCGAAACACGATCCTACAAGTGGTATCAGAGCACAGGAGGAAGAGTTCTTGCCATATTCAGCTTGAAATTCTATTTCTACACCATTCTTTTTCAAAAAGTTAGAAATTTTACGGTTAAAATCGGCTCAAATTTTCACACTATGTTCGGATTTGACAATTAACAAAGCCTTAAAAGTTTCAGTCTGAAATTCGATCTAAAACTGATAGAAAACTGCCTGACCGTTTGAAAGTGTTCGATAAATTGCTGATGTCATAGGTCCTTCCCGTTTGAAAATGATCCCTCTTGTTTGAATCTGACACCTTCCTGTTTGAAAATGACCCTTCCCGTTTGAAACTGACACCATACCGTTTGAGAGTGTGACAGTTTGAGGGTGTGACAGTTTGAGAGTGTGACAGTTTGAGGGAGTGATTGTTTGAAGGTGTGACCGTTTGAGAGTGGTTGACTGTTTGAAACATGAACATTGTTTGAAAGTGCTTCGTGTTATGTGATACGTAAAACGAGGTTGTCAGTGTATTGGGATAAGAGATCTTGTGATGTGAATTAAATAATCGGTTCATTAAAGTGATCATGTGAGTCTTGGGCCAATATTAAAGAGTGTCAGTTGTGCATGTGATTTCATGTGATGTTGTCGGCTCATTAAATGTGATTATCGATCCAGTCTATTTGCATGTGATGGGTGTTTTGTCAGCACATATGATTGGTTAATAGTGAGGTCCAATAAATTCCGTTTAAGTGTGCATTGTATGTGTCGTCAATAAACTCAGGAAATTGGCATGCGTCTTAAGTAGTGTCGGACCAATCAAAGTCTGTTGCACGTGATCGGGTTATATGAATTGATATTTGGTGGTTCATTTTTAGTCAAAACCATTGATGTTCTCAGCCCATGTGACTGGTTAATCTGGCGGCCCAATGACATTGTGTTGAAGTTTAAGTTCTTTGGCCCATCTAAAGTATAAAGTTCAAACTATTTAAAGTCCATATTACTTGGCACATCCGATCAAGTTCATTCATTCATGTAGAACAAGCATTTGTATTATTATTATCCATCAACCATAATACATCTAGAAGATGGTGGACATTTTCATACGCACAAAGCTTATGGTATACGTACATTTTATGATGTCCAAGTAGTTGGTATAGAAAATGACTCTTATCATCTTCTATCAAATAAGCAAAGTCATTGGTCCAGAAGTACCATAGTTAAATACAAATTGTATATCTTGCTAGTATGTATACACGGACACATGTCATGAAATTCATTGACAAGATATAACTTGTGTATAGCGAGGAGATAATGTAACGGGTAAAACATATATTTTTATACCCTTAAGTTACAAAAGATATGGATTCATATTTTACTAACCCATCAACAAGTTTTGTTAGTTTTGTAAATACAGGGAATGTAACAAAACATATTCATGGATCTTACGGTATCTACTTACAAGTGGAGGCAATTAAAGTTTCACATGAAGATCATACATCAATGCTCATTGAAGGATTTCACATTAATAGATCAAGCAACATACCAAGTTGCACATCAATGGATTACAAAGTTTTGAGCAACTTTCAAAGAAGTCGGACACGAGTCATTTATAGGATACATGTAAAAATAAGGGGGAGCATTATACAAGTTGCACTCTTTTTCCCTTAACTAAGTTTTAACCCAATGGGTTTTCTTAGTAAGGTTTTTAATGAGGCAACATACCTTATTCAAAAGTATCAGGAGGAGAAAATACGCGCTGCACTCTTTTTCCCTTAGCTGAGGTTTTGTTCCACTGGTTTTCCTAGCAAGGTTTTTAACAAGGCAGCACCACCATGCGTATAATACATTGTTTTCTTTTATCACGTGGATAGTCAAGGGGGAGTGTTATAAATAAACTATATTATGGTGACTATCCACATTCTAACTCCCGTCTCTTCCTATCCTTTGTATTATTGTAAGAACACTATATATAGAGGTTCTTTGTATTACATGTTTACAACTCAAAGTCCAAAAATCTTTTTAGCCCGAAGCTCATGCTACAGCTGTTTATCTCCTTAATCGATTTACCAACCAAAGCTCTTGCACCAAAAACACCTTTAGATACCCTATCCACATTTACAAAACTACCCACACCTTTCACTTTACAGCCTCGAATCATTGTGCTCATGAGCTTCTAATCTAATACACCAGTATACAAGCAGTAGAAAACACTTTTTATCAGATTGAATCCGGTAAAAATGGCTTCCATTAGTCAACCAAACAGTTTTGTATTTAAACACCTTAATGATCGTGGCTTGCTCCCAAATGCTCACTATACCATTAGTAGCTGCATTCTTTGACCGCCATAATGGTGATCTGAAGTTTACATAATTAGATAGAATGCTACCTGACACCTCCATATTATCACAAATTGTCTTAACCCATTCAAGATACAACTTCAAGTGACTTGAGGTGTTTGGAAGCATCATGTAAGGTGGAGGGAATTGGTGATTCCTTCATATAGAAGCTCATTGTTGATAAAAATGGCAACTGTTGATGAGCAAACATCCATAGCGATGAGATGATGAGCTTCTTATTTCTATCAAAAATGTCTTCTCTTATTATCTTGGTGACACAACCCCTGACCCCACCCTGGGAGCGGGAGCCGTGAACTAGTCAGATGGTATCGGTGTTTATTAAATATGCAGCAGAAAATTTTCATCAGGATCGTAGTTAGGAAATAATTTCATAGTTTCAAAACACCAAACTTTTTTAATAAATAAATGGGGTAAAAACCCATGTTTCATTCATAATACATTTGTAGGGATAAAACCCTAGTTGCTGAAAACATAAACTTTTATTTATGTAACTTTTATAGCCACTTCTTTAAACATTCAGTGCTCCATAGCTGGCTTCTAATAGCTTTCACATTATGTTACCTGAAACGCGTTTTAAAAAAATTTTATCAGCAAGAAATACTGGCGAGTACATTCCAATTTATAAAAACATTAGTTGTTATAACATTACAGTATTAAGGGCGATTACAACATTTATATCTACCAATATACTCATTCTGTACTTGTCACTCGACCGGGTCGGTGACTATGGTCATATCACACATTGGCTAACCCATTGTCCAATGGTGACGCTTATCAAGTAGTGTATACAAAACCCCATAATACCGGCAGCAATTGTAGAATACAAAGACTTAATCACTGTAATTTTAACTGATAAACATTTAGGGTTTTGGAAAAACATTTGAAATAATAGCTCACAAACGGTGAGAAAAGAGAATGAACTCACTTTGTAGACTTAGGTGTTTTTACGGGCTTTCCTGGTAATATTTCTGGATTAAGATCTTGAGTTTCTAGTAAAAACATACAATGCACAAGTGTTAGTAAGATAACCCAATGCACATTAGCCATACAACACGAGACAGAACCCCAACGAACTGAGTCAGGCAGAGCCTTGACATGCGTTACGGAGCCCTAGATCAATCGGGTAAGGTAACGAACTAGAGATCGGGGTTAAAATACTTACAACGAGGCAGAACTTCATGTTTTAGGGGGTATTTTGGCTATAATTATTGCCCTTAATATTGTGATGTCTCCTTGGAGTTATGTCACGACTTTTAGTTAGTAAAATCAGTACAAAGCTTATGGTATACGTACATTTTATGATGTCCAAGTAGTTGGTATAGAAAATGACTCTTATCATCTTCTATCAGATAAGCAAAGATCATTGATCCAGAAGTACCATAGTTAAATACAAATTGTATATCTTGCTAGTATGTATACACGGACACATGTCATGAAATTTATTGACAAGATATAACTTGTGTATAGCGAGGAGATAATGTAACGGGTAAAACATATATTTTTATACCCTTAAGGTACAAAAGATATGGATTCATATTTTACTAACCCATCAACAAGTTTGGTTAGTTTTGTAAGTACAGGGAATGTAACGAAACATATTCATGGATCTTACGGTATCTACTTACAAGTGGAGGCAATTAAAGTTTCACATGAAGATCATACACCAATGCTCATTGAAGGATTTCACATTAATGGATCAAGCAACATACCAAGCTGCACATCAATGGATTACAAAGTTTTGAGCAACTTTCAAAGAAGCCGGACACGAGTCATTTATAGGATACATGTAAAAATGAGGGGGAGCATTATAAAAGTTGCACTCTTTTTCCTTTAACTAAGTTTTATCCCAATTGGTTTTCTTAGTAAGGTTTTTAATGAGGCAACATACCTAATTCAATAGTATCAGGAGGAGAAAATACGCGCTGCACTATTTTTCCCTTAGCTGAGGTTTTATCCCACTGGGTCTTCCTAGCAAGGTTTTTAACGAGGCAGCACCACCATGCGTATAATACATTGTTTTCTTTTATCACGTGGATAGTCAAGGGGGAGTGTTATAAATAAACTATATTATGGTGACTATCCACATTCTAACTCCCGTCTCTTCGTATCCTTTGTATTATTGTAAGAACACTATATATAGAGGTTCTTTGTGTTGCATGTTACAACTCAATGAATAAGAATTCACATTCTCCATGTTCTCTTTTTCTACCTGACCTCTATAGTCTTGTTCTCATGTTGCTAATAGACCGTTGTTTTACAACAATCCCTTATTATCTCTTTTTGTTTTTCTAGATTTTCATTTATGAGTGTAGTCAAAAAGATTTTAGCAATACTAACCTAGTCTTGGGGTAAGATGGTATTAGAATCACTATTCCTGTAAAACAAAATTCGTGTCTCCACCTTCACGGGAATAGACAGAGACAATCAAAGATAATGAAATTAAAAGTGGTGAGAAAGAAATAAAATTATTTACAATTCTACATCTGCTATTTATTTAATATTCATTAATTAATAAATACACGAATTGCATGCTTTTACGCTTTTTAACTTATTTGTGCCACTTAAATATGCGCACGCGTTCTAACCACTTCTTTGCAAAATAAAGAATGCTATTCTGGATACAACTTTGAAGGTAATGAACCTTTGCTATATGATAAAAGGCTATCACTACTATAAGGATAGTTGTAATCTTTACTTGTTCCTTCATAATAACTTGCTGAAGTTGACGATGATGATTCAATGTGTGGGTTAAGCCCTATCAATTCCATAATGCCCTCTAGCTCTTTCACGACTTCACTCATAGTTGGTCTTTGATTTCCCGTATCCTCAACACACCTAAGAGCCAAATCCACGAACTTCTCCAAACCATTGAGTTGGCTACTAAAACCAATAGTTGGGTCAAGGACCTCTTTTAAGTCGTATAGTTCTTTATTCTTATTCATTGCTTCTTTAACTTCCCTCACAATGTACCTGCCTTTCTCGATTGGGTTTCTTGCTGTTATTATCTCCAACATCACAACTCCAAAGCTATAAGTGTCACTCTTCTCAGTCAATTGTTGAGTCATGTAGTACTCGGGATCCATGTAACCCTGCATCCATCAATATTCTCACAAATCAGTAAAGCTAGGGTGCAATTTACACCATTTATATATGCATGAGTAGAGTCATATTACATACATTTTCTAACTTGTAAATTAGAAAAATAACTTAAATTAGCGAGTGGGGTTATTATGTAATGCATACAACCAATTCCACCCTCAATCATCACATTTTGACTCATTATCCAACATGTGCAATAATTGTGTTTTGATTCATATACTATGTTGAAACTATACACTTATGCAGGTGTGGCGATATGATAATAAAATGAGCACTCATTGTAAAGAAGATTTACTGACCATGGTCCCCTTGACTTGAGTGGTTACATAAGTTCTATCAGCGTCGCTGAATTGCTTGGATAGACCGAAATCAGCAACTTTTGCAACTAGTCGCTCGTCTAGTAAGATGTTAGTTGTTTTAACGTCTCTATGTATGATTGGGGGATCCGCATGATCATGTAAATATTGCAAGCCTCTTGCTGCTCCAAGTGAAATATTAAGCCTCCGAATCCAGTCCAACCTAATGCCCGATCTCCCTGCAAATATAAACGTTTTGAACTAATTTAGACTGAAATATGAGTACCAGAAAGACTATCCTTGAGTGTACCATAAAAAGTCATTTAAGGTGCCAATTACACAAACATGACTAGAAGAAAGGAGTTCAAATATGAGTACCGGAAAGACTATCCTTGAGTGTACCATTCACGATATACTCATAAACCAGCATTTGTTCACCCTTATCGAAACAAAATCCGATGAGGCCCACCACATTCTTGTGATGAACTCTTGAAAGAAGTTCGATCTCATTTTTAAACTGGAGCCCACCCTGTGAAGATCCTTCTTGAGCTCTTTTGATTGCAATCAGCTGCCCGTTCGGAAGACTTCCTTTATATACCTACACAGTATTGTTTGATCATTAATGCATGAAGTTGTGCTATGTTGTTAATCGCTGTTTACAATGTATACCAACACTAACCATCCCATATCCTCCTCTTCCTATGTTGTTAATCTCCGAAAAGTTGCTTGTGTATTTCTGAAGTTCTTCAAAGGTGAAGGACCTTGCTCCTTTTAACTGAGGAACACCACCACTCCCGCTGGTTGGATCCCAGAGTGCTGCAAGTATTTATCCCCCAGAAATATGTATATAATTGGTTTGAGGACAAGATTACCTTTGGAATTGGGATTAATGATATAAAAAATAACGTATGTATACAATTATAAATCTTTTAAATATTTTTACGTATCTAAATATGAGGTTTTTATATGATTTCAAGTGTTAATAACTTAACAACAATAAGCTGGAGACTTTTATATGTGGTTAGGAGACATGTATATAATTTGTAAATTTGTTGTAGCCCGCGTGTTTATGACAGTATTTACCAAAGGGTTGGGCCTGTTGGGGGGTACTTTCAGCTCCTTTTTTCTGACGAAAAAAATACATTCCTACAAGAACTACAGATGCCCCAAGCACACAACCACCAACCACAGATCCCACGATAATTCCAATGTTGGATGACTTGTGTTTGGTACCTGATACACGAATACAAATCAGTGATTGTACGAGTTTAATTAAAATGATAACATAAATTAAGAAAGACATTACCTGCCAAGAAGTCATAGCTTTCAGGAATGAAAAAGTAGATGTTAAACCCCTCTGGAGGATTGAATTTTTGAGGGCTAAGGGCGAACCAGAGTCCAAGAATCCCTGTCCTATTGAATCTTTGTTCTCCATATGGGAAAAATTCAAGATCAATCACAAGATAATCATCCACATTTCTCCTAGGATTCTTTAATGACACTGAATCTACAGGGAGACTAAGGTTCCGAAATAATGTCATCAATGAATCATGAAGGGAGAGGTAAATGGTGGAGTTTTCTAGTGAAGAGAAGGAAGGAGCTTTGAAGACAATTGACCCCTTGTATGGATATGCACAGTGACAGTTTGGACTCAAAACCTGGTTAGAAATACATGAAGCAGGTCCACAGTTTTCCCATGGCGTCGAATATGTAGTAGTATTTGTGTGAGTGGAACAATATCGGTCCATCACACCAGATTCTCTACATATTAAATTATCGGCAAGTCTGCATTCGTAAATTTTATATGTTTTAGTCACATAAACAACAAATGAGATGCATTTTGAATTTTAGTTTTAATTATTTTTCGTTCCCAATACACAATTGTTAACATTTATAAAAAGGAACCAAAATTTAGAAGAAAACCTATTTAACCCATCCAACCTCCGCCCATTAGCAAAACCAAATTGTTATCCTGCTCACTCATTTTGCCACTTTTATAAAAGACAGATGCAAATGGAATGTAGTTACAAAACCTACATTAAATGAATACTGTCTTCATATCCATCTTGTTGGATAAAGGCCGAAATTTGGTTATGTTGAAGATCGACAAGTTGAAGTTGTGTGCTAGGATTTGATGTAATATCCAAAGAGCCTTTTATCCTGTTGTAACTTAAATCACTGTCAAAAGTCAAAACCATCGTTTGGAGTTAATGTGATATTAGCATGTAGAAACTTTTTTAAACATTCAACAAATTGATCATATACTAACACAGTCTGTAACTGAGGAATGCGGAACAAGGCAGACGGTAGTTCTCCTTTAAGGTTAGTGTTGTGCATCTTACTGCGCGGATAACATTTGAGCATAAATAAGTCATCCATTTGGGGTGAGATATATAGACTAGCTTTTTAATCCGAATAGGTTTACTTACATGGTTCTCAGATCCAGTAGAGTTGAAAACCATGACGGTGCTGGTGACGGATCAAAAGTATTGTTGCTTAAATCTCTGCAAATGTGTGGTAATTAATACAGAAGAAAATGAGCTCGTTAAGACCTTTTCTTTTGAACAAATGATGCTACAATGTCTTCTTACTTACACATAGTTTAGGAGGTTCATGCCTGTAAGATTGGGTATACGGCCGGTCAGTTGATTGTTTGACAAGTACCTATGAAACTCAAATTATCAAACCTCTTATATATTCAATATAAAAAAACCCAAAACTTTGTGTTTGAGGTTGTGGAATTTACATTCTGCTAGTATTGACAAGATTGTTGATGCTTGGCGGGACACTGCCACTCAAAGAGTTCCTATCAATTCGTCTGATTCAGATCAAAACAAGACATTCGATCAGTTTCCACGTAAAATGCAGATCAAATAGCGAATCTGAAGTTAAAAGTTAGTAAAGCGATACTCACACAACTTGAAGAGACGTGACAAGTCCAAGAGTGGAAGGAATAGTGCCCCTAAGCTTGTTGTTATCTAACAACCTGATAGATCGCGTAAAAGTTCATGTCAAGTTATCTAGTTATCGCATATGCTTTATTCTTGTATTACTCGTTGATATATTGGATCGAATGAAACGTACAGATGAATCAGTGTCATGTTGGAGTTGAAGAGCCCAGGTGGGATATCACCAGAAAGCTGGTTGTCTCCTAAGTGACTGATCGAAAACAATAAAAACATAAGTGACCTTCTGTTTTATAAACTGGACTAAGGGGAAAGAAAACAGACATTATAAACATACAAGTGCTTGGCACTAGTTAACATATCAAGACCAGGTGTACTCTCGCTAGAAATCGGTATACTCCCTGTGAGCTTGTTACCAGTGAGATCTAACCAATCAAGATTTTTAAGCTTGCCAATTGAAGCTGGAATCGATCCCGTGAAGCTGTTTGAGTTCAGTGATCTATGCAATACCCATTGTCAAGTCAATATACTTTAAAACTCACTACTAGCCATTGATTTAAATTGGTTTTATTGAGACTAAATTTAGAGGCCGCTTCAACTATATATTGCAAATGATTTGCAACAGTTTACCTGCCATTCTTATGTAAGTTTTCTATCATTAAGGCTTAAAAATCAGCTTTTGAAACAATAATTGTGATTTCGGTTGCAAATCCGTTGCAAAAATTGCAACCCTTTTTTCTGGTCGCAAATATTCAGCCTGTCAGCATATGTCATTCTTTACACATAATGACGAACCCATGTATTATTTTCTCGGGGTGCGAACGAGGGGTTAGCATATGTCATTCTATACAGACAGTGGCGGACCCACCCAAGCCACCACTTGGGCACGCCACTATGTAAAGATCAGTTTGAGTTCATCCAAAATATATTTTGTCCCATTCATTTATGGAAAAATTACAAGTTTTGTCCTTTATCTTTAGGGTACTTTACAGGCGGTGTCCTTTTTTACAAAACTTTACAGGCGGTGTCCTTTATAGGGAATTTTGTTGCAAGTTTTGTCCTTTGAGCCTAACCTAGTTAGATTTTTTTGTTAAATCTGATTACCCAAGGGTATTTTAGTCTTTTTACTTATTTAAAGGACAAAACTTGTAATTTATTCTTTAAAAAATATTTCAAAAAAAATATATTATATATATATATATATGTATAGCAATAGATATTTATCTCTCCTCCCTCCCCCTCTCTCTCCCTTCACCTACCACCACCGTCTTCACCAACACCACCATATGCCGTCGCCGCCACCACCGTCTTCACCATCACAAAATTCTCTAACCAGATATCTGATCATCCACCACCACTACCATTACTACCATCACCACCACTCTCTATCTCTATCACAGCCGTAACCCACCTCTATTAAGAACAATTCTGATTCGAAACAAAATCATTGAACAATCTGTACATTATGATGAGTAATTAAATGAAATCGCAAACCTGACCACTAAACATCAATTAACAAGTTCTTCAATATTTAAAGAAGACGAGCCATTAGGTGCTGTTGTGATTTCCACATTTTCCTTGAACTCCATGGCATTCTTCCTCATTCTACTCCTTCCATCACCAACAGTCAAGCTTTCAATCACTGAACCCCACCACCACCATGAGTAACTACCAACCAACCCACCACCAAACCCTCGCCACAACCTCCCACCTGAAACCCCTGCCGACTTCCCATCGGAAACCCCCGTCGCACCTGAAACCCCCCGCCAAACCTGAAACCCCCTACCGACTTCCGCACCTAAACCCTTCTGTCTCTTCTCACATTTCTCTCCCACTGGTGAAATCAACACAAAACCCTATCTGTTCATGGTGAATCAACAAATCACAAAACTCACATATCTAAGAATGGAACTGAGATCGAAGTGGAGAAGGAGCCGAGCCGAAGTTGGGCGGTGGTTGTAACCGGAGATCTAGTTGCTCTGACAGGTGCTATTAGGGTCCAGCCAGAAGATGACGTAAGGGGTGAGATATTCGTTTCGCCAGTTGACGTTTTTCAGGTGTTTGGCGGAGACGATGGTGATTTCGAGGTCTAGGGGTCTGGGTGGGGGGCGGTGGGAAGCGGTGGTTGCCATGGTGGTGAACCGGTGGATGGATGGTGGTGAGAGAGTGTGGTAGAGAGAGGGGCAGAGAGTTGTAGAGAGAGAGGCAGAGACTTCTAGAGAGAGAGAGGGGAAGGGAGTTTTGATATATAATCTAATAATAATAATAATAACAATAATAATAATAATAAAGAAGTAAAAAGACTAAAATACCCTTGGGTAATCAGATTTAACAAAAAAATCTAACTAGGTTAGGCTCAAAGGACAAAACTTGCAACAAAATTCCCTATAAAGGACACCGCCTGTAAAGTTTTGAAAAAAAGGACACCGCCTGTAAAGTACCCTAAAGATAAAGGACAAAACTTGTAATTTTTCCTTCATTTATTAGATTTCAAAATATATGTTATTACTATAATAATATCAGTTTCTGAATGAAGGAGAATTAGGATAACCCTCTTCATTCATTTAAACTTCATTTTATGACTATCCATATTTTTTTTTTTTTTTTTTTTGCATAATGGAAATAAAACACAACCACACTCCCTCAATTCAATTATTTGGCATGTGGGTCTTGGGTTAATTAATAATGTATAGAGGAAATTTCTTACAAAGAGGTAAGACTTTCAAGGTATCCAATGGCATCTGGAATATGACCAGTGAAACCGCATCCAACCAGAGTTCTGAAAATACAATATAAGTACGTAACAAAGTGCATCCAATGGTGTCTCGAAACTGACTAGTGAAATTACTTACAATTCTGTTAGTTTCTTCAAATTTTGGACTTCCGGAGGAAGTGAACCGACCAATTCTTTATTGAACGACAGATCTCTACATACCAAGACAATTCTTAAAGATTTCCTAGAAGTAAACCATCAAAACTACCATAAATAAACAAGTTAGGACTTACAGAATCTGCAATTCGGTAAACTGCCAGATGTGTCCAGAGAGCTCACCCATCAATTGCATGCTTGCCAAGGTGCTGAAATGTTATATAACATTAACATAATCGCGCTTTTGCAACTAAAACACTTTCTTGTAAATGTAAACGTCGCAAATCGATCAAAAGACTCACATTCTGGTCACACGACCGTTTGTGCAGCTGATGCCATCCCAACTGCCATCACACGAATCGGAACTATGATCCCAGCTGGGTGGTGTGTTCTTCCAATCATCCTTGAGAGCCCGAAGAAATACAACTAAGAGATACGAGTATAACAAGATTTTCATTCATGTGTAGCAAAAAATATGTAAACCCAACAATAGTAGAAGAACGAAACTTACCATCATCATCCTGAGCTGATATTACTGAAATGATTATGCATATGACTGAAAGTATTTTCCCAGTTTTTCCACCCATCATTCAATGTAAATCAAGATTAGTCTTTGCAATAACACTTAAACTGCACAGACCAAATAAGAGATGCATATATAGTCAAAAGACTTGTAAGAAGTAAAGGAATGGGAAAGACTTGAATAGTCAACCGTGTTGGCTGCAGTCATTTATTAACGAGGATGACTAGTTTGTAGTATTTTAGGTTGATTGAGAGTTAACGAGGATGACTAGTTTGTAGTATTTTAGGTTGATTGAGAGTGACTTCGGGATTCAATTATTCAAAAATATCATTTTATAGTTATTTACTCTTATACACCTCTCTAAGTACATGGTCCGGATAGGGGTCTATGGAGATGTAGGATTAAGGTTAAGGACTTTTAGGAGTAGATTCATTAGGTCTGAGCATTGGGGCAGATGTTCATCGTTTCTTTATGGTCTAGGCGGATTTTGCATTGATTGTGTTTTTCATATATGTTACCTATCCACCATTTCTTTTGTTATTTTGTATTGCACTTTTTAAAGATATGTGTAGTTTCTCGTTTTTCTACTATATGTCGTTGGTGTCGAGGGTCTCTTTGGAAACAGTCTCTCTATCCCTAGGGGTAGAGGTAAGGTGTGCCTACATCTCACCCTCCCCAGACCCTACCAATAGCTTTGATATTTGTGGGATTTACTGGGTACGATTGATTGATAGTTATTTACTATTTTATTTAAATTATTTAAATATATTGTCTGACTCAAGTAGTTATAATTGTTAGGGTGAAAAGTAGGGGTGTGCACGGTTCGGTTCGGTTCGGTTCGGTTTTTGGGTAAAATCAAAACCGAAACCGAAATGTCGGTTTTCGGGTTTTAAAAACCGTTCGGTTTCGGTTTTTTTCGGTTTCGGTTTTTCGGTTTTTACGTCGGTTCGGTTCGGTTATTTCGGTTTTTGGAAAAAAATTATGTAAGATTAAAAAATAAAAAGTATAATTTATATTATAACAATCTTTTTATATGTGTACATTTAAGTTATTATAGTTAACCTCTTTAATTAATATTGTTTACATAAACCTAACCTTCTAATCTATTTTTTATGTTTCTTCAAAGTTTTTAATAAATTTAATTTTTATATTAAATTTTGTTATATCTTATAGGTAATAATAAATCATTTCAGTTATAATGTTTTTATTATAAACACTTAACATTCAAGAATAAAATTAACATTTTCTACTAGCATTGGGTTAAACACTTAAACAATTTAAACTTAAACATAAAAATATATGGATTGTACCTTATCGGTTCGGTTCGGTTTTTTTCGGTTATTGAAAAAGTTTATCCGAAAACCGAACCGAAATTTTCGGTTATTAAAAATCCAAAAACCGAACCGTCGGTTTTTGTTTCTGTTCGGTTCGGTTATTTCGGTTATTCGGTTACGGTTCGGTTATTTCGGTTTTCTTGCTCACCCCTAGTGAAAAGGGTGCTCACTATGTGTGGGGTGGTAAATTCTTCACCTCACCCGATCACCTTATGCCATGTCAACTCCCTTTTTTACTCTCTATTTTCCACACAAAATGTGCTCCTGACGTGGGGAGTCCATTTCTTTTTCTTTTTTATTTCTACAAATTATACATTAATAAATAAAACACATTTTAATCAAAATAAAATTACATTTAATTAAAGAAACAGACGTTATGCGTTAACACGGACCAAGTATGGTAGATTCCATCGGTAAGATAATATTCACGCTTGTATAAGTGGTTGTTCACGTAAAATGGACATTACGGTGCAGTTCCATTTCGTTGATTAAGAAATAACAGAGATTGTCGGAGCACATTGATGTCGTTTTGTGAACCTGGTGGACCACAAAAAGTATGTCAAATCCACAAATCTAGAGAGGCCATCGCTTCGAGCATAACTGTCGGGTACATGTGATCCTCTCTATATATTGGCCCGACAACTCTGTGGGACACATTCTCCAAACAAAATGCGTACAATCAAGGCTATCCAACATCCCAGGAAGGTGATGTTTCTCCTTATGAGCTTGGTACAAAAGCGCAACGGCGTGGCTTGTTGGTCGAGGTAAGAACTCTGGAGCGTATAAATTGCATACCGTTTCGCAAAAATTTGCTAGACATTCACGGGAGTCCTTTCGGCCATATTTAAATACTCGTCTTTCTCGTCTGGAGGGTTGCCGGTTGCAAGTTGTTTAATCGCTGATGTAACTCTTTGCAACGGTGTAAAACTCTTCTTCATTCTCTCATCCACGCCCTCTTGAAAACCCCGGGTTTTTCGTTTCCATGTCGCTCACAATCCTTAAAAACAACCTTTTGACATACGAAACCTATGACGAAAAAAATCATCATTGTATTTGGGCTCCTCGACAAAATAATCTGCCATACGGGTTTCGTGGCCTTTCTCTCGATCACGACGGACATATCTTTTTTTACTAGATGTGCGCGTGTCTTCTAGTTCGGCTTGCTCGATGAGATTTTTGAAAAAAATAAAGGTATTATGGCTTGAGGAAGAATCATCGTCACTAAAGTCGTATGGAATAAATAACCGTATGTCATCCACCATTTTAAAAAATAGGGTGAGATTTTTGGATAGTGAAAGAAATAGTTTCATTGATAGAAGTTTTGGATTGTGAGAGAAATGTTATGAATGGTGAGAAATGGTATGGTTAAATAAGAAAATTGATTTTTTTATAAAACCCAACGGCTATAAAGGCGTTTAAAATTAATAACATTCGAAAAAGTCACGCGGTGAATACTCACCGATTTGTATCACTAACCGAACATCAGGGAGAGTCGACGGTGGTGTGCCCACGCGGGGAGTCTTCTAACCACACGGCCTCCCCACTTACACCCCTACCACCCTTATTCGTTAACCCTATTCTTTATAACGACATAAAACTGAATTTAATGAAGCATATATTCAACATTAGCGATGAGCTAAAACACCACTATGTGTGTAATATTTTTTATCATTGTATTGAATGTTGTAATTGTTAACAAATAAACATGTACACAGATTATGGCTAGGGTTTTATTATTATTGAGTAGAAAGAGAGTTACATAAACAAAGAAAGAAAGACAATATATAAAATAGCAATCTAGGTTAACTAGCTAAATGGGCCGAGAGACAAGCCCAATACAAATGAGCCCATAATTTATTATGCTAACATCCCCTCTCAAACTCACAATGCAACAGTAATAAGCATTGAGAGTTTGTCACACAAGAAACGGAATCGAGACGCTGACTTAGCCATAGTAAAAATATCAACAATATGCAAGGCTGATGGAACAAATGGAAGCGAGATGGCCCCGAGCTATAAATGATGACGAGTGAAGTGACAATCAATCTCAATATGCTTTGTGCGCTCATAAAAAACTAACTAATTCTTTGTAATCTGCATAACACTTTTGTTATCATGATGTAGAGGAGTAGGCTAAGAAATGTTAACTCCTATATCTGCAAGAAGCTAACGTAACCAAATAATCTCACATGTGGTCACAACCATAGCGCGATACTCAGCCTCGTAGAAGTTCTGGAAACTACATCTTGTGTCTTACTTTTCCATGAGATTAACGAATCACCAAGGAAAAGACAGAAACCAATGGTGGATTTATGATCATTAGGATCTCTATCCCAATCAGCATCACTATAGGCACGCAACTCCAGAGAAGATGTCGAAGGAAACAAGAGACTCTAAAATTGAGTGCCACAAAGATATATAAGAATATGAAGAACAGTTTCCCAATGAACAGAAGTAGGAGCCGTAACAAATTGACTAACCACATGAACAACATAACATGAGCTATATCCGGGCGAGTTAATGTAAGATAAACCAAACTGCCTACAATAGTACGATATAGGCTCGGATTAGATAAAGGAACACCATTAGTAGGAGAATACCATGCATTGGTTTCAAGAGGAGTGTCTACAATTTTGTTATCAGTAAGTCATGCCCACTAAAACCAATCAGATATATATATTTTTTTTGAGAAAGAAGGTAACCTTTCTGAGACTGGGCCACCTCAATTCCCAAAAAAAATAACGTAGCAAGCCCAAATCCTTCATAGCAAACCGGTGAGCTAACTCACACTTCAGTGACTCAATTCCAACATACTCAACACCTATAATAACCATATCATCCACATATAAAGACAAAAGAATGTGCCATGCACTTATACATCGAACAAATAATGCTAAATCGTGATTACTAGGCATAAAACCAAGAGAAGTAATTATTGTAGAAAATTTCTCAAACTAAGCACGAGGGCTTGTTTACGGCCACATAAAGCTTTCCGAAGCCGACAGACGTCACTGGGCTTATGAGCAATACCTGGTGGAGGAGTCATGTACACCTCCTCATGAAGATCACCATTGAAAAAGCATTCTTGACATCCATTTGACAAATCTTCCACTGGCGAACAGATACAACAACTATAAGAGTACGGATTGCTTGTTTGTTCCATCTTTGTCACACAAATTGTTGTCCATAAGTCATGTGACAAGGGACTCAACTTCACGGTTCTAATGCACCTTAGTTTCTTTATCTTATAGTATATCAAGACCGAGATATCTCCCATGCTTAAACTGTCAAATTGCTTGTTTGTTCCATCTTTGTCACACAAATTGTTGTCCATAAGTCATGTAACAAAGGAACTCAACTGCACGGTTCTAATGCACCCTAATTTCTTTATCTTATAGGACATCAAGGCCGGGATGATAATTGGGCGTGGCACTAAACGAAAAGGCTTATACTATGTGGATGAGGTGACTTAATCAGGTAATGCAATGCTTGTTTATGGAACAAATAATAGAGAACCATAGCTTTGGCATAGGAGATTAGGACATCTTTCCACTAGTTATTTACATCTTTTATTTCCTGAATTTTCCCTTCCAACAGTACATTAAATTATGAAACTTGTGTCTTGGCCAAAATCCATCGAAAAACATTTAAACCAAGTAACACTAGGGTTGGTGAACCTTTCTCTTTGATTCATTCTGATGTTTGGGGCCCGACTGAAATTAATGGAGTGGGAACTTTCGTTTTTTTTTTCTTATTATTTTTTGATGATTGTACTTGTATGACATGAGTGTCTTGTTTTAAAACACAAATCAAAAGTTTTTGAAAAATTCATAATATTTTACACCATGATTCAAACCCAATTCAAAACCAACATTCAGATCTTATGATCTGATAATGGAGGAGAATTTGTTAACAACTCCATGAAACACTTCATACGGTCCAAGGGGATGATTCACCGAACCACTTGTCCAAAACATTCAGAACAGAATGGTGTAGTTGAACGAAAAATCGCATTCTGTTAGAAATGACTCAGGCTCTTATGCTTGAGTCCAAAGTCCAAAAATCTTTTTAGCACGAAGCTCATGCTACAGCTGTTTATCTCCTTAATCGATTTACCAACCAAAGCTCTTGCACCAAAAAACACCTTTAGATACCCTATCCACATTTACAAAACTACCCACACCTTTCACTTTACAGCCTCGAATCATTGTGCTCATGAGCTTCTAATCTAATACACCAGTATACAAGCAATAGAAAACACTTTTTATCAGATTGAATCCGGTAAAAATGGCTTCCATTAGTCAACCAAACAGTTTTGTATTTAAACACCTTAATGATCATGGCTTGCTCCCAAATGCTCACTATACCATTAGTAGCTGCATTCTTTGACCGCCATAATGGTGATCTGAAGTTTACATAATTAGATAGAATGCTACCTGACACCTCCATATTATCACAAATTGTCTTAACCCATTCAAGATACAACTTCAAGTGACTTGAGGTGTTTGGAAGCATCATGTAAGGTGGAGGGAATTGGTGATTCCTTCATATAGAAGCTCACTGTTGATAAAAATGGCCACTGTTGATGAGCAAACATCCATAGCGATGACATGATGAGCTTCTTATTTCTATCAACAACGTCTTCTCTTATTATCTTGGTGACACAACCCCCGACCCCACCCTGGGAGCGGGAGCAGTGAACTAGTCAGATGGTATCGGTGTTTATTAAATATGCAGCAGAAAATTTTCATCAGGATCGTAGTTAGGAAATAATTTCATAGTTTCAAAACACCAAACTTTTTTAATAAATAAATGGGGTAAAAACCCATGTTTCATTCATAATACATTTGTAGGGATAAAACCCTAGTTGCTGAAAACATAAACTTTTATTTAGGTAACTTTTATAGCCACTTCTTTAAACATTCAGTGCTCCATAGCTGGCTTCTAATAGCTTTCACATTATGTTACCTGAAACGCGTTTTAAAAAGATTTTATCAGCAAGAAATACTGGCGAGTACATTCCAATTTATAAAAACATTAGTTGTTATAACATTACAGTATTAAGGGCGATTACAACGTTTATATCTACCAATATACTCATTCTGTACTTGTCACTCGACCGGGTCTGTGACTATGGTCATATCACACATTGGCTAACCCATTGTCCAATGGTGACGCTTATCAAGTAGTGTATACAAAACCCCATAATACCGGCAGCAATTGTAGAATACAAAGACTTAATCACTATAATTTTAACTGATAAACATTTAGGGTTTTGGAAAAAGATTTGAAATAATAGCTCACAAACGGTGAGAAAAGAGAATGAACTCACTTTGTAGACTTAGGTGTTTTTACGGGCTTCCTGGTAATATTTCTGGATTAAGATCTTGAGTTTCTAGTAAAAACATACAATGCACAAGTGTTAGTAAGATAACCCAATGCACATTAGCCATACAACACGAGACAGAACCCCAACGAACTGAGTCAGGCAAAGCCTTGACATGCGTTACGGGGCCCTAGATCAATCGGGTAAGGTAACGAACTAGAGATCGGGGTTAAAATACTTACAACGAGGCAGAGCTTCATGTTTTAGGGGGTACTTTGGCTATAATTATTGCCCTTAATATTGTGATGTCTCCTTGGAGTTATGTCACGTCTTTTAGTTAGTAAAATCAGTACAAAGCTTATGGTATACGTACATTTTATGATGTCCAAGTAGTTGGTATAGAAAATGACTCTTATCATCTTCTATCAGATAAGCAAAGATCATTGGTCCAGAAGTACCATAGTTAAATACAAATTGTACATCTTGCTAGTATGTATACACGGACACATGTCATGAAATTTATTGACAAGATATAACTTGTGTATAGCGAGGAGATAATGTAACGGGTAAAACATATATTTTTATACCCTTAAGGTACAAAAGATATGGATTCATATTTTACTAACCCATCAACAAGTTTGGTTAGTTTTGTAAGTACAGGGAATGTAACAAAACATATTCATGGATCTTACGGTATCTACTTACAAGTGGAGGCAATTAAAGTTTCACATGAAGATTATACACCAATGCTCATTGAAGGATTTCACATTAATGGATCAAGCAACATACCAAGCTGCACATCAATGGATTACAAAGTTTTGAGCAACTTTCAAAGAAGCCGGACACGAGTCATTTATAGGATACATGTAAAAATGAGGGGGAGCATTATAAAAGTTGCACTCTTTTTCCTTTAACTAAGTTTTATCCCAATGGGTTTTCTTAGTAAGGTTTTTAATGAGGCAACATACCTGATTCAATAGTATCAGGAGGAGAAAATACGCGCTGCACTCTTTTTCCCTTAGCTGAGGTTTTGTCCCACTGGGTTTTCCTAGCAAGGTTTTTAACGAGGCAGCACCACCATGCGTATAATACATTGTTTTCTTTTATCACGTGGATAGTCAAGGGGGAGTGTTATAAATAAACTATATTATGGTGACTATCCACATTCTAACTCCCGTCTCTTCGTATCCTTTGTATTATTGTAAGAACACTATATATAGAGGTTCTTTGTGTTGCATGTTTACAACTCAATGAATAAGAATTCACATTCTCCATGTTCTCTTTTTCTACCTGACCTCTATAGTCTTGTTCTCATGTTGCTAATAGACCGTTGTTTTACAACAATCCCTTATTATCTCTTTTTGTTTTTCTAGATTTTCATTTATGAGTGTAGTCAAAAAGATTTTAGCAATACTAACCTAGTCTTGGGGTAAGATGGTATTAGAATCACTATTCCTGTAAAACAAAATTCGTGTCTCCACCTTCACGGGAATAGACAGAGACAATCAAAGATAATGAAATTAAAAGTGGTGAGAAAGAAATAAAATTATTTACAATTCTACATCTGCTATTTATTTAATATTCATTAATTAATAAATACACGAATTGCATGCTTTTACGCTTTTTAACTTATTTGTGCCACTTAAATATGCGCACGCGTTCTAACCACTTCTTTGCAAAATAAAGAATGCTATTCTGGATACAACTTTGAAGGTAATGAACCTTTGCTATATGATAAAAGGCTATCACTACTATAAGGATAGTTGTAATCTTTACTTGTTCCTTCATAATAACTTGCTGAAGTTGACGATGATGATTCAATGTGTGGGTTAAGCCCTATCAATTCCATAATGCCCTCTAGCTCTTTCACGACTTCACTCATAGTTGGTCTTTGATTTCCCGTATCCTCAACACACCTAAGAGCCAAATCCACGAACTTCTCCAAACCATTGAGTTGGCTACTAAAACCAATAGTTGGGTCAAGGACCTCTTTTAAGTCGTATAGTTCTTTATTCTTATTCATTGCTTCTTTAACTTCCCTCACAATGTACCTGCCTTTCTCGATTGGGTTTCTTGCTGTTATTATCTCCAACATCACAACTCCAAAGCTATAAGTGTCACTCTTCTCAGTCAATTGTTGAGTCATGTAGTACTCGGGATCCATGTAACCCTGCATCCATCAATATTCTCACAAATCAGTAAAGCTAGGGTGCAATTTACACCATTTATATATGCATGAGTAGAGTCATATTACATACATTTTCTAACTTGTAAATTAGAAAAATAACTTAAATTAGCGAGTGGGGTTATTATGTAATGCATACAACCAATTCCACCCTCAATCATCACATTTTGACTCATTATCCAACATGTGCAATAATTGTGTTTTGATTCATATACTATGTTGAAACTATACACTTATGCAGGTGTGGCGATATGATAATAAAATGAGCACTCATTGTAAAGAAGATTTACTGACCATGGTCCCCTTGACTTGAGTGGTTACATAAGTTCTATCAGCGTCGCTGAATTGCTTGGATAGACCGAAATCAGCAACTTTTGCAACTAGTCGCTCGTCTAGTAAGATGTTAGTTGTTTTAACGTCTCTATGTATGATTGGGGGATCCGCATGATCATGTAAATATTGCAAGCCTCTTGCTGCTCCAAGTGAAATATTAAGCCTCCGAATCCAGTCCAACCTAATGCCCGATCTCCCTGCAAATATAAACGTTTTGAACTAATTTAGACTGAAATATGAGTACCAGAAAGACTATCCTTGAGTGTACCATAAAAAGTCATTTAAGGTGCCAATTACACAAACATGACTAGAAGAAAGGAGTTCAAATATGAGTACCGGAAAGACTATCCTTGAGTGTACCATTCACGATATACTCATAAACCAGCATTTGTTCACCCTTATCGAAACAAAATCCGATGAGGCCCACCACATTCTTGTGATGAACTCTTGAAAGAAGTTCGATCTCATTTTTAAACTGGAGCCCACCCTGTGAAGATCCTTCTTGAGCTCTTTTGATTGCAATCAGCTGCCCGTTCGGAAGACTTCCTTTATATACCTACACAGTATTGTTTGATCATTAATGCATGAAGTTGTGCTATGTTGTTAATCGCTGTTTACAATGTATACCAACACTAACCATCCCATATCCTCCTCTTCCTATGTTGTTAATCTCCGAAAAGTTGCTTGTGTATTTCTGAAGTTCTTCAAAGGTGAAGGACCTTGCTCCTTTTAACTGAGGAACACCACCACTCCCGCTGGTTGGATCCCAGAGTGCTGCAAGTATTTATCCCCCAGAAATATGTATATAATTGGTTTGAGGACAAGATTACCTTTGGAATTGGGATTAATGATATAAAAAATAACGTATGTATACAATTATAAATCTTTTAAATATTTTTACGTATCTAAATATGAGGTTTTTATATGATTTCAAGTGTTAATAACTTAACAACAATAAGCTGGAGACTTTTATATGTGGTTAGGAGACATGTATATAATTTGTAAATTTGTTGTAGCCCGCGTGTTTATGACAGTATTTACCAAAGGGTTGGGCCTGTTGGGGGGTACTTTCAGCTCCTTTTTTCTGACGAAAAAAATACATTCCTACAAGAACTACAGATGCCCCAAGCACACAACCACCAACCACAGATCCCACGATAATTCCAATGTTGGATGACTTGTGTTTGGTACCTGATACACGAATACAAATCAGTGATTGTACGAGTTTAATTAAAATGATAACATAAATTAAGAAAGACGTTACCTGGCAAGAAGTCATAGCTTTCAGGAATGAAAAAGTAGATGTTAAACCCCTCTGGAGGATTGAATTTTTGAGGGCTAAGGGCGAACCCGAGTCCAAGAATCCCTGTCCTATTGAATCTTTGTTCTCCATATGGGAAAAATTCAAGATCAATCACAAGATAATCATCCACATTTCTCCTAGGATTCTTTAATGACACTGAATCTACAGGGAGACTAAGGTTCTGAAATAATGTCATCAATGCATCATGAAGGGAGAGGTAAATGGTTGAGTTTTCTAGTGAAAAGAAGGAAGGAGCTTTGAAGACAATTGACCCCTTGTATGGATATGCACAGTGACAGTTTGGACTCAAAACCTGGTTAGAAATACATGAAGCAGATCCACAGTTTTCCCATGGCGTCGAATATGTAGTAGTATTTGTGTGAGTGGAACAATATCGGTACCTCACACCAGATTCTCTACATATTAAGTTATCGGCAAGTCTGCACTCGTAAATTTTATATGTTTTAGTCACATAAACAACAACTGAGACGCATTTTGAATTTTAGTTTTAATTATTTTTCGTTCTCAATACACAGATTTGTTAACATTTATAAAAAGGAACCAAAATTTAGAACAAAACCTATTTAACCCATCCAACCTCGGCCCATTAGCAAAACCAAATTTTTATCCTGCTCACTCATTTTGCCACTTTTATAAAAGACAGATGCAAATGGAATGTAGTTACAAAACCTACATTAAACGAATATTGTCTTCATATCGATCTTGTTGGATAAAGGCCGAAATTTGGTTATGTTGAAGATCGACAAGTTGAAGTTGTGTGCTAGGATTTGATGTAATATCCAAAGAGCCATTTATCCTGTTGTAACTTAAATCACTGTCAAAAGTCAAAACGCTCGTTTGGAGTTAATTTGATATTAGCATGTAGAAACTTTTTTAAACATTCAACAAATTGATCATATACTAACACAGTCTGTAACTGAGGAATGCGGAACAAGGCAGATGGCAGTTCTCCTTTAAGGTTAGTGTTGTGCATCTTACTGCGCGGATAACATTTGAGCATAAATAAGTCATCCATTTGGGGTGAGATATATAGACTAGCTTTTTAATCCGAATAGGTTTACTTACATGGTTCTCAGATCCAGTAGAGTTGAAAACCATGACGGTGCTGGTGACGGATTAAAAGTATTGTTGCTTAAATCTCTGCAAATGTGTAGTAATTAATACAGAAGAAAATGAGCTCGGTAAGACCTTTTCTTTTGAACAAACTGATGCTACAATGTCTTCTTACTTACACATAGTTTAGGAGGTTCATGCCTGTAAGATTGGGTATAGGGCCGGTCAGTTGATTGTTTGACAAGTACCTATGAAACTCAAATTATCAAACCTCTTATATATTTAATATAAAAACAACACAACACTTTGTGTTTGAGGTTGTGGAATTTACATTCCGCTAGTATTGACAAGATTGTTGATGCTTGGCGGGACACTGCCACTCAAAGAGTTCCTATCAAGTCGTCTGATTCAGATCAAAACAAGACATTCGATCAGTTTCCATGTAAAATGCAGATCGAATACCGAATCTGAAGTTAAAAGTTAGTAAAGCGATACTCACACAACTTGAAGAGACGTGACAAGTCCAAGAGTGGAAGGAATAGTGCCCCTAAGCTTGTTGTTATCTAACAACCTGATAGATCGCGTAAAGTTCATGTCTAGTTATCGTATATGCTTTATTCTTGTATTAATCGTTGATATATTGAATCAAATGAAACGTACAGATGAATCAGTGTCATGTTGGAGTTGAAGAGCCCAGGTGGGATATCACCAGAAAGCTGGTTGTCTCCTAAGTGACTGATCGAAAACAATAAAAACATAAGTGACCTTCTGTTTTATGAACTGGACTAAGGGGAAAGAAAACAGACATTATAAACATACAAGTGCTTGGCACTAGTTAACATATCAAGACCAGGTGTACTCTCGCTAGAAATCGGTATACTCCCTGTGAGCTTGTTACCAGTGAGATCCAACCAATCAAGATTTTTAAGCTTGCCAATTGAAGCTGGAATCGATCCCGTGAAGCTGTTTGAGTTCAGTGATCTATGCAATACCCATTGTCAAGTCAATATACCGTAAAACTCACTACTAGCCATTGATTTAAATTGGTTTTATTGAGACCAAATTTAGAGTTCGCTTCAACTATATATTGCAAATGATTTGCAACAGTTTGCGTGCCATTCTTATGTAACTTTTCTATCGTTAAGGCTTAAAAAACAGTTTTTGAAACAATAATTGTGATTTCGGTTGCAAATCCGTTGCAAAAATTGCAACCGTTTTTTTCTGGTCGCAAATATTCAGCCGGTCAGCATATGTCATTCTTTGCACATAGTGACGAACCCATGTATTATTTTCTGGGGGTGCGAACGAGGGGTCAGCATATGTCATTCTATACAGACAGTGGCGGACCCACCCAAGCCACCACTTGGGCACGCCACTATGTAAAGATCAGTTTGAGTTCATCCAAAATATATTTTGTCCCATTCATTTATTAGATTTCAAAATATATGTTATTACTATAATAATATCAGTTTTTGAATGAAGGAGAATTAGGATAACCCTCTTCATTCATTTAAACTTCATTTTATGACAATCCATATATATATATATTTTGCATAATGGAAATAAAACACAACCACACTCCCTCAATTCAATTATTTGGCATGTGGGTCTTGGGTTAATTAATAATGTATAGAGGAAATTTCTTACAAAGAGGTAAGACTTTCAAGGTATCCAATGGCATCCGGAATATGACCAGTGAAACCGCATCCAACCAGAGTTCTGAAAATACAAGATAAGTACGTAACAAACTGCATCCAATGGTGTCTCGAAACTGACCAGCGAAATTACTTACAATTCTGTTAGTTTCTTCAAATTTTGGACTTCCGGAGGGAGTGAACCGACCAATTCTTTATTGTACGACAGATCTCTACATACCAAAACAATTCTTAAAGATTTCCTAGAAGTAAACCATCAAAACTACCATAAATAAACAAGTTAGGACTTACAGAATTTGCAATTCGGTAAACCGCCAGATGTGTCCAGAGAGCTCACCCATCAATTGCATGCTTGTCAAGGTTCTGAAATGTTATATAACATTAACATAATCGCGCTTTTGCAACTAAAACAGTTGCTTGTAATTGTAAACGTCGCAAATCGATCAAAAGACTAACATTCTGGTCACACGACCGTTTGTGCAGCTGATGCCATCCCAACTACCATCACACGAATCAGAACTATGATCCCAGCTGGGTGGTGTGTTCTTCCAATCATCCTTGAGAGCCTGAAGAAATACAACTAAGAGATACGAGTATAACAAGATTTTCATTCGTGTGTAGCAAAAAATATGTAAACCCAACAATAGTAGAAGAACGAAACTTACCATCATCATCCTGAGCTGATATTACTGAAATGATTATGCATATGACTGAAAGTATTTTCCCAGTTTTTCGACCCATCATTCAATGTAAATCAAGATTAGTCTTTGCAATAACACTTAAACTGCACAGACCAAATAAGAGATGCATATATAGTCAACAGACTTGTAAGAAGTAAAGGAATGGGAAAGACTTGAATAGTCAACCGTGTTGGCTGCAGTCATTTATTAACGAGGATGACTAGTTTGTAGTATTTTAGGTTGATTGAGAGTTAACGAGGATGACTAGTTTGTAGTATTTTAGGTTGATTGAGAGTGACTTCGGGATTCAATTATTCAAAAATACCATTTTATAGTTATTTACTCTTATACACCTCTCTAAGTACATGGTCCAGGATAGGGGTCTATGGAGATGTAGGATTAAGGTTAAGGACTTTTAGGAGTAGATTCATTAGGTCTGAGCATTGGGGCAGATGTTCATCGTTTCTTTATGGTCTAGGCGGATTTTGCATTGATTGTGTTTTTCATATATGTTACATATCCACCATTTCTTTTGTTATTTTGTATTGCTCTTTTTAAAGATATGTGTAGTTTCTCGCTTTTCTACTATATGTCGTTGGTGTCGAGGGTCTCTTTGGAAACAGTCTCTCTATCCCTAGGGATAGAGGTAAGATGTGCCTACATCTCACCCTCCCCAGACCCTACCAATAGCTTTGCTATTTATGGGATTTACTGGGTACGATTGATTGATAGTTATTTACTATTTTATTTAAATTATTTAAATATATTGTCTAACTCAAGTAGTTATAATTGTTAGGGTGAAAAGGGTGCTCACTATGTGTGGGGGTGGTAAATTCTTCACCTCACCCGATCACCTTATGCCATGTCAACTCCCTTCTTTACTCTCTATTTTCCACACAAAGGGTGCTCCTGACGTGGGGGGTCCATTTCTTTTTCTTTTTTTATTTCTACAAATTATACATTAATAAATAAAACATATTTTAAACAAAATAAAATTACATTTAATTAAAGAAACAGACATTATGCGTTAACACGGACCAAGTAGGGTAGATTCTATCAGTAAGATAATATCCACGCTTGTATAAGTGATTGTTCACGTAAAATGGACATTATGGTGCAGTTCCATTTCGTTGAGTAAGAAATAACGGAGATTGTTGGAGCACATTGATGTCGTTTTGTGAACCTGGTGGACCACAAAAAGTATGTCAAATCCACAAATCTACAGAGGCCATCGCTTCGAGCATAATTGTCGGGTACATGTGATCCTCTCTATATATTGGCCCGGCAACTCTGTGGGACACATTCTCCAAACAAAATGCTTACAATCAAGGCTATCCAACATCCCAGGAAGGTGATGTTTCTCCTTATGAGCTTGGTACAAAAGCGCAACGGCGTGGCTTGTTGGTCGAGGTAAGAACTCGGGAGCGTATAAATTACATACCATTTCGCAAAAATATGCTAGACATTCACGGGAGTCCTTTCGGCCATATTTAAATACTCGTCTTCCTCTTCTAGAGGGTTGCCGGTTGCAAATTGTTTAATCGCTAATGTAACTCTTTGCAACGGTGTAAAACTCTTCTTCATTCTCCCATCCACGCCCCCTTGAAACCACGGGTTTTTCGCTTCCACGTCGCTCACAATTCTTAAAAACAACCTTTTGACATACGAAACCTAGACGGAAAAATTCATCATTGTATTTGGGCTCCTCGACAAAATAATCAGCCATACGGGTTTCGTGGCCTTTCTCTCGATCACGACAGACATATCTTTTTTTACTAGATGTGCGCGTGTCTTCTAGTTCGGCTTGCTCGATGAGATTTTTGAAAAAAATAAAGCTATTATCGTTTGAGGAAGAATCATCGTCACTAATGTCGTATGGAATAAATAACGGTATGTCATCCACCATTTTAAAAAATAGGGTGAGATTTTTGGATAGTGAAAGAAATAGTTTGATTGATAGAAGTTTTGGATTGTGAGAGAAGTGGTATGAATGGTGAGAAATGGTATCGTTAAATAAGAAAATTGATTTTTTTTATAAAACCCAACAGCTATAAAGGCGTTTAAAATGAATAACATTCGAAAAAGTCATGCGGTGAATACTCACCGATTTGTATCACTAATCGAACATCAGGGAGAGTCGACGGTGGTGTGCCCACGCGGGGAGTCTTCTAACCACAGGGCCTCCCCACTTACACCCCTACCACCCTTATTCGTTAACCCTATTCTTTATAACGACATAAACTGAATTTAATGAAACATATATTCAACATTAGCTATGAGCTAAAACACCACTATGCGTGTAATATTTGTGATCATTGTATTGAATGTTGTAATTGTTAACAAATAAACATGTACACAGATTATGGCTAGGGTTTAATTATTATTGAGTAGAAAGAGAGTTACATAAACAAAGAAAGAAAGACAATATATAAAATAGCAATCTTGGTTAACTAGCTAAATGGGTCGAGAGACAAGCCCAATACAAATGAGCCCATAATTTATTAAGCTAACATCCCCTTTCAAACTCACAATGCAACAGTAATAAGCATTGAGAGTTTGTCACACAAGAAACGGAATCGAGACGCTGACTTAGCCTTAGTAAAAATATCAACAATATGCAAGGCTGATGGAACAAATGGAAGCGAGATGGCCCCGAGCTATAAATGATGACGAGTGAAGTGACAATCAATCTCAATATGCTTTGTGCGCTCATAAAAAACTAACTGAATTCTTTGTAATCTGCATAGCACTTTTGTTATCATGATGTAGAGGAGTAGGCTAAGAAATGTTAACTCCTATATATGCAAGAAGCTAACGTAACCAAATAATCTCACATGTGGTCACAACCATAGCGCGATACTCAGCCTCGTAGAAGTTTTGGAAACTACATCTTGTGTCTTACTTTTCCATGAGATTAACGAATCACCAAGGAAAAGACAGAAACCAATGGTGGATTTACGATCATTTGGATCTCTATCCCAATCAGCATCACTATAGGCACGCAACTCCAGAGAAGATGTCGAAGGAAACAAGAGACTCTAAAACTGAGTGCCACAAAGATATATAAGAATATGAAGAACAGCTTCCCAATGAACAGAAGTAGGAGCCGTAACAAATTGACTAACCACATGAACAACATAGCATGAGCTATATCCGGGCGAGTTACTGTAAGATAAACCAAACTGCCTACAATAGTACGATATAGGCTCATATTAGATAAAGGAACACCATTAGTAGGAGAATACCATGCATTGGTTTCAAGAGGAGTGTCTACAATTTTGTTATTAGTAAGTCATGCCCACTAAAACCAATCACATATATATATATATATTGAGAAAGAAGGTAACCTTTCTGAGACTAGGCCACCTCAATTCCCAAAAAAATAACGTAGCAAGCCCAAATCCTTCATAGCAAACCGGTGAGCTAACTCACACTTCAGTGACTCAATTCCAACATACTCATCACCTGTAATAACCATATCATCCACATATAAAGACAAAAGAATGTGCCATGCACTTGTACATCGAACAAATAATGCTAAATCGTGATTACTAGGCATAAAACCAAGAGAAGTAATTATTGTAGAAAATTTCTCAAACTAAGCACGAGGGGCTTGTTTAAGGCCACATAAAGCTTTCCGAAGCCGACAGACGTCACTAGGCTTATGAGCAATACCCGGTGGAGGAGTCATGTACACCTCCTCATGAAGATCACCATTGAAAAAGCATTCTTGACATCCATTTGACAAATCTTCCATTGGCGAACAGATACAACAGCTATAAGAGTACGGATTACTTGTTTGTTCCATCTTTGTCGCACAAATTTTTGTCCATAAGTCATGTGACAAAGGAACTCAACTTCACGGTTCTAATGCACCTTAGTTTCTTTATCTTATTGGATATCAAGACCGAGATATCTCCTATGCTTAAACTGTCAAATTTCTTTATTGTTCCATCTTTTGTCACACAAATTGTTGTCCATAAATCATGTAACAAAGGAACTCAACTGCACGGTTCTAATGCACCCTAATTTCTTTATCTTATAGTGTAGGATCGTTTTGTGACCCAAACGAGTCAATCAGAAGAGTTCTAATCAATTCAAGAGGCGGAAACAGATGAATTGACTTGGTAAACAGCTTGTTTCACACTTAAATGTCTTGTTTTATTGAAATAACACGGTTACAGATCAGTAGACACGTCGGCAGCACTTCGGTACCGAAAACATGAACGATACAAATGATTTCGCTTCAAGGGTATATATAGTGATGCTAATTTCGCTTGAACATGTTCCAAGCGAAATTAGATTCAAGCGAAATCTAATTTTGCACGGAATTACCAATGTGTCATTCTCAAGCGAAATTACCCTTAAACCCTATTTTCTCGAACTACGTGCCCTGATCTAACATTCTTAATACAAGACTCGATACAAGACGAAGTCGACAGATGTATGCACCAACATATAGGACATCAAGACCGGGATGATAATTGGGCGTGGCACTAAACGAAAAGGCTTATACTATGTGGATGAGGTGACTTAATCAGGTAATGCAATGCGTGTTAATGGAACAAAGAATAGAGAAGCATAGCTTTGGCATAGGAGATTAGGACATCCTTCCACAAGTTATTTACATCTTTTATTTCCTGAATTTTCCCTTCCAACATTACATTAAATTATGAAACTTGTGTCTTGGCCAAAATCCATCGAAAAACATTTAAACCAAGTAACATCAGGGTTGGTGAATCTTTCTCTTTGATTCATTCTGATGTTTGGGGCCCGACTGAAATTAATGGAGTGGGAATTTCATTTTTTTTTCTTATTATTTGTTGATGATTGTACTTGTATGACATGGGTGTCTTGTTTTAAAACACAAATCAAAAGTTTTTGAAAAATTCATAATATTTTACACCAAGATTCAAACCCAATTCAAAACCAACATTCAGATCTTAAGATCTAATAATGGAGGAGAATTTGTTAACAACTCCATAAAACACTTCATACGGTCCAAGGGGATGATTCACCAAACCACTTGTCCAAAACATTCAGAACAGAATGGTGTAGTTGAACGAAAAATCGCATCCTGTTAGAAATGACTCAGGCTCTTATGCTTGAGTCCAAAGTCCAAAAATCTTTTTAGCCCGAAGCTCATGCTACAGCTGTTTATCTCCTTAATCGATTTACCAACCAAAGCTCTTGCACCAAAAACACCTTTAGATACCCTATCCACATTTACAAAACTACCCACACCTTTCACTTTACAGCCTCGAATCATTGTGCTCGTGAGCTTCTAATCTAATACACCAGTATACAAGCAGTAGAAAACACTTTTTATTAGATTGAATCCGGTAAAAATGGCTTCCATTAGTCAACCAAAGGAGGTTTTGTATTTAAACACCTTAATGATCGTGGCTTGATCCCAAATGCTCACTATACCATTAGTAGCTGCATTCTTTGACCACCATAATGGTGATCTGAAGTTTACATAATTAGATAGAATGCTACCTGACACCTCCAAATTATCACAAATTGTCTTAACCCATTCAAGATACAACTTCAAGTGACTTGAGGTGTTTGGAAGCATCATGTAAGGTGGAGGGAATTGGTGATTCCTTCATATAGAAGCTCATTGTTGATAAAAATGGCAACCGTTGATGAGCAAACATCCATAGCGATGAGATGATGAGCTTCTTATTTCTATCAACAACGTCTTCTCTTATTATCTTGGTGTCACAACCCCCGACCCCACCCTGGGAGCGGGAGCCGTGAACTAGTCAGATGGTATCGGTGTTTATTAAATATGTAGCGGAAAATTTTTATCAGGATCGTAGTTAGGAAATAATTTTCAGAGTTTCAAAACATCAAACATTATAATAAATAAATGGGGTAAAAACCCATGTTTCATTCATAATACATTTGTAGGGATAAAACCCTAGTTGCTGAAAACATAAACTTATATTTAGGTAACTTTTATAGCCACTTCTTTAAGCATTCAGTGCTCCATAGCTGGCTTCTAATAGCTTTCACATTATGTTACCTGAAACGCGTTATAAAAAGATTTTATCAGCAAGAAATACTGGCGAGTACATTCCAATTTATAAAAACATTAATTGTTATAACATTACAGTATTAAGGGCGATTACAACGTTTATATCTACCAATATACTCATTCAGTACTTGGCACTCAACCGGATCTGTGACTATGGTCATATCACACATTGGCTAACCCATTGTCCAATGGTGACGCTTATCAAGTAGTGTATACAAAACCCCATAATACCGACAGCAATTGTAGAATACAAAGACTTAATCACTGTAATTTTAACTGATAAACATTTAGGGTTTTGGAAAAACATTTGAAATAATAGCTCATAAACGGTGAGAAAAGTGAATGAATTCATTTTGTAGACTTAGGTGTTTTTACGGGCTTCCTGGTAATATTTCTGGATTAAGATCTTGAGTTTCTAGTAAAAACATACAATGCACAAGTGTTAGTAAGATAACCCAAAGCACATTAGCCATACAACACGAGACAGAACCCCAACGAACTGAGTCAGGCAGAGCCTTGACATGCGTTACGGGGACCTAGATCAATCGGGTAAGGTAACGAACTAGAGATCGGGGTTAAAATACTTACAACGAGGCAGAGCTTTGTGTTTTAGGGGGTATTTTGGCTATAATTATTGCCCTTAATATTGAGAGAGAAGAAAGGAGTGTGAACGGCTTGAACTATTGAATGTCTGCTCAATTTATAGGATTTTTTGGAGTCTCTCGCGCCCCGTGACCCGCTCCTTCTATTCTTTTGCGCCCCGCGAGGGAATTCTAGTTAGGCGTAGGCTTGGTGAGTCATAGGTATAGGTTTGACGCGTGTCCGATACGTGTCACAAAAGAGTATCCGGCAAACAAAGACTGTCGCGCCCCGCGACCTACTGGTCTCCTTCTCTTGCGGCCCGCGAGAGACCTTAGCTAGGGTTTAGGCTTGGCAGCTCATGATGTAGGTTTGACACGAGATGGGACACGTTTCAAAATTGTGTATTCGACAGGTAAAGGATCTCGCGCCCCGTGAAGCACACGGCCAAGGTGGTCGCGGCCCGCGAGCGCCATAAAATTCCCATTATATTTGATTTTTATAAAAATTAAGGTTATACGAGTTTAATTTAGCGTATACGGGGTATATTTAAGGCATTTTTCGAGGGTTGTTATATCCTCCCCACCTTGTTTTAAATCTCATCCTCGAGATTTGGGCTGTGATATCTCCTCAGAGTTATGTCACGTCTTTTAGTTAGTAAAATCAGTATCAAGGTATCTGAGGCAGAATCAAGACATTAATATAAGGATATCATACAATATAAGGATATCATACAACAACTGGAACTCAATGGTTCAATGTAATTAGTTTCAGGAATCGATGTTAAATGAACGAGATGAAATGATACAGTCATCAATGTGACTAAGTTTTACAAAATCAAAAGAGGGATTTAATAGACATATAAATCGAATGTAAATGACTTTCAGAAACAATAGGATTTACTGTCAAAAGAAAACTTACTTTGATTGTCAACTGAGAAAGACTCAGAATCAACAAGCTCAAATGAAAATAGAAGCACGAAAATGATTTGTCAACTATCAAACCCAAAAATCAGTGTAGTGACATTTATTTGAATTGCAAGGATACACCGAAAATACAACAGAGTTTAGTGTATCATTGTCCTAATACATAATTGTATTAAGACTACTTTAAATGATTCGTCAAACGAAAGATGTATGTGGTTTTGCATGAATTTGAATGATTAGGGTTATGATTAGCTCAGGCTACAAATTTATACCGACGCCGTAAGGTGTCGTAATGATTGTAATAGTTCAATAATCACAGTGACCGAACAAATTCAACTGTTTTCGAAATTAACTGAAAGTTTTAATGAAGTGAATCTGGATATTCATAAATAAATATAGGATTTTTAATTTTGATAATGAAAGAACAAATGAATATCATAGAATTTGATCAAAGATGAAAGAAATGTTGGAGGTACATTGAAATATAATATGAATTTATGTACCCTTATCTTAACACATAATTGTGTTTAAGATTTAAGAAAATGAACCAATAGAGAATAAACAAATTAGTTCATTAGGTGTGTAAATAAGGTTGACTAAATTTTTAAGTAAATGAAAATGCCAACACAAAGTGTTGTAACAAACAAATGATTTAATGGAGGTGAAGACTTAAACAAGTCTACTATGATTCAAAACAAATGAAGTGTTTGTTGAGATTACTTTTAATATGATGAGCTCAATCTATCATATGGGATCTTGAATTGAATATATATTGCGAGCAAGTTCAAACAATTGAGCTTGGTTTGGACACATTCCAACAATGGATACATGTATTGACAAGAAATTTTGACATGGTTACAATGAAAAATCCTGTAAATAACTTTTGAAAAGAAAAGGAGTTTTCCAAGAAATTTGTCGACTTGATATCAAAAAGTCAACGTTTTTGCAATAATGCAGGTTATCAAAAATCAAAATGTTTAGATTGAGTATAACGAAATAATATTCGAACTCTTGAATAAATAATCTTTAGAAGTGCAATCACATGCGTAACAAGCAATGCATGTGTAACATATGAATTTGTTAAGAGATGAGGCAAATGAGTGTTTTCTTTATGAAAGAAATCATTGTGATATAATGACCATTTATTTATGAACTTTGATTGAAACCAAAAATCAACTAATACGTTAGTATAGACAAACGTACTGGTCCTTAGCTCTGTCTGCTGTTTTACCCTTGTTGTCCGGTGCTTTAGATAGTTTCGGGCAGTAGGGATGGATATGACTTGGCACTCCGCAGTTGAAACAGATGTTAGTTTTCCTTCTACATTCTTCCTTTGTATGCCCAGTCTTCTTGCAGAAGTTATAGTAGTGTGTCTTCCTAAAATGGCATTTTCCTGAATGCTTTTTGTTATAGTTTCTGCAGGTAGGTTGCGCGATTGACGGTCCAATTCCTTTATTCTTATAGGATTTGTCAGAGCGGAATTCCTTATAAGAATAACCATAGGTTGTGGTTTTCTTTCGTTTGGGAAATGGAGTTTTGACAAGAATATCATTGCTCCTATTGATACTAGGGCTAGGTTTGAAGTGATGAGTATTCTTACAGCGTATAGTAGTATTCTTGTTTATAGGCACAAAAATTTTAATAGCTTCAATGATTGAAGGTATGGCATTAGATATTCCTTGAGCTATTATATTTTCTATAGCACTTTTATCCAAAGAATTTCTGTTACTAGCATGAATTTGTTGATTACGTGATATTTCCTTTGACATCTGATTACAAACATTTTCAGATATTAGTATCACATAACTAAACAATTATTCTGACACATTTTGTTGCTTATATTGCATTAATACAACTATAATCATACCTATCAGTGATTTTTTAGTTTTCGTGCGTCGATAGATATATATACACATGTTACATATTCTCATTAAATCTCATTATAAATTTTATCAAAATATAAGGAAAGTATATATATATATATATATATATATATATATATTATGTGTTGTTCCTTCTCGTCGTAGTTGCAGGTGAGCTTTTCTCTTATATTACAGACTCGGTGTCCTGCTGACAATAGTTTCCTTCCATATTGTCTCAATTCAGCTACATTCTGTGAGCTATTCGGGAGGTATGGTGGAAATTGTGGTTGTGGCTAGAGATAAGGGTCTTGTATGAGATTCTGAGATTCCCAGTCATTGGCCCTACCATTGTTCCCTTGGATTTGGTGCTGGTTCGGGTATCCTTGAGATTTCCTATGGGTTAAATGCGGGTATTGGGTGAGAAATCATTTGAATAGGTTCTGAATAAATATGTAGAACATATCATGGGTTGCTAATCTATGGCCGAGTTCTTCCCGTAGTCATTTGGTTAATGGAATTTGAGTGGTTTATTCAGATAAGGTTATAGTAGCTACTCCGGTTTTCTATTTCTTCCTATTTTCTCTCGTCTTTTTAAATCATTTCTTTTTCTTAGGTGGAAAGGCTTCTTCAGATTTTTCTTTAAAGACAAAAGGGTTCCTTGCAATCGGCTACATATCAAGATGCTAACTCGGATGGTCCTTCATCTATCGGAGAGTGGGACAGGTGATGATAAGCGTCGAATGTATTCTGATTACTCACACTATGTACTCATAAATTGTCAAAATAACATACAGAATATATATATATATATATATATATATATTAAGATGTATTTACACAGAATAACACTTAAATTATTCTATATTGATTTCCTAACATTTAATGTTTAAGCTTAGGTATTAACAGAACACCTAACGGCTTAAACTAGTGGCTCTGATACCACCTTCTGTCACAACCCCCGACCCCACCCTGGGAGCGGGATCCGTGAACCAGTCAGATGGTATCAGTGTTTATTAAATATGCAGCGGAAAATTTTCATCAGGATCGTAGTTAGGAAATAATTTCAGAGTTTCAAAACACCAAACTTTTATAATAAATAAATGGGGTAAAAACCCATGTTTCATTCATAATACATTTGTAGGGATAAAACCCTTGTTGCTGAAAACATAAACTTTTATTTAGGTAACTTTTATAGCCACTTCTTTAAGCATTCAGTGCTCCATAGCTGGCTTCTAATAGCTTTCACATTGTGTTATCTGAAACACGTTTTAAAAAGATTTTATCAGCAAGAAATACTGGCGAGTACATTCCAATTTATAAAAACATTAGTTGTTATAACATTACAGTATTAAGGGCGATTACAATGTTTATATCTACCAATATACTCATTCAGTACTTGTCACTCGACCGGATCTGTGACTATGGTCATATCACACATTGGCTAACCAATTGTCCTATGGTGACGCTTATCAAGTAGTGTATACAAAACCCCATAATACCGGCAGCAATTATAGAATACAAAGACTTAATCACTGTAATTTTAACTGATAAACATTTAGGTTTTGGAAAAACATTTGAAATAATGGCTCACAAACGGAGAGAAAAGAGAATGAACTCACTTTGTAGACTTAGGTGTTTTTACGGGCTTCCTGGTAATATTTCTGGATTAAGATCTTGAGTTTCTAGTAAAAACATACAATGCACAAGTGTTAGTAAGATAACCCAAAGCACATTAGCCATACAACACGAGACAGAACCCCAACGAACTGAGTCAGGCAGAGCCTTAACATGCGTTACGGGGCCCTAGATCAATCGGGTATGGTAACGAACTAGAGACCGGGGTTAAAATACTTACAACGAGGTAGAGCTTCGTGTTTTAGGGGGTATTTTGGCTATAATTATTGCCCTTAATATTGAGAGAGAAGAAAGGAATGTGAACGGCTTGAACTATTGAATGTCTGCTCAATTTATAGGATTTTCTGGAGTCTCTCGCGCCCCGCGACCCGCTCCTTCTATTCTTTCGCGCCCCGTGAGGGAATTCTAGTTAGGCGTATGCTTGGTGAGTCATATGTATAGGTTCGACGCGTGTCCGATACGTGTCACAAAAGAGTATCCGGCAAACAAAGGTTGTCGCGCCCCGCGACCCACTGGTATCCCTCTCTCGCGACCCGCGAGAGACCCTATCTAGGGTTTATGCTTGGCAGCTCATGATGTAGGTTTGACACAAGATGGGACATGTGTCAAAATTGTGTATTCGGCAAGTAAAGGGTCTGGCGCCCCGCGAAGCACACGGCCAAGCTGGTCGCGGCCCGCGAGCGCCATAAAATTCCTATTTTAATTGATTTTTATAAAAAATAAGGTTATACGAGTTTAATTTAGCATATACGGGGTATGTTTAGGGCATTTTTCGAGGGTTGTTATATCCTCCCCACCTTGTTTTAAATCTCGTCCTCGAGATTTGGGCTGTGATATCTCATTAGAGTTGTCACTTCTTTTAGTTAGTAAATTCAGTATCAAGGTATCTGAGGCAGAATCAAGACATGAATATAAGGATATCATACAACATCTGGAACTCGGTGGTTCAATGTAATTAATTTCAGTAATCGATGTTAAATGAACGATATGAAATGATATAGTCATCAATGTGACTAAGTGTTACAAAATCAAAAGAGGGATTTAATAGACATATAAATCGAATATAAATGACTTTCAGAAACAATAGGATTTACTGTCAAAAGAAAACTTACTTTGATTGTAAACTGAGAAAGACTCAGAATCAACAAGCTCAAATGAAAATAGAAGCACGAAAATGATTTGTCAACTATCAAACCCAAAAATTGTGTATTTGGAAAGTAAAGGGTCTCGCTCCCCGCGAAGCACACGGCCAAGCTGGTCGCAGCCCGCAAGCGCCATAAAATTCCTATTTTATTTGATTTTTATAAAAATTAAGGTTATACGAGTTTAATTTAGCGTATACGGGGTATATTTAGGGCATTTTTCGAGGGTTGTTGTGCTTGGTTCCAGCTTCGTTAGTTAACGGTGACCATAACCAAGCCCACTTTTCTAATAAAAGATCATTATCAACTATTGGGTAACCAAAATTGGAATACATGCCAATACTAACTTCGAGAATTGCATCCACAGAGTTTGTCACCACTATAGCAATTATATGGTAACAGATGCTGATAAAACTGGCAGTAAAACCATTATTAATTTCTTTGTTGAGAGGATCGTTTTTTTAATCTAAAATCAATGCATCAATTCGAGGATGTTTATGATAGGGTGTACCTATTGGCACACCAATGTGCCTATTAGCACACCAAACCCTAATTAAATCAGCGTATATAAAGGTCAAGAAAATGACCTTTATACCCTTCTCTATAGACTATACGAAGCCTGGATACTGTGACAACTCGAGTTTTCAAGGTCTTTCCTTGACACGTTATTTGTTTCACAATTATGTTTGCACAACTTGTTGCCTTGTAATTTGCATGTTTGATATATGTTGAGATGTTTGTTTGAGATCTTGTGTTTACTATTTAGTATACAACTTATGTGCTTAAAGTGTCTAGCTATATAAACTTATGTACTGCTTGAAAGTTAGGAACTGTCTCGACGAAACCTAGGGGTTTCGTCATACCCACCTCGACGAAACATCCAGAGTTTTGCCACAACCCCACTTGACGAAACTTAAGGGTTTCGTCATAACCCTCACGACGAAACTATGAGTTTCCCCGGCCCAAGTTTCTCCGAAGCCCAGTTAGGGCCCAACACTTTGTACGCACTCATATATAACGAGGAAGGGTTTCGCAAGGGCACATAACTGATCAATTGGCAAACCCTAGACTCTTATTCTCTCCCTTGCACCCAACGGCGATTATCATCCTCTCATCATCATTCTCTCGAAGTTCTTTTGCCTTATTCCGAATCCGGTTAGTACATGATCGCTAGACATAACTTGGTTGTTGCTAGAATAGTATAATCATCTTCATAAGATCTTGTACAGTATGATATGAATCATGATTTGTTATGAACATGGTTACGAGTCTGATAGGTTTCATCAAATGCAGAATTAGGGTTGTTTGGAATATGTGAATAACCGTTATGGAGAAACTGTTGATGATTTGTATGAATGAAAACAATATTGTTTAGGCATGATGATTAACTGGCCTGATGACTGGATATCTTTCCTGAGATAATGAATGATTAGGGTTTCTTGTTATTATTGATTTGAATAGGATGTTGATCGATGAGATAGGTTGTTGATATTGATGAATTTGTGAATTTGTTTTCAAGTAATGGCCATCATATATGTTAGGTTGTTTAAGATTAATGTATGATTCTGTTATGATTGGATAATGATTACAAACTGATTGTTTTAACGACGGCGGTAAGGGTTTCTGTGTGATGAACTGTTGACATGACGTAACTTATGCATGATCGACAAAACCCATATGTCGACGAAACATGGAAGTTTTCGTCAACAAGGATCACGACGAAACCTAGGGGTTTCGTCAAAGGGAATCACGACGAAACAAGGGGGTTTCGTCGATAAGGATCATGACGGAACTTGGGAGTTTCGTCAAGAGGGTAAATTGCACAGTAACTCAGTTTAGTCTGTTAATGGATAACTATGTTAGTGTAGACTGAGAAACAGTTATGTGTTGTTATGAATCAATTATGTAAAGCATGAATTTCCTGAACTTGAATAACTGTCTATGTGTTACTTGATGATAATTGCCAAGCACACCTTGTGATGTTGGATTATACGTGAAAAGTTACGAACATAAACTGATTGTGTATACGTGCATACTATAGGCTTTGACTGAACTAATTGTGATCAAGTAGTTAAGCATACCGAGCAAACCGAGGTGAGTTCACACTTTCCACAAGGCATAGGATTCCCAGGGGTTGGGAATGGGTAAAGGATTTAAACTGAAACTGCGTGATCTCCTGGTTTGGAACACGTACCACATCCTCTTTATTGAAGGGTGACAACACGTAACTTGCGTGATCTCCTGGTTTGGGGACACGTACCACATCCTCTTTATTGAAGGATGATATCACTTATACTAGAACAAAAACTCTATCATGAAGTCCCTCATTTTATATCGACTTAATCGTCGGGCCAATGGCGAGCGGGTGATTAGTTAGATAGCGCTATTTAGGTTTGACAAGCCTCACACCGTGCCGCAGAGGACGGGCGTGAACTAATGGATCTGGGCACTAGTCAATGATGATAGACATTGACGTTAGGGCACCAACTTACTTTAGTCAGTGGTCGATATGGTAACGGGTCTAGTGGTTCATATGGGGAAGCTCCCACTGATTATGGTTATGGTTTGGGAAACCAGGATACCGGTTAACACATGGTTTACAAAACAACTTATGGTTTTTGGAACAACATTAAAACTCGACAACCAACTGTGAACTCGCTCAACTTTGTTGTTGACTCGTTGTTACATGCCTTGCAGGTCGTTAGGTACTTAGCTGGAGCTTGCATGGGAGCGGGGAGGAGTCGTTGTGGGGCATGGACTGTAGAGTCCATGTTAAACATTCAAACATTTAAACTTTATAAACTTATGTTTTGGTTTTACGTTTTATGCTTCCGTTGTTAACTTGAAGTTGGTTAATTTCTTTTGGACACCAATTATATTGTAGTTGGTTTTATTTACTTACTTGTAATGTTCAATATGATTGGTGGCTTGATCCTGGTCATGTCACGCCTCCTGCGGTGATACTCCGTTTGTGGATTTTGGGGGTGTGACAGATACAAGGGTATAAAGGTCATTTTTTGACCTTTATATACGCTTCGTAGAGATCCATACGCAGCGTAGATAAAGGTCAGAAAATGACCTTTTTACCCTTGTATCCAGCTGCGTATAGCCTCAACACAAGGGCAACATAGTAATTTAACATATTTAAATTGTGAAACTTTGATTGGGGGGGGGGGGGGAATTTGTCCGCCTTTTACATACGCATCGTATGGCTCTATACGATGCGTATATGTAGTGTCATTTTACCTTTTTACCCTTGTGCTAAGGCTATACAAAGCCAAAAACAGGGGTTGTTTTGTCATTTTGGACTCATACGCTGCGTAGGGATCTATACGCAGCGTATATAAAGGTCCATTTTTTTATTTTTTTGTGTATTCCTTTGTTTATTTATAGAAAAAGAAAATTAATTGTGTGTATTTTGGGGTATTTCCATGTTTATTTATAAGAAAACAATATTATTTGGTAAATAATACAAATATAATTTATAAAAGTTAAACATAATACAAATATTATGAATTATAAAAAATAAAAATAATACAAATATTATGAATTATAAAAATTAAAAATGATACAAATATTATGAATTATAAAAATTAAAAATGATACATATTTTATAAATTAAAAAAATTCTATAATTAAATAAAATACAAGTTTCCGCTTAATCTTCGATAAGATTTAAACTCGGGTCTTTGCCTTTGTCTGAGTCTGATTTAGGGTTCATTAACTCGTAGTAGTGCTGTAACTGCGGTCTATACATTTCTTCCCACCGTTTCGCAGCTATTGTTCGATTTGTCGACTACAATGGGGCCAGTGTAGGCATGGGGTACTCTCTTTCTAACTTAGCATGTATGAATTGTCCCCCGTAAACATGTACGAGCGTTATCGCTTGAGGTCCTGGATCTAGTGGGGCATTCGTTAATGGGAAGAAGGTAGAGCTCCCGTCGATGCTTAGCACGTGGAGGACAATATTATACCTTTGTGCTACGAGAAGCCCTACGTGGGGCATTTCCATCCAGTAACTTCGAGGGCACCCTTCCACTGAATCCCATTTGATGCTGTTACGTATTCGTTTAAAGTCTCCTTCGTCATATCTTTCGAATACATGCTTCCATAGCAGCTCGTTGTGGTCAATCTCCAGTAGTAAATCACTTCGAATACAGGGCCATACGTATTCCCCAAAACCTAACCCGACAGCCACAAACCTGTACCCACAATGACCGTCTGGGGTCACATCTTGTATAAGCGATATGTAAGAGTGAAACTCTGATGGAATTTGATCCTTAAACCTCATAATGGTTAACAAGTGTAGGATCGTTTTGTGACCCGAACGAGTCGTTCAGAAGAGTTTTTCTCAATATGAAAGGCGGAAACAGACGTATTGAGTTCAATTCAGCTAGAATATCACTTTAAATTGTCTTTAGCTTGATTTCAGATCAATTACAATGTTGTTGACACTTCGACAGAGCTTCGCAGTCGGAACTAATCTCGTTACAAATGAAATCAGGTCAAGGGTATTTATAGGCTAGGTAATTCCGCTTGAAACAGGCTCAAACGGAATTAGATTCCGCACGGAATCACTTCAAGCGGAATTAACATGTTGATTTCGTGTGAACTCAAACGGAATTAGCCTTGTGATTTCATTTGAAATGACACAATGTCATTTCAAGCGGAATTACTTATAAACCCATTTTCTCGTTTATCGTGCCCTGATCTATCTATTACAATACAAGACTCGATACAAGACGAAGTCGATAGACGGATGCACCAACAGACTCCCCCTCGGATGTTGACGAGTCTTCAGTGTCGAGTCTTCGGTTGTCAAACCTTCAGTCTTTATCAGTCTTCTCGCTTTCTCCAAAGATTCTCCATTGTAAACATCCTCAATCAATCTCTTTCTCTTTCTCTTGATTTTCAGGATCTGAATCTGGCTCTACTCTCTTCAGACCCCCTCTTGATGTCCACAGACTTCCCCTTTCGCTAAGCTGGGATCGCAGTCTGGAATTCTCTTTTCACAGGTTCTAAGATCATATCCTGTCTCAAATCCTGCTCTGGATTGAAACCTGTCTAACCTGCACAAATCTCTACCCAAAAATAAGTTTCACAAACTTAAGATTTTGATAAAATTATATCATTTGCAAATATTTTTCAAAATGATTTATCATTTAAAAGTTTCTGATGATCACTTGTAAACAATCATTTTTCATTAAAAACACTTATCCCAAACCTGTTGTTCATCATGCTTAGCACTCGGAATTTTGAAAATCAGCTCTCCAACATCAGTTGTCGAAAATCTTTTTGAAATTTTCAAAAGTTTATGCTAAAAAACACTAAAATCTTTTTGGATTTTTGAAATGAAATGCAGTAAAGAAATATTTACATACAATATTTTTGTGAGTTTGTGTAAGAGGATCATATCAGTTCATGAGACAAATCACCAACACCGTTAAGCTTTAAACATTTTAAGTTCTAAACGATTCACGTAGACTGTCAGTATACTGATCCACTTAAATTTTCACACAAAGTTCAACTGATTCGAGATACGAGATTAATGTTTTAAGAGACTTAAACTTATTCGCGTGTCCCATCTCAGAATATACTCCCGTATCCAGATCCCAATATTCAGTCTTACAGGTGAATATACCTAGATGATATTTGTAAGGGGTTAAATGCGAGAACCGTGAGAGCTCAGGTCAGAACTTCCGTTCGGCAGAGAGATGACGGCTTCGACTTTTGGTGTGTCCCCTTTAGAGGATCTTTTCTTCAACAGCATGATTAGCATTTTTCAATGTTTCATCATTTTTATGCTGAGGGTAGGCTATATTTCAAGCAAGCATAAAGTATTCTCCGGGGACTAGGCCATTGCTTCCGCAAAATCAGAAGTCCCGGGATAATACCCCAGATATCACTAAACATAAAGACCTAGTATCTCAGAAAGAGGGGCCTTTCAAACAAGATTTCGGGGGTTACCCATATATCCGAGAGATGTTCCCCACGATATAAGTAAGTTTGAAATTTAGATTTATATCTCATCACAATCTACTAAATGTGTAAAAACCTACTGGCATATCATCAGTAAGATCGTTTATCACAATTTGACTTTCCAATTCTTTAGCATGTTGTGATAGTCCACTGATGTACTATCATTTCCTCTTTTTCACAACAAAACTCATTTTTGATTTTATCATGTTTTTGTATTTTTCAAATTTTCAAATGTTTTTGGATTTTTCGAAAATTTCTTACTCCCCCTAAAATTCAAACACATTTAAAGAAATTTGAAAACAAACTGTACAAGTAAAATGACAACTGATATCAAATCACTTCAATTCGCCATCCACTTGGCATAAACAATCAGAACTCCCCCTCACAACAAAATATTTTCCCATTGTGATTTCAAAACACTTAAGTTTGTTTTAATCAAATGGTTTTTCCGGAAAATTAGTTTTGTTGATTGATTTTACCATTTGTAGGTTAGGGATTCATCACATTGTTTTCAAAATACCACTTGTAAGAATGATCCAATCAAGTTCAACCTAATGACCTTGATTAACCATTTATACGATCACATCTCCTTTTTCAACCACATGGCTTACCAACCGTTACCATTTGTAGGTTGAATTCTCAAGATGCCGATTCCTACTCCACACTTACCAACCTGGGAGTTCCGGCAAGTCACACTTATCAAAATTTTCAATTTTCAAAAACAATTTAAGAATGATGCCGATTCATGCTCCGCGATTACCAACTTGGGAGCTCCGGGAAGTCAGGTTTTTCAGTTAGACATTTTCTCCCAAGCCTGACGGTCCTTGAGAGATTCCGAGTTACCAACACTCGGTTGCGTACCTGCCATCTTTTTCTCATAAAATTCTTTAACCCCATTAACCTTCCCATTAATCATTTTACCAAACATGTTTTGCATTGTGGAGTTAAAAGCCTTTTCAACATCAATTTTTTTTCTTTTCAGAAAAGAATTGATTTGAAATTTCAATTTTACCAATTTTAGATTTCAAATTTTCAGCCCGCAGTGGTGGAAAATTTGCATCATCCAAAGGCGGAACCGAATTCTCACATTTTTCCTCAACACGTGGCTCCTCTGATTTTGTAGAATCAGATTCATCACCAGAACTATCACTTGAATTCTTAACAATCCATTTTTGATTGCTAAGTTTCTCCTTCTTTTTGTAAACATTTTTCGAACATTCACCAACTTCAAAAATTGAATTTTCAAAAACTTTAAATCTGTTTGTTGGTGGTTCAGTTTTCTCAACAATCTTTTCTTTCAGTTTACCCGAGACTCCCTATTTTGTTTGTATTGCCTTTGGACAATTCCTGGCAATGTGACCAACCATTTTACATTGGAAACAGGTTCTCGTCTCTATCTTCTTCTGAGCAATGTTTTTCTTCATTTCTTCTTGCTTCTTAGCAAGGAATTCTTTGTTGGATTGCTTTCTGAACACTTGCTCCTTCTCTTCTTCAGTCGTTTTACCTGAGACAAAAATAGTTTTTGGTTTATAATTTTTCTCACTTTTATGATTTTTTGGTGAAATAAAACCAAGTCATTTCTTTTTGAAATTACCGTTATGGTTTGGTTTCTTTTGAAAACCAGAACCAGAACTGTAACCCCTTTTCTTGTTTAAACGTTGTTGAACTCTTGAGGTGTAAGGATTGAGTTTTACATAAAAATTTTCATCTTTTATTTCAGCTAGAATATTGAGTTCAATTCAACTAGAATATCACTTTAAATTGTCTTTAGATTGATTTCAGATCAATTACAATGCTGTTGACACTTCGACAGAGCTTCGCCGTCGGAACTGATCTCGTTACAAATGAAATCAGGTCAAGGGTATTTATAGGCTAGGTAATTCCGCTTGAAACAGGCTCAAACGGAATTACATTCCGCACGGAATCACTTCAAGCGGAATTAACATGTTGATTTCGCTTTAACTCAAACGGAATTAGCCTTGTGATTTCGTTTGAAATGACACAATGTCATTTCAAGCGGAATTACTTATAAACCCATTTTCTCATTTATCGTGCCCTGATCTATCTATTACAATACAAGACTCGATACAAGACGAAGTCGACAGACGGATGCACCAACAGACTCCCCCTCGGATGTTGACGAGTCTTCAGTGTCGAGTCTTCGGTTGTCAAACCTTTAGTCTTTATCAGTCTTTTCGCTTTCTCCAAAGATTCTCCATTGTAAGCATCCTCAATCAATCTCTTTCTCTTTCTCTTGATTTTCAGGATCTGAATCTGGCTCTACTCTCTTCAGACTCCCTCTTGATGTCCTCAGACTTCCCCTTTCGCTAAACTGGGATCGCAGTCTGGAATTCTCTTTTCACAGGTTCTAAGATCATATCCTGTCTCAAATCCTGCTCTGGATTGAAACCTGTCTAACCTGCACAAATCTCTACCCAAAAATAAGTTTCATAAACTTAAGATTTTGATAAAATTATATCATTTGTAAATATTTTTCAAACTGATTTATCATTTAAAAGTTTCTGATGATCACTTGTAAACAATCATTTTTCATTAAAAACACTTATCCCAAACCTGTTGTTCATCATGCTTAGCACTCGGAATTTTGAAAATCAGCTCTCCAATATCAGTTGTCGAAAATCTTTTTGAAATTTTCAAAAGTTTATGCTAAAACACACTAAAATCTTTTTGGATTTTTGAAATGAAATGCAATAAAGAAATATTTACATACAATATTTTTGTGAGTTTATGTAAGAGGATCATATCAGTTTATGAGACAAATCACCAACACCGTTAAGCTTTAAACATTTTAAGTTCTAAACGATTCACGTAGATTGTCAGTATACTGATCCACTTAAATTTTCACACAAAGTTCAACTGATTCGAGATACGAGATTAATGTTTTAAGAGACTTAAACTTATTCGCGTGTCCCATCTCAGAATATACTCCCGTATCCAGATCCCAATATTCAGTCTTACAGGTGAATATACCTAGATGATATCTGTAAGGGGTTAAATGCGAGAACCGTGAGAGCTCAGGTCAGAACTTCCGTTCAGCAGAGAGATGACGGCTTTGACTTTTGGTGTGTCCCCTTTAGAGGATCTTTTCTTCAACAGCATGATTAGCATTTTTCAATGTTTCATCATTTTTATGCTGAGGGTAGGCTATATTTCAAGCAAGCATAAAGTATTCTCCGGGGACTAGGCCATTGCTTCCGCAAAATCAGAAGTCCCGGGATAATACCCCAGATATCACTAAGCATAAAGACCTAGTATCTCAGAAAGAGGGGCCTTTCAAACAAGATTTCAGGGGTTACCCATATATCCGAGAGATGTTACCCACGAGATAAGCAAGTTTGAAATTTAGGTTTATATCTCGTCACAATCTACTAAATGTGTAAAAACCTACTGACACATCATCAGTGAGACCGTTTATTACTTTTTTCATTCCATTTCTTTAGCATGCTGTGATCATCTACTGATGTACTATCATTTCCTCTTGTTCACACCAAAACTCATTTTCAAATGTTTTTGGATTTTCTGAAATTTCTTACTCCCCCTAAAATGCAAACACATTTAAAGAAATTTGAAAACAAACTGTACAAATAAAATGACAACTGTTGTCGAATCACTTCAAATTGCCATCCACTTGGCATAAACAATCAGAATTCCCCCTTACAACAAACTATTTTCCCATTGTGATTTCAAAACACTTAAGTTTGTTTTAATCAAATGGTTTTTCCGGAAAATTAGTTTTGTTGATTGATTTTACCATTTGTAGGTTAGGGATTCATCACATTGTGTTCAAAATACCACTTGTAAGAATGATCCAATCAAGTTCAACCTAATGACCTTGATTAACCATTTATAAGATCACATCTCCTTTTTCAACCACATGGCTTACCAACCATTACCATTTGTAGATTGAATTCTCAAGATGCCGATTCCTACTCCACACTTTCCAACCTGGGAGTTCCGGCAAGTCACACTTATCAAAATTTTCAATTTTCAAAAACAATTTAAGAATGATGCCGATTCATGCTCCGCGATTACCAACTTGGGAGCTCCGGCAAGTCAGGTTTTTATTCTTTGAAAATATTGACACCCAGACCTGACCATCCTTGGGTGTAACACTTTCCTCTTTACTTTCTCTTTCAACGGAATTGTGAACTTTCTTTTTGAAAGCATAGAATTCTTTCACACCTTTGGCCTTACCATCGACCATTTTTCCAAAAATATGTTTCACATTTCCGTTGAAAGTCTTATCAACATCGAATTTATTCTTTTCAGAATAAAATTGATTTGAAATCTCAACTTTACCAATTTTCTTCTTGAAGTTTTCAGCCCGAAGTGGTGGAAAATTCACATCATCCACAATCGAAACTGATTTCTCAACTTTTTCTTCAACACGTGGCTCCTCTGATTTTGTGGAATCAGATTCGTCACCAGAACTATTTTCTGAACCCTTAACCACCCACTTTTGGTTCTTCAGATTTTCTTTTCTTTTCAAAACATTCCTTGAACATTCACCAACCTCAAAAGTTGAATTTTCAAAACCTTTAAATTTTCTGGTTGAAAGTTCAGTTTTCTCAACAACTTTTTCTTTCAGTTTACCAGAGACTCCCTGTTTTGTCTGTATTGCCTTTGGACAATTCCTGGCAATGTGACCAACTGTTTTACATTGAAAACAGGTTCTCGTCTCTATCTTCTTCTGGATGACTTTATTCTTCATTTCTTCTTGCTTCTTGGCAAGGAATTCTTCATTCGTTTGTCTCCAGAATGACTTCTTCTCCTCTTCAACCGAACTTGTTCCTGAAACAAATACATTTTTTTATTTATAAGTTTTCTTATTTTTATAGTTTTTCGGTGGAATAAAACCTAAACCATTCTTTTTGTAATTACCGTTATGGTTTGTTTTCTTTCGATAACCTGAACCAGAACTGTAACTCATTTTCTTGTTTAATCTTTGTTTGAATCTTGAGGTGTAAGGTATTGGTTTTTCAGAAAGATTTTCATCTTTTATTTCAGAAATATTAATTTCTGTTAGTTTGAAAACCGTTTTAATCATTTCTGGTTTAACACCTCTTATTGGAAAAATCTCATCAGAATATAATTTGTCAGAATCGTTTAAAGTATATGCTACTTTGATCGGTTCGTCATTCAAATTAGATTTTGATAACAAAAATTCTTTATCATAAACCCGTTTTTCCTTTTTTACTGTTGACTTTGACGCAGTTGACTCAGACTTTGACTCAGGTTTGGATTCCGACTTTGACTCCTCTGTATCATCTTTATCTAACACCTGATCGACCACTTTCTTTATTAACTCGGACTCATGATCAGTGTCAGATGATGTGAACGTGATATCAATGTTTTCAGGCAAGTTATCTGACGATTCAGACTCCCACTGTAAGTTTGTTGCCTTTTTGACTCTTTCAGAATTTGGATTTCGAGGAGAATATCCATTTTCTACCGGGGGTGGACATTTGTTATAGACAACACTTGGTTTCTTACCAGAAATTTTCACTTCATCATCTTCTTTTGTTTCAGACTTCTTCTCTTCCGAAGTCTTCTCTTCTTTAAACGTCTTCAAGCCTTCCACTATCGGATAAATCATGTCAACCACAAAAGTAGAACATGAGTAACTTTTTAACAATCTATTTACTCTCTCAGTTTCAATTCTCTGTGTTTCTAGCTTCAATTCAAGCTCAGCACATTTCTCAGTGAAATAGTTGACATCATTAAGCTGTCTCATGTATGCTCCTTTGAGTGTATTCATTGCTACAGCTTGTTCACTGCTTGTCTCATTGTATCGATTCATGGCTTTGTTCAAAACATCATATGATTCTTTCAGCCTTTTTATGTTGTGTAGCAATTCATTGTTTTGCTTTATCAAAGAATCACAATTCATGCACTTCTCAGCAACCTTGATTGCATCAGCATCTGTTTTGATTTCAAACTCTGGAACTTCTTTGACTATTCTCACTTGAATTTCTTCTTCAACCTTTTTCTTTTTCTCAGCTTTAGCTTGTTTCATTTGCCTTTCTTTTTCATATTTCTTCCTTTTCTCAGCTTCAGCTTGTTCAAGTTTTCTGTATTTTTCTGCCCAATATTCATCAGTATAATCATTAATAACATGAGCAACAAAACCTTTAGCTTTTAAGACCTCTTTGTCTTTAAAGTTTTCCCAGCTAAATCCTTCTGGTAATTTTTCATCATCTTGGTTTATTAGACATGCTTTATTGTCGGCTGAAATATATTTGTCCCAGCTGAAATTTTCTTGATTCACCAAACATGCTCTCTTTGATGATTCGTCAATCTCCTTTCTCCCATGAGCAGTTTATGGTTGTTGTTGATATGGTTGTTGGGCAACTTGATGATAGATCGCTTTTCGATAGTAGTCATTGTTGTTGTTGAACGGATTTTGAACTCCACTTGCTTCGCGATTCTTGCACTCTCTCTTGAAGTGTCCTTTTTCCCTGCAACGAAAACAAGTAACTTTAGATTTATCAAAACCTAAATTAGAAACACATGCATCACGGAAGTCATCTCTTCCTATGATCTGTTTGAATTTCTCAGCTCATCTCAACACACTAGCCAAACACCATTTTATATCCATCAATTCCATCTCTTCAGCATCAACTTGATCGTAATCTTCTTTTGTAAGCATTGGATTCCCGATATTCCCTGCAACCAAACTACCATAAGATTCAAGCACAGTTACCAACAAAGACATATGGCTTTTAGCTACTTCCTCTGAATAGTTTTGATCATTTTCGAGATTTAATGCAATGTTGCATTGAAGTACTTTGCCACTCTTTGTTGCTGAAAAATGTGGATCAAATGTTGGAAATGAAGTAAATCTTGTTTTGCTACTTGAGCCCTGAGATGAACTTTCAGAAGAACTTTTTGCATTAAAAGCAGTTTCAACCTTTGGAGAAAAGTTTGTCTTCTCACTAACACCACTTTTGTAATATAATCCAATATCATGTTCTCCATCATAGTTTTTCATTCTAGCAATTTTCCTTTGCTCCATCTCTTGTGCTTCAAGATGTTTAATAAACTCACTCAGCGTTAAATCTTTAAAATCTGTTTTATTCTTTAACATCATCAGATACGTTCCCCAAACATCATGTGGCAACGCATCAGCCAGCTTCTCAATCAACTCATCTTTATCTTTGTTGATACCCAATCTAATCATGTTTTTCAACAGGTTGCAATATCTTTCAATAATTTGCTTGGTGTTTTCATTTCTCAATCCACGGAATAAATCAAATTCTTTCTTCATAAGCGACCTCTTATTCTACCTCATCTCAGTACTTCCAAGAAACTTTGCTTCTAATTCAGTCCATATCGAATGTGCACTTCCATTGTGTAGAAGTAAGATCAAGATATCTTCTATAATCGCTTGCTGCAACAAACTAACCATCATTTTCTCATCTTTGTACTTCTTTTTCTCATCAGCACCCAATTCTCTAATTGGTATTTTCTCATTATTGTTTCTGAGTGGTCTAGCATATTGAACTTCAGTATGTTCCCATGCATCTAAATGGTATGCCTCGACCCAGTTAGCAAAACGTTCGGACCATCCACTAAAATCATCAATGTCCAGGAGCTTAGGTGGTTTTTGTGTTGTTCCTGATTCATTTTCAAGCATTATGCATTGACTAATAGTCATTGGACTAGCAAAAGCATTATAAAATTCGTTCTCCATGTTTCGGTTTGCAAAAGCTCACAATCAGTCAGTTTCAAACGGAATTACTTTTCACACGGAATCAAGTTCCAAACGGAATCAATCCTCCTTCAAACGGAATAAGCTTTCAAATGGAATAACCCTTTGGTGCGGAATCACTTTCAAACGGAATAGCTAATTTCGTTTGAAATCAACTGCAATTTCAAACGGAATACCTTCTGAAACGGAATTACTAATTTCGTATGAAACAACTCAAACGGAATTACACTCTGATGCAGAATTAGGCAATTTCAAGCGAAATAAGGACCTAATTTCGTTTGAAATAGTGCTGACATCATCATAACCGATCTGTTTTTGAAACGGAATTACCAATTTGATTGAGTTTTAAGCCGTTTTTTAGATCTGAAACTTACTAGGGTTTGTTAAAACAGTATTGCGCACATGATATATGAAAATCAAGACATTTTGATTGTGAAATCAAGTTTAATTTTGAAATGAAGGTGTAGAAATCAGAATTTTCAGCTGAATTGGTAAGAACTCTTCCTCCGGAGCTCTGATACCACTTGTAGGATCGTTTTGTGACCCGAACGAGTCGTTCAGAAGAGTTTTTCTCAATATGAAAGGCGGAAACAGACGTATTGAGTTCAATTCAGCTAGAATATCACTTTAAACTGTCTTTAGATTGATTTCAGATCAATTACAATGCTGTAGACACTTCGACAGAGCTTCGCCGTCGGAACTAATCTCGTTACAAATGAAATCAGGTCAAGGGTATTTATAGGCTAGGTAATTCCGCTTGAAACAGGCTCAAACGGAATTAGATTCCGCACGGAATCACTTCAAGCGGAATTAACATGTTGATTTCGCTTGAACTCAAACGGAATTAACCTTGTGATTTCGTTTGAAATGACACAATGTCATTTCAAGCGGAATTACTTATAAACCCATTTTCTCCTTTATCGTGCCCTGATCTATCTATTACAATACAAGACTCGATACAAGACGAAGTCGACAGACGGATGCACCAACAACAAGTTCTCGTCCCCCTTCATTAATGGAAAACCATGATCATCCCGCGTCTCCTTCTTTTTAGAACTCGTTGAACGGTTTCATTGCATTTTAGGTTTTTCAGACTTTACAACCGAACCAGTTCCACGAGAGCCCTCTGACGGTACGTATGAGCTGTGTCGTGGTAAATCGTACCTATGTTTTGGGGAAGCGGTATATATGTTGCTGTCCTCGCCATAGGAGCTGTTTCTCACAGCTTCGTCTAACCTCGCAGCTTCATCTAGCCTTTGTTGTACTTTGTTTGATGTGGGCCGACCGCGAGTATTTTGCTGGACGATCGGTGGTTTCTTAGTTGACGATTTCGGGGTGAAGACCGCTTTTATCTTTGAAAGCAAACTTTTTTTCTGATCGGGGGAGTGCGACTCTAATTGTTACCGCACATTATTGAGCTCTGCTACAACATCGACTTCCTTATCTACCAGTTTACACAGTAGCAAGTCAAGCTTACGCCAGAATACATCTACGTCGTCGAGTTGTATCTTACGCCCTACACAGTTAAGTCAATACTGTGTGAGAAACAGCTAAATCGTACTAAATAACAAAAGGTTTGTTGGTTTAATATTTTTTACCTGTACGTTTGTAGTTTTCCAGCGTACAAGCACACGGAAACCCACAGCTAAGCCACATATGGCAACCACATGATGCGTTAAATTTCCGCAACACCTCCAACTTCCTCTTTAGCTCTCCTTCCAGCAAATCAAGTGTTGTATGGGAAACCTTTCCACGTAGGTTGTCCAACAGTGGGTGTCTGTGGTGGTTCATCATTTTTCGATGCTGTCGGTGAAACTTTTTTGTATTTCCCCGAACTGAGTTTCAACTATATCAATGATGCATCTTGTTATTCACTCCAATGAACTCCCGCGCATAACGTATCTTTTTAAATTTACGTGCTGGCTCTCAACTCAGTTGGTGGTGCGCTGACCAAAGTTGTGACACTTATTGGTCCACGCACAAACGAACATTTCTTTATAGTCTTTGAGCCAGTTTTCGTAGACGTAATTAAAGACCCCTGCAAAAATAAAATAATGAAATGTAAAATCGTGTGTAAAATATAATAGATTGGATGAGTCGTTTGTTGAAGGAAGACTTACTTTCTCGGTTGGCAACCACAAGTCGGTTATACAATTTCTCTAAGTTGTACTTGTACATGGGCTCTGAAGCAGATTCGCACACTCTCCGCATGTACGACAGAAATTTCTCCCAATCTAATTTATTGAACCCTTGCTTGCAATGTTTACATATATTTTGTTCGATGTAAAACTGGCATAGAAGCCTAGACGCGTTCGGGAATACTTTAGCACACGCGTTAATTAGGGCTAGCTCTAGATCTGTGACTATCACACGCGGCATCATACATTCATGCAACATTGACTTGATCCGCTCAAGCACCACACGAAGCTATCCCTTCGTTCTTTGCAAATAACGGCATGTGCGATACAAAAAGACTTGTTGGTCGACGTCAAACCCACAACTTGGACAAATGGCATGTTGTAGATGTTTGTTTTGTAGGTCTCGTCGATCAATATCATGTGCGGGAATGCACGCCACATAGTGATTGAATGAGGATGAACAAAGAAAATCTCTGTTACGACATCTGTTTTGGATTCCTGTCGGGTGTCGTAAATGAATCGGTTGTCATGCAGCACGCTTTCCAGTGCCTGCATAGGAGTCTTTCCATCCATCAGTGACGCTCTAATTTTTTGTACCGCATTTTGCACATCTTTCTGAACATGCAGGCTGTCAGGAAACTGCTTTCTTAGGGTTTGAAATATGATACGTGGCTCCATGTTTTTAGGAGTTAGCTGCTCCACTAGCTTGTATTCGACTTCAGTAAATCTTCGCACAAAAGCGTGACCAAGTTCGTGGTTATGGTTCGCGTTGTCCACTTTTAACTCCCATGTGTCATTCGTCACGTCCCGGATAGCGAGTAATGAAAATGGGCAACCGATTTTTTTTGCTACCAGCTTTCCTAACTGTTGCTTTACTACGGTGCTCACCACTAAGGTCGCACACAAGCCATACCATCCTCGTAGTAGCGCCAATATATTTCGATCGGCTGGCAACAATTACGTAACCATTCTCCTTTCCCGTTGCTTGTACCCAATTCTTCAAATCAGTTAGAGACATGAAACACTAAAAAAAGTTACGTTAAAAATAATAACAATAATAATAACAATAACAATAATAATAACAATAATAATTAATAATAACAATAAAAATAACAATAAAAATAACAATAATAATAATAACAATAATAATAATATTAATAATAACAATAATAATAACAATAATAATAATAATAACAATAATAATAATAACAATAATAATAATAATAATAACAATAATAATAATAATAATAATAATAATAATTATAATTTTGACAATAGTTATATAATTTTAACAATAATAATAATTATAATAATTTAGCAATATTAATAATTATAATAATTGTAACAATAATAATAAGTATAATAACAATAATAATAATAATAATAATAACAGCAACGATAACAATAATAATAATAATAATAATAACAATAATAATAATAATAACAACAACAACAACAACAATAATAACAATAATAATAATTATAATAATTTTAACAATAATAATAATTATAATAATTGTAACAATAATAATCATAATAATAATAATAACAATAATAATTATTATAATATTAAGAATTATAACAAAAATACGAATATTAACAATAACAATATAATTTTAACAATAATATTAATAATAACAATAACAATTTAATTTTAACAATTATAAAAATTAGGGTAAGAATAATACAAATATTAATGTGATACCTCCTTTATTTGAAACGGATTGCCCGGGGTAGATGGTTCATAATCATCATACAGTGGTGTGTTACGAGGCTCATAACCGTATCCTTCGTATCCACCGTATCCACCTTCACCCCCGTATCCACTATATCCTCCGTATCAACCTTCACCCCCGTATCCACCGTATCCTCCGTATCCACCTTCACCCCCGTATCCGTAACCCGGATACGATTGCTGCGTCGGGTAATATGGTTCATCAGTAGGTGCATTCTCAACACCGTATCAACTTTGTTGCACGTACAGAGATTCATATCCGTATCCGTAATCCGGATACACTTGATGCGCCGGGTAATTTGGTTCATCAACAGGTGGAGTCGGAGTCTCGTTCAAGTCTGGAAACTGTGTTTTTTGATCAACAGGGACTCCAGACACAACCTCCTCCTCCTCATTGGCATCATTTGCTCCCCATGTGTCGTTAGAATAGCGATTACCAAAATAATTCTCATTCCAAAATGATGACATTTTAACAATATTGTGTTTGATATAGAGGAAATGAAGAAATTGAAAGGATGTCTAAATAGAAAACAAGTGAATTCGTAGGCAGAAGAAGTGAACAATTGAAAGTGTTAATTCATGGGCAGAGATGCATATCTAAATACACTTTTGAATTCAAAATGATACGCGGCGTATAGCTCTATACTCTGTGTATAGCTTTATTCACGTGCCTAGACAACATCGTATCAGTGTCAAATCAGTCTGACATACGTTGCGTATAGACCTATACGCAGCGTCTTACTTTATGCACATACGCTACGTATAGCTCTATATGCAGCGTATGTCAGACTGATTTGACGTGGTACTAGGTTTGACTGTCTGGTCATGTACCTACCCCATATCTACGCTCCGTATAGGTCTATACGCTGCGTATAGGGGTAACCCTATACGCAGCGTATAGGTCTATACACTGCGTAGGGAAACCCTAAGTGTGTAGATAGCCAACCAAGGTATGTAGATAGTTTGGCCCTTATGATAGAATGCAGTAAAAATGGCTTCCATTAGTCAACCAAACAGTTTTGTATTTAAACACCTTAATGACCGTGGCTTGATCCCAAATGCTCACTATACCATTAGTAGCTGCATTCTTTGACCGCTATAATGGTGATTTAAAGTTCACGTAATCAGATAGAATGCTACCTGACACCTCTAGATTATCACAAAACCCATTCAAGATATAACTTCAAGTGACTTGAGGTGTTTGGAAGCATCATGTAAGGTGGAGGGAAATTGGTGATTCCTTCATATGGAAGCTCATTGTTGATAAAAAAAAATGGAAACTGTTGATGAGCAAACATCCATAGCGATGAGATGATGAGCTTCTTATTTCTATCAACAACGTCTTCTCTTATTATCTTGGTTCCAGCTTCATCAATTAACGGTGACCATAACCAAGCCCAGTTTTCTAATAAAAGGTCATTATCAGCTATTGGGTAACCAAAATTGGAATACATGCCAATGCTAACATCAAGAATTGCATCCACAAAGTTTGTCACCACTATAGCAATTATATGGTAACAGATGCTCATCAAACTGCCACTAAAACCATTATTTCTTTATTGAGAGGAACATTTTTTATCAAAAATCAATGCATCAGTTCGAGGATGTTTATGATAGAATGCGCTTAAACTAATTTTACACCACAACTGTTTAGATTTCCACTTGTGCCACATGTGTCGTACCTTTGCTTTCTTCTTGAAAACAGATGTGCTAGGTACAAAAAGAAACACAAAGATGGATTCCTTTTCTGTTATAGAGTATAAAAATGGATAATTCTTAAGGGCAAAGTATAGTGTATATAGTAGGTAAGCACTTTCTCATTGACATCATCAAACTCCACAAATCCAAGCCACTTCATATATTCAAGAAATATATCTTCTTGTTCGTATCCGATGATCCTAATGATAATCGGTGTAGTAGATGTGCAAAAGAAGTAACGTTGGCCAACTGTGTGACATTTTGAGTGGAGAGTAAAAATTGATCCAAAAGTGCATGTACTCGTGTGTGTAGGATCGTTTTCAGACCCGAACGAGTCGATCAGAAGAGTTTATCTCAACACGAAAGGCGGAAACAGACATGTAGAGTTCAATTCAGCTAGATTCACACTATAAATTGTTGTATGATTGATTTGATAACGTTTTACAACCTGACAACACTTCTGCAGCACTTCGTTGCACAAACCGAAAAGTTACAAATGAACTAGACATGAGGATATATATAGGATAAGCTATTCCGTTTGAAGGTGGCATGACACCCTTCAAACGGAATCTAATTCCCTTTGAACCTGCCAATTCCCTCTGAAAGTGCCAATTCCCTTTGAAAGTGCCACTTTCTAATTCATGGGGAATAAGTCATTTCTAACAAGACTCGATACAAGACGAAGTCGACAGACGCATGCACCAACAGACTCCCCCTCGAATGTTGACGAGTCTTAAGTGTCAAGTCTTCAACGTCTTCAGTCTTTATCAGTCTGAACGTGTAAGCATCCTCAAACTTTATCTCTTTCTTCTCTTTCTTCCAGAATCATAACCAAGATCTTAGCTCTTTCCACATGTGTCTTCAGACTCCCCCTTTCGTTATCCTGGGATCGCAGTCTGGCTTGTTGAAATCACATAATCTTCAGGTATCGGAACCTGGCACTCTATCTTCAGGTTCAAGATCGAAACCTGGCTACACCTGCACATTCTTAACCCAGAAGTAAATTTCACAAATTTAACATTTGACAAATTTATCAATTCAGATTCTCTCTCAAATTAAACCAGAATGATTTATCAATGATAAATTCTGATGAACCATTTGCAAAAATTAATCATTTTTCTTTTCAAAACACATTCTCCCAAACCATTTGTTCATCATGTATAGCACTTGGAATTTTGAAAATCAGCTCTCCAACACCAGTTGTCTAAAATCCTTTTGAATTTTTCAAAATTTATGCTAAAACACACTAAAATCTTTTTGGATTTTTTTTAAATGAACTAAAAATGCAGTAAAGAAATATTTACAGACACTATTTTTTGTGAGTTTGTGCAAGAGGATCATATCAGTTTTTGACAAGTCACAAGTACCGTTGAGCTTAGTTAGACATTAAGAATTAAACAATTCACTTAGATTGCCGATATACTGATCCACTTAAATTCTCACACAAATTTCAACTGATTCAGGATATGAGTGAGGTATTTTAAGAACTTAAACTCATTCATGTGTCCCACCTCTTGAATATACTCCCGTATCCAGATCCTAATATTCAGTCTTACAGGTGAGTATACCACAGATGATATCTGTAAGGGGTTAGATGCGAAACCGTGCGAGCTCAGGTCAGAACTTCCGTTCAGCAAAGAGATGACGGCTCGACTTGGGTGGGTCCCCTTTAGATGATCTTTTGTTACAACAGCATTGATTAGCAATTTTATTGTCTTATCATTTATGCTGAGGGCGAGCTATTTTTCAAGCAAGCGGAAAGTATTCTCCGGGGACTAGGCCATTGCTTCCGCAAAATCAGAAGTCCCGGGATAATACCCCAGATATCACTGAGCATAAAGACCTAGTATCTCAGATAGAGGGACCTTTCAAACGAAATTTCAGGGGTTACCTATATATCCAAGTAGTGTTCCCCACGAAATAAGCAAGTTTGAATTTAAATTTATATCCCGAAAAAGCTTACTAAATGTGTAAAAACCTATCGGCATATCATCAGTGAGACTGTTTAACGCTATTTAAATTTTATTATAGGATCGATTTAACCGACCGAATGAGTCAATATGAGTCAATACACACTATTTGAGTGGCGGAAACACTCAAACAGATTAGAATCAGAGAGAATGGAGTAGAAAACAGAAGTATATCACTTTAACACTTGTTTCTCATTCATTAATCACATGAAAATCCAGCAGCACCTCGTTACACAAACTGCTATTCCGCTCCAAATGAGAAAACAACAAGCCTATATATAGCTTTCCTAATTCCGTTTGAAGCTACACATGGGATGTTCAAACGGAAATAACAAGTTTACTTTTCAAACGGAATCTTCAAATCTGTTTCATGCCTGCATCCTATTTAGTCTTTCATGATGTAAGATGATGTCATCTTTATGATGTCATCATTGAATATGATGACATCATGCTTGATCAGATCCGCAACGAAACCGAGACTCGATACAAGACGAAGTCGACAGACGCATGCACCAACAGACTCCCCCTCGAATGTTGACGAGTCTGAAGTAACGAGTCTTCTCATTCTTCAGTCTTTACCGGTATTCAGGCTCTTTCACAATCTGAGACTCGAACTAAGATGAAGTCGACAGACAACTGCACCAACAGACTCCCCCTTGAATGTTGACGGAATCTTCAGTGAGAGTCTTCATCATAACGACTCTTCAATCTTGATCGATCTTTTTTCTTTCTTAGCATGTACTAGGATCTTCTCTTTGGCTCTAACCTCGTCAGACTCCCCCTCTCATCATGATGGGATCGCCGTCTGGAATTAGCTATCACCTTGAGATCAATCCCTGGTTTTAATTCTGTTCAGCCCATCACCTACATAATTCTCAACAAAATATAAGTTTTTACTTGAATCGATAAGAAAAACTTACTAGTAATAGTTATATCAAGTTCAAATTAATGACCCTGATTAACTAAACAAACTTTCTTTCTCAAAATAAATTTCTCAATTTAGCACTTGTTTAAGAAAAACCTGTTCATCTTGTTTAGCACTTGGAATTTTGAAAATCAGCTCTCCAACATCAGTTGTCGAAAATCTTTTTGTATTTTTCAAAAATTTATGCTAAAACACTCCGAAAATGTTTTTGGATTTTCTGAAAATTTCTACTCCCCCTAAAATGCAAACACATCTAAGGAAATTTGAAAACAAACTATACAATAGAATTGACAACCGATATTGAATCACTTCAAATCGCCATCCACTTGGCATAAACAATCAGAACTCCCCCTTTAAACAAACTATTTTCTCATTATGATTTCAAAACACTTAAGTTTATTTTAACCAAAATGATTTTTCCGGAAAATAAGTTTTATTGAGGTTACCACTTGTAAAGTAATGGTTCATCACATTGTTTCTCAATCATTTGTAGAAAATCAGATACAACTTAATGTCCCTGATTTACCACTTGGAAGATTAACAACCAAGAAAGATGCCGATTCCTGCTCCACGCTTACAAACCTGGGAGCTCCGGTAATTCACACTTAACCTGTAAAAATTTAACATTATAAGACTCATTCAAAAACAATTGTCAAGAAATATGCCGATTCCTGATCCACGATTACAAACTTGGGATCTCCGGCAAAGTCAGATGTTCAAGGGAAAAGAATTTCCACCCAAGTCTGACCAACCTTGGGTGTTTTTAGCTCTTTTAACTCTTGTTCAGTAGGGTTGTAGGTTGCCTTTTTAGTTGCATAAAAATATTTAACCGCTTTTACTTTCCCATCAAGCATTTTCCCAAAAATTTTCTTAATATTTCCATTAAAGACTTTCTCGACATCAAACTCATTCTTCTCTGAGTAAAATTAATCCGAGATCTCAACTTTACCAACTTTCTGTTTGATTTTTCCAAACTTCAGTAATGGAAATTCATCATCATTCACTGAAAATACAGAATTTACCTCTTTTACCTCACCTTGTGGCTCTTCTGGCTTTATGGAACCAGAAACATTGCCGACTTTCTCTTCAGACTTCTTAACAACCCACACTTGGTTGTTGTTGGCTTTCCTTTTGTAAAAATTCTTTTTAGAACATTCACCAACCTCATAAGTTGAATTTTCAAACATTTTGAATTTTTCGGTTGGTGGTTCAATATCAACAACTATTTCTTTCAGTTTTTCAGAAACTCCCTGTTTAGTCTTAACATTTTTCGGACAGTTCCATGCAATGTGACCAGCTTCATTGCATTTGAAACAGGTTCGAGTCTCTTTTGGATGAAACACTCCAGTTCCATTCCTTTTCTTCTCAGCAAGAAACTCCTGGTTTGATTGTCTCCAGAACGGTTTCTTCTGTTCTTCCTCTGTACTTCCACCTGAAACGAATTCTGTTTTTGTTTTAGAATTTTTCTCATTTTTATAATTTTCTTGTGGAATAAAACCTAATCCTTTCTTTTTGTAACTACCATTATGGTTTGGTTTCTTTTGAAAACCAGAACCAGAATTGTAACCCTTTTTTTCTTGTTTAATCGTTGTTGTACTCTTGAAGTGTATTTTTTAGGTTTTCCAGTAAGATTTAAATCTTTTATTTCAGAAAAATTAATTTCTGTCATTTTGAAAACCTTTTTGATCATGTCGAATCTAACACTTCTTATTGGAAACTCTTTGTCAGAATATAATTTGTCAGAATCATTTAAAGTATATGCTACTTCAAATGTTTCATCATCCAAATTCGATTTTGATAACAAAAACTCTTTACTGTAAGACCGTTTAACCGACGACTTTGAACTGTTGACTGACGAACTTGACCCTCCAGACTCAGATTTTGACTCAGACTCCTCATCAGTATCCAACACCTGATCGACCACCTTTTTGATTAACTCAGACTCATGATCAGTGTCCGACGATGTGAAAGTAACGTCAATGTTTTCTGGTAAATCATCAGTTGTATCGGTTTTTAGCTTTATATTGACTGCTTTTTCGACTTGCTCCTCATTTGGTTTTCTGGGAGAATACCCTTCCCAGATTGGAGGCGGACACTTGTTATAGCTAACAGTCGGTTTCTTACCAGTATCCTTCTTTTTTGTCTTCTCATCCTTGAATGCTTCGAAACCTGCAACAGTCGGGTAAATTCGATCAATAAGATAATCAGAACTAGAATAACTCTGCAATAATCTTCTAATCCTCTCATTCTCAATCTTTTCAGTTTCCAACTCTTGCTTCCACTTAGCACTTTCTTCGATATAGAAGTTTATAGCTTTCTGTTTTGTCATCATCACAGAATTCATCATCGTTAGTGCTTGTTCTCTTTCAGAATTTGTCTTTTGAAGACCAGTTACTGTTTTGTTCAAGACATCATAAGATTCTTTCACATAGTTGAGATTGAACAATAATTGTTCCTTCATTTTCTCAAACTCTGCCATCTTTTCATCTTTTGCTGTACATTCTTTGCAAGTCTCCAAACACTTCAAGCAAGGCTTTATGACTTCAACAATCTTTTCAACTTCAATAATTTTCTCAACTTCAATAATTTTCTCAACTTCAACCAATTTCTCATCTTCAGTCACTTTTTCTGCTTCATCAACCTGCTCAATCTCAACAATCTTTTTATCAACACTGTTAACTTCAACATTCTGAACAACACTTTCAGACTTCATTTCGTGTTGTACTTTTGCAGCTCGTTTCTCCTTCAGCTTTTCCAGACGAACTGCAAAATAAAAATGAAAACTTTCAGGAGAGAGATGAGATTTTGCAACATTAATATGTCTTTCTTCTTCATCGTCACTGCTATCATCAGTTTGTGATTGATCGAACTCTACTGATTTGTCAGAATTTTCATCCGAAGAACCAGAATCGGATGGTGTTTGATCAAAGACAAACTCTTTTTCTGAGCTTTCATCACTTTGTATGCTTTCATCTGCACTCTCTGAACTTTCATCAGATGAAACAGACTTCTCTTCTTGATTATTCATAGTTTCACCAATAGATTTCATCCAATCGGTGAACATGTCTGGTTCTTTCACAATCTTGGCAATGAAAGCTTTGAAATTCCCATTCTCATCCGTAAACATATCCCAGCTGAACCCCTCAGGTAACCTTTCATCATCTTGATTGATTAGGCATGCTTTGTTGTCGGGTGATATATAATTGTTCCAGTTAAAATCCACCAGACATGCTCTCTTTGAATCCTCAATCACTTTTCTACCATGAGCCACATGTGGTTCTTGCTGTTGCTGTTGACCAACTTGTTGATATATGGCTTTCCGGTAGTAGTCGTCTTTTCCGAATGGATTCTTCACTTCGCTAGCTTCTCTGTTCTTGCATTCCCTCTTGAAATGGCCTTTCTCCCTGCATCGAAAACAAGTAACTTTAGATTTATCAAAACCTAAAGTAGACGCATGTGCATCAAGAAAGTCATTTCTTTCAGTAATCAGCTTGAACTTTTCTGCTCTTCTTAAGACGCTAGCTAGACACCATTTGATATCCATTAGTTCCATTTCTTCAGCGTCTATCTGATCGTAATCCTCCTTTGTTAACATAGGATTCCCAATCCGCCCTGCAACTAATCCTTCATAAGATAATAACACGGAACCAAGTAGAGCCATGTGATCTTTCGCAATCTCTTCAGAAAAACTTTGACCATCTGGAAGATTCAATGCAATATTGCATTGTATCACATAACCATTTCCAGTTTTAGTACTCTAAGAATGGAAGCTTGATGTAGTATCTTTTGGATTGACACTCGGGTATGAAGAGAAACCACTGCTGCTTTTAGGACTTTGATCAACCTTTTCTGCAGAATCTCCAGCACTAAATGCAGTTTGTATTTTCGGGCTTCTTTCAACTTCTGGAACACTGCCTTTGTAGTACATTTTTACATCCTGTTGACCACTTGGACTGTTCATCCTCGCGATCTTTTGCTGTTCCAAATCTTGACTCTCAATCTTCTCGATAAACTGAGAAATTGTTAACCCATCATAAACACCAGTATTTTTCAGAATCATCAAATATGTTCCCCATTCCTTTTGCAGTAACGCATCAGCTAACTTGTCGACCCATTCTTCACGATCTTTTGTTATACTCATCATCGACATGGATCGCACTAAGTGGCAATATCGTTCTATTAGCTTCTTTGTATCTTCCCCGGGCAAACTAGTGAATAGATCAAACTCTTTCTTGAGCAGTGCCTTCTTGCTCTTGATCATATTCTCACTACCCTCAAACTTGACTCTAAGAGCATCCCAAATTGATTTTGAAGTTTTGTCGTGCTGAAGCAATATGAAGATGTCTTCTTTGATAGCTTGCTGAAGCAGACTGATCATCATTTTTTCAGCTCTATACATATCACGTTCTTGATCACTAAACTCAGATATTGCTTTCTCAACTTGCAGATCAGTCCGTGGCAAGACATATTTCTTCAGAATGCACTCCCAAGATCTGAGATGGTTAGCTTGAACCCAGTTTTCGAATCTGTCTTTCCATCCGTAGTACTCTTCTATGCTCATCAGTTTCGGGGGTTTTTGTAAGGTTCCGGTTTCATTTTCCATGTTCATGTTTTGAGTAATGGCAGCTGGACTAGTCGGGGATGTTTCAAATGCGTTGTAAAACTCTTCACTCATGATTCGATATCGAAGAATTTCTCAAACAAGCTTTCAAACGAACTGGTTTACCTCGTAAAACACCTGTATTACCTGACAAACAAACAAACAAAACACAATCAGTTTAAAGAATTATCAATTAACAGAATAAGACTGGTACTCGAACTGGTGAATATTCTGTGCAGACTGAAGGTTGACACACTGTGCGGACTGTTATGACCCTGATCAAATTCAAACGACCTTTTCCAATGACCAGGCTAAACCACACGACCTGGAACGAATTTGAATTCAAACAGACTGAAACACCTCTTGTGAACTGGGATCAAATTCAAACTGTGTGACACAGAATTCCCTTTCAAATTACCTTGACCCTTTCAAATGACTTTGCAAACTGAAATCAAACCGTGTGATCTGATTTGAATGTGCCGAAAAAATAATTGATTCAACTGGGCCGAACTCAACTTTGTGTATTTCACTAATCCAAGTCACATGGGCCGAGAATATATTACTTGGGCTGACAACAAGCAATGGACCGAACACAATTTCAAAGAAATGAAATGGAACACTTTACAATATCAATTTTGATTGGGCCGATGTAGTATGAATTCCTTTGATTGGGCCGTATACTGAATTTGGCTGACAACAATACACTATAATTGACTGACAATAGTGATTACTACTCAATTCCCATTGGACCAACACTTGATTGTGGCAGACACCTTTATCTTGGAATCACATGCAAGACTTTTCTTTGATTATAATGAACCGACAATACAATTAAAGTCGATGACTTTAATTCACATGCAAATGTATTAGATCGAAAATCACATTCAATGTGTCGACATCAACTTTGAAACTTGAATTTTAATTTGACCGCTTATGAAAATTCACGTGAAGACTTATGAACTCTTCTAACAAAATGACAACTTTCAAACGGAAACATCAATTTCAAACGAGACAGCTAGCTTCAAACGTAATCCTCAAACGAGATAACTATTTCAAACGAGATGGCTACTTTCAAACGAGATTTTCAAACGGAATACATTCCTCAAACAGAATCAACCCAATGTTTCAAACGGAACACATGTTTCAAACGTAATCACCATGCAATTTCAAACGGGATACCCGATTTCAAACGGAATGTTGCTGCTTTCAAACGTGATTCTCAAACGAAATCATGGTGACATCATACTATTGGTCAGATTTTGGTTCAATTGGTCAAGCAAATGATCAATTTTAGTTCTGAAACTTTTAAGGGTTTGTTAAAACAACATTTCGCATATGATATGTGAAAATCAGAAGTTTTTAACCGTGGAAACTTGTTTAATTTTGAAAAGAAGGTGTAGAAGTTAGAAAAAGCAACTGAATTGGTATGAACTCTTCCTCCTGAGCTCTGATACCACTTGTAGGATCGTTTTCAGACCCGAACGAGTCGATCAGAAGAGTTTAACTCGACACGAAAGGCGAAAACAGAGGTGTAGAGGTCAATTCAGCAAGATTTATACTAAAAACTGTTGTATGATTGATTTGATGACGTTTTACAACCTGACAACACTTCGGCAACACTTCATTACACAAACCGGAAAGTTACAAATGAACTAGACATGAGGATATATATAGGATAAGCTATTTCGTTTGAAGGTGGCATGACACCCTTCAAACAGAATCTAATTCCCTTTGAACCTGCCAATTCCCTTTGAAAGTGCCAATTCCCTTTGAAAGTGCCACTTCTAATTCATGGGGAATAAGTCATTTCTAACAAGACTCGATACAAGACGAAGTCGACAGACGCATGCACCAACAGTGTGGCAATTGAATGTGCATCAACATCCCTCACTAGAGTCAGAACTCTCTCCGATATTAATTGGGAAACCACATGGGATTCCAAAGCAGAATTCACAATTGTGAATGTTGGACTACCAAGATGTCCAGAAGACGAACAATGACCAGCCGTATGACTAGGTAGCACATGTGTCAAACACGCATCCTTAGCACCAACAAAAAGATAATTGTTTAGGTTGAAATACCGAGCAGGTATCCCATAGGATTGTGGGCGTATCTTAGCAGGTAGAAACTCGGTCTTGATATCTCTAGAGCGACCATTAACATATTTTGGAACCATGTATGGAGAATCAGAACTCCCCGACCAATGGTAGCGGGTGGTATATTATATATATCAACAATAACAGAGAGAACATGGGTGTTTAGCAAGAGTGTAGCAAGTTTTACCATCCTATCACTACTAGAATGCAAGCTCAACATTCCTGGGAAAATAAAGAATGGCAACAAAATGGACCAGTTCTGTGCTTTGTAATTCAACACCAAAAGGTAAACTAGGACCAGCCATGATGATTGTAAAACTAAAAAGTTTGCAATATGTTTTGTTAAAACATGAACAATGTTTGGGGGTTTCAGATATACCAAAATAGAAGCTGAAGGGATGTATATGGGTCGGGTGGTTTTGGATCTTTATAAAAAACAAACAACCTAGGAGCAGGAAGTGCACAATTCATCATGGCTTGAGCAATACAACAAGGCACAGGTTCCAAAAGCGAATCAAGGGACTCAAGCCAAATCATATTAATAGGGTTAAACAGGCTAGTAATACGAGTAAAATAAGGTGTGTGAATAACAAGAGGACCAGGATCAAAACTTAAGTTCGTAGAAAATACCAGGACATGATTCGCAAGCAACCCTGGGTTCCACGCAAAGGAGTTCATAACTAGGGAATCAACATAATAATTAACAACATTTAGACAAGGTATAACACGTCCAATCACAACAATATAATCTGATATATCGATTGGAGCATCCTTGACCCCATATAGCTCATTAACAACAACTATTGTTTCCATTTGGATAGATAATACCGCAAAATCAATGGTGTGACTGTCTGCAATGTTAATTGCAGTAGCAATACTAGCTGGCATTTCATCAAACACCTGGAGAGCAGTAGTAACTGAGTCAGTTGGACTAGATGTAAACGGAGGAGCGACAATGAAATTAGCATCATCAAACTTGGAATCAATCAGATATGGTTCCTTAAGTGGATCGATAACAGCTTGAGTTTACTAAATTAAGCATGCCTCAATGGTAATTGGATCGATGGAATTAGCATGGAATTGAGTAATCATTGCAGTAGTCAAGTCATTCAAGGTGATGAAGTCTGAACTCCGATGCCAACCATTGAACCGCCAGAATGGTTCATCATCAAATGATTCAATGACATAGGGGAAAGCGCTCGTCATCATAGATCGCATAAATCAGGAAATATAGTTCATGTAACACCTCGGAAATTTATATTAAATCATATGGCAACACGTGTCCAATCAACTCTCAAAATATGCCAAATTGTTTGGATGAGAGGGACCATATATGTAAAATTGTGGAAGATTGGATGTGGAGGGATCATTTGTGACAAATTGCCAAAGTTTGGCTTCTGAGTGATCCTTACAGACCGCAAGGTACATGCCTTATGAACCATAAGGCAGTTATTAATAAAATTTTGATAGACCCTTACGGACCGCAAGGCTTATGCCTTACGGACCGTAAGGATCTTTAAAACCATGGGCGCGTTAGGTCCTTACGGACCGTAAGCCATTACCCTCACTGTCTATAAGGGGTTGTGCTGGCAGTTTGTGCAGACTGCCATGGCAGCCTTCACATTATGACACCTTTACCGCGAATTGCCACCATCTCCCTGCTTCAAACACCTCATTAGGCTCTTGTTAACATCGGAATAACATTGCCAACACTTGGCATGATCCTATGAACATTTTGCAAGTATAAATAGAGATGTAAATGCACCATTCCAACTTACGCCATTACTTCTTTCTCTCTAATTCACTCTTGGATATTGCTTTTGATCATAAAGAGGCCTCTTACTAAAGTTATAAACTTCTTAGAACACTTGTAAGTGTTCTTCCCTAGTTCTTTTTCATTCTAGGCTAAGTTATTAGCCGAAAGTCAAGCAAATTGACGTTATGACCATTACGGTCAAGCCAATATTCAAATCGAACATGGCTACATGATCGTAATAAGGTAGGTGTTGATCCCCTATGAGGGCACCTCCTCAAGATCACGTTAAGTTGGTCAAATGACGGGTCAAAGTTCTATTAAAATAAAAGTCAAAACGCAGATTTTCAGAAATTATGTTAAATGCACTTCTAAGCATCTAAACACAAATTTTTGACATCATATCAGTTGGTATAACATATTAGGACATGTTAGATCATGTCCAACCCGTCATTTCCTGCTTATAGCTCGGTTCGCAACCGAAAGTCAAACAGTTTGACTTCTGCTTTGACTTTCGATTCTGACCCGTTTAAGCTAAGTTAGCTACTGATTTGAAGTTATATTATGATCATATTAATGTATGGAATAACCCTCTGAGGTTATACCATTTGATCATATCGTTTGTCGGGTTTTATGCAAGTCCATGTATTATGCCTTAAAAATACCAATTATGCTCTTTTGCGCATAAATTGATCTTGAAACATAATGAACATGTAATTTGAGTTATAAACTGATGTGGTAACATATTAAACATGTTTTGGCATAATGGACTTAACATTGACTCATCCGATCACCTGATGCCGCCTATGCGCGGACGGTTGACTTATATAGCCGAGTTTATATAAGTTAACCGAATTGGGTCAAAATCCTTCTAAATCAATTCTAATCAAAATATATTATTGTTTGACCCATGTTATACGAGTCATAGTACTCATAGTGGTACAAACCACATTCTATCCGGCCTCCGCTTAATCTAGAGAACCGTACCGATTTTATTATAGTTAACCGGTCCAAGTCATATGACTTGAATAAGACCCGTTAACATTCTAATGGATCATAATTCCATTCATTCCAGACTAAGGGCATCCTATAAATTGCAACCTTGTTAATTATTTTGATTTAAATGGTTGTGCTTACATATATATTTGGATTGTAAAGATAAAGCTCAAGTAAATAGTCTTAATCTATTTTCCCTATACGGGCTTGGGATACGGTGAAATTATTTACCGCTTGGTCGGGTATGAGATCAATGACCAATGTGTCCAAAATCCAAATAACTCATTTTAATACATTATGCTTGATAACTTAAACATTGGGGGTTAATGCGAACGTGTCCTGGATATCCACGGCTCACTTAATTGCAAGTGGCCACGACTTAAGCACGGGGTGTAGGCATACACCCGACAGATGCTAATGCTACGATAAAATATTTTTCTTAGCCAATATGGGGATTAAAGTGGTGTGTCGGTTAATCATGTATCGGAGTTTAGTTCCAGGGCCCATATGTATTTACAAGCATGTAATACTAGTAACAAGAGATATAGTTTGTCTCAAGTTATTTATAAAAATTGATATACCAAATGGTGTATAAAATGATTTTGAAATATTTTCAAAATGTTTCGGTTAATTGTATTTACCAGTAAAAACTGACGTATTTTCAAAAGACTAAGCGCAGGTTTGCAAGTACGGAAATAAGCTGGAAGCTGCCCGGTAATTGCTTATTGGAATTTGCAACTCCAAGCAAAAAGCCTAGTAGTCTTTTATGTAATCATTTGTTATTCCGATCCGCCTGTGGATCTTTTAGTACACATTCGGTCTGTATATTATTTTGAACTTTCAAATATTTGTACTTTGTAATAATTATTTTATACTCCCAAGACTTCCGCTGTGCTAAATGTGAATATCTATATCAATCGTCAAGCATAAACCTCAATTCGGGCCCACCGGGAAATCATGGTGTGGCAGGTTGGTATCAGAGCCAACGTTTGAGCGAATTAGACACTAGCCTTTTGTATCTAAGCTCAAATATCACATTAGCATATTCCTCAGACTTCTCCGAGTCTAGGCGTTAACCTAAGACCACTTATATCTATTTAAGTTATGTTATTGATTTTGATATTTAACAGGTAACTAGGCCGCCAAGATGTAGAGGAAAGGGAAAAGGTCCCATGCGGGGAGGACCGTTATGACAATTACCATCGCAATCACATAGTTCGGATCACCCTCAATACTCGAACGAGTCACACTCATCGCAACCGGCGAGACGTTCAGTCTCACATCATTCTCATTCCCATTCTCACCATGATTCTTTTGACCCAAACCAATATATAATCTCACCACCTCCGAGCCAAAACCAACAGAATGATGACTCTGATCCTGAGATGCCGCCTTCTGGATCCAACTTACATCCTATAGAGTTGTCAAGTGATATTGCATCATATGCAGGTTCACCTTATCAGGGTCCCGATAAATGGGATCAATATTTTAACTAGTTTACTTTTGTCAACACACCACCTTATCCACCCCCGCAAACACCGCCACTTTCTTAGGAGGATGAGCCAATGGAGCCAGCGGAGCAGCAACCTCAACCACCACCACAACCGAGGAAGCCTCGTAGTGGTGCACGTGTGTCGGTGCGTGTCGGGCAATGGTCAGGATCGCTTCCACCTTTGCCCCCAACATATCCATCTATACCAGAGGAACCACAAATGGATGGACCCTCTAACCCTGAACCTGTTGTTGAGCCACCTCAACAACCACCTATGGGTTTTGATAACCCTATTCCTACATATCCAGATATGACTGGATATGATACTTCTTACATGGAAACCCTTATAGATTTTAATTATTTGGCTCCGTCATACAACCCCTATTTAAAGGCAGTTGTTCATAATGCTCTTTATCCGTCACATTTTCCTCTTGCTTATCCAAATACTGGATAACCTAATTATGGGTACCAATATCCTGTTGTTCTACAACCACAACCACAACCACAACCACCACAACAAATTGAGGCTATCAATCAAGCCTTGGAACGAGCGGAACAAATTCATTGACATGCTAAAAAGAATGAATGGAGAACGAGAAAGATATTCAATAAACTTTACAAAATCATCAAAGGAAAGAAAGACGAATGAAGATTGTAATTTTTATCTTTTATTGTAATTTCAATTCCAAAAGTCCATGTTGGACATAGTATTGTAGTTTCTTTCAAAAGTCCCTATGTGGACTAGCATTTTAATTCCTTTTAAAAGTCCCTATGAGGACTAGTATTGTAAATTTCTTTATTTTATGTTAATTTTGAATTATCTTATAAATTCATTTCGTCATTTTTTCAAGCGTTCGTCTCGATTTTTATTCGAACTTTATCGATATGAGCGAAAATCAACAAGATCTTCTTAATGGTTTGATTAGCCATATGGCAAAGCCTACATTATTGGCAATGATATCTGGCAGTGTGGTAATAAGGAATCACACTGACCAAAAAGGTGGAGGACATATGTCCAAACCTTATAGTCCTATGGTCGAATGAGACCACGGCGAACAATATATATATATTATTATCAAACCATTAAGATGTAAATTCAATTATTCTTATATCAACATTCAATGTAATGTTGATATTTCTGGTAGTGTGACAATGAGGTAGCACACTGACCAACAAGATGGAGGACATATGTCCAAGCCTTATAGCCTATATGATCGAATGAGATCATGGCTAATAAATATTAAATCATCAAATTCGATGATCATTCAATTTTAACATTCAATGTAATGTTAAAATAATTTGCCTATGAGCAATATTTTATTGTCAAATATGACAAATTTAATGGCAGTTGTGACTATATGGCACACTGGCCAAAAAGGTGGAGGACATATGTCCAAACCTTATAGACATATGATCGAATGAGATCGCGACTAATAATATTGTCAATTCATTGAGACATAACTGTTGGTGCACACATCTGTCGTCTTCGTCTTATATCGAGTCTCTCCACTTGAAGACAAAAGTTTGAAGACAAAAGTTTGAGGAGTGCCATAAAGTTTGAGGAGTGCCATAAAGTTTGAAGAGTGCCAGTTCGTTTGAGGAGTGCCATTCCGTTTGAAGCATGTCATGCCACTTTCAAACGGAAGGGTCCTCCCTATATATACCTCACATGTTCATTTCATTTGTAACTTTCCGGCTTGTGCAACGAAGTGCTGCCGAAGTGTTGTCAGGTTGTAAAACGTTACGAAATCAATCATACAACAGTTTAAAGAGTAAATCTAGCTGAATTGAACTCTACACGTCTTTTTCCGGCTTTCGTGTTGAGATAAACTATTCTGATTGACTCGTTCGGGTCTGAAAATGATCCTACAAGTGGTATCAGAGCTCAGGAGGAAGAGTTCATACCAATTCAGCCACAAATTCTGATTTTCTACACCTTCTTTCAAAATTAAACAATTTTTCACGGTTAAAATCGGCTAAAACTTTCACAATGTGTGCGTAATTGTGTTTTAAAAAACCCTTGAGAATATCAGTTCAAAATTCAAAGTAAAAGTGGTAAAAATGGCCTGATAACATAGTTCTGTTTGAACGAAAGCAGCAACATTCCGTTTGAAATCTGGTATCCCGTTTGAAAATGCATGGTATTACGTATGAAATATGTGATTCGTTTGAACTGACCGTTTGAAACAGGTAGTCCGTTTGAAACATTGGGTCCATTCCGTTTGAGAAATGTATTACGTTTGAAGCTAGCTGTCTCATTTGAAATTGATGTGTCCGTTTGAAATGTGTTCAGTGTTTGTTTTTGGACGGCCCAATCAATATTCAAGATCAATTTCTAGGCCCAATAAGATTACACATTGAAATTCATAAGCTGACAAGTTTTATCAGACCCATGTGCTTTCATTTAAAGCAAAGTTGATTTTGCATGTGAATATTGTCAGGTGTCGGCCATATATGAACATTATTTGATAAAGATATTATTCTCGGTATAATCAATTTGAAAACACATTCAAAGTTTGACTTTGTATGTGATCTGATTCAATCTACTCGGATCAAGAAGTTTAGAAATTGCATGTGATTTGTCAGTAACCATGTGATTTTAAAAGGAAGGTCCAATTAGATTCCACATAGTTGTGGCCCATTGAGTGTTATTTGAGGACAAATCAGTTGAATTGAATACATGTGATATAGTTGAGTCTAAAGTGCTACAGCCCAAGTAATATATTCTCGGCCCAGTTGAATCAATTAGTTTTTCGGCCCACTCAATCAGATCACACGTGTTGATTTCAGTTTGTGAAGTCATTTGAAAGGGTCAAGGTTGTCACACCCCGATCACGTAGGACAACCAAACGTGGCGGAAACGTCGGGGAGTGTTGTAACAGAATTAATTGTTTCAAATCCATGGCAATTGAAGTTTCGTTTTATTAATCAAACATGAGAGTTTACATTGATTTAAACAAGAAACAAAGAGTACATAACATAAATTAACTAGTTCTTGTCTCGTTTTAAGTCACTAAGGCACAGGTCCGCCTAAGTATGTCTTGATAAGTCCTATGCATCATCTCCTGAAAACACATGTGAAAATAGGTACGTCAGCATAAAAATGCCTGTGAGATACATAGGTTTTGTGAAAACAGAATTCATGACTTATGTTTGAGAAAATGTTTAGTCATGAACCTTGTAATTTGCTTTGTCTCGTAAATCATTTGAAAAACGATAAGATCAGATGATATGTATAAATAAGAGAATAATGTATGGTTAAATGAATAACCATGTAAAAATGAGTTTGTATAAGATAAGTTGTTTGTAAATCAATGTCTTGTGAAAAGTATGTTATTTGTATAAAATGTTATATGTCTCAAATTGAAATGGTTCAAATAACGCTACAATATGTGATACCATACAAACACTTATATATAGGAAGTACCAGCGGCGTATCCACCATGCTTGTATCATATTACACACGCCTCGTTACTTAAATCACTTACTCCAACCAAACCACCAGGATGTAATGTTTAACGATTGTAGAAATGTTTATGTATAGTCAAATGTCTATTGTCAAATGTAAATCATGTCAACAGATACAACTGGTTCACACGGTTCAATAGTTACAAACGGTTCATATAATCAAACGGTTACGATGGCTCACATAGTCAAATGGTTACAACGGTTCAAAATGTAATATAATGTGTTCATATGCTGGATGAGTGTATGCAACAGAATTGCAATGTAGAACAATGTACTAAGTATGCACACAATGGACATACATATCATGAAATGTAATGTAAAACGATGTACTAAGTATGCACACAATGGGCATACATAGCATGAAATGTAATGTAAAACGATATACTAAGTACGCACACAATGGGCATACATAGCATGAACACAATGAAATCATGTACTATAAATGTACTAATGAACATAGCAAGTATATGATGTGAAAGCACGAAAGTAACAAGTAGGCACATGTGTCTCACCCCGAAACAGTTTGGAAAACAGTAAAAGAGGGGTCTATATACTCACTTGAGATTGCTCAGAAGTCCTAAGATAACCACCAAGCAATGCTAGAGATCTCGGAAATCAAACGGCACCTAATATAGGTAACTATGTTAATAAACCGGACCTAAAATGGAGGATTTAGATAGTATGAGGGTTCGTAAACCAAACGAGTATGGAGACTCGTGTAATATGGTTTAACAAAGTCTACATACTAAATGAAACCTAACCTAAGCACTTACGACCCATTACGACCCGTTTAGGTAGCTTATGCTACTTTAACGCGCCGTTCGCGCGAAACGCGTTTGGACCGCTTACCTAGTCCTATGACAAGTAATATATGCCTTAACATGTCTAATATTGTCACCAAATCAGGTTAGATGTCAAAAGTTATGTCACATATGTTTATAATGAATTTTGGCATTAAAGGGGTATTTTGGTAATTTACCTAAGGCATATAAACTACCTATCATACAACTACTTAAACGAAGCGACCATAAGGTATAACCTCGGAAGGTTATTCCCTATATACAATGGTCACCTAATGTGTTTGGTCGGATCCTAATGATCGACCAAATGGGTCGGGTTCGAAGGTATAAGCGATTTATTAGATCGCTTACCCTTACGACCCTAGACAACGTGGTAATCAGTAGGCATAGTCCCAAGGGACTATAACCATCGTGATTACAATCACGTTGCGAAGTTCAAACGAACTTCGCATTGACCAAAACTGGTCAACGCAGAAAGTCAAACAAAGTTTGACTTTCGGACTCGAAAAGCAATAAAAGAACGAAGGAATACTTACGAAGGGTCCCCGAATGCTAATCTAGATCAAAATAGCTCAGGTATGAAACAAAGGTTTCAACTTAGATCACATTAGATCAGATTCTAGTGGGTTTTGAAGTTAAGTGGGTTGGGTATTTATAGTATTTCCCGAACCGTTAAGATCATTTGTTGGAAAACGTGATCGAATCTCGTGCGTACACTTGTTGGAAAGTTGTGGTAACTAAAAATGGCCCCTAATGAGCTGAAAGGTCAAGTGTGAGTTTGTGGTTGTGAGTTAAACAGCTGTAATCTGCTGAAAAATCGATCTTATCTGATCTGAGACCCTGACGCGGGCCGCGTAAAGATGCACACAAACCTTACGCGGGCCGCATGGCCATGTCTGATCAGAACCAAGTTTGTTAAATGACAGTTTCAGTCCCTGTTAGTGTTTAAGGCCATTTCCGACACTTCTAAGGCCCGTAAAGCCAACTTTAAGGGCCTAAAATGATGCCTAAACATTGTGGACATGAAACATGCTCAAAAATATCTCGGATGTCGGTTCGTTTGGTCGTACGATCACGATGTTCGCTTAATTACGACGGAATGCGCATAAGCGCGAAAAACGATCCAAATGACGCGACGAATGGATTTTTCTCATGCCAAACACTAAAATAAAATATTTTAGTGCTTACATAAATTTTTGGATGTCCGGATGTATTCAGAACGTAAGTTATGCGCGAAAGTGCAAACTTGTGCACTTTTTTACGCTTTTAGTCCCTGAAAGACCCAAAAGTTTATTTTAGCATACCGAACCCCTCAAAGCCTATTTCTAAGCTATGTGAAGGATATTTAGGGTATGTTTAACTTATGGTCATGTTCCGGAATGTCTGTTACAGTTCAGAGTGGCATACTTTCGCAGCTTGTCAACTTTAGTCCCTGTAAGCGATTTAACTTGATTTTGCCATACCAAAGCCTTCAAAACTTATTTCTAAGTTATGTAAAGGTTATTTAAGGTATGTTAAGCCTATTTCACTATTCCAGAGTGTTCATTGCATTAAACTGGTTATATTTATGCATCAGTGCGCGTATAACCTTCCAGAAAGTGATTTAGAGCTTGAAATCGAACAAGAATTGATATGTGCAAAAGATACACATATTTATACAAGTCCAAAGTATGAAATACAATATTTTATTGGTTTGGTATTTGTTTGATGGTCGCAGTGACACAGGTGTCACAGTCTCCCCTACTTAAGGAAATTTCGTCCCGAAATTTATTCGTAGAAGTCTGTCCGTGACTTTGTGTTAAATAGCCATCAAAGATATGTAAAGCATAATTTTGTTATTTTCCTCAACGGATATTTTTCTGAAGCGAAAATGAACGAACGGGTCATTTTCTTTAACGGGTTCTTCGGAAATGGAAAATAAAGGATTTTTTTAATTAAACGGATATACATTTCCCTCAACGGGTATTCTTCAGAAGTAAAAACGAATGGATGATTCATCCTTCCTCAACGGGTCCTTCATCAGAAACGGGAATGAAGGAAAAATCCACGGATATTCATTTCTCTTGATGGATATTCTTCAGAACGAAAATGAACAAACGGGGTCATTTTCCTCAACGGATATTCTTCAGAATTTGAAATGAAGGAATAATCAACGGATATTCATTTCCTCAACGGATAATCTTCAGAAACGAAAATGAACTAACGGAGTCATTTTCAACGGTTGCTTCCTCAGGTACGGAAATGAAAGATTTAACAACGGATATTCATTTCCTCAACGGATAATCTTTAGACACGAAAATGAACTAACAGAGTCATTTTCAACGGTTGCTTCCTCAGAGTTGGAAATGAAGGATAAACGGATATTCATTTCCTCAACGGATATTCCTCAGAAGTGAAAAATGAATAGCTAGTTCATTTTTTCCTCAACGGATACTTCATCAGAATTGGAAATGAATTGGGTTAACTTAGATACATGATAGAACTTGCTGTGATTTCTGTGCACTAAATTCCATAATTATGTATGCATCCATAATTACGTAATTCTTTGCACAGTCCGCACAGTTCGTTTTGTAATGTTGTGGGGAAGGATATCAAACTTGTGATGAGGGTGACTAGACTACCATAGGGTCCTTTTAATTAGATCGATAGAGAATCTTCTTAATTAGGCCACCAAGGAGTCCTCTCATCTATATCATCACATAATATTCCTAACCAGATTTTTGGATCGATCAGTTTAACTAGACCACTAAAGGGGTCTACTTATGAAGTAGTACTTCATAATCCAAGGGACTTAACTACAGCGTAGAAGTCCATTAAGGATTTTTAAGTAGTACCTTTGGGTATCCTACTATGAATCTCTTGTACAAGGATATGTAAGATTCTACAAGGATTTGGATAACATAGTTTGGATCACACAACACATAAAAGGGAACACATAAGCACATAACCACATAATTGTTTAATTGTTATTATCTTGTTATTGATTGCTATCGACTTGGCGCCTCGTACCTCGTTTCTTTTGGAAGAAACGGGTACTTAGGATTTTCGTGGAAAACGCAAGAGATCATATAATGGAAGAAATTTGGGGGTAGTCTGTTCTTCAAGGAATATGGTTCCTTGATTGTTGGTATTGTAGAGGATATGTTTATACATGCAACCACATAAACATATAAAAATGTAAATGAAAGATTTATTTATAACAACGATAACAACAACTGTTTCATAGATCGTGATAACAAAAGAAAATAATACACAAGGCTTGATTATTTTCTAAACAACGTTGTCTCCTGTCGGTCAGATACTCATCTCTGCGCTGGATTTGCATTAACAAGCTTTGGGCAATTCCTACGAAAATGGCCCATCTCACCACAGTTGTAACAAGACCCCGGTGGAAAACGAGCTTGAGCAGGATTGTTGCCAGCTTGATCTGGTGCAGCTGCGGTTGGGCAAACCCTCGCTGTATGACCTATAAGTCCGCAAACTTGGCATGTGCGGCACTTCACACCAACATGATGATGTAGGCCACATTGGTTGCACAAGGGTGCAGTTCCATTGTATGGCTTCCTAGCAGGGGGTTGAGCTGGTTGGTTGGGGACGGCTTGATCATTGTGAGTAACCATGGCGAAGTTTTGAGAAGCCTTTCGCTTCTTTGACCTCTTAGGGGATCCAGTCTGTTCATCCATGGTCTTTGATTCCTCGATTGGGTTCGATTCCTCGACCGGTTTCTTGTCACCTTTTCGGAAAAGCTTACGTTTCCTGATCTGAGATTCAGTCAAGGTTGCAGCTAGCTCAATGGTCTGCCTAACTGTAGTAGGGTTGCTACCAGTCACAATGTCTTGTATTGAGTCAGGGAGGCCATCAATGTACTTTTTGATTGCCTTATCCAATGGCGTGACCATGTTTGGGCATAACAGACTTAACTGCTCATAACGGTCCGTGTAGGCTCGATGCTCACCGCTATCTTGCTTCAAACCATCAAACTCTCTTTCCAATGCTCGCAGTTCATAACAAGGACAAAACTCCCTCATCATAAGAGCTCTAAGTTCAGCCCATGTCTGTGCTAGAGCAACTTCTGCACCACGGTCTCTCATAACCCCATTCCACCATGTAAGAGCCCTCTTCTGAAACACACTCGAAGAAAACTAGACCTTGCGATTGTCAGGACACTGCACATGGCGGAAAGTATTCTCAATGCTCTCGAACCATTGAAGAAGCCCAGTCGCTCCCTCAGAACCACTAAACTTGAGTGGTTTAGCCGAGTTGAAACTCTTGAAATTGCATGGACCATTGTTGTTGTTGTTGGCTTGGTTCCATTGAGCAAAGAGGTTTGGGAATTGAGCAGCCATTTGCTGCGCAATAATTTCTGCCAGTTCGGCAGTTGCTATCTGGTTTTCGCGTCGAGGAGGCATTCTAAAAGAGGAAACATGAAAGGAAACGAGTGAGAGAATTAGACGAAAAGAATGAGATGAAACAAATCTGATGAAAGCAAGGCTAGTGGTCATTTGTTCGCATTACAAAGCAACAAACTACACACAGTGACTAATCAAAGTAAATGGGTCAAAAATAATGTATCGTGAAGACATGCTCGCCTATAAGTGAACACTCATCCCAAGAATTCCCAGGTAAGCACAACTGGTCTCGCGTCTGATGAGATATATACGAAGTGCTTGCCTAGACAGAAAACCCAAAATACAGGCATTCACCCTTCCAGTTTGCACGTGTTCACATTATTTAAAACCCAAAACCTTGACGAGATTTTGAAAACTTAAAGGGGTTCAAAACCATATAACAGAGGGTTCAAAACCTTACAATAGAGGGTTCAAAACCTAGTAATCAATCATCCTAGAACAGATGATTAGTTTTCAAAGCGGTTTTGAGATTTATGTTCTTGTTGTGGTCGTCGCCTAAGGATAGGTGACGGTATTGTTTTATGACTAAACGCAAGTAAACTCGCGTTAGGGTCCTAGAAAGGTTATTGTATAGTCAAATATCTATTGTAGAAATGTTTATGTATAGTCAAATGTCTATTGTCAAATGTAAATCATGTCAACAGATACAACTGGTTCATACGGTTCAATAGTTACAAACGGTTCATATAATCAAACGGTTACGACGGCTCACATAGTCAAATGGTTACAACGGTTCAAAATGTAATATAATGTGTTCATATGCTGGATGAGCGTATGCAACAGAATTGCAATGTAGAACAATGTACTAAGTATGCACACAATGGACATACATAGCATGAAATGTAATGTAAAACGATGTACTAAGTATGCACACAATGGGCATACATAGCATGAAATGTAGTGTAAAACGATGTACTAAGTACGCACACAATGGGCATACATAGCATGAACACAATGAAATCATGTACTATAAATGTACTAATGCACATAGCAAGTATATGATGTGAAAGCAGGAAAGCACGAAAGTAACAAGTAGGCACATGTGTTTCACCCCAAAACAGTTTGGAAAACAGTAAAAGAGGGGTCTATGTACTCACTTGAGATTGCTCAGAAGTCCTAAGATAACCACCAAGCAATGCTAGAGATCTCGGAAATCAAACGGCACCTAATATAGGTAACTATGTTAATAAACCGGACCTAAATCGGAGGATTTAGATAGTATGAGGGTCCGTAAACCAAACGAGTATGGAGACTCGTGTAATATGGTTTAACAAAGTCTACATACTAAATGAAACCTAACCTAAGCACTTACGACCCATTACGACCCGTTTAGGTAGCTTATGCTACTTTAACGCGTCGTTCGCGCGAAACGCGTTCGGACCGCTTACCTAGTCCTATGACAAGTAATATATGCCTTAACATGTCTAATATTGTCTCCAAATCAGTTTAGATGTCAAAAGTTATGTCACATATGTTTATAATGAATTTTGGCATCAAAGGGGTATTTTGGTAATTTACCTAAGGCATATAAACTACCTATCATACAACTACTTAAACGAAGCGACCATAAGGTATAACATTGGAAGGTTATTCCCTATATACAATGGTCACCTAATGTGTTTGGTCGGATCCTAATGATCAACCAAATGGGTCGGGTTCGAAGGTATAAGCTATTTATTAGATCGCTTACCCTTACGACCCTAGACAACGTGGTAATCAGTAGGCATAGTCCCAAGGGACTATAACCATCGTGATTACAATCACGTTGCGAAGTTCAAACGAACTTCGCATTGACCAAAACTGGTCAACGCAGAAAGTCAAACAAAGTTTGACTTTCGGACTCGAAAAGCAATAAAAGAACGAAGGAATACTTACGAAGGGTCCCCGAATGCTAATCTAGATCAAAATAGCTCAGGTATGAAACAAAGGTTTCAACTTAGAGCACATTAGATCAGATTCTAGTGGGTTTTGAAGTTAAGTGGGTTGGCTATTTATAGTATTTCCCGAACCGTTAAGATCGTTTCTTGGAAAACGTGATCGAATCTCGTGCGTACACTTGTTGGAAAGTTGTGGTAACTAAAAATGGCCCCTAATGAGCTGAAAGGTCAAGTGTGAGTTTGTGGTTGTGAGTTAAACAGCTGTAATCTGCTGACAAATTGATCTTATCTGATCTGAGACCCTGACGCGGGCCGCGTAAAGATGCACACAAACCTTACGCGGGCCGCATGGCCATGTCTGATCAGAACCAAGTTTGTTAAATGACAGTTTCAGTCCCTGTTAGTGTTTAAGGCCATTTCCGACACTTCTAAGGCCCGTAAAGCCAACTTTAAGGCCCTAAAATGATGCCTAAACATTCTGGACATGAAACATGCTCAAAAATATCTCGAATGTCGGTTCGTTTGGTCGTACGATCGCGATGTTCGCTTAATTACGACGGAATGCGCATAAGCGCGAAAAACGATCCAAATGACGCGACGAAAGGATTTTTCTCATGCCAAACACTAAAATAAAATATTTTAGTGCTTACATAAATTTTTGGATGTCCGGATGTATTCAGAACGTAAGTTATGCGCGAAAGTGCAAACTTGTGCACTTTTTGACGCTTTTAGTCCCTGAAAGACCCAAAAGTTTATTTTAGCATACCGAACCCCTCAAAGCCTATTTCTAAGCTATGTGAAGGATATTTAGGGTATGTTTAACTTATGGTCATGTTCCGGAATGTCTGTTACAGTTCAGATTGGCATACTTTCGCAGCTTGTCAACTTTAGTCCCTGTAAGCGATTTAACTTGATTTTGCCATACCAAAGCCTTCAAAACTTATTTCTAAGTTACGTAAAGGTTATTTAAGGTATGTTAAGCCTATTTCACTATTCCAGAGTGTTCGTTGCATTAAACTGGTTATATTTACGCATCAGTGCGCGTATAACCTTCCAGAAAGTGATTTAGAGCTTGAAATCGAACAAGAATTGATATGTGCAAAAGATACACATATTTATACAAGTCCAAAGTATGAAATACAATATTTTATTGGTTTGGTATTTGTTTGATGGTCGCAGTGACACAGGTGTCACAAAGGTCGTGTGGTTTAGCCAGGTCATTGGAAAAGGTCGATTGATTTTGGTCCGGGTCATAGCAGTCTGCACAGTTTGTCAACTCTCAGTTCACAAAGAATAGTCACCAGTTCAAGTACCATTTTGTTTCAGTTAATTGATAAGTGGTTAAACTGATTGTGTTTTTTGTCTGTTTGTTGTCAGGTGATACAGGTGTTTTACGAGGTGAACCAGCTTTGTTTGAAAGCGTGTTTGAGAAATTCTTCGATATCGAATCATGAGTGAAGAGTTCTACAACGCATTCGCAACATCCCCAAATACTCTGGCTTCCATTGCTCAAAACATGAATCTGGAAAATGAAACCGGAACGACTCAAAAACCCCCAAAGCTAATGAGCATTGAGGAGTATTACGGATGGAAAGATAGATTTGAAAACTGGGTTCAAGCTAACCATCTAAGATCTTGGGAGTGTATTTTGAAGAAATATGTGTTACCACGTACTGAACTACAAGTTGAAAAAGAAATATCTGAATTCAATGACAAAGAACGAGAAATGTATAGAGCTGGAAAAATGATGATCAGTCTGCTTCAGCAAGCAATCAAAGAAGACATCTTTATCTTGCTTCAACATGATAAGACCTCAAAGTCAATCTGGGATGCTCTTAAAGTCAAGTTTGAGGGTAGTGAGAATATGATAAAGAACAAGAAGGCGTTGCTCAAGAAAGAGTTTGATTTATTCAGCAGTCTACCGGGTGAAGATACAAAGAAGCTAATTGAACGTTATTGTCACTTAGTGCGATCAATGTCGATGTTGAGCATTACCAAAGATCGTGAAGAATGGGTAGACAAATTAGCTGACGCTTTACCGAAAAAAGAGTGGGGAACATATTTGATGATTCTGAAGAATACTGGGGTTTATGACGGGTTGACGATTTCTCAGTTTATTGAGAAGATAGAAAGTCAAGATCTGGAACAACAAAAGATCGCGAGGATGAATAGTCCAAGTGGTCAACAGGATGTAAAGATGTATTACAAAGGGAGTGTTCCAGAAGTTGAAATAAGCCCGAAAATACAAACTGCATTTAGTGCTGGAGATTCTACAGAAAATGTTGATCAAAGTCCTAAAAGCAGCAGTGGTTTCTCTTCATATCCGAGTGTTAATCCAAAAAGCCCAACTTCAAGTTTTAGTTCTCAAAGTACGAAAAGTGGAAGTGGTTATGTGATACAATGCAATATTGCCTTGAATCTTCCAGATGGTCAAAGTTTTTCTGAAGAGATTGCGAAAGATCACATGGCTTTACTTGGTTCTGTACTACTCTCTTATGAAGGTTTGGTCGCAGGACGGATCGGGATTCCTATGCTCACAAAGGAGGATTACGATCAGATAGACGCTGAAGTAATGGAACTTAGGGATATCAAATGGTGTCTAGCTAGTGTCCTTAGACGAGCTGAAAAGTTCAAGCTGATTACTGGAAGAAATGACTTTCTTGATGCACACGTTTCTACTTTGGGTTTTGATAAATCTAAAGTTAGTTGTTTTCGATGCAGGGAGAAAGGTTATTTCAAGAGAGAATGCAAGAACCGAGAAGCAAGTGACGTGAAGAATCCATTCGGAAAAGATGACTACTACCGGAAAGCCATATATCAACAGGTTGGTCAACAACAACTACAAGAACCACAAGTGGCTCATGGTAGAAAGGTGATAGAGGATTCAAAAAGAGCATGTTTGGGAAATCAAGAAAGTTTTAACTGGAACAAATACATTCCATCTGACAGCAAGGCATGCCTAATTAATCAAGAAGATGAAAGGTTACCTGAAGGTTTTAGCTGGGATATGTTTGCAGATGAGAATGGAAATTTCAAAGCTTTCATTGCTAAGATTGTAAAAGAACCAGATATGTTTACCACATGGATGAAATCTATCGGTGTTAGTGTGAAGAATGAAGATGAAAAATCTGTTTCATCAGAAGAAAGTTCACAGAGTTCAGATGAAAGTTTACAAAGTGATGAAAGTTCAGAAAAAGAAATTGTTTTTGATCAAACACCATCTGATTCTGGTTCTTCGGATGAAAATTCTGACAAATCAGTAGAGTTCGATCAATCACAAACTGATAATAGCAGTGACGATGAAGAAGAAAGACATATTAATGTTGCAAAATCTCATCTCTCTCCTGAAAGTTTTCATTTTTATTTTGCAGATCGTCTGGAAAAGCTGAAGGAGAAACGAGCTGCAAAAGTACAACAAGAAATGAAGTCTGAAAGTGTTGTTCAGAATGTTGAAGTTAATAGTGTTGATGAAAAGATTGTTGAGATTGAGCAGGTTGATGAAGCAGAAAAAGTGACTGAAGATGAGAAATTGGTTGAAGTTGAGAAAATTATTGAAGTTGAGAAAATTATTGAAGTTGAAAAGATTGTTGAAGTCATAAAGCCTTGCTTGAAGTGTTTGGAGACATGCAAAGAATATGCAGCAAAAGATGAAAAGATGGCAGAGTTTGAGAAGATGAAGGAACAGTTATTGTTCAATCTCAACTATGTGAAAGAATCTTATGATGTCTTGAACAAAACATTAACTGGTCTTCAAAAGACAAATTCTGAAAGAGAACAAGCACTAACGATGATGAATGCTGTGATGATGACAAAACAGAAAGCTATAAACTTCTACATCGAAGAGAGTGCTAAGTGGAAGCAAGAGTTGGAAACTGAAAAGATTGAAAATGAGAGAATCAGACGATTATTGCAGAGTTATTCTAGTTCTGATTATCTTATTGATAGTATTTATCCGACTGTTGCAGGTATGGAAGCATTCAAGGATGAAAAGACAAAGAAGAAGGATACTGGTAAGAAACCGACTGTTAGCTATAACAAGTGTCCGCCTCCGATCTGGGAAGGTTATTCTCCCAGAAAACCAAATGAGGAGCAAGTCGAAAAAGCAGTCAATATAAAGCTAAAAACCGATACAACTGATGATTTACCAGAAAATATTGACGTTACTTTCACATCGTCTGACACTAATCATGAGTCTGAGTTAATCAAAAAGGTGGTTGATCAGGTGTTGGATATTGATGAGGAGTCTGAGTCAAAGTCTGAGTCTGGAGGTTCAAGTTCGTCAGTCAACAGTCCAAAGTCGTCGGTTAAAAGGGCATACAGTAAAGAGTTTTTGTTATCAAAATCAAATTTGGATGATGAAACATTTGAAGTAGCATATACTTTAAACGATTCTGACAAATTATATTCTGACAAAGAGTTTCCAATAAGAAGTGTTAGATTTGAAATGATCAAAAAGGTTTTCAAAATGACAGAAATTATTTTTTCTGAAATAAAAGATTTAAATCTTATTGGAAAACCTAAAAAATACACTTCAAGAGTACAACAACGATTAAACAAGAAAAAGGGTTACAATTCTGGTTCTGGTTTTCAAAAGAAACCAAACCATAATGGTAGCTACAAAAAGAAAGGATTAGGTTTTATTCCACCAAAAAATTATAAAAATGAGAAAAATTCTAAAACAAAAACAGAATTTGTTTCAGGAGGAAGTGCAGAAGAAGAACAGAAGAAACCTTTCTGGAGACAATCAAACCAGGAGTTTCTTGCTGAGAAGAAAAGGAATGGAACTGGAGTGTTTCATCCAAAAGAGACTCGAACCTGTTTCGAATGCAATGAAGTTGGTCACATTGCATGGAACTGTCTGAATAATGCTAAGACTAAACAGGGAGTTTCTGAAAAACTGAAAGAAATAGTCGTTGATGTTGAATCACCAACCGAAAAATTCAAAATGTTTGAAAATTCAACTTATGAGGTTGGTGAATGTTCTAAAAAGAATTTTTACAAAAAGAAAGCAAAAGATAACCAAATGTGGGTTGTCAAGAAGGGTGATGTAAAAGTCGGCGATGAATCTGGTTCCACAAAGCCAGAAGAGCCACAAGATGAGGTAAAAGAGGTAAATTATGTATCTTCAGTGAATGATGATGAATTTTCATCACTGACGTTTGAAAAGATTAAGCAAAAGGTTGGTAAGGTTGAGATTTCAAATCAATTATTTTCTGATAAAAAGGAATTTGATGTTGAAAAGGTTTTCAATGGAAATGTTAAGAAATTTTTTGGGAAAATGCTTGATGGGAAAGTAAAAGGGGTTAAAGATTTTTACGCAACAAAGAAAGCAACTTTTAACCCAACTGAACAAGAGCTAAAGGAGCTAAAAACACCCAAGGTTGGTCAGACTTGGGTGGAAATTCTTTTCCCTTGAACATCTGACTTTGCCGGAGATCCCAAGTTTGTAATCGTGGATCAAGAATCGGCATCTTTCTTGATAATTGATGATTGTAAATGAATCTTATAAAGGTTAAATTTTTACAGGATAAGTGTGAATTGCCGGAGCTTCCAGGTTGGTAAGTGCGAAGCAGGAATCGGCATTTTTATTGGTAAAATGATTTTGTGTAGATGTGGTATTCCTACAAGTTGGTTGATGAAGGTTTACACCTACAAGTGGTAAATCAAGGACATTAAGTTGTACTTGTTTTTCCTACAAATGGTTAATCAAGGTCATTAGGTTGAACTTGATTGGACCAAACTTACAAGTGGTATTTTGAAAGACAATGTGATGAACCAAACCCCTAACCTACAAGTGGTAAAATTAACAAAACTTATTTTCCGGAAAAATCATTTTGGTTAAAACAAACTTAAATGTTTTGAAATCATAATGAGAAAATAGTTTTGTGAAAGGGGGAGTTCTGATTGTTTATGCCTAGTGGATGGCGATTTGAAGCGATTTGATATCGGTTGTCAATTTTATTGTATAGTTTGTTTTCAAATTTCCTTAAATGTGTTTGCATTTTAGGGGGAGTAGAAATTTCTGAAAATCCAAAAACATTAGAAAATTTGAAAAAGTCAAAAATATGATAAAATTCTAAAATGAGTTTTTGTGTCTAAAAGAAGAGGAAATGATAGTACATCAGTAGACAGTTACAGTATGCTAAAGAAATGTAATGTTTAAATAGCGTTAAACAGTCTCACTGATGATATGCCGATAGGTTTTTACACATTTAGTAAGCTTTTTCGGGATATAAACTTAAATTCAAACTTGCTTATTTCATGGGGAACACTACTTGGATATATAGGTAACCCCCGAAATCTTGTTTGAAAGGTCCCTCTTTCTGAGATACTAGGTCTTTATGCTCAGTGATATCTGGGGTATTATCCCGAGACTTCTGATTTTGCGGAAGCAATGGCCTAGTCCCCGGAGAATACTTTCTGCTTGCTTGAAAAATAGCGCTGCCCTCAGCAAATTGATGAAACAATAAAATTGATAGTCATTGTTGTTGTAATACAAAAGATCCTCTAAAGGGGACACACCAAAAGTCGAGCCGTCATCTCTCTGCTGAACGGAAGTTCTGACCTGAGCTCTCACGGTTTCGTACTATAATTTATTCCCTTACAGATATCATCTGTGGTATACTCACCTGTAAGACTGAATATTGGGATCTGGATACGGGAGTATATTCAAGAGGTGGGACACATGAATGAGTTTAAGTCTTTAATACACCTAATTCATATCCTGAATAAGTTGAAATTTGTGTGAAAATTTAAGTGGATCACTATATCGGCAATCTAAGTGAATTGTTTAATTCTTAATGTGTAACTAAGCTCAACGGTACTTGTGATTTGTCAAAAACTGATATGATCCTCTTACACAAACTCGCAAAAATATTGTCTGTATATATTTCTTTACTGCATTTCATTTCATTAAAAAAATCCAAAAAGATTTTTAGTGTGTTTTAGCATAAATTTTGAAAAATTCAAAAAGATTTTCGACGACTGATGTTGGAGAGCTGATTTTCAAAATTCCAAGTGCTAAACATGATGAGCATGTGGTGAGGGGGAGCTTGTGTTTAATTGAAAAAAGTATTTTTCGGTACAAGTGGTTCATCAGATATTATCATTGATAAATCATTATGGTTTATATTGAGAGGGAGTTTGTACATATAAATTTTGTCAAAATATTAAATTTTGTGAAATTTATTTCTGGGTTAAGAATGTGCAGGTATAGCCAGGTTTCGATCTTGAACCTGAAGATAGAGTGCCAGGTTCCGATACCTGAGGACTTTGTGATTTCAACATGCCAGACTGCGATCCCAGCATATCGAAAGGGGAAGTCTGAAGACATCCGAGTAGAGATTGTTCGTGGGAAGTCTGTTGATGATAAAAAGAGAAGAAAGAAGATTTGAGGATTCTTACAGCGTCAGACACTTCAAAGAGTTCGAGAGGACTGATAAATACTGAAGATGCAAAGACTCGACACTTAAGACTCGTCAACATCTGAGGGGGAGTCTGTTGGTGCATGTAGCAACTCTCACTAAAAAGTCCTATTTGGTATTATAATTAGTCCAATAGGAAACCCAAATTGAGAAACCCAAGTAATTCTGCAGAAACCCTAAGATTTCCATAACAATCAGAATCAGGATTAGGGCCCCTAAAACTCAGGGGGGGTATTTTCTATTGATGATTATCCACTTATCTCGTTGTCAGAATAGAATTTTAAGAATTTGTTGACTCAGCAGGCCTAGTCCCAAACGTGGCAAACCTATAGTGCTTAGGTGTTCCTTACGCACCGTAAGGAAATTAGTGTTACGGTGCGCAAGGGTGGTTACGGACCGTAAGAGATTTGGTGTTACGGTGCGCAAGGGATGTCAATTTCTGGCTATAAATAAAAGGCTTCGGGACTTGATTTCTGGTGTTGATACGACGGAGAAATTCAACTTGTACGTTGAGTTATCTTCTGATTACTACAATTAACACACACGATCACTAATTGATGCTACGATACAGGGTATTAATTCGATCGCTATTACGATTCAATGTCCGATCGATTGAAACTATCTGATAGATGTTTAAGTGCTACTCAAATTGGGTTTATACTTTGTCATTCGTCGTGATTTCGACTTGAATGTTTGAGTGCTGTTCGAAATCGGACTATACTCTGTCATTCGTTGTGAATCCGCTGGATGTTTAAGTATCGCACTTTGTCATTTGTTGTGAGGGTTTGATCTCGTGAGTTATCGTAAAAGCTGTATTAAGTTACTTACCTAGTTTCGTGTGCATTAGGTTATTAAGCTTATCAGTAGGCTAAACTCTACCTCATACCAAAATAGATGTTAATTCTCAGAAGAGTTAGAATCAGGAAGCTTGTTAAATCAAGGTGAGTTCACATTCTCTACAAGGCTCGGCCATCCTCCGTGGGTAGGATGCCAGTATTAAAATCATACGAATTCTCCAGAGTGCAGAATACGTACGTTCTCAGTGTGTAGAACGAACAAAACAAAACTTTGGGATGGATAATCCTACGGGCTAGTAAGCCAGTGAACAGAGCCGTGAATTCACTCAACTTTGTTGTTGACTAGTTGTTACATGCCTTGCAGGTCGTTAGATCCCTAGCTTAAGGAGCTTGCACGAGGAGACATGGTCGTTGTGGGAAAACATTTCAATTAATATTAAACTTATGTTTTGTGCTTCCGCTGTAAACTCAAACTATGTTTTGACACCAATTGTATTGTGTTGGATTTTATAAAAATTACTTACATGCTTTGTTCAATATGATTGGTGGCTATGATCCTGGGTATGTCACGCCTCCAAGGCGGGGTGGGGTTTTTGGAGGGTGTGACAGTGCACACATCTGTCGTCTTCGTCGTATATCGAGTCTCTCCACTTGAAGACAAAAGTTTGAAGACAAAAGTTTGAGGAGTGCCATAAAGTTTGAGGAGTGCCATAAAGTTTGAAGAGTGCCAGTCCGTTTGAGGAGTGCCATTCCGTTTGAAGCATGTTATGCCATTTTCAAACGGAAGGGTCCTCCCTATATATACCTCACATGTTCATTTCATTTGTAACTTTCCGGCTTGTGCAACGAAGTGCTGCCGAAGTGTTGTCAGGTTGTAAAACGTTACGAAATCAATCATACAACAGTTTAAAGAGTAAATCTAGCTGAATTGAACTCTACACGTCTGTTTCCGCCTTTCGTGTTGAGATAACTCTTTTGATCGACTCGTTCGGGTCTGAAAACGATCCTACAATAACTTCAACGATTATTTTCATTTAACATTCAATGTAATGTTAAATTACATTTAGGCAGTTGTGACAATGTGCACATTGGCTGAAAAGGTGGAGGATATATATCCAAACCTTACAGCCCTTATAGTCCAATGAGACTGCAAGCTAATATTTAATGAAAAATCTCACGTAACATTCAATGTAATGTTAATACCACTGGCAGTTGTGACAATGTGCACACTGACCGAAAAAAGTGGAGGACATATGAGACCACGGCTAAATTATATTATCAAATCGTCAAATTCGATGATCATTTCTATTTTTTAACATTCAATGTAATGTTTAAATATATTGCACTGAGCAATAATCTATTGTTGGCCTGTAGTCCAAACTTTTAAATATTATGGCAAACCAAAATTCTGGTGGTGCCGATGGCGGGCGTGATAACATTGAGTACGGTACTCGTGAGGGTGAAGGAAATAACCTTCAGACCCTGATTGCAACGGAGGTCAGCAAGGCTCTGGTCAATTTTATGGAAAATTTTAAAGAATCAGGTTCAACCCATTCAAAATCCCAATCAATCCCACCATCTTCCACTCAAAAATCTGAAGGTTCACACTATTCCTCGAATGAGAGGAGTGAACCTAAGCGTGTTGCCAAAAAGGAGACTCGGACTGTTAAGGAAGAGTGTACCTATAAATATTTTGTATCTTGCAAACTTCAAGACTTCACGGGGGGGGGGGGGGGGAGCTATCGATGCCATGAAGTGGCTCAATGAAATGGAGACAGTTGTTGATATCAGCGGATGTGTTGATAAAGATGTTATCAAATTTGTAACTAAATTATTTAAGGGTAATGCCCTAACATGGTAGAAAGCCATGATTCAATCGACAGGGAAAGTGTCCCTGTACAACATGAAATGGTCCAAGTTTGTGGACCTGATTAAAGAGACTTATTGCCCTCCTCATGAGGTTGAGAAGGTGGAGTCTGATTTTCTGACTCTCACCATGAAGAACATGGATTGTCGAAAGTATGTGTCCGACTACAATTCTTTATCAAGATTGGTTATGTATCTGATTACTCTGAAATCCAAGCGCATTTCACGTTTTATTGGTGATTTAGTACCAGAGATTAAAGGCATGGTTAAAGCCTCCAAACCCACAACTTTCAGATCCGTTGTGGATCTATCTCTCTCCCTGACACAAGATGAGGTGAGATTGAGATCAGTCAAGACTGAGACTGATAGAAAGAGGAAACGTGAAGATAACTGTTTCCAAGATTCGAAGAAAGGCAAATTTGGGTTCAATAAGAACCAACAAAGGTCTGGTGATGGTAGACCTGTATTCAAGACTTGTGGAAGATGACACTAGGGACAGTTTCGAACAGACTAGCAGCCAAAGCAATGTGGTATCTACAAAAGGACTGGTTACAAGTCTTATGAATGTAGGGACTTAAAGAAACCTATTTGTTATGGATGTGGAAGGCAACATAAAGACTAACTGCCCTAAGCGTGCTGCTGAGGGCAATCCTAATCCTGGGGACGTAAAGAAGTCGAATGCAAGAGCTTTTCAATTAACTGCAAGAGAAGCAGTTAAAGACGCTAATGTCATTACGGGTACGTTTCTCATAAATGATATATTTTCTAGAGTCTTGTTTGATTCTGGAGCTGATAAGAGCTTCGTTCACCATAAATTTAGTAAGCTTTTAAACCTACCCTTAAGAGCCTTAGATATTACTTATGAGGTCAAAATGGCAGATGGTAGCATAGAAATAGCTTCCACAATTCTTGATGGATGCGTTATATCCATTAAGAACCATTCTATCCCTGTTAATATTTTGCCAATGAACCTTCCGGGATTCGATATAGTTTTAGGCGTGGATTGGTTAGCTCATAACCAAGCCCGCATTGCTTGCGATAAGAAAATTATTGAAATTAAAACCCTATCCGGTGATATACTCACTATTCGTGGAGATCAACATTATGGATTGCCCGAGAAAGCATCTTTGCTTAAGGCATCCAAGTGCTTGAAAAGAGGATGTGTCATTAACATGGCACAGGTGACTATTGATGCACCAAAGCCAAAGATCGTTGACATACCAGTCATTTCAGAATATCCTGACGTCTTCCCTGAAGATTTACCTGTTCTGCCTCCGGAGAGGCAAGTCGAGTTTAGAATCGACATCTTGCCTGGATCGGCTCCTGTAGCTAGAGATCCATACCGCTTAGCACCCACTGAGATGAAGGAACTGAAGGCACAACTCGATGATCTTTTGGAGAAAGGCTTTATTCAGCCAAGTTCCTCACCCTGGGGAGCTCCAGTTCTATTCGTTAAAAAGAAAGACGGTTCAATGCGAATGTGCATTGATTACCGTGAGCTGAATAAGATAACAATCAAGAATCGTTACCCTTTGCCTAGGATTGATGATTTGTTCAGTCAAGTGCAAGGAGCAAGTTTCTTTTCAAAGATAGATCTTCGATCTGGTTATCATCAACTGAAAGTAAGGAGTGAAGATGTTCCAAAGACTGCTTTCCGAACCAGATACGACCACTATGAGTTTCTTGTGATGCCTTTTGGACTCACCAATGCTCCTGTAGCATTCATGGATCTCATGAATAGAGTCTGCAAACCTTATCTGGATACGTTTGTCATTGTCTTTATAGACGATATACTTATCTATTCTCGTAATAAGAATGATCACGAGAAACATCTTAGATGTATTCTTGATTTGTTAAAGCAAGAGAAGCTTTATGCAAAATTCTCTAAGTATGAGTTTTCGCTTAGAGAGGTCCAATTTTTAGGACATGTCCTTAGCATGCAAGGTATCCAAGTGGATCCTGCTAAAATTGAAGCTATTATGAGTTGGGAAACACCTAAAACCCCTTCAGAAATCCGTAGTTTCTTAGGATTGGCTGGCTATTATAGAAGGTTCATTGAGAACTTCTCTCGAATTGCCACTCCTTGACTACGTTGACCCGGAAGAATGTAAAATTTGATTAGGGTCCTAAACAGAAAGAATCCTTGCCGCAGCCCCCGACCTTTGCCCGAAAGCGGGTGCCGCGAGATCAGATTTGGTGCTATCGGTGTTTATTAATTTGGCAGCGGAAATGAGACATCAGAACCGTAGTTAGGAAATGTTATCAGAGTTTCAAAACACCAAACTTTTATAATAAACAAATGGGATAAAACCCAAGTTTTACTGATAATCTATATATATATAATTATATAAAGCAAATGTGACGTACTAAAATGTAATTTTACATCATGTCCAACTCCTAAAACAATATGTACAACTAATGGAAGCTTGTTTTGTGAGGGTAAAATTGTAAAGAAGTGAAACTTTTAAGACACTTTGAGGGTATCATAGTAAATTACACCTTGTTTATCCCCAATCGCTTCAGTTGCCCTTAACCCTAATCGATTCTTATATGTTATAAAGGAGCATTGTCCCTCAAGTTTCAACACATCCGGTGACCTTTGATTCGAAGTGCTTTGGGTCCGGCGAGAAGGAGAGTCGCAATCGCGGCTAGGGATTTGCAAGGTTGAATTTCTAGCGACCTGAAACGGCCTCTCTCCAATTTTTTGTTTTGCCTCTTGCTTTTGGTTCTGTTCTGATCGGTAAAAATTGATTTAGGGTTTTAATTTTATTTGCGGATTGATCTCAGGTGACTGCATTTGTAAATTGAAGGTAAGTTCTTCTTTTATCTCAGAATTTTTTCTCTGCATGTTGAAGGTTAATTTTTGGTTCAGGTGGTTGAATTGTGGTTTGTTTTTTTGTTAGGTTTTGGCAGCAATCTCAATGAACGTGAATTATGGAGAGCATCTAGGCTACGTGAAATAGGGAGTCCAGGGGTCCGGACTCTCAATCGATTTTGAGGCTCCTTGGTTTACTGTACTAGATTCAAATATGTTGAAGACTATGGTTCAGATTTTAAGCTTGTTGTAGTGATTACAGCCGTTCGAAAAAGCCCACAATTTTTTGGTTAGTGAGCTTATTTTAATTGTTTTCTATAGAGCTTTATACGTTATAAAAATATAATATTAGTATCTTCCTTTAATCTTCTATTTGGTTTGTCATATAAAAAAGTCTATTTTGATGTTTGTTGCCTGTAATGGTAGTTGGGATGAGAGAAAAAAAAATGCAGGCACTTGGTTTTGGTTACCATTGTTCTTCCATCCACCGAAGACAGTGCCGACTAACATCTCTATCTTTACTACGGTAAGTTTTTGTAACTGGGACCTACAGTTAGTGATTGTTGAGTTATTTTGATGATTCATTGATTTAAGCAGTTAATAGCTACTATCTGTTAACCAAACCCTGGGTTGGCTACTGATTGGCTCTATGTCATGATCATATGTATCAATTTGGTGATTGATTGTTCAGATAAGTGTACTTCAAGTTTGAGAAACTTATTTAGGGTTTAATTCAATGGCTACCTCTTTCTTAAAGAGAAACATCATCATCTTTCTTAAGGAGAATATACAGGTTTAACACAGATTAGGATAATTGAATGGTAATAATACTAATATACTTAGGACTGTGGAGGGAGCCAGGATTGAACACCTGACCTCCAAGTATTTGATGAACTGAACTTTTTGTACTAGGCTCAAATTGTTTAAAGATTTATTCTACTTAAAATACCTAGCAGGATTTTATATTTAATTATTAATTAATACGATATGTTGCACAGTTGATGAACAGGTAGAACTTGGTCTGAAAAGGAGGTAAGAGCATAATAGTTAATTTTCTTTAGCAAAATTTTACAATCCCTATAAGATATTAGTAAGTTAATTCAGCTTAATTCAAATATCTATGCACATAATCTGCCATCAACTTTCACTATTTACACGACACAAGCTACAAAAACTATCATCAACTTTCACTATTTACATAGAGGCTTAATATTGAAAATGTAGAATAAATTGGGGTTTGTGGTGGGGATTTGTGCATTATGGTTATCTCGAATTAGGTGAAAAAATGTAAATTCATAACTCGGTTCGGTTCGAAACTCATAAATCTGTAACTCGCCTAGAAAAATGAAATTTGACCGGTCTCTAAACAAATTCGGATGGAAAAGCGAAGTTAAACTTGGTTCCATTCGAGTTTTGGTTTCAAGTCTTAATGAAAGGTTATGCATTAAAGTTCTTCTAAAATAAAGAAACAAAATGTACTCTTACAATCATACGTACTATTTTATTCGAAAATCCTTTTAGAAGTTCTATTTAGGCCCCTAAAGGTCCTGAGTCGCTTGCGCCCCAAAACACTTGTAAATTTGTGCTGGTCTCAGACAACTCACATAATGATTAGTAGTTTTTTTTTCAACAGTTAGTGAACTTAGTTCAATGAGATGATAACACATTTCTCATAAAATGAAGAAGGCGTAGGTGTTCAGTGCAGTTTGATATTTTCTGTCACTTTGCCTCAGGTGAAGGTACAGGACTACTTCGCCTCCAAAGTATGTACTCACATGACCTCAAATTCTATCTCAGATGAAGGCTATGTGCAGGTATCCATTTTATACGTAATTGTTTTCTTGTGTTCAAGACTGTTTTAGGCTGGTCCAGGCCATTTTTGGATGTTTTAGAACAATGTTGGATGTTCAGGCAGATCCTATCTATTGGAAACTTACTAGAGTGTCTTGATGGCTGTGCTTGCAGATCTTGTTTATTACACATTTGATCCATTATCAATAACATAAACACAACTTGACCCGTATTCACCAGATTCTAATTGCCACTTATGGTTTCTAACTTTGCCTATTGGCAGACAGGTGAGTGCGATATCATAAAACCTCCTTGATTTGTTTAAAAAAAAATAAGATCATAGCTTTGCAATTGAGATAATATAAGTTTTGTAATCATGTTAGACGCACTATATATTATTTCAACTGTTTGTCAAAAAGTATATCGGGTCAACTTATCCTGGCCGTGTTCCCTGCACCAAAATTACTTTTTTCACTCGAATTTGCTTTGACATGCTAATTTGGCCATCTAGGTGTCCAACCCTCCTCTAAGCATAGCTCAAGTAAGCATTGCTCACACATCTCACATGTGGCTAAATCGGCCGGGTGGGTGAGTCGGGTAACGGGCTAATAGGTAAACAATTCTTCAATTCTGATCAAAATAGTTCAGGTGATATCGAGGTGCCCACATACACTTTCGTTTGTTCATCTCATATGAGCTTTATAAATAGTTTGGGTGCTAACTATGAGTAAAAAAGTATATTATAACCACAATAATCCTTCTTCTATTAAACTGATTTATGAGCTTGTTATATGGTCTCTTTCCTTCTAAATGGGTCTTTAAGTCTAACTGATGGGTGTCGAGTGTTATATATATTAGGTGTATATTTTAAGCCCCTTTAACACTTTTTAGTCAAGTTTTAAATTTATAAAACACGATATTTACCAACACTAGACACACATATGGGCAAGTGCACCCATCGTAAGCGTAGTATAGTGTTGGTAAGATACCGAGGTCGTCCAAGGACAAAAGAGCTTTTAGTACCGGTTTATCCTCAACGTCTAATCAAAACAAAAGTTTAGAAAAAATGTTTTAAACTAAGAAAAATAAAAACTAACTAAAATGCTGAAAAATAAAAATAAAAGAAAAACAGATAGACAAGATGAATCACTTGGTTCCGACTCGTATCTAGTGTAACCTTTGATTATTTCCGCACTTTTGCACTTATTTAAGAGATTATCTTAGTTATTGTAGTAGGCCCCTCTTTTGAAGGTGACGTTACCCTCACCCCAGTAGTTTGAGTCAGCAAGGATACAATCCTAAAAGGATGGATTATTGAAAGATAATTAATTAAGTTATTAATGCAAATTATGGTAGGCCCCTCTTTTGGAGGTGACGTTACCCTCGACTAAGTAGTCTGAGTCAGCAGGGATACAGTCCTAAATAGCCGGGTTATAGTATTTATAGTAGTTAACTTATGAGGGGATCAAAGAGTTTGGACCCCCGCCATCCAATACCGTTAGGTATTGAAGAAGGTCCTACTATATTTGACCCAGGTCCATTGCAGGACCTCTAAACGCTGAACAATGGCAAGACCTCCATATAGACCGTGGAGATATGAATGGTGAAAATCTTTTATTTTATATAGACAGTAAAATAATGCCAAGACACCACGGACAAACGATAAGGAAAGATCACCTTCAATATAAGAAACTAGTTATTAAAGTCATTAATACAAAACAAAGTAAAGAGTGCGAAAAGATTAGAAATAAAAAGTATTACACTAGACACTTTGTCTTCACCAAGTGATGTAAGAGACTTAGGCAAACATGGCCTTGATTGTCAAGAACTCTTACGATCAATCTTGGATCCCGAGACGACTCACACACTCTACGATGGACATTGGATGATGGTGGTGGATGATGGTGTTATGGTGGTGGTAGGTGGTGGGTGAAGTGTGAGAGAGGTGGTGTGCCAAGGGATGGTTTGAGCTTGAGCCAAGCACTCCTATTTATAGGCTGAACAGAAGCTCGGGCACGGCCCCGTGTCCACATCCTTCTCTTTCTTCATTTAATGCAGCTTGTCTTATTAGTTGACCACGCCCCCCGTGTCCGCTGAGCACGACCCCGAGTGCAGAAGAATCTTTGTACTATGAAGATTTGCCTGGATTGTGCGAATCTTATAGTTGAACACGGCCCCGTGTCCGCTGAGCACGGCCCCGTGGTGGGCAATAGAAGCTTCTACCACTTTGTCTTTTCTGCTGACACTTGGGCACGCCCCCGTGCTGGCTGAGCACGGGGCGTGTTCAGTCTTCTGACCTCTTGTTTTGCTTGAGAAGATGCTGTCGTGGGGTCGGGCATGTCACGTCTTGTTCATTTTCTTGTATTTATGTTAGATTTTGATCTCTTTTTGCTTCTTTTGTTAATTTGAGCTCATTTAATCCTGAAAATACAAAAGGAAGACAAAAGCACACTTTTTCCAACATTAGTACTAAAAAAGGGTTAGTTTTATGCCACAATTGATGTAATTTATATGTTGCATTTTGCACACATCACTAACCCATTTGCTCGTTTGACACATAGCTAACTGATATCAAGTTTATCTTTTTTTTTTTTCCTAATTTCCTCATTATTAACAAAAACTGATTTTATTCGGTGATTCAGGCACTACAACTGGTAAACAACAAAGCTCATTTTAGATTCAGGATATGTCGTAACTCTTCATTCTGACCCATGTATGAATTTCCATCTAAGCATATAGTTCCAATACTGAAGTTTAAGTGTTTTCCCTTGATGACCTTCTGGTCATACCCATATCTACTCTGAATGTTGTTGAATGTTCCCATTTTTGTGATAGGAGTGCGGCGTGTAGTGGCAGTTGAAACTGGCTCTCAACGCGTGTTAAGGTTAATCACATTAAGGGACGCATTTTCGCTCTTCTTACATAATTCTGTTAAACTCGTTTTTGTGTTCTAAGTTTTTAGCAAAGTTATGTCATTATATGTTAAGTTTGTATTTCAAGGACAATGGATTATACTTACATAAAGTTATGTTTGAGTAAGGTACTGTTCTTTTATGAGCTGAACTTCAACTTGTTTGATTTAGCTAAACCTTTTTTGTTTATCCATATGTCGTCTGCAAGTTGCTTATATTGTTAGTTTTTTATGTCAATTTTTAATCCACAGCAACGCGCCGGCATTCCCCCCAGATGCAGAAAGCCAAGGTGGACAAGTTGTTGATGAGCGTGACAGAAAGCCAAGGAAGACAAAAGCACACTTTTTCCAACATTAGTACTAAAAAGGGTTAGTTTTATGCCACAATTGATGTAATATATATGTTGCATTTTGCACACATCAAATACCCCCACACGTTGAATCTTTGTTGTCCTCAAGCAAAACTCTTTAATATGTGGCTATTACACCCCCAAATGGAATGGGTAGAAAAGAAGGTTTTTGGGCTTATCATAGAGTGTCGGGATTTCCAAGATTCTTTATTTAGTTTTATTTTTATTTATTTTTACAATCCTATTCGTCATGATTTATTCAAAACTTTTCATAAGATAAATTACTTATTAGGGCATAACATGCCTTTGTAAAATTTTATTTATATACAAGTTCACATACCTCACGGGGATCACTCAACACTCCGGCCGAAAATGTATTTTTGTGGATCACTCGAGAGCGGCATGGAACTTACTCCTACCATAGGCTTGCCAAGCAATCAATCCTCCTCCTTCTTAACTTATATACCTTTGTAAATATCAAGAGGACTTTGTGGGTGAAGGGTTAGGCTTGGGTTAAAGGTAGGTGGTTGGGTTAGTGGTTAGTAGAAAAAGGGCGAAAAGCGTAACAAGCGTCGGTTTTCGTAAGACTTTCTATTTTTCTATTTTTATTTTTATGAAGCTATTTTTCAAACAAAGTCATTTTTGATAAACTTGTTTGTTTATTTTCTTTTGCTTCATAATCAATTTTTTTTTTAAGGAAAGTCATATGAGAAACCGAGCTAGTTACTAAAACAAAGGGTTAAAAATGAAAAAGGTTTTGGTGGGTAAAAAGGGTGTTTGTTTTGGGTTATGAAATGAAAAGGTTTAGGCTCAAAGGGGCTAACTAGGGGGATTTTGGGTAGGTGGTAAAAAAAAGAAAAATTAATGGTGTAGAAAAAAAAGGGTTAGTCCTAATGCCTCCATCATTTACTTACTTTGGGTTTAAGTTGGTAAGGACCGGGAATGTATCGTCATGGCAGGTTCTAGAGTCGTAAGAACCAATCGGCTATTCACACAAGAAACGAAAAATGAGCATTTAGTCTAATGATATGTAATTGTATGCTCAATAAAGGCTCAAAACTCACTTTTGTGGGAATGGGTTTTTATGTGATCAAGTATATATAATCAAATTTTAACTAAGTTTGACATGCCTTTTCATAATTTTCTTATGTTGGTTCTTTTTATCACGACGCTATCGGTTGTAAATTTGTAAAAATATAACCTTTTTAAGAACTTGAATTTCCCGAGTTAAACCTAGACAAGTAAAAAAAAATTGAAAATTTTGAAAAAATTTGGGGTGATTAGCGATTCCAATAGAGTTTTGTGTAAGGCTTGTATTTAGGACTTGCAAGATTCAAGGTTTTAGCATCCCCCCCCCCCCCCCCCACACTTAAATTACACATTGTCCTCAATGTGTCCCAAAAATAAGTTTTTAGGTTGATTGAATGTGTAAAAAGGTGTAAAAAGCAAAAAAAACATTTGTGTTACTGGGCGCTGAACACGGCCTCGTGTTGTCCGGGCACGGCCCCGTGTTCAAGTGCCAGTAACAAAATTAAATCAAGAGAAACAGAAGCCTAGACACGGGGGCGTGTTGATGTGAACACGACCCGTGTCCAGTTACCTGAACTGGGTCTTTTTCTGCAGACTGTGCAGCACGGGGCCGTGTTGGGCGGACACGGCCCGTGCCGAACTTACTGTAAACGAAGAATTTTGTTGGACGGTCATGTTTTCCTGCATGGGGTGCTGTTCAAGTTTCCCTTGTATCCTTTGTCATCTCAAGTGTGTTTTATTCATTTCAATACCACCCAAACACCAAATTAACTAAAAACCATCATTCATTACGTCATAGAGAGTTACATACTAGTCCTAAAAATGAAAAATAAAACAGAAAATGAAAGGTAATAATATTAGATAGTTAGGTCAACGAAACACAAGAAATCTTAATCCAAGAAGTTCTAGCCTACTATTTATTCTACTAGCAAAATTTCCGAAAAGATAAATCTCTCGGTTAAAAGTGGCTCGACAACTTCTTTCTCCGGGTATGGGTTCCTCACACGTCGGCGAGCCATTCTTCGATCTCCCTAGGGAGAAGGAAAGCAGGCTCATGAGCATTGGTTTGAGGAGGTGCAACTTCCACCGGGATTTCTTGGAGTTCTTCAAGAGGAGGTTCCGCCGGAATGTCGTCCCAACCGGTAGGATTTTGGATTCCAAGTGCTAGGTTCCAATCCTCTTGAGGGAGGATTGGTTCCATGGGAGGTGTTACAAGAATGTTTAACCTCTGGTGCAAGAGGTTTATTTCTTGAAAACTGTTTTCCAACCCCACCGAGAGATAATTTATACGGTCTATGAGGACCTCCTCTACCGAAGTCATCTCGTCAAGGGCTTCACGTAGCGCCATTACGTATCTTACGAGAGTTGCTTCAATTGACGGCCTCCTTTCCCGTCAACTGTTCCTTGAGTGCGCAGAAGAGGTTCCACTGTTTTGGCTAGACATTCTACGAAAACATACCAAAAATAGTTTGTTTTAATGAAACAGTATCACGGACACGGCCCCGTGCTCAGTGAGCACGACCCCGTGTTCAACTTTCTGCAGATTTTTAGAACAAGGAATCTTGGAGTCTTAAATTATTTTCTCAACTTATGAAGTGATTTTGAACGAAAATAACTTAAAACAATGTTGTGCAACTTATTTTTAACAAGATTCCTTGAATAAAAACTCAACAATCTTCACAATGAAGCTTGAAATCAAGCTTCAATGGAGGTGTTGTTGCAAGAAAGGTGAAGAAGAAGGTACTAGATAAAAGAGAAAAGGACAAGATGTTTGTTAGAACCTTCTTTTAGAACATACCTAGGATGGAATGTTAGAAAATCCTTTCAAATCTCTGTCCCTGGATGGTCCAAATGTGCAGGATTCTTGGCTGCATTTATAGAAAGCGACAGCGTGCTGGACATGGCCCCGTGTCGACTGGACACGGCCCGTGTGCAGGCAAGATCCTGACACGTTTTGTCCGTATTCTGACAAAATTCGGAAGGGAATCTTTCGGTGGACACGGGGGCGTGTTGACCTGGGCACGGGCCCCGTGTCGGAATGGTGTTTTATGAAGTGTGTCTATTTTCAAGGAACTTTTCCTGATCGGGCGGTTCCTTACTGGATGGAACAACCCCAAAGTGCCTAAGATACCTTAATTGATCTAGATTAAGACGAGAACGCAAGAGGTTGTCGGTGAGGGTGATTCCTATACTATATGTAGGTGGACAAGTCCAACCCTTTTCCGGGCTCTCGTTAAAGAAGGTGTATGTCGAATCGCTCAGGTCTATGTATGCATCGAACGAAGTCGATGGGGAGTCCTTCACGGCACAATCGACACAGGGACGACTATCGATCAAGTCCCTCACTAGAGTTAGGAGTATCTTCGGAAACAACGAAGCTGTTTGAATGCGTTTCCAACCCTTCTTCTTAGTTATCATCTTGGAAAAGATTATTGAAATCTTTCCTAAGTTCTTTTAACCAATTAATAATTAGATCTTCTAGTTGAAATAATTCATCGAGAAGCATTTCTCCTAGAATATCCGGTTGGGATCATTCGAGGGAGAGATATGGATTATTTTTACTTTCGCCCATCTTAAGGATACTAGGAAATGATGGGTCTATATAGTGGGGTTTATAATTGTGACACCTGTGTCACTTCAACCATCAAACAAATTCCAAACCAATGAAATATTGTATTTCATACTTGGGATTTGTAAAAATATGTATATCGTTTGCACATATCAACTCTTGTTCGATTTCAAGCTCTAAATCGCTTTCTGGAAGGTTATACGCGCACTAGTGCGTAAATATAACCAGTTTAATGCAATGAACACTCCGTAATAGTGAAATAGGCTTAACATACCTTAAATAACCTTTACATAACTTAGAAATAAGTTTTAAAGGCTTTGGTATGGCAAAAACAAGTTAAATCGCTTACAGGGACTAAACTTGACAAACTGTGAAAGTATGCCAATTTGAACTGTAACAGACATTCCGGAACATGACCATAAGTTAAACATACCATAAATATCCTTTACATAGCTTAGAAATAGGCTTTGAGGTGTTCGGTGTGCTAAAATAAACTTTTGGGTCATTCAGGGACTAAAAGCGTCAAAAAGTGCACAAGTTTGCATTTTCGCGCATAACTTACGTTCTGAATACATCCGGACATCCAAAAATTTATGTAAGCACTAAAACATTTTATTTTAGTGTTTGGCATAAGAAAAATCCATTCGTCGCGTCATTTGGATCGTTTTTCGCGCTTATGCGCATTCCGTCGTAATTAAGCGAACATCGCGATCGTACGGCCAAACGAACCGACATCCGAGATGTTTTTGAGCACATTTTAAGTTCCCTATACTTTAACTTCATTTTAGAGCTTTGAAATGAGGTTAACGGGGTTCAAACGCATCGAAAAAGGCCTTAAACACGTGCAGGGACCAAAACTGTCATTTTTGAAACTTTGCTGAAACTGACCCATGGTGGCGTAGCGCGAGCATCCCCTGCCTATGCAGTCGCGCTACGCGAGCACCTCATCTGAACAGAAAAACCAGATTCAATGTATTAACAGCTGTTAAACTCCCAACCACACACCCACACTTGCCCTTTCAGTTCATGAGAGGCCATTTTTAGTCACCACAACATTCCAACAAGTGTACGCCTTAGATTCGATCACGGTTTCCAAGAAACGATTCTAATGGTTCGGGAAATCCTATAAATACCCAACCCCCTTCATAGGCAAACCCACTTGAAATCTGAGATTTCTCTAAGTTGGGGTGTTTCATCACCTCATACCTGAGAATACTTGGATTATCAATCTTGCGGGGACCCTTCGTAAGTATTCCTTCGTTCTTTTATTGCTTTTCGAGTCCGAAAGTCAAACTTTTTTTGACTTTCTGCATTGACCAGTTTATGGTCAATGCGAAGTTCGTTTGAACTTCGCAACGTGATTGTAATCACGATGGTTATAGTCCCTTGTGACTATGCCTACTGATTACCACGTTGTCTAGGGTCGTAAGGGTAAGCGATCTAATAAATCGATTATACCTTCGAACCCGACCCATTTGGTCGATCATTAGGATCCGACCAAATACTTTAGGTGACCATAGTATATAGGGAATAACCTTCCGAGGTTATACCTTATGGTCGCTTCGTTTAAGTAGTTGTATGATAAGTAGTTTATATGCCTTAGGTAAATTACCAAAATACCCCTTGATGCCAAAATTCATTTTAAACATATGTAACATAACTTTTGACATCTAAACTGATTTGACAACAATTTTAGACATGTTAAGGCATATGTTACTTGTCATAGGACTAGTTAGGCGGTCTGAACGCGTTTCACGCGAACGACGCGTTAAAGTAGCATAAGCTACCTAAACGGGTCGTAATGGGTCGTAAGCACTTATGTTAGGTTTCATTTAGTATGTAGGCTTTGTTAAAACCATATTACACGAGTCTCCATACTCGTTTGGTTTACGAACCCTCATTCTATCCGATCCTCCGATACAGGTCCGGTTTATTAACATAGTTACCTATATTAGGTGCCGTTTGATTCCGTGATCTCTAGCTTTGCTTGGTGGTTATCTTAGGACTTCTGAGCAATCTCAAGTGAGTACATAGACCCCTCTTTTACCGTTTTCAAATGTTTTGGGGTGGAACACATGTGCCTACTTGTTACTTTCATGCTTTCACATCATATACCTGATATGTTCATTAGTACATTTATAGTACATGATTTCATTACATTACATGCTATGTATGCCCATTGTGTGCGTACTTAGTACATTGCCTTACATTACATGTTATGTATGCCCATTGTGTGCGTACTTAGTACATTGCCTTACATTACATGCTATGTATGCCCATTGTGTGCGTACTTAGTACATTGCCTTACATTACATGCTATGTATGGCCATTGTGTGCGTACTTAGTACATTGTTTTACATTGTGTTTATGCTATGTATGCCCATTGTGTGCGTACTTAGTACATTGTTATACATTACACTATATGCTATGTATGTCCTTTGTTGCATACTTAGTACATTGTTATTCATCATATGCTTACATTTTGGATACACATTACATGATTTACATTAGACATGAACATTTTACTTTGGTAGTTTGGTTTGAGTAAGTGATTAAGTAACGAGGCGTGTGTAATATGATACAAGCATGGTGGATATGCCGCTGGTACTTCCTATATATAAGTGTTTGTATGGTATTACATATCGTAGCGTTATTTGAATCATTTCAGTTTGAGACATATAACATTTTATACAAATAACATACTTTTCACAAGACATTGATTTACAAACAACTTATCTTATACAAACTCATTTTACATGGTTATTCATTTAACCATACATTATTCTTTTATTTATACATATCATCTGATCTTATCATTTTTCAAATGATTTACAAGACAAAGCAAATTACAAGGTTCATGACTAAACATTTTCTCAAACATAAGTCATGAATTCTGTTTTCACAAAACCTATGTATCTCACAGGCATTTTTATGCTGACGTACCTATTTTCACATGTGTTTTCAGGAGATGATGCATAGGACTTATCAAGACATACTTAAGCGGACTTGTCCCTTAGTGACTTAAAACGAGACAAGAACTAGTTAATTTATGTTATGTACTCTTTGTTTCTTGTTTAAAGACAATGTAACTCGCTTGTTTGATGAATAAAACGAAACTTTAATTTTCCATGGTTGTGAAACATTAATTCTGTTACAACACTCCCCGACGTTTCCGCCACGTTTCGTTGTCTCACGTGGTCGGGGTGTGACAATAATTTAGAAAAAAACATTCTAATTCTTTATGGTTACCACCACATAATTGACACCACATAGTACCATAAGAGTGCCGAAAGTAAAAAAGTATCATTATCACTCATGTTTGTGTCAGAAATTACCAACCGTCGGGATCTTACGGTTCTGTTTTCAGTAACTGAAACTTGGGCACGGGGGCGTGTTGAGTGGGCACGGCCCCGTGTTCAGCTTACTGTCCGACTTAAAACAGGATTGCCAGTTCCAATGATTGGGCACGGGGCGTGTTCAGCGGGCACGGGGCGTGTTCAGCGGGCACGGCCCGTGCTGAGTTCTGCAGAAGCTGAAAAATTAAGAAAAATCCTAAAAAAATGAAAAATAAGAAAAAAGATTAGGCCGTTGATTCCTAACTTTCTTAAAATCCTTGTGTCCCCGGCAACGGCGCCAAAAACTTGATGGGTGTCGAGTGTTATATATATTAGGTGTATATTTTAAGCCCCTTTAACACTTTTTAGTCAAGTTTTAAATTTATAAAACACGATATTTACTAACACTAGACACACATATGGGCAAGTGCACCCATCGTAAGCGTAGTATAGTGTTGGTAAGATACCGAGGTCGTCCAAGGACACAAGAGCTTTTAGTACCGGTTTATCCTCAACATCTAATCAAAACAAAAGTTTAGAAAAAATGTTTTAAACTAAGAAAAATAAAAACTAACTAAAATGCTGAAAAATAAAAATAAAAGAAAAACAGATAGACAAGATGAATCACTTGGTTCCGACTCGTATCTAGTGTAACCTTTGATTATTTCCGCACTTTTGCACTTATTTAAGAGATTATCTTAGTTATTGTAGTAGGCCCCTCTTTTGAAGGTGACGTTACCCTCACCCCAGTAGTTTGAGTCAGCAAGGATACAATTCTAAAAGGGTGGATTATTGAAAGATAATTAATTAAGTTATTAATGCAAATTATGGTAGGCCCCTCTTTTGGAGGTGACGTTACCCTCGACTAAGTAGTCTGAGTCAGCAGGGATACAGTCCTAAATAGCCGGGTTATAGTATTAATAGTAGTTAACTTATGAGGGGATCAAAGAGTTTGAACCCCCGCCATCCAATACCGTTAGGTATTGAAGGAGGTCCTACTAAATTTGACCCAGGTCCATTGCAGGACCTCTAAACGCTGAACAATGGCAAGACCTTTACCAAACCGTTCCCTTAACCCCCGACCAGGTAGCCAACATACCTCCATATAGACCGTGGAGATATGAATGGTGAAAATCTTTTATTTTATATAGACAGTAAAATAATGCCAAGACACCACGGACAAACGATAAGGAAAGATCACCTTCAACATAAGAAACTAGTTATTAAAGTCATTAATACAAAACAAAGTAAAGAGTGCGAAAAGATTAGAAGTAAAAAGTATTACACTAGACACTTTGTCTTCACCAAGTGATGTAAGAGACTTAGCCAAACATGGCCTTGATTGTCAAGAACTCTTACGATCAATCTTGGATCCCGAGACGACTCACACACTCTACGATGGACAATGGATGATGGTGGTGGATGATGGTGTTATGGTGGTGGTGGGTGGTGGGTGAAGTGTGAGAGAGGTGGTGTGCCAAGGGATGGTTTGAGCTTGAGCCAAGCACTCCTATTTATAGGCTGAACAGAAGCTCGGGCACGGCCCCGTGTCCAGTGGGCACGGCCCCGTGTCCACATCATTCTCTTTCTTTATTTAATGCAGCTTGTCTTATTAGTTGACCACGCCCCCGTGTCCGCTGAGCACGACCCCGTGTGCAGAAGAATCTTTGTACTATGAAGATTTGCCTGGATTGTGCGAATCTTATAGTTGACCACGGCCCCGTGTCCGCTGAGCACGGCCCCGTGGTGGGCAATAGAAGCTTCTACCACTTTGCTTTTTCTGCTGACACTTGGGCACGCCCCCGTGCTGGCTGAGCACGGGGCGTGTTCAGTCTTCTGACCTCTTGTTTTGCTTGGGAAGATGCTGTCGTGGGGTCGGGCATGTCACGTCTTGTTCATTTTCTTGTACTTATGTTAGATTTTTGATGTATTTTTGCTTCTTTTGTTAATTTGAGCTCATTTAATCCTGAAAATACAAAAGGAAGACAAAAGCACACTTTTTCCAACATTAGTACTAAAAAAGGGTTAGTTTTATACCACAATTGATGTAATTTATATGTTGCATTTTGCACACATCACTAACCCATTTGCTCGTTTGACACATAGCTAACTGATATCAAGTTTATCTTTTTTTTTCCTAATTTCCTCATTATTAACAAAAACTGATTTTATTCGGTGATTCAGGCACTACAACTGGTAAACAACAAAGCTCATTTTAGATTCAGGATATGTCGTAACTCTTCATTCTGACCCATGTATGAATTTCCATCTAAGCATATAGTTCCAATACTGAAGTTTAAGTGTTTTCCCTTGATGACCTTCTGGTCATACCCATATCTACTCTGAATGTTGTTGAATGTTCCCATTTTTGTGATAGGAGTGCGGCGTGTAGTGGCAGTTGAAACTGGCTCTCAACGCGTGTTAAGGTTAATCACATTAAGGGACGCATTTTCGCTCTTCTTACATAATTCTGTTAAACTCGTTTTTGTGTTCTAAGTTTTTAGCAAAGTTATGTCATTATATGTTAAGTTTGTATTTCAAGGACAATGGATTATACTTACATATAGTTATGTTTGAGTAAGGTACTGTTCTTTTATGAGCTGAACTTCAACTTGTTTGATTTAGCTAAACCTTTTTTGTTTATCCATATGTCGTCTGCAAGTTGCTTATATTGTTAGTTTTTTATGTCAATTTTTTAATCCACAGCAACGCGCCGGCATTCCCCCCAGATGCAGAAAGCCAAGGTGGACAAGTTGTTGATGAGCGTGACATGGGACGGACCAGGCAAACTCCTATGCGTGCCCGTTGAGTACCAAGGTGGATGCATTTCTCGAGTTTAGGAATAGAGGTTGTGATGTATGAGGTTGGTGACTTTACCACACCACAAACCCCAAGAACAACTACGAGGCGATAAAATAGATGCATCTGTCGCAACGCGCGGGCATTCCCACTTGTATATTTATAGGGATAAAACCCTATTTTATTGAAACATATATTTAGGTAACTTTTTATAGCCACTTCTTTAAGCCTTCAGTGCTCTCCATCTGGCTTCTAATAGCTTTCACATTAAGTTACATGAAACGCGTTTTAAAAATGTTTTATCAGCAAGAAATACTGGCGAGTGCATCCCAGTTTAATCAAAATAGTTTCAATAACTTCACAGTATTGAGAGCGATTACAATGTGTATATCTACACAGTTACTCATCCAGTACTGTCAATCCTGACTTGTGGGTCATGTTACTCATTGGCTAACTCTTTGTCCAATAGTAACGGATTCCAAAAAATGTATACAAAACCCCAACATACCGGCAGTAATTGTAGAATACATAGACTCAGTCACTGTTAATTATAACTGAAAACAATTGAGGTTTTTACAAAAAGAGAATGACTCACTTTGTTTACTTTAGGTAATACTTTAGCTTCCTGGTGGTTCTCCTGGTTATTATCTATTAAAATTAAACAATGCACATGTGTTGGTAAGATAACCCAAATTACATTAGCCATACAACCGAGACAGAACTCCAACGAACTGAGTCAGGCAGAGCCTTGACATGCATTACGGAGTCCTAGATCAATCAGGTGTAACACGAGACAGAACTCTAATGACTGAGTCAGGTAGAGCCTCGACATGCGTTACGGAGCCCTAGATCGATCGTGTAGGGTAACTAATACGTAACCGGGGGTTATAATACTTACAACGAGGCAGAGCTTCGCTTTTTAGGGGTATTATTCGAGCAACACTTTTGCTTTTAAAGTGACAGAGAAAGAAAAAGAATTGAGCGACGATTTCTGAGCTCGATTGCCCCTTTTATAGGGCTGGATGAGAGGCGGTTCGTGGCCCACAACGCCCACCCCTGTCTCCTTCGCGGCCCGCGAGACCACTAGGGTATGCTCTAGCCTTGTCGAGTCAACCAGTAGCCTTCACACGCGTTAGGACACGTGGCGGACTGGTGTGTTGCCTGGTGTTACTACGTCACGGCTCGTGACAGACCTGGTTTGACCGGTTCGCGCCCCGCGAGAACCTTAAAATTTTGTTTTTGTTTGATTTTTATAAATATAAAGGGATTTTAAGCTCGTTTTTCGTATACGGGATATATTTTAAGACGTATAGGAGTGTTTTAAGGGGTTCTAGGAAGGTTGTTATATCCTCCCCACCTTGTTTTGAATCTCGTCCTCGAGATTTAGTGGAACATGTGTGGGTATTTCCTTTGCATCTCTGACTCGAGCTCCCAAGTGTACTCTGGTCCTCTCTTGGACTCCCATCTTACTTTGACTGGAACTAGTCTCTTATACTTGAGATTCTTGATCTTTCTATCTACAATCTGTAGTGGCTTTTCTACAAACTTGAGCTTCTCATTTACCTTTATGTCCTGAAGAGGTACTATTAATGATTCATCTGCTAAGCATTTCTTGAGATTACATACATGAAACACATCATGTATTCCTGCCATTTCCTCTGGTAGTTGTAGCTGATAAGCTACTGGCCCTATTCTTTTGATATTCTCAAAAGGTCCAACATATCTTGGGCTTAGCTTTCCTCTTTTAACGAATCTGACCACTCCTTTCCATGGATAAACTTTTAATAATACCTTATCTCCAACTCGAAATTCTAACGGTTTTCGTCTGTTATCTGCATAACTCTTTTGACGATCTCGTGCTGCTTTTAGTCTTTCCTTGACTTGAATGATCTTGTCCGTTGTTTCTTGCACTATTTCTGGTCCAGATAGTTGTTTTTCTCCAATTTCTGCCCAACAGACTGGAGTTCGGCACTTTCATCCATAAAGTGCCTCAAATGGTGCAGCATTGATGCTAGTATGATAGCTATTATTGTAGGAAAATTCTATCAATGGTAAGTGATAGTCCAAATTTCCTCTGAAATCAATTACACAGGCTCTAAGCATATCTTCCATTGTCTGTATCGTCCTTTCGCTTTGTCCGTCCGTTTGAGGATGATAAGCGGTGCATAGATTTATCCTGGCTCCCATTGCTTTTTGGAAACTTGTCCAAAAATGAGATGTAAAACGGCAATCTCTATCTGATACAATAGATAAAGGAATTCCATGTAATGAAACTATTTCATTTACATATAATTTGGCTAACTGTTCCATACTCAAAGTTTCCTTCATTGGTAGGAAATGAGCAGATTTGGTTAATCTGTCAACAATCACCCAGATTGTATCATTACCTTTTCGTGTCTTGGAAAATTTAGTAACAAAGTCCATTGTTATTAATTCCCATTTCCATATTAACATTTCTAATTGCTGTAATAATCCGGAAGGTTTCTGATGTTCCGCTGTAACTTGTGAACAGGTTAGACATTTAGCAACATAGTTTGCTATATCCTTTTTCATTCCTATCCACCAGAAATTCTTTCTTAAATCTTGATACATCTTATCACTACCGGGATGTATCGTTTACTTAGACTTATGGGCTTCTTCTAGAGTTTTGTGGCGTAGGTTTCCTTGTTTAGGTATCCAGATCCTTTTCTTATGGAATCTCCAAATTTCATATGTTCATTGTTCTAACTCCTTAATCATTCCTTTTAAACCTTCATTATCATTCTTGATTACTGTTTCTTGTACCTTTCTAATTTTCTCATTTAAAGCTATCTGCAGATTTAATCTGAGAGAGCGTACTCTTTTTGGATTTTCATGATAATTTCGACTTAAAGCATCAGCTACTACATTAGCATTTCCTTCATGATACTGGATATCACAATCGTAATCACTAAGAATCTCCATCCAGCGTCTCTATCTCATATTTAATTCATTTTGCCCGAAAACATATCTTAAACTCTTATGATCTGTGAAAACAACAAACTTACTACCGTAAAGATAGTGTCCCCAAATTTTAAGGGCAAAAATTATGGCTCCTAACTCTAGATCATGGGTTGTATAATTCTCTTCATGTTTCTTAAGTTGTCTAGAGGCATAAGCTATAACCTTTTGACGTTGCATCAATATACATCCATATCCTAACTTAGACGCGTCACAATATACTATTAAGCCTTCAGTTCCTTCTGGTAACGCGAGTATAGGTGCATTGGTTAACCTTTGCTTTAAAATCTTAAAGGCTTCTTCTTGTCTTGGTCCCTATTCAAACTTAACTGATTTGCAAGTTAGTTTGGTTAATGGAATGGCTATTCTAGAGAAATCTTTAATAAAACGTCTATAATATCCTGCCAATCTAAGAAAACTTCTTACTTCCGTTGGTGATTCAGGGACTTTCCATTTGGTAATTTCCTCGATATTTGTGGGATCCACATAAATTCCTTCATGATTAACCAGATGTCCAAGGAATTGCACTTCTTGAATCCAGAATTCGCATTTTGAGAATTTAGCATAAAGCTTTTCTTTTCTCAATAATGTCAGAAGTGTATGTAGATGCTCTGCATGTTCCTCTTTACTCTTAGAGTAAATTAGAATATCATCTATAAAGACAATTATGAATTTATCCAGGTATGGTTTACATATCCTGTTCATCATGTCCATAAATGCAGTTGGGGCATTGGTTAAACCAAATGGCATGACTGTAAATTCATAATGACCGTACCTTGTTCTAAAAGCAGTTTTAGGAATGTCTTCTTCCTGTACTTTCAATTGATGATATCATGAGCGTAAGTCTATCTTAGAAAAGAATCGAGCTCCTTGAAGTTGATCGAATAGATCATCGATTCTCGGTAGTGGGTACCGATTTTTAATCGTAACCTTATTCAATTCCCTGTAATCAATGCACATACGCATTGATCCGTCCTTCTTTTTGACAAATAACACCGGAGCTCCCCATGGGGATGAACTAGGCTGTATAAAACCTTTGTCAAGTAGTTCGTCCAACTGTTTCTTCAGTTCCTGCATTTCTGTTGGTGCTAATCGGTATGGGGCTTTAGCAATTGGTGCCGTTCCTGGTATTAGGTGAATCCTAAATTCAACCTCTCGATTTGGTGGTAATCCAGGAAACTCTTCAGGAAAAACGTCTGAGAATTTAGATACTACGGGAATATCTTTTAATTCTTTTCCTTTAGTGTTAATGATTATAGAAATCATATACACTATTCCTCCCTCTCTTGCATAACTTGCAGTTTTCATCACAGAGATGAATTTTGTTGACCTGGTTGGCTTATCTCCTTTAATTGTGATCATTTCACCCTTTGGTATACTTACGTGTACTGGCTTTTGATCACATAAAATATTACCATGATTGGCTACCAACCAATCCATTCCTAATACAACATCGAATCCTGCTAGATTCATTGGGTAAAGATTAGCAATAAAATTATGGTTTAGAATTTCTATTCTTGCTCCCTGCAAGACTTCACTTATCTAAATGGATTCTCCATTTGCCGTATCCACCAGACAGTCTTGTTGAAGTTTAGTTAATGGTTTGTTGAGAAGTTTGTAGAAAGAAGTATTGATAAAACTTTGGTTTGCACCAGAGTCAAATAATACTTTAGCAAAAATGTCATTAACTAAAAACGTACCAGCAATCACATCCGGGATCATCTTGGCTTCCTCAGCTGTCAGAATGAATGCTCTGGCATTCTTCTTGGGTCCTTCAGTTGCTTTAGTTTTGCTGGTTGTTGCTAGAGCTAGTTTTGGGCAGTTCGGTTTGATATGACCAGCTTCTCCACAATTGAAGCATAGCTTATTGCAAGCTTTCTTCCTACAGTCTTCTTCCTTATGTCCAGATATTTTGCAAAAGTTGCAGTATATGGAGCGTCTTCCGGAGTGCTTCCTTTTGCAATACTTGCAGTAAGGTGAAGAGGTAGAACATGTACCTTTTCCACGGTAGGTATTCCCATAACGAAATTCTTGGGTAAGCTTTTGGGCTAGGTTCTTTCTCTGGTTTTCCTCTTGTGTAAATACCAATTCGTCAGTCAGTGTGTTGGCTAATGTTGGATCGTTGCCGGTGACCCTAAAGTCAGTTAAAGCAGTTCATCTTCAAATACGAGGGCGGAATCAACGTAAACGAAGTCAATAACAGCTTTTATCCTTTTAACTTTCTTTCTATTACTGATTATGAGCTTTTACAATGTATTCTGATGAAAATTAGGCAGCACCTTCGCTCACACACACATACATAACCGCTTGAAATGAACAACACACTCTCCTATTTATAGACCTATAGGGTTTCGCTTGAGATTGACAAATCATGGGGTTTCGCTTGAGATTCGTTTCAAGCGAAACTGTATGATGTTGATGATGAGGTTTCGCTTGAATCTGCCATGATACACTTTCAAGTGAAAACCCTTTCTCAAACATAAACTAAACCTAATTTCGACCCTGTTGTGTGTTCATTCAACCTATCTAGACAAACGACTTGTAAAAGACAAAGTTAACAGACACTAATTGCACCAACAGACTCCCCCTTGGATGTTGAAGAAGTCTTTGGCTTCAAGTCTTTATCTTTATCATTCTCCAATCATTGTAAAGCTCTCTTCAATCTTTATCTTCAAACTTCAATCTTCAATCTCCTCTTTGTCTGTTGATACAGAATTCTGACTCCTCCTTTCACATACTCCCCCTCTCAATAAGCTAGGGCTCAAATTCTGGTTCAAACTTTAAAATTCATCACCATGGAGATTCCTGTATAAACTCTACCCAAATATAAGACATATGATAATAACAGTTATAATCCAAACTTACTATTCAACTTTCAGTGTTAAAAATCCACTTAAGTATTCAGGTCCAAACTAATGACCCTGATTACTCAATTAATCTACCAAGTCCAATTTAATGACCTTGGTTGATCTGAGATAAATCACACTGATTTCTTGTTCAATCAATCTCTGAAAATTTACAAGTTTCAAGTTAATGAACTTGCTTTAACTTTCCAATTTTTACAAACTTATCATGTTTTAGCTCATGACTCATCCTCCAGTCCAGAAATCTCCTGCATCTGCTTTCATCTTTCAGCATTCGAATCCGAAGATCAACTCTCCACTTTGGTTTCTCAAAGATAAAACAGAAATGTAAAATCTTTTTGGATTTTTTTTAATAAAGCTTCTAAACTAGAAATGAAATACAGAACTAAAATGCAGTAAATGTAAACTATTTACAAACAAATTTTTGGTGAGCGTGTTAGGGAATCATATCAGCTATTAGACAAATCACAAGTACCATTAAGCTTCAATTTCATACTCAGAATTAAACAATTCACTTAGATTGTCGATATACTTATCCACTTAAATTCTCACACAAATTTCAATCTGTTCAGGATACGGATTTAGTGTTTTAGAGACTTAAACTTATACGTGTGTCCCACCTCTTGAATATACTCCCGTATCCAGATCCCAATATTCAGTCTTACAGGCAGTTATAACACAAATGATATATGTAGGGGTTAATAAATTATGAAGAATCATGAGAGCTCAGGTCAGAACTACCGTTCAGCAGAGAGATCATGACTCAACTTTTGAGTGTGTCCCCTTTAGAGGATCTTTTTTACAACAGCATTGCTAAGCAATTTTATTGTCTTATCATATATGCTGAGGGTGATGCTATGTTTCAAGCATTGCAGAAAGTATTATTCGAGGACTAGGTCAGAACTTCCATTCAGCAGAAGTCCCGGAATAATACCCCAGATATCACTGAGTATAAAAACCTAGTATATCAAAAAAAGGAATCTTTCAAACAAGATTTCAGGGGTTACCTATATATCCAAGTAGTGATCCCCACAAAATAAGCAAGTAAAGATTTAGGTTTATATCCTGAACAAACCTACTAAATGTGTAAAAACCTATCGACACATCATCAGTGATACTGTTTAACCTTTTAAACATTACATTTCTTTAGCATACCGTGACTTGTCAAGCCGATGTACTATCATTTTCCCTTTTTACACAAGCTTTTTTCAGATTTTCTATTGTTTTTGGATTTTGAAAATATCTCAAGTTTTTTTATTTTTGACATTTTTTATTGTTTTTGTATTTTCTGAAATATTACCCTATACCTCCCCCTAAATACCAAAACAAGTAAAAAATTGACAAACCATTGCAGATTGCTTCTCAACATCATCTACAATGTCTCCTTCATCAACGCCAATAATCTCTTCCAACACCGATAAAAGCTTCATACCATTCAATTTTAGCAGGTATTGAAAACGTGTTCTATCAAAAGCTTTGGTATGTAAATCAGCTTTTTGATCATCAGTGTGGATTTACTCAATACGTATCAACTTCTTCTCGAAACAATCGCGAATGAAGTGATGACGAATCTCAATGTGTTTGGTTTTAGCATGATGAACTAGATTTTTAGTAATGTTAATCGCTGCCTCATTATCAACAAAGATAGGGGTGTTTAGAAATTGCAAACCGTAGTCGCGCATCTGTTGCTGGATCCACAAGATCTGTGAGCAGCAACTACTAGCAGATACATACTCCGCTTCACATGTGGATAAAGCCACAGAGGTTTGCTTTTTGCATTGCCAAGTGATCAATCGTGATCCAAAGAACTGACACCCTGCTGTTGTTGATTTAGCATTAACTTTGCAGCATCCGAAATCGGAATCGGAATACCCTTCGAGCGTGAAATCGCCTTCTCTTGGATACCACAACCCCAAAGATGGAGTTCCTTTCAAGTAGCGCAATATCCTTTTCACAATAATCATGTGCGATGCTCTCGGGTTAGATTGAAATCTTGCTGCGAGGCAAGTTGGGTACATGATATCGGGTCTTGAAGCTGTCAAATACATCAGCGAACCGATCATGGAACGATACATCGTTTCATCTACCTTCTCTCCGGTGAGATCAGGGTTTATCCCATGATTCGTTGCTAATGGGGTGGCTGCTGGAGTAGAACCTGACATCCCGAATTTCTCCAAGATATCATGAACGTACTTCGTTTGATGTATGAAAATTCCTTTGGGTAGTTGATCAAACTGCAGTCCCAAAAAGAATTTCATCTCACCCATCGATGACATTTCGAATTTCTGCTTCATTACTCTTTCAAAATCTTTGCATAGATCCTCATTTGTTGACCCAAATATAATGTCGTCCACGTATATCTGAACAATCAGAAGATGTCCATCGACCTCTTTGGTGAAGAGAGTGGCATCCACTTTTCCACGAATAAAACTGTTGGCTAGCAGGTGTTGAGACAATGTCTCGTACCAAGCTCTCGGGGCCTGGTGTAAACCATATAGCGCTTTGTCTAACAAGTAGACCTTGTCTTTGTGGTGTGGATCGGTAAAGCCCGGTGGCTGACCGACATAAACCTACTCTTTTACCTTCCTGTAGAGAAAAGCCGATTTTACATCTAACTGATATACTTTGAAATTTTTCCAAGATGCAAATGCTAGGAAGATTCTGATAGCTTCTAGTCGAGCAACTGGAGCATACACTTCAGTGAAATCTATACCCTCCTGCTGACAGAAACCCTGGACAACGAGTCGAGCTTTGTTACGAACCACAACTCCTCTATCGTCTCTCTTACACTTGAACACCCACTTGGTGTTAATCTTCCTCTGGCCATCAGGTAAATCCACTAACTTCCACACTCCTAATTTCTCGAATTGACTCAATTCCTCCTGCATTGCATTGACCCAAGAATCTTCAGTAAGCGCCTTTTTGTAAGTTCTTGGTTCAACCTGCGAGATAAAACAACTCAATGAAAATTCAGTTTGCAAAGGAGCAACTGTTGTATAAAAACATGTAAGCCCTTTATCAATTTGTCTTCGAGTGCGAACGCCTGTCTGCAGTTCTCCAATGATCAATTCCTCCAGATGATATGAAAGAGTTCGTGGCATTACTTCACTTGAAACATCTATCTCACCTTCCAGATTAGTAACATTCTGATTTGCACCTTGTTCACTGACTGGGTTTGTTTGACTTGAGATCTGAATTTGCTCCCCCTCAGAATCTGAATCACCATGATCAAATACTGGCATGTTCTCAGATTCTTGATTATCATTCTGTGCTGACTGATTATCTTGAGCAACTTCATTTTGTTGGACATCATCATGTTCACCAGCATTACTTGGACCTGCTTCATCGGCATTTGATGCTCTTTGCGGTCTTCTTGAATACTCAGCTGGGAACCTTTTCAGAGATGACTCATACTCCCTCAAAATATCCAACTCATCAAAGAAATCTTCTTCTTCTTCTTGTTCTTCCATCATGTCAAACGAATCCCACAACTTGTCATAATGATAACGCCATGAATCTCCAGGATTCTGCGGCGGCATAGTATAACCTTGACATTCAACATTAGAAGCTTCAATAATCCGCTTCAGACTTGGAACGAAGACTCGTCGTAATGGACTTGCATAACCTATGAATATCCCTTCAATACTCTTCGGGCCAAACTTTCCAAAAGGCTCTAGAATAGTACAGGGTGACCCGAACGGTTCAAGATACTTCAGATTCGGTTTGCGATTATTGATCAACTCAAAGCATGTTTTATTGAATTTCTTGACAGTGAGAACCCGGTTGAGCGTATAGCATGCGGCGGAAACTACTTCTGCCCAAAAATTTATTGGTAACTTTGAATCAGCAAGCATTGTTCTGGCCGTTTCGATTAGCGTCCTGTTTTTACGTTCTGCGACTCCATTCTGCTGCGGAGTGTACGGAGCACTAAACTCATGCAATATACCTCTTTCATCACAAAATTCTTCCATCTTGATGTTCTTGAACTCAGTACCATTATCACTTCTGATTCTTCGGATACGCCTTTGGTACAAGTTTTCAATATTTCTGAATAACGCCATCAAACTGTCAAACGTTTCATCTTTCGACTTCAAAAATGATACCCACGAAAATCTGGAATAATCATCAGTAACCACAAGACAGTAGAGATCCCCTGTAATACTTTTGACGTTTACTGGACCAAACAGATCCATATGTAGTCTCTCTAACGGTTTGGAAACTGAATTGACTTGCTTTTTAGGATGTGACTTTTTCTTCTGCTTGCCTTTGACGCAGCTAATGCACTCCCCTTCCAGATGAAAACCTTTGATATTAACACCAAGAACTAAATCATTGTGCACCAAGTGATTCATTTTTCTAAGATGTATATGCCCCATCTTCCGGTGCCACAACTTCATTTCTTTCTCCGTTGCTCTAGATACAAAACAACGTGCTTGACCTGTTGTTGTAGTTGCTACACTCATGTCCAATACATATAAATCATTCACTCTAGGTGCCCGCATGATAATCCATTCTTCAGGGATAACAAATCCTGGTTTCAAAATCAAGCATTCTTTGTCTGTGAAGTGAGTGGTATACATATTGTCACAAATCTGCGAGATACTTAGCAGATTATTCTCCAGCTCAGTAATGTAGTTAACTCTCTCAAAACTTACAATCCCATTAGATAACGTTCCTTCACCAATAATTCGACCACCTTCATGTCCAGCAAATCCCACATAACCTCCATTGATATTTCTTACATCGTACAACAATGCAGTCTTTCCTGTCATATGTCGAGACGCTCCACTATCCATAATCCATCTTGAAATAGCTCTCGGAAGATCCTGCACATATCACAAACAATACAATAAAGATGCCGATTCATGCTTCACGATTACCAACTAGGAAGCTCCGCCAAGTCCAAAATCTTTAGTGAGATTTTGATGCCACCCAAGCCTCTTTGGACTCGGGTAACTTGACTTTAATGTGAGTTTTAGCAGTGTAAAGTGGCGGAAAATTTTTATCATTCATTTTCAAACTTTCATTTGAATCAACCTCAACCTTTTTGTATAAGAAAAACTCATCTATTTTAAGTTGACCAGTTGATTGATTTTTCTTTTGAACATTCTTCTTCTCGGGTAGAGTAGAAGATTGTTTCTCCAGCTTTTCATAATAATCCAATGGAACATTCATCTTTACCGGTGTGGTAGAAGACGATTGTTTTTCCAAAACTGAAACCTTTGGTTTATCAACAACTTTTGGCTTCCATGTTTGTTGAGATGATGCAACCCGTTTATAAAATTTGTCATTTTTTATTACCAAGTTCTTAACAGGTTCAATTTTGACTTTTGTTTTCTCATTTTTCAAAACTTTCTCAACAACCATTGGGGCTTTGCCTTTAACATCAACCTTCTTCTGTCTATTCTCAACAACTTCAGTCTTAGGCTTGGAGTTGGTGCAATTCCTTGCAATGTGACCAACTTTGTTACATCTAAAACATGTACGAGTATCAACTACTCGACTTTTGCCTTCAGACTGAGGTTGTGAAACTCTCTTTGCAAAAAATTCTTCATTTGATTTCGAAAAGATTTCATTTTCCTCATCAGAAAGTGAACTTGAACTGTTCACAAACACTTTCGTTTTAGCAAACTTCTTGTTTTGAACATTTCTCTTTTGATAACTCTTACCATCCCAATAACCACCCGACCAATTGTTTCGATTGTTATTATAAAAACGTGGTGGAACAACAGGCTTTTTGTAGTAAGCTTTATCTTTCTCAAAATTCATTTGTCTCTTTGTTTTACTTAAACTGTTCACTTCTGACATCTCAACTTCAACCAATTTGAAAACATTTGTTAACTTGTTCACATTAACATTTTCAATGGGAAACTCAGAATCCGAATACAACTTATCATATCCAGCCATCTTGTACATCACAAGACCCGGTTCATCACTTAAGTTGTTTTTGGATTTTGGTTTCTGAATGTACTTGTCCAAGAAACATTCATCATCTTCAGCTGAATCAGATAACAAAACACTTTCAACTGTGCTTTTAACTATCTCAGTTTGTACACTATCATCAGATGATGATGAAGAAAATGTCACATCAATCGAATCAGGAAGTTTCACTTCATTTTCTTCTTCAATTTCAGCCAATCCAGATTGTTTTTTAGAGTAATTATCAAGAACTGGTGGTGGAACTTGATGAAAACCCACCCCTATTCCATCAAAGTACACATCTTCGCCTGTTTTGTCTTTCCCGATGGGTTTGGGAATAATGTGTTGCAAAACAAAGCTTGCGGAGTTGTAACTCTTAAGCTTCAACTGGATTCGCTCATTTTCAATTTCAGCTTCTTGAACTTTAAGTTTCAATTTAGTGATTTCATCTAGTTGTTGGTTGATTAATTCTTCTTTTAATCTCAAAACACATTGCAATTGGCAATTTTCTTTGTATGTTTTACCATTTCTATCATCATTATCTTTAATCGTGCTTTTAAACTTCTCCAATTTTTCAGTGATCTGACGATTTTCAAGGACTAACTTCTCATTTTCTTTCCTAACCCTTTCCTGATCAATTTTATCAGTTTCAATTTTGTTAGTTAATTCTTTTAATCATTCAGTTGAAGCTTTCACCGATTTATCACGATCAAGAATTTGATCTTCAACACTTTTGACTTTAGCAGTCAAATCCTCAATCTTCTTACCTTTGAGATATGTGTTTGTACTACAAACCTTGCATTCCTTGATGCAATTTTTGCAGTCAACATCACCACTAACCTTCTTACCTGACTCAGCCGTTGACTCGTTTGAACTGACTTGGCTTTTAGACTCAGAATCGGATTTAGAATCTACCTCAATTGCCTTAGCTGCCAGCACCTTGTCAGCCATCTTTCCCATGTTTTCAGCAATCAACTCCTGTGTCGTATCAATGATCCAGTGTCAACTTTCTTTAACTTCTCTATCTCTTCTTTCTCTCCGCTTCCCCACCATTTCTTCTGCCAATAATCATCTTCAATTTTATATTCTTGAATTATGGTTTCCACATCAAGAGTGTTGTGATCCACAGCAATGTTTCCATAGGGGACAAGATAACACTCCCTGTCTGGATCCCATCTATTTGCTCTTTTTGCCTCAGAAAAAAATACCAGATATTCTGATCAATTTGTTTGTGGCTAACAGTCTTCTGTAATTATACTTTTGTTCTTCAGTTCTGTTATCTTTCCAAGGTTTAGGTTCAGAATTTGCCATGAATGCATATCCAACCGCATCTTCCTCAGGTAACAACTCGCTCCAGTCAAAACCTTCATCATCGTGAATCACCGCAAGAGCTCTAGATTTTTCTTTGTTATCTTCAATCTGCTTCGTTCTTGGTGGCTCCAATTTATTCTGATGATAAATCGCTTTCTTGTAGTAATCTTCTCTGAACGGGTTCTCAGATTCATCAGCATATACGTTTCTGCATTCACGCTTAAAGTGACCTTTCTGTTTGCATTTGAAACACGTCACTTTAGACTTATCAAAGCCCAACTTGGTAGATGGTCCACCAATTGACTTCCTCCCTGTTATCTCCATGAAACGTTGTGCTCGACGAACTGCACTGGCCATACACCACCTTATGTCAATCAGTTCCATTTCCTCAGGATCTATTTGGTCATAATCTTCCTTCGTCAGGTTGGTGTTGCCAATCTTCCCTGCTACAAGGCTTTCATACGATTCTAGCACAGATGCTAAGAAAACCATCTGTTGTTTTGCCGACTCCTCGCTGAAATTCTGAGCATTCTTTAAGTCTACAGCAATGTTGCATTGAAATAAGTTCTTTGCATCAGACTGGTTTGAATTTGATGAAGACCCACTGTGATATCCACCGCTTTGACTTTCTTTGCTTGTTGTGGAAACATTCTCAGCAGAAAACGCAGTCTTAGGAGATGTATTCTTTGGCATCATGCTCTTTGGATAATACAAATCCAAGTTCTGCTGATAAGACGAATGATTGACTTTGTGTGTCTTCTTTAATTCCAACTCATGACTCTCTAATCTCTCAATCAGCAAATCCACCTCAAGATCTGCAGGCTTGATTGTATTCTTCAGCATCAATGCATAGTATTGCCAATCCATTTCATCCGGTAGTGAGTCAAACAGCTTATCAACTAGCTCTTCTTTAGTATAGCGAATATCATGTCTCGCCAGTTCCAGTTTCAGATGCCCAAACCTCTCTATCATTTTACAAACTGATTCATTCTTTAAACACCCAAACAAATCAAACTCTTTTCTAAGTAGTTTCGTTTTGTTTTTCACAATTTCTTTACTTCCTATACATTTGTTTTTCAATTTGTTCCAGAGATCTGTAGCACTAGAGTATTCGATCAAAGATATAATATCTTCTCTAATGGACTGGAATAGCAACGCAATACATTTTTGCTCAGCAACAAACGATTCTATTTCATCAGGTGTCGTTAAAGTTTCACCATTTTTGCCTCCATTATCATAACCATTTTTTAGACTCTTCCAGCTGAGAAAAGCAAAAGCTCTCAACCAATCTTCAAACTACTTTGCCCACCGACTGTATTCTTCTATAGCCATTAGCTTCGGGGGTTTGTTATAAGTTCCAAAAGCACTTTCAACCTCCAATGCATCCGATAGCTTTTTCTTTGAATTCGGTGTGTTCTCATCAGTGTTACTCGAAGATGTACCATTTCCACCGTCTCCAGCAAATGCAAATACATCATAAAATGGATTGAAATCATCCATCTTGAATGTACCTGAAAAACAATCAGCAAAGCACTTAGAAATTTTAAGTTTTGAAAAATATCAATTTCAAGCGAATGCTATTCAAGCGAAACAGCTTGTATTATCAATGTTCAAGCGAAAACCAATAATCTGTTTCGCTTGAGATTTCAAGCGAAAAGGCTGATACAAGTTCAACAGTTCAAGCGAAAACCACTAATCCTAGTTCGCTTGATCTTTTCAAGCGAAGGGGTCGGATTTTCAAGTGAAAACCTTGACTTTTAAGCGAAATGGGTCCTTTTCAAGCGAAACAGCGAAGACCAATGTCAAGCGAAAGGTAGATCTAGGCCATTTTTTATCAGTTTTAGTCCAAGTTTTAATCTAATTCTTTGTAGGATTTATTAAAACTATGTTTTACACAATATATGTGAAATTCAGGCCATTTCAACCGTTAAAACTCGTTCAAATCAGAAAAGTATGAAAAGAAGTGAGTAGAAAGTAGAAAATCCAGTAGAATCAAGCTGCTATGGTATGAACTCCTCGTCCTGAGCTCTGATACCACTTGTTGGATCGTTGTCGGTGACCCTAAAGTCAGTTAAAGCAGTTCATCTTCAAATACGAGGGCAGAATCAACGTAAACGAAGTCAATAACAGCTTTTATCCTTTTAACTTTCTTTCTATTATTGATTATGAGCTTTTACAATGTATTCTGATGAAAATTCGGCAGCACCTTCGCTCACACACACATACATGACCGCTTGAAATGAACAACACACTCTCCTATTTATAGACCTATAGGGTTTCGCTTGAGATTGACAAATCATGGGGTTTCGCTTGAGATTGGTTTCAAGCGAAACTGTATGATGTTCATGATGAGGTTTCGCTTGAATCTGCCATGATACACTTTCAAGAGAAAACCCTTTCTCAAACATAAACTAAACCTAATTTCGACCCTGTTGTGTGTTCATTCAACCTATCTAGACAAAAGACTTATAAAAGACAAAGTTAACAGACACTAATTGCACCAACAGCTAATTCTATTGCTTCTTTTATGGTTTGAGGTCTAGCTGCCTTTACTACATGTCTGATCTCACTGATTAATCCCCAAATGTAACGAAAGATTAATACTGGTTCTGGTGAAGCTCAGGTTGGTACTATCCTAGCATATTCAAAAAATATGGTAGTGTAACCCTTGCAATCTATTCCAGTCATTTTAAGATTTAAAAACTTATTGGCAATCTGTTCTTTTTCATGAGGAGGACAGAATTTTCGTTCAACCATTTTCTTAAAGTTAGTCCATTCCATGTTATAAGTTTTGTCACTTCCCCTAGACTGGAGAATAGTATTCCACCATTCCAAGGCTGCATTTGTAAAAAGATTAGAAGCAAACATAATCTTATCTTCTTCTGCACATTTACTTATTTTTAAGACTGCTTCTGTCTTTTCTATCCAGCGTAAGGCTGCAATGGCTCCTTCATTGCCTGAGAATTCTATTGGTTTGCAAGACCAGAATTCCTTATAAGAACAACCATATGAGATGGTTCTTCTCCTTTTTGGGATCGGTGCTTGGATAATTGGGCCGAGGTTTTCATTCACGTTGTGACTTGGTTCAGTGGGCTTTTTCTTCCGGTTACAGATTTATTATTTTCTGCTTCTTTAACAGTATTTATGATATATGGCATAGCATCTATGATTCCTTGTGCTACTATGTGTTCGATGGCACTATTATTCATTGGGTTTCCGTTAATATCATTATTCTGTTTTTTCTTGATTTACTTCGTTATCCATCTGAATTGTAAACATTTATCAGGTATTAATATCACAGAATAAGATTTAATACAAATAATCACACAAGCAGCTTGATCAAAAACTTCGAGCATTGCGACTTACTTTTTTATATATATATTTTTACATATGCATCGATTACATACTACAACTGAAAATTAAACACACTAGTAGTTATGCATCGATAGGTATTAAGTTATCTATTCTTTTTGGTTTTTTTACACACATATATTATATTATATTAGTGGTTGGCTCGTCTAAAACTATTGTTCATGCTCGTCATATTTCCAGACGAGTTTCTCTCCTATATGTCGGATTCTATTTCCTTCCTCAACTAACTCTTCGCCATATGAGCGAATTTCCTGCACGTTTTCTTCACTCATGGGTGGTAGTGGTGCTGGCACTAGATCAGGGTATCGTGGTATGGGTTCTCCGTATGGGTATAGGGTGCTTATCACATTCTGCATATACCAATCACTGTTCCAGAATGAGTCTAAAGGATTCAGGTTAGTATATTGAGCTATAGGATTTGTTACGGGCACTGGTTCTTCCTGAGGATATAATGCTGAATACGATCTATTGTCATCAAACCATGGATCATATTCTAGAGGGACTGGTGCTGGGATTCTAGGCATCTCATTGGGGTCAAATGTTGGGATTGGAAATTGGTTTTCTAGGCTTATTTCTAGCTCCATTGGTTGGCTGGGGAATAAGGGTAAAAGTTTTGGTTCAGCTGTTTGGTTCAGATTAAGGTCTGCTGCGATGGTTGCTAACATGTGGAAATCAGCTAATTTCCAATCAATTTCCTCTTCTCTTAATGGCCTATTAACTGCTTCCTGGGTTTGTGCCTTCATTTCTCTATTGGCTTTCGCTAGTGCTCTCTGTTGTTGTAATTTCTTCATCCTTTTCCTCCTCTCACGCGCTCCTATACTAAACCAACCTCTCTTTTTAGTAGTAAACGGTTCCTCAAATTGTGCCTTAAAGACAAAGATTCCTTCCTCAGTATCAGCAGAGTAACCTGAGGGAGTTGGCTGAGATGAGGTTCCTTCATTCTTTGGGGAACTAGCTAATTGACGGTAAGCGTCGGATGTACCTTGCTCAATCATATTGTAAACTAACAAATTGTCAAATAACACACAATAATAATATACACATAATCACATAAATTATTTCCTAACACATTTAATTAAAATCTTGGTGTCAGTAGAACACCTCATTGACTTAAACCAGTGGTTGTGGCTATGATACCACCTTCTGTCGCATCCCCCGAACCCTGCCCGGGAGTGGGTGCCGAGAGATCAGATTTAGTGGTATCGGTGTTTATTAATTTGGCAGCGGAAATGAGACATCAGAACCGTAGGTAGGAAATGTTATCAGAGTTTCAAAACACCAAACTTTTATAATAAACAAATGGGATAAAACCCAAGTTTTACTAATAGTATATTTATAGAGATAAAATCCTATTTTATTGAAACATATACTCCTTTTTATTTAGGTAACTTTTTATAGCCACTTCTTTAAGCCTTCAGTGCTCTCCAGCTGGCTTCTAATAGCTTTCACATTAAGTTACCTGAAACGCGTTTTAAAAAGGTTTTATCAGCAAGAAATACTGGCGAGTGCATCCCGGTTTAATCAAAATAGTTTCAATAACTTCACAGTATTGAGAGCGATTACAATGTTTATATCTACACAGTTACTCATTAAGTACTGTCAATCCTGACTTGTGGGTCATGTTACTCATTGGCTAACTCTTTGTCCACTAGTAACAGATTCAAAATAATGTATACAAAACCCCAACATACCGGCAGTAATTGTAGAATACATAGACTCAATCACTGTTAATTATAACTGAAACAATTGAGGTTTTTACAAAAAAAGATTTACAAAAAGAGAATGACTCACTTTGTTTACTTAGGTAATACTTTAGCTTCCTGGTGGTTCTCCTGGTTATTATCTATTAAAATTAAACAATGCACATGTGTTGGTAAGATAGCCCAAATTACATTAGCCATACAACCGAGACAGAACTCCAACGAACTGAGTCAGGCAGAGCCTTGACATGCATTACGGAGTCCTAGATCAATCGGGTGTAACACGAGACAGAACTCCAACGACTGAGTCAGGTAGAGCCTCGACATGCGTTACGGAGCCCTAGATCGATCGTGTTGGGTAACTAATACGTAACCGGGGGTTATAATACTTACAACGAGGCAGAGCTTCGCTTTTTAGGGGTATTATTCGAGCAAAACTTTTGCTTTTAAAGTGACAGAGAAAGAAAAAGAATTGAGCGACGATTTCTGAGCTCGATTGCCCCTTTTATAGGGCTGGACGAGAGGCGGCTCACGGCCCGCGACGCCCACCCCTGTCTCCTTCGCGGCCCACGAGACCACTAGGGTAGGCCCAAGCCTTGTCGAGTCAACCAGTAGCCTTCACACGCGTTAGGAAACGTGGCGGACTGGTGTGTCGCCTGGTGTTACTACGTCGCAGCCCACGACAGACCTGGTTTGACCGGGTCTCGCCCCGCGAGTGTAACACCTGTGCCTCCACGTCCATCAAACAAATACCAAACCAATGAAATATTATATTTCATACTTGGGATTTGTAAAATTATGTGTATCTTTTACACATATCAACTCTTGTTTGATTTTAAGCTTTAAATCGCTTTCTAGAGGGTTATACGCGCTCTGATGCGTAAATATAACCAGTTTAATCCAACGAATACTCCGGAATAGTGAAATAGGCTTAACATACCTTAAATAACCTTTACATAACTTAGATATAAGTTTTGGAAGGTTTGGTGTGGTGAAATCAAAGTTTAATCGCTTACAGGGACTAAAATTGACAAACTGCGAAAGTATGCCAATTTGAACTGTAACAGACATTCCGGAACATGACCATAAGTTAAACATACCATAAATATCCTTCACATAGCTTAGAAATAGGCTTTGAGGTGTTCGGTATGCTAAAATAAACTTTTGTGTCATTCAGGGACTAAAAGTGTCAAAAAGTGCACAAGTTTGCATTTTCGCACATAACTTACGTTCTGAATACATCTGGACATCCAAAAATTTATGTAAGCATGACTACATTATATTTTAGTGTTCGCCTTAAGAAAAATCCATTCGTCGCGTCATTTGGATCGTTTTTCGCGCTTATGCGCATTCCGTCGTAATTAAGCGAACATCGCGTTCGTACGACCAAACGAACCATCATCCGGCATATTTTTGAGTATGTTTTGAGTTCCCTATACTTTAACTTCATTTTAGAGCCTTGAAATGAGGTCAACGGGGCTCAAACGCATCGAAAAAGGGCTTAAACACGTGCAGGGACTAAACCTGTCATTTATGAAACATTTCTGGAACAGGGAGGGGTGTCGCGTAGCGCGAGCCCTAAAGACTTACCAGTCGCGCTACGCGACTGCCTAAAACTGACCAGATTCAATGTTTTGTTTGCAAGTTGCAGCTGATTGATTCGTGTCCACTCGTTTCCTATCGTCTAGTCAGCGGATAAGAACAAACTTCCTGGACACCACAACTTTACGACAAGTGTACGGTTCCGATTAAGGCACGTTATTCAAGAAACGATCTTAACGGTTACCCGAAATCTATAAATACCCCACCCCCTTTACTTCATTTCTCACAAATCTGATCATTTGGGCTCTAAGTTGGAACCTTCGTTTCATACCTGAGCTATTTTGATCTGGGTTAGCATTCGGGGACCCTTCGTAAGTATTCTTTCGTTCTTTTCCTTATTTTATTGCTTTTCGAGTCCGAAAGTCAAACTTTGTTTGACTTTCAGCGTTGACCAGTAATGGTCAATGCGAAGTTCGTTTGAACTTCGCAACGTGATTGTAATCACGATGGTCATAGTCCCTCGGGATTATGCCTACTGATTACCACGTTGTTTAGGGTCGTAGGGTAAGCGATCTAATAAATCGCTTATACCTTCGAACTCGACCCAGTTTGGTCGATCATTAGGATTCGACCAAATACATTAGGTGACCATAGTAGGTAGGGAATAACCTTCCGAGGTTATACCCTATGGTCGCATCGTTTGAGTAGTTGTATGATAGGTAGTTTATATGCCTTAGGTAAATTACCATAATACCCTTTTCATGTATAATTGGTAACTAAGCATATGTAACCTAAACCTTTGTCATATAACTGATTATGTAACATGTTTAGGCATATAACACTTGTCATAGGACTAGTTAGACGGTCCGAACGCGTTTCACGCGCACGACGCGTTAAAGTAGCATATGTTACCTTAATGGGTCGCGATGGGTCGAAAGCACTTAGGTTTGGTTTCATTGTAGTATGTAGGCCTTGTTAAACCATATCATATGAGTTCCAACACTCATTTGGTTTACCAAGCCTCATCCTATCCAATCTCCCGATTTAAGTCCGGTTTATTTATATAGTTTAGATTTGCCGACTGATTCCGTGCTCTCTCTAGCTTTGTTTGGTTGTTGTTCAAGACCTCCAAGCATTCTCAGGCGAGTACATTATTCCCCTATTTTACTGCTTTCAACTGTTTTGGGGTGACTCATATGTGCTAAATGTTTTCGATGTTATAACGATGGTTTCAAAAACGATTAAGACGATTTATACAAAACTAATAACGATTTCATAAAGTGAACAAACTTGTTGGTTGTAGTTACATAACAAATGACATTCATTAGCAATGATCAAGCCGACCAGTATTAGGTTATGGTACCATAGGATCTGACAAATCCCGTTATTTACTACACCCGTGGTTATGTGTGGGTATGGTAGGTAGCGACTGAATCTGTAATTATTAACTTACCCTATGGAGGTTTGATAATACGAAAACGAGAAGCGACGAAAACGAGAAGCGACGAAAACGAGAAGCGATGAAAGTCACGAAGGTTTGAATGTTATTAGCGAGACGACCTTATAAGTAGTTTCACGACCTAAAACGAATTAAACGATTTACGATTGGTTTTCACACGATGTTTTAACGATTGGGTAACGATTGGGTTTCACACGATGTTTTAACGATTGGGTAAACGATTGTCTTCAAAGCGATATACGATATTATTTTGGTTATACATATTACATGATTTACATTTGGGCATGAACATTACTTTGGTGGTTTGGTTTGGATTAAGTGATTAAGTAACAATGCGTGTGGAATATGATACAAGCATGGTGGATACGCCGCTGGTACTTCCTATATATAAGTGTTTGTATGGTATTACATATTGTAGCGTTATTTGAATCATTTCAGTTTGAGACATAGAACATTTTATACAAGTAACATACTTTTCACAAGACATTTATTTACAAACAACTTATCTTATACAAACTCATTTTACATGGTTATTCATTTAATCATGCATTATTCTCTTATTTATACATATCACCTGAACTTATCTTTGTTTTTCAAATAATTTACTAAAACAAATGTTTTTGGGTTAAGAGTCATGGCTACGAGGTTTTACAAATTATAACCCGCTTGATTTGAGTTGGTTAATTAAGTTGCAATATTATACTCTTTTCAAAACAAGGTTTCTAAATAAAGTATTGCAACGTCTAAACTAGCCATGATTTCGACACTCCTACAAAACCTATGTACTCGCCATCATTTCTTTGTTGACCTCGTTTTCACATATGTTTCAGGTATTGTTGAATGATATCGATTGATAAGATGCATGCTCACATAGGACTGGACAAGGCCTTAGTGACTCAATAATAATGATAGACTATGTTTAAATAGTGTATTTAGATTTCAAGACGATGTAATTATTCAATGTTTAATAAAACGAAACACTTTTTGGTATCCATGGTTATGAAACATTAATTCTGTTGCAACACGCCCCGATGTTTCCGCCGCGCTTTGTTGTTTTACGCGGTCGGGGTGTGACAGAAAAGATGGTATCAGAGCCAATGGTTATAGGGAATTAGGTTATTAGTAATTAGTAATGCTTTGACCTAGTCTATAACCTTCTTAGGACCCTAACGCGAGTTTACTTGCGTTTAGTCATAAAACAATACCGTCACCTATCCTTAGGCGACGACCACAACAAGAACATAAATTTCAAAACCGCTTTGAAAACTAATCATCTGTTCTAGGATGATTGATTACTAGGTTTTGAACTCTCTATTGTAAGGTTTTGAACTCTCTATTATATGGTTTTGAACCTCTTTGAGTTTTCAAAACTTCGTCAAGGTTTTGGGTTTTAAATAATGTGAACACGTGCAAACTGGAAGGGTGAATGCCTGTATTCTGGGTTTTCTGTCAAGGCAAACACTTCGTATACATCTCATCAGACGCGAGACCAGTTGTGCTTACCTGGGAATTCTTGGGATGAGTGTTCACTTATAGGCGAACATGTCTTCGCGATACATTATTTTTGACCCATTTACTTTGATCAGTCACCGTCTCATTTGTTTGCCTTAGGTAACAAACAAATGATCGCAATCTTCATGCGTTATCATTCTGTTTTGATTGTCCAATAATCTTTCACCTGTTTCTCCCTATGCCTTTCTTTTTCTTCAAGAATGTCTCTTCATCACGATGACGCCCAGATATCTGAGCAAGCAGCCAAATTAGCTCAGCGAATAGGCGAAGTAGTCCTGAAGACTGTTGAATTAGCTACTGCCATGTATCATCTCCAGGATGAAGCCACTCAAGAGTCACCAAGACAGGCAGGACCTAGTCAGGCGACAACACCATCAGCCAATAAACCAATCGAGGAATCAAAGACCATGGATGAACGATCCCCTAAGAAGTCAAAGAAGCGAAAGGCTTCTTAGAACTTCGCCATGGTCGCTCACAATGGTAAAGCAGTCCCCAACCAACCAGCTCAACCCCCTGCTAGGTGTGTATGGCTTTTCCTATGATACCTACATCAAGGAACTATGTACCTTACAAACTACTCTTGTGATTTCTCTCTCTCAAATGATTGCTCATGATTCCCTCGAAAATTTTAAGTACTCGTTTCACTCTAAGAAACAAAGTACAGAAAAATTAAGTGACATTATGAGTAATCGTGCTTTTCGCACATCAGTGCCTTTAAATCCTTGGTTAGATAACTAAGGGTATTTTCAAATCTCATACCCATTACGTTTTGATTTTTCAACATACACAGTACCAGTATTTCAAAACAATCTTTATGATCTCAAAACATTTCATATAGTTTGAAAACAATTTTTCTAGATGCATTGTCTGTGTTATTTCAAAAACATTGGCCATGTTATCAAAACCAACCTTTCTAATTTCAAAATATTTCATATAGTCTGAAGACAATATTAACACAATACATTTTCTGATCAAGTGCATGATTTCGAAAAGCATCATTCATGTCTTTCAAAAAAAAAAAAAACCTTATACATAATTTCAAAATTCATCTCGCATGATTTTAAAACATTTTTGTAAATATATCTACCTAATACACCTACTTTATGATTTCAAAAAGTATTATATATAAGGTTTCAAAAACGTTAAACACATTTTTCTTAAAAGAACCCCATGCATAGTTTTCAAAAATATTTTTCCTCATACATTGACTTAACCTTCAAATTCCGCTTCATATGTCGCCTTGACATATCAGGCATCTCAACTTCATAAGCATTTTACTTCATGTTTTGACTTAAGCACATCCCGTGCAAGATTTCAAAACATCTTCAACTTCTAAAATCCATATGGGATCTTTTTATCTCCACAATTAGACCCTTGTGGATAATCATCATTCAAATCAGAGTCCTTAATCGGATTCCTTATGTACCTTAATTCGAACATTTCGGTTCCTAGTAATCGAAATCGAATTTTCTTTTTGAATCTTTCTATCCTTATAGTTGGATTCTTGATAACGTTTAAAGTACCAAATGAAATTCACGGAATGGATTCCTAGTGTGCTTTAAATGCATGTACGCAATTTACAAGACAAATTAACGAACAATTTTGTGGTTATATGATATGTGTTTATGTGTTCTCCTCTATGATTTTTGTGCTTTTGTATACTCTGGATATTCGTTATCCAAATCCTCGTAGAATCTTTCATATCTTCATATGATGGATTCGTAGTAGGATATTCAAAAGGTACTACCTTAAATCCTTAATGGGCTTCTATGTAATAGTTAAGACCCTTGGGTTATATAGTACCATTCCATGATTCGATGAGAGACCCTTAAGTGGTCTAGTCTAAAAGATTGATTCACAATTTGGTTAAAGAACGACATCTAGTGATGTAGCTGAACAGACTCCTTGATAGTCTATTTAGATCATTTATTGATTTAATTAAAAGGACTCTATGGCGGTCTAGTTACACTCATCACAGGTTTGTTCATTTGGTTTTCCCCTACACACTATAAAATAGACTGTGTGTACTGTGCAAGGAATTGTCTGATTATGGACGCGTACATAATTATGAAATTTAGTGCATAGGAACCCAGTAAGGTTTATTATGTGTAAGAACCGATAGTGACAAAAATAACGAAATGAGAACGATGTAATGGAGGTACGGTGGACGCACCAATGACGCTTTATATACTTGTATATAAGTGTCTCTCTTGCATTGCAAACATAATGTTATTAAGGTTACTAGAAGTTCAAGAACCCTAACCAATGTTGTTCGATCTTTTCAACTCCATGTTTTCAAGCTCTCACAAGTTTCCTCTAAATAAATTTCGGGACGAAATTTCCTAAAGTAGGGGAGACTGTAACACCTGTGCCTCCACGTCCATCAAACAAATACCAAACCAATGAAATATTATATTTCATACTTGGGATTTGTAAAATTATGTGTATCTTTTACACATATCAACTCTTGTTTGATTATAAGCTTTAAATCGCTTTCTGGAGGGTTATACGCGCTCTGATGCGTAAATATAACCAGTTTAATCCAACGAACACTCCGGAATAGTGAAATAGGCTTAACATACCTTAAATAACCTTTACATAACTTAGATATAAGTTTTGGAAGGTTTGGTGTGGTGAAATCAAAGTTTAATCGCTTACAGGGACTAAAATTGACAAACTGCGAAAGTATGCCAATTTGAACTGTAACAGACATTCCGGAACATGACCATAAGTTAAACATACCATAAATATCCTTCACATAGCTTAGAAATAGGCTTTGAGGTGTTCGGTATGCTAAAATAAACTTTTGTGTCATTCAGGGACTAAAAGTGTCAAAAAGTGCACAAGTTTGCATTTTCGCGCATAACTTACGTTCTGAATACATCTGGACATCCAAAATTTATGTAAGCATGACTACATTATATTTTAGTGTTCGCCTTAAGAAAAATCCATTCGTCGCGTCATTTGGATCGTTTTTCGCGCTTATGCGCATTCCGTCGTAATTAAGCGAACATCGCGTTCGTACGACCAAACGAACCATCATCCGGCATATTTTTGAGTATGTTTTGAGTTCCCTATACTTTAACTTCATTTTAGAGCCTTGAAATGAGGTCAACGGGGCTCAAACGCATCGAAAAAGGGCTTAAACACGTGCAGGGACTAAACCTGTCATTTATGAAACATTTCTGGAACAGGGAGGGGTGTCGCGTAGCGCGAGCCCTAAAGACTTACCAGTCGCGCTACGCGACTGCCTAAAACTGACCAGATTCAATGTTTTGTTTGCAAGTTGCAGCTGATTGATTCGTGTCCACTCGTTTCCTATCGTCTAGTCAGCGGATAAGAACAAACTTCCTGGACACCACAACTTTACGACAAGTGTACGGTTCCGATTAAGGCACGTTATTCAAGAAACGATCTTAACGGTTACCCGAAATCTATAAATACCCCACCCCCTTTACTTCATTTCTCACAAATCTGATCATTTGGGCTCTAAGTTGGAACCTTCGTTTCATACCTGAGCTATTTTGATCTGGGTTAGCATTCGGGGACCCTTCGTAAGTATTCTTTCGTTCTTTTCCTTATTTTATTGCTTTTCGAGTCCGAAAGTCAAACTTTGTTTGACTTTCAGCGTTGACCAGTAATGGTCAATGCGAAGTTCGTTTGAACTTCGCAACGTGATTGTAATCACGATGGTCATAGTCCCTCGGGATTATGCCTACTGATTACCACGTTGTTTAGGGTCGTAGGGTAAGCGATCTAATAAATCGCTTATACCTTCGAACTCGACCCAGTTTGGTCGATCATTAGGATCCGACCAAATACATTAGGTGACCATAGTAGGTAGGGAATAACCTTCCGAGGTTATACCCTATGGTCACATCGTTTGAGTAGTTGTATGATAGGTAGTTTATATGCCTTAGGTAAATTACCATAATACCCTTTTCATGTATAATTGGTAACTAAGCATATGTAACCTAAACCTTTGTCATATAACTGATTATGTAACATGTTTAGGCATATAACACTTGTCATAGGACTAGTTAGACGGTCCGAACGCGTTTCACGTGCACGACGCGTTAAAGTAGCATATGTTACCTTAATGGGTCGCGATGGGTCGAAAGCACTTAGGTTTGGTTTCATTGTAGTATGTAGGCCTTGTTAAACCATATCATATGAGTTCCAACACTCATTTGGTTTACCAAGCCTCATCCTATCCAATCTCCCGATTTAAGTCCGGTTTATTTATATAGTTTAGATTTGCCGACTGATTCCGTGCTCTCTCTAGCTTTGTTTGGTTGTTGTTCAAGACCTCCAAGCATTCTCAGGCGAGTACATTATTCCCCTATTTTACTGCTTTCAACTGTTTTGGGGTGACTCATATGTGCTAAATGTTTTCGATGTTATAACGATGGTTTCAAAAACGATTAAGACGATTTATACAAAACTAATAACGATTTCATAAAGTGAACAAACTTGTTGGTTGTAGTTACATAACAAATGACATTCATTAGCAATGATCAAGCCGACCAGTATTAGGTTATGGTACCATAGGATCTGACAAATCCCGTTATTTACTACACCCGTGGTTATGTGTGGGTATGGTAGGTAGCGACTGAATCTGTAATTATTAACTTACCCTATGGAGGTTTGTTAATACGAAAACGAGAAGCGACGAAAACGAGAAGCGATGAAAGTCACGAAGGTTTGAATGTTATTAGCGAGACGACCTTATAAGTAGTTTCACGACCTAAAACGAATTAAACGATTTACGATTGGTTTTCACACGATGTTTTAACGATTGGGTTTCACACGATGTTTTAACGATTGGGTAAACGATTGGCTTCAAAGCGATATACGATATTATTTTGGTTATACATATTACATGATTTACATTTGGGCATGAACATTACTTTGGTGGTTTGGTTTGGATTAAGTGATTAAGTAACAATGCGTGTGGAATATGATACAAGCATGGTGGATACGCCGCTGGTACTTCCTATATATAAGTGTTTGTATGGTATTACATATTGTAGCGTTATTTGAATCATTTCAGTTTGAGACATAGAACATTTTATACAAGTAACATACTTTTCACAAGACATTTATTTACAAACAACTTATCTTATACAAACTCATTTTACATGGTTATTCATTTAATCATGCATTATTCTCTTATTTATACATATCACCTGAACTTATCTTTGTTTTTCAAATAATTTACTAAAACAAATGTTTTTGGGTTAAGAGTCATGGCTACGAGGTTTTACAAATTATAACCCGCTTGATTTGAGTTGGTTAATTAAGTTGCAATATTATACTCTTTTCAAAACAAGGTTTCTAAATAAAGTATTGCAACGTCTAAACTAGCCATGATTTCGACACTCCTACAAAACCTATGTACTCGCCAGCATTTCTTTGCTGACCTCGTTTTCACATATGTTTCAGGTATTGTTGAATGATATCGATTGATAAGATGCATGCTCACATAGGACTGGACAAGGCCTTAGTGACTCAATAACAATGATAGACTATGTTTAAATAGTGTATTTAGATTTCAAGACGATGTAATTATTCAATGTTTAATAAAACGAAACACTTTTTGGTATCCATGGTTATGAAACATTAATTATGTTGCAACACGCCCCGATGTTTCCGCCGCGCTTTGTTGTTTTACGCGGTCGGGGTGTGACAGCGAGAACCATAAAATTTTGTTTTTATTTGATTTTTATAAATATAAAGGGATTTTAAGCTCGTTTTTTGTATACGGGGTATATTTTAAAGCAGAAATTGAGCAATACTCCTGTCTTAACCCTACCTGAGGGGATTGAATACTTTGTCGTGTACTGTGATGCTTCGCACACAGGAATGGGTTGTATGCTTATGCAAAGAGGCAAGGTGATTGCCTATGCATCACGATAACTTAAGATACACGAAAAGAATTATACCACCCATGACTTAGAAATGGGTGCGGTAGTATTTGCATTGAAACTTTGGAGACATTATCTATCTGGCACCAAGTGTATTACATACACGGACCATAAAAGTCTCCAGCATCTGTTTAGTCAGAAAGATCTTAACATGCGACAACGCCGTTGGATGGAAACTTTGAATGATTACGAATGTGAGATTCGTTACCATCCCGGTAAGGAAAATGTTGTTGTCGACGCCTTAAGTCGCAAGGAAAGGGTTAAATCAATTAGGGTTAACGCTAAAAGCATTGAGCTACGGACTAGCTTGAATGAAAAGCTATTAGAGGCTCAAAAGCAAGCCTTATTAGAGAAAAATGCTTCTAATGAAGGATTAGGTGGAACTGTTGAGTAGTTAACACCTGGAAATGATGGAATCCTGAGATTAAATAATCGTACACGGGTTCCTATCTTCGGAGGACTCAGAGATTTGATCCTCCAGGAATGTCATAATTCCAGATATTTGGTACATACCGGAGGAGATAAAATGTACCAGGACCTGAAAAGAAATTATTGGTGGATAGGTATGAAGAAATCCATAGCCACCTATGTAGCTAAATGTCTGACGTGTTCGCAAGTTAAAGCTGAACATCAGAAACCATCGGGACTACTACAACAACTTGAAATTCCCATGTGGAAATGGGAAATGGTGTAACCATGGACTTGATTATCAAGTTACCAAAGACCAAACGTGGCAATGGCACGATTTGGGTGATAGTAGACAGATTGACTAAGTCAACCCGTTTTCTGCAAATTAAGCAAACTTTTTGTTCCGACAAATTGGCTAAATTATATGTGGACAATATTGTGTCCTTATATGGAGTGCCAGTGTCCATAGTATAGTATCTGATAGAGATACTAGATACACATCTCAATTTTGGAAAAGTTTCCAACAATCATTGGGCACGAAATTAAATTTTAGTACGGCTTACCATCCACAGATTGATGGTCAGGGTGAGCGTACAATTCAAACATTAGAAGTCATGCTGAGAGCATGTGTCATTGATTTGGGTGGTAGTTGGGATGATCACCTACCCCTAATTGAATTCTCCTACAATAATAGTTATCATACGAGTATCAAGGCCAATCCATTTGAAGCCTTGTATGGGAGAAAATGTAGAACGTCCGTTTGTTGGGTTGAAGTTGGAGAAAGCCAACTATCAGGACCTGAGATAGTACTAGAAACCACGGACAAGATTATACAAATCCGTGACAGGCTCAATGATGCCCGTGATAGGCAGAAGAGCTATGCTGATAAGAGGAGAAAACCTCTTAAGGTCCAAATTGGGGACAACATTTTATTGAAAGTATCACCTTGGAAAGGTGTCATGAGATTTGGAAAGAAGGGCAACTTGAGCCCGAGATACATTGGACCATTCGAAATAATTGAATGTGTCGATTCCGTAGCTTATAGATTTAAGCTACCTGAGAAACTCAGTGGAATCCATGACGTGTTCCACATATCTAATTTAAAGAAATGTCTAGCCGATGAGTCGCTAGCTATGTCAAACCATGATGTGCATATTGATGAAAACCTGAGGTTCATTGAGAAACCGATTTCGATCGAGGATCAGCAGGTTAAAAAGCTCCGTAAGAAATTGATCCCCATCATGAAACTCAAATGGGATTCCCGTCATGGCACAAAATATACACGGGAGTTTGAAGCGAATATGAGACAAAAGTACCCCTATATATTTGAATAAAATCTCGAGCACGAGATTTCTTTTAAGGGGGTGAAGATGTAACACCTTGGAAATTTATATCAAATTATATGGCAACACGTGTCCAATCAACTCTCAAAATATGCCAAATTGTTTGGACGAGAGGGACCATATATGTAAAATTATGGAGGATTAGATGTGGAGGGATCAATTGTGACAAATTACCAAAGTTTGACCTCTGAGTGATCCTTACGGACTGCAAGGCATATGCCTTACGGACCGTAAGGCAGTAATTAATAAAATTCTGATAGTCCCTTACGGACCACAAGGGTTATGCCTTACGGACCGTAAGGATATTTAAAACCATAGGCGCGTTAGATCCTTACGGACTGTAAGCCATTACCCTTACGATCCGTAAAGGGTTGTGCTGGCAGTTTGTGCAGACTGCCATGGCAGCTTGCACATTATGACCCCTCTCCCATGAATTGCCACCATCTCCCTGCTTCAAGCACCTCATTAGGCACTTGTTAACATCTGAATAACATTGCCAACACTTGGCATGATCCTAAGAACATTTTGCAAGTATAAATAGAGGTGTAAATGCACCATTCCATCTTGCTCCATTACTTCTTTTTCTCTAATTCACTCTTGTAGGTTGCTTCTGATAAAAAAAACAGGCCTCCTACTGAAGTTATAAGCTTCTTAGAACACTTGTAAGTGTTCTTCCCTAGTTCTTTTTCATTCTAGGCTAAGTTATTAGCCGTAAGTCAAACAAATTGACATTTGTTGTGACTTTCGGTTATGACCATTACGCTCAAGCCAATGTTCGAATCAAACATGGCTACGTGATCGTAATAAGGTAGGTGTTGGTCCCCTATGAGGGCACCTCCTGAAGATCACGTTAAGTTGGTCAAATGACGGGTCAAAGTTCTATTAAAATAAAAGTCAAAACACATATTTTCAGAAATTATGTTAAATGAACTTCTAAGCATCTAAACACAAATTTTTGACATCATGTCATTTGGCATAACATATTAGGACATGTTAGATCATGTCCAACCCATAATTTCCTGCTTATAGCTCGGTTCACAACCGAAAGTCAAACAGTTTGACTTCTCTTTGACTTTCAATTCTGACCCTTTTAAGCTAAGTTAGCTACTGATTTGAAGTTATATTATGTTCATATTAATGTATGGAATAACCCTCTGAGGTTATACCATTTGATCATATCGTTTGTCGGGTTTTATGCAAGTCCATGTATTATGACTTAAAAAAAATACCAATTATGTTCTTTTGTGCATAAATTGATCTTGAAAAATAATGAACATGTAATTTGAGTTATAAACTGATGTGGTAACATATTAAACATTTTTTTGGCATAATGGACTTAACATTGACTCATCTGATCACCCGATGTCGCCTATGCGCGTACGATTGACTTATATAGCCTAGTTTATATATGTTAACCAAATTGGGTCAAAATCCTTCTAAATCAGTTCTAATCAGTATATATTATTGTTTTACCCATGTTATACGAGTCATAGTACTCATAGGGGTACAAACCACATTTTATCCGGCATCCGCTTAATCTAGCGAACCGTACTGATTTTATTATAGTTAACCGGTCCAAGTCATATGACTTAAATAAGACCCGTTAACATTCTAATGGGTCATAATTCCATTCATTCCAGACTATGGGTGTCTAGTAAATTGCAACCTTGTTAGTTATTTTGATTTAAACGGTTGTGCTTGCATATAACTTTGGATTGTAAAGATAAAGCTCAGGTAAATAGTCTTAATCCAAAATCCAAATAACCCGTTTTAATCCAAATAACCCGTTTTAATCCAAATTATACGGTCACTATACGGCTTGGGATATAGTGAAATTATTTACCATTTGGTCGGGTATGAGATCAATGACCAATGTGTCTAAAATCCAAATAACCCGTTTTAATCCGTTATCCTTGATAACTTAAATATTAGGGGTTAATGCGACCGTGTCCTGGATATCCACGGCTCACTTAATTGCAAGTGGCCACGACTTAAGCACGGGGGTAGGCATACACCCGACAGATGCTAATGCTATGATAAAATATTTTTCTTACCCAATATGGGGATTAAAGTGGTGTGTCGGTTAATCATGTATCGGAGTTTAGTTACGGGGCCCCATATGTATTGACAAACATGTAATACTGGTAACAAGAGATATAGTTTGTCCCAAATTATTTATGAAAATTGATATACCAAATGGTATATAAAATGATTTTGAAATATTTTCAAAATGTGTTGGGTAATTGTATTTACCAGTGAACGCGTATTTTCAAAGGATTAAGCGCAGGTTCGCAAGTACGGAAATAGGCTGGAAACTGCCCGGTAATTGCTTATTGGAATTTGCAACTCCAAGGAAAAAGCCTAGTAGTCTTTTATGTAATAATTTGTTATGTCGATCCGCCTGTGGATCTTTTAGTACACGTTCAGTCTATAAATTATTTTTAACTTTCGAATATTTGTACTTTGTAATAATTATTTTATACTCCCAAGACTTCTGTTGTGCTAAATGTGAATATCTATATCAATCGTCACGCATAAACCCCATGACTGGGCCCACCGGAAAATCAGGGTGTGACAGTTCATCTTGAGAGATCCATAGGTAGGGATTAGCGATGTAATCGTGGATGGTCCTGCAGGAGTTTTTCCAACACCATCTATGCCAAGGATCAAAGAAAGCACCAGTGTTGTGAATGGTTATTTCACAACTAAAGAAATATTATGAATAAGTACAGAAGATGATTAGTTTTGATTGATTTTCTAAATGATTACAATCAAGAGGCTGAAAGTAATAATGGATAAGAAGGGGATGGGAACCTTAGAGATTTCAGGAAAGTAGATGGGGAAGAAGAACACATATACTCATCATATTTTTAATATTCTCCCAAACTTTTGTTTAAATCATCGTTTCCACATTACCGTCTAGTTTGTTGGGCCACTGGACTGGTCTAATAAGTTGGGCCTATGAAGGTCTTGTCCACTTCATAACAAAAGGAGAAAAGTTAATTTCCTAATCTTCCTAATCACTTTGAACATAATAAAAAAAGGGAGAAAAACAGGTTAAAATTAGAAAAAATAAATAAATAAAGAGAATGACCAAAATACTCCTCATTTAACGTTAGTTTTTACATGGGTTAGAAAAGTTGATGGATCGGGCAACAATTTTGAAACTCAGTGATTTAGATGAGAAAAAAAAAATCTTTTTAGATAGATATGGCAATTGTATCAAACCTCATAGACGTTTTTACAGTTTACTTGTAAATATATATAGCAATGTGCATAGTTAAACTGACTTTCTTTTATCACATAGTAAAACAAAGTGATCCTAAACCTAAGGGAGTAAAAGTAAGATTTTAACAAAGCTTGGGGTACAAATAAATATAAATATATATAGCAATATACGTGAACGGTTCGCTTAGGTTTTTGGGAAAAACCGAAACCGAAATATCGGTTTTAGGTTTTTTAAAATCGTTTAGTTTCGGTTTTTTCGGTTTCGGTTTTTATACCGGTTCGATATTGTTTTTCGGTTATTTCGGTTTTTGGAACAAAATTATGTAAGATTTAAAAAATAAAAAGTATAATTTAAAATATAATAATTTTTCTTATATGTTTACATTTAAGTTATTATAGTTAACCTCTTTAATTAATATTGTTTACATAAACCTAACCTTTTAATCTATTTTTATGTTCCTCCAAAGTTTTTCTTAAGATATTTTTTATAGTAATTTGAAGATCATTTAATTTTTAGATTATTTTGTTATTTCTTATAGATAATAAATAAAACATTTCTACTAGCATTGTGTTAAACACTTAAACAACTTAAACTTAAAGAATAAAATTATAAGTAAACATGTAATGTTTTTATTATAAACACTTAACATTCAAGAATAATATTAATAATTTCTACTAACATTGGGTTAAACACTTAAACAACTTAAACTTAAAGAATAAAATTATAAATAAACATGTAATGTTTTTATTATAAACACTTAACATTCAAGAATAATATTAACTAGGATTTTGACCCGCCGCGCGTTGCGGCGGTGTCGAAAGTTAAAGTAACTCGTATTTATATTGTATATTTGACCCGACTCTTTAATTAAAAAAAATACATCGCCATCGAATGAAAACGTATTATATTTGACCCGACCTGCTTTCAAATACAGTTTACGAACGTACAAAAAATAAGTATAAAACGTGTTATTTTTTACCAGACTCGCTTGAGAAAAAAGTTTATGTCAAAACGTGAGTCATCTTTGTAACACCCCGAAAACGGGTTTGGTAATCAAACCACGTTAATACTAAAAGACAGGTAAGTTACCGGTAGTGGTAAAAGTAACCCGGTGAATATTAGGAATTTTAAATAAATAAGCCTAATATTTAATAAAAGCTGAAAGAAAGCTTTTGAGAAAATAAAATTTATAGAAGCCGAGGTAACGGGACTTAAAATAAACTTAGTCATAAATCTCCCCGAACTCACTAAATTAACTAGGAATGTTTAACCTAGTTAATAAGTGAGAATATTGTTAGAAATTAAGTGGGTTGTGGCCTACTTAATAAACTAACCAAACAAGAGGGGCTAAAGTGGATAAACTTGAAAGTTTAATTATAGAGTTAATTACTGTTTCCGTCCCTGTGGTTTGTCAAAAATCACTATTGCAGTCCATTAGTTTAAAAATTGCGATTTCAGTCCATGTGGTTTCACTTTCGTAACCATTTCAGTCCACCTTGTAACCATTTCAGTCCCTGTACTTAAAAGAATAATGGATTGAAATGGTTACGAAAGTGAAACCACAGGGACTGAAATGGTTACGAAAGTGAAACCACAGGGACTAAAATCGTAATTTTTAAACTAATGGACTGAAATAGTGATTTTTGACAAACCAAAGGGATGAAAACAGTAATTAACTCTTAATTATAAAAGAAAACTTAAAAAATTAAAACATACATTTAGTGTGTGTTCAAGGTGTTCTGTTCGAACACAGGAGAAGCCCGGGGAGCTTAAACCCTAGCTCCAACAAAATCGTTCAATTGGAAGGCCAAATGAAGTCTAAATTCACAATTGAACGTGAATTAATGATCACCCAAGCTAGAGGATCATAAGGTATGTAAAATTTTGATGATTCTTGAAGTTGTGAAATTTGATAAATCTCATAATCTGCAAATTATGGATAAATTATTGAAGATATGGCTGAATTATGATGTATAGTTGCTTAGAAACAAAACCCTAAGTGAAAATTATACATATATTGCCATGAATTGAATTATTAGATGATTTACCACACTAGGATAAGTGGGTTTTAATCATATGATGAAATTGATGATATAATTATGATTAGAATCATCATATCTGAAATTAATAAGATGATACTTGAACAAATTAGGTGTTTAAGTATATAAATCATACTTGCTAAGTAGTGAGTTTAGTATGATAAGATGAAAAATCGATGATATATTCATGTTGAATGATGTATGACATCATTATGTGTTAAAATGATCAAAGTTGTGTTAAATTGATGAAATTCGATTACATGAACTTGGTTAATAAAGTGATTAAAAACGGTAGCATAAGAATGATGCTTACCGGATAATTGACCAATGATATGATTGAATGATAAATTCAACATAAGAATCGTAGGATGGAATAGTCGTAAATAATTATGACAAATCTAACCATCTTACAAATTTCAATGATAGTTTGACGCTTGACAAGCTAGGTGGAAACTTGGGAGTGAAGCGGGTCAAACGAGTCAAGAATGAAGGAAAAGCATAATTTGGATGCAAGGTAAGTACAACTTACACTCTTTGTATTAAATACCTATTGGTTTTATAGGTTATGAATAATATAAAGTCTTGTTTGATTTATGATGTTCCGACATGACATGTGCGGTTCGGAACAAAAGACAATGATATTAAACTATGTTTAATGGTTAAAAAGAGCTAATACGATTATTTAGTCATGAAATGACTAATAAATAGTGAGTTTTGAATGATTACCTTATAAGGTAAATCAATATAAATAATAAGGGTAAAATGGTAATTAGATCACTCGTTGACTATAATCGTTAGTTTTGAAAGACACTTTATGGTGTACGACATAAAGGGGTCAAAAGCATTTAGAAATAGTGTATAAATAAAATGATCATACGGTGTAAACCGGAGCGAGTCATGTAGACGAGATGATACTAAATATCATCTCGCAAGGATAAACGGTTATTTAGACCAAACGGGTCAAATGGTGAAAATATCACCATTGAAAAATATCGACTAATGAATATTATCGAGTCTTATGTTTACAGAGTGAATAGGGGAAAGATAACTTGCATCGCTATCAAGTAGCGATTATTAAAGCAAGGTATTAAAACATGTCAACATATTGATCCGAGCCAGGTATGTATAATCGGTTAACTACTCAATTGGAATGAAAGGTTCATTGAGAGTTTAATGAAGTCAAAATAGACATTTGGTTACATAATGATTCAAGTGATGGTCATTGTGATTAGAAAACATAATGACTTTTCAAACAAAATCATAGCTAAAAAGAAGGATTTTGGGTCAAACATGCTTGTAAAAGTCTTCATCGTAAATGATAGGCTAAAACTCGGAATATTTAGATCTCCACATTAAATCCACCACACATATAGTTGTGGTGGAAGATAAATTGATAAATAATGTGGAAATAAAATGCTAGAAGCGAATGGGTATGAATTATGCGGAAAAGTGCTTAAATACCCTTAACGGGTCAAAATAAGCATTTAAGTCAAAACGGGTTTAAGAAGGTATATAAACCCGTGATTTGAACCTAATATGATATGAAATATCGAAAATATAAGGTTCAGGAGTAATTGAGATCAAACAAACCTATTTGTTTTGATAAATACATGAATGGGTCAAAATCTTATAAAAAGGTTATAAGCCGAAGGCTGAAAAGTCTTAAATTTATTTAATTCGGATGTCGGATTTTAACTCCATGTGATGGAGAATTAAATTACGATCACGTAGAAAGAAACGTGAGTTAAATCGGATCAAATATGAGCAAGTTATGCTCGTTTGCGTAAAAAGGAGTTTGGCTGGAAAATGAAGCATTTGGATGCAATCTTTCTGTCGAATTGGGGTCCTCGCGCCGCGCGACGGCTGAAGCCAATCACGGTCGCGGCCCGCGACACCTGTCGTGTCACGCGACACCAATTTGGTTCCCCGTCGCGGCACGCGACGGGTGTAATGTTCAGCAACATTTGTTAAAAACAGTTGTTTGCTTGTTTTGACCCGCGAACTTGCTTGGACATGTTTTATACGCTAAATTACTAACTCATTTCATGTTTTATGAAATGTAGATTTAATAGGAGGTACAGGTGGATGATCAAGCTCGATAAAGAACCGAACACGATCAAGATTCAAGCTTCCGCGAAATGATTCGTAGTTACGTTTTTTTTAAAACGACGAATATTCTGTAAAATGTTAAATTGGGTTATTTCTCAAAAGTCTTTAAGAAATACATATTTTGTAATGTATGTGTAAAGCATAAAGGAATAAATATAGTCGAAAACTATATAGAAATCGTATAAATGGACTAAGGGTCTTACAAGTTGGTAATCAGAGCTCCAGGTTAAGGAGTAAGGTGTTCGGTTCGAGACTTGATTGCAAAATCCGGTAAGTTATTCAATACATTAACGGTCTAGCATGTAAAGTGTTGAAAACAACACATAGGGTTATCGTGTAAAACACGTTACCCAAAGAAAGCAATAAAAGACCAACATAGTTAAACGAATTACGTGTGTTAACACGTGTCGTAAAAAGCCTTGTATTATAGTACGGGCGCTTATAAATGTCAACGTTACTAACATTTGTAGACGTTTTAAATTAAAGGATCCTTGCATCTGAAGATGACGAGAGCCTAAGGATCTATCGATACGATGAAGATATGGTCCGAAGTATGACAAGTAAGTCATACATGTTAAAGACATAAATCAGGAAATGATCTCGAATGAGAGATCGAACAACAAGGAGAGTTATAAGGTCAAGTATCTACAAGGTACACGTCTTAAACTTATAGTATAAATAGTAATATGCAATAAACACATAGTGAATGATAGTTGCATATAGAATATGAAACTTGGAAAACCTGGATAGGTTACCTATCCAGGATGACGTTTCCAAGAGAAATTCAAGAAAGATACGTATTATTCACAGTCGTGAATAATAAGACAATAACTGAATTTAGTTTAAATATAAACTTGGACGAAAGTAATCATCCAAGAAAGTATTCTCAATGAAGATTAAATTGAGAAAGGTAATGATCACATTAACGAATGTGATTGTATAAATGGTTATAAAAAGAAACATTGTATATGTTCAGTCATAGGGTAAAACCAATAATTGTTAATAGGCAATTAAATAAAGTTTTACCAATTTAAATAAATCGAGAGATTACTTACATGGGGCGTGAGGTGGTAATTATAATAAGGTCATGTGTACCATGTGTTAATCGCTTACTCTGGCCAAGTAAGTAGTGAACACATGATACCATGAGCTTCTTATAATGAACACAGTTATGTCCAATGTGGTAAAGTTGAGACGAAAGAAAAGTTAAAAGAACCTTGGGGTCAAGCAATTTTATGGGTATACTCGTATAAATGGTTTTCGAGGGAACCATAAAAACGATGTATGGCACGCATAGAAATAAATGACCCAAGGGAATTCGTGAAATAGGTCATTTTGGACGAAAGAGCCATGGTTGATAAAAAGGGCATGTAAAACCAAATTGTAAATGACCCGCGAGGTCATAGAAACGAAGGTATTGCCCATACACAAAAACGATCGAAGTCATTGACTTTGGTCGTAGTAAAGAAAGGATGATGATGTTAATCATCATTCAGAATTGATAAGACCATCAAGCATGGTCACATAAAGAATAAAGGTTTGGTTAAATAAAGCGATGGATTTCGCTAAGAAAACCAAACAAGTCAAAACGAAGTCTAAATGCATACCTAAAGGGGTTGCATTAATAATCACTTCAGCAAATTACCCGGTTGATGGGTAGGGAATTAAACATATGCGTAAACCAAGAAACGGTAACGCAGATTAAAAGTCAAAAGACTCGGATTATGAGTTATGACTAAAAGATGACAAAACTTCTCAAAAAGAAATTTTGAATAAATATGTTCAACTATTTGAGGTTGAACGGGTTGAATAAAGAATAAAGTTTGATTATTCATAAGTGATAGATTTCACACAAACAAGTCAAACGGGTTAAATAAAACATAATGCTTGATTGTAGCCCGGTAATGGGTTACAAGAAAATATATATATGTGTAAAAACCTTAAAGGATCTTGCAATGATATCACTGTCGACTTGTGTAAGTGCGGAATCCAAACACAAGTGGATTCAAGAAAAACTATTAAGAACAATAAGAATAATTATCAAAAACAAACCAATCTTGCATTCACCTTTAGTTCGATGACTGATACAAGACTACTTCCTGATCTCGAGTGGCCTTCCTGACTTCTATCCAAGCGATCAACCTCTAAAAGGTTACAAAAGTTTACTTATATACTAACTAAGGTGGGTCGAGACCACCTAGGCCCACTCGAGATGTCAATATTAACCCAATACACATAATTGACCCAAAATAACTAAGTTAAACAATACAAGATCAATCCCAAACTTTAATATCTCTCAATGTATAAACCTTTAGGTTCCAACAATCTCCCCCTAGGTTTATGCATAGAGAGTCTTGAAACTTCAACGATTTTGATCACCACTCATACGATCTTTATAACCACCAAATCCCTTTTCATTGATGTGCAGAACAGAAGCAACAGCACCAGTCCATGCTTTTGCAACCTCTTCATACTTTTCAGTAGCTCTACTTTGATGACGAGCTAATACTTCCAGGTCTTCACGAGCAAGATTCAGTAAATCAACTTGATCCACCAAGCGAAAATCCACATTATCATCACAAACAATTACAGCCTGCCCTAGACGCTCATCATAAGTCCAAAACTGCAAAGACTTCAAAGCACCTTTTGGAATCTTTTTCACCAATGGAATCACCTTTTCTTTATCAGTTACAGGCCACTTCACAATCTTCATCCGCTTGTTCGTGTATGGATCTCTAACTCCTTTAGCTGGTTTAACAATGGACTCTGCTGTACGCATTGAAGGAAATCCCTTAAGAACCTCCCTCTTCAGTCTCTCGAAAAACAAATATCCAGGACCTCCAGGCTTATCATCTACATAGGGTGCTTTAGACAGATCAGTCAAATCAATCTTAGTAAATGACTGAAACTGGCCTGGATGTTTATACAATTCAACAGGTCCAACCTTCCTTTTTATCCACCACCTTTTACGATCATGATCAAATCCCTAGCTAACTACACCAGATCTATTTCCAACTTGATCATATAGAGTTTCACCAACATCCATTAGATGATGTGTAGCTTGAGCATCATCATCATCTGGATTAAGATTCCTGTTCTTCAAAATCACAAACTCCCTTTTCTTCTTGATTCTTTCAGCCTTCTCTTTATCAGCAACAGGATCAACAACTCTTGTAAAGTATTGCTCCATCGCAGCACTTCTCTCAGCATCGTCCTTTGCAAATGCTTTTCTTCTATTCTCCACATCAGTAGGATCAGAGAATTCATTACCAAATTTCTTCTCAAGCTTTCCACGTAAATCATACACCATATTGAACAGCAAAGTAACATCTCCTTGAAGCTGTTCAATTTGTTGATTCTTTTGCACTAAAGTATCTTCAAGTTGGATGATCTTGGCATCTTTATGAATAGAATCTTGCTCAACCACAATTAATCTTTTCTTCATTTCTCTCATGCTAATGAAATCATCATCATCGCTTGAATCATCATCAAAAGGCATTCTAAACGGCTCTTCAGGTCTTTTACCACTTGAACTGCTAGGTATATCAAGAACTGCTCTAGAAGGACCTGCAGATTCAGAAACACCAAGTGGCATTGTCTCAATAACAGTATCAGCATCAACATTTGTAACCTGAACCTCTGCAGTGATGGACTCTAAAACACTCCTTTGAGTATCAGTGTTGAACTCAAAGATGTCTTCAGTTGTGGTGATGGTATCAGTGGCATTCTTCTCAAAATCAAAATCATACAATCCTTCATCATCTTCAGCAATGTTTATAGATTGATCTTTATTTTGCTCAACGTACATTCCGAGTCGAGGATCCCGCCTTTTTCGCTTCAACGGTAATGAATCAGGATCCTTTGGGTTTTCACTAGGCTCTTCAGTAGATACTGTAAGATTGGAAGGAGGATTTCCCATCTTATCAGTTACAGACTTTAATAACGAAGCCAAATTTTCAGCAGTAATTATAGAAGGAACAGTTGAAACAGCAACATCAGCTTCTTTCTCAGGAGGTAGTTCTTCATCATCTCCTGAATCACACATAATCTCTATGCCTTCATCGTCAGAGTTAATAATTAAAATCTCTGTCTCAGGCTCATCATCAACAATATTCTGAATATCATGCTCCTCAGCAACCATAGCATTCACTTGAACATTTTGTACTATCACTGGATCAGCAGCTACAACTTCAGTCTCTGCAAATCGACCAAACTTCTCCAAAGGAATACGTCCCTCAAACTTCTTTTATGTCCCCTTCTTAGTTGTGAGAGCACCAAAACAAGAGGGTCCCATCGGTTTTAATTCCAAGGTATCACCGGATTGCGTCAAATCAGAATAGCGAGCATTGAAAATCATCTGCAAAAACCTTGGATACATAATAAATTTATCCTTTCGAACTCCAGTAACATTTCTCTTCATTCCTTCAAAAACATACTTCGAGTAGTTGAACGACTCATTCGTAATAAGTGCAACAAATGCAGCCGTTTGTGTAATATTCAGTTGATTTGTTCCCCCTCGATTTTCCGTCATACACAACATGAACATATGTGCCAACAAGCGCCAATAAGGGTGCAAAAACTTCTTAACAAGTGACGGATACTTTCCTTCATAGCTCAACCGAGGTAACACATCTTCTATAGTATCACTTGGAAGCTCAATTGGATCAGATTCAGTATCGCCAAATTGTAGAACTTCTCTTATCATTTGCTCAGTAATAACAACCTTCTTCTTCTGAATCTCAGCTTCAATCATTCCCTTTCCGTCAGCTCCTTGTGCTTCAAATCTTGCTGTCCTCCAAAAATCTTGCACGAGACTTTCATAAACCACTGGATTCTCTCGCAGAGCATGAACGAGTCGACAGCTATTTAATCCCTTGATCAATGATGTGTATACTCTCCTGTGCTTCTCAGGTGGCAAAGCTAGATAACCAGCTTGATTGTGAGTTGGAATAAATTTTAGATCCATTTCCTACACCAAACAGAAACACTAAGCATAGAGACATAAATTCAAAACAAATCACACCAAATACAGCAGTCAAACATCGATTAATACACATGAAGAACTCGAGACTATGAGGTTTCGAGTCGAAACCAAGAGATTTCGAGTCGAGACCTCAGTCGAGACTGAGTTAACTTGACCAAGACCTCAGTCGAGACCAAATCAATTTTGAGTCGAAACCCCAATCGAAACCGATAAGGTTGCGACTCGCAACATTAGGTCTCGAGTCTTCACATGTATTCAGTCGAGACCCTAGTCGAGACTCCACAAACATCCTTAATTCACTGAGTTTTGGATCAAACACCACAAACACTCAATGATTTCTTTGAACACCAAAATATCATCAAGATTAGGGTTTATAAACATCTTCAAACATTCATCAAATCTTCAACCAACCTGCAAAACTTCAAGTAAACATCAATAAATCTATCAAAATACCTTCAATGAAATCAAATCCCCAAGTCGAGAACGGAGTATCGCCGGAAAAACAAATAATATCGCCGGAGAATGAGAGAATTTTGAAAGTGACAGATGTGTTGTTTCGAGTGCACAGTGAGGGTCTCGAGTCGAGATCCATTTAAATATCTCAAACTTGTGGGCCGGGCCTTTAATAACATGGGCCGAGACCACAGTCTCGAATCGAGACCACTTCAACAATCAGACAATTGGATTTATTAAATAAAAATTTCACTTATTTTCAGCAATCCAATATTTTTAAAACATTTTCTTATTTAACCCATTAAACTTTCTGAGCATATTTTATTAGACTAAAACCTACAAACACAAAAATAAATAATATAGAAATATTATTTACAAAATAAATAAAATAAGGAAATATCATAATTTGCTCAGGGATCAAATCACGGGTTTCGGGCTTGACCACACTTATCAACGCTGATCTACTACTGAATGATCTAGACGATTGCCAGTATATTTGTCCACCTAAACTCATCTCCCTAGACCTTTTTCATATAACTGCCTGTAACAAATTTATCATGTTTTAATTTCTTAACAATGAACACTCAAACAAATACTAATCAGATCTCGGAATTATAAACAGCACACCCTATCATGTAAGTAGCTTCCCTACCACATATTTCACAAGTCCAATCCAGATCTCTGAAATCTTAACTGGGAATAGATTGAGAAGAGAACAGAATAGATCTTAGGCAAAGATGGTATAATATACAAGATCAAATGAGTTTTTCTCAATTTGATATAGGTTTCTAGGATTTCTTTTGGGCACTTGAGGGCCTCTTTCGGGTGTTTAATTGATCTACAAAGCGACAACGTACAGCTAGGTCAGCATGTATCTGGATGCAGCAGAAGCTGAAGTTGCCTAGCACCTCCAGGTCAGCATATATCTGGATGCAGCAAAGGAGATACACGACTTTTTCAGAGAAGATTTCAGAGTCAGATCAAAATTGTGTGTATCGGGACAACATACAGACATTCAAATAGAAATGAGCTAATTCCAAGTGATTTTCTTTCCTGAGGTCATGTACTATTTTAGTTCTGAACAGAAACAGCCAATGCTTCCAGCCTAAAGGATAGAGCCTACCAACACATCATACTAGAATCAAACTATTTCGATACTGGTCTTACATGAGTCAGCCCTCAACTATAATGTGAAAATTCATTTCATTTCCCAGTCATGCAACACCTCTTTTTGTATTTTTCTCTTTTTTAATGTTTTTGTATTTTTCAAAATTTCTCCCCCTAAATTTGAGCATAAATAAAAACTACCTAAGAATAGAAAACTTTATGAACAAATTTACCTACGAAAAAAAAAACATGCTCAGTCAGTAAAGCGGATCATTTTCAGAAAATCAACAAGCACTTTGAATTTTGAGCTGCTGACAGGTTTGGTAAACAAATCGGCAGCATTTGCATCTGTGTCGATTTGTTCAAGAGTAATAAGACCTCTGTCAAAGCAATCTCTAATAAAGTGAACTTTTATGTCTATGTGCTTGGTTTTGGAGTGAAAAACAGGATTTCTAACAATTTGTATTGCAGCATCATTATCGCAGTAAATAGTAGTGTTGAGATAAGTCAAACCGTAGTCCTGCAATTGATGTTGCATCCACACCACTTGAGAGCAAGATGCAGAAGCGGCAACATACTCAGCTTCAGCTGTAGAAATCGCCACCGTTTGTTGTTTCTTGCATTGCCAAGAAATGAGCCTGTCACCCAGAAATTGACATCCAGCTGATGTAGATTTCCTGTCACTATCAGTACCTCCAAAGTTGCTATCAGAAAAAGCAAACAAGTCAAAATTTGAATCCCTCGGATACCACAGACCAAACCGAGGTCGGCCTTTAAGGTACCGAAAGATTCGTTTAACAGCAGTAAGGTGAGAAGTTTTAGGGTTAGCCTGATATCTTGCACAATTGCAGACAGCAAACATAATATCCGGTCGGCTAGCTGTCAGATACATCAATGACCCGATCATAGACCTATACTGACGTTGATCCACAGGAGATCCTTCTTCGTCTTCAGTCAATAATGGTCTCTCTGCCATTGGTGTTTCAGCTGATTTTGCGTCTGAAAATTTGAATTTTGCTAGCACGTCATCCACATACTTCCCTTGATGGATAAGAATCCCTTGAGAATTCTGCTTGACTTGTAAACCCAAAAACAGTGTCATTTCCCCAAGAGCACTCATTTCAAATTTCTTCTTCATAACTCTCTCAAACTCCTTGCAAAGTTCCTCACTTGTAGACCCGAAAATAATATCATCGACATAGATTTGAACTAAGATCTGATCCTTGCCCACTTTCTTGATAAACAGAGTCTGGTCTATCATGCCACGTGTGTACCCATGAGCCAAAAGATGTTCAGTTAATGTGGCATACCAAGCTCGTGGTGCTTGGTGTAATCCATACAATGCCTTATCTAGCTTGTAGGCATATTCTGGATGATCTGGATGCACGAAACCTGGTGTTTGCTCAACAAAAATTTCTTCCTTCACATCTCCATATAGAAACGCTGTCTTAACGTCCATCTGATATACAGTAAACCCCATATATGACGCGTAAGCTAAGAAGATCCGGATGGCTTCAAGTCGAGCAACCGGAGCATAAACTTCATCATAATCCAGACCTTCTATTTGTCGAAATCCCTGAACCACCAGCCTTGCTTTATTTCGAACAATAACCCCTGCAGAATCTTGTTTGTTTCTGAACACCCATCTAGTTCCAAGTTTGCGCTTTCCCTTTGGTAACTCGACAAGTTTCCATACTCCAAGTTTCTCAAACTGATTCAGCTCTTCATGCATAGCATCTACCCAGCCTGGTTCCTGCAAAGCTATATCAACAGTTTTAGGTTCGATTTGTGAGATGTAGCAAGAATATAAACATGTATTAATGATTCCTGATTGGCTCCTGGTTAAAACTCCTGCATCTACAGGTCCAATCACATTCTCTATAGGGTGATTTCGTTGGACACTTGTAGGTATTGCCATGTCAGGTACAGTCTCATCTTCAGTGGTGTTGCTTGACTCCCCCTCATTAGATGCTGCAGTATGATGAACTACTGGAGTTGTAACAATGCAATCTTCAGGAATAGATTCAGGAAATAGTGCAGATCCTGAACCACTAGGTACAGTACCCCTTGATGTAGCACCTTCAGGGGATGAATGGGACATTTGCTGAGGCGTAGGATGTTGGGTGAAAACCATTCCCGGTGGGTCAATAGTATGATTTCTCGATCTTCCTTCAGCTTGTTCTTCCTCTTCAGAATCACCAAAAGACAGCGGTTGTTTTGGTGTAGAAACACCTGCAACAGTGGGAACACTTGACAAAATGTTAAACGATTTGAATAATTCAGCATAATCATATAACCAATCTGGACCGACTCTAGCGTCCGTAGCATTCTCTTCGAGCCATTCAATGTTGCACGACTCGACGACCATTTTAGTCACCTTGTTGTATACTCTATCGGCTGAACCTTTAGCATATCCAACAAAGTAACACTCGTCTCCTTTGACCTCAAACTTTCCATTAGCGTCCATAAGAAGTAACACACATGGACAACCAAAGATGCGAAAGTGTGAAACCGAAGGTTTACGTCCTTCCAGAATCTCATAAGGAGTTTTCATATGTCGTTTGTTTACTAAAGCATGATTCTGGACGTAACAAGCCGTGCTAACAGCTTCGGCCCAAAAGAAACTAGGAAGCTTCGAATCGGCCAGCATAGTTCGTGCAGCCTCTATAAGAGTGCGATTTCGTCTTTCTGCTACTTCATTTTGTTATGGAGTTCGAGGTGCACCGTACTGTTGCTCAATTCCTTTTGCAGCACAAAATGTGTCTATGGTGACATTTTTAAATTCCGTCCCATTATCTGATCGAATAGCCTTGACATTTGTACTGGCTTGATTTTCCACCAAAGTAACAAATTGTTTGATCAACCCCGCAGCTTTATTCTTGTGACTTAGAAAATACACCCAGGTGTAGCGCGAGAAATCATCGACTATCACAAGACAATAAGCCTTCTTGCCGATACTCAACACATTTACTGGACCAAAGAGATCCATATGAAGTAATTCAAGCACAGCCTTGGTTGAGGGGGTAGACTTAGATTTATGAGGCTTTCGATGAGCTTTTCCCTTTGCACAAGCAACACACTTTTCCACCAACATAAAATCTTTGATTGGTAGATCACGGACCAGTTGACCTTTGGCAAGACAATTTAAGTTTTTCATATTCACATGTCCAAGACGACGATGCCACAATAAACCATCATGTTCTGATATCTTCGAAAATAGACAAGTAATTTCTTCACACGGTTTTTTGTTCATATCAATCACATACGCATTTCCCTTTCTCTCAGCTGTCATCAAAAACCAATCTTCAGGAATAACAATCCCTGGTTTCAAAACATAGCATCCTTTCTTTGTAAAATGAACAGAATTTCCTCGATCACAAATTTGAGAAATGCTCAGCAGATTGTGTTTCAGTTCTGGGACATAATTCACATTTTCGAAGCTTAACACGCCGTTTTTCACTGTTCCCTTCAACGTGATTCTTCCAGATTCTCCTCCCGCAAAAGAGACATATCCACCGTCAAATTCTTTTACATTGACTAGTTGAGACAAGTCTCCCGTCATATGCCTGGAACAGCCACTATCCATGTACCAGAGGCGCACGGTAGTCCTCCACAGCTGTTCCTGCACGATTAGCGGGATCAGTTAGATTTAGGAACCCAGCCCATGGTGGATCTGGGTTTCCCTTTTGCATCAAAGTAAGTCACTCTCTGCCATATCAAATTATCTTTATCTAAGAATTTTGAAGAATTTTTAACAGCAGAATTAAGATGAGATGTATGAGACAAATTGGAATGCATGGTCTTAGTTTTAGGTTTCCAATGCTTATCTGACCATTGAGAATTGTAGTTACCAAACGCTTTAGATTGATCCTTTCAAAAATCCTTTTGTTGATTTTGATTTCTATGTTTGGCCGCATTCCAATCTTGATCAGAAGGCTTAGCCTTACGATAGTCATTCCTCATTGTCTTAGACTTTTGAGTTGTCACTGACTCTGAATAACGATATCGGTTAGGCTTGACTTTCTGATTTTGTGCATATTTATATTTAGACTGCACACTTGGGAGATGAACACAGTTTCTGGCAATGTGTCCGGCAATTCCACAATTGAAACATGTTTGACGTTTCAATCTGTGGAAGTTTTGATGCTTCATAGCAGGCATGTATCTTTTGGGTTTATGAGAATGAGCTTGATTCATGTTCTTTGCTTGGTTAACTTGTGCCTTTTATGAGCATTTAGGTACCTGTTGATCAGATGTAGAACTGGCACAAGTATGAGATTTAGATGGATTAGATTTATCGTAATCTGTATCATTATGAAAAGATGTTTCAGACTCAGTGTCAATTTTCTTTTCAGAAACCTTTTCTTGTAATTTTTCATTCAAAACAATCACTTCTTCCTGTTGAAAATCAGATTCAGTTTTAATCTCAGAAGATGTAGGAACTTCATCAACATGTATTTCATCAACACATGTATCATCTGAGTTTGACAAGGGTTCCTTTTCATCCTCGGTTTTTAATGGGGTCCCACTAGGTTCAACATTAGGGACTTCCTCTGAGACTGATTCAGAAGAAAAATCAGAACATGATTGATTCTCTTTAGAAGGAGTTTCAGCGGTTTCACTGAATGCATCCTGAGGGACCTCACCTGTCATACTGTCATCAGTAGAGAAGTTAGAGACATTAGAATTAGAATCACAAGTTTTATCTACTGAAAAACATCCATCGTCATGCACATTATTCAAAGTTTCATCACAAACATTCACAGTTTTGCCCAAAACAGCAGGCCCAAAAGAAGACGAAACATAACTACGAAACGAGTTCAAAAACGATTGACCAAACACACAACCAGAATTAGTTTTATCAAAAGTAGGTTTAGAAACATCAGAATCTAAAGACGGTTCATCCCCAAAAACATCTCCCCATACTACTTCAGGTACGTTATCTGCACATGATGAAGAAACGTTAGGATCAAAAGTACCTTTGGAAACAAAACTAACTGGTTTAACCACTGGTTTTTCATCAGGTCTGACATTTACTGATGACTTACAGTTTTTGGGACCATAAGTCATTTTGTTTTCGTTCAGTATCTCCTCCTCCGTCATGGGTAAATATGTATAGTTGTGATTGTAAGGAGGGGGAGCCTGATTAAAACCCAATCCCAACCCTTTTCTTTTCTGATATGCCAGCTGTTGATTACACAAATTCTCAACCAATTTGCTGGAGGAATCAAACTTTTTAATATTTAACTCATTTATTTGATACTTATCTCTAACATCCTCCAGCTCTTTAGTCACATTGCATAATTTTTCTTTAACCATGATGAGCTGGGCTGTTGCTACACTAACATCATCCTTGAGTTGGATGATGTCTTTTCGCTGAGCTTCTATTTTTTCTTTAAAAAGTTTTTCGTTATTAGCGAAAGTAAAATTTTTCCTTTTAATTTCATTGTAGTCTTCAATTAGCTCAGCGTTGTGTATTCTATAAGCTTCTACTCGTTCTCTACACTCAGGAGTACAGAAAACAGAAATTACCTCTTCCTTGGTGAGACCTTTGACTGGAGCTGAAAGAATCTGAGTCATGAAAGCCAAGTTCTCAGTCGGTTGAATAAACTGGTTAAGGCGTTGCGGTTGTAATCGAGAGGTCACGAGTTCGATCCCAGCAAAGGCTGGTTCTCAGTCGAAACCTCCTCCTCAGGTGCTGAATTCTCATTTTCAGGAACCGAAGCTTGATCATTAGAGGCCACAAAAGCAATGTTGGTTGAATCAGACTGGTTTTCTGGAGCTGAAATGTTTAGTCGTTCAATTTCCATATTCCAGTTAAAGTACGAATCAGGTTGGACCACCAAGGCTTGAGCTAATCCCAGAGGTTGAGGACTTCCACTGGCAGCAGCATCAGCAGACATGCTCGATGTGGTTACAAGAGCTCTTTCTCGATTAGGTGTAGCAAGAGCAACAGGTTTAGCTGGAGTTTGCTCACTATTTACCCTCGGCTTGGTACAGTTTCTTGCCACATGACCTGGTTCATGACAATTGTAGCAACGAAACTCAAAAGGCATTTTTGTGGGTCCAGTAAAAGTAAGATTTTCCCATTTGTTTCTCCCGGTTTTATTCACAAAGTTTTTGGCTCTAAACGCTGCCATAGCCATCTGCCAAGTTATATCCATTTCTTCTACATCTTCGGGATGAATTTGATCTAAGTCATCCATGGAAAACTTAGGAGGATTGATTTTACCGGCAGTGAAGGCATTCAAGCAATTTATGACAGAAGCAGCTATACTAAGATTTTCTTTCGACTGTTGTGAGAAGAAAGCAATCATCTCATTATTGGCAGTGGTAGTTGACGAAGCAGCAGCAGTAACGTTAGCAGAAGATGGTGCAGCAGCAGCAACAGCAGGTGCTGAAGTTCCAGAGTAGTAAACATTTGATGAGGTAGGAGCAGTTTTAGCAGAAGCAGAGTTGCTGAACATTTGAAAACCAGCTTGAGACACAAAAGCAGTATTATTGCTTGAAGTTGAAGACGTTGCAGAAAATCCAGCAGCTAACATGCTATTCTTGTGATTTGTTTCCCTTTGTTTATTATCCAGCTCGCAGGCCTTAATGTGTGAAATCATTTCAGATAAGCTGCATCTTGCTAGATCTTTGGTCTTCTTGATCATTGCGACGTGATGATCCCAACTCTTTGGTAAGGCATTAAGAAGCTGTCTATTAGATGAAGCATTTGACGTCTGCATTTCCTCCATCTGCATTTGAGTAACCAACTTAACGAATCTCTGAATTTGATTATCCACAGTCTCTCCATATATATGATTAAAATTATTGAAGCTTTGACTTAGCAGATTCCTACGACTCTCTTTCATATCTTCATTGCCTTCATAGACATCAATTAGTGATTCCCACAATTCTTTAGCAGATTTGCAAGTGCGAAAACCAATAGCAATGTCTGGTCCCAATGCCATAGTCAAATACGAAAACGCCATATCGTCTTCCTCAACAATCTTAAAGTCTTCTTCAGTATATCTATCAACTGGCTTCTTTATTTTCACATTTTCATCAGTAGGACTATCCATCATAATCTCTCTTGGGCCTCTAAGAATGCTTCGCCAGATTTTTGCATCTTTAACTTTAACATGTTTTTCGAAACGCCACTTCCACTCAGGGAATTCATTTCCGTCTAACAGCCGGGGAACACGAGTAGTGGTTCCAATAATGGAATCCAATTCTTGATGCTTAGACATAGCAGCCAGGTCAACACTTTGATTATTGGTAGACATGGTTACTCAATAACTTAATTAATTAGTTGATTAATTATTTAAGTTCAAGAGTCCAAAAGTCCCAAAGTCTAAAAGTCACGTTGCAGGAGTCGTTGCGAGTCGAGACAGGAGTCGAGACAGATCCAGTAAATGAGTGAACCGAAGACTGAGTCGAGACTGAGGTTTCGAGTCGAGATCAGGAACTATTAAGCTTGAAGTCAGTCGAGACAAACGGTTTCGAGTTAAGGATGCCAACTCGAGACCACAGCAAATTTGAGTCGAGAAAAGATAGTGATATCCACTCGAGACGAAAGAGCTTGAGTCGAGACTACGCTGAGTAAGAGTCGAGACCAAGTTGAAATTGTGTCGAGACCCTGCAAAACAGATTTGTGAGATAAAAACAACTACGATTCCTGACTTTTAGCAGCTTCCAAAATTCAAAGATTTGAGATCTTTGAATTCTTATCTTCAACAATCCTCCGATAATTCAGCTAACACCTTTATCACGAATCACAAACCAAAATCAGTAACTTTATGCCAAAAATTATGAAGAACAGTTTGAAGATGCAACTTCCAAACTCAGAATTACACCAACAAACTGAAGATCTGTCAAACACACTTAGCAAAACGATTAGTAACGAAAACAGTCTTCTTGAATCCGAATGATATCAAAAACCGAACCAAGAATTGGTTTCTTGGCTCTGATACCAATTGTAAAAACCTTAAAGGATCTTGCAATGATATCACTGTCGACTTGTGTAAGTGCGGAATCCAAACACAAGTGGATTCAAGAAAAACTATTAAGAACAATAAGAATAATTATCAAAAACAAACCAATCTTGCATTCACCTTTAGTTCGATGACTGATACAAGACTACTTCCTGATCTCGAGTGGCCTTCCTGACTTCTATCCAAGCGATCAACCTCTAAAAGGTTACAAAAGTTTACTTATATACTAACTAAGGTGGGTCGAGACCACCTAGGCCCACTCGAGATGTCTATATTAACCCAATACACATAATTGACCCAAAATAACTAAGTTAAACAATACAAGATCAATCCCAAACTTTAATATCTCTCAATGTATAAACCTTTAGGTTCCAACAATATGTAAACCGGATAACGGTGAGCATAAGATGAACTGACGCATAAATGACGTGAGAAGTCATAGAGTCGGGAGAATGATCCGAAATAAAACGAGTGTAGTTACGAACTACAGTCAAGGTTAACGGATTTTAAACGTGGAAACAAATGATTTTCAAACATAACAAGAATGATCTACGGGATCGTCATAACCTTTGAGTTATAAACAATGTAAAGGTGTACGGGACCAAAATGACCTTCGGGTCATAAATACAAAGAAACGAACTATAAGGGACTCGCCTTAATAAGGCGAAAGCCTAATGAAATAGCCCACGAGGCTAAGTGAAACGACCTATGGTTGAATTGAGTAAAGTGAGGGAACCGGTTGAGAATCCACGCGTACAATAAGAATGAAAAGAATAATTTCGATAACAAATAGTTGATATAAACTTAACTATGACGTGACGCGATCACGGTCAAGAAAGGTAATGTGAAATATAATCACATGGTAGCCCGAGAGTTGGGTATAAAGTAACTGGAATAATAAGTCTAGTTAGTGAGACCGGTTAAGGTCAAAATTCAAATTAAGAACTTGTTTAATACGCTATTCATTATGAGATTAGCGTGGAATAAACATAATTTATAAACTTATATGACTAAATGACCAGTTTTTGGCGACTCAGTCAAGTAAACACAAAGGTAAATAGTACAAGCTGAAAGTGACGACCGTGAGGCCTCACTAACAGAAAATACTGATCACCTATATGAGGGATCATAAGGCAACACAAGTAAAGTGTTGGGAAGTCAGATTAAGCAAAAGCACGATTGAAGAATAAAGCTATAAGGTATGTGGTTACTTGCTGTAACAACTCTCATCAAAAGTCCTATTTATTATTTTAATTGTCCAATAGGAAACCCTAATTAAAACACCCAAGTGATTCTGCATAAACCCTAAAATTTTCAGAACAATTGGAATCAGGATTAGGGCCCCTAAAACTCAGGGGCGGTAAAATCCCGTTAGTATTATCCACACAGTTTTACGTGTGAATTGAAATTGCATGCGAGACCAACTCAGATAAGCTACTGGGACACGAGGCTACCCTATGTTAATAGGGTACCCCTCGCGCCACGCGACAAGCACAAGAGGACCCCTCGTGCCACGCGAGGGGGACAAATTTTGAGTATAAATACAGGGGCTTTGGACTTGAGTTTCTGCGTTAGTTCGACGTTCAAACTCAAATTGTACGTTGAGATATTGTCTGAATACTATAAAAAACGCACACAGATCACGAAGTGCTGCCGCAATACAGGGTATTAACTCGATCGCTGCTGCGATTCAATGTCCGATCGATTAAACTATCCAATGGATGTTTAAGTGCTGCCCACATTAGGGTTTATGCTTTGTCATTCGTCGTGAATACGATGGATGTTTAAGTATCGCACTTTGTCATTCGTTGTGAGGGTTTCAATCTCGTGAGTTATCGTAAATGCTGTATTAGTTACTAACCTAGTTTGTGTGCATGTTATTAAATTAGGTAACAAGGCTAATCTATAGACTAGACTCTGCCCGTGTTAAATCTGCAATATGAGTCATTCTCTTTTTATCAAATTACTTTCAAAATCATGTTTATTTTCAAGGTTATAATTACAGGGATTAAGTCTTTGTAATCACCAAATTACAGCCGGTGTGTGGGGTTTTGTATACATTACTTGATAACCGTCACTATTGGACAACGGGTTAGCCAATGAGTGATATGACCATAGTCACAGACACCATCAGGCTAAGAGGCTACCGATGGATGTTCGAGTGACAAATATTGTGGGTAGTTGGTTGATATATGGAAACATTGTAATCGCTCTTAATACTGTAAATTATAACAAATGTGTCGTTTTAGTAAAAAGAATTATTCACCAGTATTTCCCGCTGATAAAACCTTTTTCAAACATGTTTCAGGTGATCTGTTATGATCCAGGAAAAGTGCCGCGTAGCACTACAAGCTTGAGGAAGTGGCTCAAAATAAAAATAAAGAAACATGTTTTGTAAAAATAAAGATTTCTCCGTGAAATCATATGATTGTAAATTACCAGGGTTTTATCCCGAATTGTGAAATAAAATAATCGGGAAATTGCAGTTTTAAAAAGATCCTGATGAAATCTTCCGCTGTTAAACTCAATTAAATAAATACCACGGGATTTTCTGTCCCGCGGCTCCTGAAACGGGTCAAACCGGGTCGGGGGCTGTGACACTTGCTTTATAGAATTTTGTTAATATTACATACTAAATTGTGTTATGTAATTAAGATAAAAATCAAGAAAATTCGGCTTGTTCTTAAGCGGTGGATTCCGTATGAATGAACCGTATGAATGAACCGAATGAATAAATTCACAAACAAAAGTGTTGTTTGTTAAAAGTGAAAGATTTCACTAAAAACCTCTAAATGGGGCAAAGTAACGAATTCACGAAGAATTCGATAGTATAAAAGCGATGGATTTCGCTAAGTTAACCAAACTGGTTGAAATAACGAGATTACGTTATTTTGAGTCGCATTATTTCGTATGAGATACGTATATGCTGTGTAACCAAGTATATATTACCATACTTTTCTGGTAATATTAACAATTGGTTAAGGTATGAGTAATGCTTAAAAGATTTCTCTAGTCAAATTGCATTGAGTTTAAAACTCCATGAACTATGTAAGAAAGGTTTCGAGGACGAAACCTCTTTAAGGGGGGTAGATTTGTGACACCCCGAAAACGGATTTGGTAATCAAACAACGTTAATACTAAAAGACGGGTAAGTTACCGGTAGTGGTAAAAGTAACCCGGTGAATATTAGGATTTTTAAATAAATAAGCCTAATATTTAATAAAAGCTGAAAGAAAGCTTTTGAGAAAATAAAGTTTATAGAAGCCGAGTTAACGGGACTTAAAATAAACTTAGTCATAAATCTTCTCGAACTCACTAAATTAACTAGGAATGTTTAACCTAGTTAATAAGTGAGAATATTGTTAGAAATTAAGTGGGTTGTGGCCTACTTAATAAACTAACCAAACAAGAGGGGCTAAAGTGGATAAACTTGAAAGTTTAATTATAAAAGAAAACTTAAAAAATTAAAACGCACATTTAGTGTGTGTTCAAGGTGTTCTGTTCGAACACAGGAGAAGCCTAGGGAGCTTAAACCCTAGCTCCAACAAAATCGTTCAATTGGAAGGCCAAATAAAGTCTAAATTCACAATTGAACGTGAATTAATGATCACCCAAGCTAGAGGATCATAAGGTATGTAAAATTTTGATGATTCTTGAAGTTGTGAAATTTGATAAATCTCATAATCTGTGAATTATGGATAAACTATTGAAGATATGGCTGAATTATGATGTATAGTTGCTTAGAAACAAAACCCTAAGTGAAAATTATACATATATTGCCATGAATTGAATGATTAGATGATTTACCACACTAGGATAAGTGGGTTTTAATCATATGATGAAATTGATGATATAATAATGATTAGAATCATCATATCTGAAATTAATAAGATGATACTTGAACAAATTAGGTGTTTAAGTATATAAATCATACTTGCTAAGTAGTGAGTTTAGTATGATAAGATGAAAAATCGATGATATATTCATGTTGAATGATGTATGAAAGTTGTGTTAAATTGATGAAATTCGATTACATGAACTTGGTTAATAAAGTGATTAAAAACGGTAGCATAAGAATGATGCTTACCGGATAATCGACCAATGATATGATCGAATGATAAATTCGACATAAGAATCGTAGGATGGAATAGTCGTAAATACTTATGACAAATCTAACCATCTTACAAATTTCAATGATAGTTTGACGCTTGACAAGCTAGGTGGAAGCTTGGGAATGAAGCGGGTCAAACGAATCAAGAATGAAGGAAAAGCATAATTTGGATGCAAGGTAAACAGCTTACACTCTTTGTATTAAATACCTATTGGTTTTATAGGTTATGAATAATATAAAGTCTTGTTTGATTTATGATGTTCCGACATGACATGTGCGGTTCGGAACAAAAGACAATGATATTAAACTATGTTTAATGGTTAAAAAGAGCTAGTACGATTATTTAGTCATGAAATGACTAATAAATAGTGAGTTTTGAATGATTACCTTATAAGGTAAATCAATATAAATAATAAGGGTAAAACGGTAATTCGGTCACTCGTTGACTATAACCGTTAGTTTTGAAAGACACTTTATGGTGTACGACATAAAGGGGTGAAAAGCATTTAGAAATAGTGTATAAATAAAATGATTGTACGATGTAAACCGGAGCGAGTCATGTAGACGAGATGATACTAAATGTCATCTCGCAAGGATAAACGGTTATTTAGACCAAACGGGTCAAATGGTGAAAATATCACCATTTGAAAAATATCGACTTTGATGTGCGTAAAGTGTGATATATATATTTAAGTATATTTTAAGCCCTTTTTGCACGTTAGTCAAGTTTTAAATTTATAAAACACGATATTTTACTAACACCAAACACACATATGGGCAAGTGCACCCATCGTGAGCGTAATATAGTGTTGGCAAGATACCGAGGTCGTCCAAGGACACAAGAGCTTTTAGTACCGGTTTATCCTCAACGTCTAATCAAATCAAAAGTTTAGAAAAAGGTTTTAAACTAGAAAAATAAAAACTAACTAAAATGCTGAAAAATAAAAATAAAAAAATAGATAGACAAGATGAATCACTTGGCTCCGACTCGTGTTTAGTGTAACCTTTGATTATTTCCGCACTTTTGCACTTTTTAAGAGATTATCTTAGTTATTGTAGTAGGCCCCTCTTTTGAAGGTGACGTTACCCTTAACCCAGTAGTTTGAGTCAGCAGGGATACAATCCTAAAGGGTCGGATTATTGAAAGATAATTAATTAAGTTATTAATGCATATTATGGTAGGCCCCTCTTTTGAAGGTGACGTTACCCTCGGCTAAGTAGTCTGAGTCAGCAGGGATACAGTCCTAAGTAGCCGGGTTAAAGTATTAATAGTAGCTTACATATGAGGGGATCAAAGAGTTTGGACCCCCGCCATCCAATACCGGTGGGTATTGAAGGAGGTCCTACTAAATTTGACCCAGGTCCTTGCAGGATCTATACACTGAACAAGGCAAGACTCTTACCAAACCGTTCCCTTAACCCCCGACCAGGTAGCCAACATACCTCCATATAGACCGTGGAGATATGAATGGTGAAAATCTTTTATTTTATATAGACAGTAAAATAATGCCAAGACACCACGGACAAACGATAAGGAAGAATCACCTTCAACATAAGAAACTAGTTATTAAAGTCATTAATACATAACCAAGTAAAAAGTGCGAAAAGATTAAAAATAAAAAGTATTACACTAGACACTTGTCTTCACCAAGTGATGTAAGAGACTTAGGCAAACATGGCCTTTGATTGTCAAGAACTCTTACGATCAATCTTGGATCCCGAGACGACTCACACACTCTATGATGGACAATGGATGATGGTGTTGTGATGGTGGTGGGTGGTGGATGAAGTGTGAGAGAGGTGGTGTGCCAAGGGATGGTTTGCAAATGAGTCAAGCACCCCTATTTATAGCCTGAACAGTAGCTCGGGCACGGCCCCGTGTCCATTGGGCACGGCCCCGTGTCCATCCTCTTCTCTGTCTTCATTAATTGCAGTTTGTCTGCATTAGTTGACCACGCCCCCGTGTCCGCTGGGCACGCCCCCGTGTGCAGAAGCATATCTGTACTATCAAGATTTGCCTGGATTCTGCGAATCTTATAGTTGACCACGGCCCCGTGTCCGCTGAGCACGGCCCCGTGGTGGGCGATAGAAGCTTCTATAGCTTTGTCTTTTATGCTGGCACTTGGGCACGCCCCCGTGTTCACTGAGCACGGGGCGTGTTCAGCCTTCAGTTCTTTTGTTTTGCTTGGGAAGATGTTGTCGGGGAGGTCGGGCATGCCATGTTTGTTCCTTTTCTTGTATTTATGTTAGATTTAGCTGCCTTTTTGTTTCTTTTGTTAATTTGAGCTCATTTAATCCTGAAAATACAAAAGGAAGACAAAAACACACTTTTTCCAACATTAGTACTAAAAAGGGTTAGTTTTATGCCACAATTGATGTAATTTATATGTTGCATTTTGTGCACATCAGACTTATGAATATTATCGAGTCTTATGTTCACAGGTGTAACGTTTCCATTTTTATCATATAAGAGTTATAGGTTGTTTAAATTTATTAACCACTAGTAACTAGTTTTATTTTTTTAAAATAATTATTCAACCCATATAGTTTTAAAAACTATTTTATATATATTTGGTTGGAATGTTATACTAATTAATTGGCTTATAAATGTGTGACACTTCTATTTTCTATATTAAAATAAAGTATATAAAAACTTATATTATTAAACGGGTAGTCGGTAGACTACGGGTAAGTTGACTGTTAGAAATATGAAGTACCTAGACGGGCCTAGGAACCATTTAATAATTAAATTATAAAAATACATTATATTTGAACCTACTCCGTTTTTAATGAAACTTGGTTCAAAATGTAGATAAGATTATTCTCGTTCTAATGACATATTTATTGTTTTATAAAACGTAATATTTTAGAAGTTATACGCGTTAAATAAGTGAAGCAGCTGAATTAATTATAATATATAATTAATAAAATAATATAATAATAAAAAAAAGTTACGAATGAAATAGAATAATAATAAAAAAAATAAACTAAATTTACATTTAGTATGAATGTTAAGTGGAAATGTGTGCATGTACGTGTAGACCCTCCAAGATGTTTGCAAATATCATCCAATTACAATTTAAAGAATGGTAGTACAGGTGTCATAAGAAGAGACTATTTCAACTATAAATATGAACGATAGGCCTCAAAATTTTGCACACCTCTTTCTTTCTTACTCTGTGTATCTCGCATGCTCTACATAGATACATATATATTTTTATCTAGTAATTCACCCCATAATAATAATAAAGCCCTGTCGCGTTTTAAGTGTTTTAACTCCCTATCACTGATACCCTTTCCGATTGATCTGGAGCCCCATAACGCATGTCAAGGCTCTGCCCGACTAAGTTCGTTGGGGTTCTGTCTCGTGACATAGGGATAAGGTTGAATTAGGGTTACTATACTTAACACGAGTGCATTATATATATTTTATTAAAAAGATTAGGAGTTATACCCAAGATTATACCAGGAGGCTTTCTAGTTGAATCCTAAAGTTACAAGGTGAGTCCATTCTATTTTCTCACAGTTTTATCACCTTTTTGTGATACAGTTATATTTATAAATGCTTTCCAAAATCCTAAATGTTTATCCGTTTTACTTATGATGGGGAGTCTGAAACACGAGCCTTAAAAGTATTATCTTGTGTGATTTAATGTGGTTTATGCGATTATATGTTTCGAATATAGTAACTACGAGAGTTTGTGGTTTTACAGGTTAGTCGGCTTAAACCGGTAAAGTTGAAGTGTTTAGTGATGAACCGGAACGACCGTGGATGGAAGTCAAGACATATTACATTATTCGGTATATGTTTCAGTCAAAAGAGATAGTGTTGAAGCTCAAAGAACACAAGATATATGAGAGAATAAAATCTAGGGGCTTGTGAGTAATTAAATGAAAGTTGAAATCAAGACTTTGGAGTCACAACAAGTAAACGTAGCCTACAGTATACATCACGTAACCTACGGTCAGGAATCAACAAGTGGACAGAAGATACGGACCGTAAGCTACGGTCTGTAACAGTAGCTTACGGTAGATATAATGACAGCGCATATGTCTTGATGGATGGCATTTAATGGGCCAGAAATCCTAAACCACGTGGACTTGAGGCAGACATAAAAGGTGAGTTAATGTGATTGGACCAAAGAGAAAAAAAAAAGGATATCATTAGCACAAGTGGGCTGAGATTATCAGAGGTGGACTTGTGAGGATTAAAGGAATCAAAAACATCATTATTTTGGGAGGCAGCCATCATAATACACACATCAACACATGCATAGGGGGCGAGATTGGCAGCTAATTTTTGGTACGAGAATTAATATTGGAGTCACACGTGCACATGTGGGTTCTCTTGAAGGTTTTTGACGGCACCTCACATTATCAACATCAATACATATTGGACTTGAGCCAAAGTGGGCCGCACTTGGGATATGAATTAGAGCAGGCCATATGTAGATCTTGGGGCCCACGATTAGGATACCATACACGCATGTTTGACGGCAGGAGGGGGAGAGACCACTCGCACGCAGATAAGAGAAGCCTACGAAGTCAATCTTACAACATGAGCGGCTAAATCTCTTGTGGACACTTTGGGTGAATGATTCTTGTTAGACACTTTTAATTCTAGTTTCTATTTTTATTGAGATTTGGATTTGTAGTCGGGTGACAGCCGACTATTTGCGTGATTATATAATTTGTGTGACAGACAAATCCTGAGTGACAGTCAGAGTTATAATCATGTTTTGAATCCAATTATGCTTTTGTTGATTGAATGATTCCTATGAATGTTTGTTTTAATATTTATTTGATCAATTAATATTAAGATTTTGAACTGCATAGGTAATTGGTAGATGTGACAGATTTACTATTCAATCAATAGCATCCAATAAAATCAGAACTACGTTATTAGTAATTACAGAATCTGAATCCCGGAGTGATCACCTTTTCTCATCATTGTTTATTAGAACTCAATCTTTTTCTCAATTTTTATTCGTTAATTTAGATAATTCTTATAATCAATCATACCGTTTTTCCAATTGAATAGTAATTAATTAATACTTTTCATTCGACACTTTCCACAATCCTCCTCTGGTTCGATATCCGACTTACTCTAGCTACCTAGTTTATTTCGGTTTTTGCATGTCACTAACGACAGACATCAAAATGGCGCCGTTGCCGGAGAGGCGTGCGCAAAGTGTTTAGTGTTAAGTTATTAGTAAAATAGATAAAACAAAAATCCAAAAATAGTGTCAGTTTTATTTTGTTTTGTTTTGTTCAGATTTATGCGTGGTGCTTGTGTTTTTGTGTTTGTGTAGGATGATAGATCTTACAATATTATGCACCTCTCTTACATGCATTTTCTGCAAAGAACCACTTCACCCGTGTATCGGTTGCCACGAGGCCCGATTTAAACGGGAAAGAGCGAAATTGGAAGAACCATCGATGCCTTGCTATGGTAATCCTTCCCCTCCACCATATTTCTATGATTCTGATACAATGGTGGAGGATGATTATTACTCTGACGGATGGGATCGGGACATTGATGCTTATTATGAACCAAGGACGGATGGACGATGTTTCTGTTGCGGTCGTAATCATACTTCTGTGTATGATGATGTGTGCGCGGTGTATTTGGAAAATCCAGAGTATTGGAATAAAAAAATGATGGATGCGTACATCTCAACACCGTATCAGGGATACCGACAGTATCATCCCGAGGAATATCCTGAGCCCGAGGGTGTGTATGCTTATCAGACCGAGGAGGAGAAAAAGCTTGCTATGTTGGAAGCGAGTTTGTCCAAACTCGAGCAGTATTTATTAGCACCCAACCTTTCCGATGAAGATCGAATCAACTGCCTAGTTTCCAAGTGTCAGAAGTTAAAAATGAAGATAGATATAGAAGAGCGTCTCTCACCATTACCTGTTGATATTAGAGATTATTCTCACATGGAGGATGAGGTTGTGGAGGATAATACCACACCAATGAATCCTTTATCTGATGAAGAGTCACTGGTGGATCATATGGTGTGTGAGGATGATGAGGCAGAGCAATCTGATGAGATGAATGTGTGTACTGAACCTCTCCCCATATCAATCATTCAAATTAATAAGTATGGGGAAGAGGGTTCGAGGAAGAAGATGAAAAGGGCGAGACTACAAGACATCGGTGTATATCTTGTGAAGTGGATTAGCGAAACCCGCAGGTGCAGTCTGAACATGCCAATTATACTGACAAACCTATGGAGATGGCATGTAAATTTCCGGGCATTCGTCGGAAATGTTTTGGGTAAGTGTGGATTGAGACCACTTTAGCGCATAGCAGGTACGGTCTGGCTGAAGACCTTTAAACTTAGCGCTCTCGGGAGGCAGCCCGAGGATGTAGAGTATTGTATTTTGGTTTGGTTTCGTTTTGGTGTGTTTGTGTTTTGACAGGTTTCTACGTTCCATCTTCACGGATGCAATGAATCAAGTGTGGGGATGTTTGGCAACATCGCCGATGAGATCTCAAAGAATCCATGAGGGCGTATGTTCCGGTTAGATCGCAGCAGCTACACCGCCACAGACACTCACTTGCTTTCTGATCAGGTGCATGTGTTTATCTATCCTTTGTTTTATTTGTTTTCGTGTACTTGGTGGTGTGAAATTTTTGTGTTGGGAATGGTGTTATTTTTCGTGTCATCTAGTTGTTTGCCGTTCATGGTTTGTAGGTGGTATCTCTCGAGTTTAGATTATAAATTGCACCATACATTGGGGACAATGTATCCCAAGTGTGGGGATGCGGTAACTCGAGATAGGGTTGGTAAGTTGTTGATCTTGAAATGCTTGAATTGGTTGAAATTGGAAAAAAATTGAAATTTTTTGTCTCAAGTATGCTTGAACTTCATGAAAACCAACATTTTCAATCGCTAATGGGTTCCTTGCTGATATTAAAACTAACTTAGATCCCTAGTCATGGTTGTCCCTTTAAGTTTCATGAGAGTATTTCTGACAAGTTTTAAAGAATAGTTGAGAAGAGATGCCTAACTAGGGGTAACATGCTTTAGGAATTACACATGCTACGTGTCGGCAACCCATATTCCTTCTGTTCGGTGAGATATTTGAGCCTACTAGATTGTTAGTTGAATTTCAATAAATGTTCAATTGTTGAGTGTAGGCCATATGTTGCTTTGTGTTAGAACTTGTGTGGTTTGATACGTACCGAGACTGTGGTTTAGCGTTTACACATAGATGATAAAGGCATTAGGATCTCTTCATTGTGTTATATGTTGATTGTTTATCCATTCCACCTTAGTTAACCATGTTGAGCCTTATACCTTTCGTTTGTTACACCTCGTTTGACCCGTTTGACTACCAACCATAAATGACAAGTATGTTTAGAAGTATGTTATGAAAAAAAAATGAAAAGAAAAAAAAGAAAGAAAAAAAATCATTATTATGTTCGTGTTAAGTAAATGGGTCGAGAATAACCCATGTGTTAGTATTATTGTGAATAAGTTGTCATAGTTTGGTATATTCATTTGTGTTCGCCAATTAAACATAAAAATCCAAAAATACTTCCCTACCTTTACCCTTAACCCAAAACCCAAAAGTCCTTTTGATATGTGCTACGTTATTTGATACAGTGGAGGTGTGATTGCTATACAAGCTTATGATTGCAAGGTAACATAGTTGGTTTTGAGTGAAATACATACTAGCACATTACACGCTAGTGTTGATTAAACCGAGAGGAGTGATCATTGTGAGGGGCGTGTGGCATGTGTGTAGTATCATAAGCATGTTAGTTTTAGTTAGGCAAGTCTTAAAGTGTTTTAAATGCGTATCATTTACTTGTCAGATTGTCAATCTCGATTGTGTCAGTCTATGGGACGGGTATGACCTAGGACCTTAAATTGTTGATTCGGTAAGGGATTTAATGGTGATTTATTAATAAGGTGAGTAATGTTTGTAATGGTTGCTTGAGGACAATCAATGATAAGTGTGGGGATGTGATGGGGAGTCTGAAACACGAGCCTTAAAAGTATTATCTTGTGTGATTTAATGTGGTTTATGCGATTATATGTTTCGAATATAGTAACTACGAGAGTTTGTGGTTTTACAGGTTAGTCGGCTTAAACTGGTAAAGTTGGAGTGTTTAGTGATGAACCGGAACGACCGTGGATGGAAGTCAAGACATATTACATTATTCGGTATATGTTTCGGTCAAAAGAGATAGCGTTGAAGCTCAAAGAACACAAGATATATGAGAGAATAAAATCTAGGGGCTTGTGAGTAATTAAATGAAAGTTGAAATCAAGCCTTTGGAGTCACAACAAGTAAACGTAGCCTACAGTATACATCACGTAACCTACGGTCAGGAATCAACAAGTGGACAGAAGATACGGACCGTAAGCTACGGTCCGTAACAGTAGCTTACGGTAGATATAATGGCAGCGCATATGTTTTGATGGATGGCATTTAATGGGCCAGAAATCCTAAACCACGTGGACTTGAGGCAGACATAAAAGGTGAGTTAATGTGATTGGACCAAAGAGAAAAAAAAGGATATCATTAGCACAAGTGGGCCGAGATTATCAGAGGTGGACTTGTGAGGATTAAAGGAATCAAAAAACATCATTATTTTGGGAGGCAGCCATCATAATACACACATCAACACATGCATAGGGGGGCGAGATTGGCAGCTAATTTTTGGTACGAGAATTAATATTGGAGTCACACGTGCACATGTGGGTTCTCTTGAAGGTTTTTGAAGGCACCTCACATTATCAACATCAATACATATTGGACTTGAGCCAAAGTGGGCCGCACTTGGGATATGAATTAGAGCAGGCCATATGTAGATCTTGGGGCCCACGATTAGGATACCATACACGCATGTTTGACGGCAGGAGGGGGAGAGACCACTTGCACGCAGACAAGAGAAGCCTACGAAGTCAATCTTACAACATGAGCGGCTAAATCTCTCGTGGACACTTCGGGTGAATGATTCTTGTTAGACACTTTTAATTCTAGTTTCTATTTGTAGTCGGGTGACAGCCGACTATTTGCGTGATTATATAATTTGTGTGACAGACAAATCCTGAGTGACAGTCAGAGTTATAATCATGTTTTGAATCCAATTATGCTTTTGTTGATTGAATGATTCCTATGAATGTTTGTTTTAATATTTATTTGATCAATTAATATTAAGATTTTGAACTGCATAGGTAATTGGTAGATGTGACAGATTTACTATTCAATCAATAGCATCCAATAAAATCAGAACTAGGTTATTAGTAATTACAGAATCTGAATCCCGGAGTGATCACCTTTTCTCATCATTGTTTATTAGAACTCAATCTTTTTCTCAATTTTTATTCATTAATTTAGATAATTCTTATAATCAATCATACCGTTTTTCCAATTGAGTAGTAATTAATTAATACTTTTCATTCGACACTTTCCACAATCCTCCTCTGGTTCGATATCCGACTTACTCTAGCTACCTAGTTTATTTCGGTTTTTGCATGTCACTAACGACAGACATCAACTTACAGTGATTAAGTTTTTTATATTTTGCAATAGTTGCCGGTATGGGAGGTTTTATACATTACTTGACCCTCGTTACTATTGGCCAAAAAGTTAGTCAATAGTAGCATGACCACAAGCACGGGGGAAATTGTGCCCCAGCGGCCATAGCCTATAACTAATATTATTTTTACATTAAATAATTAATAAATTTAATGTATGATTGAAATACATTTAAATGGTGTGTATATAAAATAGAGCTTTATTAATCATTATTAAAATATATTAGTTATATTAAAGAATATATAATCTACTATTGTATACATATATTAATTCGTAAAAGTCTTTTAGATATTTGGATTTGAATAGTGTTTTTACCTTTTGCTTTCTGACACATACCGGTAAAAATTACTACCACATAATTAAATTAAATTATTAAATTATATATAATAACATTTAGGGTAGCTTCTTGGCTACAGTAGCCAGAGAAGCCCCCATTTTTAATATATTTACATTTGTGCCACTGTTTGATTTTCTTTTGACCATTCACAATGTTTGGAACATCAGACCAAACAAAACACGCACACCACACTGCCTCCCTCTTTTATCTGCATCTTCATCATCCTAGAAGAAACCCTAATCCTCTAAACTATTCCTCTCTTGATCTCTACTGCAACCAACACACACAAACATGGACCATAACTTCATTTTCTTCATTTCTCTCTTTCAAGAAGACCCAAATACCCACACCACAAAACCACTCCCTCCCTCTCTCTCGAATCCGGCGACTGGAGGTGATCTCCGGCCGGTTATTCCGGAGAGTAGAACGAGAAGGAGATCGGAGAGAAGGAGCAGAAGAGAGAGAGAGACGGCGAAGGGTTTCGGCGCCGCCGCCGCGACGGCTGTGGCGGTGGATCTTCACGACGGCGGCTGTAGCTCTCGGGTTAGTGGTTCTACTCCGTTCATGTTCGGGTCTCAATTTGCTTTGATTTTGGGTTTACTACAGTGGAGGAGCTCTCGGGTCAGGATTCGGGAGCTCGGGTCAGATTCAAGTATGGTTCAGTTTCTGTTTTGGTGGTGTTTCAGGTAGTGGAGTAGTGGTGTTTCAGATTGTGGGTAGTTCTCAGATTTTAGTTCGAGCCGCGGTTCGGGCTTCAGTTGCAATTGCAACAAAATTAGTGGAATATTAACTTCTGTGCTAGAATATGACAACAAAATTATGGATAACTCCTTTCTTAGCCACTTATCACTCAGGGAGAGGACAATTGCAAGGTTTTGTTTTATATAAATACTGAAAATTAAAAATCGAGATAAATGAAAAATGTAGTAATATCGGAACTGTTTAGTGGTCGCTTTTTTTCTAATCGAATCGCACAAATGTAGATATCGTTTTGGTTATGTTACGACTTTATTTTTACATTTTATTTAAAGCTTGCTGTAATATTTGTCGAAATCATGACGAAGTTAACTTATACCGACTTAATTCCCTTCACATCCCCGTGGCAACGCACGGTCATAAAACAAGTATAATATTATGTAATCAATGGTCGAAATCGTGACGAAGTTAACTTATACCGACTTAATTAATTCCCTTCACATCCCCGTGGCAACGCACGGTCATAAAACAAGTATAATATTATGTAATCAATGGCGTATTTAACATAATTACAAAAACATTAATGTTGAAAACCAATTATAGAAAACAAAACATAACATACATATTTCTTTTCAACACAATTATAAGAAACCAATGGCGTCTATGGAGAACCTGCATTGGTGTTTTTAACATAATTACAAAACTTTACCAACTGTGTAATCAAGCGAACCAATAACATTCAAATTCCCGCGCAACGTGCGGGGTAAAAAAGCTAGTTAGAAAGGAAAGTAGTAGGTGATGACTATGGCTCGTGTCATATACTTTTGGCTCAATCTTCGTATATTTTAAAACAATATATATTATATGTTTTTATACACTTACTTTTAACAACATATAAATGCATATATTCTTTTATATTTATTCCCAAGAGTTACCATTGGGTTAGTTGCACTACTTTTAAGAATTTTATATATCGTGAGATTTAAATATTATATTTAATTAATATTTAAAATAGTATATTATAAACTTTAATATATATATATATACTATATAAACCTTAATGTATATCTTAAACGATATATATATCAATTATATATTTAACTTTTAATATACTATGATATACATCGGGAATTATATTTTAAGTCTTAGTCACAGTAATATATTAAGTAATAATATTACAAGTATTTAATTAATATATTATATTTGATAAAGTTATAGCTATTAATTTAACAGAAAATGATATCTTTCATTTTCTAGACTAATTGGTTTTGTGCCATAGAATTTATATTTGACAAAGTAATGTCATGGGACACTACTAAGTTCAGAGTCACTAGTTGAAAGAATGATCAACAGTGATATGAACATTAATATGACCAGAGTCACTAGTTGAGAGAATGATCAACAGTGACATAACAAAAGACACTAGTTGAGAGAATGATCAACAGTGATATGACCAGAAATATGACCAGAGTCACTAGTTGAGATAACGATCAACAGTGATACGACCACAGCACTAGTTGAGAGAATGATCAACAGTGTTATGACCTCAGTCGCTAGTTGAAAGAATGATCAACAGTGATTTGACCACGTCACGGGAATCGCCTAGTGACAAATACCTTTGAATCGTAATAAAATATAATATATATTAATTGATAAACTTCACTATTGGACGAAAATTAGCCAATGAGTGATATGACCACTGTCACATCGGAACTGCCACCATGTGACAAATACTGATTGAGTTTTTGAGTAATTATAAACAAATATAAAACCTTAATGCTGTAAAGTATAACAATATATTTTTATAAAAATGGAATGACCTCGCCAGTATTTATTGCTGATAAAATGTTTAAAAAAAATGCGTTTCAGGTAACTTGCTGTAAAGATAATAGTAGGCAGCTATGGAGCACTGAAGGCTTAAATAAAGTGGCTATAAATACCTAAATAAAAGAAGAAATTATGTTTTATTTATTTGGGTTTATCCCTATAAAAACAATTGAATTGAATATGGGTTTGAGCCTATTTATTTAATATTAAAAGTTCGGTGTTTTATAAACTCTAAAATTATTTCCTAACTACGATCCTGATGAAAAATTTTCCGCTGCATATTTAATAAACACCGATACCATCTGACTGGTTCACGGTTTCCGCTCCCAGGGTGGGGTCGGGGGTTGTGACAACAGGAGTGAATAGGGGAAAGATAACTTGCATCGCTATCAAGTAGCGATTATTAAAGCAAGGTATTAAAACGGGTCAACATATTGATCCGAGCCAGGTATGTATAATCGGTTAACTACTCAATTGGAATGAAAGGTTCATTGAGAGTTTAATGAAGTCAAAATAGACATTTGGTTACTTTAATAAGTAAACTGAATGATTCAAGTGATGGTCATTGTGATTAGAAAACACAATGACTTTTCAAACAAAATCATAGCTAAAAAGAAGGCTTTTGGGTCAAACATGCTTGTAAAAGTCTTCATCGTAAATGATAGGCTAAAATGGACCAAAACGCCATTGTAAGCTAAATTGAGCGAACAGCCCTTAAAGGTCGTTTAGAAATGAGTTTTATGATCAAACAAATACTTCGAATAAGTATCTAAAAGCTAAAATTGTAAATTTATGGTCAAATAACCCTATATGAGTCTTTGCTGTAAAATGATAATCCGAGGGGTAAAACTCGGAATATATAGATCTCCACATTAAATCCACCACACATATAGTTGTGGTGGAAGATAAATTGATAAATAATGTGGAAATAAATTGCTAGAAGCGAATGGGTATGAATTATGCGGAAAAGTGCTTAAATACCCTTAAGGGGTCAAAATAAGCATTTAAGTCAAAACGGGTTTAAGAAGGTCTATAAACCCGTGATTTGAACCTAATATGATATGAAATATCGAAAATATAAGGTTCAGGAGTAATTGAGATCAAACAAACCTATTTGTTTTGATAAATACATGAATGGGTCAAAATCTTATAAAAAGGTAATAAGCCAAAGGCTTAAAAGTCTTAAATTTATTTAATCCGGATGTCGGATTTTAACTCCATGTGATGGAGAATTAAATTACGATCACGTAGAAAGAAACGTGAGTTAAATCGGATAACAAATGAGCAAGTTATGCTCGTTTGCGTAAAAAGGAGTTTGGCTGGAAAATGTAGCATTTGGCTGCAATCTTTCTGTCGAATTGGGGTCCTCGCGCCGCGCGACGGCTGAAGCCAATCACGGTCGCGGCCCGCGACACCTGTCGCGTCACGTGACACCAATTTGGTTCCCCGTGGGCGGCACGCGACGGGTGTAATGTTCAGCAACAGTTGTTTGCTTGTTTTGACCCGCGAACTTGCTTGGACATGTTTTATACGCTAAATTACTAACTCATTTCATGTTTTATGAAATGTAGATTTAATAGGAGGTACCGGTGGATGATCAAGCTCGATAAAGAACCGAACACGATCAAGATTCAAGCTTCCGCGAAATGATTCGTAGTTACGTTTTTTTTAAAACGACGAATATTCTATAAAATGTTAAATTAGGTTATTTCTCAAAAGGCTTTAAGAAATACATATTTTGTAATGTATGTGTAAAGCATAAAGGAATAAATATAATCGAAAACTATATAAAAATCGTATAAATGGACTAAGGGTCTTACAATTTACGTTGAAACGCGAATTTTAAAACGACATGTACGTTAAAACTTGTAAAATCGTAAAAGTAATTTAGACATTAATATGGTTAGACATAGATAAAAAAAAAAAGTATATTAATGTGTGACGCTATTGTCTAAAGTCATAAAAGCAATTCAAATAAAATGGGACGTTAAGTTATTAAGTAGAAAAAGTTGGCAGATCAAAGTTGTCAATTACCAAAAGTTAAAAGTGAATGCTTAAGTTACCTAGTTTGAGATTGTAAAGTGAAAGAACTAAAAGTATAGGGGTTAAAAAGTAAAAGTATAGGGATTAGAAATGTAATATATAAAAATTGAAAGAAGATAAATAAATAGGGGCTAAGTGTGTATATTTGTAAAACTTGAGGACTTAAAGACAAAGGTCCTCCACCGACCTTTGTCTTTAATATTATACTAGATTTTTGCCATAGGCCGTGCGTTGCGGCGACGGCGAAGCGTTAGTTTGTTATAGCTAGTGGCACGTTATTTGACGCGTTAACCATATGAAAACGCGTGTTACAAAATAAACAAAATCATAAGTCGAAACGATAAAAAAACTCACATAATGAAACATTGACGTCGAAATGACGATAAAAAGAGAATTTTTAACACGTCTAAATAAGTAAACCGCACGATTAACCAATTTTATTAGCACATTAATAAAATATGTGTTGATTTGATTATTAGACGTTTTAGACGATTTTTTATCATCCAATTTCACCTGACCCTTCTTCTACCATCACCATCACTATGAAAATTGTAGGCATATCAAAAGATTTTATACATCGTTAACATGATCAGCAAACAAATTTATTTGAGAAAGTTGTTATTTTACAAATATAGTTATATGTGTGTGAAAATAGTTTTCTTGAAAAAAATGGAGAAGGAACATATCAAAATGAATCTTTAACACATAAAAAAGTATTCCATAAAAGTGTAGAAAGAAAAATTAGAGTGGCAGTTACAATTTCCTGAGCAATTTTTGTTTTTAGTTTATTACCAACCCTATTATTCATTTCATTTCTGCATTATTTTTCCTCTTGTACTTCCCCTTTGTCATTACCAATCGTATTATATCTCTACTTTCTCTCTTCTTTATGTCATTACCAACCATTTGCAAACCCCAAACCCTTGATCTTCGTAGATTTGCTTGTGCATTCACCAGAAAACCCCTCGTGTGGTCACCGAAGGTGGCTACATCAACAAAATCTAATTTGCTTCATACCCCTACCACCGCTACTGTAACAACTATCATCAAAAAGTCATAATTATTATTTTAATTGACCAATAGGAAACCCAAATTGAGAAACCCAAGTGATTCTGCGCAAAACCTAAAATTTTCAGAACAATCAGAATCAGGATCAGGGCCCCTAAAACTCAGGGGGGGTATTTCCTACTTGATGATTATCCTAATAACTTGCTGTCGAAGTTGAAATTTTAAAATCTGTCGACTCAGCTAGGCTAGTCCCACACGTGGCAACCCTATGCATAAAATAAGTTGCTACGCGGGCCGCGTAAGAATAGGCCTAAGGTTCACGCGGGCCGCGACAAGGTCAAAATTCACCTATAAATAGAGGGCAGTGGGACTCGATTTCTGGTGTTCATTCGACGAAGAAATTCGTTTCAGGCGTCGAGTTATCGTCTGTTTACTTCAAATTAGTATAGCGGGATGCTGCAGAACAGGGTATTAACTCGATCGCTATTACGATTCAACGTCCGATCGATTATAACTATCCAACGATTGTTTAAGTGCCGCTCAAATTGAGTTTATACTTTGTTATTCATCGTGATTTCGACTTGAATGTTTGAGTGCTGTTCGAACTCGGACTATACTCTGTCATTCGTTGTGAATCCGCTGAATTGTTAAGTATTGCACTTGTAAATCGTTGTGAAGGTTTAATCTCGTGAATTGTCGTAACTGCTGTATTAGTTACTAACCTGTTTGTGTATGCATTATTATTTAAATTAGGTTAATCAAGGCTAATCAGTAGGCTTATACTCTGCTCGTTAAATCTATAATGTGAGTCATTCTCTTTTTATCAACTGTTTTACAATACCTCAAATTATTTTCAAGGTTATAATTACAGGGACTAAGTCGTGGATACCTTGAATTACTGGTTAATGGGGTATTGTGCACATTACTAATTTTCTCCCAGTTAGGTTCATTGACCTACTCGGGATAATCACTGTTAGGTTCATTGACCTACAGGGATAATCATCACTATTTAGGTTCATTGATCTAAATAGTGGTATGACCATCGTCACCATTGTGACTTGTCACCATTGTGACAGAATGCCAGATAAGAATAAGATAGAAGCCATTGTAATCGCTCTTATGCTGTAATTAATAACTATGCATCATTATGCAAAATAGAATGATTCACTCAGTATTTCCCGCTGACAAAACCTTTTTTAAACATGTTTCAGGTGATCTGTCATGATCTAAGAAAAGTGCCATAAAGCACTACAAGCTCAAGGAAGTGGCTCAGTATAAAATAAAGAAACATGTTTTGAAAAATAAAGATTTCCCAGTGAAATCACTTTATTGTAAATTATGGGATTTATCCCTATATTATATATAAATGAGCAGTTTTAATATTAATCGATCCTGTTTAAAAAGACTTCCACTGTCACCTAATTAGATACCACGGGATTTCCTGCCTCGCGGCTCTGGACCGGGTCAAACCGGGCTGAGGGCCGTGACAGGAAAAGGTGGTATCAGAGCCACTGATTTAAGCTTACTATTGATTTTAGCCTATTAAAGTAAATTAGAGATACTTAGGAAATTTAATTTCCATTTTTATATGTTTTATTATCTTACTAACTGTGTACAGTATGAGCAGATTTTTATATACTAACCACTGTAGCAGTAGGTATAAATCTTTAAAATAATATGACTCAAAGTTTTAGTACCCTTATTAAATATAAGCCAGAAACTTGATTCAGTGAATAAATAAATTTACAAATAAAACTTAAGTTTCAGTTGTTTTGGTAGTTAACCAGCATGAAATAATATTTAAAAGTTTTTCTATAAAATTTTGTTATGATTTCTAATTTAGTAATTGTGTGTATTTTGCTAAACAGCATGAGTAACTTGTCTGATGCCCTTCAGAATTTAAATCTCTATCCAGTAAGAATAGAAGTTTCCAGAGATTTCAATAGGTATATACCAGACATAGAAGAACCTATAAAATTCAATGCCTTACCTCTTGAGAAACCCAAGCCTAAGAAAATGGAAATTGGAGAAAGCTCTAGGCAAATTGAGGGTTTACCATCTCAAGAAGAACTAGATTTTATAATGGTAAAAGGGGATACTATTGAGCCTATTAATGAAAATAATTTTATTCATTCTCTTGAAACACAACTACCAATGAATTTAGAACCAGCTATTCCAAAACCTTCAATCCACTGGCAAATAGACGAATGGTTGAATAATGAAATACTGTTACAAAACCATCCCTATAAGCTTTTTCCTAAGTTCAAACCAGAACCTTTGAGTAACGAGAATATGATTGAACTCCGCCACTTTGGCGAAGAACTAATGGATACTGGGAATAGAATCCAAGAAATTTTAGGACAGATCTCTTGGAAATACGATGAGAAGAAACGCCGTTACTAGAATATCACCTGACAAAGGATAGGAGTTTATGAAACTGTGGTTGTGTAATAGTAATAGTAAAATCAGTATGTGTAAAAGAAATAATAAAACGGTTGTATATAGAAGCATGATATAATCTATAAATTCTAGAAAGTTACAATTTTGTTTGTATATTCGTTTACGTGATTATGTACAAATAATTGCAGGCAATGAAGATGCAACCGCGGTACTGCATTGGTTAGAGAAAACCGAGGCAGTAATTGCCATAAGTAAATGTGCTCAGGAGGATCAGGTCATGTACGCGTCAAACCTTTTCAAAGAAGGGGCGCTAGAATGGTGGAATACGGTGTTACAAGCAAAAGGAAGAAGGATGGCGTATGCTATGAACTGGGAAGAATTTAAGAATCTTGTAGAAAGAAAATTTTGTCCTGAATATGAAAAAGATCAAATGGCAAATAAGTTTTTAAACCACCGGATGGTGGATGTAGATTGTCGCGGTTATACTTCGACATTCTTCGAATATGCTAGAGTGGTACCAACCCTGGCTTCGCCAGAGCCGGTACTTATTTCTCGTTATATTTGGGGTTTGATTTCCGAAATCCGTAATATCGTCAAGGCTGCGAAACCTCGCACGATTGATGATGCGGTAGATTTAGCCAATACTCTAACTGACGAGCTAGTACGGACAAGAGAAGAAAATAGAAGGAAGGAAGTAGCCCAAAAGATTACCCAAGAATTTCGTTCGGGTAACCATAACAATTTCAAGAAAGGAGGGAATGGACAATCTTCTACTAGCCCATTTTGCAATTTTTGCAAAAGGAAGCATTTTGAAAGATGCAAAGGATATTGTAATTTTTGCAAAATTCCAGGGCATCAAGAAGAAGACTGCAGGAGGAAGAAATTTTCAGTCTGCTACAACTGTGGAGAAGCTGGACATCTTAGGCCAGATTGTCCAAAACTGAATAAACCATTTGATAATAAAGCCAAACCTGCAGAAGGAGCAAAAAGGAATGTAAGAGCCTTTCAGCTGACTACTCAAGAAGCCGAGATGATTCCAGATGTGATAGCCGGTACGTTCTTAGCTTACAACGTTTATACAAAAGTATTATTTGACTCTGGTGCAAACCAAAGTTTTATAAATACTTTACTCTTCCAAACTCTTAACTTATCATTAACCAGCATTAGATAAATTTCTACAGTAGAAACGGCAGATGGGAATTTAGTTAAAATAAATAAGGTTCTGCAAAACATAGAAATAGAACTTTTAAGTCATAAATTTCATGCAACCATATTGGTTGAATTCGATGTTATGTTAGGAATGAATTGATTAGTAAACAACTATGCTCGAATTCTTTGTGATAAGAATTCCATAGAAATTCAAACACCCACCAGAGAAGTAATTGTGATTACAGGAGATAAACCATGTAAGCCTATGAAGTTCATATCAGTAATGAAAGTTACTAATTATGAACGAAAGCAAGGAGTAGTATATATAATTCCAGTAATCATTAATACTAAAGATAAAGAATTTAAGGAAATTTCTGTAGTTTCAGAATACCCAGATGTATTCCCAGAAGATTTACCTGGATTACCACCCGATAGGGAGATAAAATTTAGGAGTCATCTAACTCCAGGAATTTTACTGATAAGCCAAGGAACCTTATCGGTTAGCACAGTATTGGTTGTTAAGAAAAAGGATGGTTCAATAAGAATGTGTATTGATTATAGAGAATTGAATAAAGTTACAATTAAGAATCGATACCCATTACCTAGAATTAATGATCTATTCGATCAATTCCAGGAAGATATATAGTTTTCTAAGATCAACTTATGTTTCGGATATTATCAATTGAAAGTATAAAGACATACCTAAAACTGCTTTCAGGACTAGGTATGGTCATTACGAGTTTACAGTCATGTCCTTCGGATTAATGAATGCACCTGCAGCATTCATGAACATGATGAATAAAATCTGTAAATCATATTTGGATAAATTTGTAACTGTCTTCATCGACAATATACTTATTTATTCCAAAAGTCAGGAAGAACATTGTCAGCATTTGCATGCACTCTTAACTTTATTAAGAAAAGAAAAGCTTTACGCCAAATTTTCGAAGTATGAATTTTGGCTGCCAGAAGTGCAATTTCTAGTTCATATGGTGAATTATGAAGGTATTCACCTAGATCCTGATAAGATAGCAGTAATTATCCAATGGAAGGTTCCGCAATCAGTAATGGAAATTAGGAGTTTTGTAGGTTAGCCGGATACTATAGACGGTTTATTAAGGATTTTTCTAAGATAGCTATACCATCAACTAAGCTAAATTGTAAAACAGTTAAGTTTGAATGGGAACCTAAATAAGAAGAAGCCTTTAGGATCTTAAAGCATAAATTAACAAATGCCCCAATCCTAGCCTTACTAGAAGGAACAGAAGATTTTAAAGTATATGGTGATGTTTCAAAGCTAGGATTTGGAAGTATGTTAATGCAATGCAAAAAGGTAATTGCATATGCATCAAGGCAATTGAAAAGGTACGAAGAAACTATACGACTCATGACTTAGAATTAGGAGTTATAATTTTTGCCCTTAAGAGTTAGAGACATTATCTGTATGGAAGTAAGTTTACTGTTTATATAGATCATAAAAGTTTAAGATATAAATGTGAGCAAAAATAATTAAACATGAGGCAAAGGAAATAGATGAAAATTCTAAGTGACTACGACTATGATATTCAGTATCACTAAGGAAAGGCTGAAGACGGCTAAAGACCACCAGAAGAGTTATACAGATAATAGAGGAAAGCCGTTGGAGTTCGAGTTGGAGACAAAATGTCATTGAAAGTATCTCCTTAGAAACGAGTTGTTAGATTCAGAAAGAAAGGAAAGCTAAGTCCAAAGTACGTAGGATTATTTCTAGTAATCCAACATATAGGACCAGTTGCTTATAGTTTACAACTACCAGGAGAGTTAGTTGGGAGTACATGATGTATTTCCTGTATCCAATCTCAAGAAATGTCTATTAGACGATTCTTTGGTAGCACCTCTCCAAAATATAGAATTAAATGCAAGGTTAAAATTTTTAGAGAAACCTCTCCAGATAAAAGATAGAAAGATAAAAATTATCAAAACACAAACGATTAGTGTTAAATTCAAGTCAAGTGGAATTCAAAACAAGGACCTGAAAACACTTGGGAACTGGAATTAGAAATCGAAGGTATCCTCAATTATTCCAGTAAATCTCGAGGACGAGATTTTTATTAAGGTGGGGAGAATGTAACAACTATCATCAAAAAGTCATAATTATTATTTTAATTGACCAATAGGAAACCCTAATTGAGAAACCCAAGTGATTCTGCGCAAAATCTAAAATTTTCAGAACAATCAGAATCAGGATCAGGGCCCCTAAAACTCAGCGGGGTATTTCCTACTTGATGATTATCCTAATAACTTGCTGTCGAAGTTGAAATTTTAAAATCTGTCAACTCAGCTAGGCTAGTCCCACACGTGGCAACCCTATGCATAAAATAAGTTGCTACGCGGGCCGCGTAAGAATAGGCCTAAGGTTCACGCGGGCCGCGACAAGGTCAAAATTCACCTATAAATAGAGGGCAGTGGGACTCGATTTCTGGTGTTCATTCGACGAAGAAATTCGTTTCAGGCGTCGAGTTATCGTCTGTTTACTTCAAATTAGTATAGTGGGATGCTGCAGAACAGGGTATTAACTCGATCGCTATTACGATTCAACGTCCGATCGATTATAACTATCCAATGATTGTTTAAGTGCCGCTCAAATTGAGTTTATACTTTGTTATTCATCGTGATTTCGACTTGAATGTTTGAGTGCTGTTCGAACTCGGACTATACTCTGTCATTCGTTGTGAATCCGCTGAATTGTTAAGTATTGCACTTGTAAATCGTTGTGAAGGTTTAATCTCGTGAATTGTCGTAACTGCTGTATTAGTTACTAACCTGTTTGTGTATGCATTATTATTTAAATTAGGTTAATCAAGGCTAATCAGTAGGCTTATACTCTGCTCGTTAAATCTATAATGTGAGTCATTCTCTTTTTATCAACTGTTTTACAATACCTCAAATTATTTTCAAGGTTATAATTACAGGGACTAAGTCGTGGATACCTTGAATTACTGGTTAATGGGGTATTGTGCACATTACTAATTTTCTCCCAGTTAGGTTCATTGACCTACTCGGGATAATCACTGTTAGGTTCATTGACCTACAGGGATAATCATCACTATTTAGGTTCATTGATCTAAATAGTGGTATGACCATCGTCACCATTGTGACTTGTCACCATTGTGACTTGTCACCATTGTGACAGAATGCCAGATAAGAATAAGATAGAAGCCATTGTAATCGCTCTTATGCTGTAATTAATAACTATGCATCATTATGCAAAATAGAATGATTCACTCAGTATTTCCCGCTGACAAAACCTTTTTCAAACATGTTTCAAGTGATCTGTCATGATCAAGGAAAAGTGCCATAAAGCACTACAAGCTCAAGGAAGTGGCTCAGTATAAAATAAAGAAACATGTTTTGAAAAATAAAGATTTCCCAGTGAAATCACTTTATTGTAAATTATGGGATTTATCCTTATATTATATATAAATGAGCAGTTTTAATATTAATCGATCCTGTTTAAAAAGACTTCCGCTGTCACCTAATTAGATACCACGGGATTTCCTGCCTCGCGGCTCTGGACCGGGTCAAACCGGGGCTGAGGGCCGTGACAGCTACCGCCACACCGTGCCACTGCTTCAGCCGCCCCCAATGTCACACCCCAACCGATGGCGGAAACATCGGGGTGCGGCACTGAGCGAAACAGATTGTCCAGAAGTTTCCATAACAAATATAATTACTAATTATTTAAAACACCACGTCCCATACCATGACATAAAGAGTAACATAATTATTACAGACAAAAATCTAGTCAAATAGTTTCTGTTCCGACAACTCAGATTTCATGAATAGCCCAATTGTTTATCTGCTTCTAGAGCCCCTTTTTCCCTAGCTTTCGACTCCATAGCAAATTTTATTTGTACAGACAACTATTTGTTGGCCACTAGGACCCTATTCTAGCCTCGATTTCATAGCGGATAAGCATCCTAAGCACCTGTCACATACGTTAAAGTAAAAGTCAATACACATAGTGTAAAGGTGAGCATACAAGTTTGATAGATATAATAAGTTCGAAATTCGTTTACGCATAACCAGCACGTACGCATAGTGAAATGAGGCACGTTAGTTATCGACATGGGTCTATCGACACCAATGACTGCGAGTTGACTGTCCGGGACAGTTCGTAATACATAATCACCACTGTGATCCATGCAAATAATAGTCCTTAACAACCCCCGCGAACGGGTGCTGAGTCCAAACTATAGTACTATCGTTGCTAAGGCATGTGGGTAGCATTCCATGTGTAAACATAACAAACAAGTTTTCATTTAGCCACGTAATACATGCAATAACGGTTAGCGTTTAAATAGCATTGAGTAGTGTGATTGATGTGATTTGAATATTCGTAACGTATGTAACACCCAAAAGTGCATAAAGCAAAAAGGGTTCGAGTATACTCACAGCGTTGATGGACGGAAGGGAGAGCGTAGAGTAAGTTTCGCCTGAACAGTTAATGATAGCATAGAAGATAAGCGGTGCGTAAATGATATAGGGTGCAAGTGGTCAGGTCAGCAGTTCGATCGGATGATAGTCCGATCGGACAGCTGATCGTTCGAGTGACAGTCCGTTCGGTCGGTTGTCCGGTTGGATGACCGTTCGAGTGGATTGTTACTTCCTTTGGGAAGGATGTGTTTGTGTATGATGGCTTGACTTTTGAAGTTTTCGTTGTAGTATTTTGAAAACATAGAAGTTCCTCTACCTTTCGGGTCGGTCGATCGAACGGTCGTTCGATCGGGCGGCGACTCGAATGGCGTGGTTACTTAGTGAAAACAAGTTCATTGTAGATTCTTGTGCATTGAACATGTTGAAAATTGTTTAAGTGCTGAAGTCTGATCATTACATGGTCAAGTTGCAGAGCTTTCGGATGATAATCCGATCGGTCAGCACTTAGTTCAATGTTCATCCTTCGAAGTTTGAAAATGAAAGTTAAGTGTGGGGCCAAGGTGCAAGCCGTTCGGATGGACCAGTCGTTCGAATTGGTTGTTCAATCAGACAGCAGTCCGATCGGACGGCACTCCGTCCTGGTCGACCTATTCGTCTTACACTTGGTTGTTTTGATTGTTTGTCATTTTATCGAGACGTTTTGATAACGTATTAAGCAACTGAAACCTCGTCAATACTTGGTATCCCTGATTGGTCAGGAATCACCCAAATCCAACCAGATAACTGTTCGAGACGGTGTTCCATGTTTAACCTGAAATCGATAGTCTCGTGGATAGAATCCAGATCTTGAACCAACACAACCACAAGAATGGGTAGTAGGCCGGCGTAAGCCCCGATTCTGTCGTTTTGAAGGCATTAAGTGTAAAAGAGTTGAAAGAAAGTTGAAAAATCATCTTTCAATCCCTTTTACAGTGAATATGTTTAGATCTATGCAAGATCCTTGTTCATTTATGTGGAAATCCTTTAGATCTAAGTTGTTCTTGGTGGATTGAAGCCAAACATGAAGTTCTTCAAGAACACATGATGACATCATCCTAGAACACCTCAAATCTGGTGATTTCACGGTTAAAAGTTAAGATTCAAAAGATAGAAAGGTGTAGGAGTGCGTGTAGATTAAGAAAGTACAAGATTTAGGGCGAGAAATCGGAGAAAAAGCAAGGTGAGAGCGTTGGTCGGACGTCAGTTGCCAAAAGTGGAAAGTTTGAGAGTGGCAAGGGGTATTTATAGGGTTACCCGAAGTGGAAAGGAGCTGGTTGATCGGTTGGCGGCCTGATCGAGCAGCTGGTCGATGGAGCGGATGCTTGATCGATTGGCTGGTCGATCGACTGGTCGCCTGGTCGACCAGTCACCTTGTTTGCATGTTCGGTGCGACGAGTTTTGCCGTTTCGATTCGCGTGTAGTGCGTTGCGATGCGATTCGAGCGAGCGACGCGATAGAGTTGCTTATCAAATTACTTTTAATCCCAACTACTATATCTAACATACAATCATCCTACATTTAACTTGCGTTTCACGTATTCGAGTAGATTTCGATTCGATTTGAGTTTCGATTGCGTTTCAATTGTTCACCACATATAATATAACTAAACATGCACAAGTAACACAAAATTAGCACACACACGTAAAACAATATCCAGAATGCCTATTTCTGGTTGCGATTCGTATCACGATTTGATGTCGATTTGATTAGCATCGTTGATTATCGTTTAGTTAACTTTATCGCATTGTTACTTTCTATAGTTCACAGTCGTAGGTCGATTAAATAGCGAATAACATACGTCGGTTACTTCGATTATTGACAATTACTCCACATAATACAACTAAAATAAACATATAAAAGAAAATCACTATAAGTCAAGTCGTGCGATCGGTCGTTGACTTTGACCTTGACTTTGACTTTGACTTTGACTCCTTGAGAACACGGGGTGTTACAGCCTCCCCTTGTTGAGGGAATTTTGTCCCGAAATTAGGATGAAGTCGTAACGAATAACTACGGGTACTTCGCCTTCATGTCACTTTCGAGTTCCCAAGTGAACTCTGCGCCTCGTTTACCTTCCCAGCGAACCTTCACAATGGGAATGCGTGAGCGCCTGAGCTGCTTGGTTTGTCGGTCCATGATTTCGACAGGCTTTTCCACGAAGTGCAATGTTTCGTTCACTTGGAGGTCCACAAGAGGTACGTGTAAATCATGATCAGCCAGGCACTTTCTGAGGTTCGAGACGTGGAAAGTCGGGTGAACGTTGCTAAGTTCCTCCGGTAATTCGAGTCTGTAAGCCACCTTGCCAATCCTTTCCAGAATCTTAAAGGGTCCTATATATTGAGGCGCGAGCTTTCCTCTCTTGCCGAATCGGACCACACCCTTCCAAGGTGAAACCTTTAGGAGTACATGGTCACCAACGTCAAATTCAAGGGGCTTGCGTCGTTTATCGGCGTAACTCTTCTGACGATTCCGAGCTTTCACCAGATTGTCTCGAATTTGAAAGATTTTGTCTGTCGTTTCTTGCAATAGCTCAGGACCGGTTAATTGCGAGTGCCCGATCTCGTGCCACACCATAGGCGATCGACATATTCTTCCATATAACGCCTCAAATGGTGCCATTTGAATGCTGGAATGATAGCTGTTATTGTACGAGAATTCGACTAACGGTAGGTATGCGTCCTAATTACCACCGAAGCTTATGACACACGAGCGAAGCATGTCTTCAAGAGTACGAATCGTTCTTTCAGTCTGACCGTCGGTTTGGGGATGGAAAGCGGTACTTAGATTAAGAGCAGTACCGAGAGCAGCTTGAAACGTTTCCCAAAGACGCGAAGTAAACCGAGCATCGCGATCGGAAATGATGTCACGAGGCGTCCCATGTCGACAGATAACCTCGTCGGTGTAGATTCGGGCTAATTTTTCTACCTTGTAGTCTTCTCGTACTGGCAGGAAGTGGGCTGATTTAGTCAAACGATCAACAATAACCCAAATGCTGTCGTGACCTGTTGACGTGCGTGGAAGTTTTGTTATGAAGTCCATAGCTATGCTTTCCCACTTCCATATAGGGACCGGTGGTTGTTCAAGCAAGCCAAAGGGTCTTTGATGTTCGGCCTTGACTTTTGAGCAAGTCAGGCACCTTCCGACATAGAGAGCAATATCCCTCTTCATACCCGGCCACCAGTACTTGTAGCGAAGATCCTGGTACATTTTGTCGGCACCGGGATGAATAGAATACCGAGATTTGTGGGCTTCGTCCATCAAAATCTGTCGAAAATCGGTTCATTTCGGAATCCAAATCCGGTCCAGATAAAGGAATATCCCGTTCGATTTATTCACTAGCTGGGCTCCATCGTGGTAGATCATTTCCTTGTTCAAAGTGCGTTCGGTGAAACAAGCATGTTGGGCGTCACGTGTGATGGTTTCGAGGTCGAATTGGGCTTGAACATTACGGGCGCTGGGTAGGTAGCTTCGCCTGCTGAGTGCGTCGGCGACGACATTTGCTTTGCCAGGATGATAACGAATCTCACAGTCATAATCGTTAAGAAGTTCTACCCACCGGCATTGACGCATATTAAGTTCCTTCTGGTCAAAGATATGTTGCAGGCTCCTATGATCGGTGAAGATCGTACACTTGGTACCATAAAGGTAGTGTCGCCAAATCTTTAACGCAAAAACAACTGCGCCTAGCTCGAGGTCGTGGGTTGTGTAGTTCTTCTCATGGATCTTGAGCTGACGAGACGCGTAAGCGATAACCTTGTCTCGCTGCATGAGGACACAGCCGAGACCAAGGTTCGAGGCATCGCAATAGACTATGAAGTCGTCGTTTCCGTCAGGCAGAGTAAGTATGGGGGCATTGCAAAGCATGTACTTGAGGGTTTGAAAAGCAATCTCTTGTCCAGTTCCCCAGACAAAAGGCTTGTCCTTCTGAGTGAGAGCGGTAAGCGGTACAGCGATTTTAGAGAATCCTTCGATGAAACGTCGATAATAGCCCGCCAATCCGAGGAAAGAACGGACTTCAGAAGGGTTCTTGGGCGTAACCCAGCTCTTGACAGCTTCAATCTTCGCGGGGTCTACGTGTATACCTTGACTATTGACAATGTGACCCAAGAATTGAACCTCCTCAAGCCAAAATTCACACTTGGAGAACTTGGCATAGAGACGGTTTCCCCTGAGTAACTCGAGAACCAAACTGAGATGTCGCGTGTGTTCAGTCTTCGATTTGGAATAGATCAGGATATCGTCGATGAACACGATGACGAAACGGTCGAGAAAAGGTTTACACACGCGATTCATCAGATCCATGAATACCGCGGGTGCGTTAGTCAGACCAAAAGGCATAACAACGAACTCGTAGTGGCCATAACGTGTGCGAAAAGCAGTTTTGGGTATATCCTCCTCTTGAATGCGTAGTTGGTAGTAGCCTGAACGTAGATCGATCTTAGAAAAGCACGTAGCACCTTGTAGTTGGTCGAACAAATCATTAATACGGGGCAGAGGATAGCGATTCTTGATAGTCAGCTTATTCAACTCCCTATAGTCGATGCACATCCGAAACGACCCATCCTTCTTTTTGACGAAAAGGACTGGTGCGCCCCAAGGAGAGGTGCTAGGGCGAATAAAGCCTTTGTCAAGCAATTCCTGGAGTTGACTCTCGAGTTCACGCATTTCTGACGGAGCGAGTCGATAGGGAGCTCTGGCAATGGGGTTTGCTCCAGGAATGAGGTCGATGTGAAAATCGATATCACGACTAGGAGGTAGCCCTGGAAGATCTTCAGGAAAAACGTTAGGAAAATCTCGAACAACTGGAACGTCTTTCACTTCTATATTTCCTTTCTTTTCCTCATCCGCTACTACAATGTTAGCAAAGAAAGCTCTGTATTCCTTGCGGAGATACTTACTAGCTTGGACACATGACATAAGTTGCAATTTCTTCGAAGCGACTTCTCTGTAAACACATAGCTGATCTCCATTGGCGAGCGAAAATCGAATCATCTTGTCGAAGCACACAACTTCAACATGGTTTTCACAAAGAAAGTCCATGCCTACTATGACATCAAAACTTCCAAGTTGCATCGGAATAAGATCGATGGGAAAGATGTGATTGTTGAGCTCAAGAGTACAATCACGAAGAACGGAGTTAACGGCGACAGTTCATCCAGTGGCGATTTCTACGTCGAATGTCGAGGGGAGATGGGCGCGCTTACGATCTAGTAACTTTTCGAACTCAAACGACACAAAGCAGTTATCGGCTCCAGTATCAAACAAACACGAAGCATAAATACCATTCACAAGGAACGTACCATTGACGACGTTGTTGTCGGCCTGGGCTTGGCGCACATTGATGTTGAAAGTTCGTGCGCGTACTGCCTGCTGTTGTTGTTGCTGCTGCTGTTGCTGTTGAGGCTGCTGCAACTGGGGCTCTTGTTTCACAACCCTGTTCGGGCACATTTTGGCGAAATGGTTAGGATCGCCACATGCGAAGCAGACTCTGGCGTTGACCGCGGGTGCCGGAGGAGCTTGTTGACCCTGAGGGGCAGGAAGTAGAGCTTGATGAGCAGTGGCTTGAGCTGGAGCTTGACCTAGATGACCACGGCAGTTGGTGGTGAAGTGGCCATACATATTGCAGTTTGCACAGAAACGGCAAGCGATGGTTGTCGGGTGGTGGTAGGTACAAGTAGGGCAGAGCGGATGTGGCCCAGTGTATGCACGCTTAGCAAAAGGTGCATTCACCACAGGCGCCACTACTTGACGCTGTTGTTGGGCAGGTACGGTTTGAACTGGTGCAGCAGTGATCGCACAGTTCTTGTTGCTGGAGTTGCTCTTTCTCTTGTTCTTCCTCTTGTTGCTCGATGTGGTGGTGGTTTCAGCAGTTGGTGCAACGGTGACTTGATGCAGATTCTTTGAAGATTTATCCCAGAAACCAGCTTTTACCCGCTTGTCATTGATCTCAGCGGCCAGTAGATAATTCTCTTTGATTGTAGTAGTCTTGGCCGCTTGCACGAAATCTGCAACACAGTCGGGCAAAGCGCGGATGTATTTCTTGATTGCGATCTCCGGAGTTTTGACTTGGTCGGGAAAGATGATACTAAGTTGCTTAAAGCGAGCCGTCAAAGCACCGTTTTCACCATCCTTCTGCTTTATGTGCCAGAATTCATCTTCTAGCTTTTGACGTTCATGAGGAGGGCAGAATTCTTCGAGCATAACCTTCTTCAATTCATTCCATGATAACCCATAAGCGGCATCGTTCCCACGCTTATTCCTCTCGGCCTTCCACCAGTCTAAAGTACGTGACTGGAAAACGCCGGTAGCATTCAGAGTTCGAAGTTTCTTGGGACAGCCACTTTGGCGTAACGTGACCTCGATTGAGTCAAACCATTGGAATAAAGCAGTAGGCCCTTCTTCGCCGGTGAATTCCCTCGGTCCGCATGCCTTAAACTGTTTGAAGCTGAAAGCAGCCTTTGGAGCTTCGGTCCTCGACTCCTTAGAAGATTTGCTAGCATTCTCCTGAATCTCGCTGAAAATATGCGGAACGACGTCCGCGACTGATTGAGCAACGAGTGTCGCAAGACGTTTGTCCCTCTGTTCCTAGCGAGCATGACGAGCATAACAAGGTCCTGATCCTGACATTGTCTGCAACAGACATTGTCACAGGACTCAACACAACATCGATTACCCCTAGTGTAGTCTATCGATTCTCCATAAAGCTCAAGAACACGTAAAGGCACATAGTCACAGATTCACATAAGCACAGAAGCACATAAACACAGAATCACATAAACATCTAGGGCACAGAAGACAATCAGGATACAGAAATCTATCATTCACATTTGAGAATAGCCATTATGATTATCGATTGCATAACGGGTAGTATAGCATAGTATTCAACATATTAGACGATCATCCACAAGTGTCAGCGATTTATCGGTGTGGTGTGAGTGGTGTGTGTTTAGGTAGAGCGAGAAGCGAGAATTCAAACCATAAATACCACTGTACAAACAATACTTAAAATAAAATCCTTGTAAAAGCAAATATCAGAGTCAACAGTTACGGCTCAGAATTGAAACACATGAAAATCGAAGATGGATTGTCTGCGGCTGTTAGACATCGACTATCCAGAGTGATCCGGCTATTCTCATGGACTCTTAGTACATACTTTGGCCTTCTGGGCTGTGCCATTGCCTCGATTCTGGGCAGTTGGCACGCGTCCTTCCGGTGATAGTGTGGCTTCAAGTCGATGGAGTCCGTCGGGACTTTGGGGAGAGCCTTGTTAAAACAAAATAAAACACGAATCAAGTTACCAAGATTCGGGTTTCACCCCTGACTTAGTGACTTTGTTCCTGTTTTTGAAAAAATAGGGAGGAGTTTTGCGTCGAAGTGCGGATTTCACTCCTGGTTCAGCGCAATTTCCCCTTTTTGAATACAAAAATGCGGGTTGAGCGAGTGATTTTGTCAAGAGTTTGCGGTTTTCACACCTAATCTTGACCCAATCACTTGTTTGTTCTTGAAAAATTTCGAATGTTGTGATAGTGTAGTGTAAACAAGAATAGCGAGAAATAGCGGGTACGCTCGTACAAAAACCCCTACTGGGCATGCACAAGTCAGTCTGTTGGTACCTAACTATAGACTACGTCGTTTCTAAGACATCGACCAGGACTAGGTCGAGTCTTGCCTAATTCCCTATAGTTATGGCTCTGATACCAATCTGTCACACCCCAACCGATGGCGGAAAGATCGGGACGCGACACTGAGCGAAACAGATTGTCCATAAATTTCCATAACAATTATAATTACTAATTATTTAAAACATCACGTCCCATACCATGACATAAAGAGTAACATAATTATTACAGACAAAAATCTAGTCAAATAGTTTCTGTTCCGACAACTCAGATTTCATGAATAGCCCAATTGTTTATCTGCTTCTAGAGCCCCTTTTTCCCTAGCTTTCGACTCCATAGCAAATTTTATTTGTACAGACAACTATTTGTTGGCCACTAGGACCCTATTCTAGCCTCGATTTCATAGCAGATAAGCATCCTACGCACCTGTCACATACGTTAAAGTAAAAGTCAATACACATAGTGTAAAGGTGAGCATACAAGTTTGATAGATATAATAAGTTCGAAATTCGTTTACGCATAACCCGCACGTACGCATAGTGAAATGAGGCACGTTAGTTATCGACATGGGTCTATCGACACCAATGACTGCGAGTTGACTGTCCGAGACAGTTCGTAATACATAATCACCACTGTGATCCATGCAAATAATAGTCCTTAACAACCCCCGCGAACGGGTTCTGAGTCCAAACTATAGTACTATCGTTGCTAAGGCAGGTGGGTAGCATTCCATGTGTAAACATAACAAACAAGCTTTCATTTAGCCACGTAATACATACAATAACGGTTAGCGTTTAAAGAGCATTGAGTAGTGTGATTGATGTGATTTGAATATTCGTAATGTATGTAACACCCAAAAGTGCATAAAGCGAAAAGGGTTCGAGTATACTCACAGCGTTGATGGATGGAAGGGAGCGCGTAGAGTAAGTTTAGCCTAAACAGTTAATGATAGCATAGAAGATAAGCGGCGCGTAAATGACATAGGGTGCAAGTGGTCAGGTCAGCAGTTCGATCGGATGATAGTCCGATCGGACAGCTGATCGTTCGAGTGACAGTCCGTTCGGTCGGTTGTCCGGTTGGATGACCGTTCGAGTGGATTGTCACTTCCTTTGGGAAGGATGTGTTTGTGTATGATGGCTTGACTTTTGAAGTTTTCGTTGTAGTATTTTGAAAACATAGAAGTTCCTCTACCTTTCGGGTCGGTCGTTCGATCGGGCGGCGACTCGAATGGCGTGGTTACTTAGTGAAAACAAGTTCATTGTAGATTCTTGTGCATTGAACATGTTGAAAATTGTTTAAATGCTGAAGTCTGATCATTACATGGTCAAGTTGCAGACCGTTCGGATGATAATCCGATCGGCCAGCACTTAGTTCAATGTTCATCCTTCGAAGTTTGAAAATGAAAGTTAAGTGTGGGGCCAAGGTGCAAGCCGTTCGGATGGACCAGTCATTCGAATTGGCTGTTCGATCGGACAGCAGTCTGATCGGACGGCACTCCGTCCTGGTCGACCTATTCGTCTTACACTTGGTCATTTTGATTGTTTGTCGTTTTATCGAGACGTTTTGATAACGTATTAAGCAACTGAAACCTCGTCAATACTTGGTATCCCTGATTGGTCAGGAATCACCCAAATCCAACCAGTTAACTGTTCGAGACGGTGTTCCATGTTTAACCTGAAATCGGTAGTCTCGTGGATAGAATCCAGATCTTGAACCAACACAACCACAAGAATGGGTAGTAGGCCGGCGTAAGCCCCGATTCTGTCGTTTTGAAGGCATTGAGTGTAAAAGAGTTGAAAGAAAGTTGAAAAATCATCTTTCAATCCCTTTTACAGTGAATATGTTTAGATCTATGCAAGATCCTTGTTCATTTATGTGGAAATCCTTTAGATCTAAGTTGTTCTTGGTGGATTGAAGCCAAACATGAAGTTCTTCAAGAACACATGATGACATCATCCTAGAACACCTCAAATCTGGTGATTTCACGGTTAAAAGTTAAGATTCAAAAGATAGAAAGGTGTAGGAGTGCGTGTAGATTAAGAAAGTACAAGATTTAAGGCGAGATCTTACCGGAATTGCGAGAAATCGGAGAAAAAGCAAGGTGAGAGCGCTGGTCGGACGTCAGTTGCCAAAAGTGGAAAGTTTAAGAGTGACAAGGGGTATTTATAGGGTTACCCGAAGTGGAAAGGAGCTGGTCGATCGGTTGGCGGCCCGATCGAGCAGCTGGTCGATGGAGCGGATGCTTGGTCGATCGACTTGTCGCCTGGTCGATCAGTCACCTTGTTTGCGTGTTCGGTGCGACGAGTTTTGCCGTTTCGATTCGCGTGTAGTGCGTTGTGATGCGATTCGAGCGAGCGACGCGATAGAGTTGCTTATCAAATTACTTTTAATTCCAACTACTATATCTAACATACAATCATCCTACATTTAACTTGCGTTTCGCGTATTCGAGTAGATTTCGATTCGATTTGAGTTTCGATTGCGTTTCGATTGTTCACCACATATAATATAACTAAACATGCACAAGTAACACATAATTAGCACACACACGTAAAACAATATCCAGAACGCCTATTTCGGGTTGCGATTCGATGATTATCGTTTAGTTAATCATGCGATAATGATTATCCAGAACTATAGGAAGTATCACGATTTGATGTCGATTTGATTAGCATCGTTGATTATCGTTTAGTTAACTTTATCGCATTGTTACTTCCTATAGTTCACAGTCGTAGGTCGATTAAATAGCGAATAATATACGTCGGTTACTTCGATTATTGACAATTACTCCACATAATACAACTAAAATAAACATATAAAAGAAAATCACTATAAGTTAAGTCGTGCGATCGGTCGTTGACTTTGACCTTGACTTTGACTTTGACTCCTTGAGAACACGGGGTGTTACACCCAACACCACCAAGCACACCGAATTTCAACCCAATCGGACCTCAAATGTCACAACCGGTAGCCGGCGAGAACTATAGGAAGTTTCATGCGAGAACCACCTTTATTGCGAGAACCGCGAGAACCAATGTGAACACAACCTAAAATAGCTAAAAAAACCTAAAAAAACCTAACCCCCCCCCCCCCCAAAAAAACCCCCACCCCCACCCCCCCCCCCCCCCAAAAAAAAATCTAAAAATAATCTAAAAAAATCAAAAAAAAATCTAAAATTTTTTTTTTATTTTTTTAATATTTTTTATGTTAAAATCGCTACTTTTAGAAGCAAAAAAAAAAAAATTTTAATTTTTTTTTTTTTTTTTGCTACGAAAAGTAGCGATTTTGTATTAAAAAATATTAAAAAAAAAAAATTTGTGTGATTTTTAGCTATTTTTAGGCATTTTTGGTTGCGTTCACATTGGTTCTCGCGGTTCTCGCAATAAAGGTGGTTCCTAACGGATCTTTATCCTATATATATATATATATATATAGGGTAAGGATAGTGTAAAAAGGGCCTAAAGTGTGAGAAGTGTATTATAACACTATATATAATACTATATAACACCATATAAACACTGTATAACAATATGTAAGACCATATAATACCATATAACACTATGTAACACTATATATTATTATATAACAAATATAACACTATAGGTTGTCTGATAGCATGTCTATGATAGATGTATAGTGTTATATTTGTTATATAATGATATATAGTGTTATATGGTATTATATGGTCTTACATATTGTTATACGGTGTTTATATGGTGTTATATAGTATTATATATAGTGTTATAATACACTTCTCACACTTCTTACACTTTGAGCACTTTTCACAGGATCCTCTACCTATATATATATATATCTTTATACTTATAAATAAAATTGTTTGTACACTTGGGTGAATTTCAGCCTACATCTATAATTTTCTCCTACGTTTATAGAACCCTCTTGCTGCCATATGGCACTTTTTACACGTGGCGTATTTTCTTCTCAAGTCGCCTGTTCTCTTCTTTGATATTGTTATACGACATACACAAACCTCCCAACCCTTCTCCTACCTTCAGCCACCACCCCTATGATTAAAACCCTAAATCAATCACAACACCCCCAAACCAGGGGCGGACCCAAGCACACCCCAAGGTGGGCGGGCGCACCCCCAGGGGAAAAAAATTAGGGCTAAATTCCGTCGAAAATCTCGTCCGCACCCCTTGGATTTTTTCGTCCGCACCCCTTGGAATTTTTCGTCCGCACCCCTTGGAATTTTCGACTGCACCCTTTGAAATTTTTCGTCCGCACCCCTTAGGTAAAAAGTGTTATCAATTTATATTTTAAATTTTTTTTAGTAAACTCTTATTTTAAAAAAAATATACTACCTAAATTATATAACTTTTAATACCTAACCAACTAAACCCAAATACCCATACCTTTACCCACTTATAATTCCTAACTAGCTAGCCCACTAAGTCTTAGCCCATTAACCAAACCCAACAATATTTCAAACTATAATAAAATAATTAAAGCCCAAAACCTTAAGAAATTCTATCCCGCTCTCTCTCTCTCTTGCGTCCCTACACTGTCAACGAACAACATCACCCAGCGACAACAGTCCAGCAGCCGGCGACCACCGTAATCAGCCACCATACCACCGTCGTTTGACACCAAATCTAACCGGAATCCGAACATGGGTAAGTTTCTTTGTTATTTTGATGATTTTGGTTGATATTATAGGAGAAAAAAGGGTAATAAAGTTGTTAAATAGGTTTTTAAATTTTGTGTGTTTTGACGTTGTTTATGGTTGTTTAGATGATTTTTAGGGTGATTATGTTGTTTATATATTTTTAGTGTGATTACAACTTACGTTATGATTTCTAGGGCTTGAATAGTTGAAAATTAAAATTGAAACATTATGTTATGGAGCGATGAACTTATGTTATATAGAGAAAGAATTGCTTAAGAAATTAGCTTTAGATGATGTTTTGGATAGATTTCAAAAAATGAAAACCCGTAGGTCGTCGACGTTTTAATTATGTTTGTAACAAGGTTTGACATGTTTTTTATTATTATATAAATTTAGTTTGATGTTCGTTTGTTTTACATGACCCGACCCGACCCGATACGAACCGATTTTTTTTCTTATTAGGGGCCTAAAATTTTTAAAAATGTTCCGCACCCCCATGGAAAAATTACTGGGTCCGCCACTGCCCCAAACCCAATTCTTTTCATCTGAATCAGCTCCCCCTTAAATCAATAACATCGATTTCCCTTATCACAAGTTCGTAACCCTTTTTCTCTCGAGCCCTAGGCCGCCACAGTTATTCTCTTCTCTGTCCACGCTCTTCGATCGAAGTCTCATCACCTATTCGATCGCCGACATCTGAACCTTAGAAGATTTCTGCTAAAGTAAGTTATGATTTTGGTGGTTCCCTTTTCTGTTTTAGTGTTTTGTTCCGTATTTTGTTTTATTAAATCGTTATAGTTCCTCGCATTTCTAATCGATTTATGAATGTTTGGGGTTTCTTAAATGCATATCATCCACTCCTGTTGCATCTTACGCCTGTATTTTTCTCTTGGCCGATTGCGTTTTGATGTATTCAGTTATCTTTTTGTACTTGCAGGCATGTTTTAAAGTGGTGCAGGAGAATTGTTGATTTGGGTTATCTATTGCATGGGATAATTTGCCAGTTGATGTGGCTAAGTGCATCTATCAAGAGGTTTTCATATTATCAGTTCTTCTCTTCCCTTTTCTCTATTGATTACATTTGTAAAAATCGTGGGTTGTTAACAAATTTGTGTTTTAGCAGACTGTGGATGTTTTCTCAACCTCTACAAATGCGCTTAAGAAATATGAGAGAGTTGTTCGAGATTTGGGAAATGCATATTTCAAATGCCAATACAATATTTTTTGTTCTTGTCAAGGTTTCGATTTCTATAACTAACTACATTCGTACGACATAGTGTGTAATTATTTTTTTTTTCTTAACATTCTATATTTATATGCAGGACTTGCGGTCTAAGGTACATATTGGATGAGTAGCTCTTCAGAGAACATGAAAACATGTGGGTTCCCATTTCATGTTATTTACATTATTTCTAATGTTGTTTTTCGTTTCAGTTTTTAGTTTATTCAACTTGCTTTTATAAAGTGTTTCGTGTGATCAGATCATTCGTTGAGATTCGTACTTCATTCAATATCTTGGATAGAATAGCCGGGTCTGTCAAATATGACGAGCGTGTTCGTTTGGTTGGTGAAACTGGTACTAGAAAGACAACAATGGTACATCTGCCTGCAAGAATCAGTGTGAAGCTTATAGTTTTGGTATGTATTAAAACAGAAGATCGAGTTAATTGTAGGCAAATAGGACCAGCTCGGGTCAACATTTTTTTAATATAGGTCCAAACAGATTGGATGGGGTCAAGCCTTGGCACTTTTTATCCATATTTTTTAATTTTTAATTAGAAATGTGTTGATTCATTTTTAAAACTAAATCGGCCAAATGTCAAATCTATTCATTCATATATAAAATAGTGATTTTTGGGTCTTTGTGCGGTTGAGAATACTTTGGCTGACCTTTTATTAGTTTGGCCTTCAGTAATCTTTTATTTGTTTGGCCCATGTGTATTATTGTGAACAGCCTAAATCGACCCACTTAGGCAAATGGGTTAAATTGGAGTCTGTAGTACTAAATAGTATGATAATGGAAAAAAAATAGGTTTATCCACCTCATGGAGATTATTGTTTCAGCCTTTGAACCAAACAGGTAGATCTGCTTGATTGGTTATGAATGGTTCATATTTTTTCATTTGCATCAATTTGTCTTCTATTACTTCTATATTGGTATGTTTTTTTGTTAAACATAGCTTATGCATATGATGATGAGTCACTACTAGATTAGTGTTAAAAATAAAAATATCTTCAGTATTCGTTCTTTAACTTTGGACCATGATTTTACTTCTTAACTCTCCTATGGATGCCATCGAAGGTTACACCCATAATCGCATGGTATGTGGTTCAATTAACCCTATAAATTTTGGTTCTTGGGGTTTTTGCTATTTGTAGATTATTTTCTTTAATCATAGTCATGATCCTTAATTTTTATATTTCTATTTCAGATTTTTTTTTTTTTTTTTTCATTCTTTTATGATTTTGTTACGTTAGAGGAGAAACAACCACCAAGGAAGAAGATGGTTGAATGGGAGTGGGAGTGGGAGGGATTTTGGAGCTCAAAGAGAAGATATCAATATGAGAAATGTGTAACCTTGGGATATTTGCAGATTGGTGTGAATAGAGAAGCTTCGGTTACCATATTTGCCTCAAAAGTTGATTTTAGACATTTGTATTTGTTTATACTATTTCATATTTTTTATCTCAAAATACTACACAACGTACATAACTAAACAGTAGCACAGTGGTAAGCGATCCTGAAGTAGAGGTGTATCAAATCCACGTGTGTAAACTAATTGATTTTTTTTGTGTGCCATGTTACAGTTTCCATGGGAGGCTTTGATGGTGTGTGAGGAGGACCTCTGCACAAGGCCCGCAATTTCGAGGGGCATGCAATTTAAAAAAATTCCAATACGTATATGTTATTTTTTTAACGAGCAAATACATACCACTTCCAATATAGGCTCATTTACAAATCATTTTTTATGGTTTAGAATTTAGCCCACTTGAAATTAGGTTTATTGAGCCCAATACTAATTTGATTTTTTTTAAATAATAACAAAACATAACCGAAGGGCACATTTTTTCAATCTCGAACTGGGTACGTGAATTTTCTGAGACGCCTCTGACAGTTTCTAAATGTATAAACCAGTTTCCGTTTCTTTACATTTAAATACTCAATCAACCAAATGACAGGTAAATTTGTAAATGTAACATTAATCATCTTTCATTATAAAATAACATGTACTTATTTTTTATAAACGGTTATTAATTACATTATATTTGGTATACAACTCCGGGTATCACACGGGTAACTAACCTAGTATATATATAATTGTATAAATAATTTCTACTAGCATTAGGTTAAACATTTATACAACTTAAACATAAAAGTACATCGATTGTAACTTATCAGTTTGGTTTGGTTTTTTCAGTTATTGAAAATGGTTATTCAAAAAACAAACAGTCAGTTTTTGTTTTGGTTCAATTTTATCAGTTATTTCAGTTATGGTTCGATTAATTCGGTTTTCGACTCACCCCATATACTTAAACCGACTTTGTTTTATCTTAAAAAACGTCACGATCACACGCGTCCAAATTTCCACCACCTGTCAACTCTTGTTACACCACCACTCGCCACCTCTCTTCCTCACCCATGCAACTTTCTTACACTCAAAAACAAATCAAACTACGATCATAACATAACATCTACCGATGTCTTCCACCAATGAACCCACCGGAGCCCAAAAAAACGGTGTTCCGGTTGGACAACAAGTCCTAGACAAAGGTGCTCAAATGTTGCAATCTTTCAAACCACTTAATCAAATGAGTCAACATGCTTGTACTTTTGCTTTGTATTGTCAAGATATGACTCGACATATCGAGACTCACCACTTTGTTACACGGGTTAACCAGGACTTCCTCCAGGCTGCTGTTTACGACTCCGACGATTCCAACGCACGGCTCATCGGTATAAGTGTTGTTGATCAATAGGATTTTGAAAATAAGTATGTTGGTTTTGAATTTGTTTGTTTGTTTTGTAGGGGTAGAGTATATTGTTTCTGATGCCATCTTTGAAACATTGCCACCTGAGGAACAAAAATTTTGGCATTCTCATGCTTACGAGGTTTTTACATTTTTTACTAGATGAGCTTTTTGAATATTAATTTAAAATTTATATTAACTCCTTGATACTTTAAAATAATATATGTATTTAACCCGTTTCTTGATCAATAGGACATCTAAAGTTTTAATATTATATTTATTTGATTTTTTCTAATTTGATTTTTGTTGAAAAATGGATTTCGTGTCGCTGTCGTATCAAATCGAATCGAAACCGACGATAAATAGTAATTTATTTTTTCGTCACAACTGCCGATAACAATATTCATAAATGCTTTTTTTTATCGTAAACTATGAATATCGATACGTGACGAACCGAACCAATTTCAACCTAACATCGGTACAAATATTGGTAGTATCGGAACCGATATTTTTCTTAATGGTTTCGATTGATATAAAACACTTGGGTGGGGTGTTTACGGTTTGTTTTGATGATCTTTGAGTGGGGTGGTGGGAAAAGGGGTGGGTGGGAACGAGCAAGGAAGAGGGGCGTTATCCGACACGTGGCACATTATATTATTAATTTTATCTAATAATTACATATTCTTCGAGTCAAATCGTTGATTGTAAACCGAAAGTGGGCCGTGGTATGCCCCTAAGGCTATGCGGTATGGTGATTGTCCATCCTTGGAGGATGATTCGCCATGTAAGCGTCACGTAGGATGGGTGTGAGAATGGGGCTAAGGGGGATGAAACTAAGGAAATGGGGGATATATATATATATATATATATATATATATATATATATAGGGGAGGGTTTAAATGAGAACGCTAAATATTGTGAGAACCGTGAGAACAAATAAAAAACCGCGAGAACTTGGTCAAAAACGATTCAAATTCAAAAAAAAAATTCTACACTTATCATTATTATTCGAATATAATGTTAGAAATTTAATTTACACGTTTAAATTTACGTGAATTCGTAAATAAAGAAAATTTACACATGTGTAAGTTTGTCATTTACACATGTGTAAATCTGTTGTATTTACACATGTGTAAAAAATCTAAATGGAGTGATTTTGAAAGGATAAATGAATTATTTGATGTTTTAAATTATTTTTTTGATGTTGTATCTTAATTACAATGAGTTTTGTATTAAAAAAATTGGTTTTGATTGGATTTTTCATTCGTTCTCACGGTTCTCGCAATATTTAGCGTTCTCAAGATAACCCTCCCCTATATATATATATAAATATATATATAGGGTAGGGCTATATAGAAAACCCTAAAAATTTTACAAAACCCTAGAAAACCAAACCTCCCGACATTTTTTTTTTTGAAAAAAATAACACATGTAATATACATGTTTTTAAGAGTTTTAGGCCAAAAAAACAAAAAAACGCCGAAGGAATATTTTTAAAACAAATAAACAAGTTTCAGCATTTTTTGTCTAACACATGTTAGTCACCGAAGTTGCTGAAATTTGTTTATTTTTTTTTTAAATAATCCTTTGGCGCTTTTTTGTTTTTTTTTTTTTTTTTTTTTGCCCAAAACATGTATATTACATGTGTTATTTTTTTCAAAAAAAAATGTCGGGAGGTTGGGTTTTCTAGGGTTTTTTTAAATTTTTAGGGTTTTCTACCTAGCTTTAGCCTATATATATATATAGGACAAAGATCCGTTAGGAACCACCCTTTATTACGAGAACCGCGAGAACCAGTGTGAACACAAACAGTAATTCCTAAAAAAATCTAAAAAACACTCAAAAAATGTTTTTTTTTTATTTTTTTACTATTTTTTTTTTAAATCGCTATATTTTGTTAATAAAAAAATAAAAAAAATTTCAAAAAAAAAATTTCGAGTAACAGTTATCCATGCACATGTGCATATGTATCGTTTCTTTGTCAAATTCCGTAATTCATTACAAATAATAGTCAATTGCACTTTCATTTACACTACCACGTGTAATACACTACTTTTTACGTTAACAATGTTATAAATGCACATGTGCATCTATATGTATCAACAGGAAATAAGGTGATTTGGTACACTACTTTCTCTTTCATCTATCATTCCATCCATAATACACAAGCATGCACATGTGCATTTTTGTCATTTCTTTGACAAATTCCGTAATTCATTACATATATTAGACAATTGCACTTTCATTTACACTACCATATGTAATACACTACTTTTTACATTACCAATATTAGAAATGCACATGTGCATTTATATGTATCAACATGAAATAAGGTGTTTTGGTACACCACTTTGAATACACTTTCCCTTTCATCTATCATACCATCCATAATACACTACCATTACCTCCTACCATCCATAATACAATACCATTACCTCCTACCATCCATAATACAATACCATTAACAATATTTTCACTTTATTACATGTATGTAAACACCATTTATACCATCCAATCAACATATTACATAAAAAATTGACAACTATAACCAAACCATCAACCACTAGATATAACTAACCAAAAAACATGTATATGGGTCTACTTCTCCATTCAAAATCACAAACTTTTTGTACCAAAACACGTTATATCATGGTTATACCTAATTATGCACATGTGCATTTTGAATATTGGTAATGTAAAAAGTAGTGTATTACTAATGGTATTGTAAATTAAAGTGCAATTGTCTATTCCTGATAACGTATTACCGAATTTGTTGAAGTAATGATACATATGCACATGTGCATGGATAACTGTTACTCGAAAAAAAAATTTATTTTTTTTATGGTAACGAAATATAGCGAATTTTTATTAAAAAATAAAATAAAAATTTGAGTGCTTTTTTGATTTTTTTTAGATTTTATTTTGTGTTCACATTGGTTCTCGCGGTTCTCGCAATAAGGGTGGTTCTCGCATGAACCTTACCCTAAAAAAGAGTATAGGGGATGGTTCAAATGAAAAACCACTTTTAACTCGAAAACTCGAAAACTAACTAAAAAAGCCTAAAAAACACTCCAAAATTTTTTTTTTTTACAATTCTTTTAATAAAATCGCTAGTTTTTGTATATAAAAAAAGAGTTAATTGCCCGGATGGTCCTTGTGTTTTGCCATTTTATCACCTTTATTCCTCACCTTTTCAAAATAGCATGTATAGTCAATGTGGTTTGCTCGGTTGTTACTCGGATAGTCCCTAGAGTGGATGTCTATTAGTTTTCTCTATTAAGTTAGTATGAAATTACTAAATTACCCTTACAATTAATAAACAATAATTAAAATATTTAAAGATATATAAAATGATTATGTGTCTGGTCCGCACTCCACCCCTAACCCAATCAGCCCCTTCCCACCATTTATGTGGGACCCACCCACTACCACCATCATCTTCAAGACTTCAACCTCATTCACCCTCCACCCACAAGACAACCCACTCGTCGACGACCACCCCCACTTGCCGGCAGTCGAATTCTGGCAAACCTGCAACGACCTTACCCATTTTCAGGTTGATATGCGTCTAATGTACCATCCAAGACAACATTATGACCAATAACAGCTTCGAAAGACACAGTCAACGGATCTGGCTGCCACAAGATAACCATTACACTATCTATAATCACCAATAATAAGAACCGGCTGCATAAAAGCCTGAAATTATTGAAAAAACTTGAAGATAAATTACCGTTATTTCTTTCAAAGCAACTGATAAATTACCATTCTATTTTTTGGAAAGTTTTCGGTTTACCTGCCCAATTTTGAAATACGATGTGGCGTTTGAAGTGGCATCCCATGAAACTTCTGTCTGGTATATCAATCACTCGTTCTCACAAACACTCTCCGACAACTTTATCACTCTCCGTCACCAGCTAGACCGCTAATCTCCCCGCCGGAAAGTTAAAAATGCAAAACGACGTCGATTCCGTCACCGCAAAACTCGATAATCACATCAGTGAGGCGAGGAGTTTAGGAAACTTTCGTTTCAATCAGTGACCATCTGCAAATCAGTGACCATTTCGTCGGAAATACGAGAGTTGTGGTGTTGGGTGTGGTGGTTTGAGTGGTGCAGATTGATAATGGTCGTTGCAGCGGTGGTTCACGGTGACAGGAGGTGTGAAGGTGGTAGAAGATCGTGTTTATGTTTACCGGTGGTGGTGGTGAACTTTGAGGTGTGAAGGTGATAGGAGATGATGATTCAGGGAATTTGGGAGGGGGGAGGGTTTATGAGATGAGAGAGACACAGATCTTTGATAAAGAGGGAGAAGAGGTTAAAGTTTTTATTTTTATTAAATAAATTATTTGTTTTTCTAGTCTTTTGTAATTATAAGGGTATTTTTGTAATTTTACACCCACTTAACTGAGTTATTTAACGCCCATCCATTACAGGGACTATCCGAGTAACAGTTTGTTAAACCACAGGGACTATACATGCTATTTTGAAAAGGTGGGGACTAAAGGTGAAAAAATGGTAAACCACAGGGACTATCCGAGCAATTAACTCTAAAAAAAAACCTTTTCTCAAAAAAAAAAATTGTAGTACACATAATACACATGTGTAGTACACATACACATGTGCACTACAATTTTTTTTTATTTTTTTTTTTTTTTGAAAAAAAGTTTTTTTATATACCTAAAATAGCGAAAATTGATATGAAAAAAAAATTGGTATGTTTTTTTAGGGTTTCTTTAGTTAGTTTTCGAGTTTTTGCGTTAACTAGTGGTTTTAATTTGAACATTCCCATATATATATATAGGGGATGGATCATGAGAAAACTAGTTTAAATGAGAAAACCAAAAAACTAATTAAAAAAGCCTAAAAAACACACCAAATTTTTTTTTAATTTTTATAAAAAAATCACAGCTTTTTATGCATTGAAAAAAAATTTCAAAAAAAAATTCAATTTTTTTTGTTGTATTGCACATGTGCACTATTACGGATATAGTGCACATGTGTAGTACACATATAATGCACATGTGCAGTACAACAAAAAAAATTTAATTTTTTTATATATAAAAACTAGCGATTTTTTTATAAAAAAATTGCAAAAAAAAAAAAAAAAAATTGGTATGTTTTTTATTTTTTTTTTTTAGGTTTTTTAGTTAGTTTTCTAGTTTTCTCATTTATATGTAGTTTTCTCGTGATCCTCTCCCTATATATGTGTGTGTATATATATATATTTGTATATGTATGTAGGTAGAGGATCCTGTAAAAAAGGCCTAAAGTATGAGAGGTGTAAGAAAGAATCTCAGCCATTAGATCTTTTGATTTAATGGTTGAGATCAATAGGGACCAAATTGTAAAATATTTTCATTAATTTGGACTGATTTGAAGTATCGAGGGGCAATATAGTCTTTTAAACCAACTAGAAATTAGGTAATGCACATGTAACTTCCCCCGTCTTTTTTAAACGTCAATAACTTTTTATACGTAACTTTTTTTTTAAAATTACACCATAATAACGAGCGTTTTTTTATCTTTAATATGAGTACCATATTGCTATACTTATATAGAGAAAAAAATATGTTTCGATCATATGTTTAGTCAATGAATGGTGTTATATACTTGCTGAATGGTGTTATATACTTGCTGAATGGTGTTATATACTTACTGAATGGTGTTATATACTTGTTGAATGGTTTATATACTTACTGAATTGTGTTATATACTTGCTGAATTGTGTTATATACTTGCTGAATGCTGAATGATGTTATATACTTGTTGAATGGTGTTATATACTTCCTATAATTAAGGTGGCGGTTATGGGAAGTTTTTAATTAATTGAATTAATGATAAAATTACTTGTTTACCCTTTTCAATTAATTTAGATCTAATAGCTGAGATTCTTTCTTACCTTTCTCACACTTTTGGTCTTTTTTACAATAACCTTACCCTATGTATGTATATGTATATGCATGTATATGTGTGTGTGTATATATATATATATAAAAGTTGTATGTATAGGTGTGTGTGTGAGAGAGGGGGAGGACCGTCCTAAACATCCGGATGGAGACGGGGAGGACGCCGCAGCTGGGGGGAGGGGGCGAAATGGGAGGAGGTTCGGCGCCGGTGGGGGACGATCCAAGGTTGATCCCCACACCGTGCAGCCTAAAAAGCAAGGTCACACATAAACAACCTTGATTTTTAACAAATTTTAATTTTTAATAATTTTATAAGTTTTTAGTTATTAAAAAAAACGTTTAATAGTTTTAAATTTTTAAATAGCTTTTAAAAACTTATTTTTAATAAAAACAGCTAAACAAACCATAAACACCCTTGATTTCTAGACAAGAAATCTTTCTAACTTATAAGTTTTGAGTACATCTTGAAATCTTCTATGTATAGTCTGGTCTTTGGATACACCCACGAATGCCGGAAATGATAGTCATGCCGGAGCTAAAAAACCTAGCCAAAACCTACGGCAAGTTTTGGTGCACATGGCAAACCGATAGAGGCGACAAGCTTCCAATCGGACCGCCCTCATTGATGATGTCCCCACAGTCCGAAGGCGTTGGTGTGGTTAAACCAGAGTTGGTGAAGAAAAGAGACGACAAGTACAAGCTATCGAAGGACGATTTGGTGAAGTCGAGAGTTGAGATAGCAGAGCCGGAGTGGATAAACCCGACTGCTGATTACTGGAGACAACACAAGAAATGTTTTGAAGTGGACATTGAAAGTACTGAGATCAAGACACATACTGATTACAAGTGAGTTGAGTTTGTGAGGTTTGATTTGCAAGTGGTGTAGGGTTGTATATTTGTTGTAATAGAAAATAATAATGGCTGCCTGTTGGGAAAAAACCTCAAGACTAAATAATCGGTTTAAACGAAATTGTTATCTATGGACTAAAGAAGCAAGATCGATTTAGTTTCTTATATAATCATTATGACCAAGGTAATAGATTTTAAAATATCCAGGTTTTTAGAAATGCCTGGTGGGTGTTTGAGATTGCATATTTTGAGCTCTTTTTTACTTCTTTTTACTTTTTAAAAGCTGGGGCATGAAAAATTGGTGTTATTCGACATGTGCACGTCATGTAAGCACGCGTCAGAAAAGTGGGGTGGTGGAAAAATGTTCGGGGTGGGAGGAGGGGCGTGGAAGAGGCGCGTGGAAGAGCGGCGTTATCCGCCACCTAGCACATTTATTATTAATTTAATCTAATAATTACATATTATTAATGAGACTTTAAAAAAATGGCAGTATTACTAATATAAATAATAAAAACACTTATAAAATTTTAATAAAAAAAGATTACATTACTAAAAAAATCGATTACATAAAACGAAACATAAACATAAAAACATAATCTAAAATAACCGAAACTAGGTGCGATATTTATCCATGATTTGTTTTTTTAGTTTCATGTACGTTTCCCGCTCTCCGTCTTTAAGGTGATCGATCTTCATAGCGGGTATTTTCATATCTATTCGCTTTTGCTTTTCTTCATAAAGGCTAAAAGCTATTATTTTTAAGTGTTTCTTTCTTGTTGGATGTTGTTGAACTATTAGATTTCTTCTTGGATGCCGTTTCGCCACTTTTTAGGTTGTTCTTTAGGTTGTAGTAGTGGTCGTTGAAGGCGATCATTGCAGTGTTTATGTGACATCTGTGCCTCTGCGATCATTAAATAAATACTAAATCAATGAAATATTCTGTTTCATACTTGGGATTTGTAAAAATATGTGTATCATTTGCACATATCAATTCTTGTTCGATTTCGAGCTTTAAATCGCTTTCTGGAAGGTTATACGCGAACTGATGCGTAAACGTAATCAGTTTAACGCGACAAACACTCCGGAGAAGTGAAATAGGCTAAACATACCTTAAATAACCTTTACATAACTTAGAAATAAGTTTTGGAGGGTTTGGTGTGTCGAAATCAAGTTTATTTGCTTATAGGGACTAATTTCGACAAATTGCGAAAGTATGCCGATTCGTACTGTAACAAACATTCCGGAACTTGATCATAAGTTAAATATTCCCTAAATATCCTTTATATAGCTTAGAAATAGGCTTTGAGGTGTTTAGTGCGCAAAAATAAACTTTTAGATCAAACAGGGACTAAAAGCGTCAAAAAGTGCATAAGTTTGCATTTTCGCTCATATCTTACGTTCTGAATATATCCGGATACCCAAAAATTTATGTAATCATTAAAATATTTTATTTTAGTGATTGGCATGATAAAATCCCATTCGTCGTGTAATTTGGATCGTTTTTCGCGTCCGTTCGTGTTTCGTCGTAATTAACCGAACAACACAACCGTACGACCAAACGAACCGACATCCGAGATGTTTGTGAGCATATTTCATGTTCCCTATACTTTAACTTCATTTTAGAGCCTTGAAATAGGGTTAGCGGGGTTTAAACGCATCGAAAATGGCTCAAAAGTGTTGCAGGGACCAAACCTGACAATTTAGCAAAGTTTCTGGTCACTGGTAGGTGGTGGCGCTGCTCCACCACTATATGGTTTTGCCGTGGCGCGACGCCACGGCCTCATCTTGGCAGAAACTTCATTTTGACAACCAGGTTGAACTTGGGGGTCTTTTGTGTAACATTTCTCAATGCCGTGTGATGGTTTTGGGCACCCCTAGTATTCCAAAACCATGTGCCTTATGTGTAAGGTCCAGATCGAAGCTCAATTATTGAGGAACGATCCTAACGGTTCTTCACTTTCTATAAATACCCACCATCTTCATCACCTTCATTCACACATTTGATCTCAATTTCATTCTCTAAGTTGAAGCTCTCCTTGTGAAGCTTCATACCTGAGAATTTTTGAGTTCAAACCTTCATTGCTTGGACCTTTTGTAAGTTTTCCTTCATGCTTGTTCATATATTTCAAGCATGAAAGTCAAACAGTGTTTGACTTTCAGCTTTGACCGGTCAATGGTCAACACGAAGTTCGTTTGAACTTCGCGACGTGAGCGTAATCACGATGGTCATAGTCCTTTGTGACTATACCTACTGATTACCACGTTGATTAGGCATAGTGACGAGTCATAGTTTAGGTCAGAATGCGCGTTTATGCGTATTTTGCAACCAAACTATTTTTGGGTATCAAAACCCTTTGTTTTTTATATCAAACTTGGTTTACGAAACCTCATCCTATCCGATCTTCCGAATTAGGTCCGGTTTATTAACATAGTTACCTATATTAGGTGTCGTTTGATTTCCGTGATCCCTCTAGCTTTGCTTGGTTGTTATTCGAGACTTCTAAGCATTCTCAAGTGAGTACATAGTCCCCTCTTTTACCGTTTTCAAATGTTTTGGGGTGATTCACATGTGCCTACTTGTTACTTTCGTGCTTTTCATGCTTTTATATCATATACTTGCTATGTTCATTAGTACGTAGATAGTACATGATTTCATTATGTTTTGCTATGTATGTTCACTTAGCATGCTAGCACATTGATTTTCATAATTACATTTTGTTGCATATGTTCATCCAGCATATGGACACATTGTTTTACATTTTGAACCGTTTGTAACTGTTTGATTTATGTGAACCGTTTGTAACTGTTTGATTTATGTGAACCGTTTGTAACTGTTTGATTTATGTGAACCGTTTGGAACTGTTTGAACTGTTGGGTTAGGGAAGTGATTAGGTAACGGGGCGGGTGTAATGTGTTAAAAGCATGGTGGATACGTCGCTGGTACTTCCTATATATAAGTGCTTTTAACACATTATATTTCGTTGCGTTATCTAGATCACTTGGGCAAGGTTATCAAAACAAAGTTATATTACGAGGTTTTTCTATCAATATAAACCATTCGAGTTTTATTACAAAAACGATTTTCGATCTGGGTCTACATAAACAAATGTTTTGGAGTTAAGATTCATGGCATCGAGGTTTTATAAATTATAACAAATCTGTTTTAACTTGGTTATTTCAATTCACAATATAAACATTTTACAAAACTAAGTTTTCTATTTATCAATTAACAAAGTTGTTCAAGTTATTTCAAAATGTAAACGAGCCATGAATCTGACACTCACATAAAACCTATGTACTCGCCGGCATTTTTATGCTGACGTATTTTCACATGTGTTTCAGGTACCATAGTTGATGATGTTTGATGATGATATTGGTGCATGCTCACATAGGAATGGATGAGGCCTTAGTGACTTAATAACAATGAAAGTCTATTTGTTCATGTTTTGTTTCTAATTTCAATGCAATGTAATACATTTAATTCAATAAAACAGAACTTTTATCCATGTGTTGTGAAACAATGATTCTGTTACGATACTCCCCGACGTTTCCGCCGCGGTTTGTTGTTTTAACGCGGTCGGGGTGTAACAGAAAAGTTGGTATCAGAGCTCATGGTTATAGGGAATTAGGTTATTAGTAATTCTTTGACCTAGACTATAACCTTCCTAGGACCCTAACGCGAGTTTACTTGCGTTTAGTCATAAAACAATACCGTCGCCTATCTTTAGGTGACAACCACAACAGGAACACAAATTTCGATTCTGTTTTGAAAACCAATCATCTGTTCTAGGATGATTTATTATAAGGTTTTGAACCTTCAAAGTTTTCAAAATCTCGTCAAGGTTGGGTCTTATAATGTGAACACGTGCAATCTGGAAGAGTGGATGCCTTTACTCTGAGCTTTCTGTCTAAGGCTAGAGTGTTCGTACAAATCCACATAATCGGACCAGACACTCTTATCTGGGAACTCTTGGGGTGAGTGTCCATTTATAGGCTAAAGCATGTCTTCGCAATACATTAATATGACCCATTTACTTTGATTAGTCGCCTTCTCATTTGTTTGCCTTAGGTAACAAACAAATGATCACAATTTTTATACGTTGTCATTCTGTTTTGATTATCCGATAACATCTCGCTTGTTTCCTCCCATGCCTTCCATTATCTTCAATATGCCTCTTCATCGCAACAACACTCAAGTGTCCGAACCAGGTGCTACAATTGCCCAACAAATAGGCGTCGTACTCCAGAGGACCGTTGATTTAGCTATCACCATGACTCGCCTCAGGGATGAAGCCGTACAAGGGAACCGCTTTTTTGGTGCAATCAATGTAACCGTCATCATCCAAATCAAATACCCTGTTTCAAATGTCCCCACTGTGGACGATGGGGACATTTGGTTAACATGTGCCGCTTTGCAATCCAAAGCAAAGCTGTTGCAAATCCTGCTGCTGCTCAACCTCCAAATTCTGCTTCATATGTCGCCTTGGCATATCTAGCACATCAACCTCATGAACTTTCTACCTTGTGTATCGACTTAAGCACGCCTAGTGCAAGGTTTCGAAACACCTCTCGTTGGGTTAAACACTTAAACAACTTAAACTTTAAGAATAAAATTATAAATAAATATGTAAAATTTATATTATAAACACTTAACATTCAAGAATAATATTAATAATTCTTCTAGCATTGAGTTAAACACTTATACAACTTAAACTTAAACATAAAATATATGGATTGTAACTTATAAGTTCGGTTCGGTTTATTCGGTTATTAAAAATGATTATTCGAAAACCCAACAGAAATTTTCGGTTATTAAAAATCTGAAAACCGAACAACCAGTTTTTATTTCAGTTCGATTTTATCGATTATTTCAGTTATGGTTTGATTAAATCGGTTTTCTACTCACCGTTATGCATACTTAAACCAACTTTGTTTTATCTTTAAAAACGTCACAATCACACGCGTCCAAATTTCCACCACCTGTCACCTCTTGTTACACCACCACTCGCCACCTCTCTTCCTCACCCATGCAACTTTCTTACATCTTCATTACATTACACTCAAAAACAAATCAAACTACAAATCATAACATAACATCATCCACCGATGTCTTCCACCAATGAACCCACCGGAGCCCAAAAAAACGGTGTTCCGATGACCGGCAAACCGACGTCGGTTGGACAACAAGTGCTAGACAAAGGAGCACAGATGTTGCAATCTTTCAAACCCATCAATAACATGAGTCAACATGCTTGTACTTTTGCTTTGTATAGTCAAGATATGACTCGACAAATCGAGACTCACCACTTTGTTACACGAGTTAACCAGGACTTCCTGCAGGCTGCTGTTTACGATTCCGACGATTCCAACGCACGGCTCATCGGTATAAGTGTTGATCAATAAGGTTTTGAAAATAATAAGTATGATGATGGATGTGTTGGTTTTGAATTTGGTTGGTTGTTTGTTTGTTTTGTAGGGGTAGAGTATATTGTTTCTGATGCCATCTTTGAAACATTGCCACCTGAGGAACAAAAATTTTGGCATTCTCATGCTTATGAGGTTTTTACATTTTTTTTACTAGTTTCTTTTAGACTTGGGTGGGATGCTTATGAGGTTTTTACATTTTTTACTAGTTTCTTTTAGACTTGGGTGGGGTGTTCATGGTTCGGTTTTTATGATTTGATGATTTTATTAAGTCAAACCGCTAAATGTAAACCGAAACTTATTGTCTTAATAGTTTTTACTAAACATCTTAAAAATTAAGTCTTAATAGTTTTAGGCTCTAATATTTTTTATTTAAAAAATCAACTTTTAAATTTTTAAAGATCAAGGTTTTAAAAATAATAAAAATTAAGTCTTAATAGTATTAGGCTCTAATATTTTTTATTTAAAAATTAAGCTTTTAAGTAATTTAATTAAACTTTTGATACATTTGGTTCCTTAGCAGGCTGTGGAATTCCTAAACAGGGTCCAACGAGTTGTGAATAGTTATCCCTCAACTCTTAAGAGTCGTTTCGTCTGTAGTAGAATCGGTTTTGCAATTCAAAGGGTTGAGGCACAACTTGTTGCCCCCCAATTCAAAGAGTTTGAGGCGCAGCTTGTTGCTCGTTTACCTTGCACTTGTTTATTTGTAATTTGTTATTTTGGCATTTTAATATAATTTTCCTTTCTTCAAAAAAATTGAACTTTTAATAAATTTTAAGAAGAATCCATTTTTAATAAGTTTTAAGGTTTTAATTATTAAAAAAAGGTTTAATAGTTTTTATTTTTTAAATAGCTTTTAAAAACTTATTTTTAATAAAAACAGCTAAACAAACCATAAACACCCTTGATTTCTAGCAGGAAATCTTTCTAACTTTTAAGTTTTGAGTACATTTTTAAATCTTCTATGTATTTTAGATAAAGTCTGGTCTTTGGATACACCCACGAATGCCGGAAATGATAGTCATGCCGGAGCTAAAAAACCTAGCCAAAACCTACGGCAAGTTTTGGTGCACATGGCAAACCGATAGAGGCGACAAGCTTCCAATCGGACCGCCCTCATTGATGATGTCCCCACAGTCCGAAGGCGTTGGCGTGGTTAAACCAGAGTTGGTGAAGAAAAGAGACGACAACTACAAGCTATCGAAGGACGATTTGGTGAAGTCGAGAGTTGAGATAGCAGAGCCGGAGTGGATAAACCCGACTGCTGATTACTGGAGACAACACAAGAAATGTTTTGAAGTGGACATTGAAAGTACTGAGATCAAGACACATACTGATTACAAGTGAGTTGAGTTTGTGAGGTTTGATTTGCAAGTGGTGTAGGGTTGTATATTTGTTGTAATAGAAAATAATAATGGCTGCCTGTTGGGAAAAAACCTCAAGACTAAATAATCGGTTTAAACGAAATTGTTATCTATGGACTAAAGAAGCAAGATCGATTTAGTTTCTTATATAATCATTATGACCAAGGTAATAGATTTTAAAATATCCAGGCTTTTAGAAATGCCTGGTGGGTGTTTGAGATTTGCTTATTTTGAGCTCTTTTTTTACTTCTTTTTACTTTTTTTTACTTTTTAAAAGATGGGGGCATGAAAAATGAGTGTTATTCGACATGTGAACGTCACGTAAGCGCACGTCAGAAAAGTGGGGTGGTGGAAAAATGTTCGGGGTGGGAAGAGGGGCGTGGAAGAGGCGCGTGGAAGAGGGGCGTTATCCGCCACCTAGCACATTTATTATTAATTTTATCTAATAACTAGTTATTTTCCTCCCGCGCGTTACGGCGGGACCCAATGACTACAAAAGACGTGTTAGCAACGGCAAACAGATACCGAATATTAAAACATAAATAAAATTACGTGGTAAGAATAATCACTCCGTCATAAAAAAACGATTTTAAATAACCTACTATATAATAATAGGACCCACACGTCCTACACGTTGGAAATTCGGTTGTTTTCAGTTCAGTTATTATGGTGCTAACACGTTAAAATATGGATGAGCTCCGTACCGGTAACGGAAGCGAAAGTACCGATCTGGAAAATCATCGAAATTAGGTACCGGCACCGAAAATTCTCGGTACAATACGGTATGGTATTTGAAGGTAAAAATCAATAAATACAGGTATGGTGCTAGACCGGTGTCGAACCTAAAGTAACGATTCTGAAAACGCCAAAAGGTGGGTACCAAATTGGTACCGAAAATGATTTGGTATATTAAATTTGGTACCGATACGATACCGGTTCGTTTACAGGATTTGATACAATTTGCTCATCAATATTCTAAATATTCAAGTTAATTTTATATGCTACAATTCATTCATTACAGAAAAAAAAAAGTAAGCAAAATAAGTTATTGTGTATATAAAACCTCATTTAAACGAAATACAGTTTACTTACTGTGTGTATGAAAAGTAATCTAAACGGTGCAATTACTTGCATTGCTGCGTTGCTACAGGATTTGATGAGCTCGGTACCAACAGGTACCGAAAATACCGTTACCAAAATCCCCGAAAGTGGGTACCGGTACCGAATATACCTAGTATGGTACGGTTCGGTACCGGTCGGTACTGGTACGGCACCGGTATTTGAGGGTAAAAACCGGTGAATACCTGTGCAGACCGGTACCGAAAATACACCGGTTTGGTAAATTTGAGACCGGTACCTATACCCGATACCATTTGCTCATCTCTTAATTCTAATTTTAAATAATTCTAATTCGAATTTTAATTTAATAATAAATCACTACTGTTCATTATGGTACGGTTCGGTACCGGTCGGTACTGGTACGACACCGGTATTTGAGAGTAAAAACCGGTGAATACCTGTGCAGAACCGGTACCGAAAATATACCGGTTTAGTAAATTTGAGATCGGTACCTACACCCGATACCATTTACTCATCTCTTAATTCTAATTTTAAATTATTATATTACTACTGTTCATTCTTTTTAAATAATTCTAATTCTAATTTTAATTTAATAATAAATCACTACTGTTCATTATGGTACGGTTCGGTACCGGTCGGTACTGGTACGGCACCGGTATTTGAGAGTAAAAACCGGTGAATACCTGTGCAGAACCGGTATCGAAAATATACCGGTTTAGTAAATTTGAGATCGGTACCTACACCCGATACCATTTACTCATCTCTTAATTCTAATTTTAAATTATTATATTACTACTGTTCATTCTGTTTCATTATTATCATATATGAATTATATACTATTAATGACTCTTTAAAAAATGGCAGTATTACTAATATAAATAATAAAAACACTTATAAAATTTTAATAAAAAAAGATTACATTACTAAAAAAATCGATTACATAAAACGTAACATAAAAACATAATCTAAAATAACTGAAACTAGGTGCGATATTTATCCATGATTTGTTTTTTAGTTTCATGTACGTTTCCCGCTCTCCGTCTTCAAGGTGATCGATATTCATAGCGGGTATTTTCATATCTATTCGCTTTTGCTTTTCTTCATAAAGGCTAAAATCTATTATTTTTTAAGTGTTTCATTCTTGTTGGATGTTGTTGAACTATTAGATTTCTTCTTGGATGCCGTTTCGCCACTTTTTAGGTTGTTCTTTAGGTTGTAGTGGTCGTTGAAGGCGATCATTGCAGTGTTTATGTGGCATCTGTGCCTCTGCGACCATTAAACAAATACCAAATCAAGGAAATATTGTATTTCATACTTGGGATTTGTAAAAATATGTGTATCATTTGCACATATCAATTCTTGTTTGATTTCGAGCTTTAAATCGCTTTCTGTAAGGTTATACGCGAACTGATGCGTAAACGTAATCAGTTTAACGCCACAAACACTCCGGAATAGTGAAATAGGCTAAACATACCTTAAATAACCTTTACATAACTTATAAATAAGTTTTGGAGGGTTTGGTGTGTCGAAATCAAGTTTATTTGCTTATAGGGACTAATTTCAACAAACTGCGAAAGTATGCCGATTCGTACTCTAACGAACATTCCGGAACTTGATCATAAGTTAAATATGCCCTAAATATCTTTTATATAGCTTAGAAATAGGCTTTGAGGTGTTTAGTGCGTAAAAATAAACTTTTAGATCAAACAGGGACTAAAAGCGTCAAAAAGTGCATAAGTTTGCATTTTCGCGCATATCTTACGTTCTGAATATATCCGGATACCCAAAAATTTATGTAATCATTAAAATATTTTATTTTAGTGATTGGCATGATAAAATCCCATTCGTCGTGTAATTTGAATCGTTTTTCACGTCCGTTCGTGTTTCGTCGTAATTAACCGAACAACGCAACCGTACGACCAAACGAACCGACATCCGAGATGTTTTTGAGCATATTTCATGTTCCCTATACTTTAACTTCATTTTAGAGCCTTGAAATAGGGTTAACGGGGTTTAAACGCATCGAAAATGGCTCAAAAGTGTTGCAGGGACCAAACCTGAAAATTTAGCAAAGTTTCTGGTCACTGGTAGGTGGTGGCGCTGCGCCACCACTATATGGTTTTGCCGTGGCGCGACGCCATGGCCTCATCTGGGTAGAAACTTCATTTTGACAACCAGGTTGAACTTAGGGGTCTTTTGTGTAACTTTTCTCAATACCGTGTGATGGTTTTGGGCACCCCTAGTATTCCAAAACCATGTGTCTTATGTGTAAGGTCCAGATCGAAGCTCAATTATCGAGGAATGATCCTAACGGTTCTTCACTTTCTATAAATACCCACCATCTTCATCACCTTCATTTACACATTTGATCTCAATTTCATTCTCTAAGTTAAAGCTCTCCTTGTGAAGCTTCATACCTGAGAGTTTTTGAGTTCAAACCTTCATTGCTTGGACCTTTTGTAAGTTTTCCTTCATGCTTGTTCATATATTTCAAGCATGAAAGTCAAACAGTGTTTGACTTTCTGCTTTGACCGGTCAATGGTCAACACGAAGTTCATTTGAACTTCGCGACGTGAGCGTAATCACGATGGTCATAGTCCTTTGTGACTATACCTACTGATTACCACGTTGATTAGGCATAGTGACGAGTCATAGTTTCGGTCAGAATGCGTATTTTGCAACCAAACTATTTTTGGGTATCAAAACCCTTTGTTTTGATATCAAACTTGTTTTCAAACTTCGTTAAACATGTTTTAACATGTTTAACTCGTCACTTTTAGTTTAGTGCTTACATAGGGTCGTAAGATAACCGGTCTAAACAGCCGCTTAGACTTTCGAACCCGACCCGTTTGGTTGATCATTAGGATCCGACCAAGCATTTATTGTGACCATAGTTGTATAGGGAATAACCTTCCGAGGTTATACCTTATGGTCCCTTCGTTTAAGTAGTTGTTTGATAGGTAGTTTATATGCCTTAGGAAAATGACCAGAATGCCCTTTTTACGCATAAATTCATTTTAAGCATATGTAACCTAAATTTTTACATCTAAACTGATTAGGTAACATTATTAGACATGTTAAGGCATATAGTACTTGTCATAGGACTAGTTAGGCGGTCTGAACGCGTTTTACGCGAACGACGCGTTAAAGTAGCGTAAGCTACCTAAACGAGTCGTAATGGGTCGTAAGCACTTAGGATAGGCTCTGTTTTAGTATGTAGGCTTTGTTAAACTATATCATATGAGTTCCAACACTCATTTGGTTTACGAAACCTCATCCTATCCGATCTTCTGAATTAGGTCCGGTTTATTAACATAGTTACCTATATTAGGTGTCGTTTGATTTCCGTGATCCCTATAGCTTTGCTTGGTTGTTATTCGAGACTTCTAAGCATTCTCAAGTGAGTACATAGTCCCCTCTTTTACCGTTTTCAAATGTTTTGGGGTGATTCACGTGTGCCTACTTGTTACTTTCGTGCTTTTCATGCTTTTATATCATATACTTGCTATGTTCATTAGTACGTAGATAGTACATGATTTCATTATGTTTTGCTATGTATGTTCACTTAGCATGCTAGCACATTGATTTTCATAATTACATTTTGTTGCATATGTTCATCCAACATATGGACACATTGTTTTACATTTTGAACCGTTTTTAACTATTTGATTTATGTGAACCGTTTGTAACTGTTTGATTTATGTGAACTGTTTGTAACTGTTTGATTTATGTGAACCGTTTAGAACTGTTTGAACCGTTGGGTTAGGGAAGTGATTAGGTAACGGGGCGGGTGTAATGTGTTAAAAGCATGGTGGATACGCCGCTGGTACTTCCTATATATAAGTGCTTTTAACACATTATATTTCGTTGCGTTATCTAGATCACTTGGGCAAGGTTATCAAAACAAAGTTATATTACAAGGTTTTTCTATCAATATAAACCATTCAAGTTTTATTACAAAAATGATTTTCGATCTGGGTCTACATAAATAAATGTTTTGGAGTTAAGATTCATGGCATCGAGGTTTTATAAATTATAACAAAATTGTTTTAACTTGGTTATTTCAATTCACAATATAAACATTTTACAAAACTAAGTTTTCTATTTATCAATTAACAAAGTTGTTCAAGTTATTTCAAAATGTAAACGAGCCATGAATCTGACACTCACATAAAACCTATGTACTCGCCGGCATTTTTATGCTGACGTATTTTCACATGTGTTTCAGGTACCATAGTTGATGATGTTTGATGATGATATTGGTGCATGCTCACATAGGAATGGATGAGGCCTTAGTGACTTAATAACAATGAAAGTCTATTTGTTCATGTTTTGTTTCTAATTTCAATGCAATGCAATGTAATACATTTAATTCAATAAAACAGAACTTTTATCCATGTGTTGTGAAACAATGATTCTGTTACGACACTCCCCGACGTTTCCGCCGCGGTTTGTTGTTTTAACGCGGTCGGGGTGTGACAGAAAAGTTGGTATCAGAGCTCATGGTTATAGGGAATTAGGTTATTAGTAATGCTTTGACCTAGACTATAACCTTCCTAAGACCCTAACGCGAGTTTACTTGCGTTTAGTCATAAAATAATACCGTCGCCTATCTTTAGGTGACAACCACAACAGGAACACAAATTTCGATTCTGCTTTGAAAACCAATCATCTATTCTAGGATGATTTATTATAAGGTTTTGAACCTTCAAAGTTTTCAAAATCTCGTCAAGGTTGGGTCTTATAATGTGAACACGTGCAATCTTGAAGAATGGATGCCTTTACTCTGAGCTTTCTGTCTAGGGCTAGAGTGTTCGTACAAATCCACATAATCGGACCAATCACTCTTACCTGGGAACTCTTGGGGTGAGTGTCCACTTATAGGCTAAAGCATGTCTTCGCAATACATTAATATGACCCATTTACTTTGATTAGTCACCGTCTCATTTGTTTGCCTTATGTAACAAACAAATGATCACAATTTTTATACGTTGTCATTCTGTTTTGATTATCCGATAACATCTCGCTTGTTTCCTCCCATGCCTTCCATTATCTTCAAGATGCCTCTTCATCGTAACAACACTCAAGTGTCCAAACCAGGTGCTACAATTGCCCAACAAATAGGCGTCGTACTCCAGAGGACCGTTGATTTAGCTATCACCATGACTCGCCTCATGGATGAAGCCGTACAAGGGAACCGCTTTTTGGTGCAATCAATGTAACCGTCATCATCCAAATCAAATACCCTGTTTCAAATGTTCCCACTGTGGATGATGGGGACATTTGGTTAACATGTGCCATTTTGCAATCCAAAGCAAAGCTGTTGCAAATCCTGCTGCTGCTCAACCTCCAAATTCTGCTTCATATGTCGTCTTGGCATATATAGCACCTCAACCTCATGAACTTTCTACCTTGTGTATCGACTTAAACACGCCTAGTGCAAGGTTTCGAAACACCTCTCGTTACACAAATTCCATATAGGATCTTTCTATCCATGTAATTAGATCCTTGTGGATGATTATCGCTCATCGGAGCCCTTAATTGAATTCTTTGTATGCTTTAATACGTACATTACGATTCAATAAGGACAAAAGCTGAATTCCTATTAAGATCTTCCTATCTTCATAGATAGATTCTTGAAGATGTTTAAAGTACCAAATGAAATCCACAGATTGGATTCCTTGTGTACCTTAATTCGAGTGTTACGATTCCTTGTAATCAAAAATCGAATTTTCTTTTTAAGAACACCCTATCTTTACAGATAGATTCTTGAGGACGTTGAAGTCCATCGACTAGGTTCCTGGTATACCTTGAATACCCATGTTCAAATCGACAACAAGTTAATAACAATTAATAACAAACTGATAACAAAATTAATAACCAAGAAAACAATTTTGTGCTTATGTGTTTATGTGTTGACCTAATCAAAGTTGTCTCGAGCTTGTTCAAATTCTATCCCTTTCACATTATAAAACAAATTGTGCGAACTGTGCAAGAAATTACATAATTATGGATGCATACATAATTATAGAATTTAGTGCACAGAAACCACAGCAAGTTTTGTCATGTGTCTTGAGTTTACTCTATTCATTTCCATTTCTAAAGAATACCCGTTGAAAATGACTCCGTCCGTTCATTTTCATTTCTGAAGAATGTCCGTTGAGGGAAATGAATATCCTTTTTGTTTATTCATTCATTTCCATTTCTGAAGAATACCCGTTGAAAATGACTCCGTCCGTTCATTTTCGTTTCTGAAGAATGTCCGTTAAGGGAAATGAATGTCCTTTTGTTTATTCCTCCATTTCCATTTCTGAAGAATACCCGTTGAAAATGACTCCGTCCGTTCATTTTCGTTTCTGAAGAATGTCCGTTGAGGGAAATGAATGTCCGTTTGTTTATTCCTCCATTTCCATTTCTGAAGAATACCCGTTGAAAATGACTCCGTCCGTTCATTTTCGTTTCTGAAGAATGTCCGTTGAGGGAAATGAATGTCCTTTTGTTTATTCCTTCATTTCCATTTCTGAAGAATATCCGTTGAGGAAAATGACTCCGTCTGTTCATTTTCGTTTCTGAAGAATGTCCGTTGAGGGAAATGAATGTCCTTTTGATTATTCCCTCATTTCCATTTCTAAAGAACCCGTTGAGGAAAATGACTCCATCCGTTCATTTTCGCTTCTGAAGAATATCCGTTGAGGGAAATGACAGGATTATGCCTTGCATATCTTTGATGGGTTATTCTACGCAAATAGATAAACACCCTAGATTCCATGCAAGACAATTATTTAACACAGCGTCACAGACAGACTCCTACGAATAAATTTCGGGACGAAATTTCCTAAAGTATGGGAGACTGTGACATCTGTGCCTCTGCGACCATCAAACAAATACAAAATCAATGAAATATTGTGTTTCATACTTGGGATTTGTAAAAATATGTGTATCATTTGCACATATCAATCCTTGTTCGATTTCGAGCTTTAAATCGCTTTCTGGAATGTTATACACGAACTGATGCATAAACGTAATCAGTTTTGTGCAACTGGCAAATAACTGGTAATTCCGTTCAATCTAATCACTATTTATATTTCTTAATCTCATGCATTTAGCGTAATTTAATTACGTGACTGTGTCGTATACTGGATAACAGTGTTAGGACAAGAAAACAAAGCTAAAACATATGTTGGTTTTCGTCGTAATGCGAAACCAAACAAACAATGTCCTAAAAGTGTTGGTAGAAAGTGCTGCGTGCACTATTCACGGTTACACTATTCATGCCAGCAAACCGTGAAATCAGACCGAAACACTGAAAAACGACACTCGCAGTGGCGGAACCAGAACATTATAGCTGGGGGCTCACAGTAGCTTTTGTTATCTTTACGTTCCTTAGTAAACAACATAACACAAATTGATTTTTCATAAGTCTATATAATAGAACAAAAACCAAAACCAAAACGTATTTAACTCAATGGTATCTTGACTTCCTCTCCAAGAGGTTGAGAGTTCTAGTCTAGATTGTGGAGGGAAACTATGTGTAACTATATGCGTGTGTTAGTTGTCGCTCTAGAAAAAATATATAAAAGAGCAAAAATGTTAATTCTAACTTTTACGGTTCCCTATTATGAAACCACTGAAAATGGATTTATTTTCAAAATTTATTAAAACATTTTTTGAACAGAATACAAATAATATTTTTTATAGATCTTGAATTAAATAAAGTGATTTATAATACATATATGCAATAAGGGTTGTTTAAAACTATATTAAACATAAATATTTATAGATACATACCATCTAAATACTTATAGATACATACATACATACATATGTATGATGTTGTAGACTTGTAGCTAAAACAATAAGGGTTGTTTAAAACTATATTAAACATAAAGGGCTAAGCTGGAAATTAGAACTTTATTGTCATCTTTACAGCTTTGTCTTCTCCACAATTATCAGCACCACTCCCAAACATAAACTTCCGGTTTCATCGTCGATTCTTATTCTCCTGGTTCTGTAACTTCCTTTCTTCTCATCTTGTAAACGCTATCTCACAAATCTAATCACGGAAATTTGGGGGGTCAAACTAACCGAAAGCTATAGTAAATACCCAATAGTAGTTGAGATTTTGGTTCGCCGGAGGGTTGGCCGGAGGGTCAACGGACCCCCCGGACCCCCCTCTGGTTCCGCCGATGGACACTCGGATAACATAACTGAGTCCATTTATATAAGAAAACATTATTATGAAAACACATCTTGCAAAGAAACAAGACTTTCCGGTATAACGCCCTAATCTCAAAAATGTCCGTTTCGGCTTAAAATATAATATTTTTAACTCGTCCGAACCTATAACAAAGCATTTCCGGGACTTCGGAATAATGTCAAATGATGAAAAACACACTAAAACAATAAGATGATATCAACGGAATGTCCATAATCACAAGTTTCCGGCGTTATGTCGCTATGCACTAAACTAGTCCGTTAGTGACTCGACGAACTAGTAATCGACAATTTCGTCACGAAACAACCAAACGAAGAGTCTAGTGAGCTAGTTAAGCTAAATTTGGGACTCGGAATCACTTCATACAACTTTCGGATGCAAGAAAACAACTCGCGGAAATATTCGTCGGTGCGGCATAAAAGCGTCGTAAACACGCCGTCAACGAAACGAAAAGCATCCTAAGTATCAAAACATGATTTTTACTAGTTTAGTGAACTAGTTAATAATAATTTTGGTTCTGAATCACTAATTACCCCTTAATGATGTACTTAAAACCCTAATCACCCTACACCTCTTAATTACCAAAATATCTAGTTCTTTTAACAATTGTTATAAAATATTTTCATTTTACCCCCCCCCCCATCATCATGACCAAAAATTTGGTGGACCCCACCCCTTGATTTTGCTTGGATTTGAGAAGATTTAGAGTATGGTGTGAAGATTAGTTGTTGGAAAAATCTATACTTGAAGATTTATAAGACATGCCATCATCATTTTCATCATTCAACAACTCTCAAAAAAATCACAAAAACCTTCTCCTTTGTTCACCCCATTTTGGCAGCCAAACACCCCCTTTAACACATCTTCAAGCTCTAGTAAACACCTCTTTTTCACTAAATAATAACCATAACAAGATCACTTATGCAAAGGTTATACAAGGAGCTTTACTAGGAGTCTTCTTGGAGCTTATTTCTTCATATTTTCTTGTCTAAATTAGTGCAATATTGTAAGTCTTCAAACCACCATTTTTAAGCTTTAAATTACTAGTAGTGTTAGGATCGGAGGCTCTCATGATTGTGCTTGTTTGTGAGATTTGAACGAATCAAATAGATATGATCAGTTTTAAGTGCAGCGGAAATGGATAACAAACTTTGTAAACACAATCAAAGGAGAATATAGTTTGATAAACAATTGCTTTTCATAGAGTCGAAAGATTACATCAAAAGCAAAAGGTTACAATGCAAGCTTACAGACTAAAATCCCCCTCAGCCTGATACTCCAGAGTTGGTTGCACAAGATGAAATGATTGAATTGAGAAGAAGAACTCACTTAAAACGATTAAATATAACAGTACAGAGTACTGTCATATTTATAGGCAAACCAAACCACTGATGTACCTCAGCTGACGTCACCATGATAGTGACGTCTAACAGCCTAACAAACTATAAACACTGGTCTATACAAAACTACTGACGTCTAACAACTGATTGATAATAAAATACAAAACAAGTCTAACAATGTTCACGTTCCACTGTTGTAGCCTAAGCACTGATTACTTGAACATCAGTGCTTCCTTCAAAATGTGATCATTCTTTGAATGAGCAGTGCTTGGGTCTTCAGCAGTACTTAAGAGACAGCAGTAGATAGAGCTCAGTGTTTGCCTTTTTAGCAGTCTTTAGTTGTTTCATCAGTGTTTGGTTCATCAGTTGTTCTTCAGAGCAGTACTTAGAGTGTATCAGCAGATAGGTAACCACTGTCAAGGGGAGAGCTTAGTGTAAACGTCTGCTTATTGTGAATCCACTGTTGTGAACAGGTTTTGGCTTTACATTATCTGTTCCTCTGGCAGGGTTCAATCCCAACAATCTCCCCCTGGAACAGATAATGCCAAAACCTGTCATTATTCTGGATCTTTATTACTCATCAGAAGTTCCTTTGCTTTTCTTTTGAAATCTTCTTCAAATTCCTTGGAACTTAGATCATCCTCATCCCTGCACAGTGTAAGCTCAAGGAGATCTTGTAGATCTTCAACACCCAGGCCTATTGCTTGATTCCTTGATATATGCCTCACTTCTCCATTGGTTCTGACCAAATTCAATACATGGGTCTTTTGATCAGAGAGCCACTTTAGTATTTTTAAACCAAATGGGTTTCTTGGGAGAGATTTATTTGCAGATGAGTTGGAAGATGTTGACCTTGAAAAGAATTGTAGAGCAGTATCTTGAACTTCAGACATTCTTTTGAAAGCTTCTTCTATGACTTTATTAGCTGCAGTTATATCTTCTGCAACTTCTTTGTCAATCAGCTCTTGTCTCTGTTGTTGACCAAGCTCATTGTCTGTGATATCTACTGATGATGATTGGTTCAAAACCTTTTTGGTAAGGTCTTGTAGCTTTGCCAATTTTTCTTTATCTGAAGTTATTTTCTTGATAGCTTCTTCAAGGTGATCAGTTTCTTTTTCTTTTTCTCCTCCAGCAGTCAGTTGTTCCCTCTTTTCTTTTCTCAACATTGTGACAGAGGTTTCTGCTGCATTGATCTGTGTTTCAAGAGTCTTGATGTGCTCTTTCAGCTTTTTGTAGTTAGACTTTTTAGGAGTGTCAGAGACTGTCATCATCCTTTTCTTAAGTCTTTCATAAGCTTCATCTGTTTGCTGCTTAGTCCATTTTGCTATGGCATTTGCAGTATCCACCCTTGCATCCACCAGCTCCTGCTTCTTTCTTTTATATTCAGAAGTAAGATCAGCTATGAGCTTCCTGTATTTGCTCCAATTTGGAGCTGCCTTCTTCTTTCTTGGATTATTCTTAAATCTTTTCAATTCTGTTAGCCTCATGCTTTAATGCAACTATTGGCCATTCTTTGAATTATGTTTCTTCAGCAGGATAGAACTTTTCTTTCATTATGTATGCAAGGTATTCTTTTCTCAATTCATTTCGTTGATCTGCTTCAGGAGATAGGCTTGACATTTCTTTGTTCAGATCACTTGCATATTCTTCCATTTGTTTGACTTTGGTGAGTAGGAATTCCCTTCTTTCCAAAATGGCCTCATCACCTTGATTCTTGCATTCAACTTTGGCTCTTATCCTTGCTTGTCTTGTTTTCATTTCGAGATATTCATCCATGTCTTCTGGAATTATGAAACCTATGAGAGAAGGAAATTTCCTTTTTGAAGGATCATCCTCAGTGTAAAATTGGTTCATCTCATTTTTCACAGCTTCTAATTCCAGTGGATGTTTAGCAGCAACAGGATCATACTTTTCATCAGTAGCCTGTGTTGTGTCTCTTTTTCTTTTGTGAAGCTTTAGAGGCTGTGGTGTAGGAATGATGGGATCAGTGGTGGATGTTTGACTAACAGTGATTGAAACAACTGGTGTTTCAACCGCTGTTGTCATTACAACTACTGATATGTCAGTAGATGTCTTCTGCTTTTGAGCAGGGGATGGAGGATGTGAGGTAGTTTTTCATGGTGGTGATGGTGGTGGTGACTCATCAGATATGAAAACCCTTCTCCTTTTTAATGTAGGAGAGGCTGATGATGTTTTGGGTGGATCAGTGGTTTGAGATTGGATAGCAGTGGTTTGTGATTGTGACTGACTGACAGTGGTTGAAACAACTGGTGTTTCACTCACTGTTGTCATTACAGCAGATGTTGTAACATCTGCTGTCTTCTGCTTTATAGCAGGAGGCAGTGGTGGTGATAGAGTGGTGTGTGTTGAAGGTGTGTGTGTTGATGAAATGGCAGCTGTTTGGCTACTGACAGCAGTTTTTGTAACTACTGTTGTATCAGCTGTTTGACTAACAGGTTTTGAGACCTGCTTATCTTTTTCTTTTTCTTTTTTAGGCTCAATATTAAGGCCATGTTCTATTCCCATCTTATTCATTTTTCTCAACAGCTTGATATTCTCCCCCTTTTTGGCATTATCTGAAGGGGGGTTAACAAGAAATGATAGGGAAGAGGGAACTTTGCCAGAAGCGCTTTGAATGCTAGCCTTTATAGCCTTGATATCTGCTTGAGTGTCTTTAAACCTTGATTCCACCATGTTGGTCAGCATTTGTACATGAATGGCATGCTTTTGATCAGCCATATGTTGCTGTTTTTCAAGCATGGGTTGAAAAATATTCCAAAGCTCATTTGCAGCAACTGCTTGTGGTGGAGCGGATGCTTGAGTTGGAACAGATGATTGTGGTGGGGCAGCAGTGGATTGTGCTTTTTGAGCTTTTAAAATATCTTGCACCATCTCCTTTATTTCAGCAACTGAGTCTTCAAGTTTGTCAACTCTGTCCGTCAATTCCTGATATTTTGAATCATCACCTACTTTAGTAGGATCATCTGAATCCCCATCAGCAGTGGTTGTATCAATGTGTGACTTGGGAACTGAGTCCCAAAAATCACCCATTGATGCCCCTTGTTCTTGGTACTGGGGACTTCTTTCTTCAGCACTTGATAACTTTGTTATTTTACCAGTGGTCAAAACGATCTCACTGGTGGTTACCAGAGGTGCTGTGGAAGAAATTGCCTTCAAGGGAGTCTTACTAATGAAACAACTGTCCAACTGAAGATCTGTTGATCCATCAGTTGTAGTTGCTGCTCCACTTGAACTACTGACAAGAGTTACTTGTAACTCCTGCAGTGTAACCTCCTCAACTGTTGCTGGGATAGCAGAGGTATAAGCATCAGACCGTGTCACTTGTGGGGGTATACTCTCAGTTATAGGTGATAGAGAGGAATTGGTTTGTGTCTGTGCAATATCAACTGCATGCAACAGGGGTATTATTGATTGTGGCATTATGATTGGTGAGGGTATGGGTGTTGAAAGAGACATGTCCTTGGGATCAGGACTGTGGAAGATAGAGCCAAGTGGATCCAGAGCTTCATAATTTGGTGTCCCTGTGATTACAACATGATCCTTTTGTGAGGATGCAGGAGGAGTTTTAGGCATGGGTTGAGATCTTTCTTCCAACTACTGTGAGGAAGTAGCAGCAGTGGTTTGTGGTGACTTTTGTGTTGTCACAGGCAGTTGCTCTGGGATCTCATCTTCCAGAGTTGCCTTTTTCTTGGGTTTAGTGGGCTTTTTGGTAGATTTTCTTTTGGTCTTTTTGGTGATGTCAGGTGTGGGTTTCAAAGCAGTGGTTGTGCTGCTCTGATCACCTGGAGCAGTGGGCTCAGCAGAAGTTGCCTGAGGATCAGTGGCAGTTTCTAAAGTCTGCTCAGGCACCTTTGCTTTTAATTTTATTGGTGCCATCATTCTTGAAAATTTTTCAATTGTTAAACCTTTTATTTGAAAATGGACACCTTGTTTGGGCAAATTTTCATCCTCTTTTTCAAATTTTTGTTTAAAGTAATAGCTCAGAAATCTTGGAAAAGGAAGAAATGATTTGCTGTCAACATTCTTTACCATGTCATTGAAGATTTCCTGGGAATAATTGTAATCTTTCTTATTTAAAATAGCATACCCCAGGCATTGAATCTTCAATGGTATTTCGTTAAACGATGTTGATTTATTTGAAACACACATCAAAAGTGTGTGAAACAAAAATCTGGGTGCAGACGGAAAATAACCTTTTTGTAAGGTATCTACCTTTGATTGTTCTGCATATCCCCTTTTCAGAAAATCATCTTTTAACTCGTTTTTATCAAAAGAAGTTTTACCTTTCTGATCATCAAGTTTGAAGACTTCTGAGATTGTTTGCGGAGTGATTTGAATCACTTTACCCTGTATCGAGGAGTTGATGGCAATGACTTTATCGTCTTGTTTTTCAAGAGTCGCCTTTTTCCAGAACTCTCTCTGGGTTTGTAGATAGATGGGAGCATCTGCGGTCAACAAAGTTTTGTACTTTGATGCAGAAAGTATATCAATGATGGAGTCGAAGGTATGGTTATCGGTAGGTTTTGTGAGCAAACCCAGATAATTATGAGGAGATTTGTATGGTATCTCGATGGGTTCTTCGGCCGTTTGAGTGACCTCTTTTGAAGATGATGGTGATTTTGGTTTGGATTTTGATTTTGATTTTGACTTCGTCATTTTGATGAAGAAGAATCGGAGAGTGTTTTGAGAAGAAAGGTTGGAAACTGTTTTGAGAAGAGAACTTTTGGAATTCAATTCGACAGTGTAAAACCCTGTTTGGGGTTTTGATCAGGGTTTTATTTTGGAAGAAAAAAAATTATCGCTGATTGTGGCAGCGGTTATAATGATCTGAAGGCTAAAAACTGACCACGTGTCCAACACTGATGAAATGGATGAAGGGTGGTGAGCAGTTGTTTTAAGAGCCACTGATGAATCAAGCATCAGTAGTTACAACGGTAATAATGAGGACAGTGGATGATTTTTACTATCAGTGGATAGCATATCAGTGGTTAAGACACTGATTTTGAGCATCAGTGCTTGCCAAGCAAAATGAAAGAATCAGTGGTTGAATTTCAGCAGTGGATAGTATTTAGTGACCAGATGTTTGAACAAAACAATGATTAGGGTAAATGGTACAGATTTGAAGGACAAATATTTCAGCAATTGTTTTGAGAATTTACATTCAAGGTTTTTGCCACATGTCAATTTTGACTGACAGTGGTTTAGTACCCCAGATGATGAGAACTTTTTACTAAGGCACCTCATTTTCGTTTAATATCCAACTAAAACATGAGTGCCCCAGTAATTTAAGTACAGTTTGGCAATCAACCTTTGATAGATGTTTAAAACAAACCTGAGTATGAAATGATCTTGACAAATGTACCATTTCCTTTTGACCCATTCATGAGAACAATAATACCAATAAAAATAAGGTACTATGTCCTGACAGGTAATTGAAACTAAAGCCAACAAAAACAAGCAAAAGTTCAAAATATATTACTCAAAAAAAATGAATAATATATCCTGATTATTGGAGAGAATCCTTTATATAAAAAATTTTAAAGGATTTTCTGAGAACAGCATCAAAAAGGATCTGGTACCTTTTAAAAACAAAAACGTAATCATATCATTCTCAAATTTATGAAAATGGTCAATGGTTTGACAGCAGTGGTAGGAAATTTTGAATACATTTTGACCACTGTTTGGTACCATTTTCTTTGTCAGTTGATTTCAAACATGGTCCTCTTTGAAGTTCATTCACCGGGATCAAAACCTTTACCTGATCAGATGAATGCACACAATTGCTTAATGATTATTATTACCCTAAACTATGACTCATAAGTGTTTTATGTTTATACTCTTTTCTTTTGACTTGAAAAGTTTTGAGATAAACACACTTCTGAGTTTTTGTGAATTTTCTTCTTCCCTGTTTACCCTTCCCAATCATAAGTATTGAAATACTTACTGAGAGGTGTTTATTGAAGGAATACTTGTTCCAAAATCATTTTGCAGTAATGTTTTGAGAGATTTGGTCATTTCTGCACATGCTTATGCCAACCTCCTCATTACCTATGATCTGGACATTTTTTACTCCTGATTTTCTTAATGTATTTTAACATAGTTGATTTTGTCCTTTTGAGGAACTCAACCTGTTTTCAACACATAAGTTCTAAATGACTAAAGTCTTAATTTCCCTCTTTTTATGTTATCAAAAACACTAATGTTTTAAGAACATAGGTTTTTGTCAATCTGAGGTTCATACTTTAGCATTTTAATAAGGTGACATCACAATTTTCACAACAGCAATTGAAATCAATTTTGAAAATATAAAATAATCCTACAGTTTAACAGATATGTTTTCAAATCTGAAAACTATGAGTAACTTATGCATGATATCACTTGTTGTGTGAGATTTGTGTGTCATATGACATCTTGGTTGATTTACAGAGTTTTTGATTAACCATTTTGAACATGATTTACTCGTTACTCTGTTTTTCAACTGAATACAACCAACCTTAGTATCAATGAATTTTGAGCCGAACTGTTATGTCAAATTGATTGTTAGATCGAATTTGGCTGTCCAGGCTCTGATACCAATTGTTAGGATCGGAGGCTCTCATGATTGTGCTTGTTTGTGAGATTTGAACGAATCAAATAGATATGAGCAGTTTTAAGTGCAGCGGAAATGGATAACAAACTTTGTAAACACAATCAAAGGAGAATATAGTTTGATAAACAATTGCTTTTCATAGAGTCGAAAGATTACATCAAAAGCAAAAGGTTATAATGCAAGCTTACAGACTAAACTCCCCCTCAGCCTGATACTCCAGAGTTGGTTGCACAAGATGAAAGGATTGAATTGAGGAGAAGAACTCACTCAAAACGATCAAATATAACAGTACAGAGTACTGTCATATTTATAGGCAAACCAAACCACTGATGTACCTCAGCTGACGTCACCATGATAGTGACGTCTAACAGCCTAACAAACTATAAACACTGGTCTATACAAAACTACTGACGTCAAACAACTGATTGATAATAAAATACAAAACAAGTCTAACACTGTTCACGTTCCACTGTTGTAGCCTAAGCACTGATTACTTGAACATCAGTGCTTCCTTCAAAAGGTGATCAGTCTTTGAATGAGCAGTGCTTGGGTCTTCAGCAGTACTTAAGAGACAGCAGTAGATAGAGCTCAGTGTTTGCCTTTTTAGCAGTCTTTAGTTGTTTCATCAGTGTTTGGTTCATCAGTTGTTCTTCAGAGCAGTACTTAGAGTGTATCAGCAGATAGGTAACCACTGTCAAGGGGAGAGCTTAGTGTAAACGTCTGCTTATTGTGAATCCACTGTTGTGAACAGGTTTTGGCTTTACATTATCTGTTCCTCTGGCAGGGTTCAATCCCAACAAGTAGTTTATGGAAGTACAAGTTGTTGTTCTTGAAATTTAAGATAAACATAATCAAAAACCCTAAACATAAAGATCACTAAATATAACTATTATTATGTGTTTACTTGTTATATTTATGTTGATTGTTCATGAAATTTATAATGATCATGTTGTATATGCTAGAACAAGTTCATAGAAAAATGAAGACATGATGATCTTGAAGCTTGTAAGTTGTAGTAACTTACAAGCATGATAATATTAGTATGATGAACACAAAAATATGATTTAAACATTACTATGTTAAAATCATGTAAGATCATCACCTTCATGTTCGTGAGTTATATATATATTTCTTGAAAATGTTAAAAGAAACAAGGGTTTAAAAAGGTTTATAACTTGATTTTGAAGAATATATAAACTTGGAATTTTTTTTAGAAGAAGGTTTATCTAAAAAGTGTATTATGAAAGTTCATGAAATGTGGAAGTATGTTAACATATAAACATGTTTAAAAGAAACTTGGTGAATAATGGTGATTTAGTGAATTGATTATTGATTTAAACGCGTTTTTTTGTAACGTGGGAAATGTCATAGTTTAGGGGAAACTATGACGAATTTTTCTAAAAATCTAATCGCGATTAAAGAGGGGATTAAAGGGTGATTAACAAGGTTAAACGCGATTAGTGGTCTTAAACGTCATTATGGAAACTTTGATGAGAATATTAAGGTTTAAATATTCAAGAAGTTCTTATGAACTTAAACTTATATTTTTACAAAAATAAATAGGTAAAAATATAACAATGTGAAAATATAATTTTTGGTAAGAAAAATTATATATTTTTGGAAACTTGCTAAGTGCATGTGATGTGTGCTATATATGTGTATGTATTAGATACCTATAGGGTGATCAAAATAAATATACATATATGTTCCTACATGGTCCAAGAAATGCTAGTAAAATCGAACAATTAAATAGTATGGTCGAAACGGAAATACATAACACTCGATGATGACAAATTGGGCGCATCGACATCGTGAACAAGTTACTTCAAAGTCGAGTCTAAAATAACATATGTTGGATGTTAAAATGATCACATATATAAGTGACCTATAACAAGAATCCGGAAAGTCGAAAACTATAAAAATTACCAAGTATTTTTCATAGGAAAAATGAACTTATTTAAAGTTTGCTACTTGGTAACACTTTGGTAAAAATTGCAAGATTGTGTTAATGGACTCATGAAGTTAGAATTGGGCCTATCAAAGTTGGTAATGGGCTAGGCCCAAATTCCCAATGACATGGGCTCGGCCCAATAACATTAAAACCGGGTTTAGATATGATAACATAGATGACATGGGTTCGGCCCAATGGCATGAGCAAGGGCTCAATTACACGCGTGCGCAGCACGAAGACATATGAAGGGTGAAGCCCGTCACCTATAATTCAATACGTATAGAATACATGTATATACATAACAATCGAGCGAGTAAACTATCAACGCTCTAAAATACAAAGTTGTTCCAAAGATGACAAACGAGAACATAATAAAGAATTCAAGATGAACAGCTTGTACGAGGTCCGAAAGACCTAGTGTCTAACGAGATTAGTACACATGTAGGTTATTGACACGTACGGGCGCTTACTTCGGTATCATAATACGGAACGCAAACTTGTGAGTTCATGTCCCTCCTTTCACTGATTTCAATGTTTTGTTTTCAAAAACATCGAGGGGAAATACATGCTAAAACTATGGGTATGTTAGTTACGGAGTAGAAGATAACATGATCAATGTGCATAAGTAGGATGATAACATTAGTAACCATTAATCACATAGTGACCAAGGTGCAAAAGGTGTAGATCTATCGGGCTTGAGGCACGCCCCACTCCTAGTTGTTAACCGTGGAGTGCTTTTGTGATCCCAAATGATAACAAAGTGTTCTCGGTTTGGTTATTTACTTATGGTACATTTTGTCAGGGGCTCGCTACCCACTGATAGATCCTTAAACAGACTCCATGTATGAATCAGAACATACCATGATTACAAGATAACGATTATGAGATTTCATATGATAACAATAATTGCCTGAACTCGCTCAACTTTTGTTGACTTTTTAAAACTACATGTATTTCAGGAAACAGGACCTGAGCCGGTGATACACTATGGGATTCAGGAAAACAAATGACAACGATTGCCACTTTTGAAGGGTTTGTATTCTATATCCCAACTTCGTATGGGTATATAGGAAACAAAACCTTACTAAGTTTTAAGTTAAAACTATCTTTTGTGATGTGTAAAACAATCTGATAACTATGTTATGTCTAATGTTGTGAACAAGTATGGTACTTGAAACTACTTTTGGGAAAAATATGTAAATATTCGTTGGAATCTATATATCTATGGCATCGTTGTTGGTTCATGTTGTTAATACATTTGGATGCAATGATTACCTTTCTTACGTCACACACAATACGCTTCCGCAACTAGCAGGGTGTGACAAGTTTAACACGACAAACACTCCTGAATAGTGAAATAGGCTAAACATACCTTAAATAACCTTTACATAACTTATAAATAAGTTTTGGAGGGTTTGGTGTGTCGAAATCAAGTTTATTTACTTATAGGGACTAATTTCAACAAACTGCGAAAGTATGCCGATTCGTACTGTAACGAACATTCCGGAACTTGATCATAAGTTAAATATGCCCTAAATATCCTTTATATAGCTTAGAAATAGGCTTTGAGGTGTTTAGTGCGCAAAATTAAACTTTTAGATAAAACAGGGACAAAAAGCGTCAAAAAGTGCATAAGTTTGCATTTTCGCGCATATCTTACGTTCTGAATATATCCGGATACCCAAAAATTTATGTAATCATTAAAATATTTTATTTTAGTGATTGGCATGATAAAATCCCATTCGTCGTATAATTTGGATCGTTTTTCGCGTCCGTTCGTGTTTCGTCGTAATTAACCGAACAACGCAACCGTACAACCAAACGAACCGACATCTGATATGTTTTTTAGCATATTTCATGTTTCCTATACTTTAACTTCATTTTAGAGCCTTGAAATAGGGTTAACGGGGTTTAAACGCATCGAAAATGGCTCAAAAGTGTTGCAGGGACCAAACCTGACAATTTAGCAAAGTTTCTGGTCACTGGTAGGTGGTGGCGTTGCGCCACCACTATATGGTTTTTCTGTAGCGCGACTCCACGGCCTCATTTGGGCAGAAACTTCATTTTGACAACCAGGTTGAACTTGGGGGGTCTTTTGTGTAACTTTTCTCAATACCGTGTGATGGTTTTGGGCACCCCAAGTATTCCAAAACCATGTGCCTTATGTGTAAGGTCCAGATCGAAGCTCAATTATCGAGGAACGATCCTAACGGTTCTTCACTTTCTATAAATACCCACCATCTTCATCACCTTCATTCACACATTTGATCTCAATTTCATTCTCTAAGTTGAAGCTCTCCTTGTGAAGCTTCATACCTGAGAATTTTTTAGTTCAAACCTTTATTGCTTGGACCTTTTGTAAGTTTTCCTTCATGCTTGTTCATATATTTCAAGCATGAAAGTCAAACAGTGTTTGACTTTCTCCTTTGACCGGTCAATGGTCAACACGAAGTTCGTTTGAACTTCGCAACGTGAGCGTAATCACGATGGTCATAGTCCTTTGTAACTATACCTACTGATTACCACGTTGATTAGGCATAGTGACGGTCATAGTTTCGGTCAGAATGCGCGTTTATGCGTATTTTGCAACCAAACTATTTTTGGGTATCAAAACCCTTTGTTTTGATATCAAACTTGTTTTCAAACTTCGTTAAACATGTTTTAACATGTTTAACTCGTCACTTTAAGTTTAGTGCTTATAGGGTCGTAAGATAAGCGGTCTAAACAACCGCTTAGACTTTCGAACCCGACCCGTTTGGTCCATCATTAGGATCCGACCAAGCATTTATTGTGACCATAGTTGTATAGGGAATAACCTTCCGAGGTTATACCTTATGGTCCCTTCATTTAAGTAGTTGTATGATAGGTAGTTTATATGCCTTAGGAAAATGACCAAAATGCCCTTTTTACGCATAAATTCATTTTAAGCATATGTAACCTAAATTTTTACATCTAAACTGATTAGGTAACATTATTAGACATTTTAACGCATATAATACTTGTCATAGGACTAGTTAGGCGGTCCGAACGCGTTTTACGCGAACGACGCGTTAAAGTAGCGTAAGCTACCTAAACGAGTCGTAATGGGTCGTAAGCACTTAGGATAGGCTCCGTTTTAGTATGTAGGCCTTGTTAAACCATATCATATGAGTTCCAACACTCATTTGGTTTATGAAACCTCATCCTATCCGATCTTCCGAATTAGGTCCGGTTTATTAACATAGTTACCTATATTAGGTGCCGTTTGACTTCCGTGATCCCTCTAGCTTTGCTTGGTTGTTATTCGAGACTTCTAAGCATTCTCAAGTGAGTACATAGTCCCCTCTTTTACCATTTTCAAATGTTTTGGGGTGATTCACATGTGCCTACTTGTTACTTTCGTGCTTTTCATACTTTTATATCATATACTTGCTATGTTCATTAGTACGTAGATAGTACATGATTTCATTATGTTTTGCTATGTATGTTCACTTAGCATGCTAGCACATTGATTTTCATAATTACATTTTGTTGCATATGTTCATCCAGCATATGGACACATTGTTTTACATTTTGAACCGTTTGTAACTGTTTGATTTATGTGAACCGTTTGTAACTGTTTGATTTATGTGAACCGTTTGTAACTGTTTGATTTATGTGAACCGTTTGGAACTGTTTGAACCGTTGGGTTAGGGAAGTGATTAGGTAACGGGGCGGGTGTAATGTGTTAAAAGCATGGTGGATACGCCGCTGGTACTTCCTATATATAAGTGCTTTTAACACATTATATTTCGTTGCGTTATCTAGATCACTTGGGCAAGGTTATCAAAACAAAGTTATATTACAAGGTTTTTCTATCAATATAAACCATTCGAGTTTTATTACAAAAATGATTTTCGATCTGGGTCTACATAAACAAATGTTTTGGAGTTAAGATTCATGGCATCGAGGTTATATAAATTATAACAAATCTGTTTTAACTTGGTTATTTCAATTCACAATATAAACATTTTACAAAACTAAGTTTTCTATTTATCAATTAACAAAGTTGTTCAAGTTATTTCAAAATGTAAACGAGCCATGAATCTGACACTCACATAAAACCTATGTATTCGCCGGCATTTTTATGCTGACGTATTTTCACATGTGTTTCAGGTACCATAGTTGATGATGTTTGATGATGATATTGGTGCATGCTCACATAGGAATGGATGAGGCCTTAGTGACTTAATAACATTGAAAGTCTATTTGTTCATGTTTTGTTTCTAATTTCAATGCAATGTAATACATTTAATTCAATAAAATAGAACTTTTATCCATGTGTTGTGAAACAATGATTCTGTTACGACACTCCCCGACGTTTCCGCCGTGGTTTGTTGTTTTAACGCGGTCGGGGTGTGACAGTTTATTTCATATCAATTAGATGAGAGGCTATCATTTTTCCGAAAGAAATCTCGTCCCAAATTATTGTGATAAAGATCGTTAATTTGGTTCCAAAAATCATCACTATTATGGTTGATACCTATAAAAAATATACATTTAAAAAATATGTTATAGTTATGGTATGTTTTTTACAAAATAAAAATATACCTATAACCGAATTCTCTAAAATCGAAAGCCTAGCTTTCATCAACACCAACTCTTCTTCGTTTGTCCACGGATGTACAGGACGATCCTTTGTTGCTTTTTTCCTTTTCGGACTCGGTTCTTTTTATGGTTTCATTTTCTTCGCATAGAGGATTCTGGTGGTGTAAGTTGAGTTTCCGGTATGGATTCGGGTGTAGGTGGATTTTGTAATTGAGGAGTGAGTGGTTGTTGTAGAAACCTCGTACGATAATATGTGCACATCGTTAAAACGTGGTTGGTTCGGTTGAGACCCTTGAGGCAGCGAAGCGGTGTTCGGTATTTCATCGAAACCATACGGGTTATTTGGATTAAAGTTGCGGCTGTGTGGATGCATTACTTTTTATAAAAAGCTTGAGAGATTTTATAAAAATCAATGTTGGGTAGAAGAGAGTGAGGTAAAATGGTGAAATCGGTGAGTTTTTTATTTAGGTGGGGGATTGATTTTTTAAAATAAAGTATCTTTTTTTAAATAATGTCGTTGTGGTCCAACGGCTACCTGCCACATCCAACCAACGCACGCCACGTCAACGTCCAATTAACACAACGCCGGTGGGATTCTTCATGTCACACCCCAACCCGCAACGGATATGATACTGATTGTCCATAGCTTATGACACTATTATAAGTTTAAATATTTAAAGTCACCATATTAAATTTGTCACACATAATCATAGAAAACATACATAATTATGAAAACATACATAATTAATACATTATTCAAAAGATAAATAGTTATAAACAAGGTCCAATTTATTACTAAGACATGTCCTACGTGTCTTTGCCTTCAACTTTATCTCCTACTTGTATACCTGCATCATGCGTAAAAAGGTTTTAGGTCAACAAAATGTTGGTGAATAGATCTAGATTTTAAATAAAAAAATTATTGTATTAATTGATTTATTTTACTTAGTAATCTTTTAAGAAATATATATTTAACATGCAATTTGATGTGTTATAGAAACATTCATAATCACCACAACAACAATCAACAAATCACCACAATTACAATATAGATACAATAGAAACAATAAGACTCAAAGACAATAGTATGCATTAGTCTCAAGTCCGAAGAGCGAGTCTAATACTGGTGGCGATACTAGCCTACAACCCATGGTCGTGGGAAACCTAGTCAACCAGGTGGATCCACGTGAAACCTGTGACACAAAGCGAGTAAACACATAGATATACACAAATGCAACAATAGATACTAGAAATAATAGAAACAGTGAATGCGAAACACAAAGTGACACATTGCTCTTGCATGTTATTTAATTGAATAGAAAACAATAGAAAAAACATGACACATGATACACCCCAAAAATATTTAATGACTAAAAAAGGGAGAGAAATATATCTACTCACTAATTCCGAAGAAATGATCCACGAGAATTACCGCGCGAAAGGATTTTGGCAGTTCTAAAACAATAAGATTGTGAGGAGTGGAAGGGTTTGGGTTGGGGGCATTGCTCGACACGTGGCGAGGGTGGGATCCACAAGCTTATGTTTCCTTTTCGGACTCGGTTCTTTTTATGGTTTCATTTTCTTCGCGTAGAGGATTCTGGTGGTGTAAGTTGAGTTTCCGGTATGGATTCGGGTGTAGGTGGAGTTTGTGATAAGGGAGTGAGTGGTTGTTGTAGAAACCTAAAAGGTAGGTTGGCAAGAAGATGACCGTACGATAATATGTGTGCATCGTTAAAACGTGGTTGGTTCGGTTGAGACCCTTGAGGCAGCGAAGCGGTGTTCGGTATTTCATCGAAACCATACGGGTTATTTGGATCAAAGTTGCGGTTGTGTGGATGCATTACTTTTTATAAAAAAGCTTGAGAGATTTTATAAAAATCAATGTTGGGTAGAAGAGAGTGAGGTAAAAAGGTGAAAACGGTGAGTTTTTTATTTAGATGGGGTGATTGATTTTTTAAAATAAAGTATCTTTTTTTAAATAATGTCGTTGCGGTCCAACGGCTACCTACCACATCCAACCAATGCACGTCACGTCAACGTCCAATTAACACAACGTCGGTGGGATTCTTCATGTCACACTCCAACCCGCAACGGATATGGTACTGATTGTCCATAGCTTATGACACTATTATAAGTTTAAATATTTAAAGTCACCATATTAAATTTGTCACACATAATGATAGAAAACATACATAATTAATACATTATTCAAAAGATAAATAGTTATAAACAAGGTCCAATTTATTACTAAGACATGTCCTACGTGTCTTTGCCTTCAACTTTATCTCCTACTTGTATACCTGCATCATGCGTAAAAAGGTTTTAGGTCAACAAATGTTGGTGAATAGATCTAGATTTAAAAAAAATATTGTATTAATTGATTTATTTTACTTAGTAATCTTTTAAGAAATATATATATATATATATATATATATATATATAACATGCAATTTCATGTGTTATAGAAACATTCATAATCACCACAACAACAATCAACAAATCACCACAATCACAATATAGATACAATAGAAACAATAAGACTCAAAGACAATAGTGTGCATTAGTCTCAAGCCCGAAAAGCGAGTCTAATACTGGTGGCGATACTAGCCTACAACCCAACGCCGTGGGAAACCTAGTTAGCCAGGTGGATCTACGTGAAACCTGTGACACGAAGCGAGTAAACACATAGATATACACAAATGCAACAATAGATACTATAAATAATAGAAACAATGAACGCGAAACACATATTGACACATTGCCCTTGCATGTTATATAATTGAATAGAAAACAATAGAAAAACATGACACATGATACACCCCAAAAATATTTAATGACTAAAAAGGGGAGAGAAATATATCTACTCGCTGATTCCAAAGAAATGATCCACGAGAATTACCGTGTGAAAGGATTTTGGCAGATTCTAAAACAATAAGACTGTGGGGAGTGGAGGGGCTTGGGTTGGGGGCATTGCTCGACACGTGGCGAGGGTGGGATCCACAAGCTTATGGTGAAAAATGAGGGGTCTGGTGTGGCGTGGCTTAGCTTGGCGTGGCCAGCCATGTGATTTTTTTTTTAATTAAAGTAGCTAACTAGCCAACCAAAGTCAGGCAAGTCACCTTGCCCCCCACCCACGCCAGGCAGAATTCCCAAGCCAAAGGGGCAACGCCATGCCCAAACCCAACCCGGAGTGGATCAACTGACGTTGGAGGGCTTCCCACGCCCAACCCCCACCCCCAATCCCCACAGTCTAACAATACTAAACAATTATTTTATAACATTTAGTTTAATAATAACTTTCTTAACTTCATTACGTATGGTTGCCTAAAAACTTGCAAATAACAATTATTTACATGATTTAGTAATATGCTTATTTAAAGAAAGTGTTAACTAATAAAATTTGTAAAACGTTTATAATTCACTTAAATATATGTGAATTTATTTAAGGCTATGGGGTGTACTCTAATATTTGAGGTGTTAACGGTGACATGGCATGTTAAGTGGCATTGCAAACCACTCCCTTCTTGTGTTAAGGGGTATTAAATGAGTTATTTGTTAACATGCTAACCGGATGTTAAAATAGTTAATTAGTTATTTGTGTTAGGCGTAACGGGTCTAGATATCTCAAAACCACTCCAAATCAGAATGCGTACTTATCACATAATCTTTTTAGTCTTTTTCGGCACATTCGTGGAGTTCGCTTGGTTAAATAACCTTTGCCCAATGAGTCATTGCACTCGGATAGGTAAAAACCGCATTCTATATAATCTACGCTTAATCTAGTGAACCTATTCTTAAGTAACGGGTCATATCTAAAGGGGCTAACCTTTGACCCATATACATTCTAATAGATAATAATTCTGTTCATTCCAGACTATAGAACTCCCTAGATAATCGGACTTGGGTCAATAATACTTTTACTTGCGGCTTTTGCTAAATTATGATCATATTGATTGGAAGCTAGCAAAAGGTAAATACTCTTAACTTATTTTGTTTTTAAACTTGGGATATGGCGAATACGCCACTTGGAGCGAATATTGCATAAATTAGTCGACCATGACTGCTCATAAATGTAAGAACTCGGTTTAATCCGTTTTACTTGATAACTGAAATAATTGGGGGTCATTGGTACCGTGTCCGGGCGTCGCGAGTCATTAACTATTATGGCCAGACGGAATAACGTGCAAGTGTAGGCATACCAACTGTAAGACACGTTTTATTCAACTTTGGTGTGTACCTTAATCATTATAGCACTGAAAATGACCGACTCTGATCTCTGGTTCCCATTGTATGACAAGTATGTAAATCTGGTGACAAGCAAGAATCCCAAGAAATATTAAATGATTACCTACGGGTTTTCTGTATGTATAAAACTCTTTTGAAAAACTGTTTTCAAAACGAGTTAGTTAATTGTATTTACCAGCGAAAGCTAACGTATTTTCAAAAGATTGAACCGCAAGTACCGAACCTTACTATTAGGCTGGGAATCTGTCACACCCCGAAATTTCCACGTATTACCGGTGGGCCCGGTGGGGAGTATCGTGACGTAGTTGATATCATCATAGTCAAATAATCACAGTTCAATGCACAGCGGAAGTCTAAAGTAAAAAATCATACAAACCGATTCGAAAGTATAATAAAGTATTACACAACGGTTGTATATGGATCCACATGTGGATCTTTAAAACAGAAAATAAACACTGTTCAACAGACTTTAGACGTTTAGAACTTGCAAGATTCCTTATTAACGCCCTGCGCTCCCAGCCAATTACGTACAGTACCTGTCACTTAATCTTTTTGGAAAGTTGTTTAAGTAAATTGATTTAAATGCACAAGGTACAAATATCCTTATATAACTTGGGACTATTATATAAAAATAATCTTGTATACAGATTTACATGTTTGTTATACATTCAGGGCCCGATGTAGAAACCGAGTCAAGAATAACAGACACACCACAAGTATAGGCCCACAAGAGAGAGAGATATCGTTTTTTCCTACGCAACTGTCAGGTGTATGCCTACACCCCGTGCTTAAGACGTGGCCATTTCTTAATAATGATGCCAAGGATATCCGGGACATGGTTATTAACCCCTAAAGGCTTTGTTTCAAACAAGACAGATTAAAATGGGTTACCTCAATAATTTAACCACTAATCGATTAAACATTCAATACCCGACCAAGCGGTATTATTATAATACCGTATCCCAAGCCCGTATAGGGAAAATAAGTTAAAAGTATTTACCTGAGCTAAAATGTAATTTTATTCTCAGCCGTATATTCAAATCAGCAAGCACAAGTACCTCTACTAGGGCTCTCAATCTGGAACGAAGGTTTTATTAACCTATTAGATTCCTAACGGGTCTTATTTATGTTGTAACTTAGACCGGTTAGTTTTAAGGAAAGGTTTACGGTTCGAAATGCAAGATTAAGCGAAAACCATATTAGAATGTGATTTAGACCCAACAAGTATGAAGACTTGTATAATATGGGTAAACTAAACACATTCTGGATTCTGAAGTAGAAATGATAAGGTTTAACCCGTTTCGGTTAATTTATGCAAACTAGTTACATAAACCGTATCGAATGCGAAAAATGCATAACGGGTAACCAAATGAGTCATGAGCAAGTTCCACAAGTTAATATGCTTTTAATATGTTCTGATATCAGTAAGATACCTTCCATTATGCCCAAAACAAATTTAAAATCAATTTAAGCCCCGTAGGGGTATTTTGGTCATTTTAAAGATTATAAAAGAGGTTAAATACAAATCTGAGGTTCTAGTCTAAAATGATCAGTAAAAATATTTATTTTAATAGGTTATATCAGTAAAATATCATATATATGTGAAATTTATCATTTATGACCAAACTATGCACCGTAGGGGCATTTTGGTCATTTTACATAGGCTTTATGGGTCAAATTTGGAAATCTGAGTTCAAAACTTTTACTTATTGGTAAAGTATAAAAATTTATTCATAACATCAGTAGGTAACAAGCCTTAGGTGCCAAATATGGTTTTAAACCATACTATGCGCCTAAATTGCATAAAAGTCGGTATTTGACGGTATTCGGGTTAATTAATGAAATCTGAGATTTTGATCAGCCTTTACTGTCTTATTTAATATATAAAATCAGTAGAAAAGGTTTGGTATGTAAAGGATGTATAAAACTCATTTTATTAGTAAAAAGGGCATAACCGTCAATTACCGAATCAATGCAAGAACCCTATGTTATGATCAGTTTAAAATTCAACAAAAATCTTCAAAGATCCCTAAATATTATATTACATCAGTGGGTAAAAGGTTTGGTATCAAAATTTAGGTTTAAATAGGTTTTATACCAAAAATGTCGTTTAATTAATAAAAAGGCTTCAATTTACGATATCGAGCATATCTCCTAATTTAGACCTCAAACCGATGTCAAATTTTTAGGATATGTTTATAAATCAGTAATAAAGGTTTTTGTCCTCTCACATTTTCAAAAATCTTGTTTTAATATCAAAATGGCATAACGGTAAATTTTTAAGCATTTAACGGAAACTTGCAATGAACTAAGATTTCTATGGAACCATGTTGTATAACCTCAGAGGGTTATACTAACATATAATACGGTCCTAAAGGAATCCTAAGACATATCTAAATTAAGCTAAATCGGGTCAGAACTGAAAGTCAAAGAAAAAGTCAAATTTTGCGACTTTCGGTTCCGAACCGAGCCTAAACTCAGAATTGTCGGGTTGAACATGCCTAGACATGTTCAGTTAATATTTACCAAGTTATTAAAGTGACAAAACTGATTTTATTGCCCTTAAATCATTTGTTATGAATTTTATTTTAAAAACGACTTGATTGACTTTTATTTTAATTACTTTGACCCTACAATTAACTAAGCAAACGTGGTAATTAGGAGGTGCCCTTTTGAGGGTTTAATACCTACCTAATTACGATCACGTAGCCATGTTCGTTGCAAACCATGGCTTGACCGTTTAAAAGTCAAAGCGTTTATCGCGAACGCTTGACTTTTCGGCTTTAGGAGCCAAATAATATTAACTAGTCACGAAAGGACACTTACAAGGGTCCAATGGACTGAAGGAGGTTATCAAAGAGTTCAAGATCCTCTTAAAATCAGAGAGCAAAATCAGAAATGAAGTGAAGTTGAATGAAAGCCAAAACCAAGTGGGTATATATAGGATTTTGAGAACCGTTAGGATCATTTCTCGTAACCCGTGCTTCAATCTGGACCGTACAAGTACCACCCACTATTTTGGTAATCTATGGGTGCTCAAAATAGCCCATAGAATGGAAGAAAACCATGTGCGAAAACCAGAAACCAAGCTGCTGAATGTTAAAATCTATTTTGCAGTTCTGATGGGCTTACGCGCCCCACGTATACTCAAGGAGAGTCTTACGTGGCCCGCCACCTAAAGCAGATCAGCAACAAGTTTTCAGAAGTTACAGCTTTGGTCCCTGCATGCATATAAGCCCCTTTTTGACATGTTTAAAGCCCGTTAAGCCATTTTCAAGGCTCTACAATGATGCCTAAACATAGGGAACATAAAACATGCTCAAAAATATGTCGGATGTCGGTTCGTTTGGTCGTACGATCACGTTGTTCGGCTAATTACGACGAAACACGAACGGACGCGAAAAACGATACAAATTACGCGACGAATAGAATTTTATCATGCCAAACACTAAAATAAAATATTTTAGTGATTACATAAATTTTTGGATGTCCAGATATATTCAGAACGTAAGATATGCGCGAAAGTGCAAACTTATGCACTTTTTGACGCTTTTAGTCCCTGTTGATCAAATAAGTTTATTTTTGCGCACCAAACACCTCTAAGCCTATTTCTAAGCTATGTAAAGGATATTAGGGCATGTTTAACTTATGATCATATTCTGGAAGGTTCGATACCATACGAATCGATAGGCCTTTGCAGTTCGACGCAAATAGTCCCTCTAATGCGCAAACTTGAGTATATCATCGTTTAATAGCATCGAAGCCTTATCTAATCTATATTAGGCATTCTTGAGAGTATTATTAAACATCACGATGTTTTGGGTTTGCAAAAACGTCATTCAGAGGTATAATTAAACATATTGACACTGTTAGTCCCTCTAACTTGCAAAGTTGCGCGTAACTTCACTTATAGGCATAAAAGCCCTTAATGGCCAATATTAGGCATTCCCGAGAGTGTAATCAATTATCATGAAGCTCTCAGTTTGTTAAGAGGTCACTCAAATGTAAGAATTAACATGTTGACGCTTTTAACCCTTCGACGCGCAAACTTTCAATTAATTATGCAATCGGCTATTCTCGATTAACAAGTGGCCCATTTGTGAATATGATTACCATGTAATGTTATTCAGAGGCTTATAATAAGCATGTTAATATTTCCAGTCCTTCTATAATCAAAGTTTTTTATTTTTCACAAAATTAGTCCCTCAAATTCAACGTTTGACTTTATTAGGGTTTATTACACGTGTCAATACATCATTGGACGTGACTTTACGAGGTGTTACATCCTCACCCCCTTAAAAGAAATCTAGACCTTGAGATTTGCTAAAATAATGGAAGTACTTTCTGACGTATTATGGAATTAACCTCCATAGCATATTTGGGGCCTCTCCAAGCACCCAATGTGACCTTTATAATAGGTACATGTATCCTTTTGGAGCTTCTTAACCTGTCGATCCTTAATCGATATGGGTTTCTCATCAAATCATAAATCTGCATATCATTATGTGATAATGCTTCTCGACTTATCGGCGAAACATATCCTTAAATCACTAGTGTGGGTCACATTGATTTCCATCAAGCTCCTCAGGTAAGTTTTAGCTTATAAGCTACTTGATCTTGATATATTCGGTTTCCTCGAATGATTCTATATATCCAGAGCTTAACTTACCCTGATAAATTAAAATTCAGCACACCCTTCTTAGGGTGATACCTTCAATTGAACCTTATTCCTTATTAAGGACTTAAGAGGGTTGCGACTTTCATCAAGCCTTGATTTTCCGCCGATTACTGGCAACTTACAGATGATTACGAATTCGAATGATCTTATTCGTTGTTTCCAAGGTAGTTTTAGGTCCTGCTAATTCGGACTTACCGAACTTCTGTCTAACAACAGATGTTTAACATCCCATCTATACAAGGTTTCCAAAGGAGTAGCCTTGATACTTATATAACAACTATTATAGAAAAGCTTGTTTCAGGTGAGATTGTTATTCCAACCACTTCTTAAAACCAATCTTAAGGAATAGCTGATCCTTACAGCTAGTTCGAACATATCGGCGATCCTGGGCAGCTGATGGCGATTCTTAATTGTTGCCTAAATAGGGTTGCGGTAATCAATGCATAAGCAAAATGAACCGTCTTTCTTAATTAACAATACCGAACTCTCAGAATATTGAATTAGGCTTTATGAACCTCTATCTTAAAACTCACTTAATCAGGGTTTCGATTCTTCCAATGATGGTACTAGTCGTCCTGGAGATCTCACAATAATGCAGCCCTATGCGGGATATAAATCTTAACTCTACTTGCCTTTCAGGAGGTAAACAGGGTAGTCTTTGGAGAAGATAATCAAGACACAAGGAGATTACAGAGATCTTTTCAAATCTCAAGCCCCGGTTCATTTATCATTGCCTGTGTGAGATAAGTGACACATTTGCTTTACAAATCCATGGATACCTTAATCAGAGACACTTACTTGGACAATTCCATTCCGGATATCTTCTTTGAATACTATTAGTTGACCTTAGTACAACATGACCATTGGGATATCTTAGTGGCTCCATGCATTAAACCTCCATACTGATCAGGCATGGAAGCAATCTATGGAACATATTAAGATACACCAATCCTCATATGGCGCTTTTGTCATACAGTCTGGCATACGCAATTGATAGAAATCAAAGAGATATCAAGCTAACACATACTGACGTACTCCATCAGGAGAGAGAGAGAGGGTACTCTAGAATTTTACGAATGAAGATTTCTAACAGGAACAGAAGAGATGGTTCCTATGTTTTTCCGTCTGTAAGTTTTACCTTACACTTAATATCTAGGGTTCTTATGGAAGATTTTAAAAGTTTGCTATACTTACAATTTATGAAGGATTTATTGGTATCCGAATCAAAACAGAACTCTTAGCACTTATAATACCAATGAATGTTAAAGAATGTACCTGATGTCATTATTGTTATAACCTACTTCTGTCATACATCAGGAGAGTTTAAGCGCTTTCATTCTTAGGCTTTATATCCTTAGCCGCACTTCTCTTGACATATTTAGGGCACGTAGTCTTGATGTGGCCTTTCTCGTTACAGCCAAAGCAGACTGCATCCTTTATGTCCTTGCAATCCAACGTTTTATGCTCTCTTGATTTGCAGATCCCACAAGCCCTAGGCTGCGATTGGGATTTTGATTCGTACCTGCACCTCCCTAAATGGCGCTTCTTCCAGTTCTTGCATACGGGTTTCTTGTTGGACTCTTGCTTACCCTTTTTTCTTAGAACTCTGGGAGTTATCTTCCTTCCTTTTTCTTTTTAGTTCATCCTTTGCATTCGCGGTATGAACAAGATCCTTCTCGTGAGTAAGGAAGTGCGGTTTTAATTGAGATTTGGAGCAAGTAGCATTGGGCTCCTTGAACTTTTTCATGACCTTTCTCACAGCTTTTCCAACAGTTGCGTCAATCATAGCTTGGAGAACATCTTTGTCAATTTTGAGGTTCACAATTGTAACATCATTAGCATGTGTCGCATCATCAATGGCGCGATTGACGGTTGTCTTATCCGAGTTTGTCATATTCGAGACTTGGTCCCTAACACCAATTGAAACAATTACTTAGTTGCACTACAACAGCTATTCATCATCCTGATGACTTAACATATACTAACCATGGTATCATTAAACCATACAGGCTAATATAGTACGAACATTCTTAATGAATGTTATTTAAATATATATATCAATTATATTTAGCCTAGGCCATAAAAAGACCATCAATGGCATTTAAGGTTTGGACCTAGTCCATCACCTTTTTGACAGGGGATCAAATGTCACATCTGTCTTGATCATATTGATGATTTTGGATAGCTTGAAAGCTTGCCATAAAGATATTGGAAAAGAGTGATTCCTAATGGATATAAAGCATCCATCTAAGAATTGTTGAAGCAGTCTCTAAAGTATCATCGGCCAATTCTACCTCGCGTTATATGTCTAAAGTCCTAACAGGCGGATACAATAGCTTACAACCTTTATTGTCCACAATAGACTTTTATGTGTCATAAACAAACAAATTCCTGCATAAACATCATTGATAAGGAAAGGTACCTGTTATGATGTTATCATTCTGTACTGCCTCCTGGACGTTCATCTGGAAGACTTACGCGTTTGTTTTCTTGGCCTCTTCGGGCTTCTTCTGATTCTTAGGGCAGTTTGTCTTGATATGCCCCTTCTCGTTGCAACCATAACAGGTTGCATCTTTCAACTTCTTGCAATCCAAGGTTTTATGTTCCTTAGACTTGCAGATGCCACAAGGTAAAGGCTGAGATTCAAATCTTCATTTCCCGAGGTGGTATTTCCTACAGGTTTTGCACTTGGTCTTTTCACCCGACTGCTGGTTGTCCTTCTTAAACCCGGAACTCTTCTTATGATCAGATTCCCCCTTTTTCTTCTTATCAGAGCGATGAGAATTCTCATCCTCCTTTTTACACTTTCCTTCATCAGAAGCTCTGGCAGCCTTGTTTCTGACCACATCAAGTGTGAGAGATAGTAATAGATCTGCCGCTGACCTGAACGTGGTAGGTCTCGATGCTTTTACACTTTCCTTGATTTCTGGGGCTAGACCCCCAATAAAATGAGCTATACGCTTCGGTTCCGGTGTGATCAAGTAAGGAACTAATCGAGACATGGTATTGAAACTTGTAAGGTATGCCTGACAATCTAAGTTCTTCATGACCAATGTCAAGAAATCAGTCTCAATTTTCTCAACTTCATGTTGAGGACAATAATTTTCTTTGATAAAGCAATGAACTGATCCCAAGTCAAGTTATACAACGGGATCTTCCCTGTAGCTTGGATCAGTGACCTCCACCAAGCTAGAGCTTCTCCTTTAAAAGATTGTGAAACAAACTTCACAATGTCTTGCTCTGCACATCAACTAATATCAACAACGGTGTCCATCTCATCGAGCCACGTCATGCAATCGATGGCTCCCTTTTCTCCTGTGAAGTCTCTGGGCTTGCAGGAGACAAAATATTTATATGAACATGTTTTAACACGTGGCTCTTGATTAAGCACAACCTATCTAGACGAAACACTCCTTTGATTCGATGAGTGATGAGAATCGTCCTTATGAGATACATGCGTTTGGGAAGGTGGTTTTGCATGAGGTACAGACTGAGTTCTGGCGCGAGTTCCACTTGATTCATTATACTGTCTGTCAAGAGCTCGAGTAACGGCATTATCTATTAATGCCTGCAGTTCTGCACCAGTTATATTAACTCTGGTAGCATCATTATTCTCCCTCGGGTGGCTGTTAACCTTATCTGATCCAGCCATGTAGCTTGATTGCTACATAAATATTGACAATGATTTATTCAGAAGTCTATTATGGAATTTTCATTTATGGAAATTCATTAACCATGGAAATTTTAAGCCATAATGGTTAATTTAATTTATTTAAATTTTTATTATATTTTATCCCAGTTATAAACTATTAAGGATATTGAAATGGCACAAAAGGCCTTGTCACGAGGACAGTTTTGAATTTATAAGCCATGACCTTATAGGATCGAGGCATTAAGGTTTGAACACAGTTCATTACCTTTCTTGACAGAGAGTCAAAGACTACAACTGTCTTTTGTCTTTTAGGACAATAGATATAGCCCGTAGGCATTTCATCACTAAGGGATGTTTATGATATGATCATCTTATCTGATGATTTGAGCCATGATTTCTAAATCATTAGGCTAGATAAGAAATTGGAAGGATCCAATATAAGGATGACTTGTGTGATTTTATCGAATCACATTTGCCAGGAGTGCTAACATGTTTTCAGATGTTAACAAGGGTTTAAATCTTAAAAAAGGTTTTACCATCTAGGCCATGTCTAATTGACATATAGGCTATGTTATACCTCCAAGATTTTCTTTCAATATTCAATGGCAGAACAATTACAAAAGGAATGATATTTTTATTTATTTTATATGTTGTATTCATACATATAAGGACAAATGAAACTTTAAATTATAACATTCCATTAAATGGAAAAAGTACACAGATGCCCTAAACGGGACTTTTAAACAAGAAATTTGTCCACAAAGGGACTAAAAGATAAATATGTCCTTATAAGGACCAATAAAGAAATGAAATGCAACAAAAGAGTTTCTTCTTCACTTTATTTCTGGAAATTTTCTCCTTGGTTCTCTGTGTGAGGTACGAATACTGAAGGTTTTGGTGTGTAGTCGAAATCTTCTATTTTAGGAATCTTTGTAAAAGTGGAATCCAAGGATTCTATGGTTAATGAATAATATAAATCATGAATAAGGTTAGAACAGGGATAATCCAAGTTTGGTATTCCAAGACTTAGAGGTAAGAAATACGAGTCATTTGGGTTCATAGGTATAGAACTTGAAATATGGTTAATGGGTTCAGAAGGTCCTTTATCCATATTGGTCGTACGCTTATTCGAGCTGTAGTACGAAGCTTTACATTCTTAAACTTCGGATTTGGAGTGCTTCCACCAATGGCAGCTTTGCTCGGCGACACGGTCCTGAGGTACATAAATATCGAAAACAACGTATACATATAACAGGGATGAGATCATTCCTAGTTCATGTCTAGACTCGGAAGTCAAGGAATGTGCTACTGTGTCATTGAGATTAAACACAAAAGGCTAGTGTTTAATTCACTCAATGTTGGCTCTGATACCAACCTGTCACACCCCGAAATTTCCACGTATTACCGGTGGGCCCGGTGGGGAGTATCGTGACGTAGTTGATATCACCATAGTCAAATAATCACAGTTCAATGCACAGCGGAAGTCTAAAGTAAAAATCATACAAACCGATTCGAAAGTATAATAAAGTATTACACAACGGTTGTATATGGATCCACAGGCGGATCTTTAAAACAGAAAATAAACACTGTTCAACAGACTTTAGACGTTTAGAACTTGCAAGATTCCTTAATAACGCCCTGAGCTCCCAGCCAATTACGTACAGTACCTGTCACTTAATCTTTTTGGAAAATACGTCAGTTTACACTGGTAAATACAATTAACTGACTCTTTTGAAAAGTTGTTTAAGAAAATTGATTTAAATGCACAAGGCACACATATCCTTTTATAACTTGGGACAATTATATAAAAATAATCTTGTATACAGATTTACATGTTCGTTATACATTCAGGGCCCGATGTAGAAACCGAGTCAAGATTAACAAACACACCACAAGTATAGGCCCACAATAGAGTGAGATACCGTTTTTCCTACGCAACTGTCAGGTGTATGCCTACACCCCGTGCTTAAGACGTGGCCATTTCTTAATAATGATATCAAGGATATCCGGGACATGGTCATTAACCCCCAAAGGCTTTGTTTCAAACAAGACAGATTAAAACGGGTTACCTCAATAATTTAACCACTAATCGATTAAACATTCAATACCCGACCAAGCGGTATTATTATAATACCGTATCCCAAGCCCGTATAGGGAAAATAAGTTAAAAGTATTTACCTGAGCTAAAATGTAATTTTATTCTCAGCCATATATTCAAATCAGCAAGCACAAGTACCTCTACTAGGGCTCTCAATCTGGAACGAAGGTTTTATTAACCTATTAGATTCCTAACGGGTCTTATTTATGTTGTAACTTAGACCGGTTAGTTTTAAGGAAAGGTTTACGGTTCGAAACGCAAGATTAAGCGAAAACCATATTAGAATGTGATTTAGACCCAACAAGTATGAAGACTTGTATAATATGGGTAAACTAAACACATTCTGGATTCTGAAGTAGAAATGATAAGGTTTAACCCGTTTCGGTTAATTTATGCAAACTAGTTACATAAACCGTATCGAATGCGAAAAATGCATAACGGGTAACCAAATGAGTCATGAGCAAGTTCCACAAGTTAATATGCTTTTAATATGTTCTGATATCAGTAGGATACCTTCCATTATGCCCAAAACAAATTTAAAATCAATTTAAGCCCCGTAGGGGTATTTTGGTCATTTTTAAAGATTATAAAAGAGGTTAAATACAAATCTGAGGTTCTGGTCTAAAATTATCAGTAAAAATATTTATTTTAATAGGTTATATCAGTAAAATTTCATATATATATGAAATTTATCATTTATGACCAAACTACGCACCGTAGGGGCATTTTGGTCATTTTACATAGGCTTTATGGGTCAAATTTTTAAATCTGAGTTCAAAAATTTTACTTATTGTTAAAGTATAAAAATTTATTCATAACATCAGTAGGTAACAAGCCTTAGGTGCCAAATATGGTTTTAAACCATACTATGCGCCTAAATTGCATAAAAGTCGGTATTTGACGGTATTCGGGTTAATTAAGGAAATATGAGATTTTGATCAGCCTTTACTGTCTTATTTAATATATAAAATCAGTAGAAAAAGTTTTGGCATGTAAAGGATGTTTAAAACTCATTTTATTAGTAAAAAGGGCATAACCGTCAATTACCGAATCAATGCAAGAACCCTATGTTATGATCAGTTTAAAATTCAAAAAAAAAATCTTCAAAAATCCCTAAATATTATATTACATCAGTGGGTAAAAGGTTTGGTATCAAAATTTAGGTTTAAATAGGTTTTATGCCAAAAATTCCGTTTAATTAATAAAAAGGCTTCAATTTACGATATCGAGCATATCTCCTAATTTAGACCTCAAACCGATATCAAATTTTTAGGACATGTTTATAAATCAGTAATAAAGGTTTCTGTCCTCTCACATTTTCAAAAATCTCGTTTTAATATCAAAATGGCATAACGGTCAATTTTTAAACATTTAACGGAAACATGCAATGTACTAGGATTTCTATGGAACCATGTTGTATAACCTCAGAGGGTTATACTAACATATAATACGGTCCTAAAGGAATCCTAAGGCATATCTAAACTAAGCTAAATCATGTCAGAACTGAAAGTCAAAGCAAAAGTCAAATTTTGCGACTTTCGGTTCCGAACCGAGCCTAAACTCAGAATTGTCGGGTTGAACATGCCTAGACATGTTCAATTAATATTTACCAAGTTATTAAAGTAACAAAACTGATTTTATTGCCCTTACATCATTCCTTATGAATTTTATTTTAAAAACGACTCGTTTGACTTTTATTTTAATTACTTTGACACTACAATTAACTAAGGGGGTGTTTGGGATTGCTTTTTCAAAATAGATTATGCGTTTTGAATAATCAGAATCAGATAATCAGCTATAACAAAACGTGCTGCAGAAAGATTGTGTTTGGATTTGATTATGCTGTTTGATATCACAATAATCAGATAATCAACTATTGAGTGTTTGGCAAATATATATATATATATATTTTTAAAAAAATAAATAAGTGAAATGACAAAAAAAGACATTAACCATCAAATCAAACAAACAATATCAAGAAGCCAATAACAACAAACTCCAGTTCAATCGCTACGCCATATGATTTCGGTGCAAGGTAAGTAAACAAATTATTCACTATTTTGCATTAGTACCGCAATTGCAACAGATAAACATTCAAATGGATTGCATAATATCTTTTGCATTTCTCTCTCTTACCGAACTCATATACATATCGTCTTGCCTACGACGTGTAGTTATGTCTTCTTGTGTTCCATTAATTCTGATGGATGTATCACCTTCAACATCTCGAGTTAGACGATAAGCTTCTTGTTGTGCTTTGTTAAATGCTTCATCAAAATGACCTTTCATCCTAATGTAGTTGTGAATTGCCATGGATGCTATCACAATGTCGACCTGTGTTTCATAAGAGTAATTAACATGCATATCTTTTAATATTGCCCACCTTGCCTTCCATACTCCAAATGTCCTTTCGTCACATTTCTTAAAGATGAGTGATAGTAGTTAAATGTCTCTTTTAGTCCTTTCGGAGCGCGTTGGGCAGCTGTTTGACCTCAAGGAAAATCAGGGATATGATAACGAACATCATTTCCTTTATATGGAGCAAGATAGCCTCTGGTATTTGGGTACCCGGCATCAACAACATAGTACTTATCTGTATAAATTGAACTTGTACTTCAATGCAACAGGTTAATTAAAAATATAGCATAAAACATATATAAAATAATACTAACCACCCGTTGGACGAGGAAATTTCACCTCTGGCTTACGTAATGCTTCTAAAAAAATTCTTGTGCCATGTGCAGTGCCTTCCCATCCCGCCCATGCAAATGTAAAACACATATTAAAATCACATGCTGCCATGATATTTTGGGTTGCATATCCTTTTCTACCAATATATTTTGCGTGTTCATGCTCTCGAACTGATGCCTTAACATGTGTCCCATCAATAGCACCAATGCAATCCTATAGATACAAAAACACTAATTACTATTTCACAATACTATAGACAAAGTATTAATTCTAAAATTTGAAGTAAAAAATAGAACACACCTTGAACATGGGGTAATACCGAGAGTTGTTTAAGAGTTGTCGAGGTACTTCATCGTTATAGTTTGCTTTAGGCATGATGATGTCCCCGCTAAGCTTAAGCACCGCTCTTAAAACACGATGGAAATGTCTATGAATAGTTTCCCCTGAATGATTGAAAATTTCTTGAGCTAGTCTATTTCCACATCCGTGTGCTAATATCAACAAAAAAATACCAACAGACTCTTCAATAGATACATTACGTGTCTCCTTTAGGTTGTAGTGCATTCTAAGATCTGAACATAAGCTCTTGAAAACATCAACATGTAACCTGAAATCTTCATAACAACGTCTAGGATGACCATTGAGTATTTCTTGAATAAAAATATTTCCTGTACGACAGGAAGTGTGACAAGGGATACGTGGGATATTCATCATATTATGTACTACCATCACCCCTTTGACGACTAAACCACATAGTAGTAAAAACCGTTTCTCATCATCTAACCAATCTTCCTCATTCGAGTCATTGTTCTCATCTTCACTATCGGAATTCACATATTTACCATGGTTTGGTATCTCCATCCTATTGAAGTACACAATAAAAAGACATAAATAGTCAAAATAACTCGAAATGAAACATAGCTGAAAGATAGTATCGAAAGTTCTTGTAAAAAACACAATGTCATTTATTCAAACAACGCACACATAGAAATGTCTACAAACGAACATCCAAATAGCAAAGAATAACATCAAATAAATAAAAAGATAACACGCTATCACTCATCTATAAGTGAGTAGAGAAAGCTAATCTTGTCAATGGTAGTTGGCGGGTACATAAAGCTTTCCCTTGCCTCCTTTTTCATGAAGATTCGTAGTGCCTTGTTATAATTTATCGAACTTGGCTCAAAACCCGGGAAGTTTGAAACAATATCCATACATTCTGCTATAGTAGGTATTTGAATACTTGGTGTGCTTCGTGAGGCTAGTGCTTCAATAACTGTGTCAAGTTTAACTTCAAGTGAGGAAGCTATTGTACTTTTTCCCCTGCTTGAACGACCATCAGCATTGTTTTGTATTTTCCTCCTCTTGACCAAATTGCTTTCTGGAAATAATATTTCCACATCATCACCTACATTCCCTTCATCGCTATCTGCCTTCCCTTCTACATCCATAACACCAATATCGTTTTGAGCATCACTTTGACTAATTTCATTTTGCAATTGATGAGGGGTTTTAGTCTTATCCCCAGTAGCAACACAGTCTCGAAACAATGGCTCGTAAAACTCTTGGTACATCTCCAAATTTTTGTCCTTGAATTTTGCAAGTTCTGGATCCGCCTTTAAATTGAAGTAAACAAAAGTTAGTACCTAAACTACGATGAGATTGTGAAGAAACTACTTGATCAAACATTACCTGTATTTTTTCATCCCACCACTCACTCGTTGCGTTTATCGTCTTTTTCACAGGATCCCATCCAAGCCCAGATTCAATTCTCATCAAACGATCGTATAACTTCCAATCCCTCGTCATTGAATCCCAATGGTTTTTAAGTTGCAGTTTGGTGTAATCTTTTCCTGTTCGAGTTTTTAGATTATTTGCTAGGTTCGTCCACCCAACCTTATTGAAGTGGCTCGCAGGTCTATTGCCTTTATTTACTTCCTCGAGACACAACTCAACAAATATCATATGGGTACTAGAATCCCAAACTGTTTTTCGAGCACTAGCCTTGGTAGATGAAAGCTTACTTGTGGCATTTTCATGGTTCAAATCCATTCCCTGTTAGATGAAATCTGGCCTTGGTAAAAGAAGTAATATACATAGAAGGCTATAAAAGCCCCAAACAGTTCTAATAAAACTGAACTCTCAAGTGTCATCACACCGACATCAAGAAAACTACTTAGAAACTCAAGCATTCAGCCCTTCATTGCTTTTGAACATTTTTTTTAAATCTTTAAATATTCAGTAACTATTCCGTTGTTGTGAAGTTAATTTTTTGGAGATTCAGTATGCTCGTTAAATCAAATAACCTGATATATTTTTACTTTGATAGTAAATAAAAGTAAACTTAAAATAAAAAAAGATCGGTTCTAATTAAAAAATCTTTACTTCTAGTTAAAAAAATCTTTCCTAATGACACTAGTTCGTCTAGCCTGAATTATATTTATCAAGATAAACCAAACAGTATATCAGTTGAACCTGGGGAACTGAAGGCCTCATCACGGGAGTGCCCCAGGTACCCTTAGTGCTTGGAGTTGGGAGCAACCGTAGCAAATCCGACCCGTTTCAACCCTCACTAAAAGTTACCCCTTTTGATCCAATACCCAGCTCGACCATTTTACCGCTTAATTCACTTTAATACTTTATTACAAAAATAAGGATTATTAGTAAAAGGTCATATATCAAAACAGTAAATCTATGATAAAGTGTCAACAAAGAGATCATCAAGTCAAGATGGAGACAACTATTTTCTAACAAAACTACCATATTAAACTCTAACAATAGAAACAACTATTTTAGTTGTCCAAACTCGTACAACATTCTGACTTCAGTGCAACTCTTTTATTTTTTGCTTGGACTCATATATTCCTTATGTAAACCCGGTGCCGGTCGAAACGGTTCTATTCGAAACGGTACCAGTCGAAACGGTACGGGTCGATACGGTTCGCGTCGAAACAGTTCTATTCGAAACGATACCGGTCGAAACGGTTCGCGTCGAAATGGTTCGATTCGAAAGGGTACGGGTCAAAACGGTCGCGTCGAAACAGTTCTATTCGAAACGATACCGGTCGAAACGGTTCGATTCGAAAGGGTACGGGTCAAAACGGTTCGCGTCGAAACGGTACCGGTTGGAACGAGGAAGGATCTTCATGGGTGCCTACACTTGTTATCCTTAGGCTTAACCGTGTTGCACTTTGTGTACAGTGGAGTCCTAAAGGTATTCTAACCATCCAAATGACTTCTAATGTTCTTGATCACTGTTTGTTAAAAATATCTAAAGCAAATGTATATTATACATTTATACATGGTAATTATAGTTTACAGGAAACAAGTTTGCTGTGGGAAGTGGAGCTAAAACTGTAGACGGCTCCAATCATATGTATGACAAGAGCAACAACTATGACTGCTGCTAATTTGGCGAGTAATGGCAAGATCATTATTACTAGCTAATTATTGCATATTTAAGGAGGTGTTTTAGGAGATGCTATGTCAAGCCTCTGGCAAGATCACTATTACGACCTTTAACGGGTTGACACGAAAGATGTCTCGAACACAACAGATCATACCAGCATAAAACATAAACTAGATCATACCACCATTATAATAACCATGTATCTTGTGCTATACGTTTACTTCAATAATCTTATTGATTTGTAACCTATTTGTTTTATTAATCGACAACAAACCCTAAGTTAACTCAGCCTCTTAAACCTATCCTGATCCAAACGACGAACAATCAAAGCAATTTCATTGAATCAAACCAACTGCACCAAACCGAAAACAAAAATAATTAACAGGACGAATACCTTACGTAGGGAAAACGGCAGATGCTGAAAATTAAGAGACGAGAAACCCTAACGCACCGCTTTCAATCTGTTGTGCGGGAAACGAATGGCTGGAATATCACGCACCAAGAAGAGAAGAAATAGTTAGAAAAAAGAGTGAATTTATACGATTAATGTGAAGAGAAGAAATAGTTAAGAGATAGTTGTGGTGATCGAAAGTAAAGAGAATGATTGGGGATCGTGATGAAGAATCATACCTCTTGATGAAGCGAACTGCAGCTGTGATTGATCAAAGGATCGTGATGAAGAGATCAACTTCCAGGGGAATTTTGGTGGCAGTTATGGCGCAATATTTTGTGGAATCACGTTTCCCTGCAGTAAGGGGAGACCTACTTATGGATTATCACGTTTTGAACTTTACAAATCGTAGAAAATCACTTTTTATTATTTTTTTACCAAACACTCAAAATAGATTTTTTGCGATTTCAAAACACAATAATCAGATAATCAGGCTAAAAAAGCAATCCCAAACACCCCCTAAGCAAACGTGGTAATTAGGAGGTGCCCTTTTGAGGGTTTAATACCTACCTAATTACGATCACGTAGCCATGTTCGTTGCGAACCATGGCTTGACCGTTTAAAAGTCAAAGCGTTTTTCGCGAACGCTTTACTTTTCGGCTTTAGGAGCCAAATAATATTAACTAGTCACGAAAGGACACTTACAAGGGTCCAATAGACTGAAGGAGGTTCTTAAAGAGTTCAAGATCCTCTTAAAATCAAAGAGCAAGATCACAAATGAAGTGAAGTGGAATGAAAGCCAAAACCAAGTGGGTATATATAGGATTTTGAGAACCGTTAGGATCGTTTCTCGTAACCCGTGCTTCAATCTGGACCGTACAAGTACCACCCACTGTTATGGTAATCTATGGGTGCTCAAAATAGCCCATAGAATGGAAGAAAACCATGTGCGAAAACCAGAAACCAAGCTGCTAAATGTTAAAAGTTGTTTTGCAGTTCTGATGGGCTTACGCGCCCCGCGTAGACTCAGGGAGAGTCTTACGCGGCCCGCCACCTAAAGCAGATCAGCAACAAGTTTTCAGAAGTTACAACTTTGGTCCGTGCATGCATATAAGCCCCTTTTTGACACGTTTAAAGCCCGTTAAGCCATTTTCAAGGCTCTACAATGATGCCTAAACATAGGGAACATAAAACATGCTAAAAAATATGTCGGATGTCAGTTCGTTTGGTCGTACGATCACGTTGTTCGGCTAATTACGACGAAACACGAACGGACGCGAAAAACGATCCAAATTACGCGACGAATAGAATTTTATCATGCCAAACACTAAAATAAAATATTTTAGTGATTACATAAATTTTTGGATGTCCGGATATATTCAGAACGTAAGATATGCGCGAAAGTGCAAACTTATGCACTTTTTGACGCTTTTAATCCCTGTTGATCAAATAAGTTTATTTTTGCACACCAAACACCTTTAAGCCTATTTCTAAGATATGTAAAGGATATTTATGGCATGTTTAACTTATGATCATATTCCGTAAGGTTCGATACCATACGAATCGATAGACCTTTGCAGTTCGACGCAAATAGTCCCTCTAATGCGCAAACTTGAGTATATCATCGTTTAATAGCATCGAAGCCTTATCTAATCCATATTAGGCATTCTTGAGAGTATTATTAAACATCACGATGCTTCGGGTTCGCAAAAAGGTCATTCAGAGGTATAATTAAACATATTGACACTTTTAGTCCCTCTAACTTGCAAAGTTGCGCGTAACTTCACTTATAGGCATAAAAGCCCTTAATGGCCAATATTAGGCATTCCCGAGAGTGTAATCAATTATCATGAAGCTCTTAGTTTGTTAAGAGGTCACTCAGAGGTAAGAATTAACATGTTGACATTTTTAACCCTTCGACGCGCAAACTTTCAATTAATTATGCAAACGGCTATTCTCGATTAACAAGTGGCCCATTTGTGAATATGATTACCATGTAATGTTATTCAGAGGCTTATAATAAGCATGTTAACATTTCCAGTCCTTCTATAATCAAAGTTTTTGATTTTTCGCAAAATTAGTCCCTCAAATTCAACGTTTGACTTTATTAGGGTTTATTACACGTGTCAATACATCATTGGACGTGACTTTACGAGGTGTTACAAAATCCGGGTTGGCTAGAATGAAGACTAAGGAATTTGCAACTCCTCAAGCTTAAGGCCTATGATCTCTAAGACCGTGGGGTATGGTAGGGCTTGGGTTGGGTTGGGGGCATGAGTTGACACGTGGAGTTCGAGCCCCCCCACCGGTGAGTGACGTGTCCGTGGGGTATGGCGGGGCTTGGGTTGGGGCGTGGCTTGGCAGTTTATTAAAAAAAATTACAAAAAATTAAAAAAAATACACACAACATTATAAAAAAGCCTAAAATTTTATTAAATTCTTAAAACGATTACAAAATAAAAAAAAAACCTAAACACGATTACAAAATTAAAAAAAAAACTAAAAATTACAAAAAAACCTAAAAACGATTACAAAAAAAAAAACTAGAGCGTTAGGTAAATTTCAAAAAGCGTGAGCTTGTTGAACGGCTTTCGCTCCTTTCCCCGAAATTCAATGTTCGCCACCGCCACCCGGTCCTAGTGGCTTAACTCACCGCTCGGAACGGCTTCGTAGTAGGCTTTGAAACGATCAAGCTTGGGTCGTAACTCGCGCCATTTATATTGGCACGAGTTTAAGTTGTGACGGTCGTGTCCGACGTTATGTCGGTAGCTTGCAAAGGCTTCCGGCCAATATCGGGGTTGACCGGGTTGTCGCCCCTTCATAGCGTCAACGACGCTCGTGACGAGAGCTAGCTCTTCTTCGTGTGTCCAAGAGGCCATCGGTCAAGTGGGTTGGGGTAGCGGGTTCGATCAAGTGGGGTAGCGGTGGACAGCGATTGTTTGGGTTGGGGTAGCCGGTGGGGTTGGGATTATATTTATAGTGATGTTGATGGGTTGGGGTGACCGCTTGGCTTGGCCAAACGGTTAAAATTTAAATTTTAAAATTGAGTTAATAGCCAAAATGGTCCCTGAGGTTTGCTCACTTTTGCCACTTTAGTCCAAAACCCAAATTTTTTACATCTGGGTCCCCGAGGTTTGCATTTTGTTGCCATTTTAGTCCAAATTTCAAAAAGTCAAATTTTGTCAGGATTTCTTACTGATTTTTGTCCTTTTCCTCATTTCTCCTAGGGGCAAAATTGTCATTTTGGATTATTATAAAGTAATTTATATTAAAAAAATCAATTATATATAATATCTATATATATATATATATATATATACACCCACACAGATGATACACAGACATATCTCTCTCTCTCTCTCAACATGTCACTGCTCTCTCTCTCTCTCTCTAAACTACCACCACCGCCACCGTCAAGACCATCATCATCATCAACATCGCCAACACCACCGTCTCTCTCTTCTCTCAATCTCACCACCGTCAAGATCATCATCATCATCATCATCAACATCGCCGCCGTCGGCACCACCGTCAAACACCACCACCACCGTGATGAGAACCGACATTGGGATTAGGGTTTTCAGTAGGGGTGGTGGGTTGAATCGTGTTGGTTGCTGATTTGGGTTAGGGTTCCGGTGTTGGTTGCTGAATCGTGTTGTTGCAGGTTTGGGGTTAGTCAAAGACGGTTTGCAGGTGGTTGGTCACCGTCAAACACTACCACCACCGTGATGAGAACCGACATTGGGATTAGGGTTTTCAGTAGGGGTGGTGGGTTGAATCGTGTTGTTTGCTGATTTGGGTTAGGGTTCCGGTGTTGGTTGATGAATCGTGTTGTTGCAGGTTTGGGGTTAGGGTTCCGGTGGCTGAATCGTGTTGTTGCAGGTTTGGGGTTAGTCAAAGACGGTTTGCAGGTGGTTGGTGATTAGGGTTGTTGCAGGTTTGAAGGTGGTTGTGGTGGTGTGTTGTTGGAGGTGGTGGGTGAAGGAGGGAGACAGAGAGATGGTGGTGGTAGTGGATTAATGGTGGTGGTGATGAAATTGGGTGCAGGTCTGATCAACGAGGCTGTGATGATTTCACCTAATCCTTGTAACAAACAGGATGATCAAAATTGGGTCAACATTTGAGATTTTCCGCAGCTTGGCGTGGCAGAATCGGAGGAGGGCAAGTGCGCTTGCAACCTCTGTTTGCAGCCATGGCGGTTATTCCTCCTTGTTCCCAATGTAAAACAGATCTGAGCCTCGTTTCTTTTTACAAATCGGTTTTTGTTTTGATTTGTTGTTGGAGCCTCGTTTCTTTTTACAAATCGGTTTTTATTTTGATTTGTTTTTGTGATGGTTTCTGGTTTTGTGTTTTAGAGAGAGAGAGAAAGAGAGAGGGATACGGAGGAATGTTAGTGTCGCCGGCGTGAGGAGGTGGCGGTGGCGGTGGTGGCGGCAGAGAGGAGTAGAGGGAGAGAGAGAGAGGTGGTGGTAGGTTTATTATTTTTAATTAATAATTAGTTATAATAAAATGAAAATGGCCATTTTACCCTTGTGTAAAAGGACAAAACTTGAGGTTTTTTTTTAGAAATCTAACCAGATTTCATTTTTGGAATAAAATGGCAACAAAATGCAAACCTCGGGGACCCAGATGTAAAAAATTTGGGTTTTGGACTAAAGTGGCAAAAGTGAGCAAACCTCAGGGACCATTTTGGCTATTAACTCTTTAAAATTTAAACACCCCGCTATGACATGGCCACCAAGCTAATAGGAGCCCGCCACATAGGATCGCTAGCCCGCCCCACGCCCGGCTTTAAACTCCCGCCCCTTGGGGCACGCCCCAACCCAAGCTCACCCGGGGTGGTGGCTTGGGCGTTTTTAGCCAACCCACGCCCCAACCCAAGCCCCATACCCCACAATCTAAAGCTCTGTTTATTAGATCCCGCCTGTGGGCTTATACTGAAACACTTGTACAACTTTTATATATATATTCAAGCTTTTATTGAAATATATATTTTACTCCAATACTTCCGCTGCATTATTATTATTACTGTGATACTGTTATCTAATCGTCACAACCCATCTGGGCCCACCGGAAATCGGTGTGTGACACTAGTTGAAAAAAAAACCATGTTTTAGAAATTAACTTAACATAAAGTATAATTGTCACGTCAAATTTTCTTTTTTAAAAGACATATCATGACGATTGTATGTGTTAACAAATTACATTATATTTTATTCATTGTCACGTCGAAGTTTATTTTTTAAAAGACATATCATCATGACTGTATGTGTTAACAAATTACATTATATTTTATTCAACTCGTTACTAATATACAAATTTATTCAACCTGTATAATGTATAAGTTTTTTAAAAACATAATTTATTTATAATTAATTATATAACATTACATTTATTCAGCTCATATAATATACAAGATTCTAACCCTACCCTAGTATCTATTATAAAAGCTTAGAAAACTCGAATAGAACGTTATATTAAACACTTAAAAGCATGATAGATATAACAAAATTAATTCAAATTAAGTTTATATCAAAGCCGTTTATAACGAAATGAATTGAAAATAAAATGAAGTTAGAGTTTCCATCTAATATTTTGATAAACATACAATAAACTTGTTCTAACAACATAATGGTACTACTGTATACGATCAAACTAGAGGTTCGAAATCTAATGACAAAAATGCACAAATCAACCTTTATGTTATATCTAAACTGCATTTCATACTTTTCACTATGAAATCGGCCAAACCCAACATTTATGTTCATGTTTTGTTACATTTTATAACGTTTACATCTAACATCATTCAAAAACTCAGTTAAATTACTTCGCATGCCTTGCATGTGAGGGTTGTATGGTCTTTTATAGCATAAAGGCTGATTTGTGCAAAATTATTATTATACATATGGTAGAATATTTTTTTTTGCAAAAACATTTTTATTTTTTAATAATTATATATTTATATATATAAACATATATAAAAAAAGTTTTAAATTTATTTTATAAAAATTCTGATTTTAATATTTTTATAAAGTATATAATAATGACAAGATGAGTTACTTTTTATAAAGTATAAATAAAACACAAATTCTTTTAAAATAAAGTTATTGTAATATCCGGAAAATTTTTATAATTATATAGTTTTATAAGAGACGTTTTAAAGCTACTCAAACTAAAAAGTATTTTGTATGTATATGTAAGTATGTGTTTATAAAACAATATATTAGACAAATTTATATCGATAAAGAAACAAATTTGTCTAATATTTTATTGGTATAAACACATACTTACATATACATAAAAAATACTTTTTATTTTTAGTAGTTTTAAAACGTCCGTTATAATTATATAGAATTATAAAAATATTTCGGACATTACAATAACTTATTTTAAAAGAATTTGCGTTTTATTTATACTTTATAAAAAGTAATTTATCTTGTCATTATTATTTACTTTATAAAAATATTAAAATCAGAATTTTTATTAAATAAATTTAAAACTATTTTTTATATATCTATACTATATTATTTGAGGGAAAAGTATTTTAAGATACCCAAAAAATAAGAACTTTTCCCCCTTTATTTATAGAAAGACCCCTAAAATGAGGGTAGTTTGGTCTTTTAAACACTATTTATTTTTTAGCCCCTAAACTTATTACACTTAAATCCCTGAGGTTTTTTACAAAATTATAGATAATTAGTTACGATTCAACACTCCATAACAAACTTATAATTTTTTTACGTATTCTTGACATATCTTATAAACTATACTGTTTAAAAAAAATCCAAACATAGCATGATGACCTACACATTTTTGTTGACGTTTCGGTAGTTATCTTGTTCAATATCGACACACGGATTAAAAGGTACAAGTCGATAATGCATTAATGTACAAGTAATTAATACTTGTGATCTAATGCGCCTCATCTACAAAGATGGGCTCCATCTATGCAAATAAAAACAAAAAGAATTAAAAGTATCGTAGCATAAAATGAAGATGTTATGTGCCACATTTTATTTTATTAAAACTGTCTAATATCTATACTTAGATATATCTTATAAAAACTTAAAACTAACCACAATAAATCTCCTAAATAAAGGGGTGACAAATCTAAAATTAAACCCTAATGCACTTCTATAGTTACTACTATAAATACATAGCAGGACACTCCTATATCTATTGCTAAATAAAGTTAAAAAAATGGATCCAGTTCTAAACTCAATTGTTTCAAAAAACCAAGCATGCAAGATTAAAAATTCTAAGGTCAGTTTTGTTATATCGCAGCAGTGAATAATTGTTTTCTTTTATTTACTTTTATGTGAATGTTAACTTATTTGATTTTTCAGATTCAATTGCATGATGAACATATCAATTTAAACAACTCAGTTGTCGAACAAGCTTCTAAGGTATTGATTTTGCTGGTTTTTAAGTATTATTTTTGCGTATATCTTTCATATTAACATGTTCATTATGTTATTATATGTGTGATTTATTGCAGGATGATGATGATGATGATAGAAGTGTTTATATTATTTCTTATGGTGCAATGTTTAGTCCATACAAGTCTAATCTTCAACATGAATTTAGTGAAGATGTAATTTTAATGTTTATTTAATTTTTTTTAACTTTTGTATTCAATTTTTGTCCTTTTTAAGGATCAGAAGTTTGAGACTCAAAAGAAGAAATACAAGAAACTCCCTGAATGGAAATGGAATAAGGTTATTAATTTAAACGATTCCGAGGACAATGACAAACATGAGGAATTAGAAGATATTACTGATTCAAGCACAAACCAGAAAACCCGATTAAAAATACCTCGAGTGTCAATTTAGAATCGGAACAAATTTCATGCAGTCTAATATGAAATCTATCAAGTGTTTTTATTTTTTTTTACATTTTCAGTTGTTTTGTTTGATCTAGACGTATGCATAAAGTTTAATTTATATTTGAACTTTATTTTTGGTGTTAATATAACGCAGTTATTGACCATATTAATAAAGTTCAAAATAAAGTTAGTATCCTAAATTTACAAGTCAACTGGACCTATATAAGTGCATATCCTAAAGTTGCAATAAATAGACATTACAGTTAGATATAGTCAAGCTGAAATTATAAAATATTGCAGTTATTCTTAGATATTAATCTAATAATTTGCATTTCTTAATTAAAAAATAATAAAGTAATAAACTTTAAAGCTAAACTAAAAAACTGAACTTACTATGATATAAAGTTAGTAAAGATATAAACTCTTAACATCCTATTTTTTATAAAAGTTGTTTTTAAAATTTTATAAAAATATAAATTTTTTATATGTATAAAAACGAAATTTAACAATTAAAGTTAAAGGTGTAAAACATACTTACTAGTCAACTACTATTTTTTATTTTTATAAAAACAAAAATTTTAAACTTAAAGTTTATTGGATGAATACCATGTGGATATTTAAAAAAAAATATGAACTTTAAAGAATAAAATTACAAACTTTATCATTTAACCAAGAAAATAAACTTACTTTACAACTATAACAACTTATCTTTTATTTTTTGGCATTTGAGTAGTATTTTTATTAAAAACGAAACTTTACATGTGTAAAACAGTTTTTTTTTTACTTTATTTGTAAACAAAACATTTTGTTTTTATAAAAAAATAATTCTTTTATAAACATTTTTTGTATCAAGTAATATAAATAAAATACTCTAGAAATTTACAATCTTTACTAGATAAATACTAAATTGTGTTACAAATTTTTTGGAATTATAAGTTCAACTATATTGTTATAGATAATAGTAGTCAGTTTCAAAAGAATTCTTTACCAACTTGACTAGATACATAGTAGATTGTGTTGCATATTTTTAGGGATTATATGTTAAAAGTAGACTCATATAGATAAGATTAGTTAAGAACTAAAAATCTAAACTTGGTATGATATAAAGTTAATAAAGATATAAACTCTTAACATCCTATTTTTTTATAACAATAATTCTTGAAATTTTATAAAAATATAAACTTTTTATATGTGTAAAAAACGAAATTTAACAATTTAAGTTAAAGGTCTAAAACGTACTTACGAGTCAAACACTATTTTTTATTTTTATAAAAACGAAATTTTTAAACTTAAAGTTTATTGGATGAGTACTATGTGGATATTTAAAAAAAGTTATGAACTTTAAATAATAAAATTATACTTTATAATTTAGCCAATAAAATAAACATACTTTACAACTATAACAACTTATCTTTTTATTTTTTGTATTTTGATTATTAATTTTTATAAAAAAAAACAATATTTTTGTATTTTGACTATTAATTTTTATAAAAAAACAAAATTTTACATATGTGTAACACTTATGACATATATCAACCATAATAATACTATCATAAATATTATACGAATACGAAAAGTACAAGAAACGAGTGCCGCAATGCAAACTGTCGCTCCCGCCGCATTGCGCGAGCACCCTACTAGTGTTTATATATATATATATATATAGAAAAAGTATATCGTACATTGCGGCTTAACGTACTTCACGTACAACAATGTGCGTGATTTGTTCTATAACATGCGTGATTAATGTTTTCAATATGCGTGATTATTGTGTTTCAACATGCGTGATTTTGGATTTTTGAGTTATAACGTGCGTGATTTTAAAATGAACGTGCGTAATTACCTGTCGTACGTGATGTACGTTAAGCCATAATGTACGTTAACCTTCCTCTATATATATATATATATATATATATATATAAAGCATGTGAGGTAACTTAACTGACTTTTTGGACGATGTTAGTTGCAAAGGTTATAGAATGTAACAAAACATGAACATAAAAGTTGGGTTTGGCCGATTTCATAGTGAATGATAAGAAGTGCAGTTTATGTATAAGATAAAGGTTGATTTGTGCATTTTTGTCAAATCCAAATCATCAAATATCAAGAACGTTGATAGTTAAGTCACATTATACCTAAATACCGAATACCAACAACATATAAAGTAACTAAGAGACACATATACCTTACCTTTTACACCAAATGCTAGACAAATATTTCCTAGTACCGATCCACATATCCCATAAAAATCCGATGCAACCAAACATAACCCTCAAACATTAACCAAAGATGTCGTGATTTTAGCTCATCCGATCACCAAAACCCGAACCCCAAATTGCCTTACCAATAGGATGCCCCATTGCGTTACAAGATAAAGGTTGATTTGTGCATAATCCAAATCATCAAATATCAAGAACGTTGATAGTTAAATTACATTATACCTAAATACCGAATACCAACAACATATAAAGTAACTAAGAGACACATATACCTTACCTTTTACACCAGATGCTAGACAAATATTTCCTAGTACCGATCCACATATCTCATAAAAATCCAATGCAGCCAAACATAACTCTCAAACATTAACCAAAGACGTCGTGATCTCAGCTCATCCGATCACCAAAACCCGAACCCCAAATTGCCTTACCAATAGGATGCACCATTGCGTTACAAAATTTCAATTTAACCAACTATATCCCTGAACCACAAAAACTCATACTATTAACAAAGATTCCTAAAACCACCATTTTCCCAAAACCCATTGCCGTCCAGGTTCTAAGAATCATCGTTTCAACTTATTGTATATACACATACATTATACATACATACATCATATATATATAACACATACATACGTACCCCAAAAAAACGCGTTTGTTAAAGACACATTTATTATAGTCAAAGGCTACCCCCTCACCAGAACCACCAGCACCACCAGACCACCATAATTCAACCACATACAGTCAAACAACTCCAACCCATCAAATTCAAACAAACAAACCCCTTTTGCAATTTGACCCATTTCACCTAACCCATCCTCTGCATCTACATCTGCATCTTCATCAATGCAAGATTACCAGTCTTCAATGGAAGACCCTTCATCCAAAACCTCTGCTTTGACCACAACTCTCAAGAACTCAATTCAAGCACTTGGTAGAGGGTTTGATGTTACATCTGATATCAGGCTTTTGTACTGCAAAGGGGCACCTGGGTCTCGCTTGATTCACTTGGATGATGAACATACTAGAGAACTTGTGGTTTCTGATGATGGGTTTGTTAGGATTCCTAATGTTTCTGTTGATATTGATTTTTCTAGAGGAGAGAGGGTTCTTGATCCTACACCTGTTTGCAGCTTTCATGAGGTTTGTTTCTGTTTTTTTTTTTTTTTTTTTTGGATTTTGTTTGTTTTGTTTTTGATTGATTTTTTTTAGTAATTGGTGAGTAATTAGTGATTTAATTCATGGGTATGTTGGGAATTCTTGAAATTTGGGGTTTTTTTTTGTAAAAAGTTTGTGGCTTTGGGTGCAAGAAATGTTGATGTGTTGGGAATTTAGTTGGTATTGCATTATGGGTCAATGGAGGATGATTGTTTTGCCCCTTTTCTTAGGTTTTAGATTGTTTTTGTTGTTGGTAAAAGTGTTGGAAATCAAGAGGGCAAATTGATTGATGAAACATTGATTAACACAAAAATAATGAATCTTGATTATACTATCGTCATCGCCGTTTACATAAGACACAAACATGTATATAAAGATTAAAGAGTCCTCTTTTTTTGCTTAGTTTTTTTTATAAGTGTATCGTCTTTTTTACGTGTGTTAATCGTGTAGTCTTGTTATGATAAAGATTTAAACCATGATCCTAGTATAGGGATTCTTGTAATCACTTTGTGAGTATCGTATTTGCATAACGAACATTAACGATAATGGATCGAGTCATATGTTTTCTGTGAGTTTTTACTTTGTACGGCTAGAATACTCGTGTTCTTCATTTTCATGAAATCCTCTAAATTTTAACCCCCTATTGGCGGCTGCAAGCAACCAAGTACATTGTTGTTGTACAACATACTATATTGAGCTTGTATTGTTTTTGTGTCAAGGATCTTTATGCCATTTGACTGTCGGTATGGTTGATTGATGTGATTCATGACAATTAATTGACTATCAGTCACACCCATGCATATGTCTACTTCAACCATTGATCATTTTTTCAATGTGTATTTATTAGTTATTTGACATGTATTTAGGATGTGTATTTCAAGAACGTCACATAGATGTGGTACCACTTTGGAAACAATCAAACATACCAAAAGTAGAATTTATAAAAAAAGACATCCTAATATGTTTTCAAGGATGGGGGGGAGGGGGTTAATGAGATGACCGTCTATGCATTAAAATATTCTTGAAACGACACTAGTTTCGTCTCTCGTCATGGGTGAGTGTCAAAGTGAAGGAGGTGGAAGTTCAGTTCAGTCCAATCTTTTCGTAATTTAATCTCGGAAATATTTTAAATGATATCTTTTTCTCTAGTTATCTATTTTGGGGCATAAAATCAAGCTTTTATGTGTAAGATTTACTGTTGTGTTTTTTAGTTGTCCAAAAAGTGTGGAATCTTTTTCGGATCAACAAAAAATCTGAGCCGAAATCTAACCATTAAACTTTATAAGGATAAGAAAGAAAGCATTAAGTATACCTCCACATCTCCACATTGTTGTTGTTAACATTATGATCATCATTATATTTTCGAATCGTTTAATTTATGAGCATTAAGTTTGTTTATAAATCATTTTATAATCTGGTTTTTACGCAAGTTAATAAATAATTCGTTTAGAAATTGCACAGTTTATGCCATATGTTACAGCTTTGTCAATTTGGAAAGTGTAATCTCGAATCTGCATATTAATGCTGGTCTTTGAACATTTTTAGTATTTTCCGGACCTATTAATTGTTTACATTATGGTGTTTTTTATTTGATATCCAATTCATGCATGCTAGTAAAAAGAAGGATTATATTTAGAAAAAGAGTGTGTGTATTATGCTGATGAGTGCTCTGCGTAATTGTAGATGTCGAAACTCTTCAATACGAAATCCAATCTCAGTGGGGATGTTCCTCTCGGAAGCTTCAACGCCATGTTTAATTTTACCGGATCGAGGCAAGTTGACGCAGCATCCACAAAATCCCTTGCGATGATCGGATACATGGTTCGGTTATTTGAGGTTCATTTAGAAAATTCAGATTTGGTTCTGCTTGACGAAGTCAAACGTGCTGTTCCGTATTCCTGGGATCCTGCATCGTTAGCAAGGCAAGTGATTATACACTATGCTTGTTTTTCATTACGCCTTTAATTGATCCATTTTCACATATAGCTTCATTTTTTTGTTTTTCTGTCGGTTTTAGAACCTGAAAACCAATTCTATACAAGATTATGTCATGTTTCTCGAATCAGATGACGAAATTGTATGAGTTATATAATCATAAATCATCTTTTTTCAGCTTCATTGAAAATTACGGCACCCATATCGTCACCTCTACGACAGTTGGAGGGAGAGACGTAGTTTATATAAAGCAGCATCAATCATCTCCGTTGTCCATATCAGATATCGAAAATTATGTGAGAGACATTGGAGAACACAGATTCAGTGATTATAAAGGCCAATCAAGTTCGGGGCCATTAAAGTACAAGGACAAGGTTTGTTTAGCGCTTTAGCTCAACAAGAATGTCTCGTAAACATGTATTCGAATTTGCAATCTGGAAGTGGTTATGTGATGTTGAATAATCAACTCTAATAAAACGGTTTGCTGGATTCTAACTGTTTGAAGTTACAATAATTAGAAGAGTAAAATGCCATTTTCGTCCGTGAGGTTTGGCCAGTTTTGCGACTTTCGTCCAAAGGTTTGTTTTTTTCGCATCTGGATCCAACAAGTTTGAGATTTTGCCATTTTCATCTAGTTCGTTAACCCCATCCATTTTTCTTCATTAAGTCAAGGGCATTTCCCTCTTTATTGTTAACTTAAAGGGCAATTCAATCTTTTTCACTTTATGTAAAAAGACCGAATTGCCCTATAAGTTACCAAAAAGGACGGAAATACCCCTGACTTAACGGAGAAAAATGGATGGATTTAACGAGCCCGATGAAAATGACAAGATTTCAAACCTTTTGGATCCAGATGTGGAAAAACAAACCTTTGGACGAAAGTCGCAAAACTGGCCAAACCTCACGGACGAAAATGGCATTTTACTCTAATTAGAAAATTAGTAGTGTAACGGATATCAGTTGCATAAGAAACCAAAAGATAAAATGACCTAAGATTCTGAATATGTTTGGGGTTTTCTTTAATTGCAGGATGTAACAGTTATTTTTAGACGAAGAGGAGGGGACGATCTTGAGCAAAGTCATGCAAAATGGATAGAAACTGTAGAAACCGCACCCGACGTAATCAATATGACTTTTACTCCCATTGTTTCTTTGCTTGACCAAGGCGTACCGGGAATAAAACACTTGGCCCGTGCCATTGAGTTATATTTGGAATGTAAGCCCTTAACTCAAAGTTATTGATTTGTATTAGAAGTAAAAATGTGTCAAGCATACAAGCTAGATTCTAGAGTTAACTGTCATTTTCGTCCCTGTGATTTGTCTAAATATTCCGGTCGATGCCAATTTCAAATTTTTACCATTTTCGTCCATGACACTCTTAAAACATGCCAGTTCCATAAAAAAAAACTGTTTGTTAACACCTGCTATTTAATGAAGGGTAAAATCGTCATTTTCCATTTTTCTTTTATTTTCCCTTTTGAAACCCTATTGAAATCTCACCCCTTTTAATCCCCTACTCGATGGAAAAGGGGATTAAAAGGGGTGGGATTTTAATGGGGGTTAAAAAAAGGAATATGATGTTTTTACCCTTCATTAAACGGCAGGTTTTAACAGATGTTAAGTTTTTGGACGGAACTGGCATGTTTCAAGAATGTCAGGGACGGAAATGGTACAAATTTGAAATTTGGCCTGGACCGGCATAATTGGACAAACCACAAGAACGAAAATGGCAATTAACTCTAGATTCTATAAAGAGACCCGAGGTCCCGAACAGTTGGTCTTTGCATTCTCATACGTTTCCTCTGTTTTCCAGACAAGCCTCCTATAGAGGATTTACAATATTTTTTGGAGTTCCAAATCCCTCGAGTCTGGGCTCCGGAACAAAGTAACATTCAAAGAAAGGAACCCGTTTGTCCGTCACTTCAGTTTAGTTTAATGGGCCCGAAACTTTTCATAAGTTTGGAGCAGGTATTCTTCTAAATTTTATGAACCTGTTTACTTAATGATTTCTTGAAGCAGCAATATTTTCCCATTAACTTAGGATTGGATCGAATTGGATTAACGGTTCAAACGACTAAAATAGAAGAAAGAGTAAATTGCATTTTATATCAATATATCTTTCAACTTTCAAGTTTGAGTCAATTTGCAGGCGGTGTCCTTTAACTAACGAAATTACACTGGATGTCCTTTATGTTACTGTTTCTCATTAGGCAGTGTCTTTTTACCCTAACCAAGCTAGTTTTTTCTGTTAACTCTTAATACGTGTCACTCACATGAGGGTATAATGGTCACTTTCACTTATTTTGTTGTTAATATATTATTTTTAATTTAATTTTGTTCTAGTTATTAAGTGAAAATGACCATTACGCCCTCATGTGAGTGGCACGTGTTAGGAGTTAACATAAAAAGTTAACTCAGTTAGGGCAAGAGGACACCATCTGATGAGAAACAACATAAAGAACATCCAGTGTATTTTCGTTAGTTAAAGGACATCCAATGTAGTTTCGTTAGTTAAATGACAACACCTGCAATTTGAGTCAAAGTTAAAGGACGTAAAATGCAATTTACTCTAGAAAAAAAATGCAGTATGTATTTTTATTGCATCAAAAGTCCTACATTATATGATTCAACAAGTTAAATGCCTTTTAAATTAATATAAGTTTTGTATTCATATTTGACACGCTAGTTATGTATCAAAAAATTAGTTTTTATTCGATGAATTTTCTATTCACCCCTTGAGTTTACAGGTTACAGTTGGGCGTAAACCAGTTACGGGGCTTAAGCTCAACTTAGAAGGAAGCAAGCAAAACAGGCTAGCGATCCATTTACAACACTTGGTGTCCCTTCCGAAAATCCTCCAACCGCATTGGGATGCGCACATGGCCATCGGTGCACCCAAGTGGCAAGGTCCCGAAGAGCAGGACAGTCGTTGGTTCGAACCCATCAAGTGGAAGAACTTCTCACATGTAAGTACGGCACCCATAGAACACACCGAGACATACATTGGCGATCTCTCCGGGGTCCACATTGTCACCGGTGCCCAGTTTGGCGTATGGGACTTCGGTGCCAGAAGTGTCCTACACCTCAAACTTCTCTTCTCCAAAGTACCAGGTTGTACCATACGCCGTTCGGTATGGGATCATAGCCCAAACACTCTTCAAAAACCCGGAGATGATAAGGGAGGAGACGGTCCAAGTCAATCCGGAAAACTAGCGAAAATCGTAGACATGACAGAAATGTCAAAGGGCCCACAAGATGTTCCGGGCCATTGGTTAGTCACAGGGGCGAAACTTGGTGTAGATAAAGGGAAGATCGTTCTACGCGTAAAATACTCGTTATTGAACTATTGATGATGGTGATTGTGCTATTTTTTGCACATGCAAATGGTTCATTGTGTTGGTTGGTGCATTTAGTGAGAGTAGAGTTTATTAATTTTTGTTGTTTTATGTTCTAAATTTGTTTGTAGTTATGCAACAAAGGTAAAGTTACTTGTTTGAGTTCATACATGTATATGATCTACACCAAAGTAGGAGTCTTGTAGGATTGTTGAATTGTTTGTTTTCACTATTTGCATTTAATCCTTTTTTTTGTTTTTATACATATATATTTTTATTGAAAGTCAAATGCCATGATGTTAGCGTTGAGCTTTAACCATTGATCATATGTTGAATATATGGTATTTATTAACCAAGTTTCTTTGTATGTGAGTTTAGATAAGTTTGTTTGACTTATTTAATTGACATATATGGTGAGTGATATATGGGTGTTTAATACGAAACTAATTTAAGCAAAAAAATATGTTAATATTATAAACCCGAGTTTCTATTGTTTTAATTATGATGGATAAGATATTGATGTAAGTGCATAATCTATGGTAGTGATCACCTCTACGTGATTGATTTACTAAACTCGTTAGTGATAAACAAGGCCAGCTCAAGCCCAAGTATTTTGAGGCTTGGGCTTTGGGCCTCCAGCTTTAAAAAAATTAGTAATAATTATATATGATATTTGGGCTGTGTTGCGATGGATATTATTGATGTATAGCAGATTTGTAGGGGCGCTGCATATGGAGTATTCTATTTGGGCGGCAATTGCGATTTACTCAATTTTTTAGGGAAAAAGACCTCTAGTTTTTACTTCGCTTTAGGCCATCAAAATGGTTGAGCAGGCCCTGATGATAAACGATATCTTTTTTATATGGAATCACAAACTACTACTCTCTAGCTTCGGTAAATGATATTACAAAATCTCTATAATTATTGTAGGAATCGTCACTCACAAATTACAACATATATATTTGAATATGAATATTACAATTACAAGAAGTCTCACCAAACATACCTTCTCTTTATAAGCTACGATATCTCATGTAACATGTAATATGGAAAGTGTATTACAGGTATGAAGTTTTGTGTGCAAAAAGTTTGTTCAAGTGTACCAAACGTATATGCTTAAATAAGGAAAAGGTTTCGTTTTTTTCAAAGTGAATGGTTATAGTTGATATTAATCATATTAACTTGGCTAGGAATGCTAGGAAGTGATCTTGACCATCCATTAAGTTAATCAAGGGCTAAGATTAAATCAGGGAGATTGAAAGTAAGAAAAGAGGCGCGTGACTTTTTTCAGGGGCATTCTAGTCAAGTAAGCTAATAGTTTATCTCTCCTCCAATTCCCCCCCATTTTTTAAACGTTAATAACTCTTTCATACGACATTATTTTTTTATAAAAATTGCACCAAAAAAACGAGCGTTTTTTTATCTTTAAAACGAGTATACTATTGCTATATTTTCAAAACCCAGTTGCGTAAAACGCAATAGAAAAACCCCCAGTTACGTAAAACGCAATGAAAAAAAACCCTAAAAAATGACATTTTTCTAAAACGCAATGCACCAAAAACACAAAGAAATGACTTGTTTGTAAAACGCAATGGCCAGAAAACACAAATAAATGTTTTATTTCTAAAACGCAATAGCCTAAAAACTCAAAAGAAAATGTACTTTATAAAACGCAATGGACTAAAAACCCATAAAAATGTGTTTTACCTAACGTTTGTGTTTTACGGAAGCTCTTGAATGAATTGCGTTTTGCTGTTAAAGAGAGCTATAGGGAATTTTGAATCTGCAGAATGTGATTACGATCTCTCCATATTTGCAGACTCACCAAACTTTCCAGATACAAGAATACTAGGTTATGTTTTTAAGGTGATTTGAGATTTGAACCATGGCAACTTTGTCACCCAATTGTTTCTTCATCCAATCACAGTTATATCTTCATTCTTGCTCGTTACTGAATAGCCAGAAGGATTGAAAACACATAAAAAGTGTTTTACCTAAAACGCAATGCACAAAAAACACAAAGAAATGTCTTATTTGTAAAATGCAATGGCCAGAAATCACTTAAAAATTACTCATTCTAAAACGCAATGGACTGAAAACACTTCAAAAATGTGTTTTACCTAAAACGCAATGACTAAAAACACTTAAAAATATGTTTTTTCTAAAACGCAATAGCCAGAAAGGACTGAAAACACATAAAAAGTGTTTTACCTAAAACGCAATGCACAAAAAACACAAAGAAATGTCTTATTTGTAAAACGCAATGGCCAGAAAACACTTAAAAATGACTCATTCTAAAACGCAATGGACTGAAAACACCTAAAAATGTGTTTTACCTAAAACGCAATGACTAAAAACACTTAAAAATATGTTTTTTTTTCTAAAACGCAATAGCCAGAAAGGACTGAAACTGTCTGGGACTGTGAAAACACTCTTATTTCTAAAACGCAATGGACATATAAAACTGTCTGGGAACTGTCTGGGACTGTGAACTGTCTGAATTGTCTACGAATTATTGTCTTCGAAATGAGCCAATTTCTGGAAAATTAATTTTTCTGATGCATTTTTATTACAGCTCAACCCCAGCCAGGGGCTCTGCCCCTGGGACCCCGCTACCGGGGGCTGCCGCCCCCAGACCCCCGCCATGATCGTAAAACGCAATAAGTAAATCAAAAACCCAGATCGTAAAAATGAAATTAAAGAATTTCTTACATGGATCGAAGTGGTTTCTTCAACAATTGATGAATTTTGAATGATTGAAACACTTATCAACGCTTGAATCGAACGAATCGAGTGATTATCTCCAAAATCACCGGAAAAAACGAGATTTTTTTATGAAATTAAACTGGGTTTTCTTCAAAAAAAAGCTGAAGAACACGTTGATCGGGTTCTGAATCATTGATTTGTGATGAAAATCGCACTATAATGTAGTGATTATTGAGATAGAAAGTGAAGAAATAGTTGAAGATTGTGGGTTTTGAAAATGATGGGTTTTTGAATTTACTGGGTTTTGAAAAAGGAAGAAGAAGGAGTTGGATTGACTAAAATACCCTTTCTCTTTATTTTAAAATTTGCCACATGTCATAATCCTATGGCTTCCTATCCTTCCTAGTGTATTTGATCTTTACCCTTTTAACCCATTGAGAATAGACATATTTATAAATTTATATTTATATTTATATTTATATTTATATATATAAATATAACAATTGATGAATCCTCTTAGGAACAGTCCCCGCTTCTAAGTTCCTTTTAACCGGCGGCATCTGCCGGTGTTCCCAACTAATAGGTTAAGAAGACTGAAAAGTCTGTCTTCTTCGTTGAACGATGAGAACGAAAACCCTAATTCCCTTTTCAGCCGCCAAGGTGAAGATGATGATTGACGATGACGAACGTTGGTGAAGATGATTGGACTCGAAACCTCAGTGACCAGAGAGGAATAAGAGTGGCCGGTGAATGGTGAGGTGGTGTCCGGTGGTTAATGGTGATCAGAGGACCTCGAAATGAAGATATGACGAGGTGGTTGTGAGTCGGAACCTGTAATGAAGATGATGTTGAACTGGTGATGATGATTGCAACTCGATGATCAGAAAAACAGTTGAGAGAGAGAGAATCGAAGCCACAGACTTAATACCAGATGTTTCAGTGACCCTGTTTCGGTGATCGTCTTTGTCTAGGGTTCCGGCCGGCCATCCTGTTTGGGTGACCCTCTTTGTCTTCTTCTGGCCAGCGATGGGTGTGATTAATACTAGATGTTAATGATGATGGACTCAAACCGAAGCATATTGTGATGGTGGCGATGTTACCGGTAGTGCCTAGGGTTCCAGCAGAACTCCGGCGAGTCAGATATGTCATGCATGTCCGGTTTTGGTGTAGATTGGCGAACACCGAGGTACAGGCAGTGTGGTAAGTTCCAACCCTATTGCTATGTTTGCGACGGCGTGAGCCACTCTGGTTTCTTTCAGCCTAGGAAATGAATTTTGGTTTTATGTTAGGAACTATTGATAAAGGCAACATCGCAACACAATTATAATTGTCTTTTGTCTTAAAAACATTATCAGGCACATAATCATGGAACTTTCTGAATAAAATGTAATTTTAAACAAAGTTACAGAACACGGCTATGTTCTTTTTATACCAATAGTTATGTTATACTCTGAACAAGATGTTCTTTGAAAGAGATGATGATGTATTATTAGAAAATAAATCAGGTACACAATTATTTCTTATTTAATTAGATAATAGTCTACAGACATGTGTAATACTCATTTTTGAAAAATAAATGACATGACTATGTTCATGATAGTCATGTACCCGTGTGATTAAGGTTAGGAAAGTAGCAAGAGTATCAACGTATACTTAAGCACCACCGAGATACACATTAGAAATGTTATTAAGACACATCTCAATGTGATGCACAAGGACTAGATCCGAATCGTCATCTTACAAGGTTGTTGGTAATTAGATAAGCTTGGATCAGCACCTTTCTAGAACCACAACTGGTCGGAGTAAATGTTAAGGCGAATTTGTGGCAATTGTGAGGTGCATTATAAATAAAGCTAACGAACACAGTAAAAAAAGTTAAACACGAAGAAGAACGTGTAATGGCTTAGGTAGGTGTTCCGCTTGAATACTTTGACTTTCTTCCAGATTTGTAGCTTTTTGCAGATTGTCAGTAAGTTTTGAAGGGGCGCCATATTTTTCTTCCAATATTGATTAGGTAATCCAAAATATTGAAACAAATTTCCATTTGGGATATCATTGTTTATTATAACAATTTCTTGAAAATTCTCAAGCAAATGTTACAAAATTCTAAGCTTCTATTCCACTTTGTGTAGATTAATACTATTTATAATAGGCCGGACGAGGAACCGGTTGACCCGAAGAAGTATTTTCAACTATCATGTAAGTCCAAGTGTGTCAGAGCTTGGCTTGGGTATCAGGTTTGTCCGCTTAACCCTTGAATCATAATTTAATGTTATAAATTGCTGGTGTACTAATTTGTTCGGTTCAATTTCGGAGTATTTGTTTTTAGCAATTTTGAGTAAAAAGTCTTATGATGAAAACACTTATCATGAAACACATAATAATATTAGTAGAAAATCAAGTAAGCTTTGATATACTTGAAGAATATGTTAGTACTTTATTGTTTTTGGCAATGGCAGGTTTCATGGAATAAATGAGGGGATGCAAAGCATGATTCAACCCTAATAGAGTTGTCTTGACAGTTAGTGCAAGTGCAACAACCGCTAATGAGCTTTTAGCCTGTTCAGATTGAACAAAATATCATAAATTTACTTAATAACTTGCATCGGTGTTGTTAGCAAGTATTAGTGTGTGTTGTTGAAGTTAATTCGTATGTTGTTGAAATGAATAGAAGTCATTTAATGTTGCTCCATATAGCTTGTATCAATACCTAACGCAACATACTTGCCCATCGCGAAACCCGCCGCGAAGCGCGGGTCTATTTACTAGTTATAAAACAATTTAAGAAATATATAGGGGAAGGTTCAAATGAAAACCATTAGTTATCGCGAAAACTTGAAAACCAACTAAAAAACCCAAAAAAAATACCAAATTTTTTTTTGCATACCAATTTTCGCTAATTTAATTATATTAAAAAAAAATTGTAGTGCACATGTGTAATATTACACATGTGCCCTACAAATTTTTTTTTTTTTTTTTTTGAAAAAAAAAAAGTTTTCTTTATATATAAAACTAGCGATTTTTAATAAAAAAATTGTAAAAAAAAAAATTAGTGTGTTTTTTAGGTTTTTTAGTTAGTTTTCGCAATAAAAGTGGTTTTCATTTGAACCATCCCATATCATCAAGCATTATATATATATAGGGGACCGCTAAAATGAAAACCACCTCCAGTTGTAAGAACCGCGAGAACCAGTTCCTAGCCATTAGATCTTCAAGATCAATGGATGAGATTAAAAGTAACTAAAAATAATATTAAATACTTTTTGTCTTATTATGTTTTTAATATTTTAATTCAAAAGGGTAATTTAATAAAATGACTTTATTTTGTCATTTTGTCTTTATTAGTTTTTTGTATTATTATATTAGTTTTATTTTTTAAACATAATTTTTTATTGAAAGCATTTTTAAATTCAGATTTTTTTAAATATTTTTTATACTTTTTACATTTTACGTTTTGCGTTAAACTTTTTACGTTTTACGTTTTTACGTTTTACGAGCCGGTTTTTGCACGCCGGGCTTTTTCAATCGTCGTTTTTACGTAAAAAAAAATTATGTTTTACGTTTTAACTTTTTTTTTTACAAAAACTTTTTACGCAAAAACGAACGCACCCAGAAATCGCACACTCGGGAGGTGTCTCAGATATATCGTTATCATCATCGACTAGGGGGGAATAAAAAAACAACAACATTAAAACAAAATAAAACGGGGTTTGGCTCAGATTATCCGATAATCAAAAGGCTGCAAAAGTGGGGTTGCAGGTTCAAAAAACCTACCCTCCGCCGTCCTTGCCGCGCCATCGTCATCTAAATCTACGTTTTTTTTTTCATCATCGCCACCCAATCGACCATATCAAAACCCACAGATCAAAATCCCCAACATACCAAATCAAAACATAGATCAAAATACCAAACATACCAAAATACCATCGGTATCATCATCATCATCATTCAAGAACACAGGCCAAAGAATCACCAGAAAAATCAAGTAAACCCAGAAAAATCAAGTAAACCCAAAAAAATCAAGAACACATACCAAAATACCATCGGTATCATCATCATCATTCAAGAAAACATATCAAGAACACATATCAACAACACAGGCCAAGAATCACCAGAAAAATCAACTAAACCCATGAATGGATCAAAGGGGCGGTGCTGTACGACCCCACTGCAGCCAGACGTTGAACCACCACTGCCATTGATGCTAGATCACACACCACCACCTGTCGTCGACCCACCACCACCCAGCCGTCGAACCGCCACCACCAGCCACTAACCCACTGTTAGAACCACAGCAGCCGACCAACCACCACCGTAACATGTATGGTGTTAGAACGATCTTGAGAGAGATAGATTAGGGGGTGAAGGACACCAACATCATAGATCGGGACACCAACAACCACAACATCAAAATCGGAGCTCACTACCCCCAAATCGGAGCTTGGAATTGTTCCCCCGTCTCGTTTCAGTCCCCCATCTCGGTGAACAGTGGTTGGGGTTTTGTGACAATTGGGTGGTAGTGAACGGAGTTTGGTGGTGTCGGGAGTGTGGTTGATGGAGGAGAGGGTGGGTTGCAGGTGGTGAACGACGGTGGGTAATGGGTTGGGATGAAGAAGATGGAGAAAGGTCTGCATTTTGAAATTAGGAGAGACAATGAAAGTAAATTAAAATGAGAAAGGACAAGCATTAAATAGAGAGAGAAGATGATGAGAGAGACAAGCATTAAATGGAGAGAGAGAGTGGGTACTTGACATATGGGGTAAATGACCAATATACCCTTTATGTTGGCACATTGTGATTGGTTGAGAGTGGTTCTCGCTGTTTTTACAACTGGAGGTGGTTCATATTTTAGCGGCTCCCTATATATATATATAGGGGAGGGTTATATAGAAAACCCTTAAGTTTTCAGAAAACTCTGGAAACTCAAATCTCCCCCCATTTTTACCCAACCTCCCGACATTTTTTTTTTTGAAAAAATAACACATGTAATATACATGTTTTAAAGTGTTTTGGGCAAAAAAAAACAAAAAAGCGCCGAATGGATGTTTTTAAAAAAAAATAAACAAATTTCAGCATGCTTCGGGTGACTAACATGTGTTAGGCACAAAAGGCAGAAACTTGCTGAATTTTTTTTTTTAAACATTCCTTCGGCGTTTTTTTTTGTTTTTTTGGCCCAAAACTCTTAAAAACATGTATATTACATGTGTTATTTTTTTCAAAAAAAAAATTTGTCGGGAGGTTGGGTTTTCTAGAGTTTTCTCAAAATGGAGGGTTTTCTATCTAGCTTTATCCTATATATATATAGAGTTAGGATCCAGTAAAAAAGGCTCAAAGTGTGAGAAAGGTAAGAAAAAATCTCAGCCATTAGATCTTTTGATCTAATGGTTGAGATCAATAGGGACCAAATTGCAAAATATTTTTTATTAATTTGGACTGAATTGAAATTTATAGGGGCAATTGTGTCTTTTTATCTTCATATGTAAATCAAACTTCATGTGTAAATCAAATCCCTGCAATTTCGTTCTCTCTCTCATACGATCACAATTTCTCTCTCTCTTTTCTTCTTCCATGTTCAATCAATCGAAATATCAAAAAACGACAGCGGCAGCGACGGTGGTGCTGGTGCGAGCGGCAGCGGCGGTGGTGCTGGTACGAGCGGCAGCGGCGGTGGTGGTGGTTCTTGGGTCCTGTTATGCGAACAATGAATGAGGAATTTGATCGGCGAATAAGTAATGAAAAGTTTTGATCTTGTTTTGGAAACAGGGATTAAAGAATGGGTAAAAGGATTAAAGCTGGTGAATAATGTTGGAATTTTTGTATGAAATTGTTTTCGTTTACCCCAAAGAAAATAAAAGAAGAAAAGAAAAGAAATTGGGGTTTTGTTATGGAATTGAACGAAGGAAGATTCTTGGGTCCTGTTATGCGTGCAAGAAGGAAGTAGTGGTGCGGTGGTGGTGGTGCCGGAAATGGCAGTGGTGGTGGTCGTGCGATCTCTCTCTCTACATCGAACGGTGCTGGAAGTGGAGAAGATGATACAGAGGTGTTATATTTCTTTCATTAATGGTGTTTTTTTCTTTTCTGAATGGTGTTATTTTGTTTACTGAATGGTGTTTTTTTGTTTACTGAATGGTGTTTTTTTGTTTACTGAATGGTGTTATTATTATTTACTGAATGGTGTTTTTTTGTGTTAGTGCATTACGTCTATTGACTTCGTCTTGTATCATGTGTTATAATAGGATAGGTTAGAATATCCAGTGCACGAGGTTCGAGAGTCGAAACTTAGTGATTAAGCAAGTGATTTCGCTTATATGAACAATGTCCATAAAAGCGAAATCAGATACAAGTGATTTCGCTTTTATGGCATGTACACATAAGCGAAATCATCACTAGTATAAATAAGTGCTTTGTTGTTTCATTTGGTACGCGACCTCTGAAAGTGTAACGAAGTGCTGCCGGTTTTCTGTCAGGTTGTAATCATTGTTAAACGCTATATAAGAGACAGATTAAAGATTAACAAGCTGTGTTCGTGTCTAGTTCTCTGATTCCGCCTTTGAACTGGACTTACAACTCTTCTGAACGACTCAATCGGGTCAAACAACGATCCAACAAGTGGTATCAGAGCTAGTGAAGAAGAGTTTAGCTTGATTTCGATTATATTATGACTTCTACATCTTCTTTCATCTGTTCAGAAAATTTTTCTGGTCGAAAGTTACTCAAAATTTCACAGCTTATAGAAAATTGGTAATAGACAAATCCTGGAAAGTTTCAGATTAAAATTCGAACTAAAAATGGACTAAATTGGCTTCGGAGTTGATTCCGCTTTTACGGACAATTGGTGATTCCGCTTTTATGTCATAGTTAATTCCGCTCCAAAGGTCATATTTTCATATGATTTCGCTCCAAGGGACATACTCAGTCTAATTTCGCTTATTTGATCAAAGTGATTCCGCTCTAGTGTCAATGTATTAAGGGGTTTCGCTTTTAAAGACACCTGATTTCGCTCCAGTGGACAAAAGTTGATTTCGCTCCAGTGGACAAAACTTGATTTCGCTTCAACGGACATTATAAGTCTGATTTCGCTCGAGTGTCATTTTTGAGTCAAAAGTGGACTTTTTCGTGTCAAGATTATTTCACGTCGATCGAGTGTCAGTCTGTTACAATTTATTTGTTATTAATTGTACTGATTGTGTTTGTTTGATATTTCTGTCAGGTTTGCATCATGGCTGAGGAATTTTACAACATGTTTTTCAATGCGTTCGCAACCGAATCGTCTGAGGCTACAAATATTACACCAAAAACCATTTCTAAAGTGCTAAATGAGAACATCAAGCATGATAACTTTTATGGAACTCATTCAAAGCCACCAGCTCTTGATAGCATTGAGGATTATACCTGGTGGAAAGAACGTTTCATTAACTGGGCGAAAGCGTATGCTCATGAAAGCTGGTTCTGCTTGGAGTATGGGTATGAAAAACCAAAAGATGATAAAGGCGAAGATCTTGTATTCAAGAAGTTTTCCAGAGAAGATAAAGCTGAATACGGAGCTGAACAGAGAATGATAGCATTGATTCAGTCAGCAATCAGAAATGATATTTTTGCTTTACTAAATCATGACGGGTCATCTAAGTCTGTCTGGGAAGCTTTACGTGTTAAAGCTGAAGGGGGTAAACATATTAAAAAGAACAAAATCGCTTTATTAAAGAAAGAATTTGATCTTTTTGATAACATAAAAGGAGAGTCGGTGAGGCAAATGATTGAGAGATTCTGTCATCTTAAAATTGAGTTGGAGAGATTAAAGATAAATAAAACAAGAGAGGAATTGATAGACAAAGTGATTGAAGCGTTACCACGAGCTGATCAGTGGCAAACGTTTGTTTTTATTTTGAAAAATGATGCTTTGTATGATACAATTACTCTTGATGCTTTGTTTGAAAAGATTGAAAGTCATGATCTGGAGCTACAAAAGCAAAACAAGATGACTGATTCTTCACATCAACAGAACGTTGGCTTGTACTACAAAAGCAATGTGCTTTCTGATAAAGGCGTTGGTTCACCAAAAACAGCATTTAGTGGTGAAAAGATGAAAGAACCACCAACAACGTCAACAAATCATCATTCTGGATATCATTCATCTTCTAAGACAAATTCTGATGAATCTGAAGAAATTCTGTGCAACATTGCTCTTAAACTGAAGAATTCTCCTGCAATGAGCATAAATGCAGCGAAGCAGCAAATGAGTTTCCTTGCATCTGTTCTGGAGTCATATGAAGGTCTTGTAGCTGGTAAAATTGGAAACTCCGAATTGACCAAAGAAGATTACGACCAGATTGATCCGGAAGAGATGGAGCTCATTGACATCCGTTGGTGTTTAGCTAGTTGTATTCGCAGAGCTCAGAGGTACATGGAGATTACTGGGAAACAATCTCTTGGAGGTGCGTCAACAAAGCTTGGATTCGACAAATCCAAAGTGACCTGTTTCAAATGCAAGCAAAAGGGTCATTTCAAAAGAGAATGCAGAAACTCTGAAGTTGCTGAAGGAAGTGAACGTCCTTTCAATGATGATTACTACCGAAAGGCAATCTACCATCGAAGCAGAGAAGAGCCAAAGTTGATTGAAGATAAACCAAAAGAAAAGTCAAGAGCATATGCAGTAATCTATCCTGATGAAGGATTTGACTGGAGCACAGTTTGTCCAGAAGAAGATCGTTTAGAGAATGTTCGTAAAACAGCTCATTGGGAGAGCTATGACAGAAGATAGAAAGTTTGTTTTTGTTGCTAAAATTCAAGATGAAAACAAAGACAAAGACACTACTGAAGTCCATGAAGAAAAAATTGAGATCAAAGAAAAAACTCGAGAAGAGATCTTGAGTGAGAAGACTTACAGAGAAAGAAATGTGGTCTACAACAGAATGGATGATATGCAGGAGGAGTATGAGATGGCTGTCGGTAGCAAAAGATGGGATAAAAAGAGAGAATGTTATTATAACAGAGAAGGAGAACCAGTTGTTCCCAAGAAAGACATAATCTTCGATGATGTTCTTCTCAAAGTCCCGTTGAGAGCTGAATACTATAGAAATGTGATGAAAGATGACACATACGTTAAGAGGTATGAAAAAGGGATCAGATGCTTATACTGTTATAGAGCTAGTTTCCGATTCGATTCGATGAAACTGCCAAATTCATGAAAATTGTTTGTTTAGAATGTTTGAGTGAGCCAGGTTACAATTCCTGGATAGCTGAAATTTGAAATGTTATTACTTATAAATGTTTGAGAGATTGCAGATGAGATTCCAGACTACGATCCCGGAAGTTGAGTCTAAGGGGGAGTCTGAAGACGAGCTCAAAGCAAGGGGGAGCTTGTAATCGAAAAGCAAGGTGTCGATCCCAAAGCATGAAAGCTTGACGAAAGGGGGAGCCTGATGAAGAAAAGAGTCTACCGAAAGGAGAAGAAACTGAAGCTGAAGACAGATCCACCGGGATTCTGTTCAAGAAGTCTAAAAGAGAAAAAAAAGATGCTACGAGTTTGACTCAATGATCGAGATTGACTGCGGCAATATCCAAGGGGGAGTCTGTTAGTGCATTTATGTCTATAGCCTTCGTCAATCCGAGAAGTAGCGAGAAACAGAAGAAAACGAGTCGTTATATTAGTGATAGCTAGTCAAAAAGGCAAGGTGGCATAATTGTAATTAATGAGAAATCTCATTAATAGTCAAGGCCTATAAATAGGGAGATTATGTTTAGTTTAGAGACTTTTGGCTCATTTGTGTTTTGGAGAACTCTAGATCTAGAGAGAGAGTCTAGAGAGAGAAAGTACTCCAAGTGATTCACGGTTCTTGTACGTTATCAGATTTTATCAAAGAATCACGTTTATAATGTGTGTTTAGGTCGCGTTCGTGTACGGATTCCGCACGTTTCACGTTTGTTTCGCAATCGTTTCGGAGTCAAAACCGGTCCAACATTTTGTTTACTGAATGGTGTTATTTTGTTTACTGAATGGTGTTATATTATTTTCTGAATAGTGTTATATTTTGTTTACTGAATGATGTTATTTTTTGTTTACGGAATAGTGTTATATCTTGTACTGAATGATGTTTTTTTGTTTGCTGAATGGTGTTATATTTTGTTTACTGAATGATGTTATATTTTTTTATAAAAAACACCATGAATTGAACTATGAATTTATTTAAAATACCATGTCATGAACATGCTCTAATTATGGACGGTTATAAGTCCTTAAATCAAGGATTTTCTCTCTCCAAATCCTTAAATAAAGGATTACCATATTTGAATTTGTTAATGCATTTACAATTATACCCTTTTCAATTAATTTAGATCTAATGGCTGAGATTCTTTCTTACCTTTTTCACAATTTTGGTCTTTTTTACAATAACTCCACCATATATATATATATTAAAAAGCGGACTTTGTGAAGAGTGAATCAATTTTTTTTATTTAATTTTCTACGCCACATTAATTTTTGTCAGATCTCCACATTGCATCTTGATTTCCACCATCACCTCCTTCATCATGCCAACAACCTCTTACTTTACATTAACACTAGGGGTGAGCAAAGGTCGGTTCGGTTCGGTTTTGAGCCGAAACCGAAACCGTAACCGCTATAATCGGTTTTTACATTTCTATAACCGATCGGTTTCGGTTATTTCGGTTCGGTTTTTTTCGGTTATTTTTCGGTTTCGGTTCGGTTTCGGTTAAATAACCGTTTTTTTTTTTCTTTCATTACTAGATGTGCAGTGTGCTATCATATGATTGTGTACTAATTAATAAATACTTGATTTAGAATTTAACTAGTTTTTACCAACTACACAAGACATCAGTAGATTATGTATATTATATCATCAACTAAAAACTAACATGCAAGTAACAACTAACAAGGATTTCCATTAATAGTTACAAACTTTTGAACTTCATTTGATTATTAGGCCTTGTGTGTTTTTATTAATGTTATGTATTGGGCTGGGCCTACTAGGATGGGTTAAAGACTATAACATATTAACAACTAGTGTGGGTTAAACTGTTAAAGGATTAAGGCTAACAAGTTAACAACTTAAACATAAAACATATGTATCGGGCCTTGTAACCTATCGGTTCGGTTTTTTTCGGTTATTGGAAATGGATATCCAAAAACTGAACCGAAATTTTCGGTTATTAAAAATTCGAAAACCGAACCGTCGGTTTTTACTTCGGTTCGGTTTTTTCGGTTCGGTTTTGTCGGTTTTTTCGGTTACGGTTCGGTTATTTCGGTTTTCTGCTCACCCCTAATTAACACCCAGTTAACATTAAACCGTGATCTTTCTATTAAAACAAAATATCATGTCAAATTCTAAATGAATCAAGTCTCCAATCAAAATACATACATTAGAATCCTTTTTCGTAGAGAACTAGCAATTAGACCCGCGCGCGTTGCGGCGCGGGTACATCTTAAACATCAAAGGGATAACATGAAGATATGTGCCCCTACTCAAAACCCAAACCAGCTATACCGCAGCTGCTTGCATCTAAGCTCGTGCAGCTCTAATCGCAGCTGATTATGCAATTTTTTGTTGCCTGCAAATCCAGTCACGATAATATTTCAAAATAAACATTGATGTCTATAATGAGTTTGATTATGATTAAGGCTTGTAATGATTATGGATGTGATCATGTATTTATATTATGTTTTGGAACGTGATTTGTTTATTTTGCTCAAATTATGTGCCCCAACTCAAAAGCCGAACCAACTATACCCGAACGTGATTAAACTAAACCCAAATAATCCGAATGTTAATCGGGTTGGTCATTTGATACATTTGCACATACGAAAAAACCAATTAACCCGAACCAATCTACCCGAAACCCGATTAAATAACCTGAACAACACCCCTAAAACAGTATAACATTTGATAAATTTACCAATGGCATAGGCGGTGTTAGGCGGTTACGGATAGTCTAATGTGACTATGATGCTCAACTAATACAGTGGGTGGTAACCACCGGTAAGCACTTCTTCCACTGGGTCTAATAGATCTTGTATATAGTCTTTAAGTTAAATGCATTTGTGATGCACTACGTCTTACATAGCCTAAACTTGCAACTTTTAAAACTTAAACCCCAAACATGTGACTTCGAACAAACCAAAGCGATCATTTGTGCAATTAACTCAAATAAAATTAGATAAACATAAGAGAGTTTAGAAAAGTATATTATGTTTCACGTAAACCCATCTAATATGTTTTTTTAAGTGGTGCTTTTAGACCAAACATATTTCGGCTCGTTAGATAACCTGCCCAGCTCGCCTTTTTTACCACTCATACTCAAAAGTGTGTGAAATAAAATTAACTATAGATAAAGTTTTATTTAGACGTTGATTGTTCACCAAAATAAACTACATTTCAGGAACTGTTTTGTCAGGTTCGTTTTAGGCATTTGTTATACGCTTCTAGAAAATTACATGCCTAGCTAAATGTAGTTTATTTCCTTCTTTTACTAAACAGGATGAAATATAAGGTTGCGAATTCACAATGGAATCTAATATAGCGGGTGTTGGGATGCCCTTTTTTACCCAGGCCTATTTTGGACAAAACGCCTTTTGACCTGTTATCCGACCCACCCGTTTGACAAGCTACTCATAATATCATATTTGATTGTTTGGCGAAAACTACTTACGATATTAACGTTTAGATTATTTAGGATCAAAATATGCACATAACTATTTGAAATTTGCTAAAACTTATTACCTAGTACCAGGTTTAGACATTCCACCAAAATTTATATCTGGAAATGCATCATCTGGTGCAGATCCTCCTATGCTTATGTAGATATTTTCACCATCAATTTTTTTAATGAATATTCAATTAAACTTCTTATAGCATGTGTCAGCTCTTTTAACTCAGGATTCTTTAGAAACCATTCTTTGATTAAGACCCATTTCTCAAATCAAATGTGCTATCACATGAAATACTCTCATTTAAGATCAGTCATGATTATGCATCGTTAATGTAAACTCAAAGCTAGGAATAGTTTCTTACAGTTAAAGCTAAGGAAGTCTTATGAATGTACTGATGCCTTTAAATATCCTAACTTATATAGATATTAAATGGATAACAATATGGAAGTGGACTCCAGATTTGCAAATGAAACACACAACTGATGCCTTCAAATAATCTCATCAATCATCATCCATTCAAATAAAAAGAGCAAACATTCATAAGAGTATAAAACATCAATGTTCATTTGTAAAAAAATTTCCAATCCAGGTGAATCAAGTAAATCTTCAATTTCAATGTGCATAATCATCATGTATTCAAATAAAAGCAACCATTCATGCATGATATTTATTCAATTAAATATCATCAAAACTGGAAATTCAAAATTCAATCATTCTCCGCACTGACATAACATATGAAATCCAAAGAATTCAAAACTCAAAACACACAAATCAATTTGCAAATAAGATGCAGCAAAATAAAAAAAACCCAAAGACAAATGGATGAGGTGGCGGTTTCCGGCGAGGACAATCTTAAACTAAGCAACAATTCTCTACAGATAAGAAACTTATGAAAAATTCTAAGCTACTCTATTTCTGTTATTAGATTAGCTTCGTAAATTATATATCAAAAATCATAAATTTGATCCTTGAATTGATTATACACATGAATATAGTAATAGAAATCTGCATAATCGTAGAATCATAGAAGAAGTAAGAACTTACATGATCGTAGATTACAGAATCACCGATCGATGAAACTGAAGAAGGAAATTAGGGCATCTGTCGTTGAGAGATCATCGTGGTGGAATAATGGGTGTTAACTGCTGCTTGTTTTTATTTGGGTTATTATAGTGAGTTATAATATAATGGGCTAAATCGTTTGATGGAAAAGACTTCTATTCTTTAGCATTAGCCCAATATTGTTTATAATGTGCACATCAGCCCAACAAACGTGTTTGGTCGGTGGCCTGGCCACCGACTTTGTTCTTTAAGTGTAATGCTCAAACCAAGTCTATAACATAAAAGACATCCATCTATTTATATAAAAATCCATCTATTTATATAAAAGCCTAAAAAAATACCTTTCGGGGGTGTTTTGGATTCCTTCTCAAAAAGAACTTATTAACTTATATAAGTCATAAATGAGAAGTTACAAATACTAACTTCTTAAAAATAACTTCTCAACATACAATAATAACTTAAATAAGTTAACCTAAACACTAGAAAAACAACTTATTAACTTTTATAAGTCAATAAATTATAAGTTGCTCCAAAATAAGTTAACCCAAACACCCTCTTCGTAAAAAAAAAATAAGTCTTATAAAAATCCTCCAATTATTTGATTATGCTTATTAAAAAAAACCCATTTCAATAAAAAGTCTTTTAATTTTAGAGTAAATTACGTTTTTGGCCCCTGTGGTTATATCAGTTTTACTATATTGACCCAAAATAAGAATTTTTAACAGATTTGCCCCCGTGGTCCCTATAACTAACCATTTTGGCCCCTAAATCTAACCAAACCCTAACTCTGGTTAATTAATTGGCACATGACTTGCACATGATGGGTAAAATTGTAATTTCCCTCCCCTTTTATGAATAAAACCCAGATCTTCATTATCATCTTCAACCATCATCATCCCAGATCTTCATCTTCAATTAAATCTAAAGATCTTCATCATCTTCAACCATCATCATCCCTAGATCTTCAATTAAATCTAACCCAGATCTTCTTCATCATCATCCCCACATATTGAAAACTAGAAACAAAATGCATCACAAAGCATGAAATCGAATCGTTTTTCTGCTATAAGAAAGTCTAATTTGACTTTTGGTTCTTTAAACAGTCAAACAAGTTATGTTGTAACATCAAAATTCGATACGAATTGGTTTCTGGCAGACTAAAAACTGACCAACACTTTTCAAGATTTAGTAAAGTTCAAAAAAATCCAAACCATTTCCAATGACTAGCGGCTTGTTAGGCTCATACGCCACTGCAGTTGCATCGGAATTTAAAGGGGGTGAGGGGATGATGATGATCAGTCGATTCGCTCATATAACAGAAGAAACAGAGCAGTACAGTCAACAAGCACAAGCAATCGGAATATCAGATGATATGAGTTCAATCCCAGATGTAATGGGGGAAATCGAAGATCATGGGCTGCGGATGAGGGGATGATGATGATGATGGTTCTTCATCTGGATTTGCAGTGCAAAAAGTGGAGGATGAGGGGATGATGATGATGATGATGATGGTTGAAGATGATGAGATCTGTAAAAAGTGGAGAACAGGGATGAATGTGTTAAATCAGTTTATTTATTTAGAGTAAATTACATTTTGGTCCCTGTGGTTTTATCAATTTTAAAGAGAGGGAGGGAAAATTACTAATATGCCCATCATGTGCAAGTCATGTGCCAATTAATTAACTAGAGTTAGGGTTTGGTTAGATTTAGGGGCTAAAATGGTTAGTTATAGGGACCACGGGGGCAAATCTGTTAAAAATTCTTATTTTGGGCCAATATAGTAAAACTGATATAACCACAGGGGCCAAAAACGTAATTTACTCTTAATTTTATAAAATCCTCCAATGATTTTATTATCATTATTATAGGGTTTTTATTTTATTTTTTGAGTGAGTATGAGTATATGTTTGTCCCCTCAAAGGCGCCTCCTTTCCACCATTATTAAACAAGGGAAAACCAGAGTGAAAGAAATAGATACAGAAACCCTAAACACAAATAAACCTCTAATGGCGGATTCAACCAGAGTGAAAGACATACAAATAGATACGGAAACCCTAAACATAAATAAACCTCTAATGGCGGATTCAAAAGCAGAGGTGTCACTAAAAGATGAAGGTAATGCGTTTTTCAAGGCTGGAAATTACCTAAAGGCTGCTGCTTTATACACTCAAGCCATCAAGAAAGATCCTCAAAACCCTACCCTTTACAGGTACCACATATCTTTTTCAATTTTTTTTTATTATTAAGTTATAGTCTTGTTTGTTTCTAAGTTAGAAACTGTCTGCTTCACTTCAAGATGGTTATTTTAAGCCCTATATATATACAGTGGAATGATATGTAATTATGTTTATATGTAAAGCCCAGAATTTATATTTTGAAATAGGAAACCCTAGAAATAGCATGCTTGTTTATAGTCAGTTGTCTACTTTTTTTTTGTTCTTGTTTGTATTTGGTGTATTGGGACTTAGAAATGTTGCTAGTCAGCCCAGGGTTTTACCCCTGGGCCTTCAGGCACCTCGTGACGGGCTAGGCTACCAGCGCCGTCCGTGATCGCCGGCGTGCTTGACCCTTTCTTTTTAGTTTTTTTTATTTGACTCACTTGGTGGTTTGAGAATTAAGATAACCCATAGTTGTCAATAGCGAGCGTATGATCGCTATAGCGCGCTATGTAGCGTATAGGTGTAGGCTCGCTATTAGGGTTGTAGCGATAATAACGACAATTTATTTTTTTTGTTTTTGTTTTTTTTTAATATAAATAGCAATTAAATATAGCTAGGTTTTTGTTAAATATACATGTAAAATAGCATATATATACCAGGGTATTTTGATATAATATATACATATAAAATTTTTAAATTTTGTAGTGTATCGTTATTTATAAAATAGCCGCCCGCTATTTATCGCTATTCGCTATGTAGCACATAGGTACCTTATCGCTATTTCTTGCTAATTGCCATCAACAACTATGAGATAACCTGAATCGCGCTCAATGGGATAGTGTTATTTATGTTTATGTATAAAATCCAAAATATGTACTTTGAATTGGAAAGCTTAGAAATAGCATGTTGATCAATAGCCAAAAGTGTACTATTTTTTTTTCTTGTTTGTATTTGGTGTATTGGCAGTTAGAAATGCTGATCCAATTAGTCCATTTGACCTGTTGATTTTTTTGGATTGATCCCATTTGGTGATTTGAGAATATAAACTACTTTTTGCTGGTTTCTTTGCTTCTTGCTCTTCTATCTGTCTCTCTTATAGTTCTTTCACCATTTTTATTTTATCGGTAGTGTGTCTTGTTGTTTGTTTTGACTTTTGATTAACTTAGCCACACTTTGTCTTACTTGGTTTACTACACTTTACATAGAAAATTAGAGTCGGGGGTAAGTGGCCTCTATCCCTCGGGGTAGAGGAAAGGTTTGCCCTGGTCCCACCCTCCCGAGACCCTTTTAGTAGCTTTTGCTATGAGTTGGATTTCCTGGTGATTCGAGAATTTAGATAACCTGAATAGCCCGCAATTGGATAGTATTGTTCATGATTCTACGAAAAACTCAAAATCTGTATTTTTAATTTGAAAAACTCTAGAGATAGCATGTTCATTATAGCCTGTAGTGTACTCTTTTTCTTCGTGTTTGTATTTGTTGGTGTATCGGGGCTTAGAAATGTTGATCCAATCAGCCCATTTGACGTGTTGGTTTGGCCTATTTGATGGTTTGAGAATTAAGATAAGCCGAATAGCTCGCAATTGGATAGTGTTATTCATGTTTATATACAAAGCACAAAATCTATATTTTATTATATTAAACTGGAACACCCTATAAATCGCATGTTCATCAATAGTCAATACTGTACTCTTTATCTTCTTGTTTGTATCTCATGTTTTGGGACTTAGAAAAGTTGACACAATCAGCCCATTTGACCTGTCCCTTTTTGTCATTTTTTTTGTTTGACCCATTTGGTGGTGTGAGAATTATGATAACCTGCAATTGGCTAGTATTATTCATGTTTATATATAAAACTCAAAATCCGTATTTTAAATTGGAAAAACTTAGAAATAGCATGTTCATCAATAACCAATAGTGTGTTCTTTTTCTTCTTGTCTGTATATGGTGTATTAGGACGTATAAATGTTGATCCATTCCGCTCATTTGACCTGTTCCGTTTGGTTAGCTTTTTGGTTTGACCCATTTGGTGATTTGAGAATTAAGATAACGCAAACCGACGAACCACGCTCAAGTGGATAGTATTATTCATTCTATGGCCTTGCAATTATCTTGGTTAGTATACCATGCCAATTTTGTTAAATTTATTCTCTTTTGCAGCAATCGCGCTGCAGCATTTCTAAACCTTGTTAAGCTCCAGAAAGCACTCAGCGATGCTGAAACAACGATATCTTTGAATCCCAGCTGGGACAAGGTACTTTAACTTTTTTTAATTTAATATTTATACATTTCTGAAAAAAAAGTATCATGGTTTATCCACAGGGTTACTTCAGGAAAGGATGTGTATTAGAGGCCATGGAGCGATACGATGATGTATAACAACAGTCATGCATGTGGTATCAACAATATATTTTAAAATAATCTTATATTGATGTTCATGTGTGTAATGTAGGCATTGGAGGCTTTTAGAATAGCCTCACAAAGCACAGAGGTGTCGAGAAAGATCGAGAGGCTTACACAGTTGTCAAAGGATAAAAAACGGTCTGAAGAAGTGAACAATCTGAGATCCAATGTTGATCTAGCAAAACACTTGGATGGTTTCAAATCTGAATTGGTAATAAAATCTTTGAAGTATTAGTTTTCTTTTTTTAATTTTGTTGGCTTTGAAATTATTTCATTTATTCTATATATGAAAAATAAATCATCATTTTGAGAGGAAGTAAGTATGTTTTAAATTTGAAAATGTCATTATTTTTAGGCGCAGAAGCATGTAGATGAGGAAGTTTTCTCTTTTGTGGTAGAAACAATGGAGAATGCTGTTAAATCATGGCATCAAACGTCAAATGTTGATGCGAGAGTTTATTTCCTGCTCGATAAGGAAAAGACCGACACTAAAAAATATTTACCCGTGGTCAACGTTGACAAGGTATACACCGCGTATATAACTTTCATATTCCTTTCATATCTTCCCTTTAAAAACTTTCAACTTTATTAGTCAATGGGTTATGCAATGGCCTAACGCATCGAAATGCACCAATTTTTACGGGTTAAAACCCTGAAACACTTTTGTTAAAATCTATGCAGTTAATACCGATATATCGGTTATCGGTCCCCATGTAAAATATTGGTCATAATATCGGTACTGATATGATTGGCGATGTTGACCGATATATCACCGATTTTCCCGATATCAGCACCTTTCTTCTTATTTCCTGTCATTTGTCTTTCTTCTTATTGCTGCTATTAGTGTTTTAAGTCTTAATTAGTTCTTACTTGCTACAATTGTTAGTGTTTTGCAAGTTGCAAAAGGTCAAATTTGTTAATGCTAGGAAAGTATACTGAATTCTTAGTGTTAAATTGCTATATATATATATAAATTCTGCATGATATTAAAATTACCGATATCTCACTGCGATAACCTGTATCTCAAATATCGGTCCTTGACCAATATCCGATTTTTTACCGCATTAACTGCATAGGTTAAAATTAAAAAATAAAAAAACAGTGCCAAATATGCTTATAAAATTTATATTACTCCAATAGTCGTATAACCTTTTTAATGAAAAGATTAGGGAGGTTTTATGAATAAAATGTACACTGTTGGCGACTTTCGACCCGTTTCTGATTGACCCATTGGAGAATACCATAATCTGATTGACCAGTTCATATACAAATGGGTCAAAATTGTCAACTCTAAACTCTGTTTCTGAGGATGCTCCCTTTTGTATTAAACAGGCATTTGAATCACCCCATACACATGGTGACTGTGTTTCATTTCTAAGGCAACACGCTGAGGACTCTTTTTCTCGAGCAGCGTGCTTAGTTGTACCAAAGAATGCCATATCATACCCACAGGTATTGTGGATGTTAATGATTTTGATGATATACTGGGTCACAAAGGACGTGGAAAGACCTAAGGAACGACTTGATGCGTTTCTTGATTTACAGGTGTGGAAAGGACAGGGACCGAGGAAATGGAAGCATGGACAAAGCGATGGGTTTTTTGTGGAGTTTGAGTCACCGCTCCTCAGAAAAGAATGGTTCATTCCCAGTTCTTCAGAGAAAGGCCAAATATTGTGCAGGTTTGTATGTGTGTGTGTGATAAACTACTTGCCCTTGAACATGGCATCTTATCTATGTAGTCAAAGGCGCCTAGCGTGCCAATAACGCCTTGCGTCAATCAAGATGCACATGCGCAAAAAAATCGGGAAAAAATAGTCTAAATTCTGCCAAAAAAAGGTTTTAATCAGTCTGAAACAGCTGAAACTGGTTTGAAACGCCTCAGATGGCCTAGAACCTGTCTAAACATGTCTAAAACAGCTAAAATTGGCTTGTTTACACTGCTCCCCTTGCTTGTCTCGGAGTTGGGTGTAATATATCTAGTAGTAAGGGTGTAAATGGATTGAGTATCCATAAAGTAATTAAAAGACTGCACGTGCAGTAAAAGTTAATTCTTGTACAAAGACTGAAGTTAAAAGAAAAACAAAGGACACATTACTGAAAGTTAAACTCAGCTAAAACAAAGTTCCAACACTAATTGAATCAGGGTAGATTGTAGAAGTTGTATTGATCAGTATGGAAAAAAAAAAAAGTAATCCCGATAGATCTTGTGATTCGAGAATCATGGGTTCTCCATTAGTCTTGGGACCAAAATAAATCTAGGTGTTTTTCTTATGTTTTAACATGGTGTCATGAGCCCGCTGTAACACCGCATGGGAATATATTAGCTTGTACAACTTGGCACTCCATACTGCCTAACCTGTATTAGAACTTAACATGCCATCCCTTTGGTCTCGTGTAAATCTCAGTTAGATAAATCTGTTGTTGAGTGAGTCGTTGACACTTTCCTAAACCATAAAGCTAAACCCCATAACTAAATGCTACAAAAATTTTACAAAATTACTCTACAAGATCAAAATTACTCTACAGGATCATTTCACAAAATTACTCTAGAGGATCATTTGTAGAGTAATTTTGAATTGTATGTTGTTTGATAAACTTGCAGAGTAATTTTGATACACTTGTAGAGTAATTTTGATAATTACCCTACAAGATCAAAATTACTCTACAAGAACATTTTACAAAATTACTCTACAAACATCAAAATTACTCTACAGGATCATCTGTAGAGTAATTTTGATAATTACTAATAATTACGAAAATGCCACCGCGTTTTTTCAGCAAAACCTTCAATTTGGACGTTTTGTACGTTAAATTTATTTGTATTTGATCTTATGTCTTTGATATTAATGTTTGGTTGGGTAAATATGATATTATGCATATGAAAATGCCGGGTAAACACATTTTTAAACGACACGTCATTTGAAAGATACAGGAAGCTTATGAGTTATATTTGTTTGATGTTTTATTAAACTGAAAACATTGATTTTATTTTCAGGGATCCAGTGGCATTAGATATCAGTGCCCATGAAGTGATTCCAAAGATATTTAAAGATTAGTCAGTTCAGTCACACCTTATTGTGGAATGGATGAAATCTGCATTTGCAAAAAACCTGGATACACTTGTGATAGCAACACCTAAGAAAGTTTTTGTTCATTTTTTTGGCTATCAAAATTTCATTTGATTTTCTGTTGGTTTGATTTGCATCCCAATGACAGTATGTGTCGAGTTCGTTGCATATGTACTTAGAAAATCGTTCATTAAATACTGAGTTTGTAGCTTTGGAACCCTTTTTCTTATACTCCTATAAACATGCATGCATTACAATATTGGATTTTGGCTCAAACTGGTTTGGTTTAAAACCGTTTTATAAGGAAAAGGATCGGTTTTGTTTGAAATCGGTTTATAACTGGTTTGGTTTAAAACAGAGATACAGAGGGAGGTATTCGAGAGATACAGACATATGTTGCCCAGGGTAAGAACTCGGCATGGGGAAGTCACCACGGAGCTAGCTTGGTCGGGTAGCGGCTCCCGGAGTGAGATCACTCCGGCGGTTGGGAGGACCGTGCACTTACCCCCCCCCCCCCCCCCCCTCTAATTGGATGACTAGACTAATCAAGCTTGAAGACACCACAGATTTTAATTAAACTTTGTATCTTAGTTTGACCTCAGTTTGTACCATGAATTAGGATTATAGAAAATTACGAAAATAGACATAATTGATTAGAAATTTTCCAAAATGGACAAGACTTTTCCGCTTTCTAAAACTAAACCAGCCAAAAATAGTACAACACGTAACCTTAGCCGGATCTTCAGCCGGTACTTTCAGAAGTGGGCACGAAATGTTCAGTGTGGGGTACCCTTTAGCCGGCTCAGCCGACACTCTTGGTTGGCTTAGCCTGCACGGGTAACAATACAACTGTTAGACCATGTGTAGTGGAAGATACAAATAATGCCCCCACCCTTGGGCTTTTGCGTCATATGGCAGTCCAGTCAGCAATGGTGGCATTATGGGGTGTTTTTTCTAAAATGGGTGTAGTGGGAATGTGGGCATTGTGGGGCATTATGTTAACAGTGGTATAATAGAATTTAAATAAAAAACCATCAAAATTTGATATTGGCCAAACAAAAAGGGATGCACGGTCATTGGCCAAAGAATTAGAACTTCGGCGTGGAAAAAAGGTCGCCTCTTGCATTTTTTTTTTTGTGAAAAACAAAGGGGGCGGTTGAATGGCGCTGTGGGCCGTTTTTTTGAGGAAAAACGCCGAAAAACCCTCAACTACGGGTGGTCTTAGTACCAGTCAGCCAGGAATGGCAACGGGCCGGGTAGTAGTAATCCCAGGCCCGTACCCGGTTGTAATTCTTTGTCCCATACCCGGCCCGTTACCCGTCCGGTACTTTTTGGGTAATTACCCGTCGGGTATCGGGCATACCCGCGGGTAATCGGGTATACCCGTTAATTTCTTAAAAATACCCGTTGGGACAAATGTGCAATTTTTACTTTGATGTTTATATAATTTACTGTTTTAATGACTATAACAAATGAAAATATGATTAATAACTTACATATCATATTCAGACCACATATACTAAACTAAATTAAAAGGATTACTTAATTAAGTAATTGTATCAGGACCATCTAATTGCATAAAACATCCACATAATAAATGGTTATAGCTTCCATATCCAACATACATACTCAAAAATAAGTTATATGCTCACTAAACACTTGCCATATAGATAGCCACATATGACTATAGAGAAGGTAATAAGTACATGTACTAAGTTTATATATATGGAAATCTATAATATGATACTTTCGGGTATTATTCGGGTAAATGGGCATCACTAAAAACTAAATCCAATACCCGTACCCATACCCGGTTTTTTTCTATTTTTAAGCCCGTACCAGGCCCATAACCATTGGGCTTCGGGTATACCCAACCCGTATGTTTCGGGTTTCGGGTATACCCGTCAGGCTTGGGCTTTTTTGCCATCCCTACAGTCAGCCGGCTAGCTAAGGGTACCCCACTTATGAAAATCTTAAATTTCAACGCCCACTTCGGCCAAAAGTACTGGTTGAAAAAAAATATGGTAAAAAACAGAACGGATCCAAATCCGGGTTTATCAGAAGAATAAGAGGTGCATAAACCACTGAACCAACACAACTGCTCCAAATGTTGCACTCTGATTAGCTGGTTTTGTTATGAAAAACTAAAACCTCCTGTTTTAGAAAACTTTTGGACAGTCTAGTTTCGTGTTTGCAATTTGGAAATAATTAAGAACACAAAATGAAGATTAACGATAACCACTTAAGAATATAGTAAAATAAAGGTTTTAAGATGCTACAATTAAGGTATATAACATCGATTAACCATTAATCTTAATACTTTTTTTCTGTAAAACATTGGGTAATTAACTTAATAAATATTTCATATCAAAATTTGATAGATCTACTTCCTTTTAAATCAACAAGGTATTCCCCTAAAAGAAATAACAAAACTGGAAAACCCAGAAACAAAATTGATAAGACACATTGCCATGCCAAAACCAACCAACATCGAACAACAAGAAAGCTGTGCCCAGCTTCCAGCAAACAAACCTATAACTCTTACAAAGTCTCCTTAAAACACGACCATCCAATGAATTCCACGTTATGAATATAGTGTTAAACCTTAGATTTGGCTTTCTTCTTGGCTTCTCTCAATGCTTGTCTTTTCTCTTCCCTGCATGAATATAAATTGCAAAGAAACGCCGTTGTGTTAAATATGTGTCAGTTTAAGTTTGTTTTTTTCATTTATGGTTGCTCAAACGCGTAAATTATAAATACACCTCGGCCCATTTAGAGATATTTTAAAGTGTATACCAACCTGGCTTTTGAGATCTCTTCTCTAGGAGGAGGTTTGTACTTCTTCCTCTTCTCAGTAGGCGCATTAGGTTTTTCTTCTTTCTTTCTCTTAAGAGAAGGATTATCAACTTTATCTTTCCGTGACCCTTTATTCTGTTCTTTTTTAGAGGTAACGTTACTCTGAGGTGCCGGGGTCTCTATGGTGCTAGGTTCAATCTCAGAACCACCATCTTCCACCACTTGTGCCGCTGCTGGAGCCGCCTTAGAATTACTCATTTTCTTCAACTAAAATATGAAAGCGAAATTAAACCATCCCTCCACACATTATACAACATATATATCAATGTGTGTGTAAGCATGTGTATCGTGATAATATTGACGCATCTAATAAGTTTTAACAGCCTAATTTGCCACCTTTAATACACGTGCAATACCTTTGCTACAAAAAAACCATCCATGTTATGAACATGAGGATAGAAACGTCTCGTCTTTTCCAACGAAGGATGAAATCGGCTTTCCCTAAAGCGAACAAACCTACATACAAAAACAAACAAACCTTCTTTAATGCATTCGTAAGAGTTTTTAAATAGGAAAAAGTAACGCAAGTAGTCAAGTACCCTGGGCGACCAAAGTCTAATCCGCATGGCACAAGTTTCACATCCCTCTTCTTGAGTGCATAGTCTATAACATCTTCATTCTGAAACCCATCACCCGATTATAATGAAATAACCATAATAATGATAATAACGCTACTAATAATTATGGTATGCATCCTTACCTCAATGACCATCATAGAGCATGTGGAATAAACCACGTAACCGCCTGATTTGGAGTTTGCATCCACCATGTCAATTGCTGCAAGTATTAGTTCCTGCAAATCAAGATATCCAAAATGGAGTGCCTATTATACCAAAACAGCTCACATAAAAGTGCAGTTTTGCCAACTTATTTATGTTTATCTAAAAACAGTAAACTACACCGATGGTCCCTGTGGTTAAACAAAATGTTGGATTTAGTCCCTAGCTTTTTTAAAGTTTACGGATGGTCTCCAACTTTGTAACGCATTCAGTCCCCAACTTTTGCGAAAAGTACGTGGATGATCCCTATGGTTTGCACTTTGTAACGTGTTTGGTCCCACAACGTTTAGTCACTAAATGCGTTAAAAAAGTGCATACCACAGAGATCATCCATGTACTTTTGGCAAGAGTTAGGGACTAAATGCGTTACAAAGTGCAACCACAGTGTACTTAAAAATAACTAGTCCCTAAATTCAAAATTTTAGTTGACCATAGGTACCATCTGGGTACTTTACTCATAAATAAAATAAGTATCAAGTATAGCTACATAAACTACGTTACTATACATGTTTGACCTAAACTCAATAAATTTGATTGGTGAAAACAATAAGGATACCTTCTGTAGACGTGAACAGTTCTGTACATCAACAGAAGTTTTTGAGGTTTTCACAGACTCATCTTTAGATATAACCTGCAAATATAAAACCCGTTTTATCCAGATGCAAAGCAATACTAGACACACAATAAAAACAAAAATACGTCCCGACTCTTACCCCGGTACCACTGCAAGGGGCATCCAACAAAATCCTATCTACTGTGTTGTTTCCCAAAACTTTCGGCAGCTATAGTTAAATTGAAGGAGAAGATAAAGGTATATAAGGAGTCAGTATAACAAACACAAAGAACCACTTATAATTCGGATATTAAAGGAGTCAAAAAACGAACCTCCCTCCCGTCATAGCTGCATACTACAGTGTTTGTAACGCCCAATCGTTGCAGATTCGATGTTAGTTTGCTGAGCCGAGCCTCTTTCATCTCATTAGCGTAAATTATACCTGATTAATAACAATAATCGCATTCCCATTACAAGTCAAAATAAAGAAAAGTGCTTAGTTTGATTAAACGTAGTTATCAAACAGACAAATCAGATTTCCCGGACTACTCTTGAATAAAAAATAAAATGCTCGTTAACGTTGATCACTTGATCGGAAACATAAAAATAAAACTTGTAAAAAATCATCATTCATAAGACTATAAGAGCATACCAGTGTTTTTCATAAGAGCTGCAATGTAAGTCGTTTTACCACCGGGTGAAGCCCTACATGTGAAAAAAAACATCATTCAATACCGTAAAAATGTATATAGAATATAAACTGAAATAAAGATAATAAATACTTACGCCATGTCAACAATGCGTTCCTTCTCCTGAGGAGCAAGTGCCATTACAGGTAAAAAAGAACTTGCACTTTGCACCTGTAAAGAGTACAAACAAAAACAGAAAGATAAAAATTAAATAACAAGACTTTATAATTAAAAAAGTAAAAACAAAATTCAAGTATACCATGTAATGACCAGCCATATATTCCGGGGTTGCACCATACGGCACTTGATGATCATAAACAACCAAACCAACCTGCGTTACATTGTTACGATGACGATTAAACCCAATATCCCAAATCAAAAGAGAAAAAGTCGATGATTAAACCTTACCTTTGACCACTTGCTTAGCGGGTCTAAGTTGATACCTCTATTCAACAAGACACCAGCTAGATCACGTCTTCGTGTCTATATATTTTTTTAAAGTGGGCCCGATTAGTATTGAGAGCTCAAACCAAACAAATAAAAATACTATAATAAGTCATTACATATGATTCATATCTGATATAACCTTTAATGTGTTGGTACGAAGGGTAATTGGTCGAGGCTTTTCGAAAGCCTCAATCAGTTCCATAAGTTCAACAGGCGGAAACATCTACACAAAACGTAAAACTGGAACCATTTAAACTCTGTGTGTGTGTGTGTGTGTGGGGGGGGGGGGGGGGGATCAAGCTTCATAAAGATGTCCATATTTACATAATACACTAATTACCTCAACAAATGAAGAAATAAGGAACTCGTTGTATCCATAATATGATCCTAAATCCAACTTAAGTTGCTCAATGTACTGCTTTCGTGTTGCTCCTTCTTGCCTCAACGAAGTAAAATTCGAGAGCACTCGAACAACTAGACAATATAATTTGGAAAACGTAAAATAAAATGAAAAAAATACAGGACAGTGACGGAAGTTAGGGCTGCAAACGAACCGAATGAACACGAACAAGGCCATGTTCGTAACTGTTCATGAACACTTATCGAACGAGATTTTTTTTTCGTGTCCGTTCGTTAAAAAAAAGAACATGTTCGTTTGTGTTTGTTAAATAACTTTAGGTAACGAACATAAATGAACAAAAACGAATGCAAACGAACACAAACAAGCGTTCATGAACGAAAACAAACCTATATTAAATATTTTAATAAATATACAAAACACTACAATTTATTAAGTATTTTATAACTGAGAATTTTGAAGTATTAAATAAAATTTAAAACCCTAATAAACTATCGAACACGTTACCGAAAGTTTACGAACGAACGCAGCCTCTGTTCATGTTCATTCATTTAACTAAACGAACTCTCGTCCGTGTTCGTTCATTTGTCAAACGAACAAAGACAAACAAACTTCCTAAACAGTTCACGAAGTGTTGGCTGAACGTTTGGTTCGTTTGCAAGCCCTGACGAAAGTAAAGTTTTACAATCACAAGATAAGACTCACTCTCTTTTATTCTTTGTTGAAGACCGGTAAGATCAGGGGGTCCACGAGCTTCGACTTCAAGTTCCTGTAACAAAATGAATACAAATGTGTGAAACAAAATTCAACATAACAAATTTTAAGCATGAATGGTAGATATAGATAGCACCGAACCTCTTGTGTTGGCAATCTGAACTCATCAGGTGCTTCTTTAATGTTCAGTCGTAGTTCATCTAAAGCCTCTTTTTCTTCTCTCTCTTTCGCTTCATCAATCGCCTTAGATTTGGTCTCGATATCAGAATCGTCAGAATCCAAATCTGATTGGGAACCGGACCCCATTTCTGTAAAACATATACAACCAACCAAAAACCCTGAGAACATTAGCATATGGATAACAACTTTAAACTCAATAGTGTGTATCATTTGCAATATGAAACATAACATACTATTGCAACAAAAATGAGATTGTTATTAGCATTTTCAACGAGTTGACAAACTGGGAGGGGTCTAAAGGCTCAAAATGGGTTGAGGTCGAAACTGGTAATTTTTATAAGAACCAGGTTGAACGACCAACCAACAGTTTTAGTCCATTTCTCAAACTTTTTAAACAATATGTATACTAATTCAAACAAAATACCTTTAAAACTATATTTTATTACAAAAAATCAACTTTTTAAAATAAAGCGATTTAAGAGGTTGCACGTATATGAATACCCTCTGAGTGACCTTCGACCCATTTGAATCATTTCAACTTCCGAGTTTCGATACCTTCCATTTTTCTTGTAGATCAAATATAACCAAATTAGATTCCTTTTAAAAATAATTGATCAAGTCAACCACCTTTAATCAAAAGACTATACGTACGGAACCAAATTAGATTCATTTGTAAACTAATTATAATAATTAACCAAAATACACCTTTAACCAAGACTATACGTATGTAACTATATTCTTACGCACTTCCAGCTAATGTTTTCCCTATTAGTCCTCATATGTCTATACTTTTCAAAGCAATTATGCAATCTCTTAACTGTTGCAACAATATTAATATTGAAACTTAACAATGTAACAACCACAGCAATACACAGTACCTTCATCATCACTGCCCTGTAAAAAATCACCGGCAAACGCATCATCCCCATCCGACGACATATCCGACCCCGACTCTCCTCCTTCATCACCATCAACACTCTGCATCTCTTCATCTTCTTCATCTTCCATATCCGATTCACTCAACACCTCATTTTTCTTTTTCTTGTTAAGCGAAATAAACTCCTTACTTTTCTCCTTTTTGCTTGCTTTCTTCTGTGAGTTTTTACCTCTAACAACCTCAACTTCATCTTCCATATCAGATTCACTCAACACATCATTCTTCTTTTTCTTATTAACAGAAACAAACTCCTTACTCTTCTCCTTTCTGTTTGATTTATTTTGTGTCTTTTTACCTTTAACAGCCATTTAACCTACAAAAACATTCAACAACAAAACAAAACAAAACAAAACAAAACCCTAACTTTAAATATTAGCCCCCAAATTAGCAAAAAAACATTCAAAAAATCAACATAAACATAATCGTAAGTTTAACTTTACTTCACACAACAGCAGAGCTAGAAACAATAAGGAACACACAAACCCTAGGTGTACATGAACCTACAAAAACATTCAACAAGAAAATAGAACCCTAAGTTTAAGTTTTGGCTCCCAATTAACGACAAAAGATTCAAAATTTTCAACATAAACACATTAATAAGTTCGAATTTAGTTCACGAAACAATAAAAATCGAAACAGTGACAAATATACAAACCCTGGGTTTGTATTATTGAAGCACAAAAAGAATTGGAGTTGCTTTTACTTCGAAACACACACAAAACCTAATTATCAGATGAAGAAAATCATACCAGAAGATGAAGATTGCTGCTTGTTGAACCGCCGTAACGAAAGACGGAAGAAAGGATGCTCGAAGGAAGTGGTTGAAGTATAGAGAGGCGGGGAAGTTATGTTAGGGTTTAAGGGTTCACGTAAACTTAAGAAATCATTTCTTATTTAAAAAAAAAAAGAATTTTTACATATTTCCCCTTATTAAAAATCTTATTACATATTTACCCGATCTCTAAATTCAATTACATATTTCTCTTTTTTTACAATTACCCATAAGAAATTCAATTACATATTCCTTCTTCACTGCTTCCAATCGACCCTGACCCATCCCTACGCAAACCATACAATAACGGCAAGCTCCCTTTTTCTTGCAAATACTCCGACCACCACCACCGCTGTCGCCATGACGGTGCTACAACTGACGGAAACCCCATTTAAATTGCACCAGTACAGCGGAGAACAAACAGAAAAAACGAAACAAAACAGGGGAAAACAAGCAAACTAATCAAAACAGTTCCTGGGAGAACCTCAGATCTTTGTTCCTTGTGCAGATGTGAGGTAGACTTTAGGAACCACATTTTTGTTAATTGCATTCACGCAGAAAAGGTATAAAGTAAAAACTAACTGTACAAACGAAGACCGATAAATTGTTCTCAATTTATTTAGCTGAGTGCTTCTTTTATATGTTGATACTTATTTATTACGATGAATAAAGCTGCATAAACTTGTTTTCTTTAGATTTGATTTAAATTCGGAAAAATTGTAGCTATATTGGTCGTTTTCAAGATATTTGAAAGTAGTTTAAATTTATAAATTGGCAAAATGTTAGTCTGCATATTCATATGACACAAATCGGTGATAAAAAATAATAATAAAAAGTAGAGGAATCGAAGAAATATGTAATTAATGGTATAATAAAATAGAAATGGGAAATATGTAAATAGTTGATTAAGGGTAAAACAGTAATTTAATAAGAGTAAATTTAATGAAATGGAAAAATATGTAATATATATGATTTAGGAAGGGGAAATATGTAATTAAATTTAAAGTTTGGGGAAATATGTAATAAGGCCTCTTAAGAAGGGGAAATATGTAAATCACCCTAAAAAAATCACTTAAATCAAACGATTTTTTTATTAAATTAAGGTAAATAAATCCTTGTTTAAAATAAACATAGGTAATGTTGTGAAACAACAAGTCTAAAAGGATGTAGGAGAAAGATTGTCTTTAGGCCTGTAAACGAACTGAACGTTCATGAGCTGTTCATGAACTTGTTCGGCCGGAAGTTCGTTTGTGTTCGTTTATCTAATAAACGAACGAACACGAACAAAAAATTGTGTTCGTTTAATTAAATAAACGAACATGAACACTTCTTGTGTTCGTTCATTTATGTTCGCGAACGTTCGTTTATGTTCGTTCATTTATGTTCGATAACGTTCGTGTATGTTCGTTTATTTACGTCCGTTTATGTTCGTTTAAATTTTAGTAAATACATAAATAGTTATGTTTATATAAATATTAGGTTTTCTAACTACTTTTATAAATATAACTAATCAGTAATTGAGTTTTCTAGTAATAAAAAAATGAAATTTTAAAATTTTTCTTAGATCGTAACTAATCACTTACTTGATATTTATATAAAAAAACTAGTTAATTTTAGTATTTATAAACCTTAATTTAGACGTGTTTTTTGATATAAAAAACTACTATATTAGACTTATTTGTTTGTGTTTACTAATGTTAAATTGTGTTTGTTTATATTTATTCAATTACGTTCATTTGTGTTCGTTTATGTTTGTTCAATCATGTTAATTTATGTTTGTTTATGTTTATTCAAATATATTCAGTTAATTTTTTTGTTTATGTTCATTTGTGTTCGTTTATGTTCGCAAACTGTTCGTTTAGGCTTTAAACGAACAAGAACATGCCCAATTTCTTAATGAACGAACACGAACAAAAAAATGTGTTTGATTATATGCTCGTGTTCATGTTCGGTTCGTTTACATGCCTAATTGTCTTTACAATAAAATACAACGAATATATATATAGGAGAGGGAAGCTTAGCAAACAAGATACATCTATATATGAAGCTGATAACCATAATAATATTTATTTATAACACTCCCCCTTGGTTATCAACCAAATACGCGTGGAGATGCTACCTCGTTAAAAACCTTGCCACGAAAACCCATTGGTACAAAACCATAGCTAAAGGAAAAGGTGTGCAGCGCGTATTGTCTCACCCTGATAATGTTGTCGTATTAAAAACCTTACTCCCAATGGAATAAACTTAGTTAGTGAAGGGAAAAATGCAACTTGTATAACACTCCCCCTCATTTGAATAAATAGCCTTTAAGTAACGTGTGTCGATCTTCCCTGAAAGTTGCTCAAAGCTTTTGTATCCAGTAGAATGTCGCTTGATCCATTGAAGTACAATCCCTTATGTTGAGCAATGTTGTATGAGATTCTTGGTGCTTCCTCTCGAAAACAAATATCATATGATCCATGATTGTGCTATGTTACATTCTCAAATCTACAAGACTAACCAAACTTGTTTTCATGGGTTAGTAAAATATAATCAAATATCGTTCATACCTGAAATATTTGAACTCATTCTAATGCCTCTTCGCTTGACGAAGGTTAATTTCATGACAATAAGCTCAAGTGAAAGATACTATAACCATACATAGCTAGCAAAAACATATTAATGCACTTATGCATTTAACGATGGTACTTCTACAATGAGAATCTCTACTTTGGTAGGAGATGATAATAGGCATTTCTTATAACAAATGACTTAACAACCTTTAACATACTTTAAGGTTCAACTATGTCCATACTAAAATATCCAAACATCATCTTCTAGATGTACTTGAGGGATTGGTAAAATATAATAACATATATACTCGAATTGCAGTTCGAGTAATAATGATACCGTGCCAAGGTTATTCATAAATTTTCCCTCTAAAAGCTAGACAATTTCTCTCGATAATGCCTAGACATCATTATTGTAAATTGCGATTATAGTGAACTTTTAAAAGTAGAATGTTGATGGAACATGGCTAATTTAATCAATTTTATATCCCTCTTTATCTGAATATCTCGAGGTGTACAACACTCGTCTCGACTATTTAGTCCATACGTATTTTGTCAGCTTCATATAATTCGTTCTTGAGGTTTTGAAATCATTAATGCTTCTAGCATTATCAATCCATGAGGTAATTCTTTCCATCTTATCCAAATATGCATGTGGTTTCCCTCTTTAGAAGTTTTGCTACATAAGTTTTCTCATTTAACACATAGATTCTATATCATATGCAAAAATGTCATGAACACTTACTTTTATCTCTAAAATCCATATTGTACCATGCATGTACACTATTTATTGAGATATCACAATCATCGGTACAAGTTTTCTATGTATGTTTCTTGGTGCACAAGTATTACATCGTTAAGATGTTTCAATTAATCTTTTAAGCACTCAGTTTCTTTAGAAACTCATCCAACATGTAAAATAATTATAACCTATTCAAATCTGAATATGTATAAATGATCACACTATTCTCAAGAACTTACTTTACATGACCTACATAATTTAATCATTCGGGAGTATCAAGTGATACATAACATTCATAAGACGAATATCAATTCTCTCTTTATGTTACCAGACTAATAAGATATTGGAAAGTTAATGCATCCACCAATGGAGAATACTTCTCCTTGTAATTAATCATAGGTCTTTGCGAAAATTCTTGTGCTACCATTTTTGCCTTATATTACTTGATTTGATTTTCAATTCATAATTCGCATAAAAGACCTGTTTGTTTCCAACATGATTTACAACTTCAGTTGCATGGATTGTTGGTTCGAAAACTTTCCATTTCATTAGAGAGTTCAACTCTGCCTTATTCACGTCTTTTCGCTTTTGGCCAATCATTTCTCATAGGTAGATCTTAAATTTTGATCCTCGTCATTTTATCATTTCAAGCGCTATTTTATATACAAAAGTATAACGACGTCAATTTCAGTTTGATTCCATATGTATATATATATATGATGTGTGTAAAATGCAACATATAAATTACATCAAATGAGGCATAAAACTAACCTTTTTTTAGTACTAATGTTGGAAAAAATGTGCTTTTGTCTTCCTTTTGTATTTTCAGGACTAAATGAGCGTAAATGAACAAAAGGAACAAATATGCAGCAAAATCTAACATAATTATAAGAAAAAGAATAAACGTGGCATACCCGACCCCTCGACAGCATCTTCCCAAGCAAAAACAAGAGAACAGAAGGCTGATCACGGCCCCGTGCCCAGCGGACACGGGGGCGTGGCCAGTTGTCTGCAGAAAGGACAAAGCTATAGAAGCTTCTATTCCCGACACGGGGGCGTGCCCAACTCAACACGGGCCGTGGTCAACGCTAAGATTCGTAGAATCCAAGCAAATCTTGATAGTACAGATACGCTTCTGCACACGGGGTCGTGCCTAGCGGACACGGGGGCGTGTTGAGCTAATGCAGACAAATTGCAATTAATGAAGAAAGAGAATAAGGATGGACACGGGGCCATGCCTAATGGACACGGGGCCGTGTCCGGGCTTCTGTGCAGGCTATAAATAGAGGTGCTTGGTTCACTTCAAAGGCATCCATTGGCAAACAACCTCTCTTCCACTTCACCCACACTCCACCACCACTACAACCCACATCCACCACCATCATCCATCATCCATCATAGAGTGTGTGTAGTAGTCTCGGGATCCAAGATTGATAGTAAGAGTTCTTGACAATCAAAGGCCATGTTTGCCTAAGTCTCTTACATCACTTGGCGAAGACAAGCATTTAGTGTAATACTTTTGATTTTTAATCTTTTCGCACTTTTTATTTGGTTTTGTATTAATGACTTTAATAACTAGTTTCTTATGTTGAAGGTGAAACTTCCTTATCATTTGTCCGTGGTGTCTTGGCGTTATTTTACTGTCTATATAAAATAAAAGATTTACACTATTCATATCTCTACGGTCTATATAGAGATATGTTGGCTACCTGGTCGGGGGTTAAGGGAATGGTTTGGTAAGGTTCTTGCCTTGTTCAGTGTATAGATCCTACAAGGACCTGGGTCAAGCTTACTAGGACCTCCTTCAATACCCACTGGTATTGGATGGCTGGGGTGCGAATGGCTTGATCCCCTCATATGTAAACTACTATTAATACATTAACCCGGCTACTTGGGATTGTATCCCTGCTGACTCAAACCACTTAGCCGAGGGTAACGTCACCTTCAAAAGAGGGCCTACCACATTACGCATTAATAACTTAATTAATTATCTTTCAATATTCCAACCCTTTAGGATTGTATCCTTGCTGACTCAAACTACTGGGTTGAGGGTAACGTCACTTTCAAAAGAGATGCCTACTACTATAACTAAGATAATCTCTTAAAAAGTGCAAAAGTGCGGAAATCATCAAAGGTTACACTAAAGGCGATTCGGATCCAAGTGATTCATCTTGTCTATCTGTTTTTATTTTATTTTTGTTTTCAGCATTTTTAGTTTTTTTATTTTCATGTTTAAAACCTTTTCTCAAACTTTTGATTTGATTAGACGTTGAGGATAAACCGGTATTAAAAGCTCTTGTGTCCTTGGACGACCTCGATATCTTACCAACGCTATACTACGCTCACGATGGGTGCACTTGCCCATATGTGTGTTTAGTGTTAGTAAAATATCGTGTTTTATAAATTTAAAACTTGACTAAAGTATTAAAAAGGGCTTAAAATATAACTAAAGATATATTACGCTACACACGCATCAATATATATATATATGTATATAGGACAAAGATCCGTTAGGAACCACCCTTTATTGCGAGAACCAATGCGAACACAACAAAAAATGCCTAAAAGTAGCAAAAAAAACACACAATTTTTTTTTAATATTTTTTATAAAAAAATCGCTACTTTTAGTAGCAAAAAAAAATTTAAAAAAAAAAATTTTGGCTACTAAAAGTAGCAATTTTAACATAAAAAATATTAAAAAAAAATTAGATTTTTTATTTATTTTTTTAGGTTTTTTGGGGGTTTAGTTTTTAGCATTTTAGCTTTGGGGTGTGGGGGGGGGGGGGGTTAGGTTTTTTTTTAGGTTTTTTTGGGGGTTTTAGTTTTTAGCATTTAGCTTGGGGGGGGGGGGGGTTAGGTTTTTTTAGCTATTTTAGGTTGTATTCACATTGGTTCTCGCGGTTCTCGCAATAAAGGTGGTTCTCGCATGAACCTTACCCTATATATATATATATAGGGGAAGGATAAAACAAAAACCCACTTGAGTTGAGAAAACTCAAAAAACCTTTGTAAAAACTCCATGTAACGTTTTTTTTTCTATAAAAAATAGGAAATGTAACATATATATATTTTAACATTTTTATAAAAGAAAAACAAAAAAAGCGCCGACTAGTTTATTTTTTAGAAAATGTTAAAAATTTCATGTTACATAATGTATATGTCTATAAAAATGTAACATACAAATTTTGAATATTTAAAAATAAAACTAATAGGCGCCTTTTACATTTTTTTATAAAAATGTTCAAGTACATTTATGTTACATTCCCTGTTTTTTTTAATAAAAATGTTACATAGGGTTTTCTTGTGTTTTCTCAACTCAAGTAGGTTTTCATTACCTATATATATATATATATATATATATATATATATATATATATATATATATATATATATAGGGCTTGGCTATACAAGAAACTCTATCTTTTTTAGAAAACTTTGCAAACTCATTGTCATCCATTGATTATGTGCCAGCCAAGTTGATCAATGGTTCTCATGATTTTAGGAAGAAATATAATTAAAAGAAATATTATAATACACATGTAAAGCACTGAAGGGGTATTTTCGGTAGTGAAATATAACATTGGAAAAGGAACTCCCTGCCATGCAGTAGCAGTCAAATCATAACTCCAAACCAATTCAAAAAAAATTTCATCTTCATCTTTCCCACTATACTGTTCATATGCAGTTTTGTTCCTAATTTCCCCCATCCGATAGACTTTACATATTTCCCCCATCGCCAAGACTACATCGATCGGTGCCTTCTAACCCTAAGACAGAAGACGATAGTAAGCATCCGGGAGAATGAGGAAATCTTTCGTAATTTTGTCTTCCTCGCTCAAAATGAAACGATTACGGAAGATCAAGAGTTCAAGCAAAAGGTTAGTTCTTGTAATCTGTCCTATAAAAGGTGGTTTTGTTCTATCGCAATCCCCTTCAAAAATGGCAACTGATTTTGTTTTGTTTTCTATCTATTGCACTAGGAGACCTAAATTAGGGCATGAAAGGTCTGCCAGCCGTAGTGTTCTTATTATATCCGATGATTCCAAGCAAGTTCCTCCCAAGCAACAATCTCACTTCGGTCCGACCCAGAGGGCTTTAGGTTAGTATTGATGGGCGTATAAACTGTGAACGTAGTTTTACTGTGTTGAATTAGGCTCTGTTCATAACATAGTTTTGTTTGGCTGCATTTGCAGTGTATGAAGATACTGACACTGGGTCAACATCCACTGGGAAACGACTGTTAAATGGTAAGTACCTATCATCAATAGTTAGTAAGTTTCTTTTGGTTACAATAGTTGGAATTTGCATATCAATGTGAACTGGTATAACATGTGTTAAATTGCCTTTGATTTGTTTGACTGCCAAATAATTAACAGTGGGAGTTTGTAGTTTGCCTAACACTTTGAAAATTATGTTAAGGTTATTGGATTAATGGTACAATCAGCTAAGATTATTAGATTAGGTGTTTGGAAAATGTTAAACCATTTGTTAGTGTATGAATGTGAACTTCTATAACGTGGTTAGGTAATTTCCGAAATTTGCCTAACATGTGTTACAGAATTAATGGACAGACAAAAGATCATTCGGATTGATTTTGTTTGTATGCCAAAGAATTAATGGTCTGATTAAAGCTGATTGCCTAACATGTGTTAATTTGCAGAGAAAAAAAACATTGCGGATGAGATTTCTGGCAAAGGAAGGCAAAGAACCGGTGGTTAGTTATTTTTTATTTACTTTCATTTGTTTGATGTTCAAATTTCCCACAGAAAACGTTGCCTTGTATAGTTCTGGCTGTGGAAGTACATTAATTTTTGGGTAGTTACTTTTAGAGGTTTGCATAACATGTGTTAAATAATTAATGGACGGACCAAAGACCATTGCCTTTGATTTGTTTGACTGACAAATAATTAATAGTGGGAGTTTGAAGTTTGCCTAACAGTTTGAAAATTATGTTAAGGTTATTGGATTAATGGTACAATCAGTTAAGATTATTAGATTAGGTGTTTGAAAAATGTTAAACAAAAGGTTAGTGTATGAAAGTGAACTTCTATAACGTGGTTAGGTAATTTCCGAAGTTTGCCTAACATGTGTTAAACAATTAATTGCCAGACCAAAGATCATTCGGTTTGATTTGTTTATTTGCCAAAGAATTAATGGTCTGATTACAGTTCATTTTCTAACATGTGTTAATTAGCAGAGAAAAAAAAAATTGCGGCTGATAATTCTGGCAAAGGAAGGCAAAGAACCCGTGGTTAGTTATTTTTTATTTATTTTCATTTGTTTGATGTTCAAATGATTAATTGTTGGATGTTTGATCTTATAACTGTAACGTTACCGTTTGTGTTATAAAGTTTTGACATAGAGGGTTATAAAGTCGACTAATTATTTTATGGTTGGTTTGGTTTTGTATAAAACGTTTTACCAGTACATAGGGCAGATGTAACAGCTACATCCAGCGGGAGAACCTTACGGTCAGGTACAAAGAAAGTTTCAGAGGAGCGTGTGAAAGTTCAAAAACGGAAGCAAAAAGAAGTTGTTGACGGACAAGCAAAAGTCCCCAAAGCCCGTAAGCGAGCAAAGAAGGATGAGTTTCTGGGAATAAGGACGCGATCCGCACCACTACAATTTTATAAGTGTGTACGAGCATTGACAGACCCACAACGTGAGGCAGTCAGGGGAATGGGCTTTGGGCGTTTACTTACTTTCAGCGTTGATGGGTTACCAACTAAATTAGGTTATTTTGTTGTGGACAATTTTAATCCCGATAAGATGGTGATATGTACACCTGCTGGTAATATCAAGGTAAACAATAAAGTGATACATCAGTTACTTGGGATCCCGACCGGTGGGATAAAGTTTAGTTCGATTGATAAGCTGCCTATCTTGGTTGATGCCGTTGCAGAATGGAGGGCGAGATACCCGGGTGTAATGGTACCTCCAACACAGATGGTGAAAATGATAGATGAGTCCGACGGCGAAGACAATTTTGATTTCCGCATGGATTTTGTAATGTGTTTTGTGGCAGTGCTTGTTGACTGTCATAAACAAAGTTGTTTACGGGAAGAAATCTTAGAGTATCTAGATGATGAAATGGATTTTGCAAATTTAGACTGGTGTGACCTGGTGGTAGAGAAGTTGAAAACTTGCAAAGATACCTGGGATCGGCTTGACCCACAAAGCATCTTTGTTGGGCCTCTTTCGATTCTGATAGTAAGTGAAATTTATTGTGACGTTCTGAATTAACATGTGTTAAATATACTTGCTTGTTTTTCGGACTGAACTGATCGCTGTTACTTGTAGCTGTTGTACGTTGATAGCATTGAGTGCACAGGGATGAAGATTGACAAGGCGGTGTGTCCTTTGGCTTTCTGGAACTTGAAGAGATTGCGAGAGAGAGAAAGGCTGGAAATACTTGCTGGTGGGTTTGGTCTGGGAGGGTCTAAAGGTTTAACACTTCCAAGTAACTATAACGTGGATCACTGGGCAAGTAAGGAGGTATAGTTATATACACTAACCAGTGTTTTTTACAATTAGTATATAATTTTTGTATGAAACTGTTACTTTAACCTTTTGAAACAGGAGAGGTTGTTGATGGTACGACAGCTAATTAATGTGACAAACAAGAACAAAATGAAAATAGAGGGTATGTTGGAATCTATGTGTGTGGAGAGCCCTGATGACGAAGAAGTACAGACCTTGAAGGCAATGTATGAAAGTTTGTTTGAACAGAGAGCGTATACACGTACAGATCATGATCAAGCGGTAGATTTATCGTCGCAACGTATCAATGAGGTGTTGGAAGATTTGAAAAATGACGAAAGTATACACGTTGATGAGGGACAGAACGCTGGTTAGTCGCTGTTATTGTTTGTAAAAACTTGACTTGATTAATGTGGCACGTATTTATTGATGTGCAACGTTTTCGTAGGGGATGGCGTGGTTGATGATTTCTCGAATGGTTCGCCAATAGCTAGCTTGTACCGGAAGTCACTTAATCGGCCTCCCAAAAGGATTAGTAAAAGGAGATTGAAAGAAGTAGGATCTTCAGCCATAGACTTTGATTGCATAGAAGGTGTGATTATTATCTTTCTGACTTGTACACTATAACACATGTTAATGTGTTACCGATCTTATTGATTAACATCTGTTGTGGTTGCAGGTGATGTTGCGGGGCAATCAAGCGTAGCTGTTGATGGAAAAGAGTTTGCTGAAACGATGGAAGATGGTGGGAAGTCGTTACAGGTGAGGCGATCTGCTCGACTGGAGATGTTAAAGGATGTTCATGAGAAAGAAGAAAGTTGTGTTACCCCAAAAAGGCGCAAGACAAATATAAAGTGTGATGGGCCAAACACGGATGGTGGTAACGAAATTGGTAAAGTGTTACATGTGTTACCATTTTAAGTGTACGTTTATAGTTAAGTGTATAGATGGCAGCCTAGGAAGAAAACATAAGTACACATTGATGGTAACTTCTCGATTAGTACTCGAGAAAGTTTATGTCCCTGTAATGTTCATACGGGACTGAAATGTATGGTGTAACACATGTTAACAGATGCTTAACACCTGTTGTGGTTGAAATGTATTGTCTAACATATGTTAAGTTGGCTGTAATATGCGTAGGGGACTGAAATGTGTTGTTTAACATCTGTTGTCATTGCAGCTGATGTTGCGGGCCAAGCAAGCATACCACATGATGGCAAAGAGTGTGTTGAGATGCTGCAAGATGTTGGGAAGTCGTTGCGGATGAGGAGATCTCCTCGACTGATAAAGTTAAAGGATGCCCCTGAGCCAGAAGTTGGCTGTGTGACCCCAATAAGGCGTAAGACAAACAGGATGTTTGATGGGCCAAGCACGGATGGGGGTAAAGAAACAGGTAAAGTGTTACGTGTGTTACCAGATACATTGTACGTTTGCCGCTAAGTGTATAGGTGGCACCCCTAGGAAGAGAACATAAGTACACATTGATGGTGATTCGTTGTTTGTACACGGACAAAGTTTATGTCCCTATAATATATGCGTACGTGTCTGAACCCATTTAATATTAATGTGATCTTATAGGGGGCAACGAGACTGAGCAGCAACACGGTGATAAGAGTGTTCATGAGGCTGGTATTTCAACTGGGGGTGACTGTAGTATGGGTGGGGCGGAACATATTAAAGGACAATGGAGCGGGGATAAAAGTGATGTTGAACAAGTCCACAAGCCGTTCGGTCTAATGCGTGCGATACTGGGTTTAAAAGCAGCAGCGGCCCAGGGTGTGACTGGTAGTGCTTCGTACAATTTCAGATTGTTAGTTTTTTATAATGTGCTATATTGTTTAATTCTGTTTTAACATGTGTGATCTTGATTTGACAGTTGACGGTGGCTCAGGCATGCGGTTGGCAGCAGGACAGGAACCTCCACCTGGAAAAAATGAGGATGAGAAGGACGATGATCAGCTGGCACATTTAGACGTGACTGCTGACAAAGAGGATAAGATTACTGATCAAGTAGACAAAAGTGATGAGATGGGTGTTAAGCTTACTGATGAGGTTGAAGGGAATGACAATGAAGGTAATCTTCATAAAGCATCTTATTTGTATAGGGTCGACAAAAACTCTCGACGCACCACGTTAAGGCTTTTGTAAATTTTTTCGTGAATGTTTATGCAGCATCGAATAGTAAGACTGAGCATGAAGTGGTGAATGCAACTGATGCAAGTACGTTAAAATGTGGTGGAGTCATCTTTGGACCCTTGGAAGGTGATGTTAGCGACAAGGATGAACAGGTGGTTTCGGACTGCAAAGGCAGGGTGGCTGTAGAGAAGAGTGACCGTGATTGTAAGGGTTAAATGTTTAGGCAGGTTCAAAAAAATAGTAACCTATTCATGAGATGTGATAAGAATGTTTTATGCAGGTTCATATAGTAACACTGAGCATGACGTACTCCATTCAACCTTCGTACCTAATGAAGAGTGTGTTGGTGTGGTGGTTGGCTCTGTGAAAGGAGATACATTCGGTGAATTTGAGGAGGTGGTTAGGGATGGTAAAGGCAAAGCGTCGGAAGAGGAGGGGCAGCCGGATTTTAACGGTAAAAGCTTTTTATGCTATAACATGTGTTAGCTATTAGGTACATTTAGTGTGGTTAACGTGTGTTAATCGAAAGAACAGTGGACGGGGGCGATGCGGCGATTGATGAACGTGGTTTCGATGGGCCTAATTGGAGTCTTGGAATGACACAAATTGGTGGTGAATTTGATGAGTCACAGCAAACCGGTACAGTTTTCTAAAAAATGTTTAGGATTGCTAGTTTAGTTGAGTCATTCCAATATACTTATTTGCATCGAACATGTAGGTTGTAAAAGTTCAAAGGTGGATGACATGGCTGGGACAGAAACAGCACCTGAACGTTCCGGTAAGCTTCACTATTTTTGTTTACTGTGAAAGTTTAAAAATTGGTTACAAAGTAACCTGAATTGTTTTTTTTAATACGTGTTTAGGCGATGTGGAGACCACCCCAAAGTTGAGTATGATTATAATGGTAGAACCGGTGAGCTCATATGACCCCGCAATTGCTATCCACAAGGAGCAATCTGGGGTGGAATTATTTGGTGGTGATGCGAATGACGTGGAGGACAATTTGCCGCTAGCAAACCGTGTACGTATGTTAGCTGAATTGGGGGCCTAAAAAAGGAAGCTGCCTTTTTGAGAGAAAGTGGCAGCGGACCCAAATAGATCACCTTACTATATAAGGTCCGTTGACATGGGTCAGCCAATCACTAAGAAGGAGGCAAATCTGTGGGATTACATATACGCTGATGAATCCCCAACGCACTTCCTAAATGGGCATTCTCGTAGGAAGCGGTCAATGGAGGCAAACATGTAAGTAGAACTACCCCAGGGTTTATTGTTGTATAATACGGGTGTAAACCATGAACCCAATGGATCTAGTGAATTGTTTATTTGTTGATTTTTGGCGCAGGAAGGAACAGGGTACGTCGTCAGTTGATGATGTAGATAGCCCGATACACATGGCTGTGTAAGTAGGGGGATGCTGTTAAAAAATGAGTTAAATTACATTAACATGTGTTAAGGTGTGGAAGGTAAATTTTTTTTGTACGTATGAAACCAGGGAGTTGCTGTTTTGAAGCCCTTCCCATGTAGAAGCGTCTCGGGCTATGTTCAAGAGTTTAAACGATGGCAATGAGGTATCGGATGGTATTATCGACTGTTGGGCGGAGGTGCTAAACTTCCAAGAGAAACGGAAATCAAGGGAGGCTTACAGTAGGCAATTCTTTGGTACTAAAGTTGTGGTGAGTGATTTGAGTATAGACATTATTTCTGTATATTGATGTTTTCTGTGGAAAAGTAGTTACGGTGTACCGAGTGCTTATCCTTATTAATTTCTCTTTTGTGAAAGTTTCCGTGGATGTTAACAACTGAGAAGGGTGGAGTCGAGGCGCGGATGCACAAGTTCCGGGTTGGAATAAAAGGCGGGGTTAACAGCGCTGAAAAAGATCCTGATTTTAGAAAGCACGACATTGTTTTCTTCCCGATCTTGGAGCACAAACATTTTTACTTACTAGTGTTTGAGTTACGGGAACCCGGAATTTATGTTGTTGATAATGACAAAGCCAGACAAGGACAGCCGATAGAAGATAGTGTATACTACCTCCACAAGGACACACCGTATAAGTTTGTAAGTTTTTAAAATGACTCATGTTGTATTCGAGATGTGTTTTTTATATTGAGCATGGCTTGTATATGTATATGCAGAAAGATATGTTTGTGCAATACCTTCGGGAGGTTGGGAATCCGCGAGCCGATGACATTGACTACTGCAACATCCAGCGTATGCCGGTTAGTTGGGCGACAACAACAAACAAAACTGATTGTGGGGTTTTCTTAATGCGTCACATGGAGTGCTACATGGGGAAAAACAAAAGTTTTAACTGTGGGTTCAGCATGAGTGGGGCGAAGAAGATGGCGGAGGTGCGGAAGTTGAGAAAGAGGTATGCTGCACACACCTTATGTTCGGAGGTGAATGTGCTGCTGCCCAAAATCCAGCAGGATTGCCGGTTAGAGTAACGTGTGTTAGGGGGTGAATGGTCATTACTATAGGATAGGTGTAGCGTTAAATGTGCCAGCTCTGTTTTGGGAGTGTCATGTACTTTCCTTTTGGGTTGTTGCTTTAAACTTGTTGTGGGATATGTGTTTTGTGGGTGTGGCATGTACCAGGTCTTTTGGCGATAGACTGTCTATGCGAATTTGGTCTGACTAAAACTAATGTCTATTAACTTGGTTATTGTATACTCTGAAGAATATTGATGTATTCTTGCATGTGTTAGGATGTTATTGATGTAGTTGATAATGTTTTAAATGAGGCTGTTTTAAATTATATATTGGTAGGTGTAACATTTAAGGAAATAACAAAATGCTGATTCCTGTTATGAAGGGGCCCACTATTCTCAAAATGTAGTAGCATTCTTGGAAGTTGGGGAAAGGTGGATGGCCGAAGTCCACTAACATAGGGGTTGGTGGCTAGAAAATAACTTTATTGGAAAAGGAACCATTGCTTTTTTGCCCCATATGGTCACATCAAAGTCAAGTCACAACAACTATATTAAATGTATCATTGATATACCTCTATAAGTAGTGTAATGAAGAACCAAGTCATATTATGTAATACTTGACCACTTCAGCAAACCAAAAAGTTTTAGAGGTTCCAAAGTATGTTTAATGTGATGTCCACAAAAAAAATAAGGTCACGTCAACACCACCAGGCGTGGAGAAGCTGAAACCAAAGAGGAAGGAAGCATGTGAGGGTCGGTACAGGGTGTGCTACGCAAGAAAAGTGTTTCACAAGAAGCCTGAAGACATGAAAACTGGAGGAGCTTCTGGTGATGATGATTCAGAGAGCAGAGCAAACAATGTAGTTGATGTAGCGGGTGGTTCACAAGAAGCGTCACGCCGTACGGAACACGTTTTACCAGAAGCCCGAGTTTTGAAGGGACTACCAGATGAGTTGGTTAGGTTGCTGACGGATCCAGACCATGAATTATGTGGTTGCCCGTTGTGTCCATACTCACCCGAAACAATCAAGTCCTGGTGTTACCATGACCCATGGGAGAGTGAGCACAGCCCCTCTCCTCTGTACTTTCATGATGAGGATGTTACCACACCATGATGAAAAGCTTCGTAGAGATGGAGGATAAGAAGGGGTAGTTAGGATCTGGTTAAAGTTGTGATAACCTTTTGACCCTATGTTTGTAGGCCACATACTAACGTCGTTTTCTTGTTCTTTTATTATGAATATTTTTTTTTGGGAATGGGTTGATGACACGGCTCGGTAGTCGATCCATTGTTTTAGGTGCGGTTGTAACCTAGTAGTAGAATGTGTGGTTAAGTTGGCTAGTTGGAAGTTTAATTCTATAACCTCATGTGTCTTAATATATAAGTTATTGGTGTGGTTAAACCCTTTTGTGTTGATCCTTTACAGTTAAAAAAACCCTAGGTACAGGGCTAACATGTGTTAAGCATCTGTTTTGATGCTGTTGTAAAATATAAACCAAAATTTGGCGTACAAAACATAAAGTGCCGAAGGCCATAAAACATAAAGTGCCGAAGGCCATAAAGTGCCGAAGGCCATAAAACATAAAGTGCCGAAGGCCATAAAGTGTCGGAGGCCATAAAACATAAAGTGCCGAAGGCTAAAATTTGACTCTGTTAATAGCAAACAGAGGTCGACAAAATTTGGCGTACAAAACATAAAGTGCGGAAGGCCATAAACGTTTTTACAAGACTGGATATGATAAAATGGGATAAAAATAGTTCCACCTTCTTACACACGTAACAGAAAAGGGGAGGATGAAGTTAGAAGACTGTTACATGTGTGTAAGAAGGCCAAAAAGATAGAGTTTTCTATATAACCAGATGTGACTTAATATATAAGATATTGTTGTTGTTAAAACCTTTGGTGTTGATCCTTTACAGTTAAAAAAACCCCAGTTACAGGGCTAACATGTGTTAAGCATCTGTTTTGATGCTGTTGTAAAATATAAACCAAAACCACAATTAACCATGCATATAATAATAAGATAGGCCTGTTAATAGCAAACAGAGGTCCACAAAAGTCGGCCCACAAAACATAAAGTGCCGAAGGCCATAAAGTTTTTACAAGACTGGATATGATAAAATGGGATAAAAATAGTTCCACCTTCTTACACACGTAACAGGAAAGGGGAGGATGATGTTAAAAGACTGTTACATGTGTGTAAGAAGGCCAAAATGACGAGAGTCTCCCATTATATAGTACTAGTAAACGAAAAGATAGATTTTAATCAGAGAGGGAGGCACCAGGGGCGGTCTGCCTTTGTTGTTCAGCAGCTGCCTTTGCTGCTTTCATTGCGGCCACCTTAACGCAGTTGCGTGAGTCGTGGTCGTCGACATAAAGACCACAGCGCTTGCATAACCGAAGCTGCTTTGGACGTTTAGGTGGTTTTGTCTTTGCCTTCTCACCGGGTCCAGAAATGCGAGTATGTGTACCACATCCCTTATTGCGTACAACATCTGGATTAGCAACTTCGACTGGTATGTTGATTGGTTGCCCAACTATTTCTTCCATTTCACACTCGTTTGTTTCATTTTGGATTGTACCCAATGGTTGCTTGGAAAGCACATTGATCTTGAAATCCCGGAGTTGGGCAACCAATTTTGACAACGAATCCTCGTCTGTTCTAGCCACATCAACACATTCAGTAACGAGATCAAGGATTTCATTACGCATAACGGACGGTGCGTGTGGGTTGACGCCGTATCGGCTGGAAAGTGAAAAAACCTGTTTTGGGAGGGCATCTCGGCGCCACCTGTCGTTTATGTATTGGGGGGTATCTTTGCAACATTTTTCATTCGATATACGCAAAAGACATGGCGACACAGATATCCGATACGTGTGAAATTCCTGCATGAGCAGCTGGCGGAGTGGTCTACAGTGTTATATGTAACCTGTTAGGAACAGAAAGAGCAAAAAAAAAGTTGTTATATCTAACATATGTTAGTGGAGTGGTAATAATGAAGTTGCCTAACATGTGTTACCTGATAGACGTTTATGATGTCGTTCCTTTTGTCCAAATGAGTGACGTCTAGCAAAAGAGTGGTATTGCTGGAATCGCTTTGGTTTGTGATGTAGCATAAAAACTTCCCTTTAATTATCTCCTTTTGAACTTGCGCGAAAACAGCGTTTGTGTAAATGGCGAACGCGTGCTGCTCTATTGCTAATTCAGCCAAGCCCTTGAACACCGTGGATGAGGTTTTGTACTCGGATACACGTTGCCGATAGCGTTGGCTATCTACCCTATTTTCAAAGCACATCATAAATTGTACAAGGGTGTTTGCGCTTGTTGAGTTGACCTTGAAGGTAGCATTAGAGCTTTCGCAGCGTGAAGTGGTCTTCATCAAGCAACACATTGGCAGTTCCCTGAAGTAGGCTGGTACCCAAAGATGTTTGATGTTGTACATGTCGTTCAACCAAGTGTGGTCTTGTAGGCCAAATGTTTCTAGGAGGTCATCCCAGCGGGACTCAAACGTTTCTGGTTTGATATAAACATTCCAAACCAACCGGTGAATGCAGGACCGAACATTAGTGTTGTCAAGAAGGTCCGTAGAGATCTGGTATATTAAATAGTTACTAACACATGTTAGATTAAATAGTGTAAAAACACATATAAGTCTGTGATGTTGAATAACACATGTTAAAGGCTAACAATTTAACTTAACCTTGGAGGGTAGTTTTTTCATTATATGCCACATGCATAGACGGTGGCGTGATTCAGTAAAGACCATAGGAACAGCTTGAAGCATGGATGGGTCTTGATCACTCAGCACGAGAGTTGGTTGAGTACCGTGTGCCTTCAAGAAAGCCTTAAGCAACCACACATAAGATTCAATGGACTCGGTAGATATCAAACCCGCACCAAATGTAACACATTGGAAATGATGATCCACACCCGTGAATGGCACAAAAACCATCTTGTACCTATTAATAAAAATGAATTTAAGGTTAACAAAATGTAACACTTTTTTGGTTTGGTTTGTATACTTGGATATCAGGCCTAACACATGTTAAAGGGGGGGCTAACCTGTTAGTGCTGTAAGTCGCGTCAAAGGCGAGGACATCGCCAAAAGCTTTGTAGTTTAGCTTTGATATCTCATCAGCCCAGAATACAGAAGACAACTTTCCATTTGATACAGTGTAATCAAAATAGAAGTTGGGTAGGTTGTCAAAGCGCTCACGCAAGCGTTCAAGGAAAACTTGTGCGTCGCGTTCACCAATAAAAATTCGCAACTGGTGGCTAAAATTTTTAAAATCCACCGGAGTCCCATTGACATTGTGATGCCCCCCTTTTAAAGCTACAAGACATCTATAAGCTCTCATGGGTCCGATACGGTTTAGACTCATATTGTGAATGAATTGTTTGGTGGAAAATGACAGCTTCCGTGATATCTTGCTAAGATCACGGTTGTAATTCTCAACAAGTTCATGATTGTGAATATCATTGAAACTCATAACTGTGTATGTATCATTAGATATTGAGACTAGAATGCTTGCCTTACAGTCACACCATGTGAAGTTGGTTTTCCTAGACTTTACAGAAGATTCATCAAGTGTGTCAAAAGTCCTCTTGCGTTGTGGTTTCCCATATTTTGAGCATCGAAGATACTTGTGTGTGGGAATTTCATTCCAGACTTTAGTTTGGCCTTTTTTAACAGAAAAACCAGCTTCAAACGCATAAAGTTCATACATGGAAAGAACAACCTCAAATGTTGGATATGATTTCCCACACACTGGTATGAACTTATCAGCGACGGTAGGAATCCAGTAACGGGTTCCCTGAGGGGTATCAAAAATGAAGTATGGATGCACTGGCCCTACATCATAAAACGAAAAGGTTAGGAATCTGGTATATGGCAGGACAAAAGGTTAGAAGTCTGGTATATGAGTATAAAGTGGCCCTGTGATGGTCCAGAACCATCACCCGGCATGTTAGCGTAGCCAGAATCTTGGTATGCTACATATGAACATTATGCAATATGTTTGAACTATGCCATATCTGGGGAAGAAAAATCAAAACGAGGGTATAGAAAAACAAACCTTGATCAGTATCCATAACCTCGTCAGAATGGAAATCGCTGTTCATGAAGTTGTTGGATATCAGAGCATCCGGTGATCTAACAGGGTCTTCATATGATCGAGAACCATCAACAGGCATGTAAGTATATACAGAAGCTTCGAATGGAACAGCTGAACATTGCCATGCAGTATATTTGGATTATTCCATTAAAAAAATGTCAAATAACACAAAAAAAAACATAGATTCGAGATAGTTAAGTTAGATAAAGAGACAAACCTTGAGCATTTAGTTCTTCGTCAGTTTGAAAGTCACTGCTAAGGAACCTGTTGGGGAAACTATGGACCGGCGACATTAACTCGGAGGTTGGTGGATTTGTCTCCATTGACATTAATGGAGAAAGCATAATTTGGTGGAAAAGATGATAATGAAGCTTCTTTTAATGAAGATATTAAATAAAATGAAATACTGTAAATGAAATATGGGGTGGCTGATTTTTTCAAATGAGTTGATGGGGCATTAAATGATCATGTCAGATCAAATTGGGAAAATCACTTGGGTTGGGAAATTACTAATATGACATTGAAAGCAAAATGGATTATGAAGGGACTATGGCCACGTGGATAAATATAGTCCACAAGTAGAGTTTGCTAAGTTTTTTAAAAAAATGGGGTTTCTTGTATAGCATTGTCCTATATATATATATATATATATATATATATATATATATATATCTTGGATAGTAAGATATTAAGCTAGGTAAATACTCTTAACCTGTTTTCCCTATATGGGCTTGGGATATGGTAAATTATTACTTCTTGGTCGGGTATGGGATCAATGTCGGATTGTGACTAAAAATCCGCATAACCCGTTTTAATTCGTTTTGCTTGATAACTTAAACATTGGGGTTAATGCGACCATGTCCTGGATATCCTCGACTCATTTAATTGTAAATGGCCACGACTTAAGCACGTGGTGTAGGCATACACCCGACAGATGCTAATGCTATCATAAAATATTTTTCTTACCCATATTGGGGATACCCTTTATGGATTAAAGTTGCGTGTCGGTTAATCATGTTATCGGTGTTTAGTACTGGGCCCCATATGTATTGACAAGCATGTAATACTGAATATAAGAGACATATTTTATTCCAAGTTATTTATGAAAATACATATGCCTAGTGCACTTAAAATGATTTTGAAATATTTTCAAACTGTGTCGGTTATTTGTATTTACCAGTGAAAACTGACGTATCTACAAAAGACTAAGCGCAGGTTGCAAGGATACATAAATCGGCTGGAAGTTGCCCGGTAAATGCTTAAGTGGAATTTGCAACTCCATGCATTGAAGCCTAGTAGTCTGTTTATGTAATCATTTTTGTTATTTCCGATCCGCCTGTGGATCTTTTATACATCCCGTATGTATATTATTTTGAACATTCAGACACTTATAATTTGCAATAGTATTTTAAATCCCAAGAATTCCGCTGTGTTATTCGTGTATCTGTACCAACTCGTTACGTACCCCAAGTCCGGGCCCATCGGGAAATACAGGGTGAGACAAGCTAGCATCAGTGTAACACATTACAGTGAGCTCTTCTTCCACTCCTCCAAACACCAAGAACATATCTTTAGTTCTTCTTAAGTACCTCAGAATGTTCTTTACTGTAGTCCAATGGGCAATGCCTGGACTTTGCTGAAAACTACTCATCATGCTTAAAGCATACAAGAAGTCAGGTCTAGTACATAACATAACATACATGATTGAACCAATCGCTGAAGCATATGGAACTACTTCCATTTGCTTAATTTCAATGTCTGTTGAAGGAGATTGCGATTTGTTCAACACGATTCCTTTAGTCACAGGAACACCTCATTTCTTGGAGTTTTCCATCTTAAAGCATGTCATCGTTTTGTCTATGTACGTACTTTGACTTAACCCTAGAAGCCGCTTAGAACTATCCCTATAGATCTTGATTCCCATAATGTCAACAGCTTCTCCAAGATCTTTCATTGTGAAGCAAGATCCCAAATAATGTTTAACCTCGTTATGCATAGGGATGTTGTTTCCAATGATTAGTATATCATCCACATAACGGATGAGGAATGATATGGTGCTCCCACTAGCCTTTCTGTAACACAAGGCTCATCTTCATTCTTAACAAAACAAAACTCTTTGATCTTCTGATCAAAATGAAGATTCCAGCTGCGAGATGCTTGTTTGAGTCCATAAATAGACTTATTCAGTTTGCACACCCTAGTTAGATATTTAGGATCGACGAAACCTTCAGGCTGAACCATATAGACATCTTCAGAGAGATGTCCATTTAGAAAAGCGGTTTTGACATCCATTTTCCATATTTCGTAATCATAGTACGCAGCTATGGCGAGCGATATCCTGATTGATTTGATCATAGTAAGGGGTGAGAAGGTCTTATCATAGTCAATACCCTGAGTTTGAGTGTGTTAGTTGTAAATAGTTGAAGGACCTAGTTGTTAACTAGAGGTCTCTACATACAATTATAGATGTCCTTGCATGTAATTATAGGTGTCCCTACATGTAATTAATATTTACTTGTTGGTCCCTCCTTCCCCAATAAATAGAGGGATCCTCTTCATTTGAAAACACACATTCAATCAATACAATTCAGATTTCCTTTCTTTCCATACCAGTCTCATTTACATGGTATTAGAGCTAAAGGTGTTTTAGCTCAAGAATATCCTCATTCGGGTGACCATTTCCGGCTCTCAGTTTAGAAAGTTCGTAGTATGCTCTGTGGTTGCAGCTTAGTCTGACCTTCCACATCAGAAACGGATTTTCTCTTTCATACCATCTCCGGTCACCACCAGTTCTGTCCTAAAAAAAAAAAAACCCGTTCCAGATCCGTTCAAACACACCCATTACTTCATCTCACATCAAATCTGTTCAAACACCCAAAACCTCCACAACCCGTCACCTACTTTTTCAGATCCGTTCTTTTTTCCGGCGAGTTAACATACATCACCACCACCATCATGTTCGCGATTGCCCGATCTACAAAACCCCTCAAAACGCGCCGCCGTCTGACCTGCCACGCGCCCCCACGCGCCACCCAAACAACCGCCGCCGTACATCACGCGCCGCGCGTGACGGCGCGTCAGCCATCCTCCGGCCACCGCCTTTTTCCCAGTTCAGTCGGAATTCCCTCCCCGTCCATCCCGTCAGGTTAATTTTTCGATCCGAGCATTTTTTGTTTTCTGCCTCGGTTCACGTGCTCGAATTTCAGTTCGTCTTTTGGGTTAAACAATTTTTCAAAATGGGAGACGAACGAACTCACACCATTGCATGCACCAAGGAGGAGTATGATTTGCTTCAACGGTTCCTTGCTTTTCGGTCATCGGGTCCTCAAACCAACTCAGTACAACCAGGTACGTTTTCTGGCTTTGACTTATCCTGGATTATTGATTCTGGAGCTACTCATCACATGACTGCGAATCAAGGAATTCTGACTAGCCTTCATAATACCTCTTACCCATCGGTTAAACTTGCAGATGGTTCCTCGTGCCCCGTACGCGGCATTGGATCCATTCAGAACCCAGATAGCCTAAACCTGTCTTCTGTTCTTCTTGTTCCTAACTTCCCTGCCAGTCTTTTATCTGTCAGTCAGATTACTAAACGAAATAATTGTTCCGTTACCTTTTATCCTACTCATTGTACCTTTAATGAACTAGGTACTAACCGAGTAATTGGTACCAGCCTCGAATCAGGAAGTCTCTATCGAATGTCTTCATTGTCGCATCCCAAAGCAAATATCTGTGAGTCTAGTATCTTTGAAACTCATTGTCGGTTAGGCCATCCCTCAGCAGCCATCCTACGACAAATGAGACCTGGCATCTCTATTCCCGATAACTTCCATTGTGAGTCATGTCAGCTCGCTAAACATACTCGACGTCCTTATCCCCCAAAAGTGTCAAGCCGAACCATTTCCATATTTGAACTTGTCCATTCAGATGTATGGGGTCCATGTCCAGTTAAGACTACATTGGGCTTTCAATACTTTGTTACTTTCATTGATGATTATTCTCGTGGCACATGGGTTTACCTATTGAAATCCCGTAGTGAAATCAACTCGATCTTTCGTGAATTCCATGCATATGTCAAGACCCAGTTCAAAACATCCATCCAAACCTTACGCACCGATAATGCTAAAGAATATATGTCCACCGATTTCTCTACATATCTCAAATCACAAGGTATTATTCACGAGACTTCTTACGCATATACATCTCAACAGAATGGTGTTGCTGAACGCAAGAACCGCCATCTGTTGGATGTTACTCGCACACTCATGATTCATTCTCATGTTCCTCGTCAATTTTGGGGTGATGTTGTTCTTACTGCGGCTTATCTGATTAATCGTATGCCATCGTCTGTTCTTCATGGTCAAACCCCGTTCTCTGTTTTATTTCCTAGAGGAACTCCGTTTCCTCTTGAGCCTCAAATTTTTGGATGTGTAGCTTATGTCCATGATCATCGTCCCGGAGTCCCTAAAATCGACCCTCGAGCCGTTCGTTGTATCTTTGTGGGTTACTCACGTGTCCAGAAAGGTTATCGGTGTTATAGTCCTTCTCTTCGTCGATATTTTACCAGTGCTGACGTCACCTTTGATCAGTTGTGCCCTTTCTTTCCAGAATCTTCCATTCCAGTTTCTGACCTGTTTCCTGATCCTGATATACCTGAGTCTCACATCATTCCTACCTTTCCTGTGTCATCTATTCCCTCTACCCCTTCGGTCTCAGACACCACAGTTCCAGCTCCTATAGCTTCGGGCCTTCCGACAGATCCTCCGCCATTACTCTACACATATTCTCGATGAGGTAAGGATCAGACCTCAGCGACCCTTGATCCCCAGCCTACCCATGCCTCTGGTACGTCCCCAGCTCCGCCTGCCATGACCGAACCTGATACACCCTTGCCAGATACTACCTCAGGTACCCTTGCTTATGACCCTCCGGGTGCACCATATCCCGATATACCCATTGCCTTCCGTAAGGAACCTAGACGTTCCACTCGTTATCCCATTCAGAATTATATTGCCTACGCTCATCTCTCTACTGAGTCATGTGCCTTTACTACTTCCCTGGATTCCTACCCGATTCCCAAGAATGTGATGACAGCTCTGGCTCATCCAGGATGGCGTCAAGCCATGGAAGACGAGATTGGGGCCTTACGGGCCAATCAGACTTGGGATCTTGAACCACTTCCTCCTGGTAAGCGTGTTGTTGGTTGTCGTTGGGTTTTCACAGTAAAACTTAACCCTGATGGTTCGCTACATCGTCTGAAAGCTCGTCTGGTAGCTAAGGGTTATTCTCAAGCTTATGGTATTGATTATGACGAGACTTTCTCCCCGGTTGCCAAGATGCCCTCTGTGCGTATTTGTATTGCTCTTGCTGCCATTCATCATTGGCCGCTCCACCAGCTTGATGTCAAGAACGCCTTTCTCAATGGTGTTCTTGAGGAGGAGGTTTATATGGAGCAGCCACCTGGGTTCATTGTTGAGGAGGAGGCCTCAAAAGTATGCAGACTACGGCGTTCCCTATATGGTCTCAAACAGTCTCCAAGGGCATGGTTTGGTCGCTTCTCTAGTGTTATGGGAGAGTTTGGGATGGTTCGTAGTGCATATGATCACTCTGTATTCTTTAGACATCATCAGGGCCGAAGGATTATTCTAGTTGTTTATGTGGATGATATCATAATTACAGGGGATGATGAAGATGGGATTACCAAGCTCAAACAGTTCCTTCAGTCTCAGTTTCAGATTAGCGACTTAGGTCGACTTCGGTACTTCCTTGGCATAGAAGTATCTCGTTCCCCACAAGGAATACTCCTTTCTCGGTGAAAGTATGTCCTTGATATGTTAACTGAGTGTGGCTTATTGGGCTGCAAACCGGTTGATAGTCCTATGCTTCCTACGAGGAAGCTCCTTCCAGAGGACGGAAGTCCAATGAAAGATCCTGAGCGATACAGACGATTGGTCGGAAACTTAGCTACTTAACTGTCACCCGACCAGATATCTCCTTTGTCGTCAGTGTCCTAAGTCAGTTCATGGCCACTCCGTACACGGGACACTGGGATGCTGCTCTCTGTGTCTTAAGATATCTCAAGACCACACCAGGCCTGGGGATCTTATATTCTGATCAGGGTCATTGTCGTGTGGGTGCTTTCACAAAAGATGGAGACGGACGTATATCTGGATTTCAGATGCAGATTGGGCAGGCTATCCTATTTCCCGTCGATCCACCACTGGGTATTGTGTTTTTGTTGGCGGAAACCTTGTGTCCTGGAAGAGTAAGAAACAACACACCGTATACAGATCAAGTGCTGAATCAGAGTACAGAGCTATGGTAGATGTTACATCGGAGATGATATGGGTTCGTCGTCTTCTTAGAGAACTTGGGGTTATCTCTGAAGACTTGATGCGACTGTACTGTGATAATCAATCAGCTATACATATAGCCAAAAATCAAGTATTTCATGAGAGAACTAAACACATTGAGGTTGATTGTCACCTAATCAGAGATCGGATAGTCGGTACTCAAAAGGATCCTTCGTCGATTCAGCCAATCCATGTTAGGATGGAATTCCAACTAGCGGATATCTTCACGAAACCACTCCGGAAGCCACAAATAGACTTCATATGTAACAAGTTGGGCATGATTAACATCTATGCTCCAACTTGAGGAGGAGTGTTAGTTGTAAATAGTTGAAGGACCTAGTTGTTAACTAGAGGTCTCTACATACAATTATAGATGTCCTTGCATGTAATTATAGGTGTCCCTACATGTAATTAATATTTACTTGTTGGTCCCTCCTTCCCCTATAAATAGAGGGATCCTCTTCATTTGTAAACACACATTCAATTAATACAATTCAGATTTCCTTTCTTTCCATACCAGTCTCATTTACAGAGTGAAACCCTTAGCAAATAGCCGTGCCTTATAGGTGTGTACATTTCCATGCATATCGGTTTTTCTCTTGAAAATCCATTTGCTCCCTACTGCCCGAGATTCGGGGGGTAGCTCAACCAAGTCCCATACTTGATTGTTACACATAGGTTGCATCTCGACGTTCATGGCTTCTTGCCATTTCTCAGATTCCGGATCTAAGATTGTAGATTTGTAGTTAGCAGGTTCGTCATTAGACTCAGCTACTAATAAGACTTCGGGGCCATTTAGATGCCATATGTATCTATCAGGTTCTTTACGAATTCTACTACTTCTGCAAACGTCTGTGTTTATGTCTGATTCATTGGCAACAACTACTTATTGATCAGACGGTCCGACTTCATTATCGGTTGTTTGTGGTTCTCAAATTTCTTCAAGATCAACCACATTATTTCCAGTTCCTCGATTAAGAAGTTCTTCCTCGAGAAAGTGTCCCTTCCTTTTGCTGGACATAACATTTGCAGCAGGATGGTAGAAATAATACCTGCTTCTTTTATAGTATCCGATGAAAACAACATTTTTTGGCCTCGAGGATCGAGCTTATCATCAGAATCACTTGTGATGTATGCATCACATCCCCATACTCTAAGGTATTCCAAATCGGGTTTACGCCCATGCCATATCTCATATGGTGTTTTGTTTACCTTTTTAGTCGGAGCCAAATTGACACTGCGGGCAGCGGTCATAAGAGCATGACCCCAAAAGGAGTGAGGCAAGTTAGTTCTACACATCATCGATCAAACCATATTAAGTAGAGTTTGATTTCTTCTTTCACTCACGCCATTAAGTTGGGGTGTGCTAGGTGGAGTGGGTTCTGAAATTATTCCACACTCTTTCAGATGATTGAGAAACTCAAAGCTGAGGTATTCGCCACTTCGATCTGAACGAAGTACTTTTATCTTTCTAGAAAGCTGGTTTTCTACTTCGTTTTGAAACTCTTTGAACTTTTCAAAAGTTTCGTGCTTATGCTTCATAAGATAGACATAAGCATATCGACTATAATCGTCGATAAAAGTAAGGAAGTATCTTTCATGGTTTCTAGTCATGCATCAGTGTGAATGAGTCCTAGCAAACCATTGACCCGTTCAACAATACCGGTGAAGGGGTGCTTTGTGAGTTTGCCAGCTAAGCAAGATTCGCAATCATCAAAGGAGTCCTGTCTGGTGGATTCAAGAATCCCCTCGGATTGGAGCCATTTAATGCTTGCCTTACTTATGTGGCCAAGTCTACAATGCCATAAATATGTTTCATTCATGCCAACTTTGTTACACTTAGAAAAATAATATATGTTATTACTTGATTGAACATCAATCTCATAAATACCATTTCGAGGTTTAACCTCAAAATAAAAGATATTATTCAAGTAGGAAGAAATAGAAATACCATTAAAAACATACTTGAATCCTTGTTCAAACAGTGAAGAAACTGAAATAATGTTTCTGGTTAAACCAGGTGCAAACAAACAGTTATTCAAAGTTACTACAAGGCCAGAAGGACATGAAAAACAAAATGTTCCAGTTGCCAGAACTGGAACTCTCTTTCCATCACCTACTATGAGTTCCATGTTCCCTTGTTTTAATTTCTTCCACTTTTCAGGCTCCCGCAAGACATTAATGATGTGGTAACCACATCCGGTATCAAATACCCATGTGTTGCTGGAAACAGTGAAAAGTTCAATAACATAAATGAGAATACCAGAAGAAGTGCCAATGTTATTGGCCTTGTTCGCCTTCAGCTTGGCTAGATATTGTGGGCAGTTTCTTTTCCAATGCCCCATTTGGTTGCATTTAAAGCACTGATGCTCCCCAGGAGGGTGTGGTTTTGCAACATGCTTGTTGTTGGTGTCATTTCTGGCAGCAACAACAACCAGTTTCTCGCCTTTGCTCTTATGATCCATTTTCTTGTTATTGGGCTTCTTAACACCACCAGACTTAACCATTAGAACTTGGTTGGTTTTATGTGGAATGTTCATCTAGGCTATTTTACCATGTAGCTCAAGCACAGTCTTCACCCAAGCATTCATATTATAGTTCATAATGAACTGGCCATATGAGCCAGGGAGAGAGTTCAAGATGAAGTCCGCTGCCATTTCATCTTGCAGGGGATAACCAAGTTTGTTCATCTGGTCAATGTATCCTTTCATCTTAAGCACATGAGTACTGACACATGATCCTTCTAGCATTTTATAGTTTATGAGCCGTTTCATGGTGTCATATCGCTCCTGTCGGGCTTGTTTCTGGAACATGCCCTTCAGTTGCTAGATCATGTCATAAGCATCTTTATCTTCCATGTTTTTCTGAAGATCAAGAGACATGGTGGCTTGCATAAGGCATGCTACCTCAACGGCATCCTCGTTATGCTTTTCTAGTGCCTTACGGGCATCAGTAGTGTTACTTTTAGGCTCAGTAGGGACTGGGCCATCTAAGATATACAGCTTTTTCGCCATCTTGAGAACTATTCTTAGATTGCGGTGCCATTCCAGAAAGTTGGTGTTATTCAGTTGTTCCTTTTCAAATATAGACTTAAGAATGAAGGAGTTGTTTTCATTAGACATCTGTAATATAAGCAAAGGATCTTAATTAGTATTTTCGATGTATATTTTCTTGTTTAATTACTGACCCATGAACAGTAATTAGAACAAGGAATGAGAATCTTGCTATATAAGTAGTAAAGGCAGTTGTGGCATGCACTTTAGTAAGTGACTAGGCAGACTGACAATGAGTGTCAATTGTGAGAATTTCACAACTCTCAAGTATAAGGCTGCTAAGACAACTCTTGTCTATGCATTGATATGTTTAGCCTCATCTATGCCGACTTTTACTTTCAAGACAGCTGGAGCATGTGATGAGAAAAGAAAAAGTAATAGTCGTCCTAAAAGAGGTACTTGTGGAAGGGCAGGATGTGTCAACGAAACCCTTACACCTTGGAAGGATAAGCTAGACATCAACTGCGGTGTTGTGGCTCTAAACACTGATGGTTCGCATTACGTTCCAAGGGTAGTTTGTGATAGGATGACATAGACTATTGATTTTAATTATGGGTTAATGTTAATGTTTACCAAATAGAGTCGTAAGAGCCAATTTTAGTATATATTTTAGTCGTCAGGACACTTAGTTTTAAATAACCTATGAAAACTAAGTTTGCCGCGACTTATTTAACCAATTTTTAAGTTAATAGAAAGCTATTAAGTTAATAGTTTTGGAAAATTAAATTTAGTTTGATTTGCAAGACTTAATTGGTTATTGTTTGTTTTAAAAAAACAAACTTTGTTTTATAACAAAATTTTAACAAGTTGTAAAAACAATTTTGAACTTGTTTTAATGTGACTGTTTCAATATTTTAAAACTTCTTTTAAAATCATGTTGGTATTTAGGTTGGTTATGTTATAACAACTTATAAAATAAAAAGCAACCACAATAGCAAGATAAATATATAAATCTATATGGCTAGAAAATTGTTCGATCTTGCTAGAGCCTAATAGCAAGATCAAACGGGTCACGGGGTCACAACACACAAACAACCACAAGGATGGACTTGAGTGCATCCAGTCGTCTCGAGCAACTCCCACTAACTTCAAGACTCCTATTTAGCATCCTCGGTTTTGTCTCTGGGTTTTCGTTTATTACAATATTTACAAAAATACAATAAAGGAAGGAACCATATCTATTACAACTTTGAAACATCAAGGTGGCAAAAAACCATAATACCAAAAACCGAATAAAATGGACAACCACAAAACAAGGTCGGGCCAGATTTACATATTTCATAACAATCACAAAATAAACCGGACAATCTTTTGGTCAAGCAAAACAAAAAAAAAAAAAAAAAAATTGACCAAAATTAAGGTTGCCCTTAAAATTGTTTAGATCAGAAACTTAAAAAAAATAAAGTTTGTGTTCTAATTCCGGTTAAAAGACCGGTACCGACTCGTATGTTGTAACCTAGGCTCTAGTACCACTGTTGGGTTTCCATGGTGATCAGTTAAAAATTTTTATTTATCAAAACCCGGTTCAATAAATAATAGTCAATTAATTAAGCGAGTTAATCAATAAAAACGCATCGAAAAATAAACAAGTGATCAACAATAAACGAAACTCGACAGGATCCGGTTACATGCAAATACGAGCACAGTGATAAGGGTATCTAACTACCGATGAGAAGGATATACCTTGGTTAATAACTAACCGGTTGAGACACCGAGGTTCAACGAACACGTGCTAGTTACACGAACTAACGAAACGCGAGTATAGGCCAAGTAGCGGTGGTGGTGGCGAGCAGCGGCGATGGCGGCGGTGGTAGTGGTCGGCAGCAGCGGTGTGGGTGTTATGAGAGTTCTTTGTGCAAAGTGTCTAATCTCTAATCCAACCTTATGTATCCATATATATAGAGTATGGAGATGCATGCGTGCTTGCCAAGTGACGGACATGCATGCACAAGTTAGACAAGTGACGAGAAGTTCATGCATGTGCGACATGTGGCGATGCAATAGTGCATGCACGACGAGTGGCTAGGAGTTCATGCATGTACGACGAGTGGCTAGGAGTTCATGCATGTACGACAAGTGGCAATGCAAGGGTGCATGTGCGTCAAGTGGTGTAGGATGGGTGCATGTGCGACAAGTGGCGAGATGAGTATACCCGTTTCACCTGGTCCATGTACCCGTCTCTCAGTTAATACCCGCAACAAGTTTACTAGTTGAGATAAAGAATTATACTATTAATAACGATTATTAATAATATAAACCGCTCATGATCATAAATATAATTATGATCCGTTTCGCATATTGTTCGTAATTACCAGTTAAACCAGTTAAGTGGATTTTAGTTCGTTACCCACGGTGTAATTCTTACGGGTCATAACTCGGTCGACCACGTTAATTAATCGTACATGTCCATTTTTCCAACAAATATATCTGAGAATAGCTAGTGGAGAGGATCATATTGCTTATTGCTTTTTGTATGTATACTAGATTTTGCTTTGATAAAATACATACAAGAAAAATAATATATAATACTTTATTCTTTGCTCAAATAAAATAAAGCATTACAAAATAAAATCCAAGAAAAATAATATATAATACTTTATTTTTTGCTCAAATAAAATAAAGCATTACAAAATAAAATCCAAGAAAAATAATATATAATACTTTATTCTTTGCTCAAATAAAATAAAGCATTACAAAATAAAAGAATAATTTTTTTAATGATGTATAAAACAATGATGATGTTGATTCTTTGCTTTGATTGTGCAAGTACATATGTTTGAAATAAAGTTGGACCTTATTCCTATATATACGAAGTAATAATCACATCCAAGTGATTAGTATTTTAAAATCGTCATTAATTACCCACCAAGACACACACTTATTTATTCTCCACCTTTTAGTGTTCCAGGTAATCTCAAGTTTTACTTGTTAAAAGAACTCAAAGCTTGCCTAGTGTTAAACAGTGACGGAACCAGAACTTCTTTGTCAGGGTGTCATCACAAGACTTTCTTTTCTACCGGCTACAACTAGAGAGTCTAAAACATGTTTTTTTCCTAGAAAAATCTCAGATTCATACGATTTGTTTAAAAGACACAATATAAACTTCAACAACTACAACATAAATTTCCTCGTCCATTTAGAGTATGTGTGTGAAGCAACTATATATTGGTTTAAAGAGTGTTTGTGTCTCCGTGTTTTTCTATTATTTTTAACTAACAACTTACCAAACACAAAGTTTCTTTTCATGATTAAGAGTGGTAAACTTTCGCTAATTATCCCCCTCAACTACATGTCATAAGATGCTGCAGTCTTAAACGTTATACAGTTTGTTTGTTTGTTTGTTTTTTAATTACAGCTAGACTTTTGACACAACCACAGCCACCACCTACCAATTGTCGCTTTGCTCTGCCGCCACAGCAACCACCACCTCCCGGTCTCCCTTGACACGACCGTTGCCATCACCATCACCGTCACTGCAACCACAACCATCATCGTCTGGTGGTCAACATCTTTCAAATATTCCACATGGATTCTAGCAATGCTAGCTTCAAGAATTTTAATAGATACACAACAGAGGGAGGCAGGCAACATTTGTTCTTGAACTCACGCTTCAATGCTGTTTTTGTTTATTTCAGTTTTTTAAACTACATGCGGTAACAATCTGTGTATGTATATCAAGACCAGGAGGAATGTTGACGAGCATAATAGAGTAAAATGTAAAATGAACATGAATTGCTTGATTTAGTCATACGAATGAAGTTGCAAATAACACATACAAATACACTTCGACGACTTTTGATCCGGTCAACCGCATTCAAAAAAAATATGTAAAATCTGCAAATCACCGAAGAAAAAGAAAATACAAAACAAGTGTATATTTGTAGGCAATTCTTTTAACGTTAGATCTGTAACAATGTTGTTAGGGGATGAACAAGAATGTGAAAATAGAAATGTTGACCTCTACTTCTGCACAATGTTTTGGTCAAATGTTTGACCCTGATTTCTTTGCTTCATCGCGAGCTATAGAAGCCGAAAGGATCCCAAGATCACGGTTCAAGAAAGTCAAAGCAGATTCACACTCGGATATTATTCTCGACACAGAAGATGGTTGCCCAGAAACTGTTTCAGACGATCCAACAGCCACAGCAGCGTGTGAGTCGCGTAGGTTTTTCAAGTTCCCTAAGAACTGCCATTCAAAAATTCATGCTTAAATTATCTAATTTCCCATCATCTTTAAAAAAGAACATGGTAGTAAAGGGCAGAGTTTTCCTATTGCATATTTACATAAATGATGCCCAAAAATTACATTATATAAAGGTACCTTAGAATTTAGATATGGGTCAATAGTCAATTCAGGTTATGTTTTATCTCTAGCCAGTCAAATGGGTCAGTCAAGAAAGACTTTTAAACACAGAAAAGGTCGAAACTAGTCACCTAAAGTCAATGTTTTGATAACAGGAGCGGTCATTGAACCAGCTGCTTTACCACTGAACTGGTTTCAAAAACCACATGACGTCATAAATCATAAACAGTATATTGTGTGTGTGTGCGCGTGTGTACTAATTTAAAACAAAATATGGAGTCCAAATAAATGAGATTTGGAAGGAAAAAAATAAAATAAAATCCGGTCCAAATGAACAGTCCATTTCGGTGGTTCACCCGGTCCAACAGGTAACTAGCTGGTTCAAATGGACTCAACTGGACCGATTATGTAGTTGGTTCCTGGTCTGGTTATAGGAACAGTGCCCAAATTATCTTTTGATGCAAAAATACCTCTTATATTGATAGGAATCATACTTTGGTTTATAGTTAATTGTCACTTGTCTATTATAGGAGGGGGTAAAGTGTATTTCTATTTCTATAAATAAGGCATTAGTCATTAGTGAAGGGGAGGAAGAGAATTAGTTAGTAATTAGGCTCATTGCCTTGTGCATGAGAAGGGCTTAGCCCTGGGCCACTTCGGTGGATATTATCCTGTATTGTCTTCTTCTTCTATCAAAATAGTTACAGCTTTGTTTTCATCGTTTCTTTTAGATTCAAATCCTATCATTGGTCCGACCTGCCTACTCTGCTCTCCTTCATCTTCAATTTCAGATCTATCTTCCATTTTCGGCTGTGTTTCAATCTGCTTGCCTGCCTCTCTTCGCTGCTTCAATTCCATCAAATTCCGGTCACAATTTCACCTCTGCTCTCTGATCCAATTTTCGGATCTGTGTCCTGCCGTTTCATTCTATCATGGAAACCCTAGTTCAAACCTATCGATTGGATGCTCAGGAACAGCAGATCAAACAACTTCAAGGTGATGTTGCTAAAATCAAAACCTCTTTGAAATTGTTAGAAGAGGAACTTGTTGAATCCAGGGAGTTTCGAAAGGTGGTTCTCAATTGGATGCACCATCAGGATTCGAGATCTAATTTCAGATCGATTTCACAATTTCCAGACTCGTCTTCAGGTTCTGTTTCTCCACCTTCTTCTTTCTCAGCGCAATTGGAGGCGTTCATCGCCAGATCTGAAGAACGCTTGGGGAAATCGTTACTGCATATTGGATGTGGCTCCAAATCTAGGCCAGAGAGTGTTAATTGGGCCTTATCAACTGCTGAAAACACGTTTGTTCATGACCGATTTGAAGAAGCTTCAGCCGACCGTGGCCATTTGCTGAGGAATATTCATTCGGATTCAAGTTTTTCAGGCGGTTCTGCAGATCCTTTGTTCAGATCTCCGTCTCTTCCTTCTTCTCCGTCATTATGCATTCAATTGAAGAATATAATGTCCAGATCTGGAGAAAACTCACTTGGCGATGGCCTTTTGATGTCGCATAGAGTTAATGGACTCTTGGACAACCTACAAGGGATGTTGGGCTCAGATCCACTGGTGGGCCACAATGGGGAGCTGAAAACAGTTGTGGATTGGGATTATTCAGATCCGGGCCAAGGTGTGGAGCAAAAAAAGGTTGTGGGCCTGATTTTTTCTGATTTGGACTTGCGTGAGAAGGGAAATGCTCCATTTGATAGGGGAAAGAGTTCATTGTCTCACCGTCCTCTCATTGGAATGCGATTGAAGTTTTCGGCTACATCGCATTTATGGGTCGTGCATGGGCAGCCTCGGCCACCGGAAGTCGTTGTCGGATTCCAGTCTTGAGGACAAGACTGCTTTGAAGGGGGGAGTAATGATAGGAATCATACTTTGGTTTATAGTTAATTGTCACTTGTCTATTATAGGAGGGGGTAAAGTGTATTTCTATTTCTATAAATAAGGCATTAGTCATTAGTGAAGGGGAGGAAGAGAATTAGTTAGTAATTAGGCTCATTGCCTTGTGCATGAGAAAGGCTTAGCCCTAGGCCACTTCGGTGGATATTATCCTGTATTGTCTTCTTCTTCTATCAAAATAGTTACAGCTTTGTTTTCATCGTTTCTTTTAGATTCAAATCCTATCATATATCATTTTATTAAAAAAAATAAAAATCATAATATGATTTTAGCAGGCCTGGCAAATTTGACCTGCCATCCCAAAATTGGGTTGATATGGGTGGCTTTTCAAAAGTTTTGGCTTGATATAGGTAGCTGTTTCTTATTGAACGGGTCAGGGTGAGTTAATTGAGACAACCCTTTCTAATGAAATGGGTCAGAATGGGTTGCTGTTATTTTTCAAACTGGAGAAAATGGTGTATTACTTTATCCGCACATCAATTAATAAGTTGAGATAGAAGATATCATCTGTACAAATCTGATGTCGCAACCCCGTGCGTGCGTTACTCATGTGTAACCGTCGCCGGTTACTCAAGCGGGGCCGATTACGCATCGAACGCTGGGTTAAGCGTGTATCGAAGCTGGGTTACGCACGTTACGTGGCGTAGGACGGGTGTTTTTTGGCCACGGTACGCGTAACCGGCATTTAAACACGCGTAACCAACAGCTAAACGTGCGGAAAAACACCGGCATGCGCGTAATGGGCGTTATACACGCGTAACCAGGGGCACGCGCATAACCGGCGTCAGTTACTCGTGCAAAGCCGGTTTCGCGTCGAGCGTTTACCAGAGCCGGGTTACGTGGGTGTCCAAGCTGCAGTACGCATAACCGGAGTAAAAACGTGTAACAAACGCCAAACACGTAATTAACGCCTAAACGCGCGTAACTAACGCCGGTTATGCGTCGAGCGACTGGTTAAGTGCGTGTTGGGGCCTAGTAACGTGGCGCCAGACGCGCGTTTCCTGATCCTAGTACATGTAACCGGCTCCGCACGCGTAACAAGCATTTAGGCATACATAAACCGAGGCATAATCGCGCGTAACTGGTGCCAAAAACCAGAAAGTCAGAACTTAGAAGTTGTACAGTAATTTCAAAATAACCATTTTGTAAACCAACCCGTTCTGACCCGAATCCGTCCCGACCCAAACCAAAATAACCCTTTATTGAATCAACCAGTTTTGATCTGAACCGCAACCCAAACCCGCCCGACCCTACCCATTTGCCAGGCCTAGTTTTGTTGTGTAAAATTGAGGTTATCGAACTCGATGAAAGCAGCTGACTTTAAATGGAAATTAGGCCCAACATAGTAATTAATTTTTTAGCACATCTTGACCTTTTTTTCAATCGGCCCATCCTGACCCATACCCATTCTGACCCAAACCCATCCTAACCCAGCAACCAACCCAATCCATCCCACCCATTTTGCCACCTCTAGATTTTAGTAATCATATCAGTAAGTATTAATAAAAAAAAACTTCAATAAAGATTGAGACAATGTGTTTCGGATCAACCCAACCCTCTGATTTTGCCATACCCACATTCTATGCACTCAAAAGAGAAAAAGAACAAAGAGCATGTATGATGTATAAAGTGTTCTACAAGCTATTTATCATTCTAAAGAAGTTGGCAAAGAGATATTAGATGAAAACTGCATATAATAGGGTTTCATATAAACTTACCTTTAAGAGCATCTTGTATGTCTCTAATAAGCGATGTGCAGCCGGTCCAAATCCATGCAGTTGAGGTACCTCCATCATATGTGTCCATGGACGGATTTCCTATAAACAAAATATCCCACTGAGAATAATATGAAGTGTCTTCTGTAAGTCTAACATACTATCTTGATATTCTTAAATTCTTGATTTTTGTATAAATGAAGCTCCATTTTGACAATTGATTATGAGCGAAAGGAATGTGTATAATTAGAGGTGAAAACAGCCGTTATAGAGTACAGGCATGTTGAGTAACATGTCAAAACATGGTAGCTTTTTGGTATAAATGAAGCTCCTTTTTGACAATTGATTATTACCTCTCTATTCATACGGGTAGAGGTAAGGTTGTCTACATCTTACCCTCCTCAGACCCTACCTTAGCTTTGCTATTGATGGGATTTACTGAGTATGATGATGATGATGATGATGATGATGGGGGGTTGTCCCGAAACACTTTTGTTGAAAAATTTAATTCTCTTACTGTGTTAAAAACAATTACTAAAACAATATTAGTTTACGAATAATCTAATATTCTTCATAAGTTGATGTAAGAGGGTTTACGAATCAAAAATACACTTCGGGCGACTTTCAATCTGCTTGACCCATTTCCATGGTTTTCAAAAGTGTGAGGCGAGAGCTTCACATACGCGAGGGCCGAGGCGTCGCTCTATGTACAACCAAATAAGCTTTATGTACAGCTAGAAGCTGCATCTCTCTCGTATATTTAACAACCCAACGTCCCAACCTTTTTATCAAGTTTGACCGTTCATGGTCTATTCATCCCTTTGGATGCGTTTACATATCAGCCTCCTAAAGACGCTAACTTTACCAATTTTGACCCAGGTATGCATGAAGCAGACCACAAGGCCCTGAGGCGTTTTCCAGATCGCCTCACCCGCCTTCTGTCTAAGGCACTCTTTTCAAAACCAAGCCTGTTTAGCTAATATTTCTATTTGACTTGGATCAGCCGTTCATAGTAAATGGGTCTAAACATTTTCCTCTCATGTATAACAGGGAAAGTATAGAGATGTTTAAAATTATATAAAAATACCTTGGTGTATATTGTATTGAAGGATCTTGCAGTTTCTAAGAAAGACTCTAGATGTGCCCGCAGCTTCATGTCCACCTCAGCATAATCCTCATCAGGATTATATGAATGCTGGAATTAAAAACGAATAAATAACATGAAAATGTCAGCTAAATGCATCGTTAAAGAGAATCAAGAAATCATAAAATCCAGACGATTAAGTAAAAGGAGCTGGAATTAACCTTTGATGCTAAATCATCAACCATCTCTTGCAGACTCGATAATCTACTAGATTGACTGGCGAGTTGTTTCTCCAAATCCGATATGTCAGGCCTGTAAATAAATTTTCATTTAGAAATAGATAGTATGCTAGTTTTGGTAGTCAAATGTCTTAAATACCCTTCAGCGGGACAAAATTTGAAAGAATGCTGGCGTGTTAGCTCAACAATTTGCCAGAATGGAACGTTGCAATTAATTTGTCCCATCCAAAAATGGATAAAAGAATGAAGAAAACAAGTTTATAACTCTATGAATGGAATAAATCATTCTTTAAAGAATGGGATTCCTTCCATTTGATTAATTATGTTTCTTATAATCTTTTTCTGACATTAGTTCTTATTTGTTTCAGGAAAATCGTTTGATCATTATATTAGACTATTTAATAACTAGAGATAAAGATATGCAACTGTATGTGTATATAATATGCAAAATTGACACAAAAGTTAAAAACTATTATTTAATTGATAAAGAGAAAAAGAAATAAACGACCATTTTAAGCATGTCATTGCTAATATAATTCAAAGTGGAAAATAATAAAATAATAAATGTAAAAAAAACTAGAAATGGCTGTAACCGACTAACCGTAACAGTGAAGAATAAAAAAAATCTTACAAGGGATATATTGACTGAATTTGCACATCCGCAGGGAACAGTTTGCACTCCTCGGAGAATATTTGAGCTTGTTTTTCAGCAATAGAATCTATCAATTGTATGTCCTTTGCTACCTGTTCATCAACACTACCACAAGACACGTATAGCTTTTATTTATTTATTTACTAATAAAGCAAAAACTTAAAATAATGTAAAAGGAGATCACAGAGAAACATGATATGAACCTCCACTCAGGATTATCAGCATAAATGCTAGCTTCAACAAGATCTACAATCAAACGAAGCATTTCCGTACGTTCTTCATAACTCCCTCGTCCCTGCGACCAAATTATTACTTGAAATTAGGTCAATTTGGGTTATATTTTTTATCTAACGAGTCGAATGGGTGAAGAGTTATAAATCTTCCAAAAAACGAAATGGATTCAAATGGGTTGAAAGTCAATTAAAGTGTTATTCAGATGTTTTCAAAACCTCTTAAAAAAATTTACACAAATAAACTAGTCCACTATTTCTATATCACAATTTTTAAAATCATACCTAATACATTAAATATCTTTAAGTTGTATCTATTTCTGTAAGTTTCTAGCATGCAAAATTATACGTAAAACTGCACCATCATCCAAAACTAATACTCTAACTGTAAAAATTTCAAAATCTTTAATCTTTCTATAAAATTACAAAACATGAAAAACACCCAAAAACTTGTAAGTGTATATTTTAACTTCTATAAACCCCTGACACCTGGTCTACGGTCTACAGGCATGAAAAGACATATTTTCTTCATTGTTTTAATTGTTAAATATTTAGAAGGTTCAATCATAACAGTAGAACACAGATTAACATATGCACCATTTACATGTATATAGTAACTGAAACAACAAATAGCATTCACACATTGTAACTATAGAGTACCAAAATAATCCAACAAAAAACATTCTACTAGAACCTACGATGAGAATCAAACTCACTTGAATAGCTTCCGTGTCTACGGTGGTGGTTATGCCAAGAAACTTTGCAATCTCTGCCAAATCTGTAAATGAAATACAAGGTATATGTTATGCAGGTCAAAAATGTATATAAACAGAAACAATATCAGCATTCCCAATGTATATCCTCTTTGACTTTCGAAAGTCTGTTTTAACAAATTCTAAAAATCCAAACTTGACAGTTGACACTGGTTAATGTGATTGTTTCACATATATGATATAACCATAGCAATTTGTATCCATACTGGTTACTGTATGTTCTTCAAAATCTAAACCATCATCATCATCATCATCATACTCAGTATATCCCACCAATAGCAAAGCTAAGGTAGGGTCTGAGGAGGGTGAGATGTAGACAGCCTTACCTCTACCCCGTAGGAATAGAGAGGCTGCTTCCAATGAGACCCCCGGCTCGATTGTAGTTTTGCATCAAGCCTTGGACCATAGTTATCGATAGCGAATAGCGACAAATAGCGACGAGGTACCTATATGCTACGTAGCGATAGCGACGAAATAGCGCCCGCTATTTTGTGTTTAGCGATAAGGTAGTTAAAAATTTAAGAAATAAAAAATAGCTAATTGTAATTTTTTATATATATATAATGTTAATTTTATACTTTTTATGTATAGATTTTGAAGTTTAAGGATCAAATGTAAACTAGTGATGATAGAGGGGGTTAAATGTTAAAATACACAAACTATTTTTACACTTTTATGTAAATTTTTACAAGTTTTAGGGACTATATGTTAACTAGTGAAAAGATAGAGGGGTTAAAGGTTGAAATCCAAAAAGTTATTTAACCCTAAAAAGCTAAAACCCAGACCGCGCAGCCGCTCTTCTTCTTCTTCTCTTCTTCTTCCTGACTTCCGGTAGGTTTCCGGCAGAATTACAGCACCGGAGCCAGAATTCATGGTCGGAATCCCGCTACAATCACGCTATTCAGTCGCTACATACGGATTGCGAGACCTTGGCGCTTCGCTACGAAGCGCGCGATAGCGAACGCTATCTGCGCTATCAATAACTATGCCTTGGACATAAGGCACATAACACTCAGCAATTGAGACAAATGCCGATTAGTGCATGTACCCTATTGTCTTTCGGCTATCAACGCCACCACATGATGCATGATTAACCATCCCCCTCTTTTAACGTTATTTTCACGATATTAGTAAAATAACGTTAAAATTAGTGCACTTTCACATTCTAAACCAATAATTCTTTTTCACACTCTAAAATGTCTAGGGGGGGACCACAAAACAAACATTTGGATATGTCTATTTCTATGTTGTCAAAGGCGCAAGGCGCACTCAAGGCGCAAAGACCTCGCCCGGAGCCTAGGCGCAAGGAGCAAAAAACGCAAGGGATTTTTTAAGTAAGGCGCCATAATACAAAAAATAAAAAATATATGTATGATAGGCATAAAATTAATAGTTTTACACTATATATATACAAATATAATAGAAGAGAAATCATAATATCTTTTTAAATATATGTAATAATATCAATAATAATTAATACTTTTAAAATATATCAGTATTTGTAACAAATAAAACAATTTAAAGATATTTGATTGGGCCATTCGTCTATTTAATGAAATAGTTTACTTATTTAAACTAAAGACTGGCCCAGCCCAGTCTACAATCAACAAAAGCAGCCCGTCTGTTTTATTAAATTAGGTTTTCTATCAAAAAAGGGCAGCCGACACCAGTCCACCACGTTGCTGGTGTTGACCATGATCTAGAGTGTAAATCAGGTTCTCCTCTTCCCTTCAAAACGTTGCTAAACAAGGTTCCTCTCCATCTACCTTCTATATTGTTCCGTTTCAGGCTGTTTTTTTATGGTTTTAGGGTGGATTGTTGCGCCTGCGCCTAGCTCCAGACTGCGCCTGAGTGCGTTTTTTGAAAAAAGACGCAGATCTGCGCCTAGCTCTCCACCAGGCAGTTTAGCTGCGCCTGAGCGCGCCTAGCTCGCTTTTGACAACATAGGTCTATTTGCTACAAGCTTGATTGCACATTTTGTCAACAAATTTAGCACACACAAACCATAGTAGTCAAAGGCGACCCAGGTGCACGCCTACGCAAGGTGCAGACAAAACGCCTTGCCGTCATCAGAACGCTCCAGCCAAATTCTGAACAGCTAAAAGTGCTCTGAAACATCCAAAAATGACATGGAAGGCGGGAACCATCCTAAAACAGCTTAAAATAGCCCTAAACCAGCCTAAAGCATGTCTATAACCCTTAAAAATGATATATTTATACTGTCAGCCTTGCTTAAAAAGACATTGCCTGTTAAGCGCCTTGCGTCTAGGCCCAAGGCTCACCCTTTGTGCCTTGAGTTTGCCTAGCGCCTTTGACTACTTAGACACAAATTAATTCCTAACCGACATTACTACTGATAACTTTGACTTACGTCATAACATATGGTAATCCATCAGCAGTGTCCTTATTGCTTGGCATGCCCTACATATATGTTCTAAAACAATTAATTCCAAAATAAACCAATACATGTTCTTTTCCACACTTTAACATGGCGAGTTTTGACTCCAAAAATAGACCACAAAAAAAAACATTCAATATCGTTCCTTGCTACAAACCAAGGTTTAAAAGAACGGAACTGAGCCTCGAGGCGGAATTAAAATATATAGATATAAAAATTGAATATCTTATAAAGAATAAAGTAACTGACACAGAAAGTCTAAAACATCAAAAACACACATAAAAAATAAAATAATTCACACAGAAAGTCTAAAACATAAAAAACACACATAACCCCATGAGGCACACGTTTTCTTACTTCCTCGGCCCTTAGAGGCGTACGTACAAACATAATCCCATGAGGCGCGCCTCAAACACGTTTTCCTACCACCTCGCCTCGTGGCACACCCCTCAACAGTTTTTTTAAACCATGCTACAAACTTGATCACACATTTTTATCAACCAACTTAGGACACATAAGCTGATTCCTAAATCCCAAGATACATTACTACTAATATATATATGAATCATTTCTAACATATAATAATCCAATAGCTGTCTCCTTATTGCCTGGCATCTCCTACATGTGTCAAAACTAACTAAATGATCAAAATTAGGTCAAATAACTTAGCAGCATCCCCAAATATCAGTTCCAAAACAGTTAATTCCAAAGGCAAACCATCTCAAACAGATCCTCATCTAACCAGTTGACCAAACAATTCAACATAAACAGTAAATCACATACATTGTATCCGAGACGTCTCCTCGTCCCGATCCAGACCATCTCCTTGCAAATTCTGCTGAGAGAAGGGGGACTTATCACCTAACAACCTGCAATTAAACAAGAATCACAACAAATACGCATAAACCTAAACTAAATTAACAGCAAATTACTTGAAAAACAGCCACTCGAGAAGTGAATAACGCTCCATGCCGGCAAATAGGAGAGATTGAGACGGAGCATTGGCCCTAGGGTAAGATAACAGCGTCAATTTCCTCTGTATCTCTTCCATTTGCTTTGCTGCCATTGTTACTTGAACTTGAAGAAATTTGGGGTTTTGGACTCTTGTTTTTGAATCGACTGGCCTGGTATGTGTCTGCGGGTTTTACCTGAATTGATCTGAACTGATTTAAAATTTGGGTAATGTAAAAAGTTCACAGCTATAAAAAATAGTAGAATTTAATGTGAGATGCAGGCGAGACACACGAAGGGGTTATTTTCATCAATTTTACCCCTGGGGTTTAGGCCAATTGGCACTCTGACCCCCTCTAACGAAATAATTGCAATTTTACCCCCCAACGTTGATGTTCTGTCGCACAATTACCCCCTGCCGTCAGTCAACAGTTGTTTGACTGTTAAATGGTATGTAAAATGACTATATTACCCTTTCATATTAACCCCAGTGATTTGTTCTACTCTGCAATATTACCCCCGAAGTAAAATGACTATATTACCCTTTCTTGTTAGCCCCTATGGTTTTCTGTACTCTGCAATATTAACCCCCAGTGTTATATTTTCTTGCAAACTTTACCCCCTGCAAGGAAAAAAACAAATCCAGGGAACTTGTAATTAATATCATAGTATTACAAATGAAAAATCAAGAACTATAATGGTAAGAACTAAGAAACTAGGAATAACTCAATTTTAAGAAGTAATGTTTGAACAATCCATATGTAACCAACTAAAGCCAAAATGCAACATATAGCTATTTGAGAAACCAACAGAACTTACTTAAACATACCAAATCTAGAAATAAGAAATCAAGATGAAGATATATAATAATCAATGAATAACAAACCATAACAACTAAGAAATTAGCTATGTATGTTAAAAGAATTCGCAAACCAACAAGCAGTTATTGACTAACTGATAAAGTGAATAAAAGAAAAAAAAAAACTTGTAATGATTGTCGATGAACCTAAGAAACTAGAAATTAAAAACCGCTTCTTGTAACTAAATGACCAAGACTTATTATCAGGAAATAATTTCATTGGCGAACATATAGTCGATTGATTTCCCATATCCCCTACAACTTGAATTGTTTGTTCCGAATGAACTCAGCAAATGGACCTAATTCTGAACAGTGAATGAACAAATCAGATTCGTACGGACATACTTCTGTTCAGCAAATGAACCAGATGAACTTGTAATTTTTGTGCTGCAAAAACAAACCCCTGTGAATGAAGAATCTCAAATTCTTGCAAATCAGATCTATACGAATCAGAAACAAACTGATTCGTGAATGCGGATTGACTGATCAATTAATCTGATTCGTGATTATGTATGAGTGCACATAACCAAGACCCTTGATTTGTAAATGTAATCAAAACTAATTTGTGAATAATATGCGCAAACAAACATCACCGTAACACAATCAATTGCAAATCGATGTAGATCTGTCACAAACTGCAGACTTGTGGATTCGTGTGAAGAAGAAGAAGATACATATGAAAACCCTAACTAGAACAGGAGGGCGGAGCTAGATGAAGACGATGATAATTTGATTTTATAAATAATAATAATAATAATAATAATAATAATAAATATGGGGTAAGATTACCAAAATACCCCTGCCTATAACAGTCAAATAACTGTTGACCGACGGCAGGGGGTAAAATTGCGACAGAACATCAACGTTGGAGGGTAAAATTGCAATTATTTCGTTAGAGGGGGTCAGAGTGCCAATTGACCTAAACCACAGGGGGTAAAATTGCAGTTTACTCTATAACTTATTAACTTTTTATAAAGTTAAGAAAGACTTATAATCTATTTGATATTGCTTGTATTGTAAGGAAAGAAGTTAATAAGTCACAATTTCTTATTTATTAACTTTTTAGAGAAGCAAAAAAGGACTTCTAATAAGGAATCTCAAACACCCTCGAAGTCTCAAATGCCTTAATAACTTTATTTAGTTTAACGTAAGAGAGTTCGAGCTTGATGCTCTTCAAATTTTGTATTTAAAGAGCGAGATTAAGTTTGACTCAGGAGTAATTTTTTTTGTTCAAGCTTTGCTCATGGATAATTTTTCAAAGGGTAAATTACACTGTTCGTCCTTTATGTTTATATCGTATTGCAATGGATATCATTTAACTTCAATAATTGCAGTCACAGTCATTTATTTGTAAAACTCATTACAATGTACATCCTTTAGCACTAACCAGGCTAAAATTTTAAGTTAAGTATGGCATGTGCCTTGCACATGAGAGCATTTATGTCTTTTTACCCCAATCTATTTAAATTAGAAAAAAACATTAATATATATCTCCAACCCTTTAATTATTTAACCACCATTTATTTGTTAGCATCTTCAATCTTTAAAGTTGAAACACCAGACCTGCAAATCAATTGAACAACCACCATAGAACCACCACCGGCCACCTGCAAATCAGTGAACGTTTCAACTCCACCACCACTCTAACTACAGATCATTAAACAAATTTCATTCTGGTTGGTAAATAACACAACCACCCTAGAAACTACAAAACAGTGCTTTAAAAGCAAAATCAAAATTTAATCATCTAATTATGCTAATGCAGTTCCTTTAATTATCAAAATTTAAACGTAAATCAAAACATATAACCGTATAAGAAAAGAACTAGGTCGTGAAATCACATCAAACTTGCCCACAATCAAAATTTAAATTACATTTAATTACAATTTCATAACAACAGAGGCACCTGTCACACCCCAACCGATGGCGGAATCATCGGGGCGCGGCACTAGGCGAAACAGATTGCTCAAGAGAATCCATAACAACTATTTGGTGACAATATTTAAACGGTTCATTATCCCGTACTAATAAACAAATATTCCACAAACAGTCATCACAGAGTTTACATCTCTTAAACACAAACCATTCCGACAACCTAGATTTTTATTGCGAGTTTCTAGACTTCCTATCTATTTGCAGCAACAGACCATCAACCTGTCACATACGTTAAAAATAAAGTCAATACAATAATGTAAATGTGAGTACACAAGTTTGCGTAAGTATAGTAATAAAAGCCTTTACGCATAACCAGCATGTAACACGTAACGGGCGAATCAAGTAACTACCAACAATGATACAAGCTAACACGTGACTGCAAGTAGAGTATGCGCGACACGTGTTCACCACTGTGAACACGTGAAGTAAAAAGAATGTGATCCCTAGCAACCCTTGACCAACAGGTGTTGAGTCCAAACTATAGTACTATCGTTGCTAGAAGCGTCTGGCAAGTAATTACTATATAAGCATAGTAACAAGCATTCAACTAATCACGTATAGCATGCGGGAGCGGTTAGTGTGTGTAAAGCGTTTAAGTGTTGTGTTTTTTATAGAGAACGTATGTAACACCCAAAAGTGCGTTAAGCGAAAAAGGGTTCGAGTATACTCACAGTGCGATTGTAGTTACTAAGCACGCACGGAAATGGATTGTAGAGGGCGCCGGATCAGCCTGCGTACGGGAACAGAAGTGTAAGTCCTCCAAAATGATGAAACGATCGAAATCGGGGTGTTGAGTGGGAAACAGAAGCTTCGTACGAAGCTGTGCCTTCGTACAAAGGCGTGCCTTCGTACAAAGGCGTGCCTTTGTACGAAGGTGGAACCTTCGCACACGTGTTGCTTCTGTTGTCCAAAATCGAGTGTTATTCGCGTCTGACTTCGGGAAAGCGAGTGTTCATCCCTCCAACCTTAAGCTACTGATTAAACTTAGGCCGGTGAGGTCTTTGTTCAAGTCACGGATGAGAAATGGACAGAGATGTGCGAAGTTAGTGCCTTCGTACGAAGGCGTACCTTCGTACGAAGCTGAGGCTTCGCACAGAACAGTCCAGCTCGCATTCGTGGCTGTTCTTGGCGTTCGGAGCTTCGTTTTAATCTGAATTGGATGTGTTTTCGAGTCCTATTCAAGACGGTTTCGACACCACTTCATCCCACTATTCATTGAACGAAATATGCGTCGGGTTGGTCCGCTTTTGTGTGAAATCAAGTTTAAAAGTGGTTTTAAAGAGTTTTCATCTAGATCTAACACTTGGTGAGTGTGAAATCAACGGATTTCTAACTTGGGAAGTTGTGGCTAAGCCCAATACACTTGGTTAAGTGTAGATCCGTGATAAAAATAAGAAGATTTGATAAAAAAGACGAAGATTTTGTAAAAGAATGCAAGTTTTCTATGAAAAAGGTAAAGTTTAGAGGAAAAGTTGAAGTTTAAGTGAAAAACCCAAGAGTTTTGATGAAATCAAGGTGAATCTTGTGGCAAATCGAAGTGGAAAACGTTGTGTAATCTTGTAAAAACGATAATTCTTACTTGGAAACAATCGGACAGCAATTCGGCAGAGGTTCGGTATGATTTTCAGCAAGTTAGAATGAGAAAGGGAGGGCTTGCTATTTATAGAGGAATTGGGTTCGCACAAGATGGCTGGTTCGAACTGGCTGCCTTCGTACGAAGCTGCCTAGCTTCGAACCAAAGTGTTGTTTTGTGCAACCAAACCCTCGTTTCGCGTGTAGAATGCTCGTTTAATGCGTTTTATTGCGTTAGTTAGTATGTATACTTCAAGTATTTTAGTAAGGTATTAAGTATCAGGTTTCGCTACATTTCAGTGTGATAAACAGAGTTGCGCGTGACAGCGTTTGCGCGTTTAAACTAGTTTTAATACGTAGATATTTATATATAACTATTAATATAACATAATAGGTCATAGCATAAGTAACTGCGTTTCGAGTTTGCGTTTGCGATAGCGAGTAGCGTAGTAATAGCGTATTAGTATATGCGAAAGCGTTTTAAGCGTAAGCGTTTTAAGCATAAGCATTGTGATATAGTGTGTTGTAATAAGCGTTGTAGTGCGAAAATATGCGAAGTAGCGTAGTAAGCGATATAGTTTACATTATGATCCGAATCTCGGGTGCTAGGCGTAACGAGAGTAACGAGCGCGAAGTGCGGGTTGTTACAACACCATCCAATTAAAAAACAACGAACCGTAGATCTAGATCAAAACTGAAAAAACAACAATCCAATCTGATCGAACGAACGAACGAACAGCTAACGAATCACAGATCTATAAATCCCAGAAGTTGATCGGAGAAACAGACCTTGCGAACGTATCCGCACTCGCTTTCCTTCTCGGAATCTTCAAAGTTCGTCAATCGAGCACCGCCGATTCATGGAGGAAATTGTTGTTTATTGGTCCTGGGTTTTTTGATAAGTTTTGTGTTTTTAGATCCTGGGAAGTTGGAAGGGGATCTTCAGGTTGGAGGTTGGGGAGATTTTGAGGGAGGTGGAAAGAGGGTGGACCAAAAAAAGTGGGTGGGTGGGTGCCGGAGGATGGGGTGGTGGTGGTAGTTAGCACTGCAGCCATGGCTCCGCCACCAAGGGTAGTGGACGGCTGTTTTCTAGAGAGATAAACATGAGAGAGGAGAGAGAAAGGGGATAAGGTTTGGGTTATGTGGATGTGAATGATTGGTAAAATAAAATATATTTTAAATATAATAGGTAAAATTACTAACCTACCCTCATGTGCAAGGCACATGCCATACTTAACTGAAAATCTTAACTTGGTTAGTGCTAAAGGACGTAAAGTGTTATGACTTTACAAATAAATGACCGTGGCTGTAATTATTGAAGTTAAAGGGCATCCATTGCAATCCGATACAAACATGAAGGACGAAAAGTGTAATTTACCTCAAACTTAAACTCGACTTAAACTCTACTTGTTTATTATATGCTAATCATTTAAATATTACATGTGTATAATTATTGAGAATGGATCATGTACATGACAGAAGTTTCGTATGACAGAATAGATCTTTTTACAAAATTGGAAAACGTCCATGAAGCAATGATCAATAGGGTAAGGAGAGATAACGGCACGGAGTTCAAGAATCAGATTCTGGATCTCTATTGTCTTCGCAAGGGAATAGAACATCAATATTCTGCTCCTTACACACCTCAACAGAATGGAGTTGCTGAGAGAAAAAACAGGACGTTGATTGAATCCGCTAGGACTATGCTTTCTGATTCCAAGCTTCCAGTTCCTTTCTAGGGAGAAGCTGTGAATATAGCTTGCTATGTCCTAAACAAAGTTTTGACCGATAAACGTTTAACAAAACATGCCATGAACTTATGTTTAACGAGAAACCAAACTTAAAAGGCTTTGAACCATTTGGATTACCCTGCACAATTGTGCGAAACAAAGATAAACAAAAATTCGGTGAGGTAGCTGACGAAGGTTACTTTCTAGGTTACGTACCTGGAACACCGAATAAAAGGGGTTTTAATCTAAAAACTGGTAAAATTGAGGTTGTGTTTAATGTTGGAATTACTACATATAAGCCTCAACAATCAACGAGTGGTCCAGCTATATTATATGATTATGAGAGTGTGGTTAAATCATTTAATATTCCTAAGTTTTCAAATGCAGATGACTCTCAGTTGATCCAAACTGTGATCAGTGAAGATGAAGAGGGTGACTTCATGCCAAGATCGAGTGTTTCAATGATAGATGCTCCGGAAACTTCCTCAAGTGCTACTGTTTATGATTCAAGCGATAGTGAGTCTGAACCTATTCAGGGGGAGGATTTCACTAATCCATTTGCGAATCAGAATGTGCAGGGGGATATTGGATCAAACCTGGGTGAAAATTTAGAAGTTGATGTTGTTGCTACTACACGAGCAAACAGGGATCATCCAGTTGACATGATACTTGGAGATCCTGCTGCAGATGTTCAGACGGGGAGAAGCATAACTGAAAGTTCAGGATTATATGCTACGATTGAGAAGACTGGGGTTATGAATGAGTGCCTATATAGCTGCTTTATTGCCCAAGAGGAGCTGAAGAATGTGCACATGGCTTTGAAAGACAATTCATGGGTTGAAGCTATGCAAGAGGAACTAGCTTAGTTTAGGAAGTTGAAGGTTTGGGAGCTAGTTGATCTGCCTGAAGGAGAAAAAGAGATTGGCACAAAATGGGTGTTTAAGTGCAAGAGAGATGACAGAGGAATTGTGACAAGAAACAAGGCTCGGTTAGTTGTCAAAGGGTTCAACCAGCAAGAAGGGATTGATTACAATGAAGTGTTTGCACCAGTGGCAAGGTTGGAAGCAATTCGTTTGTTCCTAGCCTTCGCATCATTCAAGGGCTTCAAAGTTTACCAACTAGACATTAAGAGTGCGTTTCTTTACGAGAAAGTCCAAGAAGTGGTGTATGTCTCACAACCAGACGGGTTCGTTGATCCAGACTATCCATATCGAGTGTACAAAATCGATAAGGCTTTGTATGATCAAGCTCCCAGGGCTTGGTATCAGACACTGTCAACACATCTGATAAAGAATGGTTTTGAAAGAGGTCAGATTGACAATACACTATTCATTAAACGAAAGAAGGAAGATTTTTTGCTGGTACAAGTATACGTGGATGACATCATTTTTGGGTCATCTGATGAAAACACGTGTCATGAATTCGAGAAGGTGATGAAGAGCAAGTTTGAAATGCGTGCTATGGTTGAGCTGTCTTACTTTCTGGGATTACAAGTTAACCAGAAGAAAGATGGGATGTTTATACATCAAACAAAGTACGTGTATGACAATTTGTCTCGATTCAAAATGGAAGATTGCTCTACTTTCAATACACCCATCTGCGAGAATCACAATCTTGGCCCAGATCATGAAAGTGTGGAAGATGTTGATCCAACTCAATATAGGGCAATGATTGGTTCTCTGATGTACTTGACTGCTTCAAGACCCAACATCATGTTTGCCGTATGTCTGTGTGCCACATATCAGGCTAATCCAAAAGAGTCACTGGTGTGCGTTAGGTGTGATATGATTTTATTAATATTTTAAGCCCGTTTTACGCAATAGTCAAGTTTTAAATTTATAAAACACGATATTATACTAACACTTAAATATACACATGGTCAAGTGCACCCATCACGAGCATAGTATTGTGTTGGTAAGATACCGAGGTCGTCCAAGGACACAAGAGCTTTTAATACCGGTTTAGCGTCGACGTCTAATCGAACCAAATTTTAAGAAGAAGGGTTTTTAAATATGAAAATAAAACTAAAAATTAAACAGATAAATAATATGGAAAACAAATAGACAAGATAGAATCATTTGGATCCAACTCATCTTTAATGTATCCTTTGATGACTTTCGCACTTTCGGACTTTTTAAGAGATTATCTTAGTTATAGTAGTAGGCCCCTCTTTTGAAGGCGACGTTACCCTCAACCCAGTGGTTTGAGTCAGCAAGGATACAATCCCAAAGGGTCAGAATATTGGAAGACAATTAAGTTAGTTATTAGTGCGAAAAGTGGTAGGCCCCTCTTTTGAAGGAGACGTTACTCTCGGCTAAGTGGTTTGAGTCAGCAAGGATACAATCCCAAGTAGCCAGTTTAATGTTTTAATAGTAGTTAACATATAAAGGGTTCAAGCTATTCGCACCCCCGCCATCCAATACCATTAGGCATTGAAGGAGGTCCTAGTAAGCTTGAACCAAGTCCTCGCAGGATCTATACACTGAACGAGACAAGAACTTTACCAAACCACCCTTCTAACCCCCTTCCCGGCAATTAACGCGCTTTATATAGACCGTAAAGACACGAATGGGCAAATCAATGACACCATGAAGAAATGGTAAAGAAAATTCACTTTCAACATAAGAAACTAGTTATTAAAGTCATTAATACAAACCCAATTAAAAAGTGCCGAAAGATTAAAAATTAAAAGTAATACACTAAAGACTTGTCTTCACCAAGTAATGTAAGAGATTAGCCAAACATGGCCTTTGATTGACAAAAGCTCTTACTATCAATCTTGGATCCCGAGACTACTACACACTCTAAAGATGGATGATGGTGGTGGGTGTTGGTGTTGTAGTGGTGGCAAAGTGGGAGAGAAGTGGTTTGCCAAGGGATGCCTTTGAAGTGAACCAAGCACCCCTATTTACAGTCTGAACAGAGCTCTAGCCACGGCCCCGTGTCCATTGAGCACGGCCTCGTGGCCATCATCTTCTCTTCCTTCATTAATTGTAATTGCCTGCAGTGGGCCCCACACGACCCCGTGTCTCCTGGGCACGGCCCTGTGGTCAACTCTTTGATGTACTATCAAGATTCTGCGTATCTGAGAGTTGACCACACCCCGTGTAGAGCTGGGCACGACCCCATGGTGGGCGTAGAAGCTTCTACAGAGTTTGTCTTGTTGTGCAGGGTCTTGACCACGACCCGTGTTTGATGGGCACGACCCCGTGGTGGGCTTCTGTCTTCTTATTTTTGTCTTGGGAGATGCTGTCGAGGGGTCGGGCATGTCACGTTATTCCTTCTTTATGTAATTATGTTGGTTTTGGCTGCTTATTTGTTCCTTTTGTCTGTTTAAGCTCAGTTTGTCCTGTAAATTCAAAAGGAAGAAAAAAACATGCTTTTTCTAACATTAGTACTAAAAAAAGGTTGGTTTTATGCCTCAATTAATGTAATTTATATGTTGCATTTTGTACACATCAGTCACACATGAAAGCGGTGAAGCGTATTCTTCGTTACAGGAAAGGGAAACCTAAACTTGGGTTATGGTATCCAGCTGACAGTGATTTGAAGTTTGTTGCTTACACTGATTCAGACTTTGGAGGATGCAAGTCTACTAGAAAGTCTACCACAGGTGGTTGTCAGTTCTTAGGTGGGAGGATCGTGTTTTGGCAATGCAAGAAGCAATCGTGTATATCTACCTCTACGTGTGAAGCTGAATATATTGCTGCAGATAGCTATTGCTCTCAGGTTCTCTGGATACAACAGCAGATGCGCGATTACGGTTTGGATTTCACTCGTACTCCTATAATGATAGACAATAATGCCACTATATCAACCACAAACAATCCCGTAAAGCACAGTAAAACTAAACACATTGACATTCGTCATCATTTTATACGGGATTGTGCTAAAAAGAAGCTAATTGAACTTCATCGAGTCGACACACTTGATAACCTGGCAAATCTTTACACAAAAGCTTTTGACAGGGCTCGTTTTGAACATTTAGTCGAACTCAACAGGATGAGGAATCCTGAATAACTGGTTTTTCATAAGAATTTTGTAAATATTTTACTTCTTTCTTAAAAATCAAAACTAAAAAAATAGAAAACCACAAAATCCAAAAACATTGAAAAATGAAAAACAAAAAAAATTAGAAAGTAAAAAATGAGTTATCACTGTGTGAAAAAGAAGAAATGATAGTACATCAGCAAGTTAGACTGTCACACTGAAACTGAATTAAATTGCTTTCGTGTGATAGCAGCTTCATCATATGATGTACCGGTAGGCAAAAAACATGAAATAATCAACTTACCAATGTGATATAAACCTAACGAAGTGAGTATGAGTGGGTAACACATCAGTGGCGTATGGTTTAATAACCTTAAATCTTGCATTGATAGATTGCCAAAATCTGAGGTTTTGGGTCTTTATACTGTTATATCATTCGGGGGTATCAGGGTTGTCCTTCTGCTGCATCCAGATACATGCTGACCTAGGCACAACCAGGATATCTTAAGAGAGCTGAAAATGACAAAAAACAAGATATTGAAGAAGCTCTCCTAGAGAGTCATTCAAATGTGCAAAATGCATAAATCGTACCAAAAATTGGTATTTGTCTTAGCCCTCGTTAGATATTGCTCTCTTTGCTGTACGGAAGTACTGACTTGATCACCAATTATCTATCGTTGTAAAACAAAACGGAATTCAGTATACTCACCTACTACGAGGAACCTTTGTGCATACCTTGATCGCGAGGGTATGTCCTGAAGTGGGACACGCTCGTATATAAGAATAGTATTACCTTAACGTATCACACGGTAATGGAACTTGAAATGTTCATGCATTTTGTTTAGGTGGACAAACATACTGGTAATCGTCTTGGACTGCTTTTCACGAAAATTATATAAAGAATTATCTAATAGTGTGAAAACAGTTTGATTTTGCTGATATGATCTTCTTACCGGTGATTCTCACAAAAACAGAGTGTTTATTACTTTTGTTGTTTATTGCTTTCTGAAAATACAAAAATCCAAAAAGATTGTCATTTTTCTTAAAATTCTTAATGTACGGAAAACTGTTATTCTTGGAGGAGTTGTTACCAATAGGGGGAAACGGTGTTAGAAAGTGAGTTCAAAATTTTAACTCATGCAGGTTCTTGTGTGTTGGACAAAAACTTTTTGTGTGTTGGTGCTGAATTGAAATTGGTTAATCTGTGATACAGTTTAACCATCTCTTGATTAATAATAATTTATTTAACTTTGTTGAAAAATTCTTATGGTTTCTCGAGATGTTTGTTTTATAGTATACAGATTGAAGCAGTGTGTTGATGAGAAGTTAATGTGTTGAGAAGATGAGTCTGATTGGATGCATGGTAGAACCTCCTTTCTACATTGCAAACAAAGTTGAAGAGTTTGAAGATTGCTATGCAACTGCTAAACTGGAGTTTACTCAAATGCTAACTATTTTGAAGATTTGGTGATTGGATGCATCAGCTTAGGGGGAGTCTGTTGCTGACAGAATTCGTGTAGAAGCTGACGCTATCCAAAGACCAAAGATTGTGAGATTCTGAAGACTAAAGTTACCTTTGCAAGCTATTGTCAAGGGGGAGTTTGTTGGTGCATATTTGTGACAACAACTTTTAGATTTGGTCTTTGGATATCTTGTAGTTCGTGAAATGATAAACGGTTAGCGGGTTTAGCTTTGTATTAGTTAATTAAGAGTGATTGGGCAAAACCAAACCCACAAGGGGGTATGGTAGGCGAATTGGGCTTGTCCAATTCGCAGCCCATGACCTAGCCCAATTGCAAGCTTGTCCTATATAAACAAAGCTTTGCATTAGGGTTTAGGATAATCACCTTAAGCATTCTTAGAGAGAGAATTCGTAATAACAAGTGGCTTGGACGAATTTGGAGGTCTAGATTGATTGTAATCATTTGATAGATAATCAATAAAGATCGGGTTTATTGGAATTCTGTTTCTACTCGTTTCTGTGTAAATCTGATCTAGAGGATTCCGCACTCTAGGTTGGATCGACGATTCTGTGAAGATCCATACGGATTAGGGGACCTACAAACCTCAACCCTAGAGCATAGTGCTGTTTATATAACACAGCCATGCAAACTGGGCTAGGCCCACATACATAATAAACACAACTCGGACTAAACAATACAAAGACATAAACTCGGAATACAACAAATGAACAAATTCGGACTCCTCAAGTAATCCATAAACTCGGAATCCTCATTTTGTAAGCATAAACTTGGATCAAGCATTAAACTCCACAAACTTGGAATCCACATCCTTCATAAACTCGGACTAGCTTAGATCTTGATAAACTCAGACTAGTCTTTATTATATCAAACTCGGACTTGTCTTCATGATAACATAAACTCGGAATCTCTTGAGGTCTTTATATTCAAGTCTTGTTCAAGATATCCAAAGACCAAATCATAAGCTGTTGTCACAAACATGCACCAACTCAAGGTAAGCACAATGATTTATCATAGCGGGTGAGTATACTGAGTTCATCCTTTCGTTTTACAATGTCAGACTATTGGTGAACAGGTAAGTACTTTCGTACAACAAAGTGACCAATATTTGTGTCCGACGAGGGTTAGGCAAATACCTTTTTGTTACGAATGATGCTTTCATAAGCACATGGAATTCCCTCATTTGAGGTTTTATTCCTTTAAGGTTTTTGGCCTCTTTTTGGCTCTTTTAAGATATCCTGACTGTTCCTAGGTCTGCATATAGTCTGGATGCAACAGAAGGACAACCATGATATCCCCGGATGACTCAACAGCATAAAGACCCGAAACCTCAGACTTTGGCTATCTATCAACGCAAGATTTAAGACCATAAGATCATACACTGATGGTATGTTACCTACATGGTACATAGTTTTTTATGTTTATATCACTTGGTATCTTTTATCCTTTTGAGCGTTAGACCTATCAACACATCGCAATAGATCCTAGTCTTTTCAGCCTTGACACCTTACATGTGTTAATAAAGTGTCGTTGAAATAATATGCATTTGCCTCCTGTTTTATAAAAGTCGTTTGAATCCGATAGTTTTCGTTTTATAATAAAAACACGTTATATTTGCGGATTTTCTTGAAAAACGGGCAGAGTTTCCTCTGTTTTTGGACGCCCCCGACAACACAAGTTGTCGTTATTTTTTCAAAATTCAACAATTTTCCAATTCACGACATATATGTATAACCGAATTATATGAACAAGATAATATATAAATCTAAGTAATATTATATAAAAATTTCATTATCCGATACGGTTTTAAGAGCTCGATTTCGCGTAAATAAAACAAGAATCGTAAATAAAAATTCGCATCGTTAATATACCAAATTCTCGCGTCGATTCGCCGAACATGTTGACTGGGTTGACCGAGTCAACTGAGTTGACTCAGTTTGATCGTGTTGACTCGCTGAGTTGACCGAGTTAACGGAGTTAATTGGGTTTGACCCGAGTTGTCTAAGCCCAAAACTGAAGCTGAGTCTGAACGAGCTGCTTGACCCAAACCAAACCACTGACCAGTTGACCATGCCCGACCCGAACCTGCTGAACCAAACCCAAAATCTGACCCGAGCCTTGACCCGAGAATCCCGACCCGACCCGAACCAAACTCAAAACTGAGCACAAAATCTGAGATGGATCTAACACCCGAACCAAGACTTGAATTTGACCCGAAGCCGTGCCACCAAAACTCATCTTTTCGTTTCTGGTGAACCCGAACCCAACCTACACCATGGTTGCCGTCGTCGGAAATTAGCACAGCCATCGGCGACCACCAGCATCACGGCTGCCATCATTCACTATCACCTTCCGCCATTTTTTTTATCGGAATCCACCAAAAGAAACAACAAAAGAACCCGATTAACATGGTAACACGACTAGATCTATGAAAAGGTTGAGCGTTGGTTGACTTACCGGAGACATCGTCATCATCATTACAGCAGAATAGCAGCTTCCGGATCCCCTCTGCTCGTCGGTCATCAGAAAACGGCTCACTGCCGTCGTCGTTGAGCCACCCGCCGCCGTGTACGGCGGTGCTGCCGGCGTCATCAAACCTCCGCTGTCTCTCTCTCTCCGTGTATCACCGCCGTGTGCCACCACCGGTGGGTGGTGGCCGGCTGTTTCAACTTCGGGTGGGAGCTAGAACGAGATGGTGGGTGTAGCCGGAGATTGAGAGGAGGTAGAGGTGTGGAGTCTGTGAGTGGGTGTTTGGCTTAGCTTCTATTTCAACTTATTGACTTATTGAACAGTGAAAAGAGGTGAAAAGGACTTATTGAAGTGTTTGGGAAATGTGTGTATGTGAGGCAATAAGTCAATAAGCAAGAAATTCTAGCTTATTGAACAGTGAAAAGGACTTATTATAAGTCACAAACAAGCTAAGCCAAACACCCCCTGAATATGGAATTTGAGAAGATGATGAAGTGTTTTAGGTGTGTGTGTGTGATCTTGTAGATAAGGTGCAGACAAAGAGAAATGAGAGGGAAAACTAAAAGGATAATGGGGTGTATACGGCTGGCAAAATGAAAGGATTAGGGGTTGTTTGGTAGCATCTTAATAACCATTCAGATGCTACCTCTTAATGGTTTAAAACCTCTGAATGAATAAGAGGTAACCTCAAGTCTGAATGGTTAAGAGGTAACCTCTGAATGGTAAATCATTACATGTCACATTCTTCTACCTTCTCATTGGTAAAATTCTTAATGGTTCCATTAAGAGGTAGCCTCTTAATGACCATTCAGATGCTACCAAACAGCCCCTTAGGGTTTGTCATCCTTTAAATAGTTAGGTTTTATCTATTGGGCTTCGGCCCAAGGCCCACAAGCTCAATCCCCATGTTTCAAGTGGCCCGTCAGCACCTACGAACCTGTTTTCGAACCCGAGCTCCATGTAACGTTGTAAAATGTCATAATATATAACTTTAGTACTAAAACGCGTAAATTAGGGTCGGTAGTCAATGTTTGCGCGTTCGTTCGTCAATTACGGTGAAAATCGTCTTTTTCGATCGTTATGTGTTTGTGATATTCGAAAGTACGAAAAATTTAAAAAACTAAATTTATAAGTATAAAATACTCGTAGAAAATTCATATTTGTCGGCGTTGTCAGTATTTTGTTCGGTTTCAGTTCGTTTTCGTTTGATATTCAGCGGTTTTTCCGTAAACCACCTTTCACGCGCTATAAAGTCGGATAGACGTTCCTAGGCATACTAAGGGCCTAATTAAGTTAATTTGCGTCTAATTACACTACTATTAATTGTCCTAGTGTTTGTTTCTCAGGTAATTAAGAGCCGTAAATTATCGGTTGTCACATTCCCCCCTGTTAATAAAATTTCATCCTCGAAATTTAGACTATGTTAACTCCTTAGAGTTATGTTATGCGTCGGTAGATACGAATAATTCCAAAGTGAATGTCCATGAAGTTGAATCAAGACTTATTCGAATTATGTGAATTCAAGGACATGCTACAACAATAAGAATCCAACGGTTAAAATGAATGTGTTTCAGAACTTGATGTCAAGGGAAACGAGACGTACTGATACAGTCACCAGTGTGACTAAGTTAAAAGGGGTTCAGCAAAAGGAGCTTCGACCAACATAATTCCAAACGAATGTTTACAATATGCAAATGAATTCTAGAAACAATAACATCCACTAGATGAAACTTAAAATCAACAAGCTCAAATGAAATAGTTTTGCATGAAATGCTCGTTGGTGATCAGCACAAGCTGCAAGTCATACCGACGCCACAAGGTGTCGTAGTGATTGAGATAATTCAATAATAGCAGTGACCGAATAAGTTCACCGTGTTTGAAATCAAATGAAAGCGCAATGAAGTAAATCTGAAAATTTGTTTCAAGTAACATCATAGGATTTTTTTTTCAACAAGGAAATAATGTTTTCGATCGAAGATTAAAAAGCAATGAATATCGCAAAACATTCGATCGATAATGAAAGAACCATTAGGAGGTACACCGGGATATAAAATAAATTTGTGTACCATTGTCTTAACACACGATTGTATTATGACTGCTTTATTATGATAAATCAAAGTGGATTTAATATAAATCAATAAATAAATAACTAAACCCGTGCATGAGGTGTATAAATGAAACGCTTCTTAAAAATTGATTTGAATATGATGCTCTCAATACATCATATGGTGCCTTGAATTGAATATGTGTAATGGACAAGTTCAAACAATTGAACTTGGTTTAGACGCAATCCAACAACAAATATATGTATCGACAAGGAAATTTTCGGCATGGTTACAACGAAAAACCATGTACGCATCTTGAAAAGAAAAGAAGTTTCAAGAAGATTCGTTGACTCTATCTCAAGGAGTCAACACTTATGATAATGCAGGTCATACGAATCACAAAGCAATACTTGGATATAGTGAAATAATATTTGAATTTTTTATGAAAACAATCATTCGAAGTGAAACCACATGCGTAGCAAACGATGCATGTGTAACATATGATTTTTTTCAAGAAATGAAGCAAATGAGTGTTCTCTATAATGAAAGAAATTATCATGACGCAATGACCATTAAGAGGAGTAGAGGTGTAAAAAAAATCTACTCGCTAGATGCAAAAGTCGGAATTTCAATAAAAGAAATTTAAGGACTTTACCTAGGGTTTCATGTGATGACTGGTTGTTAGGTGACATTACCATGGAATATCGAACATAGCGTATTCGTCATTAATGAGATAGGGGGAATGCGGAGACATGCGTCTTCTCCTTGGCGTGATTCGTGTTGTTGCAGGACCGCGTGACAAGTTGCTGCATCCTGATCGGTAGTTCTCCTGCTGACAGGATTAGCATCATCGCTGAAATGCTCCATCGTGTCTTCTCAAAGACCTTACCTCAAAAGGCGTATGTAACTTACTTCAATCTCTGTTGATGTGTAGATTGAGTTTCGTGTAATTTTACACGCCGGTACTCGTTTTTGCGTAGGTTACTTGCTCGGTTAAATAAAATAGCATAGACGACATAATAATAGCATTTGCCTGAGTTAATAGACGTGTTTCCTACGCGATAACCTTTAATGAACTTCGACATAAGTTTCCAAAGGTCCTAAATGCATGTTTTCTAACTCTCAAAGTTTTGTTCTCTGTGTGTAATTGTTTTGTGTAACGTGTATCAAACACAGCACTTGTGTATGTTTGAAAACCAAAATGTTGACTCATTTTTTTCGGCAACGGTTGGAGACCATGTTCGAGTCTTAGGCGTTCCGTATGTATTCAAAGTCTTAATAATCTAAGTCCCCAGAGGAAAGTGAGGTTAGAGCCAAGGTATCTCTACAGAAACCCTATTCGCTGAAACCTATGGCTCTGATACCAATCTGGTATCAGAGCTGGCGTGACCTATGGCTGTAACCTATGGCTCTGATACCAATATGGTATCAGAGCTTGCGTGACCTAAGGCTGTAACCTATGGCTCTGATACCAATCTATCACACCCCGATAAATCAGAGCTTGGCGTGACCGGACTGGTATCTTCATTGCAAGCGGAAGCAGTTAATGCTAAGACCTCTAAAAGCGAACACCCACTAAGTACTCGAATCCAAATGGTTCTCCTATTCCAACCGTGCCATAATTTTTGAAATGCATCCCGAGAAAGAACATGCGAAAAATCAACATAAAGTTAAGCGAGTTCATAGTTTGTTTGTAAAAGATTTGAAATAAATCTTTTTGAATAACCGGCTTTTAAAATATTGTTGAGAAAACGAATTAAAAATCATTTTCTTTGGCATGTATTATGAAAACTTTGTATTTGTAAACTTCGTATGTGTAACGCATTATGTTCGTAAAACTTTGTATTTGTAAACTGTTGTGTCTATAAAACTTGTGTAACCGTCAATGTCCTCACCTGACAATGACCACATGCATGCATTAACTTATGAGTTGTATTTGTATGGAACATGGTATGTAAATGTAAGTTGTAAACTATAAAACGTAAGTTTGAGAGTTGTATATGTAAGGAAATCTAGATCGCTAATGTTTAGCTACGACATTAACATGTGTGACGACATAGGAAGCATCCAAACCATAGGCATTTTTTCGTCGATTTACGACTCGAGACACAAAAGCACTCTTGGTAAAAAGGTGGCCAAGAGTGTGGCTGCCTGAAACCCATTAGATCTAACCTTTCATTCCGCATCTAGGTATATAGTTGATTAATGGTGCTTAAGTCTTACCTTATTCGTAACATGATCTATTGTATCATTCCTTAGTTTAACATACCGTTTGTGCTTGTATTTTTCCGTAGTTTAGAAAACTAGAATACGTGTGTATACACATTTCGAAAAATATGCTTGTTTGAAAAAAAACCCGGTATAGTTCTCATAAACCTTTCGTAAACCATTTGTGCTTATTGACGTTCACAAACCATTTGTGTTAGTTAAAACTTGTTTGTAGAATGGTTTAGAAATATGTAATTTTTGTTCATCGAAAACCTTGTACGTTTTTGCAAAACGTGCATGTCTTTCCACCCCGAAAACATTTATAAAAATGTAAAATCGTAAAAAGGTGGGGTTATGAACTCACCTTGATTTCCTTGTGCAAAGCTAGCTAAATATGACTTCGTGATGTCGTTTCCAAGACGTGATTTGCTAGCGTGCATTCTATAAACATTCCTAAAACGGAATAACTAAAAGTTCCTAATAAAATGATGTAGCTAAATTACGTGTCACCGAGCTCTACCGAATCGTTAACCGAATGATTCGACGGTAAGTTGTTAACTTAATGGAAACGATTAAGTTATACTTGTTAAGTTCCGTTTAACGTTGGTGAAAATTACTAAGCCTTGGAAATACTTAGTTTTCGTGAGATTTAAAATATGTAAATATTTATATAAAAATATTAAAATATATCGATAGGATCGTGTTATTCGTCCCAAGTAGTCGTACGTGTATGTAACGAATATATATATATATGAAAATAATATATAACAAACTCGTATTATATATCGCGTCTCGTATGATAATTATCAATGTATGTACATGCCGTTTAGGTGTTTGAAATAAACATAGAGAGTTATATTTATTTTTATAAAGTTTTCGAGTTGTGGTCGTTTATAATAAATATAATAGTTATATTTATTCTATAAAAAAATTGTCGAGTTGTTTGATGTTTGAAATAAATATATAAATTATATTTATTTTTATAAAAGAATAGTCGAGCAATAGGTGTTTGAAAATAAATATAAAAGTTATTATATTTATTTTATAAAATGGTTCGCGTTATTTACGTTTTTGTAAGTTATAAAGTGTCGTTGAAATAATATGCATTTGCATCCTGTTTTATAAAAGTCGTTTGAATCCGATAGTTTTCGTTTTATAATAAAAACATGTTATTTTTACGGATTTTCTCGAAAAACGGGCAGAGTTTCCTCTGTTTTTGGACGCCCCCGACAACACAAGGTGTCGTTATTTTTTCAAAATTCAACAATTTTCCAATTCACGACATATATGTATAACCGAATTATATGAACAAGATAATATGTAAATCTGAGTAATATTATATAAAAATTTCATTATCCGATACGGTCTTAAGAGCTCGATTTCGCGTAAATAAAACAAGAATCGTAAATAAAAATTCGCGTCGTTAATATACCAAATTCTCGCGTCGATTCGCCGAACATTTTGACTGGGTTGACCGAGTCAACTGAGTTGACTCCTGTTGACTGAGTTGACTCAGTTTGACCGTGTTGACTCGCTGAGTTGACCGAGTCAACTGAGTTAATGGAGTTAACTTTGTTAACTGAGTTAACCGGGTTTGACCCGAGTTGTCCAAGCCCGAAACTGAAGCTGAGTCTGACCGAGCTGCTTGACCCGAACCGAACCACTGACTAGTTGACCATGCCCGACCCGAACCTGCTGAACTAAACTCGAAATCTGAGCCGAGCCTTGACCCGAGAATCCCGACCCAAACCAGACTCAATACTGAGCACAATATCTGAGATGGATCTAACAGCCGAACCAAGACTTGAATCTGATCTGAAGCTGTGCCACCAAAACTCATCCTTTTATTCTTGGTGAACCCGAACCCAACCTACACCATGGTTGCCGTCGTCGAAAATTAACACAGCCATCGGCCACCACCGGCATCACGGCCGCCATCATTTACAATCACCTTCCGCTGTTTTTCGTCGGAATCCACCAAAAGAAATAACTAAAGAACCCGATTAACATGGTAACCCGACTAGATCTGTGAAAAGGTTGAGCGTTGGTTGACATACCAGAGACATCGTCACCATCATTACAGCAGAACAGCGGCTGCCGAATCCCCTCTACTCGTCGATCATCGAAAAACGGCTCACTGCCGTCATCGTCGAGCCACCCGCTACCGTGTACGGCGGCGCTGCCGCCGTCATCAAACCTCCACCGTCTCTCTCTCCTTGGTCCCTCTCTCTCTCCGTGTATCGCCGCCGTGTGCCACCACCAGAGGGAATTTTTTTTAGAAATGGTGTATTTTGAATAGATTTTTAAGATAATGGGGAAGTCAAACAAAAAGAAAGGTTTTTGGTGTATCCGCTGTTGCTAATAGCGGATTAGGAAGGAAAAGTAGCCCGTTCTGCAGCCATGCTCAGGAGGTGTCAGCTTTCTCAGGAGGTTTTTACTAATCCTCTATTCTCAATAGAGGATTAGGAGGAAACCCTTAACCATGGTTCCAAACTCACCCGAGACCAAACATAACCCGGTTAAAAACCTAAACCCAGTTACAAAACTTAACCCAGTTAACTTTTTTCAAACCAAAGTTATACTTCTACCTAACAACCTTGGATTCCTCCTCTATTATTAAAGAGATTCTGGCAGATCACATGCAACCTTCACATGCAACCTGAGTAGTCTGCCTTCTTCTGGCCATGAACATGCATCATTCACATCCATTGCAGAACATCACATGCATATGTTGAATGGTTTTAATTGAGTGCTTTAACTTTACAGCTTTTACAGGTTGTTTGATGGTTGCTAGATGATGTTGGTGGGTTTGATGTTGAACATGGTTATGGAGGGTTGAATATGATACAGGGGTTCTCATGTTGAACATGGTTATGGAGCTTAGAACTGGAGGATGAAGATGGATGAAGATGACGATGATTAGAATAAAATGATAAACAATAATAAGATTAAAAGCGTGTAAAATGGACTAATCGATTACATAAACTGAATTAAAGCGGTACAATCTAACTAATTATTTAATGCCTATGTGGATAGCGGATGAGACAGCCACCGGTGCTATAACCAACTGGTTTTGGATGTCTTTGTGGTTGTACACGTCTTGGTTCTGGTTCTTCCGGTTCATTATCCTTTGGTGGACTGGAGCCTTTGGGTTGACTCAGATGTAGGTCCAAGCTTATTGGAACCGGACTTATATGCTGGTAACGCGGCTGTTGTACACTAAGACCGGTATATTCGTAATTCTGGAAGGGTCCCGGCTGGTCTAAGTACATCACAGGAATCATATTACTATCAGGAGTGTTATCAAACAATGAGGATACCCAATTGTTTTGTTGGTTGTTGTTAACATTCGACTGGGTACCTAATTGAATGCTTGATGATCCATGTCCAACATTTTCAAATGAAGGTCTATAACCTGCTTCCCAATCCAGTGTTGCCCCTCCAACATGTGAGGTACCCTCCCCATAGTTGGGGTTGCCCCTCCAAAATTCGAGGTACCCTCCCCATAGTTGGTTGTAGCCTCTCCAAAATGTTGGGTACCCTCCCCTTCCTGATCATCATGTACGAGGTTTACCCGAGTTCTTTGTCGGCCAAGACGCCCCCGACCACCACGCCTTGCTCGCTGGGGGATAGTGTTATCCGGTTCCAGATCTGGTTCATTAGTCTGTATGTACGAAGGCTGACCCATATGATTAAGTGATCCAATTAGTTGAGAAGCCATGCCTTGGACCCCTCCAAAATTTTCGTAGTAATGATCAGGGCCCATGTTTCGCATTCTGATTGCTTCCTGACCAATGAAGCCTAATCCATCCACCTGCAAAACCAAAATAATTAAAAGCTATACGCATTACTAATTTATTATTTTTAATTCTACATTTTTAATTAAACTTACCAAGTATCTTGCAGTTCCACCGTGATCATCGAAACCAGTATGGACAACACCTGGGACGTGCCTCAGGTCTTTTATATATAATACAGTATGCTCATGGAACCAATCATTGTAAGTAGGGTGTGCCGTAGGCTTGTTGGTCGGCACACCTTCCACCACATTTTCGTTTCTATTGTTCCAGTTTTCAACATATGCTGCATGATGAACAGACCAGTCTGTTTCCAACCTCCCTTTCCGTATTGTTTTACGGAGTTTGTGAAGCACTTTACGTGAAAAGGGGAATGGGGCGGGGACCTCCTGAAGAAATCCAAACTGCCTCATAACCCTTTCCACCGGATGATATTCAACTGTGTTCCAAAAAATTAAATAACATCGTGACCTCCAACTGCTTATGCCCGTTCTACACATTTATGGGAGTCTTTGCAGCACGTGCCGGAAAAAATACATTTAGTATTTAAAATAAAAAACTGTTAATATTTAGTATTTAAAATCGATTTATAAAACCTTTATGCTAAAGAAAAAATACATCGCCCTCTCGTAGATTTTGTAATGTTGTACGGTGAGCCTTTATCACGTGTGAAGGAGTCTCTGTTTGACTAATGTGTCACACCCCAACCGATGGCGGAATCATCGGGGCGCGGCACTAGGCGAATCAGATTGCTCAAGAGAATCCATAACAACTATATCGCGATAATATTTAATACATTCGTTATCCCATACTAACAAATAATACAATCACATAAGTTATCACAGATTTCTTGTCCTCTCGAACAATACAAATCCGACAACCTAGATTTTAGTTGAGTTTCTAGAATTCCTAGCTTGATTTGATATAGTCTGCGATCTAACCTGCAACATACGTTAAAATATTTGTCAATACGAAAGTATTGGCTAGTATACAGGTTTGATATGTAAAGCGTAATAGATTAAACGGTGTAGCAAATTTCCACATGCATAAACGTAACACACGACATATATACTCACAAAGCTGATACTACCAACTAAGTCCTCGATGCTCGAATATGCGATGGCAAACTAGACCCCGTCGGGCGCAATAGTACTATACTAGTCATGGTGGGACGTCGCGAGTATAAGCCCTAGCACATATGCAGCTAGTATCATGTATGTCTATGCATAACAGTTATTCGCAAGTGATAATTCGATTGATTGAATAATTCGCTTGATAAGTTCGATTTGTTAGAGACGTATGTTACACCCAAAATGCGATTAAAAAGGGTTCAAGTATACTCACAGTGCGTATTTAGCGAGAATACAACTTGATTTGGATCGGTTGCGAGTACGTCTGCGTTAATCATCGAACGATATAGTAAACGATACACGGTTAAGCGGGAATAGTATCAAAATAACAGTTATCCAGTCGGATGGTGCTCATCCGGTCGGATGACCCCATCCGTTCGGATGACTATTGGTTCGTTCATTCTGACATTCGATCGGATGACTGGAGTTGGATCGGATGACACTTGGTCCGGTCGGGTGGCATGTTATCCGATCGGATGATATGCTGTCCGATCGGATGGCGGTTTATTGGGTCGGATGATAGTCATCCGGTCGGATGACATGCTATCCGATCGGATGACGTGTTGTCCGGTCGGATGACACGTCTGTTTTAACGTTCCGATCAACTGTTTTCGAGTGTTTTTGGAAGGAATACCTGCGGTTTTACTGGGACAGTGTAATTTCGTATTAACACTTGAAATTCCATCAGTTCCGATCTGTTCTAACGGCCGGGAATCACCCCGTTCCATCAGATCTGGCCGTTCTTGACGGTTTTTCGTGGTTAACTTGAAATCGCCCAGTTCCTTGGTTAAATACATAGATTTAGGTGAGATTGTTGTAAAAACATGTGGAAATCGCCCAGATCTGGGTCGTTTATGGTGGAATGAGGTCACACTTTGAAGTTCATATGAACTCTTGGTGACATCACCTTAAAACACCTCAAATCAGTAGATTTCACGGTTAAAAATTGAGTTTTAAAAGACAGAATGATGTAGAATTGAGTGTAGATCATAGAAGTACAAGTTTTTAGGTTGAAATCTTACCGAAATCGCGAGGAATCGAGAGAAAAGGGTCCTAGAGCGTGTTTGGTCGAGTGAGAGCTGTCACATCACTGTTTAAGTGATGTGACGGGCTATTTATAGGCAACAGAGAAGGCTGAAAGGTTTTGGGTCGGATGGCCTGATGTCTGTCGTTATGGACATGCAAAAATCGAAATAAACTAGTAGCTAGAGTAAGTCGGATATCGAACCAGAGGAGGATTGTGGAAAGTGTGTAATGTTAAGTATTTATTAACAACTATAAAAAAAATAAACTGATGATTGTTTGATTTGTGGATTAACTAAAAATTACAAACTAAATGTGAGATTTAAATCAATAGAAAGAACAATGGTTCCTCCAGATTTCAGGTTTTATAGCTAGATTCAATTATGTGTTTAATCGAAACACTCACATAGACATAAGTGTTTAACCTAATTCATCAATTGTGATAACCAACGACTAAGTACTCCGGTCAATACATAACGGGAGGTTATCGAATGATTATCAATTACAATTACAAACCCTAACCCCATGTCAAATATATCCCAATTACTAGAACTCTCGGGAACTGAATGCTTAGAAATTAAGGATTAAATAAATGCAATTGTTTACAACCAATAAATTAAATCAAAGGTGAAAAGCATCGAATGCTTAGATCACCGAGTTATACGATTGTCACAAACACATAAAATTATCCAACTTACAAAACCCTCCATCCGAAGGAAACCATAAAACGACTAGCCGCTCATGTGGTAAGATTGATCTTGGTGGTCGCCGTCTCTCTCTTTTTTCGTTCCCCTCTTGTCAGCCGTCGAAGATTCATTATTTATGATTATGTGAAATCACAAGCCTCCATTCCTCCTGCATGTGCCGTCCCCCAAAAGTCCACTCAAGTGCGGCCCAATAAGAAGTTGGATCCTCCAAAGTTGCCGCCAAAAGCCCTAGTCCCTCTTGGTCTGCATGAGATGTATATTTGATCTCAATTATGTTTTTTTCTCTGTTCAAACACTTGATGTCGGGCCCCCAATATTAATTCTCCTCCTTCAAGTGCACGTGAATGTGCAGCCTCCAGTGATACATTTCGGCCCAATCCCCTAATATTCACCTGCACATGTGCGGCCCAATGGATGATGATTTGATTTTTGCTGTTGCTGCCACAAAAGTCTTGTGTTAATTGCTTTTGTCTTGCCCAGCCACCACGTGATGATGATTTGATGGCTTAATGATGATGTTTTTAGATTCCATTAAAAACCCCCCAAAAAGTCCCTTGTCATATGCAGCCTATGTCTTCACGTGATGATTTTTGGTTGCTAACAAATTCCATATTATCTTTTCCAACACAAAACAAAAATATGCTGCCTCTTTCTTTAAACCGTAAGTTACGGTTTAAAACGTCACCTACGATTCGGAGCTTCTGTTCACTTTTGTTCCAACACAAGACAACTGTAACCACAAGGCCCTTGAACTTTGTTAGTTATATCATATTCTTGAATTCCCGAACTCTAACTTGATCCGCATCGATGCCCGATCATCACGAATCACTTTGTTCATCATCCTTAAACGCTCTAACTTTGCTGGTTTAACCCGATTAACCTGTAAATCCATAAACACACGTAGTTAACATATTCGAGGCACATTATCGCTTAAAAGATAATAAGACACGTATTATATCCAAATTAATGCACAAGATTCACACTCTCCATCACATCCCCACACTTAACATTGATTGTCCTCAAGCAACCATTACAAACACTACTCACCTTATTAACAAATCACCATTAAATCCCTTACCGAATTAACAATTTAAGGTCCCAAGTCATACCCGTCCCATAGACTGACACAATCGAGATTGACAACCTGACAAATAAGTGATACGCATTTAAAACAATTAAAACTTGCCTAACTAAAACTAACATGCTTATGATACTACACACATGCTACACGCCCCTCACAATGATCACTCCTCTCGGTTCAATCAAGACTAGCGTGTAATGTGCTAGTATATATTTCGCTCAAAACCAAATATGCTACCTTGCAATCGTAAGCTTATATATCAATCATACCTTCACTGTATCAAATAACGTAACACATATCAAAAGGACTTTTTGGGTTTTGGGTTAAAGGTAAAGGTAGGGAAGTATTTTTGGATTTTTTTATGTTTAATTGGCGAACACAAACGAACATACCAAACCATGACAACTTATTCACAATAACTACTACACTTTGGGTTATTTTTCAACCCATTTATTCAACACGAACATAACAATTATTTTTGTTTTTGTTTTTCTTTCTTTTTTTTTCTATTTTCATTTTTTTCTTTTTTTTTTCAACAAACATCTAACACACAATTGTCATTCACGGTTGGTAATCAAACGGTCAACAAGGTGTAACAAACGAAAGGTATAAGGCTCAACATGGTTAACTAAGGTGGGTGGATACACAATCAACAAATAACACAATGGAAGGGATCCTAATGCCTTTATCATCTATGTGCATACACTAAACCACAGTCTCGGCACGTATCAAACCACACAAGTTCTGACACAAAGCAACATATGGCCTAAACTCAGCAAATGAACATTTATTACAATTCAACTAACAATCTAGTAGGCTCAAATATCTCACCGAACAAAAGGAATATGGGTTACCGACATATAGCATGTGTAATTCCTAAAGCATGTTACCCCTAGTTAGGCATCTCTTTTCAACTATTTTTTTTTACTTGTCAGAAATACTCTCATGAAACTTAAAGGGACAACCATGACTAGGGATCTACGTTAGTTTAATATCAGTAGGAACCCTTAGCGATTGAAAATGTTGGTTTTCATGTAGTTCAAGCATACTTGAGAAACAAAAAAATTTCAAAATTTTTCAATTTTAACAATTTCAACCCTTTCAAGCATTTAAGATCAACATTTATACCAACCCTTTCTCGAGTTACCGCATCCCCACACTTGGGATACATTGTCCCCAATGTATGGTGCAATTTATAATCTAAACTCGAGAAATACCACCCGCAAACCATGAACGGCTAATAACTAGATGACTCGACACAAAGAAACCACTCCCAACACAAAAATTCACACCACCAAGTACACAAAAACAAATAAAACACAGGATAGATAAACACATGCACCTAGTCAGAAAACAAGTGAGTGTTTGTATTGGTGTAGCTGCTGCGATCTAACCGGAACATACGCCCTTCATAGATTCTTTGAAATCTCGCCAGGGATGTTGCCAAACATCCCCACACTTGATTCATTGCATCCGTGAAGATGGAACGTAGAAACCTGTCAAAACACAAACACGCCAAAATACAAACCAAAATACAATACTCTACATCCTCGGGCTGCCTCCCGAGAGCGCTAAGTTTAAAGGTCTTCAGCCAGACCGTACCTGATATGCGTTACGGTGGCCTCAATGCACACTTACCTAAAACATTTCCAACGAATGCCCGAAAATTTACATGCCATCTCCATAAGTTCGTCGGTATAACTGGCATGTTTCGAAAGCACCTGCAGGTTTCGCTGATCCACTTCACGAGATATACACCGATGTCTTGTAGCTTCACCTTTTTCATCTTCTTCCTCGAACCCTCTTCCCCACACTTGTTAATTGGAATGATTGATATGGGAAGAGGTTCGGTACATACACTCATCTCATCAGTCTGCTCTGCCTCATCATTTTCACACACCATCTAATCCACCAGTGACTCTTCATCAGATAAAGGATTCATTGGTGTGGTATTATCCTCCACAACCTCCTCCTCCATGTGAGAATAATCTCTAATATCATCAGGTAATGGTGAGAGACGCTCTTCTATTTCTATCTTCATTTTTAACTTCTGACACTTGGAAACTAGGCAGCTGATTCGATCTTCATCGGAAAGGTTGGGTGCTAATAAATACTGCTCGAGTTTGGACAAACTCGCTTCCAACATAGCAAGCTTTTTCTCCTCCTCGATCTGATAAGCATACACACCCTCGGGCTTAGAATATTCCTCGGGATGATACTATCGGTATCCCTGATACGGTCTTGAGATGTACGCATCCATCATTTTTTTATTCCAATAATCTGGATTTTCCAAATACACCACGCACACATCTTCATAAACGGAATTATGATTACGACCGCAACAGAAACATTGTCCATCCGTCCTTGGTTCATAATAAGCATCATCGTCCCGATCCCATCCGTCGGAGTAATAATCATCCTCCACTATTGTATCAGAATCATAGAAATATGGTGGAGGGGAAGGATTACCATAGCAAGGCATCGATGGTTCTTCCAATTTCGCTCTTTCCCGTTTAAATCGGGCCTCGTGGCAACCGATACACGGGTGAAGTGGTTCCTTGCACAAAATGCATGTAAGAGAGGTGCATAATATTGTAAGATCTATCATCCTACACAAACACAAAAACACAAGCACCACGCATAAATCTGAACAAAACAAAACAAAACAAAACTGACACTATTTTTGGATTTTTTTTTATCTATTTTACTAATAACTTAACACTAAACACTTTGCGCACGCCTCCCCGGCAACGGCGCCATTTTGATGTCTGTCGTTAGTGACATGCAAAAACCGAAATAAACTAGTAGCTAGAGTAAGTCGGATATCGAACCAGAGGAGGATTGTGGAAAGTGTGTAACGTTTAGTATTTACTAACAACTATAAAAAAAATAAACTGATGATTATAGAACTGATTTGTGGATTAACTAAAAATTACAAACTAAATGTGAGATTTAAATCAATAGAAAGAACAATGGTTCCTCCAGATTTCAGGTTTTATAGCTAGATTCAATTATGTGTTTAATCGAAACACTCACATAGACATAAGTGTTTAACCTAATTCATCAATTGTGATAACCAACGACTAAGTACTCCGGTCAATACATAACGGGAGGTTATCGAATGATTATCAATTACAATTACAAACCCTAACCCCATTTCAAATATATCCCAATTACTAGAACTCTCGGGAACTGAATGCTTAGAAATTAAGGATTAAATAAATGCAATTGTTTACAACCAATAAATTAAATCAAAGGTGAAAAGCATCGAATGCTTAGATCACCGAGTTATACGATTGTCACAAACACATAAAATTATCCAACTTACAAAACCCTCCATCCGGAGGAAACCATAAAACGACTAGCCGCTCATGTGGTAAGATTGATCTTGGTGGTCGCCGTCTCTCTCTTTTTTCGTTCCCTCTTGTCAGCCGTCGAAGATTCATTATTTATGATTATGTGAAATCACAAGCCTCCATTCCTCCTGCATGTGCCGTCCCCCAAAAGTCCACTCAAGTGCGGCCCAATAAGAAGTTGGATCCTCCAAAGTTGCCGCCAAAAGCCCTAGTCCCTCTTGGTCTGCATGAGATGTATATTTGATCTCAATTATGTTTTTTTTCTCTGTTCAAACACTTGATGTCGGGCCCCCAATATTAATTCTCCTCCTTCAAGTGCACGTGAATGTGCAGCCTCCAGTGATACATTTCGGCCCAATCCCCTAATAGTCACGTGCACATGTGCGGCCCAATGGATGATGATTTGATTTTTGCTGTTGCTGCCACAAAAGTCTTGTGTTAATTGCTTTCTTGTGTCTTGCCCAGCCACCACGTGATGATGATTTGATGGCTTAATGATGATGTTTTTAGATTCCATTAAAAACCCCCCAAAAAGTCCCTTGTCATATGCAGCCTATGTCTTCACGTGATGATTTTTGGTTGCTAACAAATTCCATATTATCTTTTCCAACACAAAACAAAAATATGCCGCCTCTTTCTTTAAACCGTAAGTTACGGTTTAAAACGTCACCTACGATTCGGAGCTTTTGTTCACTTTTGTTCCAACACAAGACAACTGTAACCACAAGGCCCTCGAACTTTGTTAGTTATATCATATTCTTGAATTCCCGAACTCTAACTTGATCCGAATCGACGCCCGATCATCACGAATCACTTTGTTCATCATCCTTAAATGCTCTAACTTTGCTGGTTTAACCCGATTAACCTGTAAATCCATAAACACACGTAGTTAACATATTCGAGGCACATTATCGCTTAAAAGATAATAAGACACGTATTATATCCAAATTAATGCACAAGATTCACACTCTCCATCACAATGTCTGTCGTTAGTGACATGCAAAAACCGAAATAAACTAGTAGCTAGAGTAAGTCGGATATCGAACCAGAGGAGGATTGTGGAAAGTGTGTAATGTTAAGTATTTACTAACAACTATAAAAAAAAAAATAAACTGATGATTATAGAACTGATATGGAATTAAAAACACATGAAACAAGTTGCAATTAAGAGAAAGATTGAGTCGTAATAAACAATGATGAGAAAAGGTGAGCACTCCGGGATTCAGATTCTGTAATTACTAATAACCTAGTTCTGATTTTATTGGATGCTATTGATTGAATAGTAAATCTGTCACATCTACCAATTACCTATGCAGTTCAAAATCTTAATATTAATTGATCAAATAAATATTAAAACAAACATACATAGAAATCATTCAATCAACAAAAGCATAGTTGGATTCCAAAAATAATTATAACTCTGACTGTCACTCAGGATTTGTCTGTCACACAAATAATATAATCACGCAAATAGTCGGTTGTCACCCGACTACAAATCCAAATCTCAATACAAAACAGAAACTAGAATTAAAAGTGTTTCACAAGAATCATTCACCCGAAGTGTCCACGAGGGATTTAGCCGCTCATCTCGGTTGATGTTCGTCTGCCTCTGTTTGCGTGTTCCCCTCCTTCTGCCGTCGAGATGCGATGATGTATTGTTGATGAAAAGTCAAGTCCCTCCATCCAACCCATGTGCGGCCCAAATATGTGGGTGATTATTGGCTGCCTTTTCAATGTTCCTCAAGTCCACGTGATGTTTTGTGTTGGCGGCCCAATCCAGAGAATGCAAAAGTCTCCCTTTTTATTTAATGATTATGTCGGCCCACAATCTTAGAATGATCGATGATTCTTAATATTGTTTTCTCTTTTGATGTTGCCGCCAATGATGATGAAGTTGTTGACTAAACCCTCTAAGTGCACGTGATTATGGAGGATGATGTGATGTTATTGTTGTGATGCTGCTTGTTGACAAAACAATTATCTGCCATCCATGAAGTCCACGTGACTTGCCCTCTTCAATTCATATATGTTGGCCCAATGATTCCTAAGTCCCTCAATGATGATGTCGGCCCAAGTGAATTGAGATGTTGTGCTTGTTTGTGAATTCCCAATACCACGTGAATTAAAGCTGCCTTACATATTCAACCGTAGCCTACGGTTAAAACCGTACGTTACGTTTGCTAATTTCTGTTTCTTTTTATTCCGTACGCCACATCTCAACATGATGATTTCTTGTTTACTTTATTTCAACTTTCAGCAAATAGCAAACAATCCCCTGGACTTGTTTATCATCTACGGGTATTCCGCTTCATCTCTAACCACTTTAAATTCACCAAATTACGCGATTGACCTGCAAAACCACAAACTCTCGTAGTTACTATATTCAACGTACATAATTGCTTAAAACACGATAACACGCGTAATATAAGCACTTTAACATCCGGGTTTCAACCCTTTCAAGCATTTAAGATCAACATTTATACCAACCCTTTCTCGAGTTACCGCATCCCCACACTTGGGATACATTGTCCCCAATGTATGGTGCAATTTATAATCTAAACTCGAGAAATACCACCCGCAAACCATGAACGGCTAATAACTAGATGACTCGACACAAAGAAACCACTCCCAACACAAAAATTCACACCACCAAGTACACAAAAACAAATAAAACACAGGATAGATAAACACATGCACCTGGTCAGAAAACAAGTGAGTGTTTGTATTGGTGTAGCTGCTGCGATCTAACCGGAACATACGCCCTTCATAGATTCTTTGAAATCTCGCCAGGGATGTTGCCAAACATCCCCACACTTGATTCATTGCATCCGTGAAGATGGAACGTAGAAACCTGTCAAAACACAAACACGCCAAAATACAAACCAAAATACAATACTCTACATCCTCGGGCTGCCTCCCGAGAGCGCTAAGTTTAAAGGTCTTCAGCCAGATCGTACCTGATATGCGTTACGGTGGCCTCAATGCACACTTACCTAAAACATTTCCAACGAATGCCCGAAAATTTACATGCCATCTCCATAAGTTCGTCGGTATAACTGGCATGTTTCGAAAGCACCTGCAGGTTTCGCTGATCCACTTCACGAGATATACACCGATGTCTTGTAGCTTCACCCTTTTCATCTTCTTCCTCGAACCCACTTCCCCACACTTGTTAATTGGAATGATTGATATGGGAAGAGGTTCGGTACACACACTCATCTCATCAGTCTGCTCTGCCTCATCATCTTCACACACCATCTGATCCACCAGTGACTCTTCATTAGATAAAGGATTCATTGGTGTGGTATTATCCTCCACAACCTCCTCCTCCATGTGAGAATAATCTCTAATATCATCAGGTAATGGTGAGAGACGCTCTTCTATTTCTATCTTCATTTTTAACTTCTGACACTTGGAAACTAGGCAGCTGATTCGATCTTCATCGGAAAGGTTGGGTGCTAATAAATACTGCTCGAGTTTGGACAAACTAGCTTCCAACATAGCAAGCTTTTTCTCCTCCTCGATCTGATAAGCATACACACCCTCGGGCTTAGAATATTCCTCGGGATGATACTGTCGGTATCCCTGATACGGTCTTGAGATGTACGCATCCATCATTTTTTTATTCCAATAATCTGGATTTTCCAAATACACCGCGCACACATCTTCATAAACGGAATTATGATTACGATCGCAACAGAAACATTGTCCATCCGTCCTTGGTTCATAATAAGCATCATCGTCCCGATCCCATCCGTCGGAGTAATAATCATCCTCCACTATTGTATCAGAATCATAGAAATATGGTGGAGGGGAAGGATTACCATAGCAAGGCATCGATGGTTCTTCCAATTTCGCTCTTTCCCGTTTAAATCGGGCCTCGTGGCAACCGATACACGGGTGAAGTGGTTCCTTGCACAAAATGCATGTAAGAGAGGTGCATAATATTGTAAGATCTATCATCCTACACAAACACAAAAACACAAGCACCACGCATAAATCTGAACAAAACAAAACAAAACAAAACTGACACTATTTTTGGATTTTTTTTTATCTATTTTACTAATAACTTAACACTAAACACTTTGCGCACGCCTCCCCGGCAACGACGCCATTTTGATTTCTGTCGTTAGTGACATGCAAAAACCGAAATAAACTAGTAGCTAGAGTATGTCGGATATCGAACCAGAGGAGGATTGTGGAAAGTGTGTAACGTTAAGTATTTACTAACAACTATAAAAAAAATAAACTGATGATTATAGAACTGATTTGTGGTTGCTAACAAATTCCATATTATCTTTTCCAACACAAAACAAAAATATGCCGCCTCTTTCTTTAAACCGTAAGTTACGGTTTAAAACGTCACCTACGATTCGGAGCTTCTGTTCACTTTTGTTCCAACACAAGACAACTGTAACCACAAGGCCCTCGAACTTTGTTAGTTATATCATATTCTTGAATTCCCGAACTCTAACTTGATCCGAATCGATGCCCGATCATCACGAATCACTTTGTTCATCATCCTTAAACGCTCTAACTTTGCTGGTTTAACCCGATTAACCTGTAAATCCATAAACACACGTAGTTAACATATTCGAGGCACATTATCGCTTAAAAGATAATAAGACACGTATTATATCCAAATTAATGCACAAGATTCACACTCTCCATCATGGCCCATCCGTTCGGATGGCCCATCCGTTCGGATGGCCCATCCGTTCGGATGGCCCATCCGTTCGGATGGCCCATCCGTTCGGATGGCCCATCCGTTCGGATGAGGCTGTCCATTCGGATGGCCACTCCGGCGCGGGGAAATTCTCCGTTTTTCGAGCGTTGCGATAGTTTTGGAGTACGCGCTTTCTATAGTTAGTTTATATTATTATTATTATATATGTATTTATTTATCACTAGGGGTCGTATTTACGTATCCACATTCCAAAGTTCCGAAATAACAATCGGTTTTCGATTCGAGTATGCGATTATTAGCGACGTTTCACGGCCATCAAGGAGGGTAGTATGGGTCCTTTCTTGATGTTATTGTGTGTTGTGCCACAATGACTGACGGGGTACCACTCACTCGTATTGTCATCATCGTCACGACGACTGGAGCTATAGCACTCACCCGAGAGTCTTTGTTAGCGTTAGTTATCTGTGTTTCGACACATCACGGCCACCGAGGAGGGTAGAATAGGTCCTCACTCAATGTCATCGTGAGTGTTAGTGTTTGCGATGTGATGTAGTGATAATGTATTGCGAAAATATGCGATTATCCTTCGACTAGCGATGTATGCGATATAGTTACATTATGATCCGAATCTCTGGTGCTAGGTGTAACGAGTATATCGTGTAGTAACAACGCATGAAAGTGCGGGTTGTTACAGTCTCCCCTGCTTTAGGAAATTTCGTCCCGAAATTAATCCAACAGGTAGACTTTTGAGAGTTGATCCTGGACAAGTAGCGATACAGCGAGTGACTTGACCGAGAGTTGACAAGCGAGAGCGTTTCGAATAAGAGAGATCGATTGCGATAGCGAGAAGGCGACGTAAAGACAAAAGTAATATCCCACGAGTTGGCGTTCCAAAGTACCTCGTGTTGCGAAGAATTCGTTAGTTCGATGCGATTGAAATTTTAAAGACTTGAAAGGTTTCTCATGACGTAGGGTTAACTGAGTCGATCGTTAACCAACGTTACAAGATATGTTCGTTTTTAGATATTTAAAAAGGAATTTTGGATGGAAATCTTGAAAAAAATTCCTTTTAACGTAAGGTCAACTGAGTCGATGTTAACCAATGTTGCAAGGAAGTTTAGGTTTTGAACATTTTAAGGAATTCGAAGATGAAAACTGGGGTTACGAAAATTCTCCTACGACATGGGTTCAGCTGAACTTGATGTTGAACCAACGTCCCAAGAAAGTCTTCTTTTTGATATTGTAAAAGGTTTTAAGGAAAAATTTGGACTCATGAAGGCTCCCCTTGGACATGGAGTTAAGCTGGTTCGATGTTACCTCCACATTGTGAGGAATTTCACTTGTCCCATGGCTTTAATAAAAGTTTTATAAAATCAGTTTTAACCTTTTGAAAAGGACAATTTAGCATCGAGCCCCACTTGGCACCTTCCCACGGAAGTTCGTTAATATGATTAAAACATTTATATATAGGAAGTACTAGCGGCGTATCCACCATGTTTCTCCCATATTACTTCCGTTTCGTGAGGCGGTGTCATGTGCGTCGATACGACACGGATAGAATTGCGCTCACTCGATCCAATCGATAGAAAGTCAGACCGAGTATAAGATGGAATCGAATAGGTTAAACCGGCGAGTTGAATTGCGAACGTAGCTACAACAGCGTGCGCGAGTAGCCTGATGACACAAAACATTTATGTGTCGTGTCTGGGTAGGCGTCGAGCGATAAACGATAAGCGAATAGCGCGTTTTTGATTAGATTCCACTTTGAACCCACATGGCACGTTTCCACGAGAGTTTGCTAACATGGTGAAACACCACGTTTAACCAGGTTAGTTTTGCCTCGTGAAGCGATGTCATGCGTACTAATACCACACAGACTGCAGTGAATACCAAGCGAGCGATAAGCGGTACGCGATACGCGAATAAGCGGTAGACTATACACGATAACCGATAAGCGATTAGATGATTAGGCGAATGACATAAACACAACACTAGCAACGACGGCGATGATAATCGAATTATGATAATCGGCAGTTGTTGCGTTGCAAGCAATGGAGGTATACGCGATTTATGCGGTTCGATTTGATTGAATAACACCACAGAGTTTAACTAACATCAGACCCCACATGGCCTTTTTCCACGAAAGGCCGCTGATATGACTAAAACACCCTGCTTTAACCATATGAGCTTCATTTCGTGAAGCGAGGTCATGTGTGCTAACTTAACACAATTATCACAGACAACGGTAGGCGATAGCGATGGTGATAGCGATAGAGTGTCACACAGCAAGCGATATAGCGATTCTCATAATAAACGGTAGTGATCCTCGAAATAATCGATAGAGATAGCGAGATACACATGATAAGCGATTGTGATTAGCCGAGCTTTGTTTCGAATAAGCTTTACGTTACGTTGCGACGCATCACGGTTATCGAGGAGGGTAGAATAGGTCCTCACTCAACCGCATCGTGAGCGTTAATGTACTTGATGAGATTTGTTGCGACAGGCTTACGACCCGTCTTGCGCCGATGCAATTGCCCTGCGAGGTAGACTCCCCAGAGTCCATCGATGAGGCGATTGCACTGCGTTTGCAGACTTACGACAAGTCTCGCGATGATGCGATTTAGTTGTTACGCCTTGCGATTAAGTGTAGTGTGTTGAAAATAATCACAATAGTATAATAGGTCTAATAATGTTCAACTCCACATGGCACTTTCTGCACGAAACTTTGGTAGTATGGTAAAGCACACCTTGCTTTACCCCTATTACTTAAATCTCGTGTTTCGGTGTCATACTTTGCTGAAACGCTTGTGGCACCTTAGAATTCACTACGATCTCCGTGCACTGACCCAAATAATCCCGTGTTCACCCGTGATTAATCGTTCCTTGCACGTTTATCGCACCTCTTTCTAAGAGTGTAGTGAGGGTAAAACACATTACTTCGTGATATAGTACATAGTATGTGTGTGAATCTAGGCTAGGTGCGACGACTAGAGAGTGAAAGAGAAAACGAAAGCGAGAGCTAAGGTTACGCATAGTGGCAACATCGAGTAATAGAGTAGGTTAAAAACTTAGAAATTAACGTCGAAAATCGTATCATTACAACTTAATCCTACGCTTGCTAGATATTTGGTGTTGAAGACTTTTGCTGGAGCTGCTGTTGTTGTACTCAGGTTCGCGGTTCGATACGGCAGTTGCGGGTGAAGTGACCGTAACGGTTGCAGTTACTGCAATAGCGACAGTCAGCCCCAACTGGATGATGATAGGTGCATGAGTAACACTGGGGATGAGCTCTTGTGTAAGCTCATTTAGGAAACGCCGGAACTACTTGGAGAGGCTTCGGTTGCAGCAGTTCGGTGGTTGATGAGTTCGGGCTTGAAATCTTTCGTTTGCGGCTGGGTTTGTCGGTGTCTTGTGAAGAGGTGTCGTCGCTGGAGGATTCGTCTGAGGACTCACTTGCAGAATCTTTGGCCGAGTTGTCGGAAGATCCGTCGGCATATTTGTCAGAAGAATCGGCAGTAGATTCGTCAGAAGAATCGTTAGCAGATTCGTCAGAAGAATCGTCAGCAGATTCATCAGGAGAATAGTCGACAGGATCATCTGAAGAATTTATGGCGATTGCTTGATAAGCTTGCTTGACAGGATTCTTGGAGGAAAACCCTTCCATGAGTCGTTTGTTGTTGATTTCTGCGGCTAAGCGATAGGTTTCTTCGATGGTAGCTGGTCTTGCAGCTTCGAAAAAATCACCCACACACTCAGGCAAGCCGCAAATGTACTTCGAAATGGCTTTTTCTGAAGTGTTGACCTGACTTGGGCAGATTATGCTAAGCTGTTTGAACCTTGCGGTGTAGCCAGCGTTGTCACTTTCGGCTTGCTTGATTTTCCAGAATTCGTCTTCTAGCTTCTGAATTTCGTGAGGAGGACAGTACTCTTTCTTCATGAGCTCTTTCAGCTCATCCCAAGAGAGAGCGTAAGCTGCAGAGGTACCACGCTTGTTTCGTTCGGCGGTCCACCAGTCGAGTGCTCGCGATTGAAATACTCCAGTAGCGCAAGTGGTACGGAAACTATCAGGACACCCACTTTGAAGAAGGGTAACTTCGATAGAGTCGAACCACTGGAGTAGTTGAGATACACCTCCTTCACCCGTAAACTCCATCGGGTCACAGGCTTTGAAGTGTTTGTAGAGAAAAGTAGATTGCGGCTCTTTTTTCTTGACGTCCTCCGAAGCTCGAGAGTTGCTAAGAGAGTGCACTTGAGCGACGATCTGGGGAATCATTTTTGCCATTCCCTTGACCACAAGGGAGGCGATCCTCTTCTCGTCCCTTCGTTTGGCTCGTCTCCTTGCTGACATCCTCGAAGTAGAGTTGTTGGAAGATATCTAGACAGGAAGAGACTTGGAGTGAGATTCGATCATAATGATTTTTGAGTTTTGCGATGCGATTGAGCGCGTTCAAAACTTGATGCGATAGTATAATAGAAATGCGAATCACATAGGAGCCACATAGGAGACACGAAATTTCTAAGTTCTCACACAATGACTTGTTGTTTATACGTATATATATGTATTTATAATTGTAATTTGTATTCATACACATACAGGTTGATTTAGAATACGCGAGGACGCGTCGAGGTGAAAAACGAGAGCAAAGGCGACAATTTATGCATTAGTTTTGTTGCGAGCATTCGGGTTTCGTTTTAGATTGCGATGGCTGTGCGTGTTGTTCGTTTATAAAGCAGGGAGTGAAAATCATTAAATCGGGGAATTGATAACGCGTAAAGTTTCAAAATACGCAACGTAGTAAAGTTCCAACCATTTGTAAAATCGGCGGGTCGTATGATAGGGTGCCTTGGGTGTTTAGGCGTCGACTATCCAAGGTAACCCAACTATATTTAACAAGTTCGTGCACGCGCGTTGACTTAGAAGACTCCATGCTTCCACTGGGATGCAGCTCATGGCATTTGTCTTCCTAGTCATCGCGTGGCTCGAGTTATCGTGATAGTCGAGTCCTTGGTGAGAGCTTTTTGAAAACCAATTTAGAGAGTGGAACGGCTTATTAAGGTACGGGTTTCACCCCTGACTTAACAGCTTCGTTCCTAATTGTGGTTATGCTCTTCGAATAAATTCACGAGTTCCACTAGAATTCGAAATGGAGACTTTCGTCGAGATGTGGATGTCACTCCTAACTCGATGAAAGGTTCTCGTGCAAGAAAATGCGCTGAGTGAGCGATCTCATCGAGAGTTCTTGGTTTTCACACCTGGTCTCGACAGGATCACTCGGTTTTGTTATGCGAGTATTTTCGAAAACACGTGTATTGTGTCAGCCTTAGGAAAGGCTAAGTAGTATTCAGGCCTTAGGAAAGGCTCCTTCGTGTGAAGCTGTAGTGCGCGGTGTTCACACAAAGTTGTAGCTTTTAGAGATTTCGATCGAGAGTATCAAGTAGGCTCGATACAACCCTACTGGGTTCGTACGAGTCGGCCTGTTGGTACTTAGACTATAGACTAGGTCAGTTTCTAAGACGTCGACCCGGACTAGGTCGAGTCTGGCCTAATTCCCTATAGTTATGGCTCTGATACCAATCTGTCACACCCCAACCGATGGTGGAATCATCGGGGCGCGGCACTAGGCGAATCAGATTGCTCAAGAGAATCCATAACAACTATATCGTGATAATATTTAATACATTCGTTATCCCATACTAACAAATAATACAATCACATAAGTTATCACAGATTTCTTGTCCTCTCGAACAATACAAATCCGACAACCTAGATTTTAGTTGAGTTTCTAGACTTCCTAGCTTGATTTGATATAGTCTGCGATCTAACCTGCAACATACGTTAAAATATTTGTCAATACGAAAGTATTGGCGCGTATACAGGTTTGATATGTATAGCGTAATAGATTAAACGGTGTAGCGAATTTCCACATGCATAAACGTAACACACGACATATATACTCACAAAGCTGATACTACCAACTAAGTCCTCGATGCTCGAATATGCGATGGCAAACTAGACCCCGTCGGGCGCAATAGTACTATACTAGTCATGGTGGGATGTCGCGAGTATAAGCCCTAGCACATATGCAGCTAGTATCACGTATATCTATGCATAACAGTTATTCGCAAGTGATAATTCGATTGATTGAATAATTCGTTTGATAAGTTCGATTTGTTAGAGACGTATGTTACACCCAAAATGCAATTAAAAAGGGTTCAAGTATACTCACAGTGCGTATTTAGCGAGAATACAACTTGATTTGGATCGGTTGCGAGTACGTCTGCATTAATCATCGAACGATATAGTAAACGATACACGGTTAAGCGGGAATAGTATCAAAATAACAGTTATCCAGTCGGATGGTGCTCATCCGGTCGGATGACCCCATCCGTTCGGATGACCCCATCCGTTCGGATGACTATTGGTTCGTTCATTCTGACATTCGATCGGATGACTGGAGTTGGATCGGATGACACTTGGTCCGGTCGGGTGGCATGTTATCCGATCGGATGATATGCTGTCCGATCGGATGGCGGTTGATTGGGTCGGATGATAGTCATCCGGTCGGATGACATGCTATCCGATCGGATGACATGTTGTCCGGTCGGATGACACGTCTGTTTTAACGTTCCGATCAACTGTTTTCGAGTGTTTTTGGAAGGAATACCTGCGGTTTTACTGGGACAGTGTAATTTCGTATTAACACTTGAAATTCCATCAGTTCCGTCCTGTTCTAACGGCCGGGAATCACCCCGTTCCATCAGATCTGGCCGTTCTTGACGGTTTTTCGTGGTTAACTCGAAATCGCCCTGTTCCTTGGTTAAATACATAGATTTAGGTGAGATTGTTGTAAAAACATGTGGAAATCGCCCAGATCTGGGTCGTTTATGGTGGAATGAGGTCACACTTTGAAGTTCATATGAACTCTTGGTGACATCACCTTAAAACACCTCAAATCAGTAGATTTCACGGTTAAAAATTGAGTTTTAAAAGACAGAATGATGTAGAATTGAGTGTAGATCATAGAAGTACAAGTTTTTAGGTTGAAATCTTACCGAAATCGCGAGGAATCGAGAGAAAAGGGTCCTAGAGCGTGTTTGGTCGAGTGAGAGTTGTCACATCACTATTTAAGTGATGTGACGGGCTATTTATAGGCAACAGAGAAGGCTGAAAGGTTTTGGGTCGGATGGCCCATCCGTTCGGATGGCCCATCCGTTCGGATGGCCCATCCGTTCGGATGAGGCTGTCCATTCGGATGGCCACTCCGGCGCGGGGAAATTCTCCGTTTTTCGAGCGTTGCGATAGTTTTGGAGTACGCGCTTTCTATAGTTAGTTTATATTATTATTATTATTATATATGTATATATTTATCACTAGGGGTCGTATTTACGCATCCACATTCCAAAGTTCCAAAATAACAATCGGTTTTCGATTCGAGTATGCGATTATTAGCAACGTTTCACGGCCATCAAGTAGGGTAGTATAGGTCCTTTCTTGATGTTATTGTGTGTTGTGCCACAATGACTGACGGGGTACCACTCACTCGTATTGTCATCATCTTCACGACGACTGGAGCTATAGCACTCACCCGAGAGTCTTTGTTAGCGTTAGTTATCTGTGTTTCGACACATCACGGCCACCGAGGAGGGTAGAATAGGTCCTCACTCAATTTCATCGTGAGTGTTAGTGTTTGCGATGTGATGTAGTGATAATGTATTGCGAAAATATGCGATTATCCTTCAACTAGCAATGTATGCGATATAGTTACATTATGATCTGAATCTCTGGTGCTAGGCGTAACGAGTATATCGTGTAGTAACAACGCACGAAAGTGCGGGTTGTTACATAATGACATGCTCCGCCCACCTTCACAAAGTACTTAATAATTATTAGAATACAAAAAGTTATGGTAGTATTACAACAGAAGCTGACTACCTTGCACCATATGGTTTTTGCCAATCTATTTGTTGATCAACAATTCTGGGTGCTATAGTACGAATCCGGGTCCATGCCCATATTTGTAGCAGTGACATCGGGCCTCCTACTACCGTTGTTTGCGGCCTGGTTCCCTTATAAAGTTCTCTATATAAAGACGCTAGGGCTGCAGCACCCCAGCTAAGTTGCCTGCTAATAGTAATGTCAGTCAAATGACTTAGTAAATGTAATGACGCGTACCCATTATTCGTATCTGCTAATACATTGTTACTAGCCAGTAGTAGACAAACACAACGTGCACGTTGCATACATTCTTCATCTGTTGAATCATCGGTTATTGGTTTATCTAACATAAACGTTAACATAGTACGGATTTTAACCATATGATTTTTATAATCAGTTGGTTGTGTATCGAAACCCAAGTAACTTAGGCACATACTCCTTCGTTCATCATAGGTGTATGAACCCTCGTACCCGGTTAATGCCACGCCCTCAATGGGTAACCCCCATAGAACGTTAACATCCTCCAAGGTTACAGTCGCCTCACCAAAAGGCAGGTGAAATGTGTTGGTTTCGGGCCGCCACCTTTCAACCAGTGCCTCTATCAACGCTCGATCAACTTTCCTATATCCATATCGTAGAACACCACCAAAACCAAATTCACGGATGTACCTTAAAACTTTACCCGTTAGAGTAATGTGTTCGTCATAAACCAGGTCCCAAAATGAACCGTCACCACGTTTAAAATCCATTGTACACCTCTCCCCCTCCAGGGGATTCAGGAACAAATTTCTAGCCCGGTGTTCGGCTCCTAGATACAAGAGACTTTCATTCCTTGGACCCGGGTTGAGATGCACGTTCATATTCATGTTCTTGGTTGAATTAGGATGTGTGTGGGTTTTAAGAATTCGAAGAATGGGGTGGGTTATAAGTTGGCTAAGAGGTTATTTATAAAGTTTGAAGGGTTGGTTGCTAAAAAATATCGATGTTATACTCGCCAATAAACCGACGAAAAACTAAAATTCAAAACCATATGATCTTGTTTTTTTTTAATATTAAACTGGGATTGTATTATTGGGGTGACCCACTTTAACAAATATTGCGCGTGAACTTGGTACTATTGTAATAATTGAGTGTTTCAAGATTAAAAAAGGGTTGAAATTATTTAATATACCAACTCACTTCCCTTGTTCCGGGTTACACATGTAAAATTCCTGTGACTTGGACGACGGTAGTTCCAAACTTGCATCGACATGAACATGGTAGTTCCTCAACCGTTGTAGAAAACGAAGAAGGTTATTTTTCTTCCTTTTTATTTATTTTTATCCTCAATAATAATTTGTTGTAAATGCTTACACTTTTTTATTTTGTAAGACTATACCGATGAAGAAATTGAAGAGACAACAGAGAGTGAACCCTCTCTTTCTGAATATGAATCAGAGGACGACGAAGTAATTCCTCCTTTACCTCATCAACAAAGTCAGGGGGCTTACCCATTTCCATGAAGTTAATGTTGTTGGTAGAGGAATGGATGAAGACTATATTCCCCTAGATAATTTTGGGGAAGATGAAATGGAGTTTTGGGACGAAAAAGATCCCGAAATACGTTTAAATATGTTTTTCACCTCAAAAAAAACAAGTTGATTACGCCGTTAGAATGTGGAATGTCAACCAAAACAGAGAGATATTTATGGCAGAAACCCGACCAAAAGTGTTGATAGCGAAGTGTAAAAGTATCAAGGAAACGAACTACGACCAGGCCGAAACCTCTCAACCATGTATTTGGACATGCACGGCAAGAAAATTAAAAGATTCCAATTGTTTCAAAATGACAACATGGACACCAGCTCACTCATGTTTCACCACCGTTCCTCGCAACAACAACCGCGCCCTAAGATCAAAAGTTGTAGCAGCCCACATCCAAGAACATGTTCATGAAGATTTATCCTTACCTGTGAAACAAATTCGGTCTCTTATCAAAGAGAAACTGAATGTTGATATCACTTACGGCAAGGCTTGGGCTGCCAGGAAAAAAGCCTTCGAAAACATATACGGTACCTGGGATCAAAACTTCCATGAATTACCTAGCTACATAATGGCACTACAACAAGCAAACCCCGGTACCGTTGTCCAATGGTTACATCATCCCAATAGTCCAAGTCACTGCTCAGTATTCAAGTATGTGTTTTGGGCATTCCGCCCAAGTATTGAAGCGTTTAATTTTTGCATTCCTGTAGTCTCTATAGATGCCACCCATCTAAGGGGAACTTACAAGGGAAAAATATTGATTGCGGTTTCGAAAAATGCAAACAACATGATCTTGCCGATTGCGTACGCATTGGTGGATGAAGAAACAAACGCCAGCTGGGGATGGTTTCTTCAAAAATTTGCTGAGAACGTTGTAGACCCCGCAAGGCGAACGTTGTGTGTCATTTCTGACAGGCATGCAGGTATAAAAAACGTGATGGATAATTTAGAATCCTGGAAAGAACCCCACGCTTATCATTGGTTTTATCTAAGGCATGTAACAAGCAACTTCATGGCGAAGTTCAAGAGTGTGAGCTTGAAAAAAATGTGTCGGGATATCGGAAACACAACACAAGAAAGAAAGTATGAACGCTTGATGGCTGAGCTTAAGGCAACAAATAAACAAGCGTGGCAGTACCTGCGAGGAATTGATAAAACAAAATGGACACTCTTGTATGACCGTGGGAATCGGCGATGGGGTAACCTCACCACGAACATATCGGAAAGCATGAACAATGTGTTACGTGGTGCCAGGATGCTCCCAATAAAGGCATTAATTGAATATACCTTTAAGAGAGAAGTTGACCAATACGCCATACACTACAGAACCGCCTATGATTGCTCAACGGACTTTCCTCACCGCATGTGGGAGATCTTCCATGATCGTGAAATTAGGGCTCGACAACACAGGGTATACCCATATTCAGCACACCATCAAAGGTTCATGGTGGAGACACGCCTACAAACATCGGACGAATCTGGCCATAGTCCTTATACGGTAGAATTGCAGAAAAAAACCTGCTCCTGTGGTAAGTGGCAAATTTACCGGTTCCCGTGTAGCCATGCAATTGCAGTTTGCCACCACTTATGTGAAAGTCCAAGAAAAACTGCAGATGCAAGGTTTTATACAGAAACATACCGTGCACAATACAGCAACCAGTATTTTCCAGTGCCCCATATGGAAGATTGGATATACGCCGGTTGGCAAATTCATGGGACCCATCAAAGATAACTATTGTAAGGGGAAGACGGCGTGCGAGGAGGATGCATAACGAGATGGACGCCAGCTATGCAGCTATGCTGAGGAAAGGACAGGTCGTAGGTGTTCTGGTTGTAAAAGAACGGGTCACAGGATCAACGCTTGTCCAAACCGACAACATTAATTGTTGTGGGTTTTTTATTATGTATTTGAGTTTCTGTTTGTTTCATTTCATGTTTTTAATATTAGTAGTGATTTTCGTTGTATCTTGTTTCATGTTTCACATTTTTCATCTTATTATTATTTATCATTTTATTTTATTATTGTTAATGATAATATTCTAATCATAATTAGTTAGGGTTTGAAACATTAAAATAAATTAATTAGAGTTAGGGTTTCAACAATATAATATTATTTAACAAAATATTATTAAATGGGTTTTAATTTTTTATAAGGTGATCCGCTATTTGTAATAGAGGATTAGGAGATATTGTGTTTTTTCCTAATCCGCTATTCTGAATAACGACTTAGGCCATATATATTTTTTTATAAATTAAAACATCGTCATCTTCATCCTCCACTTAAACCCTCCATGACCATGTTCAACATCAGAACCCCCTCCTCCACTTAAACCCTCCATAACCATGTTCAACATGAGAACCCCTGTATCATATTCAACCCTCCATAACCATGTTCAACATCAAACCCACCAACATCATCTAGCAACCATCAAACAACCTGTAAAAGCTGTAAAGTTAAAGCACTCAATTAAAACCATTCAACATATGCATGTGATGTTCTGCAATGGATGTGAATGGTGCATGTTCATGGCTAGAAGAAGGCAGACTACTCAGGTTGCATGTGATGTGCCAGAATCTCTTTAATAATAGAGGAGGAATCCAAGGTTGTTAGTTGGAAGTATAACTTAGAAACTTAACTAGGTTAAGTTTTGTAACTGGGTTTAGGTTTTTAAGTGGGTTATGTTTGGTCTCGGGTGAGGCTGGAACCATGGTTAAGTGTTTCCTCCTAATCCTCTATTCTCAATAGAGGATTAGAAAAACATCTGACACCTACCTGACACCTACCTGAGCAAGGCTGCAACACAATTTACTTCCCTTCCTAATCCGCTATTAGCAACAGCGGATACACCAAAAACCTTTTTTTTGTTTGACTTCCCCATTATCCTAAAAATCTTTTCAAAATACACCACTTCTAAAAAAAATTCCCACCAGAGGGTGGTGGCCGGCTGTTTCTGCTTCGGGTGGGAGCCGGAACGAGAGGGTGGGTGTAGCTGGAGATTGAGAGGAGGTAGAGGTGTGGAGTCTGTGGATATGGAATTTGTGAAGATGATGAAGTGTTTTAGGTGTGTGTGTGATCTTGTAGATAAGGTGCAAACAAAGAGAAACGAGAGGGAAAACTAAAAGGATAAGGGGGTGTATACGGCTAGCAAAATGAAAGGATTAGGGTTTGTCATCCTTTAAATAGTCAGGTTTTACCTATTGGGCATGGGCCCAAGGCCCACAAGCCCAATCCCCGTGTTTCAAGTGGCCCGTCAGCACCTACGAACCCGTTTTCGAACCCGAGCTCCACGTAACATCGTAAAATGTCGTAATATATAATTTTAGTACTAAAACGCGTATATTAGGGTCGGTAGTCGATGTTTGCGCGTTGTTCGTCAATTACGGTAAAATTCACATTTTTTATCGTTATGTGTTTGTGATATTCGAAAGTACGAAAAATTTGAAAAACTAAATTTATAAGTATAAAATACTCGCAGAACATTCGTATTTGTCGGTGTTGTCAGTATTTTGTTCGGTTTCAGTTCGTTATCGTTTGATATTCAGCGGTTTTTCCGTAAACCACCATTCACGCGCTGTAAAGTCGGATAGACGTTCCTAGGCATACTAAGGGCGTAATTAAGTTAATTTGCATCTAATTACACAACTATTAATCATCCTAATGTTTGTTTCTCGTGTAATTAAGAGCCGTAAATTACCGGTTGTAACAGCTTCCATCAGCATCCTCATTTAACAATGGTCGTTCTACTATGGGTGAATCCATAGGTTTCGAATCTGTCATATTGAATTTTGCAAGAACGTCATGAACATATTTTCCTTGATGAATCAAGATTCCTTGAGTGCTTTGATGAACTTGCAGGCCCAAAAACATTGTCATCTCTCCCAACAAACTCATTTCAAACTTTTTCTTCATAACTTCTTCAAACTCTTTACACAAACCTTCATCAGTTGAATCATACATAATGTCATCCACATAGATTTGAACAAGAATAAGACCCTTGTCAACGCGTTTGATGAACAATGTTTGATCTATAGTCCCCCGAGTATATCCATGAGCAAGAAGATGCTCTGTCCAAGTCGCATACCATGCACGAGGTGCTTGGTGCAACCCATACAAAGCTTTATCTAACTTGTAGGCATATCCTTGTTTCTTTGAATTGACAAACTCAGGTGGTTGAGTGACATATATTTCCTCCTTAACCTTTCCATACAGAAACGTCATTTTAACATCCATCTGATAAACAGTGAATCCCATGTAGGATGAGTATGCCAAGAAAATGCGAATGGCTTTTAGTCTTGCCACCGGCGTATACACCTCATCATAATCTAAACCTTCAATTTGCCTGAAACCTTGTACCACTAATCGTTCCTTGTTTCTCACGATCATGCCAGTGTCATCTTGTTTGTTTCGATACACCCCGCGCGTTCCGAGAGCACGTTTTCCTTGAGGCAGCTTCACCAACTTCCAGACTCCTAATTTTTTAAACTGATTGAGCTCTTCATGCATTGCATCGACCCATCCAGGTTCCTGCAAGGCAACATCAATGCTTTTAGGCTCAATTTAAGAAATGAAGCAATAATATAAACATGTGTTGACATCCCCTGATTTGCTGCGAGTTTGAACACCAGCATTCATGGGACCAATGATATTCTCAATTAGATGATCTCTCTGAAGTCGTTGCGGTATCACCATAACAGGTGCTTGCTAGGTTGGTTGCAAGTTAGAAAAACTTCCTGATACTATTCCATTTTGTTCCCCCTTATTTGATGCGGTCGCAGTGTTGTACACCGGCGGATCAACAGTGCAGTCTGATGGAATCGGCTCCAGAAACACTGAAGTTCCTTACACATTAGGATTTGAAATTCCCACATTTGTCTGTTGTGAGACTTCTTCAGTGGTTTGTACTTCATCATCAGGGGAACTTGATTTAGTGTTGGATTCAGAAACCGGCTCCTGAATCTGTGAAGTATGAGGCAATGTTTCAGTAACTTCGTGAAATCCCGGTGGATCCACAGTAAGTTTCTTGAATGAGTCTTGTAACAGCACTGCTTCATCTTCCTCGGCGATTGGAATAGGTATCACTGGATTGGAAACACCTGTATTTGTAGCCACATTGGGAAAAATATTAAAATACTTAAAAAGGGAGGAATAATCATATAACCAATCTGGTCCAATGCGCTTGTCTTTGGGATTTTCTTCGAGCTAATCCACATTGAAGGTCTCCACAATCTGCTTTCTGATCTTGTTGTAAACATGATATGTAGTATTCTTGGAGTAGCCAATGAAATAGCACGGATCCCCTCTTGCTTCAAATTTTCCCTTGCCATCCATAAGAAGAAGAACACAGGGACAACCAAAGGTTGTAAAATGTTATACAGAGGGTTTTTGTCCTTCAACTATCTCATAAGGCGTCTTCATGTTTCGTTTGTTGATCAAAGCATGATTTTGAACATAGCAGGCGGTGTTCACTACTTCTGCCCAAAATTAATGGAAGACCAGAATCTATCAGCATCGTTCGAGCAGCTTCAATGAGAGTTCTATTGTGCCTTTCAGCAACTCCATTTTGTTGAGGAGTTCGAGCTGCACTATATTGACGGTCAATTCCTTTTGAGGAACAACAATCATTGGTCAGTTCTTTTTGAGGAACAACAATCATTTAGCTCAGCATTCTTGAACTCTGTCCTATTGTCGCATCGAATAATTTTCACTCTCTCATTTGCCTGATTTTCCATGAGAGACAAATTTCTTGATCAACCCTGCAGTTTCACTCTTGTGTTCCAAGAAAAACACCCAAGTGAAGCGTGAGAAATCATATGTGATGACCAAATAGTAAGCCTTTCCTCCAATGCTCAACACATTGACAGTACCAAAAAGATCCATGTGAAGCAGTTCTAGAACTTTAGAAGTCGAGTGCATGAGTTTAGACTTATGAGGCTTGCGATGTTGTTTCCCCTGTGCGCATTATTCACATTTCTCGATTTGCATGAAATATTTGATTGGTAGGTTTTTGACTAATCCTCCTTTCGCCAGTCGATTAAGATTCTTCATATTTAGATGGCCAAGGCGACGATGCCATAACATAGCATCATGTTCAGTGATCTCCGAGAAAAGACATGTAATTTGATCAGTAGGGGCTTTGTTCATGTCAATGACGTAAGCGTTACCCCTTCGTTCTGCTTCAATAAGGAGCCAATTATCCGGTATTACAATCCCCGGTTTCAACAAAACACAACCCTTATTGGTGAAATGAATTGATAAGCCTTTATCACATATCTGAGACATGCTCAAAAGGCAATGTTTCATTTCAGGAACATAATTCACATCTGAAAAGTTGAGAACCCCGTTTCGAACTGTACCCTTCATTGTAATCCTTCCAGTTTCGCCTCCTACAAATTTGACAAATCCACTATCGAATATTTTTATGTCATTCAACTGGGAAACGTCTCCTGTCATGCCGTTCTTGCACATACAATGGGATTAATTAGAAATTGAAACCCAGGCCATTGTTGATCTGGGTTGACCATCACTGTCTGTATAAAAAACCTCACGAAAGATCAAATGATTTTTAGTAGAATTGGAGGTTTGAGAGGAAGATGATTGTCACGACTGTGAACACAGAGACTGCGATCTAGCATGAATTTTGGGTTTCCAAATTTTAGAATCAGTGTTGTTTGAAACATTTCTTGTTGTAGTTGTTACACTTGATTTCGTTGACTGATTTTTGAAACTACTTGTGTTTGAAAACTTTTGATTATATTTCTTTGCTAGATTCCAGTCTTCATCAGATGGCTTGGCTTGAGTGAATCGATCTCCATGGGGTTGATAAGGCTTAGCCGTCTGATGATGTGCGTTCTTCGAGTAGTAAGGCATGGACGGGCGATGAACATAATTTCTAGCTATGTGCCCTAGAATTCCACAATTAAAACAAGTTTGTCTCTTTGAGAAAAAGACATTTAGTTTAGCTTGTGTTATTCTAAGGAGCTGACTAGATTTCTTCTTTCCACTTGATACTGATTGTTTATGCGCATGTTTGGATTTGGAAGAAACCTGCTCACAATCATCAGCACAAGAGTGAGTTTCGATAACTTTACCCTTTAACTGAGCTTCAGCTTACTTTTGAGTTGGTTTTTCCTTTTGTTTTTCATTTACTGCATCAGTGGAGTTTTCAACTTGTGTTGCCTTTTTGTTTCGCTTTTTATTTTTGTGTGATCTTTTTTTCTTTAGAGGAGTAGATTTTATCGAATTATTTTCTTTAGAAACCTCCTCTTCAGAATCTGAACCTTTGGGAATCACTGATTCTTGTTTGACAGATGATGAGTAATTTTCATTTAAAACATTTGAGTCCCCACTTGTTTCTAAGACAGTGGGTTCAGATTCAACAGGAAAACCAGAATCCTCAGAAACACTAAGCTCATTATCTGACGTACTAGAATCTGCAGTCTGATTTTCAGGTTTAGAAGACGATCCCTGCTTGTCAATTATTTCATTTTCATTCACACATTCAGACACAACAATATTCTCATCTTCATCAGTTTCAGAGGATTCTGATACATCAGTTGATGTTTCAGACATACTGGGACAGTTTTCTGGATCATTCGAAACAGATGTTTTGAATTCATTAGCAGATGTACCAGACTCCTCTGGCAAAACATTTTCATCGCAATCAGAATTTAAAACCACATAATTTAAATTTTCAGTTTTAGCAACATCATCACAAAAACCCTTAGTGTCAGTAGGCATAGGCTGAACAAAGTTCCAACCGTAAAAATTATGTTCAACGCATAAAGCATCATTCGAATCAACAGTAGCATTCGAATGTGGTTCATCATCCACTTCAGTTTGCTCTTCAAATATCACTGACTCTGCACATGAACTAAAATAGTTAGTATTGTTTACAGAATCACAATTCGACAAATTTTCTTGATGCACCACTGTTGGCATTTCTACTGACGCCTTTTCTGGTTCGGATTTACCAACTGATTCATTTGAAATTTTTTTAGTAGAATTCATGTTTTTAACAAAATCCATGGGTTTTTGAAAATCAGTGAGTCTGGCATGCTTTGGTTTGAAGGGTTCCCATGGAACATAGTCGCTTGGTTTGCCATAAATCATATTTTTCTCGTTTTCTAGATCTTGCTCAGTAGTGGCCATTCTAGAATAGTTATGATTATATGGATGTGGAACCTGTTTATAACCCAAACCTTTTCCCTTCTTCTCTTTATATGCCAATTGCACATCACACAAATTTCGAACAGTGTCACTGGAAGTATCAAACTTCTTTATGTTTAGTTCATTCTGTTGATACTTACCAGTCAGAAGTTCTAGCTCAGCTCTCACAGAATCAAGTTCCATGGTTTTTACATTAAGTTTATTTTTATAGTCATGGACCCAACATTGTTGTTGATTAAGATCCTTGTGGAGCTGAGCTATGTCCTTCTTTTGTGCTTCAACCTTTTCATAGAGTAACTTATTGTTCTCTCGAAGGCTGATGCACTTAGACATGGCACTGTTGTAATCATTAATTAAATTAAAGTTGTGTGCTCTCATTTGTGCAAGTTTATTTCTACAATGATCAGAACATAAAAGAGAGTTTACCATTTAAGAGTGTGATTTAGGTTCATCGGTCTGTGCCATCAAGCAATGATTTATTGGAGCAACTTCAGAGATCTTGAGTAATTCTATGTGTGCCACAACATCTGGCCAGTTGAAAACTTATTGCTCTTGAGCCATCAATGCCTTTCCCGCTGCGGTATCTCCTTGGCTTGTTGAAGTTTGTGCAGGTGTAATAGGCACCATTGATCTTTCAGTGTTCTGAGTTACAGCAGTCTGACTCGAAACATACTCTACCGGTGCCTTCTTGCAGTCTCTCGTAAAGTGTCCCAGCTCATGACACCTATAACACCTCAGTTTGTCTCTCATGGGTCCAGTGTGAAGATTCAACATTGGACAACGATCAAACTTTTTCTGATTTTTTTTTGCTCTAAACGATGCCATGACCAAGTTCCAGGACACATCCAACTCTTCTATATCTTCTTCAACAACTTGATCAATTTCAGTGGCTAAAACAGATGGGGGCAAGAGATCGTCTGCTAAAAAGGCATGTAAGTTGTTAAGCATAGATGCAGCAAGAGCCAATATTTCTTCATTTTGCTTGGTTAGAAACATTGTATTTTGAGCTGTGTTAGAGGAAGAAGTGCCTTGAGTTGATGAGGGGGTTACATGACTATAAACCACATTGGCATATTGAGGGTGTGGCTGGGCTGATGAAGGTTGCACAGGAGTGTTGACAGCGACTTGTGGTGTTGGAAATGACATACCATACACATAGTTGGTCTTCTGAGCTTGGGTTATTATTTGGCACTCCATGAACAGGACTAAAAACAATGTTGGGATGATTCTGAGAGATTAACGCATTGTTAGAACCGGTGATACCGGTGCCCATCCAAGAGCTTTTATGGTTCAGATCTCTTTGTTGATTGTCGATTTCACATGACTTGATTGTAGCGATCATCTCAGTAAGTGTGACATCATTCAAGTTCTTCGTTCGCTTGATCATAGCAACATCAACATCCCAATTCTTTGGCAAGGAGTTCAGAAGTTGACGATTCATTCCACTATTGTAATGGTGATACCAGCACTTATCATCTGTGAGACCAGCTTAACGAACCTGTTGATCTGAATTTCAATGGTTTCACCATAGATGTGGTTGAAGGAGCTAAATTTCTTATTCAACATGTTCACTCGACTAGCCTTCATATCAGCATTTCCTTCGTATAGATTTTGAAGCTCATTCCACACTTCCTTAGCATTCGTACATTTTCTAACAGCAATGGAGATGTCTGGACCAAGTGCCATAGTGAGAATTGCCATAGCCTTATCATCATCTTCTTGAATTTTCTTATCCTCTTCCATAAACAAGTTCTTGGGTTTTGGAACTTGTGTTACCGGATCAGCTTCAGTAACGTAGATTATGACTCGAGGTCCATCTCTAACACTCCTACAAACACCCGGTTCCTTCGCTTTACAGTATTGTTCGAACCGAAACTTCCATTCATAATAATCATCCCCGTACAATAGCCTGGGAACCTTGGTAGAAGTACCAATGATTTGGTCAAGTTCTTGGTGTAGAGCCAAAGTTTGAGACTGAATGGCAGCCAAGGTGGCATTTGTATGGTCCGTAGCAGTCATCAGTCCATTTGTGTTCATCATTTTTAAATTTAACAAATAATAAATTTTAGATATATTTTAAAAAATGTGAATAGTCCTGAAATAGTTCAATTCGAAATCCCAATTCGGAACAGTAGGTTTCTCAAAACAGTAGCCCCTTTTCGAAAACCTCAGCAGCAATTCGAAACAGTGTAATCGAAGACTCTTTTCGAAACAGTGGTAATCCGAAATGCAATCTGAAATGTTTTATCTGAAACAGTGACAATCCAAAATGATGTCACTCGAAAAGTTATCCGAAATAGAGTGTCTGAAATGCTGAATTCGAAACACTGTATCCGAAATGCTTTATTCGAAACTTGTAAAATCTGAAACAGTCAATAACAAACTTCCGAATAATCAGGGATTCTGATATATCCAAAAACTTTTGAAGATATCCTCAAATCTGATAAGTTTGGTAACCAAAATCCTGAAAAATCTGGTAACAAACTTTCTGAGATCTTCCAAAAAATCTTTTTTGAATTCTTCAAGGATTATCCGAAACCAACAGTAGCTACATGCAATCTTCAAGCAATCTTCAAACACTTTTATCCGAAATCCCCCCTCTATTATCCGAAATCAGCAGAAGATGATCTGAAATTGAAGCAGAGTATCCGAAACTGACTATCCTTCACTGCAAACTTCAAACACAACAGCCCAGTACTTCCGAAAACAAAACAGAATCTGTGTGATATCAATCTAAGCCTAGAAACAGGTTCAGGAGGCTTTGATATCAATTGTAAGTCCTGAAATCAGATAAAACAATGATATCACAACTAGTTTGATTGGTGGCGGAAACACACAATCAAACTGATTCAATAACAAGCACAAGAAATAAGAAGAAACAGAGTGATTAACCAAAAGCTTAACTTGCATACAATAGTAATTGTCAGATACAAGTTATAGCAGAAACAATCAGAGTCAACAACCTTAACCTGAATAACTTAAAAAGTATTTATAGGGGAGGTTTAGCGCACAAGTCCCCCTAAACCTAAGCCCATATCGCCACTACTCTAGCCCACATGACAAGCCCAAAACAAATAATTAACCTCTAGCCCACAACACTAATTAGTTACTAATGTATAAACCTTCAAGGGCCCAATAACCATACTCCCATACAATATGCATCCTGACTCGATCTTCAACCGCTTTGCATTCCATATAGATGACCTGTGTAACATGCAGTCACCATAGATCCATATCATTAGATAAGTGGTGACATCATACACAAATTAAACTTATATAACTTAAACGACCATATCACATTCTTGCCACATATACTGATCCACCCGGTTATATTCACAGGTTCGATCTTCAGATCCCAGTGTCGAACCTTCGAGAGTCCCATATTAATATACCTGCACTTCTATTCCCATTCTTAATGACAACAAGATTCGTGGCAAACGGCACAAATCCGGTAACTTCCGTACTATTTTAATAATTATTTATTGCTTGCAATTATGTGTTTTAACGTCAACATTATATGCTTGCATGTCATACATTTAAATCATGCATGTTAAACATTTCATTTATCACATTGTGAAACAATTTAATCGTTGCGTCTAAACAATTAGAAAACTCACCGGTTAGGTAAGCTGTGTCAGCACATCCTCAGTACTCAACTAAACGGTAGATTTAGGACTTAGATGTAGGTTCGACATCAAAAATATATTAAATCCCAAGTGGGAGAACAAGGGTTTATATTAACACTTTCCGGAAACTTAAACAAGCACTAAAAACTGTTTGAAACAAACTATAAACAATAAATTCAGCAATTTTCAGCAAAATTCAGCAATTACAAGCTAAAATAACATTAAAAAATAGTGATTAAACATCCATAATAACTTGTAAAGTGTCGGATTGAAATCATAACACAAAAGGTACTTCATACCGTATAAATTATGCAAGATAACACTTTAACGAACCGGCAACCGGACATTACCAAAACACAAAAAATGAACTATAAGCATGGTTTTAATGTTATTTAGCTAGTTATGGTCATATAACACCCTAAAACACTTAAAACGATTAAAACACGTATAACATTTCATTTAACATCTAACTTACATCTTAACCCACTAACTTCTAAACTTTGACAATTTACCCCCCATTCATCCAAAACCTGCCCCAATGGGACCCACACCCATCCTCCATGTTGACTAGGTTTAAAGTGGTCAAAGATGCCCTTTTTGTTAACTCTTGGTCCATATTTTGGTGGAAGGTTATAATTTAACCCATAGGCTAAAAAACCTTATTGTCACAACCCCCGACCCCACCCTGGGTGCAAGAGCCGTGAACCAGTCAAATGGTATCGGTGTTTATTAATTACGCAGCGGAAAAACTTTTCATCAGGACCATAGTTAGGAAATAGTTTCAGAGTTTAAAACACCACTTCTTTTATAATAAATAAATGGGATAAAACCCAAGTTTCTCTGATAACACATTTATAGGGATAACCCTATTTTATTGAAAACATAAGCGCCTTTTATTTAGGTAACTTTTATAGCCACCTTATTTAAGCCTTCAGTGCTCTCCAGCTGGCTTCACATTGTGTTACCTGAAACGCGTTTTAAAACATTTTATCAGCAAGAAATACTGGTGAATACACCCTGTTTTAATTTGAAACAAGTTTTATAACATTACAGTCTAATTAAGGGCGATTACAATGTTTATATCTACACAATTACTCAGACAACACTTGTCACTCGACGGATCTGTGACTATGGTCATATCACACATTGGATACCCGTGCCCAATTGTGAAGGTTATCAAGTAAAGTATACAAACCCCATAATACTGGCAGCAATTGTAGAATACAAAGACTTAATCACTGTAAGTATAACTGAAAATATTTAAGGTTGTGGCTCACAAACTGTGAGAAAAAGAGAATGAACTCACATTGGTTACTTAGGTAAAACTCTAGCTTCCTAGTAATTCTCTTGTTTATTATCTATTTTAAAATATAAACAATGCACAAGTTGTTAGCAAGATAACCCAAATCACATTAGCCAGAGACAGAACTCCAACGACTGAGTCAGGCAGAGCACAGACATGCGTTATAGAATTCCCCGTCAATCGGGTAGGGTAATTATAAATGATCGGGGTTATAATACTTACAACAAGGCAGAGCTTCGCTTTATAGGGGGTATTAGCCTATAGCTTTAGCCTACAGAAGTTTGAGAGAGAAATTTGGATTCTGAACAATGTGAAATGGCTGATCTCGGCCCCTTTTATAGCTGAAACATGGGCGGGTCGCGGGTCGCGGCCCGCGACGTCCTCACCTTCATCTATCGCAGCCCGCGAGGTAGTTCTATGTCGGCGTAGGGTTGGTGAGTCACCAAGTAGGTCCGACATGTGTCAGGACACGTGGCGATCAGAGTGTCCGGCAAGTCACATGCTGTCGCGCCCCGCGAAGACCTTGGCTAACTGGGTTGTGGCCCGCGAGTGACTCAGATGATTTGTTTTCTTTGTTATTTATTGAAATAAATGTTATTCGGTCCGTTTCTCACCTACGGGGTGTATTTAGGAGCGTTTAGGGTTATTTTGAGGGTTGTTACACTTATCCTCACCCTCATTCTTTTCACTACAACAAATACACAAAAACCTCTCTTCTTCTCCCCACACCTCATGGCTGATGACTGTCGTGAGTGTCAATAAAAAACCGAAATAAACTATGTAGATAGGATAAGTCGGGTATCAAACCAGAGGAGTATGGTGGAAAGTGTTATGAATTAAATACTATTAAACTAACTACAATGATGGAAATCCTTGTTGTTTGAGAGTTTGATTAACTAGAAAATTATGAAAATACGAAGTTTTAAACAATGGGAGAGAACAATGGTTCCTCCGAATTTCAGATTCAAAGCAAATTCGGTTTGTGATTGATTGTTTACAATTACATAGACATAACTGTATAATCTGATTAACTGATTATGATAAAAGAGGACTAAGTACTCTTATTGATTAATAACGGGAGGTTATCACACGATTATCAATTGAAGATACCAAACCCAATCCCTATCTAATATATCCCAATTACTAGAACTCTTAGGAATTGAAAGAATCAAAACTAGGTTTTAAGCAAAATCAATCGTTTACAAATCAACCAATTCAAATCAACTGGTAACAAACATCGAATGCTTAGATTACCGGATTTAACAAAGTTTCAAACACATAACCTAGTTCACTTACAAGAATCCTCCACCCGGAGGAAACCATAAAGAAATTAGCCGCTCATCTCGGTTGTATGATCTTCACGTGCTTGGAAAACAGCTGAATTCATTCTTGATTCGGATGTTGTTGGAAGATTTATGATGATGAGATTGAGAGCCAAAGAGTGTGTTTTGCTTCCCAAAAATTCGTGAATCAATGATGACTATGCGAGATTAGGGTTATAAACATATAAAATTTGTCAACAAAGTCAAATGCGCACAGATCTGCTGTCCTCGTACACTCCTTACGGACCGTATACTAGACCCTCTTACGGTTCGTAAGAGGTCCGTAAGCTACGATTTCAGCCGCAAGTGACGGTGTAAAGCTGCTGTTTGTTTTGGTTTCAACATACATAGACCATAACCTACAGTCTAACCACCGTAGGCTACGTCGGAACTCCCAAAACTCTTTTCCATTCACATATCAACTTTCCCATAATGACCAGAAGGCCCCTGGACTTTAATATTTCGCGTTTCGTGCATTTTCAAGCCATATTTTGGCTCGAATCGAGTCCCGAATGATATGATCTCTCTCGGTAATCATCCTTGCTTGTTCCTCTTCGCTTCCACACACTTTAACTTCACCGAATTATGCCGATTAACCTGTAAAGCCACAAAAGCTCGTAGTTTTCACATTCGAAGCGTATAATCACATAAAACACATTAATTCACACAAGATAATACACTTTTGTGTTTCACACTCTCTATCACATCCCCACACTTAACCTTGATTGTCCTCAAGCAACCATCACGAACATTACTCACCTTATTAACAAATCACCATTAGATCCCTTACCGAATTAGCAATTTAAGGTCCCAAGGCATACCCGTCCCATAGACTGACACAATCGAGATTGACAATCTGACAAATAAGTGATACGCATTTAAAACAACTTAAGACTCACCTAACTAAAACTAACATGCTTATGAGACTACACACATGCCACACCCACTCATCTCGGTTTTATCAAGACTAGCGTGTAATGTGCTAGCATATGTTTCGCTCAAAAGCAAATATGTTACCTTGCAATCATAAGCTTGTATAGCAATCACACCTCCATTGTATCAAGTAACATAGCACATATCAAAAGGACTTTTGGGTTTTGGGTTAAGGGTAAAGGTAAGGAAATATTTTTTACTTTTTATATTTATTGGCTAACACAACGAATACCAAACCATGACAACTTTATTCACAATAACTATTATCTTTGGGTTATTTTCGACCCATTTATATAACACGAACATAGTAATGCTTTTTGTTTTTGTTTTTCTTTTTTTTCATAACATACTTCTAAATACACTTGTCAATCACGGTTGGTAATTCAAACAGATCACATGCGGTGTAACAAATGAAAGGTATAAGGCTCAACATGGTTCACTAAAGTAGGATGGATAAACAATCAACAAATAACACAATGAAGGGCTTTTATCATCTATGTGCATACGCTAAACCACAGTCTCAGCATGTATCAAACCACATAAGTTCTAACACAAAGCAACATACAGCCTACACTCAGCAAATGAACAATTATTGCAATTTCAACTAACAACTAAGTAAGCTCAAATATCTCACCGAACAAAAGGAATATGGGTTACCGACATATAGCATGTGTAATTCCTAAAGCATGTTACCCCTAGTTAGGCATTTCTTTTCAACTATTCTCTAAAACTTGTCAGAAATACTCTCATGAAACTTAAAGAGACAACCATGACTCGGGATCTCGATTAGCTTAATATCAGTAGGAATCCTTTAGCGATTGAAAATGTTGGTTTTCATGTAGTTCAAGCATACTTGAGACAAAAATTTTCAAAAATTTTCAATTTTCCACTTTTTCAACCCTTCAAGCATTTAAGATCATTGATCCTACCAACCCTCTCTCGAGTTACCGCATCCCCACACTTGGGATACATTGTCCCCAATGTATAGTACAATTTATAATCTAAACTCGAGAGATACCATCCGCAAACCATGAACGGCTAATGACCTAAACAACTCAACACATAAAACCATTCCTAACACAAAGACTCACACCACCAAATGCACAAATAAAAATAAAGTGCAAGATAGAGAAACACATACACCTGATCAGAAAACAAGTGAGTGTTTGTAGCGGTGTAGCTACAACGATCTAACCGGAACATACGCCCCTCATAGATTCTTTGAGATCTCACCGGGGATGTTGCCAGACATCCCCACACTTGATTCATTGCATTCGTGAAGATGGAACGTAGAAACCTGTCAAAACACAAACACACCAAAACGAGGCAACAATTACAATACTCTACATCCTCAGGCTGCCTCCCAAGAGCGCTAAGTTTTAGGTCTTCAGCCAGATCGTACCTGCTGTGCTCAGGGTGGCTCACTGATTGCTTGCCTCCCCACTTCTCCACATACAATTCCATCCAGTTTGGTGGGAAGTTTGAAGCTTCACGCCAGTTGGGGTCAATTACAACTTCATTGCCCCTTCTACTTCCACCATCAGGTGGTTTCCCATCATTCTCTAGCCTTCTCACACTTACCTTCTTCACCCGATTTCCACTCGTCTCACATTTTAACATGTGACCCTCAACACCACTCGCCTTTAACCTGTCCTTGGTCACACTTGAAACATGTTTGTTAGTAGCAACTGTGTGACAAGCATCATTAACAAGATCGTAAGAAATAGTTTTTAAAAGTACATTATAGTACAACTTATGATTCTTGTAGCTCATGGTGACCATTCCGCCTCTGCAGTCGATCTGTGCATTAGCGATATACAGAAATGGGCGACCCAAAACCACCTGTGGCTGCTCGTATGTGTTCGATGGTGCATAGTCGATCACCATGAAATCCACCGAGTAGTAGAAATCGCCCAGTTGGATGACCACATCCTTCACAACCCCCGGGGGTTGTTTCCAGCTTGCATCCGCGAACATCGCCATCTATCACACGCTTGTAGCGGACCAAAATCGTACTGGTCATACAAGCTACCAGGCAGTACACTCGTCCTCGCTCCATAATCCAGCAAAGCCTTCTGGATTTTGAACTTGCCGACTCTGATTGGAACAACCGGTTCCCCTAAATTGATTCCGTTTCCTTCTGCAGCTACTTCACTTAATCCTGCAATCACATGCAAAATAGACAAATCTTTATCATAACATTTACTTTTAGGAACAAGATTTACCCCACTGATCTGTGTGTTCCTTGCATTCTTGGGGTTTGTCTGAGTATCACTCGACAGCTTCCCCTGTTGTTGTTTCAATGCTGCTACCTCACTAGCAAGCTGCCCCATTTAAGTAGTCAACGACTGGATGGCCTTGTCCCGAATCTCATCTTTTTGGACCCATAGATCATCCACCTGACCTCTCTTTTGCATCTCCTGCTGCATGGCTCTTAGTATCTCCATCATCTCACTACTACCCCCACTACCTTGCTGGTAGTTTCTTTTATAACTGAAGTTATTAGCCCCTTGATAATGATTCTGATTGTGGGGTTGGTAGTTTTCGTTGTTACCTTGGGAACCCGAATTCCTATTCCCATTGCCCCGCAGCATGTTTACCTCATCTTGTTTACCTACTACACTAGGGCACTGATCAGCTATGTGCCCTATATCCCCACAATGCCCATAGATTGGGTATTGCCCTCCAACCTCTGGTGTTTGGTCGACTGCCCTCACCACTGAACGTCGAGTGCTTCTTGATGATTGAGCCTTCCGCTTTGACGTACTTTCCATTTTCTCTAAATAGTCCCAATCGATATTCTCGTAATTCATACCAAAAGTGCCATTCGATATTGAACTAAGATCTCTAGCATCCTCGTCCGTTAATCCCTCGTGAAAGGCATTTAGCAATTCCCACAATTGTATACTATGATGTGGGCAGTTCTTGAGCATCATTTTGAACCGGTTGAACGCTTCATGAAAATACTCACCGGATTGCTGTTGGAAGTTTCGAATACCTTTCCTAGCATTATTGGTTCGTTGAGGCGTGTAAAATTCATCCAGGAAGAGCTGCTGCATACCGGGCCATGTAAATATCGAAGCAGATGGCAAAGAGTGAAACCATTGCTGTGCCTTATCCTCGAGTGTGAATTGGAAAAGAACCAATTTCACATCATCCGGTGTGAATCCATGGCCCCCGATAGTATTACACCGCTTATCATACGCGGCGATATGCAGATACGGTTCTTCATGTGCCAGACCGTGGTATTTAGGTAAGCTGGAGATCGATTGTGCTCGTACCTCAAATGAGCGACCTCCTAGTAATTGAGGAAGCACAACTGGTGATGGGTTATTAGCAATCGCGAGCTTGAAGCGGCTTTCGACACCCCGCACCGGTCCACGGTCGTATCTCATAGGGATACCTTCAGGTGGGTTGACCGGTGGAACCAAATTCCGTGGAAGTGGCCTCTGTTGAACCGGCAGTTGTTGCACCGGTGGCGGCAATGGTATGTCTAAAGGCCTTCCCGGAATTGGTTGTTGAAACTGTCGTTGATACCCAAACGTGCCTGAGTTTCCTCGTTCTAATACTCTCTAACCCATGTTTCCTTGGTAATTACCCAATAATTTCTTGCCACTCACCTTGATTACCATAACTATCATACACATCGTAACCATCCCCAAATTCCCCTGAACTATTCCCCTGATCAAATATTGAAGTTCTGAAAGAGAACTGTTGATGCTGAGCTGGTTGGTCATGGGAGGGTTGTGTTGGTAAAGGAATTGAAGTAGATGAGTTAACGAGTTGTGTTTGATTAGGTGGGGCAGTGCTATGATCAGCAACAATCCTCACATATGGTGAGGAATGTTGGATGTTAGAGGTTTGGGTGAATGTTGGGTATTGAAAGGATGTTGGTTGAGTTGTGAAGGGTGGCATGTTGTCTAAATTAGGGAACGGTGGAGGTGGCGTAGTAGCTTGGGTGGATTGTGGTTGTTGTTCAGACAGTATAAAGGTGTTTGGTACGGGTTGAGTGGGTGTCGGTGAGAATTGAGTTTGTTGATGTGAAGTTTTGGGTTGCTTCTCGAGATTGCTTGAATTCTCCATTGTTTTGAGATTCGAAGTCAGTGCTTGCACTATTTTGTTTTCTCGCAACTCGGGTATGCCTAATGGTTCTCTCGATTTCTGGATCAAATACTAGTGGTGAAGCTTTTTCGGAGTTTCTTGTATGATGCATATAAGTAGAAATTCACCTGCACAACACAAACAAGAAAAACCTCGCGTAATTCTGAACAAAACAAAATAACACTATTTTTGGATTTTTTTTTACTAAAAATTTAACACTAAGCACTTTGCGCACGCCTCCCCAGAAACGGCGCCATTTTGATCACTATCGTGAGTGTCAATAAAAAACCAAAATAAACTATGTAGATAGGATAAGTCGGGTATCGAACTAGAGGAGTATGGTGGAAAGTGTTGTGAATCAAATACTACTAAACTAATTGCAATGATGGAAAACCTTGTTGTTTGAGAGTTTGATTAACTAGCAAATTACGGAAATACGAAGTTTTAAACAATGGAAGAGAACAATGGTTTCTTCGGATTTCAGATTCAAAGCTAATTCGGTTTGTGATTGATTGTTTACAATTACATAGACATAACTGTATAATCTGATTAACTGATTGTGATAAAAGAGGACTAAGTACTCTGATTGATTAACAACGAGAGGTTATCACATGATTATTAATTGAAGATTACCAAACCCAATCCATATCTAATATATCCCAATTACTAGAACTCTCGGGAATTGAAAGAATCAAAACTAGGTTTTAAGCAAAATCAATCGTTTACAAATCAACCAATTCAAATCAACCGGTAACAAGCATCGAATGCTAAGATTACCGGATCTAACAAAGTTTCAAACACATAACCTAGTTCACTTACAAGAATCCTCCACCAGGAGGAAACCATAAAGAAATTAGCCGCTCATCTCCGTAAGAGGTCCGTAAGCTACGATTTCAGCCGTAAGTGACGGTATAAAGTCGCTGTTTGTTTTGGTTTCAACATACATAGACCGTAACCTATGGTCTAACCACCGTAGGCTAAGTCAGAACTCCCAAAACTCTTTTCCATTCACATATCAACTTTCCCATAATGACCAGAAGGCCCCTGGACTTTAATATTTCGCATTTTTTGCATTTTAAAGCCATATTTTGGCCCGAATCGAGTCCCGAATGATATGATCTCTCTCGGTAATCATCCTTGCTTGTTCCTCTGCGCTTCCACACACTTTAACTTCACTGAATTATACCGATTAACCTGTAAAGCCACAAAAGCTTGTAGTTATCACATTCGAAGCGTATAATAACATAAAACACATTAATTCACACAAGATAATACACTTAAGGCTCGTGTTTCACACTCTCTATCAACGGCCACAATACCATCTTCATCATCTCCATTTTTAAGCCATTTCCAAGGTATTCCAAGCCTATATAAAGGTGCCTCAAGACCATCTAAGAGGGTTTTAAGCACTGGAAGTTGAAGGACCTCTTTGTGGAGCTTTTAACCACCTCATTCATCAACTCTTCATCACCTTGTATCTTTTGCAACTTCCCTAGCCACAAGAGCTAGTAGTAAGCTCTCTAATCTTCATTTTACTTCATATTAGTAGTATGTATTATGGGTACAAGTTAAAACATCAAGAAAAACTTAACTTTAAAAGATGAAAATGTGAAGAACCAACATAATCTATAGAAAATCAAGTGTTTCCAGTGTTGTTTGATGTATGTGATGAAGTTGTTGTTGTTGATCTTGTTTTTTGTTAAGATCCATCATATGTAAGCTTGTTAGAAGCTTTAGATCTAACAAGTTTAAGCATGGATCTTAAAAGATTCATGAAGAAACATGTTAGTAAACTTGAAGATCTTTAAAATGAACTTGAAAGTTGTTTCAAAATGAATTTTTCATGTTCTTAAACCTACTAAATATGTGGATGAACAATTTTACAAAATAAAGTTTCATGAAAGTTTACAAAAATTCACATGTAAGCTTTTACTTAAGTAGATCTACATGTTTAATGTGTAGATCTAAAATACTACAATTTTCATGGAACTTCAAGTTTATTACATGGAAAAGTATGATGTATTTAGTGATTTTTACTTGCAAAAAATGTTGATTCTTGAGTTTTGATGATAAAAAGAAAATAAACACATGTTTTAAAACATGGAAAAACCTCCATTTTTAGGGGAAACTATGTTAAATTTTTTTTATAAAATTTTGACACTTAGAAAAATATAAAGTTTTACAAGACTTTTTCTACAAAAATGTTCAAGAATGTTTAACAAGGGTTTTCCCTAATTTTTATACAAAAATACAAGTTAGGAAATAGACTTTTCTTCAAGAATTAAAACAAGTATAAATACGTATATTTTTAGAGAAAATATATATATTTAGTAGTCACCAAATTATGTGCCATGTGTATATTCTGTGTATATATATATATATATATACTAGTGTATATTTAGGAACTTAAAAATACACTAAATACTCCCAAGGAGTATAAACACCAAATACATATAAAAATACACAAGTAAATATTTATAAATAATATACTGCTGTGTATGGACAAAAATACCAATATATATATATAATTACTACAACTAATGGAAATTATACAAAAATCGAACAAGTGATAATATATATATATATTTAACAAGCATGACATATATATATATATATATATATATATATATATATATATATATATATATATATATATATATATATATATATATATATAACAAGTCTTAAAAATATATTATTTTTAAGTAATATAATTCTGGAAAGTATAAAAATCATAAGAAATGATTTTTGACAATTAATACAAAATACATAAGTATTTATACTTAAATACATGTATACTTGCCTTAGTATACACTTGGTAAAATTACAAATATATTTATACTAAAATAATATTGAAAATATTATTTAACAATTTACTTATATTTATTTTTGGAAAATAATATAAGTACACATATATGCGGATAAGTTAAAAATATATTATTTTTAACATACATCGTTTTTAAATTCTATATATGTATATATTTTTGAAAATAAAAATATATATTTTACAAATAGAAAATACAATATAACTTGACGATAATGCGACGAACGGGTGAAACCCGACTATAATGAGCACGACCCACACATGTCTCGGACATGCGCACGTTACTCGTGCGAGGCACGAAGCCACAAAAAAGAACTAAATCCGTTAACACAACTCACACATGTACAAAATTATATATTTGTAAAATATATAGTAACAATTCAAGAACATATACATCTACAACAAAACAAATACATAAACCAAGATGGACAACTTGTACATAGTAAATCATAAGTTTAGGTGATTAACATATTTAGAACACTTATAGGTTACGTCGCAAACCAAGAAGATTACCCGTGGAGTTTAGGACGCACAAAGTCGCAAAACAGTGAGTTCATGTCCCCACTTTTAAACGTTTTCTAGTTTTTTAAACTTTGTTGAAAATACATGTACAATGGTATGTTAAGAAAAAAAATAAGGAATGATTCATTAGTTCATGTCACGAATAGGGTATACGTAAGCACCATTAATCTAAGTTTAGACCGAAGAACAAAGGTTAGATCTAGCGGGTATTGGCAGCCTAACTCTTGGCCGACGTTTACCCATGCGGAAAAGTGCTTTTGGGTCACAGTCGAAGGGTAATCGATGTAAAATCTCCTAGGTTTGGATGCTTCCTATGTCGTCACATATGTTAATGCCCTTTCAAAACATTAGCGATCTCGGTTTCCTTACGTAATACATCTTATTTACACCTCAACTTATTTTTACAAGCTACATACCATTTTTTTTTACAAATACATCTTACGTTTTTACAAGTGCACAACTTATTACAAAATAACTGCATGAATTCACACCAACTTTTGTTGATGATTTCCTAACTTACATGTATTTCAGGTAATTAGTGGAAAGCTTTGCGGATCTTTGCTTCAAGAGGTCATGTGTCATTACTCCATGCCACTTTTGTAGGATTTATCATCATATCCCGCCTCGTTGCGGTGACACGAGGAATAAATCCTTGATCCTTTGAATTTGAATGTGTTGTAAACTTTAAAACTTATTGTCTCTTGAAGTGATGTAAACACTTTACTTAACTTATGTTTTGAAACTTGAATATACGAATGGCAATTGGAGTTTATTTTAAATCATTTAGTATGTTTACTAATTCGTATGCAATGAGAATCAATCACGATCATACCTCGCACTTCCGCCTTTGAGCGGGTGTGGCAGATTGGTATCAGAGCTTCGATTGTAGTGAACCAGGATTCTTTCTCGAGTCTAGTCTACAATCCCTAAGATCCTCTCATGAAAACAATGTTTACATATTTTCATTGCATAAAACATTTCGCAAAGTCCACTACATAAATTCATTTTACAAAAACAAAGCGAGGACAATAGATGACTTAGACTACAAAAAGTAGACATTAGGACCTAAGTTATTCCACACTACACAAATAGGATAACTTAAAATGAACCTACATGCTGCTTACATATTGTGTGTAACTATATATAAATATATATATATATATATATATATATATGTCGTAACAATTATCTTACAGGTTATCACATCTTACTCCGAGAGTAGTGGGATATATGATGATTATGACCCATTGGATCTTGTCTCCGACGATGAGTATGAACCTGTCGTGGGGATTTTCACATCCGATACCAACTCAGATCTAGAGGAGGATCCCGACTTCATGCCAGATGACGATGAGCTGGATGACTTTCAGCCCTTTTGCATTGCCCGACCTTGCTGATGGTGATGTCCCTCTGGTGGACGATGTTCTCGCCTTGCCTCCATAACTGCATGATCCGCTCATTATTGGACATCCTGATGGTGAGCATATCGTGGAGGTTATACCTATTCCAGCCATTCCATTTGCCGCGATCCCCCTGGAGGATTGGCAATTCGTCGTCGATCTAGACGATGACGAGGTCCCTGTATTTCGCGTGGACCATCCTGACGATGACCTCAGCGACGGGGAGGTCTTCGACGTTGCCATCCTGGAGGTCGCATCCCCGGTGATATCTGTGATAGACATATCTTTTGACTCTGACTCTGATTCTCGTGAGTCAGTTACTTCATCTGCTTTGCGGACCATTGGTCTAGAGGCATACCCTGCTGACGATGCCTCCTTCACCACCCCCGCTACACCTACACCTACTCCCACCTCTACTCCTCTACACACCCCAGTTCACACCACCGATGACGAGACCTCACAGCCTCATGTTCCTATCAGACTAACTAGCTGGCTACGACCATTATGGATGATTCAATCCCACTTGCACCCCCGATATGAGGCCGAGCCTTCAGGACAGCCACCAGTACCTCACCATGGGACGAGTTCATGCTATCAGCTGTCCCATCCATTTCCCCTTTCACCACCACATGTCATGCATGCGTCTCCCTCTTAGTACCCTGGATACACACGAGATGATCTTCTCCCCTCCCTCCATCTCCAAGTTGAGATCCTTTGCAAAAGGGGTCTATGACCTCAAGAAGGAGGCGGATGCTAGACCCCCGCCCACACCAGCTTACTCACCACCAGTTACATCATCACCACCAGTTACACCATCACCACCATCTTCACCGCCACCAGCATCACTACCTCACATGCCGGTCGATGGCCGAGCTGCTCGAGTTCTGCTACTTGTGCAGCAAGTGAGCTTCGTACTCCGACGAGTCTATGAGCTCGAGGAGGAGGCAACCCATCTTCACAGTTTAATTTTCCTGCATCACCACTATCCCCCTCTACACCTTAGGTTTTCTTTTGCAAGTACTTTTGCACGATAAGCTACAATGTCTTTGGATATGAAGACTAGTTGTCAAGTTTGGAAGACAACTTGAAGACACAGGGTCACCATATGTGAAGGAAGATTTTTCCATTTTATGTCTTGAACTTGTATGATCGAGTGATGTAGCCCGAATATATTATTGATTCCTTTACAAACGATCATGTAACAAGATGACTTGATATATAAAAACTTTGTGTTATCTTTACGACGCATTATCATTTATCTATTTATGTATGCCTCTTTGCTTGTATGAATTGGTTTATATGTATGGTGGATTGTTTGGTTGCATGGATATATTTCCTTTATTATTTATTTAATGAAAGAATGGTGGTTATTTAACAAACGCCTAATCACTGTCGTGTTTTGATTTGGGTGCCATGATCTACCCAGAAGGATGATTCACACTCGGGGATTGGAACAACCCCCACCTCCACCGCTACCTAGGATTGTGGAAGAGTTAAACTCGCTACTGGAAGAGAGAATATCGGAAGCTATCGCCCAGTATGAGGTGAATCGTGCCGAGAATAGTGGCGGCACGGGTGGATCCGACGGACACGGACGTGTCGGATCGTATGGAAGAAATCTTTGGGTGACCTTAGCCATCAGTCTCACCAAAGACGCGGAAGGAAAAGAGAAGTTGTCTCTGGAAATACCTGAGAAAATAGAATCACAGGTCAAGCCTTCCAGTGTTAGGAAGAGGAAGCAAGAAGCTCGTGTCTGTAACAACCCGACTCTTCGGGTCATTACTTGTATCTGTCATTTCTCGCTTAATTACTTGTACCCTGGGATTCGATTAACGTGATGGGTCTGATTACATTTTAAAACAATATTTTGAAACGCATGATTTCAACATTTATTCAAAACGCATACTATATCGCTTGTTAAACGCATTTAAACGCTAGTTATCACAACGCTTACCTCAACGCTCATCACAACGCAAACTCAAAACGCGGTTGGTTATTTATTTTACCTGTATTACTTGTGTGTGCATTACTTGACTACATGTGTGTGTTTATGTTATTATGTGAATGGTTAGTCGCAAACGCTATCGCAACGCAAACTCGGCGCAAACGCAATGCAGACTCAAAACGCAGATTTACTTTTATACTTTTAGTTGTTTAGTTGTTTAAACATTATGTGGTTGTTAACGCAACGCTCAAACGCTCTCTCTCAACTCTCTTAAACGCAATGCCACGATCAACGCACAAAACGAAAGTCAGAATCTAGCAAAACGCAACTCAAAGGGTCGAATGGACTATCGAACGAATGGATATCCGTCCGAATGACCATTCGATCAGTTAAGGCCATCCGATCCGATGCCATCCGACCCATCGTGCACCGCCTTGCTCTTCTCTCTCACACTATAAATACCCGTACATCACTGTTCACTGATGTGACAGCTCTCCATCCAACCCAACTCGCTCCCAAGTCGTTCTCAAGCACTTCCCTCGTGATTCAAGGCTATTTCGTAAGTATTTCTTCCTAAATCTTGTACTTCCATCATCACTACACACTCCTACTTCATCTTCTCCATCAAAAACACTTGTTTTCCTACTGAAATCACCTAACTGGGACCGTTTGAAGATGGTGTTCACTTGGTGATGTCATCCCATCAAGTTTGGTCCAGATCTAAAGGATTTCTACACTAATTTACACGAATCTCAACAAGATTTCCCTAGATTTCAACATATTATAACATTTCTCAACAAGATTACACTATTTCTTTCCACTCTTTTACACTTCTACATAAAACCGATAGAACCCATACTCATTCAGACTCTCTACTCATCTCCTAGTTGAGAGCCGGTCTGAAAATGGATTCCCACCGGAGAGACGACCGATTAACGGTTGAACATGAAACTTCATCAAAAGACCAGTGAGTACGATCGAATGGGGGTGATTCCCATCCGATCGAATGAGCTAAGATTGGTGTGTTTTCGTTGTTTGACACGTCGTCATACCGTATCCGTTAACGCAAAGCTTGACATTAAGAAAATTTTATCAAAATCCAACAATAGACCATCTGATCTAATGGCCATCCGTCCGGATGACCATCTGACCGGATGGCCTGCCCCTTTTAGGTTTTCAACACTCAAACATTTTAAGCAATTTACAAACTAATACATTCATTCAAATAGACATCCGTTCGAATGGTCATCCGCTCGGATGACCATCTGTTCGAATGGTCATCCGCTCGGATGACCATCCGTCCGGATGGGTTATGCTCATTCATTCGAATGACTTAATTTATACTACAATGATAACTTCAAAAGTTTTACAAACACACTCACTCATTCGAATGATCAACCGTTCGAATAGTCATCCGTCCGGATGACCATCCGTCCGACTCACCATTCGACACTCATCACCTCCGACACACTGTTTACATGCTGTTCTACGCTCACGCAACTGTTCTATGCTCAGGCTAACTCCAACGCGCTCCCTTCAATCCAAGTCTGTGTTTACTAGCTAAACACGAACTGTGAGTATACTCGAACCCTTTTTTGCTTAACGCACTTTTGGGTGTTACATACATTCTCTATATCAAAACACATTGCACACTATACTAAACGCTTTACAAACACTAACCGTATTCGCATGTTATACATGACTCGATGAATGCTTGTATGTTATGTTTACACATTGATTACTGTCTGCCTGCCTTAGCAACGATAGTACTATAGTTTGGACTCAGCACCTGTTTATTTAGGGGTTGTTAAGGTTAATTACTTCAGTGTTCACAGCGTTGAATATGTGTCGCGCATCCTACAACTCGCAGTCATTGGTATTGATAGTATCTTTGTCGATAGCTTACATGATTCACATCTCTACGTGATACATGCTGGTTATGCGTAAACGCTTTCTATACTAATATGTTATTCAAACTTGTGTACTCACCTTTACATTTTATGTATTGACCTTTATTTTAACGTATATGACAGGTTGATTAGGATGCTTGCTGTGACGAATCGAGTAGGAAGTCTAGAAACTTCGCCTAAATAAATCTGAGTTGTCGGAACAGTATTTTGTTTATGAGACTGATATCTGCAATAACTGTTATTGCTATATATGTTAGTGGTATGGGACATTAACGTTAAATATATTGTCACTTAATAGTTGTTGTGGATTCTCTTGAATAATCTGTTTCGCTCAGTGCCACGGCCTGATGTTTCCGCCATCGGTTGGGGTGTGACAGTGTCAACAACAAGAAACAAGGCAAACGGCCCAAGTGTGACAAATGCCAGCGCAAACTGCCCAAGCGTAGCAAGTGCAAGTGTGGGTTTAATCCATACCGGGGCCAACTACCCAAGTGTGACAAGTGTAAGCACTACCACAAGGATACTTGCCAAGTACTCCAGTGTAACAATTGTGGAAAGTTTGGTCATCGAATCGAGAATTGTGGGGAACTAGTAATGGAAGTGGAACTGGGAACGGGAATGGATGCGGACAGGGATGTTATGGACATGGCAGTAAATATCATTTCAAGAAATACTGCCCGAAGAAAGACGATGCTCAAGGAAAAGCCTTTGTCATGGGAGCAAGGAACGCCTGCCACGACCCTAATGTGGTCACCGGTACGTTTCTTGTTAACAATCACTTTGCATCCATACTATTTAATACTGGTGCCGATTTTAGCTTTATGTATATCGGATTTAAATATCCTCGACGATGAGTCTGGTAGGCTAGATGTTCCTTACTTGATAGAATGAGCCGATGGTAAATTTGGCGAATCGAGAGAAGTTGTTAAAGGGTGTTTATTGGAGCTTTGTGAGTGGAAATTTAGCATTGATCTCTTACCCGTCCAGTTGGGTAGCTTTGATGTAGTAGTTGACATGGATTGGCTATCTGAGAGTTGAGCCGAAGTTCTTTATTGCGAGAAGATCATTCGCATTCCGTTTGCGAACGAGGAAACACTCATTGTGCATGGAGAGAAGCACGATACGCCCTTGCGGACCATCAATTGTATGAAAGCTCAAAAATGTTGCAAAGAGGGTTGTATAGCCCTTCTAGCTCATATGGTTGACAAGAAGGTCGAGGAGTCAAAGTTTGAAGATATTCATGTGGTCAAGGAATTCCCCGAAGTCTTACCCGAAGACTTGCCGGGATTACCCCCACAACGACAAGTCGAATTTCACAATGACTTGGTACCAGGAGCCGCACATGTGGCCAAGGCACCATATCGACTGGCACCATCCGAGATGCAAGATTTATCCACACAACTTCAAGAGTTGTTGGATAAAGGATTCCTTAAACCAAGCTTCTCACCGTGGGGAGCTCCAGTATTGTTGGTGAAGAAAAAGGATGAAACTTTCAGGATGTGTATAGACTATCGAGAGTTGAATAAACCCCCTGTCAAGAATCGGTATCCGCTACCGAGGATTGATGATTTATTCGATCAACTGCACAGATCAAGCTTCTACTCCAAGATAGACCTAAGGTCTGGTTACCATCAATTACGAAATCAAGAAGATAGCATACCAAAGACGGTATAACGAGAGACTCAACGCTGTGCCATTCGGGTTGACAAACGTACCGGCGGTATTTACGGGTTTAATGAATCGCATGTGCAAGCCATATCTCGATAAATTTGTGATAGTGTTTATCGATGATATACTAATATATTCACGAATGAAGGAGGAGCATGAGCAACATTTGAGAACCATCCTGGAACTATTGAAGAAAGAGAAGCTTTTACGCAAATTTTACTAAGTGCAAATCTTGGGATTCGCGAAGTGCAATTCCTTGGACATGCTATGGATGAAAAGGGTATACATGTGGATCCATCGAAGATAGAAGCAATCAAGAACTGGGAAGTGCCCAAAACTCCAACAGAAGTACGACAATTTCTAAGAATGGCAGACTACTATCGGAGATTTATTGAGAATTTTTCTAAAATTGCTCAACCGCTAACTTCCCTCACGCAAAAAGACAAGAAGTTCAATTAGGGTGAAAATCAAGAAGAAGCGTTTCAACTTCTCAAAGATAAACTATGCGGTGCACCGATATTATCTCTGCCTAAAGGAACCGATGACTTTGTGGTATACCGCGACGCCTCGCGTCAAGGTTTGAGTTGCATGCTTATGCAACGACAAAAGGTCATCGCATACACATCACGTCAATTGAAGGTTCATGAGAAGAACTATACCACTCACGATTTGGAGTTAAGTGTGGTGGTATTCGCTTTGAAGATTTGGCGGCATTACCTCTATGGTACTTAGTGCACTATCTTCACGGATCACAAAAGTCTTCAGCACATATTTAATCAGAAGGAATTAAATATGCGTCAACGACATTCAGTTGAGCTGTTGAATGATTTTGATTGTGAAATTAAGTACCCTCCAGGAAAGGCGAACGTTGTAGCAGGCGCCTTGAGTCGAAAGGAACGAGTCAAGACATTAAGGGTTTGAGCTTTAGAGATGACAATTCAAACGAACCTTGCCACGCGTATTCATGACGCACAACAAGAAGCACTCAAGGAAGAACATACTAAGGCTGAACTTCTCCGGGGTATGGAGAAACAATTAGTGCCAAAGGAAGATGGAACCTTATACTTCATGAGACGCATTTGGATTCCACTTTTTGGCGGTATTCGAGAGGTTATCTTTGATGAAGCACATAAGGCAAGGTACTCGATCCACCCAGGATCGGACAAGATGTACCAAGACTTGAAGGAGTACTACTGGTGGCCTAACCTCAAGAACGACGTCACTACCTATGTTGGGAAGTGCCTAACTTGCACAAAGGTTAAGGCTGAGTACCAGAAACCCTCAGGCTTACCGCAACAACCCGAAATAACCGTTTGGAAATGGAAGCAAATATCTATGGACTTCATAACAAAATTACCCAGGACCCCTAGAGGACATGACATGATATGGATAATAGTCGATAGACTGACCAAGTCTGCGCACTTCCTACCAATGTGGGAAAAGGATAGTACAGGAAAGCTTGTCGAACTGTACCTTAAGGAAATAGTGGCTCGTCATGGAGTGCCTATTTCGATAATTTCAGACCGAGACGGTCATTTTGTGTCAAGAATTTGGCAATCTTTTCAACAGGCCTTTGGATCTCGCCTAGATCTAAGCACGACCTTTCACCCTAAAACCGACGGCCAAAGTGAACGAACCATACAAACTCTTGAAGACATGTTTCGTGCATGTGTAATGGACTTAGGCGGCAATTGGGATACTCACCTTCCCTTGGTTGAGTTTTCCTATAACAACAGTTATCACGCGAGCATACAAGCCGCACCGTTCAAAGCTCTTTATGGTCGGAAGTGTCGCTCTCCGCTATGCTGGGCGGAAGCTGGAGACAAATAATTGATCGGTAATTGATCGGTCTCGAGCTAGTCCAGGAAACGACCGATAAAATCTTCCAGATCCGAGACCGTATCAAGGCGGCTCGTGATCGCCAAAATAGCTACGCCGACCGAAGACGAAAGCCATTAGCTTTCAAGGTAGGAGACAAGGTCTTGTTAAAAGTCTCGCCTTGGAAGGGTGTAGCCAGATTTGGGAAGCGTGGAAAGTTAAATACACGATATATTGGGTTAATTGAGATCTTGGAAACGATCGATACTGTTGCCCATAAATTGAAGCTATCGGAGGAACTTAATGGCGTACATGATACGTTCCACGTGTCGATTCTCAAGAAGAGTCCAACATAAGAAACGGTTATCATCCTTATGGATGGGGTATACATCGACGACAAACTCCAATTCAACAAAGAACCTGCTGAGGTTATGGACTGGAAGGTCCAGAAAACAAGGAGAAGTCACATCGAGTTAGTCAAAGCCCGTTGGAACTCTCGACAAGGACCCGAGTAAACTTGGGAATGTGAGGATCAATTCAAAGACAAATACCCCCACCTGTTTAAGGAAACTCCTGCAAGGGATAACTCAGCCTGAATTTCAGGACGAAATTCTTTTAACATGGGGAGTATGTGACATCATCATACTCAGTATATCCCACCAATAGCAAAGCTAAGGTAGGGTCTGAAGAGGGTAAGATGTAGACAACCTTACCTCTACCCCGTAGGAATAGAGAGGCTGCTTCCAGTGAGACCCCCGACTCGATAGTAGTTTTGTATCAAGCCTTGGACATAAGGCATATAACACTCAGCAATTGAGACAAACGCCGATTAGTGCATGCACCCCTTGTCTTTCGGCTATCAACACCACCACATGATTAACCATCCCCTCTTTTAACGTTATTTTCATGAAATTAGTAAAATAACGTTAAAATTAAAGCACTTTCACTTTTGCACCCAAGCGCCCACACATATATACATTATATGAGCATACCGCAAGCGGGGTGTGTGGGGAGTATGTGACAAACGGCATAAATCTGGTAACTTCCGTAATATTTCAATAATTATTTATTGCCTGTAATTATGTGTTTTAACGTCAACATTATATGCTTGCATGTCATACATTTAAATCATGCACGTTAAACATTTCATTTATCACATAGTGAAACAATTTAAGCGATGCGTCGAAACAATTAGAAAACTCACCGGTTAGGCAAGTTGTGTCAGCACAGCCTCAGTACTCAACTAAACGGTAGATGTATGACTAAGATGTAGGTCCGAAATCAAAAATATATTAAATCCCAAGTGGGAGAACAAGGGTTTATGTTAACACTTTCCGGAAACTTAAACAAGCACTAAAAACTGTCCGAAACAAACTATAAACAATAAATTCAGCAATTTTCAGCAAAATTCAGCAATTACAAGCTAAAATAACATTCAGTAATAGTGATTAAACATCCAGAATAACTTGTAAAGTGTCGGGATTGAAATCATAGCACAAAAGGTACTTCATACCGTATAAATTACGCAAGATAACACTTTAATGAACTGATAACCGAACATTACCAAAACACCAAAAATGAACTAGAAGCATGGTTTTAATGTTATTTAGCTAGGTATGGTCATATAACACCCTAAAACACTTAAAAACATTAAAACACATATAACCTTTCATTTAACATCTAACTTACATCTAAACCCCCTAACTTCAAAACTTTGACAATTTACCCCCTACATCCAAAACCGGCCCCAATGGGACCCACACCCATCCACCATGTTGACTAAGTTGAAGGACCTCTTCGTGGAGCTTTTAACCACCTCATTCATCATCTCTTCATCACCTTCTATCTTTTGCCACTTCCCTAGCCACAAGAGCTAGTAGTAAGCTCTCTAATCTTCATCTTACTTCAAGTTAGTAGTATGAATTATGTGTACAAGTTAAACCATCAAGAAAAACTGAACTTTAAAAGATGAACATGTGAAGAACCAACATAATCTAAAGAAAATCAAGTGTTTCTAGTGTTGTTTGATGTATTTGATGAAGTTGTTGTTGTTGTTGATCTTGTGTTTTTGTTAAGATCCATCATATGTAAGTTTGTTAGAAGCTTTAGATCTTACAAGTTTAAGCATGGATCTTGAAAGATTCATGAAGAACCAAGTTAGTAAACTTGAAGATCTTTAAAATGAACATGAAAGTTGTTTCAAAATGAATTTTTCATGTTCTTAAACCTACTAAACATGTGGATGAACAATTTTACAAAATAAAGTTTCATGAAAGTTTACAAAAATTCACATGTAAGCTTTTACTTAAGTAGATCTACATGTTTAATGTGTAGATCCAAAATACTACAATTTTCATGGAACTTCAAGTTTATTACATGGAAAAGTATGATGTATTTAGTGATTTTTACTCACAAAAAATGTTGATTCTTGAGTTTTGAGAAATAAAAAGAAAATAAACACATGTTTTAAAACATGGGAAAACCTTCATTTTTAGGGGAAACTATGTCAATTTTTTTATAAAATTTTGACACTTAGAAAAATATAAAGTTTCACAAGACTTTTTCAACAAAAATGTTCAAGAATGTTTAACAAGGGTTTTCCCTAATTTTTATACAAAAATACAAGTTAGGAAATAGACTTTTCTTCAAGAATTAAAACAAGTATAAATACGTATGTTTTTAGAGAAAATATATATATTTAGTGGTCACCAAATTAATTATGTGCTATGTGTATATTATGTGTGTGTATATATATATATATATTGGTGTACATTTAGGAACTTAAAAATACACTAAATACTCCCAAGGAGTATAAACACCAAATACACATAAAAATATACAAAGAAATATTTATAAATAATATACACCCGTGTATGGACAAAAATACCAAAATATATGTTTATATATATATTCCTTGACAATTCTTTGGACTTTGGACACTTGGACGGGTGACGAACGGGTGAAACCCGACTATAATGAGCACGACCCACACATGTCTCGAACATGCGTACCTTACTCGTTGGAGGCACGAAGCCACAATAAGAACTAAATCTGTTAACACAACTCATACATATACAAAATTATATATTTGTAAAATATATAGTAATAATTTAAGAACATATACATCTAAAACAAAACAAATACATGAACCAAGATGGACAACTTATACATAGTAAATCATAAGTTTAGGTGATTAACATATTTAGAACACTTATAGGTTACGTCGCAAACCTAGAAGATTACCGGTGGAGTTTAGGACACACGAAGTCGCAAAACAGTGAGTTCATGTCTCCATTTTTAAACGTTTTCTAGTTTTCTAAACTTTTGGGAAAATACATGTGCAATGGTATTTTAAGAAAAAAAAATAAGGAATGATACATTAGATCATGTCACGAATAGGGTATACATAAGCACCATTAATCTAAGTTTAGACCGAAGAACAAAGGTTAGATCTAGCGGGTATTGGCAGCCTCACTCTTGGCCCACATTTGCCCATGCGGAAGAGTGCTTTTGGGTCACAATCGAAGGGTAATCAATGTAAAATCGCCTAGGTTTGGATGCTTTCTATGTCGTCACACATGTTAATGTCCTTGCAAAACATTAGCAATCTCATTTTCCTTACGTAATACATCTTATTTACACCTCAACTCATTTTTACAAGCTACATACCATATTTGTTTTACAAATACATCTTACGTTTTTACATGTGCACAACTTATTACAAAACAACTGCATGAATTCACATCAACTTTTGTTGACGATTTTCAAACTTACATGTATTTCAGGTAATTAGTGGAAAGCTTTGCGGATCTTTGCTTCAAGAGGTCATGTGTCATTACTCCATGCCACTTTTGTAGGATTTATCATCATATCCCGCCTCCTTGCGACGACATGAGGAATAAATCCTTGATCCTTTGAATTTGAATGTGTTGCAAACTTTAAAACTTATTGTCTCTTGAAGTGATGTAAACACTTTACTTAACTTATGTTTTGAAACTTGAATATATGAATGGCAATTGGAATTTATTTTAAATCATTTAGTATGTTTACTAATTCGTATGCAATGAGAATCAATCACGATCACACCTCGCGATTCCGCCTCTGAGCGGGTGTGACATGATTAGCATCATTAGCTTGCATTCATATATTTATCTCCATATGCATACACATACACATATACATGTTCCATTTATCTACAAATATGTATTGAATTCCAATACATGCACACATACCACTTTATCCACGCACATATATGCAAATTTTATACATACACACCTACGTACATATAGATGACTCATTTGATTATCCCTAATGAGTCAGCTGGCTCTTTAAGTCAAAACCATGTCCCATTTAAATATCACTAGCGAGTCAGCTGGCTTGATAAGTTAAAACCCTGAATAATTTAAATATCCCTAGCGAGTCTGCTGGCTCTTTAAGTCAAAACCTTGACTCATTTGAATATCCCTAGCGAGTCAGCTGGCTTTTTAAGTTAAAACCTGAGTCATTTGAATATCCCTAGCGTGTCAGCTGTCTCTTTAAGTCAAAACCCTGCTCATTTGTATATTCCTAGTGAGTCAGCTGGCTCTTTAAGTCAAAAACCTGATTCATTTACCCATCATATGAACTACCACAATGCTGGCCGACGCCGTTTGGCCCTTGACTTCCCATTTTTTCCCACCATTTGGATTCAAGTATAGTTAAACTGCACTTGATTCGTTACTACATTCCATACCGTGATTCTATTAGTAAGTACTCATCCTTCCATGATTCCCATAAATCTTGCATACATTTATATATAAATTCATTAGCATACATGGCGTTAAAGTTGGGAATCACTTACCTCGAGCCTGCCCTGTTCAAGCTAGCTTCCTTGCCTCCTCTTGAGCCATTAGCCTTCCACGTTTAAGCCCATATGGACATGTTCCTTATCCTTTCATGTCATCACATTCACGTTGTGGTTAGCATGCATTCTCATTCATACTAGCATTCATTTCCAACTCATATTGACTTTCATTAGTCAATCATTAACATGCATAAGACATGAATTAACTATCACATTGTTCGCAATTCAAACAATTCAAATTACCATCATGCATACCACTTAATAATCTTATCATGTATCATATGATTTTTCCAAATCTTATAATCGCGTTAGGATGCCTATCCACACTATTCCTACATCCGTTGGCTTTTCAAAAAGTCAATTTTAGGAACAAACATTCATTTTGACATACTAGTTTCCACTTGGATTTACAGAACAATTATAGATGAACCCTAAGAATTCATCATCAAAAAAATTCCATCACTTACCTCATGTTTCTAATTACTTGATCATTAGAAATACTTAATCATGCAAGCTTTTGGGGCTGAATTCCACCATCAATTTCAGAACTCGAAGCTTGTTTGAGGGTTCTTGTTCTTCCATGTGTGTGTGTGTGTCGACCTACACACATCCAGATAACATCTGGATCTTTCTTTCCCATTATTCTGAATTTGAAGACAAATCAAGAAGCTACCATTCAACCCCTAATGTTTGATTTCTACCCTCTTATTTTGTTTAAAACTTCCTCCATTCATTTTTAACCTATATCCTAACTAAGTTAGGTAGCCTAGTTATATATTTCATGCCATAACGTGAGAAAATATACTAATAAATTACCACTTCAGTTTTGGGGCGTTACATTTTGTTGCTTTGGTTATTTGGAGTGAAATTAGTAAGTGGTGCAAAATTCCTCCCATTTACGCTTTCTCGATTCATGGCTTATTTGAGATTAATAAGCAAATTCCGAGCCAAGGTCATTAAAGAAAGATTATCCATGCCATTGTTTTGATTTCAAGTTGGTGTATCTGGAAGGCTCACACAACTGCATTTTCGCCAACACGCCGGTTAAGATCAATAGCATTTTGGGAGACACCAAATATTTTAGCTTTTGTGGAATCATAATCGTTCAAAATCCTTGTCTTTAGGGTGGTAAAAGTAGAGATCCTTTTAGTTGTAATTGTTTATTTCCTCTCCATTATTTGCTTATGTCTTGCTTGTAGCTTGCCAGTGGGGTAGGTTGGTTTTTGTTCTAATAAAGTTGTTTAAAAAATGTAGAAGAAAATCTAATCAAATTTAATGCAATCACATTATAATAACCAACAAAATTTTATTATTAAAAAACAAATAAATGGTATTTAATTACATACATTATGGAATACTTTTAATGTAAACTAAAATACAGAAGTTTAAAATAAAATTTAAATAATTATGCATTCATAAAATAACATCATTGCCGTCCATAAAAAATGTTATATAATAACGTAGGTTATAAAACACTCAAGAATACACACACATATATTTAAGTGATCATCAAGCAAGAATAAAACATATTAGTATTTTAAACAAGTAAAATTGGATAATTACGACATCACCCTTCTGCCCTTTTGAGATTGGGGGACACACTTCGTTATATTACAGTTTCGTATTTGATTCGAGGCACATATACACACGGGCGGACCCACATGGTCCGGTCGGGGTCCACGGACCCCAATCTTTTTTTAGAAAATGGTAGAACCGTTATGTTAAATTTTTCAAGGACCCTATAAAATAAATTAATTGGACCCCATAGTATTAAAAGCAAAGATGTTGTGGTGGTAAATCCCCTTGTGTTCCAACAAAATGATCCCAAGTTCAAGTCTTACATGTCTTTTTTTTTAGTTTATTTTTTCCATCAAAATTAAACTAGTGTTTTAAAATAGCACAACCACCCATTGACCCTCTAATTTGCTTCTTTAAATGATAAATTGAATATCGATTTTATTTAACACTTGTTTACCAAATAAAACTTCCAACATATAATGTAGTGGTTTCATGTCCACTAAATGCTTCTACATTATTTCCTAGTCCCGACCCGACTACGATGACCTACCCGAAAATTTTAATGTTTGGTTGTGAAAAATCCTTACACAAAAAATGGACCCCAATGAAAAAAAAATATTGGGTCCGCCACTGCGTATACACATACATATTTTATTTGGGTGACGTTCAAGAATAAACTAAATCTGCTCACCTTGGTTCAAGATAGGACTTCGTGGAGGCGTAGAATTAGGGTTAAGGACTTCTAGAGGATATCGCAGTAAGGTCTTAGGTGTATTTTTAGGGACATAGGTTTTTCTTACTCTTTAAGTGTCTTTACCGGTGATTGCCTTCTAGTGTTTATGCCCAAATGATGTTGTATGCTATTATACATGATTTACATTATATTATGTCACTCTGATCACTTGCTTGGTATTGGTGACTTCTTATTTCTATATTCTTTGACTTGGTGTGTCGGTATGCTATTCGTTTTGGAGCCGAGGGTCTCTCTGGAAGCAGCATCTCTATCCCTAGGGATAGAGGCAAGGTCTGTCTACATCCCACCCTCCCCAGACCCTATAAGTAGCTTGCTATTTGTGGGATTTACTGGGTATGGTTGTTGTTGTTGTTGTTGCTCACCTTGTTTCCAAATGTTCACGAATCAATCTTCTACATCATACGGGAAATAAAACGTGTTTTTGGCAACCTATATCTCGCTAATATTAATAAAAAACTCAATCGGATCTTGTTCTTCTTTGCACGAATCTTGGCGATTCTTTCCAGTTTTGTGTGTGTCGGTGCGAATCTATACTTATAGCGAACCCCCAGTTAATATCCAAAACCCTTATCAGCCTTAATTCACTTTCAATTGATTGTTGACGAAATTTTGCGTCCAATCAGAGACTTGCCAGAATCATTCATCACCGGCTATCTTCTAAACTCCTTCGTTTCTTCACAATCGGTAAGATTTCGTGATGCCTTTTACTCATTTCTTCATCTTAAATTTGATGATATGAAGATGGAGATGAACATGATACAGAGATGAAGATGATATGATGAAGAAGATGAAGAGAACAAAATTCTCCTTCGATATTCATTCAATGAATTTCAAGAACCGGATTGCTTATTATGTTAGAATGAGCAACAACTGGGGACAAAAAGGAAGTACATATCATATGTTCCAAGAACAAATCAAGGAAAATATTTAATATTATGGATAATTGTTTTTGGGTTTGCTGCAATTCATGTTTATAGAAGTATGATGCAGAACATCAACATCAACAGAAGTACAAATCATTTTAGGCGGTGGAGGTTTGTGGTACCGGAGGTCGTTAGCGGTGGTTAGTTGCAGGTTGTAGTGGTGGTCTAGTGATAATGATGTTGGTGGTTGAAGGTGGTTGTGGTGGAGATGTTGGTGGTTGAAGGTGGCTATGGTGGGGGTCTTGGTGGAAGATGGAAGGATTGAAAGGTGTAATTTGAGGCTTTTAGGGGATGATATTTGTTATAACGGTTTATAAGATACAAAATTACCATATTGCCCTTCGTTTTCAAAGTAAAAGGACATAAATGCCCAAGTCAACTAACAATTGACTAACAGAAGTTTGGCCCAGGGACTTGATCGCGAGCAATTGACAACCATAGGGACCGGAATGTTGAATTTTTTCAAATGATGGCTGAAAGTGTGATTAGGTTAGGTGTAAACCCTATGGACTGAAATTGTATTTTACTATTGTTGTTGTTGTTATTATTATCACTATTATTTGATAATTTTAAATGGGTTACTTATTCAACTAAACTGGTTAAACAAGTCAAACCCAACACATCCTACGTTTCTTCCTTAACGTGACATGTTTATTGAACATGTTAGACATGACAATCTAAAGCCTCAATATTTTTGTGTCATGTTCGTGTAAGTCAAAATGCCTAGCTAGTTTGAAATCGAAGATGAAGGATCACCATAACCAGGTTTAGGATCTCCTAAAGAATAGTTTTTTTATTGAATGGCAAACTAACCTGCTACTATTAACCACCAATACTTGTACTTTGCAGGATTTGAATCAACCTCTACGATGTCAATAGAGGTGAGCCACCTTACCACCACACCATATCCCTTAAGGACGTGACATGATTTTAAATTCTTGCCAACATTAAGAATTCAAATGAACAAAATAGATAACGTTGTAGCAATCAATTCTACAAATTTGAAACGGAATAACTTGATGCCAGATTCAAAGTAAGAACCAACAACAAAACTTACTGCCTGTGTGCGTGCCTGAGATCTAGAGATTTGGAGTGATGGTTAGGGCTGGACCTAGAGGCTTTCAAATCTAGGCAACAACCTAGGGCCTCCAAAAAAAATAGGGTCTCAATTTTTTTTAAAATCTTTATATATTATATGTGTATTTGTGTATTAGGCCCAAATGAATAAAACAAAAACTATATTTATTGCAATGCTCAATTGAAAAACCGAATTTAAAATAAAAGAGGCCCACTTCCAACTCCAAGCAATATGTAATCCGTAATTAATTTAGGTCGACATCGTCATTCTAGCTAACTGTAACGTCGCATATGCTAATTCAGATCAATGATGTTGCTTGCTGACTGGGGAGAAATTTGAGGTGAAATTAGGAAAAATTATTCGTGTCGCAATGGTTAACGACTATTTTTTATAATAATATCTATATGAAATTTGAGGTGAAATTAGGAGAAATTATTGGGGAGAAATCCATGTTTTCCCTAAAACCTTAATTGATACCTTGAATCTTTGAATTTTAATATTGTGTTTGCGATTGAGACTTCCGATATTTTCTTTATACCAGTTCGAAGGGGCCTCGCCTTTGTAGTTTGCTTAGGGCATCCAGTCCTGGTGATGGTTCTCCGTTGGCCCGATTTCTAGTCGTAATCTGTATAATGAACTTTATGGGGTACTATTACCCTATTAGTGTAACAACCCGATCTTCGGATTGTTCCTAATTACCGTTGTTTCTCGTAAACGCTTGTACTCTGAGATTTTGAATAACGCAAATGGGTTAACTACATTTTAAACTCATTATTTAACATATTTTATATCGCATTATTATCGCTGTTAATCACGCTTTATCGCTTTACACGCTAACACTTGAACGCTCAACGCAACGCAAACTCGAAATGCGGATTTATTTATGTTATATGTGTTATTTGTGGCCTACTTGTTTAATATGTTATGTGTGTTGATTACATCGCTTAACACGCTCAAACGTAACTCTTGCAACTTGATTTATCGCACTAAAACGCAACAAAACTCGATGTTTACTCTCTTGCTAAAATACTTAAAGTATACATACTAACTAACGCAACAAAACGCTTTAAACGGGCTTCCTATACGCGAAAACGGGGTTTGGAAGCGCAAAACAGCAGCTTGGTGCGAAGCTAGGCAGCTTCGTACGAAGCCACCTATTCGAACCAGCCAGTCTTGTACGAACCCACCGTTTCTATAAATACCCAAGCCCTCTCCATTTCACTTCACCTGCTGATTCTCTTACCGAAACTCTGCCAAAATCTCGTCCGACCATTTCAAGTAAGATTTACCATTTTATGTGTTTACACAACGATTTCCACTACGATTTTCACAACAAATCACTTTGATTTTCTCCAAACTCTTCTCTTTTTCACTAAAACTCCATCTTTTTCAGAAAACTTCATATTTTTCCACAAAACACTGATTTTTCTACAAAACTTTCATGTTTTTTCAACAAATCTTCTCATTTTCTACTAGATCTATACTTGAACGAGTAAATCGGGTTAGCAACATCTTTCCAAACAGTAGATCTGATGATCTCAGCCTCGTAAAGTGTTAGATCTGGAACAAAAACCCTTTAAAACTGATTTTTAACTCGTTTTTACACCAAACCGGACCTAAAATTGCATGTATTTCGTTTATTGGATAGTGGAACGAGGTAGTGTCGAAACCAGTTTGAAGAGGACTCGGAAAAACATCCGATTCAGGCGAAAACAGAGCTCCGAACGCCAAGAACAGCCACGTTGCGAACTGGACTGTTCTGTGCGAAGCCATAGCTTCGTACGAAGGCACGCCTTCGTACGAACTCACACACATGTAGCTTCGTACAAAGGTGCCACCTTCGTACGAACCCACTGAATTCACACACCTCAGTCTAATTCTCATCCGTGACTCGAACAAAGACCTCTCTAGCCTAAGTTTAATTAGTAACTTAAGGTTAGAGGGATGAACACTCGATTTTCCGAAGACAAACGCGAAGACACTCGATTTTGGACAACAGGAGCAACACTTGTGCGAAGGACTCACCTTCGTACGAAGGCACAGCTTCGTACGAAGCTACTTTTTCCCACGAACACTCTGGTTTTCGACCGTTTCAGCACTTTGGAGGACTGACGCTTCTGTTCCCGTACGCAGGCTGATCTGGCGCTCCCTTTAATCCACATCAGACAATGTTTATTTGTTAAGCACTCACTATGAGTATACTCGAACCCTTTTTCGCTAAACGCACTTTTGGGTGTTACATACGTTCTATATCAAAACACAACACTTAAGGCTTTACACAAACGCTAACCGCTCCCGCATGCTATACGTGATTGAATGCTTATTACTATACTTAAACAGTGATTACATGCTGGACACCTACTAGCAACGATAGTACTATAGTTTGGACTCAGCACCTGATTTGTTCAAGGGTTGCTAAGGATTACATCACTTTACTCATGTGTTCACAGTGGTGAACACGTGTTGCGCATTTTATACTCGTAGTCGCGTCGTTAGGCTGTATCATTGTGGATAGTTACTTGCTTCGCCCGTTACGTGTTACATGCTGGTTATGCGTAAACGCTTTTGATACTATATCTATGCTAAACTTGTGTACTCACCTTTACGTTTATGTATTGACTTTATTTTAACGTATGTGACAGGTTGATGGATTGTTATGCTGCAACAAGATTAGGAAGTCTAGTAACACACCGAATAAAATCTAGGTTGTTGGAACGGTTTTGTTTATGAGAACTCGCTATCTGTAATAATTGTTTGTTGAATATTTGTTCGTTAGTATGGGATGATGAACCTTAAAATATTGGTAACAAATAGTTGTTATGGATTCTCGTGAGCAATCTGTTTCGCCTAGTGCCACGCCCCGATGATTCCGCCATTGGTTGGGGTGTGACAGATTGGTATCAGAGCCATAACTATAGGGAATTAGGTAGAATTTCATGACTCGACCTAGTCCGGGTATAGTCGTGTAGAAAGACCTAGTCTATAGTCTAAGTACCAAATCAGACCAGTTCGTACGAACCTAGGTATTACACTTCGTACGAACCTACTTTATGTGCTCTTCGAACGAACCTGCATGGTACTCGCTTCGTACGAACTTATAAGTGTCTGCTTCGTACGAACCCGCTATAAAACACCTTCGTACGAACCCAACTATTCTAGCTTCGTACGAAGGGAACCTTTCCTAAGGTTTAAAATTATTTTTGCCTTTTCTAAGGCTAACACAATGCACACGTTTTTTGAAAACGCTCATACAACACCAACGAGTGATTGTGTCAGGATTAGGTGTGAAAACCAAGAACTCTCGATAAGATCACTCACTCAGCATATTTACTCTCAGCACGAGAACTTCTGTTAAGTTAGGAGTGATATCTATATCTCGACGAAGATCTCCATCTCTATCTCGTGGTGTTACCACAACTAGGAGCGAAGTTGTTAAGTTAGGGGTGATACCCGCATCTAAATGACACGTTCTACTCTCTACTTTGATTTTCAAAAGATCTCACCAATGTCTCGACTATTCCAATGACTAGGGACACGCGGTAGCCTGAAGGGTGATTCCTATTAGGTCAAAGCATGTGCTCGAACTTATTGGGAATAGTTGAATTACTTTGGACAGTCAACGCCTCAAAACCCAGGGCAATCTCTTATTTTCCAGCCTGCAATCGCCGATTTTACGCGTCATCGCTTTATGTTATGTGTTTTAAATTTATGACTTACGGTTTCGAATTATCGCTTTCCGTTATACAAAACGAGCATGACTCGCACAACTATCTTAATCTAAAACGCTAACTAATCGCAAACAAAGAAGTCTTATTTGACTTACGCTCCTGAGAGCTTAACTGCGTACAAGGACTTTTACTCTCATACGCTATGTTACTCGCTTATACTACTCGCTATCTCTCGCAATTCTCGATCGCATTACGCTTATTGAAAGGAAGGTGAATACGTGCAAAATATGTGCTTATGTGAATTCTGTGCTAATACGTGCTTATATGCTTTTGTGATTATGTGTATATGTGCAATTACGTGCCTATGTAGTTATGTGTTTATGTGCTGACGTGTTCCTGTGCTTTATGTGAATAATAATAATAATAAATATGTTGTTGGAAACGCTAAATTTATCGACATAACCCATTATAATCGAATCTCACCCAATGGCAGATGTCGTCTCTTGGTTCGCATACACGCCGCAATGCTCAGCGAAAACAGGCTGACAAGCGCATCGCCTTTCTCATGGCCAAGGAAATGGCCAAGGTGATTCCTCAGATTGTCAGTGAAATCCACGCTGTTAGCAGCAACTCATCCGTGGATTCCAAGAATGACTCTCCAAAAGCTTCTTTCAGCTTCAAGCAATTCAAGGTCTGCGGTCCAAAGGAATTCTCTTGAGAAGATGGACCCAGTGCTATGTTTCAGTGGTTTGACTCGATTGAAGTCACTCTCCGCCAAAGCGGATGTCCAGACCAACTCCGCACTGTGAACGTTATGGGTAGGGGTGAGCATGGTGCGGTTCGGTTCGGTTATTACCTATAACCGAAACCATAACCGCACATTGCGGTTATAAAAAAATCATAACCGTTCGGTTTCGGTTAATGCGGTTTCGGTTAATCGGTTATTGCGGTTAATGCGGTTTCGGTTCGGTTATAGGTCGGTTATTTTCATTGTTTCTAATGTTGGACTTTAAATGTGTGGGTAGAGTAAAATTAATGCGCAAACAATAAATATACGGTTAATCAATTATATTTCACTACCATATGCATACTAATTCCAAAACAAAAGTAACACGTGTAGTCACGTGTTATGTGGAAACATACATACGAACACAAAGTGGTTTTTAAATTCGACACTTTTTAATCAAAACATAAAAAGTTGTAGTGCAATCTTCATCACAGTTGGGTCATGGTTAAAAGTTAAAACATTCAAATACTTCACCAAAGATACATATTGATTAGGCCATGGTTAAGCATTTAAATACAAACTTAAAGACTTATGGTGCTACGGATTTGGCTATGTTTATTCGGTTCGGTTCGGTTCGGTTCGGTTCGGTTATTTGCGGTTATGAAAATAAGAATAACCATAACCGAACCGCAAAAATCGGTTATTAAAAATATAAATAACCAACCCTTCGGTTATTTCGGTTATCGGTTATTTCGGTTCGGTTTTTTCCGTTATTTCGGTTACGGTTCGGTTAATTCGGTTGTATGCTCACCCCTAGCTATGGGAGTCTTCCAGTCTAGGGCACTGGATTGGTGGACTGCGGAGCACAATAGGCGCGGTAATGACGCAGCCTATGGCCTCTCTTGGGAGAAACTGAAGGAATTGATGATCAAGGAATTCTGTCCTCCACATGAAGTCCAGAAGCTGGAAAACGAGTTCTGGAACATCAAGCAGGAAGGAGGTGATAAGTCTGGTCTCACCGCCCATTTCAAGCAGCTGAGTATTATATGTCCTAGTCAGGTGGACACCCCTGATAAGGCGATCAAGAAGTACATTAAAGCTCTCCCTGATTGTGTCGCTGATTTTGTCTATGCGGCGAAGACTGCTACCATCGAAGAAGCTTACCAACTCGCTGCTGAGATCAATGACAAGCGAGTTTTAGCTGGTGTTTTCAACTCTACAACAAAGAGTCTCCATCAAGCAACTGCAACGCCAGACTCTCAAGGTTCAAAGTCTACTCGCCAGAATCGCAAGCGTCGCAACAACAAGAACTGTATAACCACTGTCGCAGCATCACTTAATGCAGTTACATCGCCGTCCAACCCTCAGCCCCAACAAGTTACTGCTACCAACGCACCGCCGTCCAAGCGTGCGTAAACTGGTACTCAACCTCTGTGCCTTACATGCACTTACCATCACCCGACAGGGGTGAATTGCCGCTTTTGTGTGAACTGCAACATTTACGGGCACTACACGTCACATTGTCGCAGTGGTCCTCGCCAGCAAGCTCTCCAAACTCCTGTACCACCGCCAGCTCAGCTCCGTGCTCCTCAAGTTAATCAAGCTCTCCCTGCTTCAGCTGCAAATGCACGTGCTTGCTACACGCGTGGTGATCTAAACCACTTTGCAAACGTCTGCCCGAATCTCGTTGTCAAACAAGAGCAGCAACAACCACAGCAACACAACAACAACAACAACAACAACAGCAGCAGCAGCCACAATAAGCAGCCCGCGGAAGAACTTTCAATATCAACGTCCGCCAGGCTCAGACTGACAACAATGTTGTCAATGGTACGTGTCACACCCCCAAAATCCACACGCGGAGTACCACCGCTTGGAGGCGTGACATGACCAGGATCAAGCCACCAATCATATTGAACATAAGTATATAGTAAAAGTCATTCATCAATACGATAGGTGTTTCCAAAACCAAATATAAACAAGTGTGTAGCGGAAGCAATAAGGTAAAAACCCAACATAAGTATTAAGTTGAAGTGTCACAAAAGAGTGTATCATAACATCCAAAAATCCGTGTCCACAACGACCGCGCCTCCCGTGCAAGCTCCAAGAGTACCTATGGTCCTGCAAGGCATGTAACAGAGAGTCAACAACTAGTTGAGCGAGTTCACAGTGGGTTATTCAGTTATAGTGTTCGTATCGTAAATCGTAAGTTCGTTTAGCAATCATGTATCATATGTAATGGTATCGCGGCCCTCTAGGCATGTTTGCGAAGTTAGTGGGGGTTTCCCATATGTTCTCTAGACTAGGTATATTTGTATCGCGGCCCTCCAGGCATGTTTGCGAAGATTAAAGTATAGTTCGCGGCCATTCCAGGCATGTTTGCGAAGATTGTTCTAGTATCGCGGCCAATCCCGGCGTGTGTGCGAAGAGGAGTAATGTATCACTAGTCTAGCAGTATCTACCATTAACCTTCCTCTCCCGAGGTCTATGGTATGAAATTCCAATAATTCTTAAGCGTAATTAATCAATCAACCCATTCCCAACCCCGGGAATCCCATGCCTTGGTCAGAGTGTGAACTCACCTTGTTTTGCTCGGTATGCTAAACTATGTGCTCGCAAGTAATCAATCAAATCCTATAGTGCACGTATGTTCAGTCAGTACATGTTTGTAAGATTTTGCATGCAATCACTATCACAGAAATATCACAGAGTGTGTCTAGCAATTTGCATTCTTGTATCATGTAAACAGTTACTCCAATTCATGCAAATTCATCTTCCTCATAAGCCTTCTCAATTAATTCTAACATAGTTAACCAACATCACAGTTAATAAAGCTAGTATGCTTAACTGAATTAACATATATAAACAGGGGTATACGGTTAACAGAATTAACATCTAACAGAACTGGTAACTAACTGTGTCACATGTTTTACTTAACTAAGTTACATATTTAACAGAATGTCATCCATGAATCTTACATGGTGAGTAAAGTTAACTGAGTTAATGAACTTAACTCAGTTAGTAGGCTAAACATGGTTACATAACTAACAGAGTTATTATATGTAATTTAATAAGTTAACAACTTAATAAATTTAACCAGTTAACAAGATAACAGTTGGGCCGAAATCACTAGCTAGCCGAAAACCCCTTTAGCCGAAATCACCTTATGGCCGAAATCCCTTATATGGGACGAAAACACTATTGGGCCGAAAACCCTTATGTGCCGAAAACCCTCATTGGGCCGAGATCTTATCTGGGCCGAAATCACACACATGGGCCGAAATCACCTTTAGTGATTTCGTCCAGTTTCACTTGTGGGGGGGGGGGGGTGTTTTCGTCCAGAACATCATCTTCACCAACACTCACTGTAACTTAAACCCAGCAACTATAATCTCATCTAATCGTTACATGATCTGTTATAATTGAAATCATTTAATCAAATTATGATATGTAACAAATACACTACCAAATCATTGTGAAATCCAGAACATATTTCAATCAGTTTATCATTCAATAACATATACCCACTGTTGATCAAAACATCCAAGATACAGACAGTTCGTAGATAATAATTATCTAACAAGCACACAGATCAATCACATAATCACATATATATATATATATATATATATACATAATGATTAAACATCCAAAATCATACAATAAGCATCTTAAACAACTGAACATGAAGATCACTAACCGTAAATTAAACAGAGGTTTTGGCTTCAAGTGAGGAATTCTATTTGTTGGGTTTCAGAGGTAGAGAGAGAAACAAAGTGATAAGGTTGCCAAGTGAGAAACTTCTCCGTGAAGATTGTTTATAAAATAATTATATAAATATCTCAATACTGGGCCAAGGCCCATCTCTGTTTTCATTGGTCCACTAGTGGACGAAAACACACAAGGTGTTTTCACCACTAGGGTGATTTCATTGATGTGTGGGTGAGGGTGTTTGGCCTAACAGATGCCTTGTGTAAATTATACAACACATAAATTAAATTTTAAGACATACATCAATACACACTTATAAGGCATACCGTAAACAACATATCAATCACATTACGATTAACATACTACAAATGTGCACAGTTGTGAAACAAACAAGTCGTATTAACAAACAACTTAAACATTTAACGCGCAATAAATGCGAAGATAGAAATCTTGGAAACTCGAGTTGTCACATTATCCCCAACTTGGAAGAAATTTCGTCCCGAAATTTAGCATGCGGTTACTGAGGAAGCTAGGTAAGTTATCGTTTACTGGTTCTCCTGGGGTGTCACATTATCCCCCCGTTGATTTGGAATTTCTTCCCGAAATTCTGTAGTAGCTTCAGCCTCAGTAGTAGTTGCATTGTTTTCGAACAACTGGGGATATTTGAGTTCCATTTGGTCTTCGCGTTCCCAGGTGAACTCTGGGCCACGACGGGAGTTCCAACGAACTCGAACAAGAGGTATTCTGGTGTTCTTGAGGACCTTAACATCCCGGTCCGTGATTTCAACTGGTTCCTCGACGAAATGCAATCGTTCGTCGATAGTGAGCTCCTTCAAAGGAACTATGAAGGTCTCATCTGACAGACACTTCTTCAGATTCGACACATGAAAGACGTTGTGAACTGCACTGAGTTCAGCTGGTAAGTTCAGTCTGTAGGCCACTTTGCCTATTTTCTCAATGACTTCAAATGGTCCAACGTATCGTGGATTGAGTTTGCCCCTTTTGCCAAAACGAACAACACCCTTCCAGGGTGAAACTTTGAGTAGTGCTCGATCCCCAACCTGGAACTCGAGTAGTTTCCTGTCTTTATCGGCGTATCCTTTCTGACGGTCACGAGCTGCCGCCATGCGTTGTCGTATTTGAGCAATCTTTTCAGTAGTATCAACTACCATTTCTGGACCTGTGATCTGACTGTCACCCACCTCTGCCCAACAAAGAGGTGATCGGCATTTACGCCCGTACAATGCCTCAAATGGAGCAGCTTTAATGCTGGTGTGGTAACTGTTATTGTATGAAAATTCCACAAGTGGTAGATGTTTTTCCCAGCCATTGCCAAAGTCAATTACGCACGCCCGAAGCATGTCTTCTAGAGTTTGAATAGTGCGCTCAGACTGCCCATCGGTCTGAGGATGATAAGCTGTGCTCATGTCTAAATGAGAGCCAAAAGATTTGTGCATTGCTTGCCACAGTTCTGAAGTAAAACGTGCGTCACGATCAGAAATAATAGATGTGGGCACCCCGTGCCTCGAGACAACTTCCTTAAGGTATACGTCTGCTAGAGTGGAGAACTTATCCGTTTCCTTGATAGCCAAGAAGTGAGCAGACTTTGTGAGTCGATCCACGATCACCCAAATAGTATCATTCCCATGTTGAGATCTAGGTAGGCCAGTAACAAAATCCATGGAAATTTGTTCCCATTTCCATTGTGGTATCTCAGGTTGTTGGAGTGGGCCTGAAGGTTTCTGATATTCCGCTTTGACTCTCGCACAAGTCAAACACTTGCTAACGTAAGTTGCTATGTGGGCCTTTATGCTTGGCCACCAGTATGTAGTTCTGAGGTCGTGGTACATCTTATCTGAACCAGGATGTACTGAGTAGCGAGACTTATGAGCTTCTTCCATTACAAGCTCGCGTAGATTGCCATAGTGTGGGACCCAAATGCGTCCTGTTACATAGTAGGCGTCGTCTGCCTTTTGTTCTAACCTTTGCCTTGAGCCGCGTAGGGCTTCAGCCCTAACGTTTTCTGATTTCAATGCTTCTACCTGAGTATCTCGTATCTGAGAAGGAAGACTAGACTGAATAGTGAGTTGCAACGCTCGTACACGCCTAGGTGTAGTATCCTTTCGACTGAGGGCGTCGGCCACAACATTGGCTTTGCCCGGATGGTACTTTATAGCACATTCGTAATCGTTCAGTAGTTCAACCCATCTACGTTGTCGCATGTTCAATTCTTTCTGCTTGAATATATACTCAAGACTCCTGTGATCGGTGTAGATGGTGCACTTGGTGCCGTACAGGTAGTGTCGCCATATCTTGAGCGCAAAAACAACGGCTCCCAGCTCTAAATCGTGTGTAGTGTAATTCCGTTCGTGAATCTTAAGTTGGCGCGAAGCATAAGCAATAACTTTATCCCGTTGCATCAACACACATCCAAGACCTTGGATAGATGCGTCGCAGTAGACTACAAAATCGTCCGTGCCTTCAGGCAATGAGAGGATAGGTGCGCTACAAAGTCTATCCTTTAAGTGCTGAAACGCTGTTTCCTGTGTATTACTCCAACGATAAGCAACACCTTTCTGTGTCAGTAATGTAAGCGGCTGTGCAATCTTTGAGAAGTCTTTGATAAACCGTCTGTAGTAACCCGCCAAACCCAAGAATTGGCGTATTTCTGTCGGTGTGCGAGGTGCAGGCCAGTTCTTGATCGAATCTACCTTGGATGGATCAACATGAATCCCATCCTTGTTTACCACGTGGCCTAGGAAGTGGACTTCACGAAGCCAGAAGTCGCATTTTGAAAACTTGGCGTACAGTTGTTCCGTTCGAAGAAGTTCCAAAATAAGTCGTAAATGATGCTCGTGTTCCTCCCGACTCTTCGAGTAGATCAGGTTGTCATCAATGAAGACAATAACAAACTTGTCAAGATAAGGTTTGCACACCCTGTTCATAAGATCCATGAAAACCGCAGGCGCGTTCGTTAGCCCGAATGGCATGACCAAAAACTCGTAATGACCGTAGCGTGTTCTAAATGCTGTTTTGGAGACGTCCTCGTCCCGGACTCTCAATTGATGATAGCCTGACCTCAGGTCAATCTTCGAGTAATAGCTTGACCCTTGCAACTGGTCGAATAAGTCGTCGATGCGTGGAAGTGGATAGCGATTTTTCACGGTCACCTTGTTCAGTTCGCGGTAATCTATGCACATACGAAAGGTACCGTCTTTCTTCTTTACAAATAATACTGGAGCTCCCCAGGGTGAAGAGCTAGGACGTATGAAACCCTTTTCCAAGAGTTCTTGCAATTGCTTAGACAGTTCTTCCAGTTCAGTTGGAGCTAAGCGGTAAGGCGCTCGAGCTATGGGTGCTGCTCCAGGAGCTAGCTCGATTTGAAACTCGACCTGGCGATGGGGCGGTACCCCAGGTAACTCTTCAGGAAACACTTGAGGAAAATCACGTACAACTGGGATATCCTCTAACTTCTTCTCTGTCGTCGATGCATCAGTAACGAGTGCTAAAATAGCTGTGTGGCCCTTTCGCAAACACTTCTGCGCCTTCAAGAAGGAGATGATGCCACTCACGACACCACTCTTGTCGCCTTGAACTTCGAGAGGTTCTTTGCCAGTACGGGGAATACGAATGATCTTCTCTTTGCATAGGATCTCTGCTTGTTGTTGGGATAACCAATCCATACCAATGACGATATCAAAACTACTCAGAGTTATAGGAATGAGATCGATAGAGAAAGTCTGACCAGCGAGGATAAGATTACAACCCTGAACTATGTGTGTGGCTTCTAGACTTTTACCGTTAGCTAGCTCTACGACATGTTTGGTGTTCAAAAGTGTTGGTGCGCGTTTAAGCATTTGACTAACTTTCAGAGACATATAACTGGTATCCGCACCCGAATCAAATAATACAGTAACATAAAAGTCGTCGAGAAGAAACTTACCCATAACCACATGAGGATCGTTCCTTGCATCACCCTGACCAATCACAAATGCACGACCCTTAGCACCATTGTTGTTGTTTCCCCCATTGTTGTTCCCGTTGCCCTGATTATTGTTGTTGTTGTTCTGATTCTGATTTAACTGGGGGCAGTTCCGCTTGAAGTGACCTTCAGCCCCACACTGAAAGCATGCCCTATTTCCTTGTTGTTGTTGCTGTGGCTGATTTCGTGGAGCTGGTGGCTGTTGTTGCTGGTTCTGATTCGCAGGCCTTGAGCTCCTGCAATCTTTAGCTTCATGACCTACCCTTAGACATCTCTGACAGCGGCCTTTACGACACTGACCACTGTGGTGTCTGTTGCACCTGTTACACAGTGGACGAATTCCCCGATATCCACTCTGCCCCTGACCACCAGACGATTGCTGACTCGGACTCTGGTAATCACTAGTCTTGCGCTGCTGCTGTGCTTGAGACTGTACGGTAGCTGAACCCCTGCTGGAATCCCCTTCCCATTTCCGCTTGTTGTCACTGGGAGTAGCAGGAGTAGCTGGGGTGGTAGCGATAGTAGCGCTGATACGTTTAGGCAGCTTGTTCTGTTCCACTGCCTGATCGGTGAGGCGATGAGCTAGCTTGACGATCTGTTGAATGGTGCCAAGATTTGCTGAGGTTACATGAGTTTGAATTTCCAGCACCAGACCCTTGAGATACAGTTCAATACGCTTAATGGGAGGGTCTACCATAGTAGGACACAGAATAGCCAACTCATTCGATCTTCTGGTGTACGCTTCAATTTCTGACCCCGTCATTTTCAAGTGGTAAAACTCTACCTCCAGCTTATGAATGTCATCACGGCTACAGTATTCCTCTTTGATCAATTCCTTAAAATCATTCCAGGGTGTGGCGTTAGCAACAGCCAACCCTAACATCTGAACTTGCGCATTCCACCAAGTCAGCGCAATGCCTTCTAGAGTACCAGTGGCGTACTTCACCCTGCGAGCCTCAGGGCATTCACACATTTCAAATACAGACTCGAGCTTTTCAAACCAATGGAGGAGTCCAACCGCTCCTTCCGTGCCACTAAAAGTAGTAGGACGACAGTCCATGAAAGTTTTGAAGGTGCAAACAGGTGGCTGAGCGTGCTGACCTGTTGTGTATAAGAACCAGGACAAGATTAAGCACAAGAGTTGTTTTAGGAGTGTAGGATCTAAAGATCCTAGTGTGAGTTAGAACTGCAGGGTATACCTCCTTCTTGTGCGGCTGCAAGTGCCGCAGCAACTCGTTCGTTAATAAGAGCCGTCAACTGGGCTTGTGTCATGTTAATGCGTCCAGCCATGATCTTCATAGCAAATGTAACATAGGTGAGAGAGGTTCGCGAGTAGTGCGATGACAGAAGAGAGTAAGCACACAAGTGTTCTCATGCAATAGTGTTACGTTAATCTAAGCATACCCTGAGCAAAGTTCTTATGCAATTCTAGCAAGTAGGCAATAAAACATATACCATATTACCTAGGATGTTGAGTCTTGCACGTGGAGCGAGGCGTCGTTGTGGATCGTTGAGCACTGTTTCGGTTATAGTCTGGTTTTAATAAAAACGTTTTCCCCTTATTAAAACCGAGTTCTCTATAACCAATGGCTCTGATACCAATCTGTCACACCCCCAAAATCCACACACGGAGTACCACCGCTTGGAGGCGTGACATGACCAGGATCAAGCCACCAATCATATTGAACATAAGTATATAGTAAAAGTCATTCATCAATACGATAGGTGTTTCCAAAACCAAATATAAACAAGTGTGTAGCGGAAGCAATAATGTAAAAACCCAACATAAGTATTAAGTTGAAGTGTCACAAAAGAGTGTATCATAACATCCAAAAATCCGTGTCCACAACGACCGCGCCTCCCGTGCAAGCTCCAAGAGTACCTATGGTCCTGCAAGGCATGTAACAGAGAGTCAACAACTAGTTGAGCGAGTTCACAGTGGGTTATTCAGTTATAGTGTTCGTATCGTAAATCGTAAGTTCGTTTAGCAATCATGTATCGTATGTAATGGTATCGCGGCCCTCTAGGCATGTTTGCGAAGTTAGTGGGGGTTTCCCATATGTTCTCTAGACTAGGTATATTTGTATCGCGGCCCTCCAGGCATGTTTGCGAAGATTAAAGTATAGTTCGCGGCCATTCCAGGCATGTTTGCGAAGATTGTTCTAGTATCGCGGCCAATCCCGGCGTGTGTGCGAAGAGGAGTAATGTATCACTAGTCTAGCAGTATCTACCATTAACCTTCCTCTCCCGAGGTCTATGGTATGAAATTCCAATAATTCTTAAGCGTAATTAATCAATCAACCCATTCCCAACCCCGGGAATCCCATGCCTTGGTCAGAGTGTGAACTCACCTTGTTTTGCTCGGTATGCTAAACTATGTGCTCGCAAGTAATCAATCAAATCCTATAGTGCACGTATGTTCAGTCAGTACATGTTTGTAAGATTTTGCATGTAATCACTATCACAGAAATATCACAGAGTGTGTCTAGCAATTTGCATTCTTGTATCATGTAAACAGTTACTCCAATTCATGCAAATTCATCTTCCTCATAAGCCGTCTCAATTAATTCTAACATAGTTAACCAACATCACAGTTAATAAAGCTAGTATGCTTAACTGAATTAACATATATAAACAGGGGTATACGGTTAACAGAATTAACATTTAACAGAACTGGTAACTAACTGTGTCACATGTTTTACTTAACTAAGTTACATATTTAACAGAATGTCATCCATGAATCTTACATGGGGAGTAAAGTTAACTGAGTTAATGAACTTAACTCAGTTAGTAGGCTAAACATGGTTACATAACTAACAGAGTTATTATATGTAATTTAATAAGTTAACAACTTAATAAATTTAACCAGTTAACAAGATAACAGTTGGGCCGAAATCACTAGCTAGCCGAAAACCCCTTTAGCCGAAATCACCTTATGGCCGAAATCCCTTATATGGGACGAAAACACTATTGCCGAAAACCCTCATTGGGCCGAGATCTTATCTGGGCCGAAATCACACACATGGGCCGAAATCACCTTTAGTGATTTCGTCCAGTTTCACTTGTGGGGGGGGGGGTGTTTTCGTCCAGAACATCATCTTCACCAACACTCACTGTAACTTAAACCCAGCAACTATAATCTCATCTAATCGTTACATGATCTGTTATAATTGAAATAATTTAATCAAATTATGATATGTAACAAATACACTACCAAATCATTGTGAAATCCAGAACATATTTCAATCAGTTTATCATTCAATAACATATACCCACTGTTGATCAAAACATCCAAGATACAGACAGTTCGTAGATAATAATTATCTAACAAGCACACAGATCAATCACATAATCACATATATATATATATATATATATACATAATGATTAAACATCCAAAATCATACAATAAGCATCTTAAACAACTGAACATGAAGATCACTAACCGTAAATTAAACAGAGGTTTTGGCTTCAAATGAGGAATTCTGTTTGTTGGGTTTCAGAGGTAGAGAGAGAAACAAAGTGATAAGGTTGCCAAGTGAGAAACTTCTCCGTGAAGATTGTTTATAAAATAATTATATAAATATCTCAATACTGGGCCAAGGCCCATCTCTGTTTTCATTGGTCCACTAGTGGACGAAAACACACAAGGTGTTTTCACCACTAGGGTGATTTCATTGATGTGTGGGTGAGGGTGTTTGGCCTAACAGATGCCTTGTGTAAATTATACAACACATAAATTAAATTTTAAGACATACATCAATACACACTTATAAGGCATACCGTAAACAACATATCAATCACCTTACGATTAACATACTACAAACGTGCACAGTTGTGAAACAAACAAGTCGTATTAACAAACAACTTAAACATTTAACGCGCAATAAATGCGAAGATAGAAATCTTGGAAACTCGAGTTGTCACAGTACGTTCCTCATTAACGGTATTTATGCTTCTTGCTTATTTGATACTGGAGCCGATAACTATTTTGTATCGTTTGAATTCGAAAAGCTCCTAAACCGTAAACGCGCTAACCTCCCAACAACATTCGACATAGAAATTGCCACCGGAAGAACCGTCACTTTTAGTTCCGTTCTACGTGATTGTACTCTCACACTCAGCAATCACGTTTTCCTTATCGATCTCATCCCGATGCAGCTTAGTAGTTTTGATGTCATAGTACGCATGGATTTTCTTCGTGAAAATCGTGCTGAAGTAGTTTGTTTCGAAAAGATGATTCGTTTCTTTCTTTCAAACAGTGATCAACTATGTGTCTATGGCGAAGTATCCTCAAAAGATCTGAAACTTATGCCGTGTATACAAGCAAGCAAGTATCTCCGCAAGGAATACACTGCTTTCTTAGCCCACATTGTAGTAGCGGAGGAGGAAAAGAAAACTGTGAAAGACGTCCCTGTTGTTTGTGAATTTCCTAACTTTTTTCCTGACGACTTACCTGGTTTACCGCCTACGCGTGATATAGATTTCCATATTGATCTTATTCCAGGCGCTAACCCTGTTGCGAAAGCTCCATATCGTCTCGCTTCATCTGAAATGCGTGAACTTTCTAGCCAACTTCAGGAGTTACTTGATAAAGGTTTTGTACGCCCTAGCACATCACCATGGGGCGCACCTGTCCTTTTTGTTAAAAAGAAAGATGGGTCGTTCCGAATGTGCATCGATTATAGGGAACTCAACAAGCTAACTATCAAGAATCGCTATCCGCTCCCTCGAATCTACGTTTTATTTGATCAATTGCAAGGCGCTACGTGTTTTTCTAAGATCAATTTACGTTCAGGTTACCATCAGTTGCGTATTCAGGAGGAAGACATTCCTAAAACCGCTTTCCGTACTCGCTATGGCCATTTCGAATTCGTGGTCATGCCTTTCGGTCTTACAAACGTACTTGCGGTCTTCATGGATTTGATGAACTGTTTGTGTAAACCCTTCTTGGATCGATTCGTTATTGTCTTTATCGATGATATCCTTATTTACTCAAAGTCGATGACATCTTCGTTTGGTTCTCGAGCTTCTCCAAGGAAATCGCCTCTATGCCAAATTCTCCAAGTGTGAATTCTGGCTCGAGGAGGTTCAATTTCTCGGTCACATTGTCAATAGTCAAGGTATTCACGTCGATCCCGCGAAGATAGAAGCAGTTAAAAGTTGGATTACACCGAAGTCACCGTCCGAAATCCATTCTTTTCTTGGATTGGCGGGTTATTACCGTCGATTCATCACTGATTTCTCCAAAATCGCCGTACCGCTTACCGCTCTTACCCATAACAATAAACCTTTTGTTTGGGGTCCCAAACAGGAGGAAGCCTTTCAAACTCTTAAGTATATGCTTTGCAATGCTCCTATTCTCACTTTGCCCGACGGAAATGATGATTTCGTTGTTTACTGCGATGCCTCTAACCTAGGTCTAGGTTGTATTCTTATGCAACGAGACAAGGTTATCGCTTACGCGTCTCGACAGCTCAAAGTCCATGAGAAGAACTGCACAACCCACGATCTCAAACTCAGTGAAGTTGTTTTTGCGTTGAAGATTTGGCTACACTACCTGTATGGTACCAAGTGTATGGTCTTCACCGACCATAAGAGCCTACAACACATCTTAAACTAGAAAGAGCTGAATATGCGCCAACGCAGATGGGTTGAACTTCTCAACGACTACGACTGTGAGATACGTTACCATCCAGGCAAAGCCAACGTCATGGCCGATGCTCTTAGCAGACGAAGCTATGTATATAGTGTTCGTGATACTCAATTCCAGAATAATCTCGAAACCCTCATTTGTGACGCGCATCATGTTTGTTTTCTCGAGAACACTTTGAAGGAAGAAAGGATTAGTAGTACCGAATCGCAACTAGTGAACAAGTCGAATGGTATCTTTCATTATCTTGACCGCATTTGGATTCCAAGTCGTAACAACCTTCGTGAAATTTTGATGATTGAAGCCCATAAATCTCGATACTCCATTCACCCTGGTGCCGACAAGATGTACCAGGACCTTCGCTCCAGGTATTGGTGGCCGGGAATGAAGAAGGATATCGCTTTGTACGTTTTGAAGTGCCTAACTTGTTCGAAAGTTAAGGCCGAGCATCAACGACCCTCTAGCTTACTCGAACAACCCAAAATCCCTATGTGGAAGTGGGAAAGTATAGCTATGGACTTTATTACGAAACTCCCTCATATGCCCTCTGGTCATGATAGCATTTGGGTTATCGTTGACCGTCTTACGAAATCCGCTCACTTTCTGCCGATACGAGAAGACTTTAAGGTAGAACGATTAGCACGAATCTATACCGACGAAATCATTTGTTGACACGGGACACCTCGTGACATCATCTCTGACCGCGATGGTCGATTTACCTCGTGCCTCTGGGAGACTTTTCAATCTGCTCTCGGTACTACTCTTAATCTTAGTACCGCATTCCATCCCCAGATAGACGGTCAGACTGAGCGCACGATCCGCACCCTTGAAGACATGCTTCGTTCGTGCGTTATAGATTTTGGTGGTAATTGGGACTCGCATTTACCTTTAGTCGAATTCTCGTACAATAACAGTTATCATACTATTATTCAGATGGCACCCTTTGAGGCACTATACGGAAGAAAATGTCGATCGCCTATTGTTTGGCACGAGATCGGAGACGCGCAAATTACCGGTCCCGAGTTATTACAAGAAACGACTGACAAGATCCTCCAAATAAGAGACAATCTCTTGATAGCTCGGAGTCGTCAAAAGCGTTACGCCGATAGACGCCGCAAGCCCCTTGAATTTGCAGTTGGTGATCACGTACTCCTAAAGGTTTCACCTTGGAAGGGGGTGACCCGATTCGGCAAAAAAGGAAAGCTAGCTCCACGATACATTGGCCCCTTCAAAATTCTGGAAAGAATTGGCAAAGTGGCCTACGACCCGAACTACCGGAGGAACTTAACAACGTACATCCGACTTTCCACGTCACAAACCTTAAGAAGTGCCTAGCTGAAGAAAATCTTCATATGCCGCTTGAAGACCTGCAAATAAACGAGACCCTACACTTCGTGGAAAAGCCAGTCGAGATCATGGATCGAGAGACCAAGAAACTTAGACGCTCTCACATTCCCATAGTGAAGGTTTGCTGGGAAGGCAAACGCGGCGCCGAGTTCACTTGGGAACTTGAAAATGATATGAAGGCTAAATATCCGCATCTCTTTGTTACGTCTTCTACTTAATTTCGGGATGAAATTCCCTAAAGTAGGGGAGACTGTAACAACCCGATCTTCGGATTGTTCCTAATTACCGTTGTTTCTCGTAAACGCTTGTACTCTGAGATTTCGATTAACGCAAATGGGTTAACTACATTTTAAATTCATTATTTAACGCATTTTATATCGCATTATTATCGTTGTTAATCACGCTTTATCGCTTTACACGCTAACACTTGAACGCTCATCGCAAAGCAAACTCGAAACGTGGATTTATTTATGTTATATGTGTTATTTGTGTGCCTACTTATTTAATATGTTATGTGTGTTTATTACATCGCTTAACATGCTCAAACGCAACTCTCGCAACTCGATTTAGCGCACTAAAACGCAACACAACTCGATGTTTACTCTCTCGCTAAAATACTTAAAGTATACATACTAACTAACGCAACAAAATGCTTTAAACGAGCTTCCTATACGCGAAAACGGGGTTTGGAAGCACAAAACAGCAGCTTGGTGCGAAGCCAGGCAGCTTCATACGAAGCCACCTGTTCGAACCAGCCAGTCTTGTGCGAACCCACCGTTTCTATAAATACCCAATCCCTCTCCATTTCACTTCACCTGCTGATTCTCTTACCGAAACTCTGCCAAAATCTCGTCCGACCATTTTCAAGTAAGATTTACCATTTTATGTGTTTACACAACGATTTCCACTATGATTTTCACCACAAATCCCTTTGATTTTCTCCAAACTCTTCTCTTTTTCACTAAAACTCCATCTTTTTAAGAAAACTTCATATTTTTCCACAAAACACTGATTTTTATACAAAACTTTCATGCTTTTTCAACAAATCTTCTCGTTTTCTATTGGATCTATACTTGAATGAGTAAATCGGGTTAGCTACAGCTTTCCAAACAGTAGATCTGATGATCTCAGCCTCGTAAAGTGTTAGATCTGGAACAAAAACCCTTTAAAACTGATTTTTAACTCATTTTTACACCAAACCGGACCTAAAATGGCATGTATTTCGTTCACTGGATAGTGGAACGAGGTAATGTCGAAACCAGCTTGAAGAGGACTCGGAAACACATCCGATTCAGGCGAAAACAGAACTCGGAACGCCAAGAATAGCCACTTTGCGAACTGGACTGTTCTGTACGAAGCCACAGCTTCGTACGAAGGCACGCCTTCGTACGAACTCACACACGTGTAGCTTCGTACGAAGGTGCCACCTTTGTACGAACCCACTGACTTCGCACACCTTAGTCTAATTCTCATACGTGACTCGAACAAAGACCTCTCTAGCCTAAGTTTAATCAGTAACTTAAGGTTGGAGGGATGAACACTTGATTTTTCGAAGACAGACGCGAAGACACTCGATTTTGGACAACAGGAGCAACACTTGTGCGAAGGACTCACCTTTGTACGAAGGCACACCTTCGTACGAAGGAACAGCTTCATACGAAGCTACTGTTTCCCACCAACACTCCGATTTTCGACCGTTTCAGCATTTTGGAGGACTGATGCTTCTGTTCCCGTACGCAGGCTGATCCGGCGCTCCCTTCAATCCACATCAGACAGTGTTTATTTGTTAAGCACTCACTGTGAGTATACTCGAACCCTTTTTCGCTTAACGCAATTTTGGGTGTTACATACGTTCTATATCAAAACACAACACTTAACGCTTTACATAAACGCTAACCGCTCCTTCAAGCTACATGTGATTGAATGCTTGTTACTATACTTAGACAGTGATTACATGCTGGACACCTACTAGCAACGATAGTACTATAGTTTGGACTCAGCACCTGATTTGTTCAGGGGTTGCTAGGGATTACATCACTTTACTCACGTGTTCACAGTGGTGAATACGTATTGCGCATTTTATACTCGCAGTCGCGTCGTTAGGCTGTATCATTGTGGATAGTTACTTGCTTCGCCCGTTACGTGTTACATGCTGGTTATGCGTAAACGCTTTTGATACTATATCTATGCTAAACTTGTGTACTCACCTTTACATTTATGTATTTACTTTATTTTAACGTATGTGACAGATTGATGGATTGTTATGCTGCAACAAGATTAGGAAGTCTAGTAACACACCAAATAAAATCTACGTTGTCGAAACAGTTTTGTTTATGAGAACTCGCTATCTGTAATAATTGTTTGTTGAATATGTGTTCGTTAGTATGGGATGATGAACCTTAAAATATTGGTAACAAATAGTTGTTATGGATTCTCGTGAGCAATCTGTTGCACATAGTGCCGCACCCCGATAATTCCGCCATCGGTTGGGGTGTGACAATTAGTCCCTCTACCTGTTCAGAATGTTTTTTCTAGTCCGCTTATTATTCTTTTTAATTAGGGATGACTATGAACACAAACATGTTTTGTTACTCGTGTTCTAAAAATCAGAATTATCAAGTCAACCCTAAAATCGGTAATCGACCCGGTCAAAGGCAATCAAAATTGGTCAAAATCTTTCAAGTATTTGAAAATATATCATTTTTAAATCAGAATTAATAGAAGTAGTTTAACAAGTACTTGTTACTCCAGTCTGGTTTATAAGTTTTAAAATTTATATATATAATTTTTAAAATTTTGGTATATATATGTTTGATAAATTACATATTAAATTTCAACCCAATCTATAGCTAGTTGTTTCCCCACTACCCAACTAGCACCTAAGATCATAGGGTGTGGTTCCCCTTCCTTCATGTCCACATCAGTGCCACATCACCCTCCCCTTCCACCTCATCATCCTCCCCGAAACATGGGGTGTGGTTCCCCTTCCCCCTTCCATTTTTTAATATTTTTTTGTAGGATCGAGAAACGACCTATATGAGTCGATCAGAAGTGTTCTAGACCAAAACGAGAGGCGGAAACAGACGTTTCGGTTTTGAATCAGCTTGATTTACACTTGAAAGTAGTTTAACTATCTCTTGTATTGATATGAAAGCTTTACACGGTCTGGAGATACCTCGGCAGAGCTTCGCTACCGGAAATGCAAAAGTTACAAATGAAATGACAACATGACCTATTTATAGGGAGACCAGGTCGTCTGAGCTTCATACGAACTGGACAAACCCCAGTTCGTATGAAGTGACCACTTCGTTTGAACTTCCACTTCGTTTGAACATCCACTTCGTTTGAACATCCACTTCGTTTGAACATTCATGCGAACTTGACATCATTCTTGTTCAGATCCGCAACGAATTCAAGACTCGATATAAGACGAAGTCGACAGATGTGTGCACCAACAGACTCCCCCTCAGATGTTGACGAGTCTTAAGTGTCGAGTCTTCACAATCTTCAATCTTTATCAGTCTCTGGGCTTCACTCTTTCAATCAGCATCAACAGACTCCCCTTAACAATGTGCTGGCATTCCTTTAGTTCTTCAGCATCATCTGCTTCAGGATCGTAGTCTGACGTTCACAAGTTCAAAATCGTTGCCTAGTTCATGCTTTGTCTTCAGAATCCTCAAATATCGAAACCTGGCTTTTCAAACATAAGATTCTCAGAATCGATCAACCTGGCTCACATCCAGCTTTTCCTCAAACCTGCACCATCTCTACCTCATAGTAAATTTTACAATTTTAAACATCATGTAAACATCAACTCAAACTCTCCCTCAAATCAAACAGAAAATTTTATCAATAATAATCCTGATGAACCACTTGTAAAGTAGTTTAAAACACATTTGATTAACAACATAAACTTCCCCTCACAACATGGTCATCATGTCTAGCACTTGGAATTTTGAAAATCAGCTCTCCAACACCAGTTGTCGAAAATCTTTTTGGATTTTTCAAAATATTATGCTAAAACACACTGAAAATCTTTTTAGATTTTGAGATATTAAGAAATTCAGTAAAGAAATATTTACAGACAAATTTTTTTGTGAGTTTGTGTAAGAGGATCATATCAGTTTTTGAGACATATCAACAACACCGTTAAGCTTCATTTCATTTTAAGTTCTAAACAATTCACCTAGATTGTCAGTATATTGGTCCACTTAAGTTCTCACACAAAGTTCAACTGTTTCGAGATACGATATTAATGTCTTAAGCACTTAAACTTAATCGCGTGTCCCACTACTTGAATATACTCCCGTATCCAGATCCCAATATTCAGTCTTACAGGTGAGTATACCACAGATGATATCTGTAAAGGGGTTATATTGCGAGGGCCGTGAGAGCTCAGGTCGATACTTCCGTATACGCAGAGAGATGACGGCTTCGACTTTTGGTGTGTCCCCTTTAGAAGATCTTTTCTTCAACAGCAATGACTATCAATTTTATTGTTTCATCAATTTGCTGAGGGCTGCGCTATATTTCAAGCAAGCGGAAAGTATTCTCCGGGGACTAGGCCATTGCTTCCGCAAAATCAGAAGTCCCGGGATAATACCCCAGATATCACTGAGCATAAAGACCTAGTATCTTAGAAAGAGGGACCTTTCAAACAAGATTTTGGGGGTTACCCATATATCCAAGAAGTTGTTCCCCACGATATAAGCAAGTTTGAATTTAGATTTATATCTCGTCACAATCTACTAAATGTGCAAAAACCTACTGGCATATCCGCAGTGAGATTGTTTATCACAATTTAACTTTCCATTTCTTTAGCATGTTGTGACAGTCTACTGATGTACTATCATTTCATCTATTTCACAACAAAACTCATTTTTGATTTTATCATGTTTTTGTATTTTTCAAATTTTCTAATGTTTTTGGATTTTCTAAACAAACTTACTCCCCCTAAAATGCAAACACATTTCAGGAAATTTGAAAACAAACTGTACAAGAAAAATTAACAACCGATATCAAATCGCTTCAATTCGCCATCCACTAGGCATAAACAATCCGAACTCCCCCTTACACAAAACTATTTTCTCATTATGATTTCAAAACATTTAAGTTTGTTTTAACCAAAATGATTTTTCCGGAAAATAAGTTTTGTTTATTTTATCACTTGTAAATTCGGGGTTTGGTTCATCATATTGTCTTACAAATACCACTTGTAAGTATGGTCCAATCAAGTTCAACCTAATGACCTTGATTAACCATTTATAGGAAAAACAAGTACAACTTAATGTCCTTGATTTACCACTTGTAAGTGTAAACCTTCATCAACCAACTTGTAGGAATATCACATCTACACAAATTCATTTTACCAACAAAGATGCCGATTCCTGCTTCACACTTACCAACCTGGAAGCTCCGGCAATTCACACTTATCCTGTAAAACTTAACTTTTATAAGAATCAATCACATTATCAATTACTAAAAAAGATGCCGATTCCTGATCCGCGGTTACAAACTTGGGATCTCCGGCATAGTCAGATGTTCAAGGGAAAAGAATTTCCACCCAAGTCTGACCAACCTTGGGTGTTTTTAGCTCTTGTTCAGTAGGGTTAAAAGTTGCTTTCTTTGTTGCGTAAAAATCTTTAACCCCTTTTACTTTCCCATCAAGCATTTTCCCAAAAATTTTCTTAACATTCCCATTGAATGTTTTCTCGACATCAAACTCTGTTTTATCAAAATAAAATTGATCTGAGATTTCAACTTTACCAACTTTTTGTTTGACCTTCTCAAACTTCAGTGATGGAAATTCATCATCATTCACTGAAGATACAAAATTTACCTCTTTTACCTCACCTTGTGGCTCTTCTGGCTTTGTGGAACCAGATTCATTGCCAATTTTTACATCACCTTTCTTAACAACCCACATTTGGTTATCCTTGGCTTTCCTTTTGTAAAAATTTTCCTTCGAACATTCACCAACTTCATAAATCGAATTTTCAAAAATTTTGAAGTTTTCAGTTGGTGGTTCAACATCGACACCCTTCTCTTTGAGTTTTTCAGAAACTCCCTGTTTTGTCTTGATATTCTTCGGACAATTCCATGCAATGTGACCAGCTTGATTGCATTTGAAACAGGTTCGAGTCTCTTTTGGATGAAACACTCCAGTTCCATTCCTTTTCTTCTCAGCAAGAAACTCCTGGTTTGATTGTCTCCAGAAAGGTTTCTTCTGTTCTTCTTCTGCACTTCCACCTAAAACAAATTCTGTTTTTGTTTTAGAATATTTCTCATTTTTATAATTTTCTGGTGGAATAAAACCTAATCCTTTCTTTTTGTAGCTACCATTATGGTTTGGTTTCTTTTGAAAACCAGAACCAGAATTGTAACCCTTTTTCTTGTTTAATCGTTGTTGAACTCTTGAAGTGTATTTTTTAGGTTTTCCAGTAAGATTTAAATCTTTTATTTCATAAATCTTAATTTCTGTCATTTTGAAAACCTTTTTGATCATTTCAAATCTAACACTTCTTATTGGAAAATCTTTGTCAGAATATAATTTGTCAGAATCATTTAAAGTGTATCCTACTTCAAATGTTTCATCATCCAAATTAGATTTTGATAACAAAAACTCTTTACTGTATGCCCGTTTGACCGACGACTTTGGACTGTTGACCGACGAACTTGAACCTCCAGACCCAGACTTTGACTCAGACTCCTCATCTGTATCCAACACCTGATCGACCACCTTTTTTATTAACTCGGACTTATGATCAGTGTCAGACGATGTAAAAACCACGTCAATGTTTTCTGGTAATTCATCAGTTGTATCGGTTTTTAACTTTATATTGACTGCTTTTTCGACTTGCTCCTCATTTGGTTTTCTGGGAGAATAACCTTCCCAAATTGGAGGCGGACACTTGTTATAAGTAACACTAGGTTTCTTACCAGTATCCTTCATCTTTGGCTTGTCATCTTTGAATGCTTCAAAACCTGCAACAGTCGGATAAATTCGATCAATAAGATAATCAGAACTAGAATAACTTTGCAATAATCTTCTGATTCTCTCATTCTCAATCTTCTCCTTCTCTAACTCTTGCTTCCACTTTGCACTTTCTTCTATGTAAAAGTTAACAGCTTTCTGCTTCGTCATCAATGTTGCATTCATCATCGTCAAAGCATTTTCTCTTTCAGAGTTTGTCTTTTGAAGACCAGTTACTGTTCTGTTCAATACATCGTATGATTCTTTCACGTAGTTAAGATTGAATAGTAATTGTTCCTTCAACTTCTCAAACTCTGCCATTTTCTCATCTTTTGCTGCACATTCTTTGCAAGTCTCCAAACACTTCAAGCACGGCTTGATAACTTCAACAATCTTTTCAACTTCAATAATTTTCTCAACTTCAACCACTTTCTTATCTTTAGTCACCTTTTCTGGTTCAGCAATCTTCTCAGCAACACTTTCAGTCTTCATTTCCTTTTGTTCTTTTGCAGCTCGTTTTTCTTTCAGCTTCTCCATGCGATCTGCAAAATAGAAATGAAAACTTTCAGGAGATAGGAGATAGATGAGATTTAGCAATATTAATATGTTTTTCTTCCTCATCATCACTGCTGCTGTCATCAGTTGGTGACTGATCAAACTGTACAGATTTTTCAGAATTATCATCCGATGAACCAGAATCAGATGGTGTTTGATCAAAAACAATTTCTTTTTCTGAACTGTCATCTGAGCTTTGTGAGCTTTCATCTGCACTCTGTGAGCTTTCATCTGATGCAACAGACTTAACAGTTTCACCAATAGATTTCATCCATGCAGTAAACATATCAGGTTCTTTCACTATTTTTGCAATGAAAGCTTTAAAATCTCCTTTTTCGTCTACAAACATATCCCAGCTGAAGCCTTCAGGTAGCCTCTCATTATCTTGATCGACTATGCATGCTTTGCTATCAGGAGATATATAATTGTTCCAGTTAAAATCCACCATGCACGCTCTTTTTGAATCCTCGATTCTTCTACCATGAGCCACCTGTGGTTCTTGTTGTTGACCAACTTGCTGGTAAATGGCTTTCCGATAGTAATCGTCTTTTCCAAACGGATTCTGAGCTCCACTCGCTTCCCTGTTCTTGCATTCCCGTTTGAAATGGCCTTTCTCCCTGCATCGAAAACAAATAACTTTAGATTTATCAAAACCTAAAGTAGAAACGTGTGCATCAAGAAAGTCATTTCTCCCGGTAATCAGCTTGAACTTTTCAGCACGTCTAAGAACGCTAGCTAGACACCATTTGATGTCCATTAACTCCATTTCTTCGGCGTCTATCTGATCGTAATCCTCCTTTGTAAGCATAGGATTTCCGATCCGTCCAGCCACTAAACCCTCATAAGAAAGCAATACAGAACCAAGCAGAGCCATGTGATCTTTAGCGGTTTCCTCAGAAAAACTTTGACCTTCAGGAAGATTAAAAGCGATATTGCACTGGATCACATAACCATTTCCTGTCTTTGTGCTCTGAGAATGGAAACTTGATGTAGTCTCTTTCGGATTGACACTCGGAAATGAAGAAAATCCACTACTGTTTTTGGAACTTTGATCAACCTTTTCTGTTGAATCCCCAGCACTGAACGCAGTTTGAATTTTTGGGCTTCTTTCTGCTTCCTGAACACTACCTTTGTAGTACATTTTCACATCCTGTTGACCACTTGGACTGTTCATTCTTGCGATCTTCTGCTGTTCCAGATCTTGACTTTCGATTTTCTCAATAAACTGTGAAATCGTCAACCCATCATAAACACCCGTATTCTTTAGAATCATCAAGTAAGTTCCCCACTCTTTCTGCGGTAAAGCGTCCGCTAACTTGTCTACCCACTCATCAGGATCTTTGGTTATACCAATCATCGACATAGATCGCACTAAATGGCAGTAACGTTCAATCAGCTTCTTCGTGTCTTCTCCCGGTAAACTACTGAACAGATCAAACTCTTTCTTGAGCAACGCCTTTTTGCTTTTAATCATGTTCTCACTACCCTCAAACTTAACACGTAGAGCATCCCAGATTGACTTTGAAGTTTTATCATGCTGAAGCAGAATGAAAATGTCTTCTTTGATTTCCTGCTGTAATAGACTAATCATCATCTTTTCAGCACGATACATATCTCGTTCTTGATCATTAAACTCAGAAATTGTTTTCACAACTTGCAAATCAGTACGAGGCAAAACATATTTCTTTAGAATACACTCCCATGACCTAAGATGATTTACCTGAACCCAGTTTTCGAATCTGTCTTTCCACCCGTAGTGCTCTTCAATACTCATCAGTTTCGGGGGCTTTTGTAATGTTCCGGTCTCGTTTTCCAAATTCATATTCTGAGCAATAGAAGCCGGAGTAGTCGGAGTCGCAAAGGCGTTGTAGAAATCGTTATCCATGATTCGGAATTGAAGAATTTCTCAAACAAGCTTTCAAACGAACTGGTTCACCTCGTAAAACACCTGTATCACCTCGAGACAAACAAACAAAACACAATCAGTTTAAAGACTTATCAATTAACAGAATAAGACTGGTACTCGAATTGGTGAATTTTCTGTGCGGACTGAAGGTTGATACACTGTGCGGACAGCTATGACCCGGATCAAATTCGAATGACTTGACCCTTTTACGTGCAAACTGACGAACTTTCAATCGACCTGATGAACCTTTAAACACTTTGAATTTCAAACCGTGTGACCTGTAGACTTAATGTAAACTAAACAATTTGATTAACTATGATTGGGCCGAAACAATATTTAACACATGGGCCGGAACACTCAATTGATTGTGCTGAATATTTTGGCTTTAATATTGATCAAACCGAGATACTCACATGCAACATCACATGCAGTCTGTTGCAATTTGACCACAATAACCACTAAGCCAACAACCTTTTAAAGACCTGACACAAGCAAACTTTGAATTACTAAATTTTATTGGGCCGCCCAAATCACTTAATCGACAACACCAATTTCAAAACAATAATCTCATTGGGCCACTCTATAAATCTGAATCACTTTAAAGTATGATTGGGCCACATCTCTAGTTCACATGCAAAATCTGATGATTCACTTGATACTTTTACTAATGTTGACTAAAAGACTGATCAAACCAAAATCACATGCAAACCGACATAAACCACATGATCTCTTATTCCCGATGTACTGACACCTTATTAGATGAATCACACAAAACGATGAACTTTCAAACGGACTGACGACTTCAGACGAACTGTGATTCAGACGACCTGAGATTTAAACGATCTAAGGTTCAAACGAGGTAAATTCAGACAGACTTGACTCTTATGCGGACTGGATTTTGAAGCGAAGTGAACTAATAATACCACGAAAACTGATCCTTTTTCATACGAACTGGCCACTCCGTGTGACCTTTCAGACGAACTGGATTCGAAGTCTCAAACGAACTGAACCATTGTTCAAACGATCTGATGTTATTTTGCCAAATATGATCACGTTTTCGGTTGAATTAGAATCTGATAAGTTCAAGGATTGTTCTACTATGAATTCCGAACACAATGATGTATAATTTGTTCAATATCGTCCACTGAATCGCTGTAGATCTGAGTTTAAAGTTCTGTTCGTACGAGATGTATAATCTTTCAAACGAACTGACCAAATATTCGTAAAATTGATCAAGTTTTACTTTGTTTTAAGATCTGAAACTTTCACAAAATTGATTAAAACACTGTTTCGCACGATATACTCCAAACTCAAGCCATTTTATCCGGTAAAACTCGTTTAATTTTTGAAAAATGTGAAGAATATGAGTAGAAGTCAGAATTTTTTATGAAAAACAAGCTGAATCGGTAGAACTCTTCCTCCTGAGCTCTGATACCACTTGTAGGATCGAGAAACGACCTATATGAGTCGATCAGAAGTGTTCTAGACCAAAACGAGAGGCGGAAACAGACGTTTCGGTTTTGAATCAGCTTGATTTACACTTGAAAGTAGTTTAACTATCTCTTGTATTGATATGAAAGCTTTACACGGTCTGGAGATACCTCGGCAGAGCTTCGCTACCGGAAATGCAAAAGTTACAAATGAAATGACAACATGACCTATTTATAGGGAGACCAGGTCGTCTGAGCTTCATACGAACTGGACAAACCCCAGTTCGTATGAAGTGACCACTTCGTTTGAACTTCCACTTCGTTTGAACATCCACTTCGTTTGAACATCCACTTCGTTTGAACATTCATGCGAACTTGACATCATTCTTGTTCAGATCCGCAACGAATTCAAGACTCGATATAAGACGAAGTCGACAGATGTGTGCACCAACATTTTTACTTAATATATTTTATTTTTAAACACATTTTTTATTTGTCTAATGTATTTTATTTATAATATATACAAATATTTTTTTAAGAAAATCTAACTTTGCATAAAAATTCTATAAGATTACAACTAAAAAAACACAAATTACACACTAAAATCATAAAAATAAATTTTGCCTAAACCTACGAACACCACTACTCGTCATCAACTTGATCGACATGGAAGTTATTACAAATATAGTCGATTAAATCCACACATAGGTTTCCATGTACGTGCTCACTGCGTAGCGCCCACAAATTTGATTGTTGGTGTTCCTCGTCAACCGGCTCAACATTCTCATGAATGTCATTTGGGTCGTATTCGCATATTGCTCGACCATCGTCTTCAATAATCAAGTTATGAAGTATTAAACAGGCATACATAATGTATCTCATTTTTTTGTTCAAATGCATGTGCCGGTTGTTGTATTATCCCTCATTTTGCCTTTATCACACCAAACAACCGTTCGACATCTTTCCTTGCCGATTCTTGGCACTTTGCAAACTTTTTTTCTTTTTTCATCATTGGGTTCAGGAATAATGTTAACTATAGCCGTATAGGATGGGTATATACCGTCGCCTAGGTAATACCCATGCTTGTATGACACCCCATTGAGCATGAAAGAAGAATCAGGACCCGTACTTCTAATGATATCGTCGAAAATATGAGATCTTGCAAGGACGTTTAAATCATTGTTGGAACCTGCAACCCAAAAAAAACATGTCAAATCCATAAATCTTGTGAGCAAGCGACCTCTAAGATTATTGAGGGATAACCTATATCACCACGCATACATCGACCGCGCCAGGCAGTAGGGCAATTACGCCATTGCTAATGAGTACAGTAAATGCTTCCTAGCAACCCAGGAAATCCATGTCTCTCTTGAATGCATAAAGCTTTTCGATATCCTTCTTCGTTGGCCTACGTAAATAAACCTTGCTATACAGGTTCACAATACCTTTGGTAAATTCATACAAACACTCCATACTCGTTCTCTCGGACATCCTAAATATTCATCCCATGAATCACTAGCAATGCCATACGCTAATTGACGAAGTGCCAAAGTGCATTTTTGAAACGTAGTAAAACCTCCTCCCTCTAGCATCGTAGTGCAATGTGAAAAAGTCATCAATTAGCCAAATCATTGGCAATACGTACAAACAATCGTCAACTCATTCAAAACCGACGCCTAAATTGTTCATCAATGTACACACAGTTTTCAGGAAAATAGTCACCAACCAAACGTTCATGAGCACCTTGAAAGAGTGTTAAAAAGTTTAATAAATTATTCAAAACAATCCTAAAAATAAATAACAAAACTTTCAAAATAAAAATCGTATAGAAATAATATACCTTCGCGATCTCTATTTAACGTCGCGGCCCTCGTTCTTGGTTGTGACGTTTCTTCGTCTTCACCATCTTCTTCCATCTCGGCAACAATTTTAGTCGTCTCAAGTATCATGCTAAAAAAAAATTCCCGGCATTTTCCTCGTCCGATGAAGAACTCATGGCGATTATTTTTTAAATGGTTTAGATGAATGTGAAAGAAGAAAATATAAAAGATGGAGAGTGTGGTGAGTTTTTAAAAAAAATATAGTTGAATGAGAGAGAAGGAAATATAACAGATGAAGATTGTGGTAAATTTTGGGAAATAAAATGAGGGTTATATAGTGTTTAAAATTTAAAAAAAAAATTATTGAAATTAGCCGTTAATCAACGGCATGATTTTTGAATTCAACATCGGGACGAACTGGAATAATTCCCCGATTAAACCGAAGGTGGGACGAGGGACGGGTGTTCCCCGTTAGGGTCGCCAGCCACATCAGCCCACCGAACCCCCATCCCGAACCACACCCAGGCGTCTAACGATTTTTACAATTAGAACCTAATGTCATATCCAGTCCAATAATATTGGGTATCCGTTACCCTTTACCAATTGGGTTCTTAAGTATATCCATTGGAATGCCATAACTGATAATCATATTTTAAACTCACCTAAAAACGATTTGAAATATAAAATATCTATAATCGCGCAAAGGTTTCTTGTTTGTTTTGCCATCCTTAATATTAATACAAAGATCTAGAGGTTATACATTTGGTTTTATGCAAAAAAAAAAAAAAAATGCTTGTATCTAGAAAATTTTGTTAGTAGAGCAGAAAATGATTGTTGCTAATTAAAAAAGTCATAACCATATTAGAAGCTCAAAACACATAGGATAATCAAAATGGAATTTTAGATGACAAAGTTTGACTTATGTTGACTATAAAAACAAGAATCAGGCAGGTTTCTCATAGGTGTTCTTCTCTCTGAACTCTTGAATGGCACTTCTTATCATTCCTTCCACATTGCTGCTAACAAAAAGACGAGTACCATCCAAGATGTGTATAATAAACTTCTGTGATTGCGGTAATGATGCGTTGTAATTGATTATAAATTGAGCCATCGGTATGTCGCTGCATCAACAAGAAAGTAACAGACATGTTTGGATATTTAAAACCACATCGGTATGTCTCTTACTGTCAGTATTAAACTTTAAAAAATTAATAATAAGAAACCAGATTTGGATATTAAAGTGTCTTACCATGAAATAAAGATCCCTTTGGCTGCATGTACCATGATGTTGAATGTAGTGGCAATGTATTAGTAGTAGTTAACTGCAACACCAACCTATGCAAATTGGGTTTTATAAGATCAACGGACGATTATTGTTGCACAAAAAAAAAAAAAAAAAGAAAACCAGTCAAAGTGTCAGACCCTCTTTCTTCAATGGTAAAGTTTTGATACATTGATGGTACAATTTTCATCGTCATACTCAGTAAATCCCACCAATAGCAAAGCTAAGGTAAGATGTAGACAGTCTTACTCTTACCTCGTAGGAATAGAGAAACTAGGGATGTCATAGTTATTGGTAGGGTCTGATGGTAGAATTTTCAAATGAACATATAATCTTCACAGTTATGACATGAGTGAAACTAGGGATGTTAATCATGTCAAGTTGTAACCCAAACAAGACCTAGCTTGGTTTTAAAATGTGCGCATCATGAGTGATGCGCTGGTGAGATAGCATCAACTGCAGCGATGTAATGCCATTCATGATGTGATCTGAAGCGACCGGCGTATTATGCAGTTGACCAATATTTGAACATATTAGACCATTGATTGCAAGGAGTCTTGAGTTTTCAAATTGAATAAATCTGATTATCGATTGGGCAATGAATTTGAGTGTTTTAACAAATTAGACCAGCGACTGAACAAACTTGACTCTTTTGGAAGTTTTCTCAATCTCTAACTGTGTTTTTCGGCTCCTTCCTAGCTCGAACATTCTTGTGACCTTATACTCGACTAGTCCTTTCTTCATGACTCGTCATTTGGTCGTAAGAACTCGCAACACCATTAACTTGGCTGCGACCTTGAGTAAACACTAGCTTTCTTGGATCATTACACGTACTTCCTTGGGTTTGAATCCCTTGCTTGATATTTTATTTGAATTCTTGAACATTTTTCTTTGGACTTTGAATTTTGGGTTTCTTCATTAAACTTGGATCTTTGAGGAGATTCTGACTCATACTTGAAGTATCACCTTTCAGTTCAACTCTTTGTAGATTCCCACCCGCAAAATTCTTCATTCCAATCATGTTAACTTGTGTGCCGGGACTTGCTATCTTGAGGTTTATCTTGTACAAATGGTTCTTGGTCCTTGTCACCTTCATCATAAGCTTTCCTGTATCATCATGAATGGCTAGCAAATCACGTTTCATGTGAATGTCGCATCCACCTTCTGTTGCTTGACCAAGACTTATGATATTTCTTTATAGACTCAGTATGTGTAGTAAACATTGGTTAACAGGAGCTTCTCCCCCGTTTTCCCTTTAAGTAATACCGATACCTTTCCCCGTATATCAATACAAGACCCGTCTCCAAATTTCACCTTTCCCGTGACACCTTCATTTAGTTCAAAGAAATAAGCTCGATTACCCGTCATGTGATTTGATGCTCCGTTGTTGAGATACCAAGTGTGTTTCTCCATTGGCTCGGTCTCAAAACGCTTTGGAATCACCCATTCTTCATTTAGAAAAACCGTCTCTTGATCACATCTCATAATAAACAATGACAGATCAAAATCATCCGTTTTAGCTAAGTTTGCGTCTTCCTGTTTCTTCATACGATCTGGACACCCTGACGCAAAGTGACCAAATTTATCACAACGATATATATCTTTCCTTCCCTTTTGGCGATCATTGGTTCTTTTTTGACTTGTCTGATTTAACTCATGATCTTAATCATCTCGGCTTTGACTTCCATCTTGGTCCTCATCATCCCGATCTTGACGTCTGCCTCGATAACTTGAACCACCTCGCCCACGCCCTCGCGTATTTTCATAAGATTTGGATTTCAAGGACGACTAACCATTGGAGACAATTAGTTTACTTTGATTTTCTGCTAAAGACTCGATACCTTTAATCCTGTCTTCGAACGTCTTCAGTCTACCGATTGCTTCCTGAAACGTCATGGCCTTCAAATTTGTGAATTGTTCAATTGAAGCTACCATTGAAACATACTTCCCTGGAACTGAGCCTAACAATTTTCTGGTAAGCTTTCTGTCTTCGTAGGTGGTTCCTAAACTGGCTGCTTTAGTCACCAACTGACTTATTCCTCCCGCGAAAGAATCAATCGACTCTGTTTCTTTCATCCTTAAAGTTTCAAACTCTATCTCTAGTTGTTCAATCTTTGCCTCTTGAACCCGTTCAACCCCAACATACCGTGTCTTCAACGCTTCCCAGATTTCCTTTGCAGTCTGAAACTGAGCTACTTGAAACACGAGCTCTTCGGGTATTGCCTGAAGTAGAAGTGCTACCGCCATATCATCCTTTTTGGCTTCTACATCTTCTTCACTTGGTTCTAAAGCTTGTTGTATTCCATAAACCTTGAATATCACTTTGATACGAATCGCCTAAATATTGTAATTAGTTTATGTTAACATTGGACATTGTAAAGTTGTGGTACTTTGATCCTTAACCACAACCGGTGGTGATATGTTCCCGTCCGCCATCTTACCTCGTCTCTTGTAAGTTAACGGTGTAGAACCCCTTTGCTCTAGTCCGTTGAAACAAATACAAACAAATCAGTCCCGAACAACTCTTCAGAACCAAATGCGTTTGCTCACAGAAACCCGGTCACGAATACCTCTCGAAAACCCGGATAAAACGAATCTTGAAATGAACCCGCTTGTTCAACCCAAATAACGTTTAATGTTTAAACTCAAACTTAGCTTAAACCAAAAAAATAATCATAATTAATTAATTAAACCAATGTGTTTATATTTTTTGTTTGGGTAAATTACTTTTTGAGTCCCTGTGTTTTAGGGGTTTTAACCACTTGAGTCCAAAATCAAAATGTTTAACGCCCTGAGTCCCTATAGCCACTTTTCTGAACCATTTGAGTCCAAATTTCTAACTCTGTTTGAATTTTCTATTAGCTTTTCATTAAAAGACTAAAATGCCCCTGCATTTTATTATTATTATTATTATTATTATTATTAATTGTTAATAATACATAAACTATCTCACATCCACCACCATAACACACACACACTGATTCCTCTTTATCTCTCTCCCCATTCTCTCTCAACCACACCACCATCACCACCACCATCCTAACGCCGCCGCCATCACCACCACCGTCTTAACGCCTTCCGCCACCACCACCATAACCATAACGTCGCCCCCACCACCATCTTAACGTCACCGGCACCACCACCATAACCATAACGTCGCCGCCACCACCCTAACGCTGCCACCATCACCACCCTAACGGGGCCACCATCACCGTCGCACCACCACATCACCACCACCCTAGGATGAGAAGAAGATGGCTGGCAGTGTGATGTTCTCCACTGTACCCCCAACCTAGGGTTCCAATTTCTGTACCCTTATTCAACAACCCTAGATCTCTTTTTCTCTCTCTCTCTCTCTTAATCAGCAGTTAGAACATACAATAACAGAAGAAGAGTCAACATTTGAAGTTGTTGGAACAGAAGCATCAAGCCGTGAACTGCCGAGATAACCCCCAAATCCAACGGCTATAGCACCGGCCGATAGCAGCGAAGCGGCTAAACTACAAGAAAACAACGTCAACAATCGTTAGTTTAGATTATTAATCCAATGAACAAGAAACATATTGGAATTGCCTGCTACTAGAAGGATGAGCTTTGGTTCTTGCTGCTTCTCCCTTTTGTCTGCCCATACTTGTGTCACCAATCTGAAATTTCTGGCATGTTCCAGTGCTTTGGCCACAATGGGTTGAAGGTTTGGTGGGGGTGGTTGTGGGGGATGGCTTGTGCCCGGCTTTCCATTTCGAACTAGATCAGATTTGCAAGAATTGAGTTTAGGTAGTGTTTGTTGTCTGTTGGGGTTGGGGGTTCTCTTTGTAGGGTGGTTATTCTTTTCTTGTCTGAGTTTTTGGGTGGGTATCAGTTTTGTTATGTTGTTTGTGGCTGGGGTAGTTGTTGGTGGTTGAGGGTGGTGGCTGTGGATGGTTGTTGGTGGTGGCTGGATAAAGGTAGAGAGAGAGACGGTGGTGGTGGTGGCTAGAGAAAGGTAGGTAATTTATTTTTATATATATTATATATTAAAAGTTAATGCATTAAAGACTTGTTCCTTGTAATCATGTACATATAAGACTTGTACTTTGTGTGTAAATGACCAAATTACCCTCATAGTTAACAGACTTGGTGGATGGTGTTAGAAAATTTGGACTCAAATGGTTAAGAAAAGTCGCTATAGGGACTCAGGGCGTTAAACATTTTGAATTTGGACTCAAGTGGTTAAAACCCCTAAAACACAGGGACTCAAAAAGTAATTTACCCTTTTGTTTTAAACGTTGTTATGGAAGAAAATACAAAGGAAAACAGTTAATTCCTTTTGACTTCTCCTTTCAAAAACAGTTTCTTTTTAATATGTAACTCCAAATTAATAAAGCTTCTAGAAGAAACTGCCGTAAAACATAATAACCCTTTACAAAAAGGATTTCTGCCGTCAACGTGAACCGCTTCAATGGGATACATTTTTTTCGATTTACACCGTACGACAGCGTGGAATTAACACTGTCTGATGTTTTAATTACCGTTGCCGCTTGGAACGAAAACTCTTACAACATAGTTCGAACCCGAGTTGTCGCTGCTATCTTTCGGACATGAATACCTCTGATAAAAACCGAAACCTGCTATATGAAATTGGTTCGAACCGGAACCCGACTAGTACGGTTTGTTGGTGCATCATATGTTTGTTAACTTCGTCTTAATCGAGTCTTATGTCTAGATAGGTTAAACGAGTGCACAACAGGGATCAAATTAGGGTTTGTTATTGTCATTGCATGTAATTTCGTTTGAATGAGGCATAGACATGTTCAAACGAAATCATAACATGTAATTTCGTTTGAACATGTATGTGTCAAGTTCAAACGAAATAGCTAGGCCTATATATAGGAGTTGTGTGATCTCATTTGATACGGAATAGTGTGTGTGTGAGCTGAGGTGCTGCCGGATTTTTGTCAGATTTCAACTTGTAAAAGCTCAGAAAATCATCAATAGATAAAGATTAAAGAGGAACAAGCTGTGTTACATCATTTACATTGATTCCGCCTTTGCAAATGATGATGAACTGCTCATTTTGACTGTGTAGGGTCACCGAAACGATCCAACAAGTGGTATCAGAGCTCAGGACGAGGAGTTCATACCATTGCAGCTTGAAATCATCGGATTCTCTTACTTCTACTCATTCTTTTCTGATTTGAACAAATTTTCACGGTTGAAATGGCCTAAAACTCTCACATATCAAGCGAAACATAGTGTTAACTAATCCCTGAAAGTTTTGGACCCAAATTCGCCTTAAAACTGATAAAAACCTTTAATTCCGTTTGAAAATTGTGCGAATTTGCTGATGTCATGCTATTTCGTTTGAGATTAACTTGATAATCTCGTTTGAAAGTGCACATTAAATCTGATTTCGTTTGAAGATTATAGGTAATCTCGTTTGAAAACACACACTTTGACTTGATTTCGTTTGAAAGTGTTGGGTCAATTTTGTTTGAGTGTGCATATAATTGATTTCGTTTGAAGTTCACACCTAAACAAGTATCTCGTTTGAAAGTTTTGTGTGATTTCGTTTGAGAGTGGATATTATTGTTATTTCGTTTGAAAGGTATACAAGTTCATTGATTTCGTTTGAACTAGGTGCAATCTCAAACGAAATTGGGAATATTGTTTAAGATAGCTATTTCGTTTGAAAAAGCAATTTTTCAAAGATTTCAAGAATATTTCTAAGTGTTTGTTAATCATTTCAGGTACGTGAAGATGGATGATTTCAATCCATTATGTGATATCTTTGCCTTTGCTGGAAATTCTGGAGACGATACTTCTCCTAGCAACACCAATGAGAATACGTCGAGTGCAAAGAAAAACTTATCAGATGCTTTGAGAGTTGAAAGTGCTTTTGGAACATATAACAAACCCCCGAAGTTGATGGCTATCGAAGAATACAGTCGGTGGGCCAAGAAGTTTGAAGAATGGTTGAAGGCCTTTGCGTATCCTAGCTGGAAGAGTCTAAAGAACGGATATATTGATGGAGGCAAAACTGTTGAAAGCTTGACATCATCTGAAGAAATAGAAATGTTTGTTGTTGAGCAAAAATGCATCGCACTGCTATTTCAGTCTGTCCGAGAAGATATAATATCTTTGATCGAATACACTAATGCTAAAGATCTCTGGCAAAAGTTGAAAGTTAAATGTTTAGGAAGTTCAGAAATAGTGAAAAACAAAAAGAAACTACTAAGAAAAGAGTTTGATTTGTTTGGGTGTTTAAAGAATGAATCAGTTTGTAAAATGATTGAGAGGTTTGGGCACCTGAAGCTGGAGCTGGCGAGACATGAAATTTTCTATTCTCAAGAAGAACTAATCGACAAATTGTTTGATTCATTGCCAGATGAGATGGATTGGCAATATTATGCTTTGATGTTGAAGAATACGATTAAGCCTGAAGTTCTTACGGTGGATCTGTTGATTGAAAGACTAGAGAGTCACGAGCTGGAGATAAAGAAAACGCACAAAGTCAATCACTCGTCATATCAACAGAACTTGGATTTGTATTATCCAAAAAGCATGATGCCAAAGAATACATCTCCCAAGACTGCATTTTCTGCTGAAAATTCCTACACATCAAGCAAAGAAAGTCAAAGCAGTGGATTTCACAGTGGTTCTTCGTCACATTCAAGCCAGTCTGATACAAAGAACCTATTTCAATGCAATATCGCTGTAGACTTAAAGAACGCTCAAAACTTCAGCGAGGAGTCGGCAAAGCAACAGATGGTTTTTCTCGCTTCTGTGCTAGAATCATATGAAAGTCTAGTGGCAGGGAAGATTGGCAACACCAACCTGACAAAAGAAGATTATGATCAGATAGATCCTGAGGAGATGGAGTTGATCGACATAAGGTGGTGCATGGCCAGTGCAGTTCGTCGGGCACAACGTTGCATGGAGATAACCGGGAGAAAGTCTATTGGTGGACCATCTACCAAGTTGGGCTTTGACAAATCTAAAGTGACATGCTTCAAGTGTAAACAGAAAGGTCACTTTAAGCGTGAATGCCGAAATGCTTATGCTGTTGAGTCTGAAAACCCGTTCAGAGAAGATTACTACAAGAAAGCAATTTATCATCAGAATAAATCAGAACCGCCAAGAATGAAGCATCTTGAGGATAACAAAGAGAAATCTAGAGCTCTTGCTGTGATTCACGACGATGAAGGTTTCGACTGGAGTGAGTTGTTACCTGAGGAGGATGCGGTTGGATATGCTTTCATGGCAAAATCTGTTGAACCTGTTCCTTGGAAAGACAACAGAACTGAAGAACAGAAGTATAGTTACAGAAAGATGATAGCTCAGCAAAGAATGATCAGAATATCTGGAATCTATCTTGAAGCAAAAAGAGTGAGGATATGGGATCCAGACAGAGAATGTTATCTTGACCCCGAGGGAAACATTGCTATTGACCATAACACTCTTGATCTTGAAACCATAATTAAAGAAATGGCTGATGAAGATGAGTATTGGCAAAGAAAATGGTGGGGAAGCAGAGAAGAGAAAGAGAAAGAAGAAGAGCCAAAGAAGGTTGATAATGGGATCATTGACACGACTCAAGAGTTGAATGCTGAAAACATGGGAAAGATGGCTGAAAAGGTGCTGGCTGCTAAGGCACTTGAGGTAGACTCTAAGTCTGTATCTGAGTCTAAAAGCCAGGTCAGTACAAATGCGTCAACGACTGAGTCAGGTAAGAAGGTCAATGGTGATGTTGACTGCAAAAATTGCATCAAAGAATGCAAAGTTTGTAGTACAATCACTTATCTCAATGGTAAGAAAGTGGATGATCTGACTGATAGAGTCCGAAGTGTTGAGGATCAGATCCTTAACCATGATAAAATGTTGAAAGCTTCGAACAACAGATTAAAAGAATTAACTGACAAAATTGAAACTGATAAAATTGATGTAGAAAGAGTTAGGAAAGAAAATGAAAAACTAATTCTTGAAAATCGTCAAATTTTTGAAAGTTTTGAGAAGCTAAAATGCAAGGTGAAAGATTCTGATGATAGAAACGGTAAAACATACAAAGAAAATTGTCACTTACAAAGTGTTTTGAGGGTTAAAGAAGAATTAATCAACCAACAATTGGATGAGATTGCTAAATTGAAGCTTCAGTTTGAAGAAGCTAAGATTGAGAATGAGCGTATCAATTTGAAATTGAACAGTTACAGCTCTGCAAGCTTTGTTTTGCAACACATTGTTCCCAAACCCATCGGGAAAAACAAAGCAGGTGAAGATGTATACTGTGATGGAACTGGGGTTGGATTTCATCAAGTTTCGCCACCAGTTTTAGAAAATTATTCGAAAAAGCAATCTGGGTTGATTAATGTTGAAGATGAAAATGAGGTTAAACTTCCAGAGTCAATTGATGTGACATTTTCTTCATCATCATCTGACGATAGTGTCCAAACTGAAGTGGTAAAAAGTGTGGTTGAGAATGTTCTAAAATCTGATAGTGACACTACTGAGGAAGATGAATGTTTTCTGGACAAATACATTCCGAAACCAAACTCCAAAAACAACTTAAATGAAGAACCTACTCTTGTCATGTACAAGATGTCGGGATCGGATAAGTTGTATTCGGATTCTGAGTTTCCTCTGGAGAGTGTTAATGTGAACAAATTGAAAAACGTTTTCAAATTGATTGAAATTGATTTGTCTGAAGTAAAAGGATTAAATCAAACAAAGAGGCAAATGAATTTTGAAAAAGATAAAGCTTACTACAAGAAACTGGGGTTGGATTTCATCAAGTTCCGCCACCAGTTTTAGAAAATTATTCGAAAAAGCAATCTGGGTTGGTTAATGATGAAGATGAAAATGAGGTTAAACTTCCAGAGTCAATTGATGTGACATTTTCTTCATCATCATCTGACGATAGTGTCCAAACTGAAGTGGTAAAAAGTGTGGTTGAGAATGTTCTAAAATCTGATAGTGACACTACTGAGGAAGATGAATGTTTTCTGGACAAATACATTCCGAAACCAAACTCCAAAAACAACTTAAATGAAGAACCTACTCTTGTCATGTACAAGATGTCGGGATCGGATAAGTTGTATTCGGATTCTGAGTTTCCTCTGGAGAGTGTTAATGTGAACAAATTGAAAAACGTTTTCAAATTGATTGAAATTGATTTGTCTGAAGTAAAAGGATTAAATCAAACAAAGAGGCAAATGAATTTTGAAAAAGATAAAGCTTACTACAAGAAACTGGGGTTGGATTTCATCAAGTTCCGCCACCAGTTTTAGAAAATTATTCGAAAAAGCAATCTGGGTTGGTTAATGATGAAGATGAAAATGAGGTTAAACTTCCAGAGTCAATTGATGTGACATTTTCTTCATCATCATCTGACGATAGTGTCCAAACTGAAGTGGTAAAAAGTGTGGTTGAGAATGTTCTAAAATCTGATAGTGACACTACTGAGGAAGATGAATGTTTTCTGGACAAATACATTCCGAAACCAAACTCCAAAAACAACTTAAATGAAGAACCTACTCTTGTCATGTACAAGATGTCGGGATCGGATAAGTTGTATTCGGATTCTGAGTTTCCTCTAGAGAGTGTTAATGTGAACAAATTGAAAAAAGTTTTCAAATTGATTGAAATTGATTTGTCTGAAGTAAAAGGATTAAATCAAACAAAGAGGCAAATGAATTTTGAAAAAGATAAAGCTTACTACAAGAAACCTGTTGTACCACCGCGTTTTTATAACAACAATCAAAACAGATGGTCGGGTGGTTATCAGGGTGGTAAGAATTATCAAAGGAAAAATGCTCAAAACAGAAGGTTTTCTGAAAAAAAAGGTGTTTGTGAACGGTTCAAGTTCACTTTCTGATGAAGAATCTGAGATTTATTCAAAATCAAACAAAGAGTTCTTTGAGAAGAAGGCCTCACAGCCTCAGTCTGAAGGCACAAGTCGAGTAGTTGATACTCGTACATGTTTTAGATGCAACAAAGTTGGTCACATTGCAAGAAATTGCACCAACTTCAAGCCTAAGACTGAAGTTGTTGAGAGTCAAAAGAAGAAGGTTGATGCAAAAGGCAAAGCTCCAATGGTTGTTGAGAAAATTTTGAAAAATGAGAAAACAAAAGTCAAAATTAAACCTGTTAAGAAATTGGTAACTAAAAATGACAAATTCTATAAACAGGTTGCTTCATCTCAACAAACATGGAAGCCAAAAGTTGTTGAAAAACCAAAGGTTTCAGAGTTGGAAAAACAATCATCTTCTACCACACCGGTAAAGATGGATGTTCCTTTGGATTATTATGAAAAGTTGGAGAAACAATCTTCTACTCAACCAGAGAAGAAGAATGTTCAAAAGAAAGATCAATCAACCGGTCAACTTAAAATAGATAAGTTTTTCTTATACAAAAAAGTTGAGGTTGGATCTGAAGAAAGTTTAAAAATGAATGACAAAAACTTTCCACCACTTTACATTGGAAAATCTCACATTAATGTCAAGTTACCCGAGTCAAAAGAGGCTTGGGTGGCAACAAAATCTCATTAAATGTTTGAAATTTGCCGGAGCTTCCTAGTTGGTAATTGTGAAGCATGAATCGGCATCTTTATTGAAATGTGTTTTTAAAATCAATTTGTGATATGTGCAGGAACTTTCGAGAGCTGTTTCACGATGGATTATGGATAGTGAGGCATCTCGACATATGACTGGGAAGACTGCATTGTTGTACGATGTTAGAAATTTCAATGGTGGTTATGTGGGATTCGCAGGAAATCATATGTATGTTAACTTCGTCTTAATCGAGTCTTATGTCTAGATAGGTTAAACGAGTGCACAACAGGGATCAAATTAGGGTTTGTTATTGTCATTGCATGTAATTTCGTTTGAATGAGGCATAGACATGTTCAAACGAAATCATAACATGTAATTTCGTTTGAACATGTATGTGTCAAGTTCAAACGAAATAGCTAGGCCTATATATAGGAGTTGTGTGATCTCATTTGATACAGAATAGTGTGTGTGTGAGCTGAGGTGTTGCCGGATTTTTGTCAGATTTCAACTTGTAAAAGCTCAGAAAATCATCAATAGATAAAGATTAAAGAGGAACAAGCTGTGTTACATCATTTACATTGCAAATGATGATGAACTGCTCATTTTGACTGTTTAGGGTCACCGGAACGATCCAACGCGGTTCAACCGCTGCGCTAAGTTTGATCTCGACCTTCCTAATCGCTAACCCGTTAGACTCCTTAGCCGCCGATTAATAACCCGAGTACGCATTTGATAACGACGATTGAACTTGGCTCTGATACCAATTCAAGTCCCAATCGAATAATAAAAAACAAGAACACGAACGAATGGAATAACTCTCCAAGAACTTTTATTATAACCAAGAAAAAAATAACTCAAAAAACTTGATTACAATAATTGATAAACCGTAACTCGGTTTATCTCTTCTTTTGTCTCTTAATAATGTCTAACCTATAACAACCCTCAAAAAGGTCCCAAAACACTCCGTAATCGAAACCCTGGACTTACACAACGATATTTAGCTTGAAAAATAAAAAAAACAAGATTTTTATGTCTGTCGCGGGCCGCGACAGCCTCACCTAGATCTACCATGGGTCGCGAAACCCTTATAAACTTCCCGGACATGCTTATGACATGTGTTATCCACGTGTCAAACCTACAACGGTGACTAAGGCCACCTATGCCCTAGCTAGAGTCTATCGTGGGCCGTGATAGGATAACCTTAGGTTATCGCAGGGCACAAAAGCCTGTCAGATCACCTATAAATAGAGTGTGAAGTATGTAGTTCAATTCGTTCAAAGTTTTCTACTTTCTCTCAACTTTCTGCATAAGTATAATACCCAATACCCCTAATTCTACGAAGCTCTGCCCCGTTGTAAGTGTTTTAACCCCTGATCACTGATTCGATACCCTTTCCGATCGATCCAAAACCCAGCAACAGATGCCAAGGCGCTGCCTGAAAAAGGCTATGCTTTGATAACTACGTTGGGGTTTTGATCTCGTGATGTATCGATAAAGTTTGAGTTGGGCTGTTCCACTAACACGTGTGCATTGTATATTTTATTAGGAACTCAGGAATTATACCAGATTATACCAGGAGGCTGTTTAGTTAAAACCCTAAGTCTACAAAGTGAGTCATTCTCCTTTTTCTCACAACTTTGTGAATCATTCTTTTTACCAAAATGCTTTGCAAAACCCTAAATGTTTTTCAGTTATACTTACAGTGATTAAGTTTTTGTATTTTGCAATTACTACTGGTATGTGGGGTTTTGTATACATTACTTGATAATCTTCATCATTGGACAATGGGTTAGCCAATGTGTGATATGGCCATAGTCACAGATCCGGTCTAGTGACAAATACCAAATGGTGTATTGTTAGATATAAACATTGTAATCCCCCTTGATACTTTAAAATATAATAATGTGTCTTTTTATAAAATGGAATGAACTCGCCAGTATTTTTGCTGATAAAAATGTTTTCAAACGCATTTCAGGCAACTTACTGTGAAGGTAATATAAGCCCGCTATGGAGCACTGAAGGCTTAAATAAAGTGGCTATGATTACCTGAATAAAAGAATGTGGATTCGCTCCGAGGATCGAATCTTCAACCGATGAATGCGTAGAACACGAATCTTGTGCGGAATCAAAGTTCGTGTGTGAATCAGGCACAAACAAGTAATTATAAGATGTTTTCTATTACTGAGATAACAGTTTACAACCACGAAAACAAACGAGCAGAGTTTCGCCTCTAAGTCTGCAAAGTTACAAATGAACAAGACCCAACACTAGTATTTATAGGCATAGCCCATTCGGACCAAGTTGTCTACGGATGGCCTCCATCCTTCCGGATGAGAACCTCCATCTGTCCGGATGAGAAACTATTACTAAACAGCTTCTTCGAATGTACAAACTCCATCCGTCAGAATGGCCCTATGTCCATCCATCCGGATGGACTTCAACATATAACAACTTTATGAATTCCTTCGTTCAGAACCAGTCTTGTCTCATTTGATTAAGCTACGATACGTGATTGACGGAAGTGATAGACATATGCATTCACAGACTCCCCCTTGGATATTACTGCAGTCAATCTCGTAGCTTTCTGTCTTCTCTCTCTCTCTCTCTCTCTGAGTCTTTTTGAAGCTTTGACAACTTTAGTATCACAGACTCCCCTTTAGCTCTAACCATCTTCATTTGAATCTACTTCAGCAGCTCCCCTTTTCGGTTGACTCTTTCTCCAGGCTCCCCGTTTCTTTAAGCTTTCGTGCTTTTCAGGATCGACAACTGGCTCTTCGATTACAAGCTCCCCCTTGCTTTGAGCTCGTCTTCAGACTCCCCCTTAGCCTCAGCTATTAGGATCGAAATCTGGTACAACATCTGAAAGTCTAACAATTTCAAACCACTTGTAAGATTTTTGACAATTTAGATTCAAGATCGAGAATAGTCTCCCAGAATTACCCGACTCTACTCCCCCTATCAAATAACTCTATATTTGACAGTTAAGCTTCCAAAAATCTCATAGATTATCATCCAAGTCCAAATTAATGACCTTGGAGATTTTTACAAACTATTTTTGAATTTTTCATTTAAAACCTCAAGTTTCAAATTAATGAACTTGTTTATTTTTAGAAACATTTTCAGCATACTTAGATTTTGAAACTCAGCTTTCCAACATCGGTTGTCGAAAATAAAGCAGAAATACAATCTTTTTGTATTTTTCAAAGTTTATGCTAAAACACACTAAAAATCTTTTTGTGATTTTTCTGTAACATAAAGCAATAAGGAAATAGTTAGAGACAATATTTTTGTTTGAGTTCGTGTCAGAGAATCATATCAGTTTATGACAGATCACTAGCACCATTGACCTTTTTTTTATAGACTTTAAGTTTTAAACGATTCACTTAGATTGTCAGTATACCGATCCACTTAAATTTTCACACAAACTTCAATTGATTCAAGATACGAGATTTAGTGTTTTAAGAACTTAACTTATTTGCGTGTCCCACCTCAGAATATACTCCCGTATCAAGATTCCCTAGATTCAGTCTTACAGGTGAATATACCTAAATGATATCTGTATTCTGGGTTAATGCGAGACCTTGAGAGCTCAGGTTAGAACTTCCCTTCAGACAAAGAGATGAAGGTCGACTTTAGGTGTGTCACACTTAGGGATCTTCTTTACAACTGCACTTGATTTATATCTTTTGATATTTTCTTAATTTTTATGCAGAGGGTAAACTTTTTAATAAGCCCACAAAGTATTATACGAGGTCTAGGCCATTGCCGGTGCAAAATAAGAAGACCAAGTATAATACCCCAAATATCAATAAGTATAAAGACCTAGTATCTCAGAATCATGCAACCTCTCAAACAAAATTTCAGAGGTTATCCATATTGTGACAACCCTCAAATTTACATGTAACCGTACAATCTATTAATGTTAATTAAAGTACTTGATGACTGTGCTGAATCATTTAACTGCTCTCTGATTACTGTGCTATGCTTACATGTATTTGTTAACGTACTAATAGTATACAGAAAAGTTACTAAATAGTCCGTTATGCTTTCCTGAGTGTTGAAAATTAAAAACGTTACAAAAATATATATATAGGACGCTTTACGGATTAATTAAGCAGTTTAACGGAACAGTATCAAACCGAACAACCGGACTTTACCCGGAACATAAAAAATATTGCCAAAGACATTATTCTTACTTTTCTGAACTGGTTAGGGTCCCCGAATACCCTAACACCCTTTATATTATAACACACACTAAAATACACTAACTTTATCATTTTAATCCTAACTATATCATCAAAACCCAAACATACCCCCCCCCCCCCCATTGTAACCGTCCCTTAAGGGGACCCCACATCCAAAATCATCTAGATATTTTTTTTAAATATCAAACACTTTTTATTTATAAAGAAAAGAATTTTAAGATAATCTGAGTTGTAATACAAGGTTAGAGCAAATTACAAATCATGGGTTGGTAGACGGGCAACAAGCTGCGCCGCCACCCCCTTTTGAATTGCAGATCCTTCCTAAATCTCCTTCTTGGAACTATGAAGATTATGTTGGTACTTATGTTGACACTTTAACCAAAGGGCAAAGGAACTTGATTATAAAAACAAACCAACTAATCATCTTCATCATCACCAAGCTCACTCTCTCCCTCTTCTCCATAGAAGCTCGGCCGAACACCCCTCTTGTTCATCCACCATTTTCGTTTCAACTTCAAGCAATCCGAGTGTACTTCTAGGTGCTACAAGGCGTGCAACGAAGCTTGGTGTTCTCGGAAGCTTGATGTTTGACGTTGTTGTGATCACTAAACATGCTAACGGAATCAATCGAACGCGCTTTAGAGTGTTAAAGACTGAAAGCAGTAGGCTGTTTAATGATTACAGCCAACTTCAGTTGGCTGTAACAGGACCATAACTTAACGAGAAATGTATTTTCTGAAGTCTAGGGTTATGTATTATGAAATACGGTTCTAATGGCACCGGAATCATAATTTTTGGACTTCGTTTACTATTTTTAAAGCGTCATTTTGTAACAGCAGCTAGAGCTGCATTTTTCTGCTGAAAATATGCGTTTTGTTTTCTGTCATAACTTGAGTTCTGTGTAGAGTTAGATCATGAAACTTGTACTGTAGATGACCACCGATATATTTGTAATTCTCTCACTAGAATTTCGTAAATCGGGCTCTCGATGAATTTTAAATAAATTATTCTGTGGACTGTGGTCAGAAAAAGATAAATCTGAGTTCAGTCCGGAAAATGAATTTTTATAAAATATTAGTAATGAACTGGACCACGATATTTTTACACAATAAAATTTGGAATGTTTAAGACATTCTGTAAAAATTTGGGAATTTTTGGAATAAGTTAACTATTTTATTAAAATGTCCGAAAACAGTCCGGTTTTGAATATTAATGCTGAAATGACATAAGTTGTAATTTGCATGTCTAAATGTCGGGTAGGTTATCTGTGAATGATATAACGTGTTATATGTGTTATGTGCATTATCGTATGTTTGTTTATGAGTGGGGAATGGATGGGAAACTTATATGGGCATAAACCGTTAAAGTGATGCATGTTATGTGATAGATACGTGTAGGAACTTTGTGCTCTATTTGAAACCACTAAATGACTAACTGGTAATCATACTAGGACGTGATTGACCAACCTTGATTGTTAGCTATTTGTGAGAGTCAAACCGAGCAACCGAGGTGAGTTCACACTTTTCTACAAAGCATGGTAAATTCCCGGTGGGAATGGGAATGGGTACAGGAATAGGGATTCCTCGTCCTTTTGGGACGCGTTCAGGAATGTGAATTCCTCGTCCTTGAGACGTGTTCAGGAATGTAAATTCCTCGTCCTGTTGGGATGTATTAGACTTACTGGACTAGAACTCTATCAGCGAAGTCCCTCCCTTTTTTTGTATCGACTTAATCACCGAGGCTATGGCGAGCGGGTCATTAGTTAATAGCGCTATTAGGTTTAACAAACCTCACACCGTGCCAGTCGGACGGGAGTGTACTAATGGACTATGGCACGTCGGTGATGATAGACACCGACGCTAGGGCACAATTGAATTTTTGTTAGTAGTCGATATGATAAACGAGTCTGGTAGTCTAAAATAATGGGGTAGCTCCCCACGGCTGGAGAGTCGGGCTGGATAGCCAGGGAAGGTGAACATGGGATGGTTAACTAATAAACGTTTTTCGAACTATGGGGTGACCCCCACGGCTTGATAGCTGAATAAGATTAAACTACGTTTTTTTTTTTAAACAACTCTAAAATGGACAACCAACCGTGAACTCACTCAACTTTGTTGTTGACTCGTTGCTACATGATTTGCAGGTCGTTAGATGCTTTTGGGAGCTTGCACGAGGAGAAGGTTGTTGTGGAATGTGTCCCGTGTTAAATATTTAAATCCGTATGAACTTATTAAACCTATGTTTTGTACTTTAAACTTATGAACTGTGAACTTATGCTTTTGGATTTACTTTTATGCTTCCGCTGTTTAAACTAAACATGGTTAACTAGCTTTGGTCACCAATCGTATTGTGGTTGGTCTTATTTACTTAATTACGATGTTCAATATGATTGGTGGCTCGATCCTGGTCATGTCACGCCTCCAAGCGGCGATACTCCGCATGTGGATTTTGGGGGTATGACACATATATCCGAGAGATGTTTCCCATGAGATAAGAAAGTTATTGATATTTAGATTTATATCTCGAAATCAATCTACTAAATGTGTAAAAACCTACTGGCACATCATCAATGAGACCGTTTATCACATCTGACTTTCCATTTCTTTAGTGTACTGTGACTGTCTACTGATGTACTATCATTTCCTCTTTTTACACAAAAAAATCCTTTTTTTTTCTCATGTTTTTGGCTTTTTCAAATTTTCAAATGTTTTTGTATTTTCAAAATTTCTTCTTCCCCCTAAATTCAAAACATTTAAAGAAAATTTGATAACCGATGCAGATAGCTTCATCTTGCCATCCATTTTCTGCATCACATCCTCTGTTTTTGCATAAAGTACCCCTATGATTTACAACACATTGATTTTTAACAGTTTGAAAACCGTTTTCAACTACTTGTGAAATTAATCATGTTTGTTCAGCCGTGAGGGTTTCGGCGTCTTCAATAAACATATATTTTCTTTTTCAAATATTTGAGTTTTACCAAATTAAAAAACAAACATATTTTTTCATTTTTAAATTTTGAGAGAATAAAAACATATTTTTGGTTTTTAAATTTTTCTATTTTTAGGTTTTTTGATTTTATATGATTTATTTATGTACAGAAACACCAACACTCCCTGTTTTTCATCCTCAGGGATTTGCAGCCTCCCGTGCCAGGCTGCTCCGCTTCGCAATTTAACATTCATTTGTCTTCAGGAGCACCTGCACATTCAGCTAATTCAATTACTTGAACAATGCAACCCAAGCCTGCTTCGACTCAGGCATTTAACACAAAATGAATCATTCAAAGATGGAAACTCTTTGTCAATCTTTTCAAAAAAAATTTCATTTTTGATTTCATCATTATTGGTTGAATCAATTTTCTGTTTTTCATTTTCAGACATAGTTTGTTTCTTAACAACCAAAACTTGTCCTTTTGAAACGTTCCTTTGATAAAATCTGTCATCATTTTGAACATTTCGTTTTGGCAATTTAACTTCGGTTTTCCAAAACTGATGTGGTTTTGTCATATCAACCGATGTTTGCCAACTTTGTGTTGTTCTAAATATGGGTGTATGTGAATTCCAGGTTTATCTTGAATCAAACCTGTTCGGATTTGATTTCCAAGTTTGTTTTGAAGCAAACTTGTTTGAGTTGTACTTCCAAGTTTGTTTTGAATCAAACCTGGTTGATCTCTGTTTCACATCCTCAGATTTATGTTTCTCAACATCAACAGGCTTTAGATTTGGACACTTGCGACCAACATGTCCAATTTTATTACATTTAAAGCATGTTTTCATTGAAACATCTTTGGCCTATTGTTGTTTCTTTTTCTGAGCATAAAACTCTTCATTAGACTGTCGTTTAAATTTAAGTTCTTTATCTTCTTCTGAACTTTTTCCGTGAACAAAGTTCATCTTTTTTTTGAAAATCTGTTTTTTCAACTCGTTTTCTTTGGGTTTGATTCTTTTTATAACCCAACCCAGCCTTCATGTTTTTCTTCTTGTAACTAGGTTTGTTATAAAAAGTTTTCTTACTCTTGCCAGGAAATTTTGAAATTCCCGAATTTTCAATTTCTGCCAATTTAAAAACTTTGTCAATTTTATCTGAAATCACATTTTGAATTGGAAATTCAACATCTGAAAATAATTTGTCCAATCCAATCATGGTATAAGCCAATCCTTTTGGATCTTCATTTGCATTTTCTCAGATATTGATTTTTTCAAATAGTTTTTGTGAAAACTTTCCTCATCTTCATCATGTGATTCGGACTTACCTTCTTTGGTAGACTCCTCTATCAGAATGCTTTCAACAACCTTACCTACCACCTCTGAATCACCAAGATCATCAGATTTGGTGTAAGTCACATCGATGTTGTCAGGTAATTGATCAACCATGTTTTTTGCTTTTTCCACCTTTTCGTCATCATAGAATGTATAATTATTCTCCAACGGTGGTGGAACCTGATGGTATTCTGGCCCAATTCCTTTTTTATTCTTTTCAGACTCTTTACCATCTGGTGTGATGTTGAAAATACATTCCAAAATGTATGAAGAAGCATGATAACTTTGAAGTTTATTGACCAACTTTTCTTTTTCAGCCAATTCTTGTTTAAGCTTAGCAACTTCATCAATATACTGATTTAAAACTCGTTGCTTTCCTTCATATTTTGCTTCAACAAGTTTGGTTGTTTTTAACTTTACTCTTCAAAGTTTCATAAGCTTCTTTAATGGTATGATATGACAATTTCATTCCATCATATTCTTTTTGCAACTCTTGAATAATTTTATCTTTTTGAACACATTTGTTGCAATCAGCTAAACATTTTTGTTTTAAAACTTTATTTTCTTTTCCAAACTATCACATTTCTGTGTCAATTCTTCTTCTTTTTGTTTTAAAAATTTCTCATTTTCACTCATTTCAATACATTTTTCTTTAAAAATATGTTCAATTTTAGTAAACTCTATATCTCTTATTCTAAATTTTTCATCTTTTTCAGTACAGGCACTACATGTTTCCATGCATTTCTTGCACTTTTCATTATTTTTATTATCAATTTTATTTGACAATACAGAAGAATCAGTTTGAGCTAATACCTTAGTTTTTGGCACCGTGGCTTCTTTTGCCATTTGATTCTGATTTTCTTCAATAGCTTGCTGTTTCTCAGTAACTACTTCCTCTGTTGAACTTTTCAGCTTCTCATCATCAGCTTTCTCTGTTGTTTTCTTCGACTCATCCACCATCTTCTTACTTTCATCAACAATTTCTTGTACCGTCTTCTTCTTTTTCTCCACACTGGCATAGATCACCCTTTTTATGCCCTCATCTACCTCATTTCTGTAGTTCCAATTCTCTCTAAGACATGCAGCCCATACTCCTGCAGTTGGAATCGCAGCAACAAGAGCTATAAAATCTTCCTTCTGAGGATCAACTGTCGGATTTCCTTGAGGATCAACAAAACATTCTTTCTCTTTATCCCATCTGTTTTCACGCTTTGCTTCTATGAAAGCTTCATACACATCACTCAAATACATTTGTGCATGACGTTCCTCTTGGCTTTGTCTGAATTCAGCAACCAAAGCAAGTTTCTTTTCTGGAATGTATTTATTCTAGTTGAAACCTTCATCATCTTGAACTATTATTAAGGCTTGTTCTTTTCACTTGATGAACCTTCACCAATCTGCTTTTGATTTGATTTTGCTGGTTGCTCATTAGTGCGATGATAGATTGTTTTCTTGTAATAATCTTCATGAAATGGATTCACACTATCATCAGCTAGCCGGTTTGTGCATTCCCTCTTGAAATATCCCTTTTGTTTACACTTGAAACAAGTGACTTTGGCTTTGTCGAATCCCAAGTTCATATCAGGACCTTCAAGACATTTCCTTCCAGTGATCTCCATGAATCGTTGAGCTCTTCTGATTACGCTAGCCATACACCATCGAATATCCATGAGCTCCATCTCTTCTGGATCTACCTGGTCGTAATCCTCCTTTGTCATATTTGGATTTCCGATTTTTCCTGCAATCAAACTTTCATAAGATTCCAGTCGAGAAGCTAAGAAACCCATATGCTGTCTGGCGAAATCTGTATCTAAGTTAGGTGAGTCTTTCCAGTTCTGATTCGGATTAGATTTAGCTGATGCAGATGATGAATGATAACCAGAATCATAGCTCGGAGATTTATTCTTTGAAGAATCACTAGTGTTGTTAGTACTAAATGCAATACCAATCTTTGGTGCCTGATTGTTTAGCAACATACTTCTCCGGTAATATAAATCAACATTCTGCTGATAACTTGAACCGGTCATTTTGTTTTGTTTCTGTAACTCTAGATCGTGACCTTCAAGTTTTTCAATCAAACATCCAATGTGATTTCGTCAAACTTGGCATCATTTTTCAATACAATCACAAATGTTTTCCAATCATCAACCTGCGGTAATGCCTCAACCAGTTTGTCAATAATTTCTTCCATGTCCTTCTTAATTCCAAACCTCTCTAACTCGATTTTCAAATGACAAAATCTTTCTATCATTTGTCGGACATTTTCTCCTTTCATGCATCTAAACAAATCAAACTCCTTTTTTAACAAAGAAATATTGTTTTTCTTTATATCTTTTCCACCTTCAGCTTTCATTTTCAGTGCTTCCCACATTGACTTGGATGTTTCATCATGTTGAAGCAAGAAAATAATATCTTCTCTAACATATTGTTGTAACAATGTTACCATTCTTAGTTCACTAGAGTGATCCCTTTTATCTTTATCTGTGAATTCTTTAACATGAATTAATTCATTTTTATCGTTTGTTGGTTTTTCATACCCAAATGTTAGCATAACCCAACTATCATAAGCATAAGCTTGTACCCAGTTTTCAAATCTAGTACTCCACCAATGATAATCTTCTATGTTCATTAGTTTCGGTGGCTTTTGATGATTTCCGTAAACATTATCGTAATTCAAACTCTAAGAAATAACTTTTGAACACTCTTTGTTGTGGGAATCATTTCGGGTGTCGTTTCTGACGTGAAAGCATTGTAAAACGTGTTGTAGAATTCTTCAGCCATGATTCCTACAAACAATCAAACAAACACTTGATCAACTTTAAAAATCAAACAATACAAGTCTATTCGTCCGGATGGCCATTTCGGACGGATGAATTACTGATTCACGGATGGACTATGTTCTGGATGTATAAAAATCCGGATGAGCAAATCTTCGAATGAGCAAATTCCGGATAAACAATTACACTGATTCGACCGAATGGGCAAGAAAATGCCTATTCGGCCGGATGGAACTTGTAACTTTGAAAAATTTCTCAACTGAAATGCCTATCCGTCCGGATGGAGGTGTCTATCCGTCCGGATGAGTGCTGATGTATGAAAAACTAAGTTCCGTGGTTCATGGTTTTTGCAGATTTTAGTGAGTTTTAGGTCGAATTTTGATCTGAAATTTTAGAGGATTGATTAAAAACGTTTTTCAAACAGCATATCCAAAATTCAGCCAATTTTAACCATGAAATCTTTGTAAATCTGAGATTTAAGTTCAAAAAGAATGTGTAGAAGATAAGTAGAAGAAGATGTGTGTAGAAGAAGATGAAATAAGCTCTGAATCTGATGAAGTTGCTTGAATCTTCGTGTCTTCAATCCGTGCACTCAATCACCCGCTCTGATACCACTTGTGGATTCGGTTCGAGGATCGAATTTTCAACCGATGAATGTGTAGAACACGAATCTTGTGCGGAATCCAAGTTCGTGTGTGAATCAGACACAAAGAAGTAATTATAAGATGTTTTCTATTACTGATATAATAGTTTACAACCACGAAAACAAACGAGCAGAGCTTCCCCTCTAAGTCTGCAAAGTTACAAATGAACAAGACCCAACACTAGTATTTATAGGCATTGCCCATTCGGACCAAGTTGTCTAAGGATGGCCTCCATCCATCCGGATGAGAAACTATTACTAAACAGCTTCTCCGAATGTACAAACTCCATCCGTCTGAATGGCCACGTTCCATCCGTCCGAATGGCCCTATGTCCATCCATCCGGATGGACTTCAATATATAACAACTTTATGAATTCCTTCGTTCAGCACTAGTCTTGTCTCATCTGATTAAGTTACGATACGTGATTGGCGGAAGTGATAGACATATGCACTCACAAAGAAGAAATTTATGTTTTTAGCAATTAGTGTTTGTCCCTATAAAACATTTGAATGGAATATGGGTTTTAGCCCATTTGTTTAATATTAAAAGTTTGGTGTTTTACAAACTCTGAAATTATTTCCTAACTACGATCCTAATGATTAATTCTGCTGCAAATTTAATAAAACAGCGATACCACCTATCATCTGGCTTCACTGCTCCCGCCTAGGGTATAGTCGGGGGCTGTGACAGAAGGTGGTATAAGAGCCACTGGTTTAAGCTATTAGGTGTTATTTTAATACCTAAACTTAAACGTTAATGTTAGGAAATTAATATAATAATTTATGTGTTATTTCTTGTAATATTAAAATCATATATGTGTAGAATTATTATGTTATATTGATAATTTCTGAGTTCATAGTATGAGAGACCAAAATGTGTCCGATGCCTTTCAACACATATCTGATTCAGAAATGGATGAAGGACCATCCGGGATTGCATCATGATATAACGCAGACACAGAAGGATCATTTGTTTTCCAGGCTAAATCAACTTAAACCTTTCCACCTAAAAAGAGAGGTTGGTTTAACAAAGGAAAGATAGAGAAGAGGAGGAAAAAGAAAAACCAGGAAGCAACCAAAACCCTAGTAGAGGGAACCGCTCAAATACCCGTGACCAAACTTCTGTGGGAGGAATTAGACAGAAGATTAGCAAATTGTGATCTTTTCCAACCCGTAGGAAATGAAATAAACCTAAATCTGTTAGCAGAACCAGAACCCCAATTACTAAAATTATACCTAGAACAACCTCTAGCACCAATACCATTGTACCCTGAACCTATTCAAGAGAACCCACTACCTATACCAGCATTTAACCCCGAAGAAATACCCAGGATACCTGCACCAAATCCACTAGAACAATGGAAGACAAACAACTAGGAATTCCAGAACCTGATAAACGAACCCAATCCCTATTTACCATATAGAGAACCAATACCAACATACAACGAACCAATACCAGCAGTATTCCCTCCTATGAATCCTGATAATGTAGCTGAACTTCGTCACTATGGCAAAGAACTTATAGACAAAGGAAACAGGATCCGTGCTATAGGAGAAAATCTCGTCTGGAAGTACGACGAGAGGGAGATGCAGTTCTGAAAAACAACAAACCTAATATGCTAATATATATATAATTTCCTTTTAATTTGATAAAAAAGATGTAAAATCTATAATAATAATAATAGTGTATAATATATATCGACACATATAAATACTAACGTATAGAATTATAGTTGTAGTTTGTATGAATGCATTATATATATAAAAAGAGTAAACGTCGTAATGATCGACGGTTTTGATTAAATGTGTTTGAATAGTTGTCTGTTAAATTTATTTTGTGATATTAACACCTGATAATGTTTACAATCCAGATGTCGAACGAAGTAAATCAGGAAGTTCAGAATAATAATGATAACGGAAACCACGTGGATAAAAGTGCTATGGAACATATAGTAGCACAAGGAATAATTGATGCCATGCCATTTATTATCGATGCTATTAATAAACCTAAGCCGGTAACCGATAATACTATTATAGGCAGTAAACGTACGCACACCGAGCCAAGTTACAACGTTAATGGAGATAACGCCATTCTTGTCAAAGCTCCAATTCCAAAACGAAAGAAAACCATCGCTTATGGTTGTTCTTACAAAGAGTTCCTGTCATGTAAACCAATCGAATTATTAGGTAATGAAGGAGGCATTTCAGCCTTGCGCTGGTTAGAGAAGACTGAAGTGGTTTTAAAGATCAGTAAATGTGCCGAAGAGGATAAAATCATGTATACTTCTAACCTTTTCAAGGATGAAGCATTAGAATGGTGGAATACCATTCTTTAATCAATAGGAAGTGACATGATCTATAATATGGAATGAAATAATTTAAGGAAATCATTGAAAGGAAATTATGTCCTCCTCACGAAAAGGAGCCACTGGGATAATGTCTAGGATCCTCATCATGATGGATTGGTAATTACTTTATATGTTGCTAATCATTTTGTGCGCAGGATACTGGTGGACAACGGTAGCTCAGTCAACATCATTCAGTTGGAGATGTTGAAGAGAATGAATATCCCGGAGATGGAGATCACCTCCAAATCCACTGTGCTTGTAGGCTTCAGTGGAGAGGTGAAGAATACTGTTGTGGAAATAAGATTACCCGTATACATTGAAGGGGTGAACTCAATGCAACGATTTTGTGTCATGGATTCACTATCCTGCTACAACATTATATTAGGCAGGCCGTGGATTCATGATATGAAGGCTGTACCTTCCACCTATCATCAATGCATCAAGATTCCCACTCCTTGGGGTGTAGTTAAAGTTGAAAGCGATCAACAGGAAGCGAAGGAGTGTTATTCCTCTTCAATGAAATCCTCAACGAAATCCCGGGCAGGATAGCAATTAAAGAAACAAGCCCGGGATATCATGGAAGCTTCGGAGCAGGATGTTAAAAAGATTATCCTGGATCAGGTTAATTCGGATATCTCGGTGCTTGTAGGAACCAATATCCCTCAGGATATTGAGAATCAGCTCACTTACTTTTTGAAATACAGGATGTCCACTTTTGCATGGAAACATGAGGACATGACAGGTATTTCAAAAGATGTTATAACTCATAAGCTTGGGATTGACAGATCTTACAAGCCCGTTCAGCAAAAGAGGAGGAAGTTTGCTCCTGAGAGGAATGCAATCATACAGGAAGAGGTTGAAAGATTACTGTTAGGGGAGGATTTTCTAAATCCTAAGGATCACGGGTCCTCAAGTGCTTTCAGGATTATGGATCCTCAATTCTGTTTGAGTTAAGGATCCTCAGCAGGTGTCGCAGGATCAGGATCCAGGATCACTGTTGTTATCCTACTACTAACAATTGTTTTCCTTGTACGTAAACTTGTTTTGCAGGAACGCGAGCATGGACCAAGTCTCACCGAAGTTCCTGGAGTATATTCCCTTATTATTCCGCACGTGTTTAACCATTATGGACGTTGTGGAGATCGTGGGGAGCTTGCATAATTATCGGATAGTTTGTTAACTTAGTTATTTCTAATTTAAAATGGAGATAACAAGCTTGAGAGAACACTTAGCTAATTTTGGCATACACACACACTCGTAACAGCTCTCAGTCAGCTCTCAAGCAATACTTGGCGATTTCATACACTCTTTTGCACATTGCACACTAGTGATCCTTGTAACAAGCTTGTTAACATCCCGAGTTGTAAACTTCTTTTGTTTAATCTTAGTTGGTGATCGGTAGTTTCCATCGCCCGAGGTTTTTTATGCTGGAGATCAACTCTTGATCAAGGGCTTTTTCCTCGTATAAATCCTCGTGTCACTTGTTCATTACATTTATAAGTGATCCTTAGCATTATTCATTGATTCAAGCATCACACCTCACAACAAAAGATTTGGTTGCATTATCTTTGTTTGATTTTTTACCAAAACAGTTTGGCGCCCACCGTGGGGCAATTGGTGCTTCATTTCTCAGAAATTCTTGTTATTGTGATTATTTCGGTTCATTACAACCAAGCAGATGGCTTCTTCAGCAAAGAACACACCAAGCCCTATGCCGGCAATGGGTTCTTCACAGGGCGTTCCTCCTTTGCCTCCACCACCTTCTGGATCCCAGAAGAATGCTGAAAATGCCGCAAAGAGACAAAGCCCCATTTTTCCGAAACCACCAACTTCTTATGTTTCTTCTAATCCTACTACTAGTGATCTTTTTACTTTGATTTTGCAGATGAGGGATCACGTACAAGAGCAGGACAAAACCAACGAAAGGATCCTCCGGGAGATCGCTGACATTAAGAAACAGAAGAGATCAGGGGAGGATCACTCTCCTCTGATACCAAGATCACTGGATTTTGACACCCCAGCCGTAACCGCCCTGCAATCTGCAGCTCCAGACATCCAGTACCAGAGTGAACCATTGGGAAGGTGTTATGGAGCTACAACTATGAGTCAGGCTTTTAGGTCTCATTTCCAGCCTCAAGGATCCTGTTTTCAGCCTTCGGGATCCTCTTTTCAGCGTCAGGGATCCTTCGTCAGCTCAGGAGGATATTTGGGAATGCACACAGTCCAAGGATCCTCCACGGTTCAAGGATCCTCTCAGGTTCAAGGATCCTCAGGAGTCCAAGGATCCTCCATGGTTCAAGGATCCTCATTTCAGGTCCCAGGATCCTCTCAGCTTCAAGGATCCTCTCAGGTTCAAGGATCCAGCATCTTTCAGGATCAAGGATTCTTGAGAAGTGTACAACCCCCAAGCACAGATGTCCATCAAGAGACTTCATTCCAATGCAGACCATTGCCTCTTCTGGTCCTTCAATCATACTAGAATCCCGTCAATATGGATTCACATCTGCAATTCCTAACCTGAATCCTCCGGGAGGTAACACTTTCAATAATTCTTATAACACTAACCATGGCTCTATGCAGGATACGGGTATCAATCAAGCTATGGCTATGGAATTACAGAAGCTGAAGGATATGATATCCAGCGTACCAGGAGTGGTTAAACCAATTCCTGAAAGTGCAGATGGGAACCATAGGATATCTCGTTTTGTACCACCCATTTGTGATGCTGAGATACCCAAAAGGTTCCAAATACCACCTATGAAGCTGTATGATGGTTCAACGGATCCAGATGAACATGTGGCTCAATATAGAGAGAGGATGGAGATCAACCTCATCCCAGAAAGGTTAAAAGAAGCATGTCTATGCAAGGGTTTTGGATCCACTCTCACAGGATCAGCTCTTAAATGGCTGCTAAGTCTTCCCCCTTACTCTATTACTTCATTTGCTAATTTAGTTAATCTGTTTAATAGTCCATTTTCATGTAGTAGAAAATTTGAACGATTAACTAGTGATCTATATAGGGTAACACAAGGTCAAAATGAATCACTTAGAGATTACATCACTAAGTTTAGTAAAGAATCCTTAGATATCCCTAACCTGGATATAGCTACGGCTGTAGAAGCCTTTAAAATGGGTTTACTTAGGGGTTCAATGTTCTATGATGATCTTGTTATGACCCCATGCAGGAATCTTGATGAAGTAAGAACCAAGGCCCTTAGGTTCATCCGTCTAGAGGATGATAAAAGGATCCAGGAGAGATTGGCAGGATCCTCAAAACAGGAGAAGCAAGGATCCTACTTTAAGAATAACAAGTTCAAGTCCTACAACAAGTCTGACAACCAGAATGTGCATGCAGTAGAACAAGAAGAGGACGATGAGGATTATCCTCCAATTTCTGAATACTGTTTTTCTGTTGATAACAATGAACTAATTCTTGCAATGCAGAATCTAGGTGAGAAAGCAAGATGGCCAAGGAAAAGCGATAAACCAGCCGCAACAAAGGATAAGTCCAAGTGGTGTGCATATCATGAGGATTTTGGGCACCTCACTGAAGAGTGTATTGCACTAAGAAAGGAAATTGGTTACTTGTTAAGCAAGGGGCACTTGAAGGAGCTTTTGGGACGAAAGAAGTCAAGGATCCAGGATCCTGAAAGGATCCTAGAAAAGGCTCCTGCTCCTCCAGCAGATGCACAAGTTATAAACTTCATATCCGGAGGATCAGACATTTGTGGTACTTCCTTTTCAGCAGCCAAAAGACATGCCAAGGAAACCAAGATGGATAATGGAGACAGACCCATCCGGACCTCCACTGTCACCAAGGATAAAATTATAACTTTTGATGTGGATGATCGTCTAGATGTTCAGGATTCTCATCATGATGGTCTTGTTATTACTCTGTTTATTTCTAACCATTTTGTTCGCAGGATCCTGATAGATGGTGGGAGTTCAGTAAACATCATTCAGCTTGATGTCCTCAAGAATATGAACATTCCTGAATCAGAAATTGTCCCAAGATCCTCTGTTCTTGTGGGATTCAGCGGAGAAACCAAGAATACATTGGGGGACATCAAACTCCCTATCTATATTGAAGGACTCCATTCTTATCAAAAAATTTGTGTAATAGATTGCTTATCCTGTTGTAATGTTATCCTTGGCAGGCCATGGATACATGACATGAAGGCAGTCCCATCTACCTATCATCAATGTGTAAAGCTTCCTAGTCCATGGGGAGTGGTGAAAATTGAGAGTGATCAACAAGAAGCTAAGAACTGCTATACGTCATCAATGAAGCCAGCCTCAAGACCAAGGGAGCAATAGCAATTAAAGCATCCTTCAAGAGATGTCTTGGAGGCAAGAGAACAGGATGTGAAAGAAATCCTTATGGATCCTCATGATCCTGAATCCATAGTCTTCATTGGATCAGGGATCCTCAGCAACATTGAACAAGATCTAGTATCCTTCCTTAAAAGAAGAAAAACTACCTTTGCCTGGAAGCATGAGGACATGACAGGTATATCTAAAGATATAATTACTCATAAACTTGGCATTGACAGGTCATTCAAGCCAATTCATCAAAAAAGAAGGAAGTTTACACCTGAGAGGAATGCTATTATCCAGGAAGAGGTAGACAAATTACTTCGAGCAGGTATGATAAGAGAGGTTAAGTATCCAAGATGGTTAGCCAATGTGGTTGTTATTCAAAAGAAAAATGGAAAGTGGAGGGTATGTGTCAATTTTACTGATTTAAACAAGGCATGTCCCAAGGATCCTTTCCCATTACCCCACATTGACTCCATGGTGGATGCTACCGTGGGTCATGAGTTGTTGACTTTTATGGATGCTTCATCTGGATTTCAACAAATTCAGATGGAACCATCTGATCAAGAGGACACAGCCTTTATGACCCCAACTGGTATATATTGTTATATTGCTATGCCATTTGGACTAAGGAATGCAGGTGCTACTTATCAAAGGTTAGTCAATATGATGTTCAAGGGACAAATTGGACACACTATGGAAGTCTATATAGATGACATGGTGGTTAAGTCCAAAAAAGCTGAGGATCACCTTAGAGACTTGGAGGAAGCATTCGATATCCTTGATAAATTTAATATGAAACTAAATCCTTCCAAGTGTCACTTTGGTGTTAAAGCACGTAAATTCTTAGGCTATATGGTGATAAAAAGAGGCATTGAAGCAAGTCCAGAGCAAATTAAGGCTATTGTGAATATCAAATCTCCTGCCAATGCTAAGGATGTGCAAAGATTGACAGGCAGGATCGCAGCCTTAAACAGGTTCATATCCAAATCCTCAGAAAAATGCAAGGAGTTCTATGACATTTTGAGGAAGAACAAGAAATTTGAATGGACTGAAAAGCATGAAAATGCTTTCAAAGCTCTCAAGGATTACCTATCCTCAGCCCCTGCCTTGATGAAACCAGAAAAAGGAGATATATTATCCTTGTATTTGGCGGTATCCTCTAAAGCAGTAAGTGCGGTCCTTGTTAAGGATCACGAAGGTACACAACATCCTGTCTATTATGTAAGTAAGAGTTTGCTTGATGCTGAATCCAGGTATTCACATTTAGAAAAACTTATCCTTGCACTAATTATGGCATCTACTAAATTAAGACATTATTTTGAAACTCATGCCATTATTGTTAAGACTAATTTTCCAATTAAGAATGTTCTCAGGAAACCTGAAATGTAAGGAAGGATGGCAAAGTGGGCAGTGAAGCTTAGTGCATATGATATAAGATATGAACCAAGGACTGCCATCAAATCCCAAGCCTTAGCTGACTTTGTGGCAGATTTTAGTAGTGACTTGCAAAAGGAAGCTGAGTTGGAAGTCCAACAGCTAGAAGAAACTAAGGATCCTTGGATACTCTTCACTCATGGAGCCTCCAATGTCAAAGGAAGAGGGCTTGGAATACTACTAAAATCGCCACAGGGGTACATAATACCCCACTCCATAGCTTGTGAGTTCCAAACTACTAATAATGAGGCTGAATATGAAGCCTTGATAGCTGGTTTGCAAATCGCTAAGCATATGAGGATCGGGTATCTTGTGGTACATGTGGATTCATTATTAATTACTAATCACTTTAATGGATCCTATGATGTTAAAGGTGAAAAGCTAATTAAATATTTAGAGATAGTCAAAGAATTGGCACTCTCTTTTGTTTCCTTTAGTTTGACACAGGTACCAAGGGAAGAAAATGCAGAGGCTGATGCATTAGCTAATCTAGGATTATCATTGAAGATTCCAGAGGATATCAGGATCCCTATTATCCACATCCTAACCCCCGCTATTGAGGATCATGTAGCCATGGAGATAGGAGAGGATTCTGCAATCATCCCTAGTGATGATACACAATCTCATTCAGGATCATGGATCCTTCCAACATGGAGAGATTCCTACAGGAGAAAACCCCAGGGCTTTCAAAATCAAGGTATCTCAATTCACAATATTGAATAACAGGTTATATAAACGATCTCTTGCAGGACCATATTTAAGATGCATTGAGGATCCTGAAATCCAAGAAGTCGTAAAGGATTTTCACGAAGGAGATTGTGGAAACCACACTGGGGGCAGGGCATTATTCTCAAGGATCCTGAGGACAGGATACTATTGGCCTACCATGAAGAAGGTTGCTGTGGAATATGCCAAGAAGTGTGATCCTTGTCAGAGGCACAGTAATATCCTTCATTAACCAGCAGAGCTTTTGCATCCTATATCCTCTTCTTGGCCATTTATGAGATGGGGAATGGATATAGTTGGTAAACTTCCCAAGGCACCTGGTGGAAAAGTATTCATGCTTGCTATGACTAATTACTTCTCAAAGTGGATAGAGGCTGAAGCCTTTGCTCAAGTCAGAGAAAAAGAAGTGATATCCTTTATTAAAAGAAACATTATTACTAGATTTGGTATTCCTTCTGAAATTGTTTGTGATAACGGATCCCAATTTATTGGGAATAGAACTACTAACTTTTGTGACAGCTGGGGGATTAAGATGATGTTATCAACACCAGTTCACCCACAAGCTAATGGCCAGGCAGAATCATCCAACAAGATCATCATCAACAATTTGAAGAAAAATCTTGGATCCAAGAAAGGAAAATGGGCAGAAGAACTACCTTATGTACTTTGGGCTGATAGGACAACTCCCAAGAATGCTACTGGTCAAACTCCATTCTCTTTGGTATTTGGAGCAGAAACAGTGATCCCTACAGAGATGGTGGTTCCTACTGCAAGAACAAGCATTCGTGATCCTGAAGAAAATGCTGAAAACTTGGTTCAAGACTTGGATACTATAGAAGAGCTCAGGGATTTGGCAAGGATAAGGATGGCCAGTTATCAACAAAGGATGGCTGGAGCCTACAATAAGAATGTCAGGATCAGGAAATTCCAAGTTGGTGATATGGTATTAAGGAAAGCATTTCAGAATACCACCAATCCTGCTGATGGGAAGTTAGCACCAAAGTGGGAAGGTCCCTATCTGATTGAAGCTGAAGCAGGAAAGGGGGCATATCGATTGCTAACAATGGAAGGTGATTTGCTACCAAGAGCTTGGAATGTTGTCCACTTGAAGAAATACTTCATGTAATAAGGATCCGTGATCCTTAGCTAAAAAGTATTCTTGAAGGATCCTTACAAGATAGAGGATCCTCGTTTTGGTAATGATCTAATCTTAAACTATTTCACTCTTTCATTATCCTATATATAAGGATAAGGATCCTGGATCCTTTATCCTCCTTTCACTTGATTCTGAGTTTTGCAGAAGGTTTAGGTATCCTTAACAAAGGATTGAGTATCCACAGAGGTATCCAGTTATTCTTTGGGCTTGACCCCAGTTTTGGGCTTGTCCCCAGTTTGGGCCTGTCCCCAGTTTCGCCAGTAGCGCAAGATGATCCTGGTACAGTTCATGGCAATGGGACCAGTACTCGCTTTAGGGGCTGACAATTTCATTGTACTGGCTGTATCCGGGATCCTACGTATAATGGTAGACGTACCATACATCCGTTCCTAAGGTTTCTAATGTTTTCACGTTAGCTAAGGTTTTGGCATTTTCATGTCACTAAGTTTGGATAGTCGCCAGTGAGGGTCATACTCCAGTTTACACACGTTCCTTTGGGCTTGTCCCCAGTTATTCTTTGGGCTTGTCCCCAGTTATTCTTTGGGCTTGTCCCCAGTTATTCTTTGGGCTTGTCCCCAGTTATCCTTTGGGCTTGTCCCCAGTATATTGGGCTTGTCCCCAGAATTGTCGGGCTTGTCCCCAGTTACTAACTCTTCTCTTATATTTGGCTTAGTCCCAAGTTATATTCTATTTCAGGTTTTTGAGGCTAAATGACCAAGGATCCTTGATCCTTACCTTCTGCTAAGGTTTGTCTTTTGGTTATCCTGATTATAAATATTAAAGGGTTAGGATCCTAACTTGGATTCTCAGGTATGATCCTTGATTCCTTTTATTTTATTCATTATTTATATAAGTGACCCTTATTATTTGACAATAGAACTAATGATCCTTAAGTTGCATAGCTTTTTTGAGTTTATCGACTATAGGATATTTGATCCTTGATCATATCCTAAAATTTTTAAACATGATTTTTTAAACTTGATAAATTAAAACAAAGTGGATAACTATAATAGAAGAATAAGGAGTTCACAAGGATAACAACACGGGAAATAGCCAAAAAGTTAAAGGTTTTATTTATTCATAGTTAAACCCTTCAAAGGTTGTCAAAATTACCTACCCCAAGCATCTACCAGCAATACGTGGCCCGTCCGCTGGGGTAGGTAAAGGGTGTCCATTGTTAATAGGTCTTCAAGTGCAGGAAATAAAAGATGGCAGGATAACAAGTGGCTTCATCCCCCAAACAGAGGATCCCTCAACCACCTATTATCCTACCTATTGTCTAAGGATCCATGATCCATAAACCAAGAAACTATTGTTCAAAGTACAACCCAACATTGTTTAAAACACCATAACCAAAAAACTACCAAATCCTAAAAATGGGCTCCGGCCACGTCTAGAAATATCCTTCATCGCCCATTTCAGCAGCTCACACCTTGGCTGCATCACCACCAGCATCATCACCACCAGCCTGATCCTTCCCGCTGCCACTTGCCTCGATCGCCAAGACCTCGGTAGCCTCCTCTTCATCCTCCAGTTCTGCCAGCTTAGCCTTCCAACCCTCCTTGTCCCAAGTGGTCCTGTCGAAGTTAGGATCCTCAGCCTCCTGAGCCATTTGAAGCTTGATCTTATACATGGTGATGGCAGCAGACACTTTAGCATCCTCCAGCAGGTCGTGCCTCTCATGATCAGCCTCTATCTGGGCCATGACCACTTGCTGCTTTGCCAAAGCGAGATCCTTTTCAAGGTGAGAGATGGTTTGATCCTTGGCCAAGAAGAACTTTTGGAACTCCTGGTGCTTTTGTTCCGCCTCTTCAACGTATGCATCAAACAGCATTTCGACCTCAGCAAATTTCTGCAAAGAAGACAAGGTTAAGTTCAGGATCACGTGATCCTCAAATGGGCAGGATAATCAAGCATAGTAAGTGATCCTTACATCAGCAAAGTACTCTTGGAACTGGTGGCGGATTAAGGGCAAGCCTTCAAGATTGTCAGCCTCGGAGGCCTTTCTTTTATTTCCCCCTTTGGAGGTGGTAGGCTTGGGAACCACAGCACTCGGGCTAGCAGCAGTCTTCTTCTTCCCAGACCTGGGAGCAACGGTAGTAAGATCGGTGACACTAAAGCGGGAGGCAGACCTTGAAGATTTTCCAGCACCTATCAATCCAACACAATAGATAAGTATTCTTGTTTTATTTACATTTTAACATTTACTTAAATACAGACTTGGATACTTGCTCGACATTGTAACTGAGCCTGAGGATACTTCTTGAGAATCCTTGTTGTTTGCTTTAAATGATCTTATTTCAGGATCAAGATTCCGAAAAGCGTCGATCCTCTCCTTGGTCGCAGGTGATGTAATGATGTGTGAAACAGAAATAGCTGCAAAATAGAAACAAAGGGGTTAGTGATCCTCAGCAGAAACAGGTTATCCTATGATCCTTCTATAAGGATCCTCTATCCTACCATGAGTGGCCCATTTTCTAGGCAGATCCTTCCCATCAGGGATAGAATCCCTCCTGACGAAGAAAAAACGTTTCTTCCACTTGTTATCGTTCTTGGTGGTTTTTGTGATTGGATGAGGTTCACCAGGTTTGTGTTTGAAAAGGAAACGATGTGAACCGTGGCTCACAAGGTTATACAACTCGGCAAGTTCAGACATTCCCAAATCTACATCCTCTTGCTCAATGATTTTTTCAAGGGTAAATAGAACCCTCCACATCATTGGCATAGTTTGGATATAAGATATGCCGGTAAGGGAGAAAAAAGATTGGGTAAAATCAGGAAAAGGATAGGAGCATCCTATCGAGAATGGGGTGACTGGAAATGCAACCCAAGTTTCAGAGATAAAATCACTCCGGCTGGTAGGGTCAAAGGGTTTGAAAATGGTGCTCGCCGGAAAGCAATGACGGATCCTATCGATCTCAGGATCAGTAAAGCAGCAACGTTCCTTCGGAGAGTCTTCGATGATCCCTTGGCTTTTTAAAGGACTTTCTTTTCGATGATCCTTAGCAGGGGATGATCTTAGCTTCATTGTGATTCGGAGATTTTGAAGAAAAAAGAAACAGAGTAAGAAGGAGAAGAGAAAGAGGAAAGAGAAGTACCTGCTTGATCTTCAAATGTGGATTTAAAGGGAGTCTCGCTCAAATTTAAATGCACATTGACCCTTATCTCTAACTTCAATTTATAATCATGATTCTGCAGGGATGTCGCTTCAATGACGTGTGATCGGTAACGGCTAGTCAGATTGTAATGACTATATATCCGTTGGTTTGTTACGGATAAGATCAAGAAAATATAACTCGACAATTTACACTTTACTCCTTATATTTTGGGGGCAATTGTTAGGGGAGGATTTTCTAAATCCTAAGGATCACAGGTCCTCAAGTGCTTTCAGGATCATGGATCCTCAATTCTGTTTGAGTTAAGGATCCTCAGCAGGTGTCGCAGGATCAGGATCCAGGATCACTGTTGTTATCCTACTACTAACAATTGTTTTCCTTGTACGTAAACTTGTTTTGCAGGAACGAGAGCATGGACCAAGTCTCACCGAAGTTCCTGGTGTATATTCCCTTATTATTCCACACGTGTTTAACCATTATGGACTTTGTGGAGATCGTGGGGAGCTTGCATAATTATCGGATAGTTTGTTAACTTAGTTATTTCTAATTTAAAATGGGGATAACAAGCTTGAGAGAACACTTAGCTAATTTTGGCATACACACACACTCGTAACAGCTCTCAGTCAGCTCTCAAGCAATACTTGGCGATTTCATACACTCTTTTGCACATTGCACACTAGTGATCCTTGTAACAAGCTTGTTATCATCCCGAGTTGTAAACTTCTTTTGTTTAATCTTAGTTGGTGATCGGTAGTTTCCATCACCCGAGGTTTTTTATGCCAGAGATCAACTCTTGATCAAGGGCTTTTTCCTCGTATAAATCCTCGTGTCACTTGTTCATTATATTTATAAGTGATCCTTAGCATTATTCGTTGATTCAAGCATCACACCTCACAACAAAAGATTTGGTTGCATTATCTTTGTTTGATTTTTGACCAAAACAATTACTGAAGTCCAAGATGATTAGGGAAGTCAAATTCCCAAAGTGGCTAGCAAACGTGGACTTGGTCCAAAAGAAGAATGGGAAATGGAGAGTTTGTGTAGATTACACAGACCTCAACAAAGCATGTCCTAAAGACCCATTTCCCTTGCCTCATATAGATTAGATGGTAGATGCCACCGCCGGTCATGAGATGCTGACCTTTATGGATGCATCCTCAGGATTCCAACAAATCCAAATGGAGCCATCCGATCAAGAAGATGCGGCTTTCATAACGCCAACAGGTATTTATTGTTATACTGCCATGCCTTTCGGTTTGAAAAATGCAGGTGCAACATACCAGAGATTGGTGAATATAATGTTTAAAGACAAACTGGGGGACACCATGGAGGTGTATATTGATGATATGGTGGTGAAGTCCAAAAAGGCTGAGGATCATCTCTAGGATATTGAAGGTGCATTTGATATCCTGGACCAATACAATATGAAGCTGAATCCTGCCAAATGCCATTTCAGAGTGGGGGCAGGAAAGTTTTTAGGATACATGGTGACTAAAAGGGGAATAGAAGCAAGCCCGTAACAGATCAAAGCTATCGTGGATATCAAATCACCATCCAACATGAAAGATGTGAAAAGGTTAACAGGACGAGTAGCGGCTTTAAACAGATTTATTTTAAGATCCTCAGAGAAATGCAAGGAATTCTACGACATCCTGAAGAAGAATAAGAGATTCGAATGGGGAGAAAAGCATGAAGCAGCCCTGCAAGAATTAAAGCAATATCTTTCAACTGCACCTCTGTTGATGAAACCTAAGGATGAGGAACCATTATCCCTGTATCTCGCAGTATCAGGGAATGCAGTAAGTTTCGTTCTGGTAAAGGATCATGAAGGTCAGCAGTATCATGTCTATTATGTTAGTAAAAGTTTGTTAGATGCTGAAACTAGATACTCACACTTAGAGAAGTTGATATTAGCTCTAGTTATGGCATCAACCAAGCTTAGACATTATTTTGAAACACATAGGATTCATGTTAAAACTATTTATCCTGTTAAAAATGTGCTCAGGAAACCTGAAATGTCTGGTAGAATGGCTAAGTGGTCCGTAAAATTGAGTGCATATGATTTAGTGTATGAACCTAGAAATGCTATAAAGTCTCAAGCTTTAGTAGACTTTGTGGTTGATTTTAGTAGTGATATTCAAAATGAGGTCGACCTAGAAGTACAACAGCTAGGTGAGAACTCAGGATCATGGAAATTATATACTGATGGTGCATCTAATGTAAGAGGCGTAGGATTAGGTATACTACTAAAATCGCCACAGGGGACATATTACCCCAGCCTATTAGATGTGAATTTCCTGCTACTAATAATGAAGCAGAGTATGAAGCTCTGATTGCAGGACTAGAATTGGCTAAGAATATGAGTATTAAATGTTTGCAAGTATACGTTGATTCCCTGTTGATTACTAACCATTTCAATGGATCTTACGCAGTAAAAGGCGAAAAAATAGCTGAATATCTTGAAATTGTCAAAAAATTAGCAGGATATTTCGAAGTTTTTACATTTGAACAGGTACCAAGAGAAGATAATGCTGAGGCAGATGCTTTGGAAAATCTGGGATCTGCAGTCAGGATACCGGAAGGAACTCGGATACCCATACTACATATCCTGTATCCTGCGGTGGAACTCTTCAAGTCTCAGGATAAGGAGGTAGCAAATGTCCGGGATCCTGGTGATGAATATCCTGAGAAGAATCCTGAATCTTGGATGGCTCCAATTGTGAAATATCTTAAAGAAGGAGATATCCCGAAGGATGAAAATTCTAAGACATTCAGAATGAAGGTATCTCGTTTTACTATTATAAATAATGTTTTGTATAAGAAATCACTTGCAGGTCCGTACCTAAGGTGCTTGGAGGATCCTGAAACCAAGGAGGTACTACGGGATATACACGAAGGAGACTGTGGCAACCATACTGGGGGCAGATCATTGTTCTCAAAGGTGTTGAGAACGGGATATTACTGGCCTACCATGAGAAAAGATGCTGCAGAATATGCTCGAAAGTGCGATGCATGTCAAAGACACAACAATATCCTGCATCAGCCTGCTGAACCATTATATCCTATCGTGTCCCCTTGGCCATTTATGAAGTGGGGTATGGATATAGTGGGAAAACTCCCGGAAGCTCCGGGAGGAAAGGTTTTCATGTTGGCAATGACGCATTATTTTTCCAAATGGGTTGAAGCAGAAGCCTTTGTCCAAGTCAGGGATCAAGAGGTGGTATCCTTCATAAAAAGGAATATCCTGACAAGGTTTAGAGTACCAGCTGAGATCATTTGTGACAATGGTTCTCAATTTATCAGCAAAGGAACTACTGATTTTTGCAAAAGTTGGGGAATCAAGATGGTCACATCAACTCCAGTACATCCTCAAGTAAATGGACAGGCAGAATCTTAGAACAAAATAATTGTCAACAACCTAAAGAAAAAGTTAGGAGCTAAAAAGGGAAGATGGGCAGAAGAACTACCATTTGTCCTATGGGCTGATCAGACAACTGTGAAGAATGCTACTGGGCAAACCCCATTTTCTAGGGTATTTGGAGCAGAAGCCGTAATCCCGACGGAGATGGTAATACCTACATCAAGATCAAGCCTCCGGGATCCTGAGACAAATCCTGAAGCCTTATGTTAAGAGTTGGATACTGTTGATGAAACGAGGGATGCAGCAAGGCTAAGGATGGCAGCATATCAACAGAGGGTATCCAAGTCTAATAATAAGAATTTAAGGACTAGAAGACTTCAAGTTGGAGATTGGGTGTTGAGAAAAGCTTTCCAGAATACAACCAACCCTACCGATGGAAAATTAGCTCCAAAGTGGGAAGGCCCCTATGAAATTGAATCAGAATCAGGGAAAGGAGCATATCGACTCAAGAATATGGAGGGGGATATGTTGCCAAGATCCTGGAATGCTATACATCTCAAAGCCTATTTCAAGTGAGTTTAGAAATTAATTTCTAACTCAGGATGGTATGGAGTCTATCTTTATTAAATTTATTAATTTAAATTATTGTTTTAAAACCTTGTACTGACTTAAGCATCAGATGGGTGTTAGCCAAGCTGACACCCACCTTAGTCTTATAATGTTTTGCAGAATATGTTTCAGGATGTTACTCCGAGATATGTGCTCAAGATAAACTGGATGATTAGAGGATTGGCCCCCTCTCTCATGTTTAAGGGATTCCTATCCCTTCAATGGTTTAAAGGTATTCACCTTTCTTTCGGATTGTGTTTAAACACCCCGCCTGGAGCACAAGTTATCCAGGGATAGTTCAAGATAGCGGGACCAGTTCATGTAACAGTGGCTGACAATTTCGTTATTGTTGGCTATATCCCGGATCCTTAAGTTATATAAGGATTGATCACCCTCTCTCACGAAAGAGTATTTTCATGCTCTCTAAGGTTTAAAGGTTTTCACCATTCTAAGTCTTGGAGTTTATACACTCCCGCTTGTAGTGCATGAAAACAAGGGTTTATCCCCAGGGTTCTTAGGGTTTATCCCTAGTAACACTGAAGTTTTTTTTACAAATGTGACATGCTCTATTTTGACAAAGAAATACTTAAGTGCTGGACACTGAAGCAATTTCCGGAACAGACAGGGGACATCCATGCTGGGCACATTGCAAATAGTTTGAGGAAGAAGATTGAGATCGATTTCAGGGATATTCCTGACAAGGAACACTCATGATGAAAACCTTGCAAGGGGTGTAAACGGTGAAATTAGAATCTGCTACCTAAATGTGTCTGGTATGGCTTTTCATTTTCAAATTACAGAAACCTTGCCTAAGTAACCTAAGTTTTTGGAATTGTGTTTCATAAAAGTTTTAATGAAACGTTTTCAATTAAAATATTAAGAGTATCCTGACCAGGATATTTCCTCAGGATACTCGATCAGAATATTTGAAATGTTGTATTGGAACGAAGACTGGGATTACATCCAAATTAAACACATAATTTGCAAAGAAAATATAAACAACAATAGATAAGGCTAAAAAGGTTAGTTTATTAACATAGCAAAAGGTTGCACTATTGGCTTCATCTCAAAATGAGACCTATTCACCAACAATGCAACTGGTTCTAAACCATATTTACTTAAACAGTTGAAGGCTTCGTCTTGGAACTCAGGATCCCTCCACCTTCAAACTGTTGATTGTTTAAAATAGCATACTAAAGACTGATGACCAAGGGTTTCGTCCTAAAACTCAGGATACCTCCACCTTTGGCCACCATATTGTTCTAAACTGCAGGAAATAAAAATTGTTCAACAGACAGGAAAAATAAATTGTTCATCAACCACAACCATCAAATTCAAAAAGTGGGCTCCGGCCTAGGCATGAATATCCATCATTGCCCACTTCGCTGCTTTCAAGGGGCAGCACCCTCTTCAACCACAGCGTCATCAGCACCCGCACCAGCATCACCACCAGCATCTACCACCATCTCAGCCGTCTTGGAAGGCTCTTCAACCACTGGCTTTGCAGGTAGCTCTACAAGATTCCTGCCGAGGTCCTTTAATTTCGCCTCCCAAACATTAACATTCCATGAAGGACATTCAAGGCCCAGAGCTCTGGCTTCATAGGCCATCTTCAGTCTGGCTTGTAAGAGGGAAATCACGACGGATCCTTTGAGACCCTCCCGGTAGGAGTTCATATCCTGCTCGTACTGAAGTTGAGCGGCGTCCAGCTTGAGTTGAGCATCCTGCTTGGCCTTGTTGATGGCATTCTGAGCCTCCTGAGCTACAGCCTTGTATTTATCCTCATAATGCTGTGATTTGGTGGTGGCGATTGCTGCTTGGTCTGCGATGGTGGTCTCAGCCTTCTTCAGTTTGGCTTTCAGCATCTTGTTCAGCCCGCATGAGTCCTTGTATAAGTGTGTTAACCGTTCAAGACCCTGCAATCAGATAAACAGGTATCAATGTATATACTCAAAATGTATAGTCATCATAATGTGCAGGATACAAGATAAGAATACTTACTTGATTGAGGAAGCCGGTCATAAACTTGCTGGATTCTGAAAATCCATGATTCTCGTATGGAAAGATATCAGAGGTATCAGGGGAATCTGGTTCTTTTCTCTTGCGGGAGCTAGAGCCACGTGGCTTTGCAACGGTGGAAGGCTTGGGGACGGTGACAGCCTTGGAGCTAGCAGGTTTTGACGAGGTGACGGCTGGCTTGGGGCTTGGTTCTTGTTTGACTTGCACGGGACCGGAATAGCTATCCAATTCCTCAAGATCAAAGACTTCAAGGTTTTTAGCCGGTGCTGCATGAATGGAAGAAATACTAAGCCCTTATGTACTATTAGAATATAATTAGTTTAATATATAAGGATAACTTGTAAGACTATGCTTACCAGACATCTCGGAACTTGATTTTTGGCTTTAGCTTGCAAATGACAGGGAGAAGGTCCTTTCACTCTCGGTGAGCCGGTAGATTTCTTGAATTCTTTATGCCGAATCAGCACTTGGAGGGGCCAATTCTTTGAAATTTGCTGCACAAAAGAGTAAAGATGTCAGTTTAGGATATAGTTTCAGGATATGTTTGGGGATATTTCTAAAACCCTAAATCCTACCAGAGGTCAACCATTTCATGGGAAGGTCAACACCCTTGTCAATAGAGTCTCATTTCACAAGAAAGAACTTTCGTCTCCAATCATCCTCGTTTTTTGATGCTTTGAGGATGAGGGGATCCTTAGAGGTTCAAAAAAGGAGAAACCGGCTGGAACCATGAGACCGCAAACGATATACAATCGGAAGATCCTCAATGCACAGATCAGGTATGTGACAAGATTTAATCTGGTCCAGTGTGACTAAGACTCGCCAGACCATAGGCATGGTTTGGGCATAACTGAGACCAGTGAGCTCAAAGAAACGGGAGAAAAAGGCCGGAAAAGGATATCGGAGCCCTATGGAGAAAGGGTAAGCCAAGAAGCACACCCATTCATCAGAATACACGTCCGAACGGATTTCCCGGTCTAACGGTCGTATGATTACTCCGGCAGGAAAAGCGCCGGAGGCTTCAAGGCAGCAATATCAGCATTATCAAAAGATCAGATCTCTTTTGTGGCTTCGGTGAGAAGGTTTTGATGCTCGAGAGTGGGTGTAGAATCAGCAGTGTGTGATCTTGTTCGAGTAGCCATGAGGAAAGGTGAAATGTTACAAAGAAAAACAAAGAGGAAAGTGAGAGAAGTACCTGAGAGTGCTCGGATTATGGTGATGAATACCCGGATAATTCGAGAAGTTATAGGCCAAATATAGGGGGTGAGGAGTAAATTTCGCTTGGGAAGTTGCAGCTAGTCACCTCAACCGTCTTATCGTCATAATTGCCTCGATCTGCGAGATAAGTTTAAAATATATCAGTTTGAATTTGGGGATTCCAACATATATATTTTGGGGATAATTATTATGGGTGGTTTTCCGAGCCCATATTCTGGATTGTATCTCGAATTATATCCTGACTTTATTATTTATGTTCTGATCAGGATACCGGATCAGGATATTGGTAACATCCTGATATGATATCCTGGTAGCTGTTAATTAAACACGTGCAGGTTATAATGGCTGGCTTGTAACGTTCATATGGACCTGGTCTCCTGAAGACTCGGTCTAATCAGTTAAAGAAGATCGTTGAAGACGGAAGAAGGAGTCTCCAACGTTCAAAAGGGAATATTCGAAGGATCCCTGTTTTATATGATAATTGGTTATTTCTGTTTACTATATAAAGGGGTGTACGAATCAATAGAGACACACAATCTCACTCACTCTTTTGCTCTAAAAAATAACCGCAATCACTCGTAATCACATCTCACTAACACTTACACTCAAAAATCATTGTAACACTTAGCTGATCCGTACATTATCCTGCACTGTATCCTGAATTTTGAAGTAATAAGAAGAACAAGGCAGCCAACGATTGTCAGCTCCCGAGGTTTTATGCCGGAGATCTAGATTGATCAAGGGCTTTCCTCGTAAATCATGTGTCCACTCTTACATTTTTGCTCATTGTTTGATTATTGATATAGTTCAGTATTCTGAGCTATATCCTGAAACTGTCTTTGCTAACAACCAGATAAACATATTTTTCACAAGTCTTACTAGCACACTACCTCACAAAACTAATTTGATCACTAAATTGCTTAGGTAATTTTTGACCAAAACAGTTCCTAGTTTTGTGGGACTTCGGTTGTGACGTTCTTGAAACGACCGTATTCTGACCACATGCCTTTTACAAACTGCGACCGTTTTTCAACTGCTTGCCTTTTAAAAAATTGCGACCGTTTTTGTGGTCACAATTTTTATTTATTTTTTTAAAATTATTTTTAGCCATTTTCTATTTTAACCTACATATAATGTCAATTTTAAAATTTACATATTATCATATTTTCTCAATTATATAAAACATTCCACTTAAAACATCAAATAGCAAAGTTATCATAACAAAATACATATTCAAAACAAAGTGTTTATCCGTTTTGAAACCTAAGTCGATGATTATATGTTTTGAAACCTAGCTTTTAGCATCGCTTAAATGTTTGTCATTTTTTCATTCATAGCCTCTTTCTTCGCCTTATATTTTTCTTTTTCCATCACCAATCCTACAATAATATCGTTTAACCTTTCTTTTTCTTCTTCTTTTTCTTTCACTGTATCTTGGATAATCACGTTCAACCTTTCGATCTACTAATAAAACCAATGCAAAGTGAAATATTAATGGGCAACATAATCACAATTTATGAAACTAATTAGCTGCTTATACTATTATAGAATAAAGAAAAAAAGTCAGTTTGACTTCTAAGGTCAAATCACATATTTTCAATAATATCCATACAAAAGTTTGAGAAGTGATTGCATGAAAAAATGAGGTCAATATTTGAGTTTAAACTTGTTTGACCAAAACATTAGATCAATTTCAAATCAACATTAGCCTTGAACCATACAACTTAAAAGAATAAACATACCTCTTGGTCTTGTTTGCCATGATGCTGAACGTTAAAATCATTCTTAACATTGCTTAACCCATATACTTTGCCTCTCTTCTTTCCCCTGGAAGCTCGGTACCACAATTCTTTGTCAAGTTCTGGGTGTTGGCTACTTTCCTCCCCATACTTCTCCAAAAGATATCCTTCATATTTCACCTAAAAATACAACCTAATTTAACATACTTTGCAGCACCGAACCAATAATATAGATACAACTTTATTTAATTAACCCTTTCAATACATTTGATATTTAGTATAAGAATATAGAACCAGTATTCATTTAATATAGATACAACTTTATTTAATTTACTGGTATTACACAACATAATGATTAAGAATCCTATAATTTCTAAACTTAGTCTATAATTTGCTCTAAATCTATAGAATGTATACAACTACCATCACAAGAAGTTAAGCAAGTAGAATGTCTATCTATGCATAACATATAAAATTTGTGATATCCAGGCCCTAATAACAGCAGCCCCTTCACATAAATGTGGAGTTGTTATTAACTAATCTAATATATAATTCAAAACCAGCCTATACAACAAAAATACGGAGAAGCGATTATTTAAAAATAACATAACATTTACTCGTAACAACTAACACACTATGTGATCTTTTTGTGGTTTATTAATTATAACCGGCCTTAAATCACATGGGCCAGCTTCGTTTATCATTATTCTTTGATCAGTTCAATCGAAATCAGCTAATTTAAATAACAAAACCCTACATCAAGTGAAGAAACTTATCCAAGTCTTATGTGCCCTATTGTCAACCCACGCTGATTTTTTTTCTTGTACATTCCCTTCTAATTCAACGCCCTCCAAATCAACATCCTCCAAATCAACGTTCTCAACTACTGAACTGCTACAATCAAGATCTTTATCAAACGTCCTACTTCCTTTTCTGAGATGTGTTTGTTTCCACATCTCAAAGTGTGACGGTTCACGCCCAATTATCTCAGCCTACAAAGTTAGTATATAAGTTAACAAATAATGGCATATTTATCAGTTAAAGATAATGATTAACAACGTTGACCACTTTTCTTTTGGCAGTCATATAGGTTTGTGACCCAAGGGTATGTTTGCCCCCTTTTGATTCAGTTCTGAGTTTTTTGTTTCTTTCAGACTTCGCTTTCCATTCAGGTGTGTTCTAGATATCAATCATTTGTTTCCATGTCTCTGTTTTGATCCATGGTGGTTTAAAATCAGTAAGAATAGACATATCATCTTCGACTTGTACATCTTTACTTCTCGCGGGGTTCTTTAGCTTGATCTCGTACCTACACAACAAATCTGGAATTTTACCAGCAATGCACCGCTCCCAGCAACTATATATTTCACCATTCCATTTAACCTCCCACTGAAAATAACACTACAATAAAATAATTTTTTAATAAACATACAAAATGGTTTAATAAGTTATATAAGATTTGTTTAAGTACACACATTTGAGAGTCCAGGATCCGGCAAGTTTGACGGAGTTTCGGCCCCGAGATAACCGGTTCGGTGGGATATTATTACTACAAAATGATTAGAAGCAGAGTAGAAACCGAACAAGTTAAATTAAATTGGTTTCTTATTCAATGTTTGAAGCTACATAACCGCGAAACCAATTGGACAGCATGTCCCCTCTGGGAACCAAAACTTGTCCAAATGAGAAGACCTCATCCCTATTTATAGGCATAGTCCATCCGCTCTTACATGTAATCACGGATGGACTTTATCTGCAGATGAGCACCTGGGACGATCTACTCATCCGTGCGGATCTACCTATGTAGATCCGTGCGGACCTGTCATGATGTCCATTCATACAGATTGACTCCATCCGTACGAATGTACATTTACAATACAATACAAAACCATGTCCGTTTTCACACTATTCTATACAATATTCAACACACGCTCTTTCTAGCCTATTCGCACTGTGTCGGATATACAAAATATGCACCAACAGATTCCCCCTTGGCCGTCATTGTCGAATCGTGTCTTTGAAAACTTTGAGTCATGTTTTGAATATTCTACAACTTCAATCATACATCTTAAAATCTTCAATCGATTCCTCCTTGATTGATGATCCGGACTTGCATTATCTTCGTTATGCACAAATTCCCCCTGAAATGAATCTTCAAGTCTTTGTTTGCACAATTCTAGACCCCTCCTTTGATTTGTTGTACTGCAATCTTCATGAATAATCACCAACTTGAAACTAATCAATGCAGCTTCTCTGTTTCGGCTTTAACCACATCCGCATTCGGTTTTTTATTTATCATTTTAGCCCCATCGAGCATTCCGCGTACTCTATTATCTTATCATAAAAAACCCAACAGGCAATTGATAGAAACTTCGAACACTACACCGATAAACTTCAGGTTTATGAATACTCATGAAAATCTGAAATCCCATTTTCCGTGATCCCTTTTAAGCACACTCCTGAAGGATTGATCAGTATAAACGGTAATCTCCATAATTAACAAATCTTCATCGGATAACAAATCATCTGGTAACGCATTCAGATCTCAGAAGCTTTTGTCCACGATCAGATTCATCTTCTTGGACAATCTGGATCTCAGAAGCTTTCATCCATGATCAGATTCACATTCCCGGACAATCTGGAGTCGAAACCACCCGAATACTGTTGCATTGTCACGAATTTCAAAAATGCCAGAATTTCAATATATTCTATGAAATTTTTATTCCCCCTCGTTTTTGCAAATTCTGACGTCCTATCACTGAATTCCCCCTCAAATTGAGCAATTCAGTCCTCTCTTATCTCTGAAAAACTCGACTATACCAAAAATATGATAATTTTTGCCCCGAAACGCCAGTTTTTCAACATTGCGGATTTTTCATTACGGCCCATTAATAGTCAGATATCCCGGATGATAATCATTCTGCATTGATATCATGACTACCCCACTATTTTCCACAATCTGTGATCGCATCATCATATTTGTGCTCTGAAGCCCCGGACGGTGTCTCCGAACAACCCAGCTTGGTCGTTAAAAACTCGAAAAAAATTTCAGTCACCAATTTTTTTATGGAGACTCATCTCGTCATTGCGATCAAAAAATGCATTTTTTAGGCATTTACTCATTCGTACGAATGGAGTAGGTCCATCCGTGCGAATGAACTGGTTTGGAACGAATTGACATTTTAACCTGAATGTCCTATTCGTGCGAATCAACAGGTCGATCCGTGCGAATGTACACATCCACATTCGTACAATTTGACATATCCACATCCTTGCGAACCTGCACATTCGCTCGAAAATGTCTGACCATCTCAAGAACATTCCCAATCACATTTTTCGATCCAAAATCTTTATTTCTGCGAATTTCATGATGAAACTTCACAGGATTGTGCGAAAATCAATCACGAACCTAATGATGTCTTCAATTTCAAATTCCATCCGTGAATTGACCTTCAATTTGATGTTTATTCGATGTTTTACGTCAGAACTCCCTATAAATCCAAAATTTATGAGCGTAGGTGATTCAATCAACTGTTAGATCGATTGAATCGGTACCGTAGCTATGATGCCAATTGAGAGTCCAGGATCCGACGAGTTTGACGGAGTTTCGACCCCAAGATAACCGGTTCGGTGGCATATTATTACTAAGAAAGGATTAGAAACATAGTAGACACCGAACAAGTTAATTTAAACTGGTTTCTTATTCAATGTTTGAAGCTACATAACCACGAAACCAATTGGACAGCACGTCCACTTTAGGAACCAAAACTTGTCCAAATGAGAAGACCTCATCCCTATTTATAGGCATAGTCCATCCGCACATACATGTAATCACGGATGGACTTTATCTGCGGATGAGCACCTGGGACGGATCTACTCATTTGTGCGGATCTACCTATGTAGATCCGTGCGGACCTGTCATGATGTCCATTCGTACAGATTGACTCCATCCGTACGAATGTACATTTACAATACAAAACCTTGTCCTTTTCACACTATTCTATACAATATTCAACACACGCTCTAACTAGCCTATTCGCACAGTGGCGGGCATACAAAATATGAACCAATAGATTCCCCCTTTGCCGTCACTATCGAATCGTGTCTTTGAAAAATTTGAGCCGTGTTTTGAATATTCTACAACTTCAATCATGCATCTTGAAATCTTCAATCGATTCCCCCTTGATTGATGATCCGGGCTTGCATTATCTTCGTTATGCACAAATTCCCCCTGAAATGAATCTTCAGGTCTTTGTTTGCACAGTTCACGACCCCTCCTTTGATTTGCTGTACTGCAATCTTCATGAATAATCACCAACTTGAAACTAATCAATGTAGCTTATCTGTTTCGGCTTTAACCACATCCGTGTTCGATTTTTGATTTATCATTTCAGCCCCATCGAGCATTTCGCCTGCTCTATTATCTTATCATCAAAAACCCAACCGGCAATTGATAGAAACTTCGAACACTACACCGATAAACTTCAGGTTTATGAATACTCACGAAAATCTGAAATTCCATTTTCCGTGATCCCTTTTAAGCACACTCCTGCATGATTGATCAGTATAAATGGTAATCTCCACAATCAGCAAATCTTCATCGGATAACAAATCATCTGGTAATGCATTCAGATCTCAGAAGCTTTCATCCACGATCAGATTCATCTTCTCGGACAATCTAGATCTCAGAAGCTTTCATCCACGGTCAGATTCACATTCTCGAGCAATCTGGAGTCGAAACCACCCGAATACTGTTGCATTGTCACGAATTTCAAAAATGCCAGAATTTCAATATATTCTATGAAATTTTTATTCCCCCTCATTTTTGCAAATTCTGACGTCTTATCACTGAATTCCCCCTCAAATTGAGCAATTCAGTCTTCTCTTATCTCTGAAAAACTCGACTATACCAAAAATATGACAATTTTTGCCTCGAAACGTCAGTTTTTCAACATTACGGATTTTTTATTACGGCCAATTAATTGTCAGATATCCCGGATGATAATCATTCTACATTGATATCATGACTATCCCACTATTTTTCCACAATCTGTGATCGCATCATCATATTTGTACTCTGAAGCCCCGGACGGTGTCTCCGAACAACCCAGCTTGGTCGTTTAAAACTCAAAAAAAAAAATTCAATCACCAATTTTTTGATGGAGACTCATCTCGTCATTGCGATCAAAAATTTCCTTTTTTTAGGCATTTGCTCATTCGTACGAATGGAGTAGGTCCATCCGTGCGAATGAACTGATTTGGAACGAATTGACCTTTTAACCCGAATGTCCGATTCGTGCGAATCAACAGGTTGATCCGTGCGAATGTACACATCCACATTCGTACAATTTGACATATCCACATCCGTGCGAACTTGCTCATCCGCTCGAAAATGTCTGACCATCTCAAAAACATTCCCAATCACATTTTTCGATCCAGAATCTTTATTTATGCGAAATTCATGATGAAATTTCACAGGATTGTGCGAAAATCAATCACGAAACTAATGATATCTTCAATTTCAAATTCCATCCGTGAATTGACCTTGAATTTGATGTTTATTAGATTTTTTACGTCACAACTCCCTATAAATCCAAAATTTATGAGCGTAGGTGATTCAATCAACTGTTAGATCGATTGAATCGCTACCGTAGCTCTGATACCAATTGAGAGTCCAGGATCCGGCGATTTTAATGGAGTATCGACCCTGAGTTAACCGGTTCGGTGGGATATTATTACTAAGAAAGGAGTAGAAGCAGAGTAGACACCGAACAAGTTAATTTAAATTGGTTTCTTATTCAATGTTTGAAGCTACATAACCACGAAACCAATTGGACAACTTGTCCCCTCTGGGAACCAAAACTTGTCCAAATGAGAAGACCTCATCCATATTTATAGGCATATTCCATCCGCATATACATGTAATCACGGGTGGACTTTATCTGCTGATGAGCACCTGGGACGGATCTACTCATTCGTGCGGATCTACATATGTTGTCACACCCCCAAAATCCACAAGCGGAGTATTACCGCTGGAGGCATGACTGACCAGGATCTAGCCACCAATCACGTTGAACTCATAGGTATATTTAAATAAAACTTTCATCTATTAACAATAAGTGTTACACGTTACAAATAATTCACAGTATACAGCGGAAGCATAATTCATTCGTTGAGTGTTTATAAACCACATGTGAAAACCAGTAGTCTTGTATTGTGATTCCACATAACTCGACCCATGACCACTCCAGCCTCCCAGACAGCAAGTTCCAACATTATACACCTAAAGGCCTGCAAGGCATGTAACAACGAATCAACAACAAAGTTGAGCGAGTTCACAGTTGGTTGTTCATTTTAAAGTTGTTCCAAAACCATAAGTTCATTTGAAAACCAGTAGTTAATCAGTTCCTTGTTTCCCAAACCATAAGCAGTGGGGGCTACCCCATGTTATCCACTAGACCCGTTACCATATCGGCCACTGACTGAAGTAAGTTGGTGCCCTAGTGTCATTGACTATCATCATTAACGTGCCCAGATCCATTAGTTCACACCCGTCCTCTACGGCACGGTGTGAGGCTTGTCAGACCTAAATAGCGCTATCTAACTAATGACCCGCTCGCCATTAGCCCGGTGATTAAGTCGATATAAAAATGAGGGACTTCATGATAGAGTTTTTGGTCTAGTATCAGCGTTGTCACCCTTCAATAAAGAGGATGTGGTACGTGTCCCCAAACCAGGAGATCACACAGGTTCCGTGTTGTCACCCTTCAATAAAGAGGATGTAGTACGTGTTCCAAACCAGGAGATCATGCAGTTTCCGATTTAATCCTTTACCCATTCCCAACCACCGGGAATCCCATGCCTTATAGATAGTGTGAACTCACCTGGGTTTTGCTCGGTATGACTAGTTACGTGTTCAAGTTGATCAAACCAACCCTAGCATAATTACCATTATCAATCAGTTTCATATTACTTAAGCACATACCCCTTTCATACTTCACAAGCAACACTCACACAATGTCAAGCAGTTAATAACAGTCAGCCATGCAACACGCTCGTCCATATCACACACCAAAAATCGTATCATATAATAACATTTAGGCCAAGTACGAGATCATATCACACAAAGCACGCATTCCCTATACATGCTATTCCAGTAGTGCACAAGCCATACATCTATTACACAAGTCATAACAGTTATCCATGCAACATACCAGTCATTTACCATCATGAAACCATATAATTAATACCCTGTCCTTATAAGTGTCTACACTACATATCCGTGTTCCAGTAACTATTACGGTCCAAAAATATAAATATATACTTTTAACTGTGCGGCCCAAACTTAAGCGTCTAGGTCCAAAAATATAAATATATACTTTAAAGCGTCGTGAAAATATGTGTGGCGAAACTCTAGGTTTCGTCGGATCAAGGTGTGTGACGAAACACTAGGTTTCGTCGGCTTGAGGTGGGTGCCGAAACACTAAGTTTCGTCAGAAGTATTATCGGATAGTTGTTGTGCCTGCAACCCTAATTCTTCTATAACAGTTTGTCGAAAGTCAATTCATTTACATATATAATAATTTCAACATCATCATTCAACATTTAACTTTCATGTGTCAATCACAAAGGCTATAATCATATGCCCTTCCCACTATTAAACTATGAACAAGCACCTATGACTATTCTGACAACATGATTGGAATGTGCACATGGTTAGATGAGATCAAAATTACTAATACACATGGCCGCCATTTACTTTTAGAATGTGCACATTGTTTGATGAGACCACATGACTGCCGTTTACTCATTCAAGGTCATCCATTCCTATCTCATCATTACCTATAAATCTATTGAACCTTTATATCAAGTAACACATGTAGTCTATAGCATGTACACGCATAACATGAAATCACCCAAAAATAATAGACTCACATACCGAACAGTAGAAGAGCTTCGATGGAGGGGGCAACTTCCGTCGATCAAGAGTGTGGTTGAGTGTCTAGGGTTTTCGTGAATTTTGGTCTTTATAATTTAACGTGAGTGTGGCAGATTTAAAATAGATCTACACTTGGGCCGAAGCCCATTACGGCGACCCAATTCTCCGAAGAAACAAGGTGATGGCGAAACTCCACAGTTTCGTCGAGTAAACCTTGTGGCGAAACCCTGATGTTTCGTCGAGTGGGCTTTGCGGCGAAACACTGATGTTTCGTCGTAGTGTATGATTGTTGCCATGGGTTATGCTCATATGTGATGTTATGTGCGTTAATATTTTCATGAAGATATAAAGAAACCATGGGTACACTTGTGTAACATAAACAGATTAGTATTGTAGTTGCATGATGCTAAATTATATGCTAATCTATTAGTAATATAAGTTTTCATGTTAAATAGAACCGCATAACAATCATTCATCATGCGTGAATTAAGTTTACATACTTAAACAGTTCATAAGTTCCCACTAGAATCAAACTATATACAATACACACACGTAAATCAAACACGAACAAGTTACACCTTAATCGAAATATGAAAAGACTTTGCAAAATAAGAAAACGTGTCGGGTAACGACCTTGAGAACTAGAGTTGTCACATCATCCCCAACTTGAAAGAAATTCTGTCCCGAAATTTAGCACGTAGTTACTGAGGAAGCTAGTTAGGTTGCATGGTTTCCTGGTTTTCTTGGGGTGTCACATCATTCCCCCGTTGGTTTGGAATTTTGTCCCGGAATTCCACAGTAGCTTCAGCCTCAGTAGTGGTTTCATTGATCTCGAACAACTGGGGATATTTGTGTTTCATTTGGCCTTCTCATTCCCAGGTAAACTCTGGGCTACGACGGGAGTTCCAACGAACTCGAACAATAGGTATCCTGGTGCGTTTGAGAATCTTGACCTCCCGGTCCAAGATTTCCACCGTTTCTTCGACAAATCGCAACTGATCGTCGATGGTGAGCTCCTTGAAAGGAACTATGAGGGTTTCATCTGACAGACACTTCTTCGGATTCGACACATGGAATACGTTGTGAACTCCACTGAGTTCTGCGGGTAGATTCAATCTGTAGGCCACCATGCCAATTCTCTCCGTGATTTCGAAAGGTTCAATATATCGCGGTTTGAGTTTTGTCTCGTATACCAAAACGAACTACACCTTCCCAAGGTGAGACTTTAAGTAGTACTCGATCCCCAACCTGGAACTCGAGTGGTTTCCTGCGATTAGCAGCGTAGCTTTTCTGACGGTCACAAGTTGCCGCCATTCATTGTCGCATCTGAGCAATCTACTCTACTGTGTCTACGATGAGTTCTGGGCCAGTGATTTGGCTGTTTCCAACTTCTGCCCAACAAAGAGGTGATTGGCACTTCCGTCCGTACAATGCCTCGAACGGAGCAGTCTGAATGCTGGTGTGGTAACTGTTGTTATACGAAAACTCCACTAAAGGGAGGTGTCTTTCCCAGCCGTTGCCAAAGTCGATTTCACGTGCTCGAAGCATGTCTTCAAGAGTTTGGATGGGGCGTTTAGTCTTCCAATCCGTCTGTGGATGATATGCTGTGCTCATGTCTAGACGTGAGCCAAAGGATTTGTGCATCGCTTGCCACAAATCAGATGCAAATCGTGGGTCGCGATCAGAGATAATGGAGGTTGGCACCCCGTGCCTAGCAACCACTTCTTTCAGGTAGATGACTGCAAGTGAAGAAAACCTATGGGTTTCCTTGATGTCTAGAAGGTGTGCTGGTTACACGAGACAATCAACGATTATCCAGGTGATATTATTTCTGTTTCGAGTTGTAAGTAGACTAGCAACCAATTCCATGGTAGTCTGTTTTCGCTTTCCATATAGGTGTTTCTGGTTGCTAATACTTCACCTTGACTTTCCCACAAGTCAAACATCATTCCCATACCTAGCTATGTGGGCCTTCATGCCCGATTACCAGTACAAGGTTTATAAATCCTAATACCTCTCATCAAAAACCCAGACGACTAGAATATCGAAGCCAATGTGCCTTGCTCAACACGAGTTCCCTACAGATGCCGTATAACGAGACCCACATTCGTCCCATGAGGTGACGAGTATCGTCCGACTTGTCAAAGGTTGCTTCTCCATGACCCGCATGGGTTCAACGTGAAAATCCTCTTCCTTCAGTTCTCCAGTTTGAATAGAGCGAGTCTGATCAGGTAAGTTAGAGTCGATAGTGAGCTGCAAAGCTCGTGCACATTCACGTTTCATAGTTGTAATCATCCTAAAGTTTCCTCCAGTGATGCCATTAATTGAACTAGCTCTGTCGAAGTCAAGGTACACGGGGGGGGGGCTTGTGATCGGTCTAAACAACGCATCTGGTACCGTCTAAGTAATGCCTCCAATTCCATCACGTAGGTCATCACCTTCTCGTGTATACCACTAGATCATCAATACTCTCGAATAAGGACGATGCTCCGTGCATTGCAGAGTTGGAATTCGAAAGCAGAAAAGACGTCCTCCTGTTTTGTCTGCCATGAACACAGCACTCTGCTGTGCTAAAGGGATTTAAGCTGCGCGATCTTTGAAAATCCTGAGATGAATCTGCGATAGCATCTAGTGAGATCAAGAAGTTGCTGTATCCTTGAAGGGATCTTTGGTGTCGATCTGTTTCTTTCAAAATGAGTCTCAGCGAGATCCACGTGTATTCCCACCTTTTTTATATCACCCAATATGTACCTCTCGAATCCAGACGTTACCGTTTAACAAGTCTTTGCGCCGGGTGGCTCCTCCCTCAGAAGTTCTAAAATAAGATACAAACACCGCCCATGGTGTTCCTTTCTCCTGGTCATGATTCAGAACGTTGTCAACAAATACGGTCGGTTCGTGCGATCCCTGAAGCTGCTGGTGTGTTGATCAACCCAATGATCATGGTGTACAAGTTGTAATGGCTGCATTGCGCTCGACATGCTGTTCTGAGAGCATTCTCCTCTTGGAGTTCCATCTGACGATAGTTCGTTCGCTAGCTAATCCTCGAATGGAAGCTTGTCCCTCGCAACTGATCAACAGGGCGTTACTACCGGGTCGAAGCGAACATTTCTTGACTGACTCCTTGCTGAGTTCACGATAATCAGTACATATATGAAAAGGCTTATCTTTACTGGTATTACTAGGCTCCCCAAAGCGAAAAACTAGACCTGATAAAACTCATGTCCAATAGCTCCTGAAGTTGATCAGGCAGTTCCTGCAACCTTCCTAGTGTAGGGCAAAATAGGAAATACTAGTAACAAGGGTTGCTTCTGACATGATACCGGTCTAATATTCCACCTGACGATGCGGAGGTAAACCTGATAGTTCTTCTGGTAGCACTTAGGGAGAAATCACGAACAATTGGTGGGTCCTCGATCCTCCTTCCTTAGTCTTGACATCAGTAACGAGGGCTATCATCGCGGGGTAGTCCCTCCGTAGACGCTTTCTGGATTTCATCGCTGATAAGATGCTAACCTTCACACCACGTATAACTGCGCGATATCTGGATAACCAATCCGTACTAACTACTGCATTGAACTATCGAGGATGGCAGAAAGAAGGTCGACGTCGAACACTTGTCCCACAAGGTCGAGTTTACATCCCAACGGACATATAAGGTTGCCTTTGACTTGCCCTTAGTTGATTCCACAACAGGTTCGGTTTCAAGAAGCATCAGGGTTAAGCAGAACAGTGACGAAGTGATTAGTCACCAAGAACATGTAGGCCACCAAGTTGTTATAATCCTGGCGTCGCCCACGCCAATCCTAAATGCCCCTCCATGAGTATCATTTCTCGCGTGGTTGTACTCGTTGCGAGGGTTTCCAGTACGACCGTCGTTTCCTCGGTTGTTGTCGTTTTGATTCAGCAACAGCCACTCCATGACGTAGGCACCTTCATTTCTATACTGTTGGTTGCCACTTCAAGTACCTTGATGTTGCCGTGATTGTTGCCTCCAATGCTGTTGTTTGAAACGGAGCTCTATGATCTTCCACCGACAGTGTCCATCTTTTCATATTCCATGCCACGTTTTAAGGAGCTACCCCTTGTGCTGGCAGTCTCAGGTTACATACCATGGTTAATTGTCATCGTTTATGTCCCGATTATTCCGTAAAAGTTGACTCCCATGAGTTGCTTGCTGGGGTTAAGGATTCGATTGGAGTCAAATCGCCGATGTTCGTTGCTGGTGACTAGGGCCATACAAATGTTGAAGTCCATCATTCTTGCACGTTGGCTGACTAATACACGGTATGTTACAAGAGTGTTGCAGAAGTGATCGCACTTCGAGATCTAAGACGTCAATACATGAGTTCCAGCAAACGAAGAGGAGTGAGAAAGGTATCGATTAATCATTCGACGCTGCGACATCCAATTCAGGGACGTTCGTATAAGCACCTAACATTCTACACGGTTCGCTAGGTGTTCAGATAGTTGTTCAGATAATTCTCGATAGCATCGAGATTCGATAGGATCCAGAGATGAGTGAAAAGTTCACGCTCGGGTAGGGGACATGCACTGCTATGACCCCTATACGTTTGTTATGTTTCACATCGATCAAATAACAGAACGGAACCCCTTTTCCACTTGCTAAGGCTCACTGGACTCACATGCACCCCACATTATTATTATGTGTGCACCCATAATAATATTGCGATTTGCATGCTCATCTCAATTCCTCCTAACTCATGTCAAATGGTTCCTCAAACTCAGATGTCAAACGGAGGTCGTCAAGGTAATAAGATCACAACAATCTAAGGACTATGGCATGCTATCAACGCATCATAAGGTAAGCAAGTGATCAATGCCATCATGCTATAGTGACAAGTGTGTGTTCGTATGTTTCGTCATAAACAAATGTGTACTAGTCACGTAATGTATGCAACAAGTAAGAAAGACGAACCTTACTATCTGGAGCTGAGTGTCATGGTCGTATTCACGTTTTCAGAACTGTTCGGTTATAGTCTGGTTTTATAAAAACGTTTTCCCCCTTTTTAAAACCAAGTTCACTATAACCAATGGCTCTGATACCAATCTGTCACACCCCCAAAATCCACAAGCGGAGTATCACCGCTGGAGGCATGACTGACCAGGATCTAGCCACCAATCACGTTGAACTCATAGGTATATTTAAATAAAACTTTCATTTATTAACAATAAGTGTTACACGTTACAAATAATTCACAGTATACAGCGGAAGCATAATTCATTCGTTGAGTGTTTATAAACCACATGTGAAAACCAGTAGTCTTGTATTGCGATTCCACATAACTCGACCCATGACCACTCCAGCCTCCCAGACAGCAAGTTCCAACATTATACACCTAAAGGCCTGCAAGGCATGTAACAACGAATCAACAACAAAGTTGAGCGAGTTCACAGTTGGTTGTTCATTTTAAAGTTGTTCCAAAACCATAAGTTCATTTGAAAACCAGTAGTTAATCAGTTCCTTGTTTCCCAAACCATAAGCAGTGGGGGCTACCCCATGTTATCCACTAGACCCGTTACCATATCGACCACTGACTGAAGTAAGTTGGTGCCCTAGTGTCAATGTCTATCATCATTGACGTGCCCAGATCCATTAGTTCACACCCGTCCTCTGCGGCACGGTGTAAGGCTTGTCAGACCTAAATAGTGTAATCTAACTAATGACCCGCTCGCCATTGGGCCGGTGATTAAGTCGATATAAAAATGAGGGACTTCATGATAGATTTTTTGGTCTAGTATCAGCGTTGTCACCCTTCAATAAAGAGGATGTGGTACGTGTCCCCAAACCAGGAGATCACGCAGGTTCCGTGTTGTCACCCTTCAATAAAGAGGATGTAGTACGTGTTCCAAACCAGGAGATCACGCAGTTTCCGATTTAATCCTTTACCCATTCCCAACCACCGGGAATCCCATGCCTTATAGATAGTGTGAACTCACCTGGGTTTTGCTCGGTATGACTAGTTACGTGTTCAAGTTGATCAAACCAACCCTAGCATAATTACCATTATCAATCAGTTTCATATTACTTAAGCACATACCCCTTTCATACTTCACAAGCAACACTCACACAATGTCAAGCAGTTAATAACAGTCAGTCATGCAACACGCTCGTCCATATCACACACCAAAAATCGTATCATATAATAACATTTAGGCCAAGTACGAGATCATATCACACAAAGCACGCATTCCCTACACATGTTATTCCAGTAGTGCACAAGCCATACATCTATTACACAAGTCATAACAGTTATCCATGCAACATACCAGTCATTTACCATCATGAAACCACATAATTAATATCCGGTCCTCATAAGTGTCTACACAACATATCCTTGTTCTAGTAACTATTACAGTCCAAAAATATAAATATATACTTTTAACTATGCGGCCCAAACTTAAGCGTCTAGGTCCAATGGGGTGTGCGGCCCATTTAAATTACCAATTGAATTCCAGTATCCTGTGCGATTAGTTTTTTTACATGGCCTATTAATTTCACAGTCAACATTCACATCAAGTCAAAACATATCATCATTCTATGCAAATCGGATATTTTGAACATTACCACAGTTTCTAAGTCATGACATGCAATTTTCTCCAATGGATGTTCATAGTCCAAGTCAGGGTCATGCATACGATTCCATATAACAAGTTCACATTCAAGCATCATACAGACAAAGCACCATGTGTGGCGAAACACTATGTTTCGTCGTGAAAATATGTGTGGCGAAACTCTAGGTTTTGTCGGATCAAGGTGTGTGACGAAACACTAGGTTTTGTCGGCTTGAGGTGGGTGCCGAAACACTAAGTTTCGTCAGAAGTATTATCGGATAGTTGTTGTGCCTGCAACCCTAATTCTTCTATAACAGTTTGTCGAAAGTCAATTCATTTACATATATAATAATTTCAACATCATCATTCAACATTTAACTTTCATGTGTCAATCACAAAGGCTATAACCATATGTCCTTCCCACTATTAAACTATGAACAAGCACCTATGACTATTCTGACAACATGATTGGAATGTACACATGGTTAGATGAGATCAAAATTACTAATACACATGGCCACCATTTACTTTTAGAATGTGCACATGGTTTGATGAGACCACATGACTGCCGTTTACTCATTCAAGGTCATCCATTCCTACCTCATCATTACCTATAAATCTATTGAACCTTTATATCAAGTAACACATGTAGTCTATAGCATGTACACGCATAACATGAAATCACCCAAAAATAATAGACTCACATACCGAACAAATGCAGGAACATAAGAGACGGTGCCTCGAAAGTAGAAGAGCTTCGATGGAGGGGGCAACTGTCGTCGATCAAGAGTTTGGTTGAGTGTCTAGGGTTTTCGTGAATTTTGGTCTTCATAATTTAACGTGAGTGTGGCAGATTTAAAATAGAACTACACTTGGGCCGAAGCCCATTACGGCGACCCGATTCTCCGACGAAACAAGGTGATGGCGAAATTCCACAGTTTCGTCGAGTAAACCTTGTGGCGAAACCCTGATGTTTCGTCGAGTGGGCTTTGCGGCGAAACACTGATGTTTCGTCGTAGTGTATGATTGTTGCCATGGGTTATGCTCATATGTGATGTTATGTGCATTAATATTTTCATGAAGATATAAAGAAACCATGAGTACACTTGTGTAACATAAATAGATTAGTATTGTAGTTGCATGATGCTAAATTATATGCTAATCTATTAGTAATATAAGTTTTCATGTTAAATAGAACCGCATACCAATCATTCGTCATGCGTGAATTAAGTTTACATACTTAAACAGTTCATAAGTTCCCACTATAATCAAACTATATACAATACACACACGTAAATCAAACATGAACAAGTTACACCTTAATCGAAATATGAAAACACTTTGCAAAACAAGAAAACGGTCAGGTAACGACCTTGAAAACTAGAGTTGTCACATATGTAGATCCGTGCGGACCTGTCATGATGTCCATTCGTACGGATTGACTCCATCCGTACGAATGTACATTTACAATACAAAACCTTCTCCGTTTTCACACTATTCTATACAATATTCAACACACGCTCTATCTAGTCTATTCGCACAGTGGCGGACATACAAAATATGCACCAACAACATGGAATCGTTCAAACAGCCGCTTTTTGTCCTCATTAGGAACATCTTTCCAACTTTCCCATGGACCGGACCACATACCCTTTAGGTTTACTCCAATAATCCGCGTAGACGTTATTTGATTACTAAATCTATAAAATGGAAGCAATAAATGAAAACCACATTAGTATCATTTTTATATCCACATAAAGGAACAATATTAATGTGTGTGTACTTACTCTCCATCTATAATATAGATCCACTCACGGTTCACTGGTTTGGGTACTTGGACTTGGGAAGCGCCTCCCTGCTTCATAGAAGCAACACGACATGAAGACACACCATCACCATCACTATGGGAGAAGACATCAAAGTATGCTGCTGATCTGAATTTAGTCCAACGGTATCACTACTACCTAGAATACTTCCTTGACTACGACCTTGCTCTCCACTACTTCGATCAACGCCTCGGCCACGACCCCTGTCGATAGTTGTCGTAGTGCGTCCCATGATATCTACAATAAAAAGCCAAGTATGAGATTCAGCAAATATGATTTGTTGATTTTGATTTTTAGGAATTAGTTATTTCTATTATGCCTTCGGGGTTGTGAGATTCAGATTATTTAATTTAGTCAGGTTTACTCATAGTTTGCTTTAATAATTTGAGGTGACTTATGTATTATAATAACTATATACAAGTTTTGTTTATTCCCAAAAGAATCTCCTTAGACTCATTTAGTGCATGAAATAGCATGCAAACTCATTTAGTAGTTGCTCTAACAGAAAACAAACCTTGTTGGAGATACTAGGTGCATGGAATCTGGAACTATAGTTGATCCATCTATGTATGTTACGTGCTTTAAACAGGAAGTATCTTCTTCGTAATTCATTGTGCCTGATTGTAAACAGAGGTTTGTGATGGGTTAAACTTATAAGTAAAACATTAATCTAAGTTTTCATTCTAGCGTGAACACCCCTACCTTTAACGTTAGAATGAAAACTTGATAAATATTCAACTTATAAGTTTAACCCATCACAAACCTCGGTTTACAATCAGGCACAATGAATTCGAAGAAGAGACTTCATGTTTAAAACATGTAACATACATAGATGGATCAACTATATTTTCAGATTCTTGCGCTAACCTAAAAAGATATTGACATGTGTCAACATACCTTGCTGCTGCCCTGTTCTCTTATTTTTTACCAAAGCAACCTCAACATGTCCATGTACTTCAAAAGCAGGCCGGATCTAACAGAAACAAATAAAAATTAAGAATTTGCACGATGACTAGCAGAAAACAAATAAAAAAAAGAACTTAAATATGTAAAACTTACACCATTTGAAATAGATTCTCAAAAACATTCTTCTCAATATGCATTACATCAAGATTATGTCGAATTAACAACATAGGCCAATATTCAAGCTCCCAGAAAATGCTTTTATTTACCCAATTATGAGTTTTACGAAATTTTGGATCTTTATACTTTGGGTGCGTTACACCTTCATAAACAACTGGTATGTTAGAAATTTGTTAACCAGTTGACTCGGGTGGAGGTCCCACTAACAACGGTGTTTATCTTCGAAATCTATCTATATCGGTACGAAAAGGGTGTGGCATTGGTAGAAACCTTCGATGACAATTGAACCAACTAGTTTTGCCTCCGGCATGTAACCGAAAAGCTTCAATGTCCCCCATACAATATGGGCAAGCTAAACGACCATACATGCTCTAGCCAGATAACATTGCATAGGCAGGAAAATCACTAACTGTCCACAAAAGAATAGCTCTCATAATAAAATTTTCTTTACAATAAGCATCATAAACTTCAATGCCTTCTCCATACAACTCTTTCAGCTCATCTATTAAGGGTCTTAGAAACACATCAATGTTTTGACCTAGACTCTTTCCACCCAGAATAATCAAACTTACTTCAACAAACGAGTCTTTCATACTCATCCAAGGAGGTAAGTTATAGATTGTAAGAAAGACGGGCGACAGTGAGTAAGGAATTGGGTTAGAGTTATTTGGATTGAAACCGTTAGTGCATAACCCAAGACGAACATTTGGAATCTCTTTTGCAAAGTCAGGATTCTTCGAGTCAAAATGCTTCCAAGCCATGTCGTCACTAGGATGTGCCATGCTACCCTCTGTTGTTTTGTGGTCAAGGCGCCAAGTCATATATTTGGCCATTTTTTATAGACATATCCTTTTAAGTATAGGACCAATTGGCATGTACCACATCACCAAATTAGGTACCTTATTCAAGACACTTTTGTAACGAGATTCCTTACAGTAATTACAATGTGTCAATGCCTTGTCTTGCTTATAGAATATCATGCAATGGTTTTTGCAAACATCAATTCTCTGGTAAGGAAGACTCAATGGTTCTAAAATCGTCTTTGTTAAAAAAAATTTTGGAAGTTTGTTATTTTCGGGCAACAATGCATTAATCATGGAAATGTTATAGTTGTGAGCTGCAATGGACACATTGAAAAGTGGTTTCCATGTCAAAAAAAACTTGTAGCAACTTGTAACTTTGAAAAATTTGTAGCCTTTTCGCCCTCCCACAAAGGTTCCTCGGCAGCTTCTAACAAGTCATAGAATCTTTTTGCTTCTGGATTCGGTACACGTCCTTCCAATGTACTTGAAGTATAACAACATGAATACAAGTTATCTAACACCATACTTTGCAACCATCATCATCAACCTCCATTGTAGTTGAAGACTGTCCAACATCATGGTTGGACTTTTCACCATGTTCACTCCATATTTCATAAACGATGCATGAAACCATCCTTAAATAAGTGTTTTTGTACAGTGGCTCTGTCTATGTAGCTTATATTTTGGCATTTATAACAAGGACATTTTATGTCACGTGTTGTCTCACCATGCATATTCACCCTCATATCAACCACTTCTTCTTTAGAAAATGAAAGTGGTGGTGTATCGCCGTTGACCTGTGAAATTAACATCCCCAAGTGCTTCTCTCGCTCACTTTTGAGCGTATGGAGGAAAATAAGAAGTTATTTCTGAAATGGTTTTCAAAACAGGCACATGGTTTTTGAATTGTTGGCTAAAGTGGGTTATTACATGTAACTCATTTCTTCTTACACCTGTCTAGCTCCTTTTTACATTTTTTTCTCCATTTTAGTTAAGTAAAAACATTGAAGTACGCATATAACAAACCATTTTTTTTAAACTAGATTAACCTAAAATTATTACATGCGTTATAATATCATTTATTTATGTTTTAAGCAATATATATAATATACACTCCAGTATGTATATACACATACACAATAGTATATAAGAAATATGAAGCATTATTACCCTCTCAAGTATTTCTAAAAATACTCCTTAAAATATCGGAAACTCAGGAGATTAATTTATATTTATCTTCATATTTCTGATTACGAATCTTCTTTTTAAAGTTATACTTTTAAGCCGCTATGTTACATGGTGTATGAGATCTAAAATATTCATGGATTTTGCCACTTCTATTTAAATCGTAAAGTTTTCGATTGATGTAAAACACGTATTAATGTTCTTTTGATGTGTGAGTCCGCGTAACCTAATGACCCCAACCGATACCATTAAAATTCCCGCGCGTAGTGCGGGGAACTTCCACTAGTTAATATAATTGCTCTACAGCAGGTTGCACAGAATAACTGAATTAGAGGCAGCAACATCCACCCAACACTTATTTTTTTAACGACCAACTAAATCACCGGATAAGCATCATGGGATGTCCTCAATCGAGCAAATGCATCCCCTCCTCCATAACGGTCAGAGTTGGATGCATACCCGAGCCTCCAAGCCACCAGTTCCGGGGAAACCCGCCGCCCGAAGGCCCACTGCAGTAAAACCAGGTTCGGCCCGATTTCGAACTGGCGAAACTTCATTGCCACCACCAATATTCTTCAAAGTGAAAGGAGAGAAATCAAGTGACTAACCACTAAACTTTTCAGGACCCAGCAAATACTTGTTAAATTTTCTAATACTTTGCATATTGTTAAAAGTTTGCAATTGGGTTAATGGATTTGTGGTTTTCAACTCTATTATTATTACTAGTCTAAGTACCCGTGTGTTACACGGGTGGCTAATAAGAAAAATAACTACTTAACATTGTTGACGTAAATATTTTAATTATATATACGTTGAAAGATTAACGGGAATGACAAAGAGTACACCAAATAATTGAAATACATGAATACAACAAATAATCACAACTCATTGAAGATCTCTTTATAAACAACATTAGTTGTTTTATTCGCAGGTTTGCCGTTGTTAAGTATTAGTAGTGTTTTAACCCTTGATAAACTATGTACAATTGACCATGTGTGAAAACGGGTTGTCTCAAGTATAAACCAACTCTTGAAAGCGACCGTCCCTGTCTTTTGATGGCGACCGGCCCAAATGTAAAGTCTTTTAAATTTGATAGTATAAGTGCAAAAACAATTTGGTACAAAACCTTTAAATAAAAAACTGAAATCATTATATAACCCGGTTATTCCCACCTTTTTCATATGTGACCCTACCCACCATGTATAGATTTCAACTCAGTCATACCCAAGTTGAACATTCCAAAAAAATAAAATAAAAATAAGACCTGTATACCTGAAAGAAAAAAAAACCTAGGTTAGAGACCTGTGTGGTACGCAGGTTGGGTAGAAAAAAAAGTATTAAATTAAGAAAAAAATACAATAAATAAATATACGATATACGTCCGACCAATGAGTTTAATCCCCTAACCTCAAAATCCATCAACCTGTCAACCCTATACGGTTGACACCCATGAACTCAAAAGATTGCTTGTCATGTTGTTCTTGCTATAACAAAGGATCTCTTTCAAGTTCGTGAAACTATTTGATGCGCATTCAAAGACTTTTTATACAATCCATCATCCAATCACATTTCTCCTAAATATCTCTTCAAATTAACATCACACAAAAGATTTCAAAACACATTCTACAATATTTAAGAATAATAATATTGATAACAATCAACAAACATTAAGACTGAAAATAATAATAATAGTAATAGTAATAGTAATAATAATAAAGAAAATGAGCATGGAAAAAATACTTGAATATAGACCATAAAAAACTTACAACTATGTTTAGGGATAATGAATATGGAAATATGCTATATTTATCAAGTACAACAGCAACCTTAGTAAGCTGCAGAAAGACTACAACAAAACAAAACCCCAAGGTACCATACAACCCTAAACAAAAAAAAGAACAATAGAACAGAAAACAAAACACACAGCCTACTCAAAACTTACAGTTTGTATACCCATTCAAAGTAGCCACTAATAACCATGAGAAACGGTGTAGTGCAGAAAGGAGAAGACGCCAACATCGACACGTCTTTTACATCGAGTGAAAACCATAAAAACAAATACCCGTACCGGTGTTGTTTGGCCGGTATCAGTTGGTTCGTTACGACCCTGGTATGGTTTCGCAGTGCGTATGTTTGCCATAAAATGTAGCATAGAATATAGATCTTTTATCGACATTGGCAGGTCCTTTGGAAAGTCAATTCGTACAACGCCTCCGCCACAACACGTATTGTATTTCAGTCTACTCTTTTAAGGGGACAATTTCAGCCGCTCTTCATACAAAAAAATAGAACTCACAAACATTAGTACAACCTCCCAAATCAATGTACACTCGGGTGGGCACAGGTACGCTTGGGTAATTGCATTTAGATAAATAAATGGTCAGACAAAATATCATGACATAAATGTGTGTGTATTTTGGCTTACCGTGCAGATTATTTTGAGGCCCAGACCAAACCAGCCTGTCTTGTACTAAAGAGTCTCTTCATAAGAACCAAAACTGTTCGCGTAATCACATGACTAAAAACTGTAAGAGAGTCATAAGAGTTATAGCTGGTTATAGCCGCCTTCCCGTTAATCGACTCATTGTTTCTTGGGATGCCGAACACTCCTGGTCCCACCTCATCAAGCACCATTTTTGCCTAAACAACAAAAATAATGCATCAGACTAAGTGTTGAGGTTATTAGCATGTGAAACTTTTCATACTTGTGTAACCATTCAATCAATTTAATTGTAATCTACCATAGAGCTCAATTACAATATCAAAAGTAAAAAAACATGTGTGACTTTAAAAGTGAAAACAAAACAGAACCAATAACAAAGTAACCATTTACTACCCCTGCACAACCTTAGCCATTCCAAATGTGGCTGCAGATGTTAAGGCTCCAATCACAACCGTTTGCCCGGCACTCCAAACTGGTAATACGAAACAACTAAAGTACACATATATTAGGGTTTACCACAAAGAACTTTAGGAGGATCAAACTGGTCGGACAAAAAGACTGAACAACTTGCAGGGCTGGCCCATTGTACCAGTACTCCTCCATGTCTCCTCATTGTCATACAGAAAACGTCAAAAGCATGTATCAGTAATTCAATTTGTATAAATCATCTTGTTGTCTAGAAATCCAGGTTTTAAATACAAAAAAAAAAACGGTGGTTGTTGCCTATGTCGCTTCAGCCGGCAGTTCACCCTAGACGCAACCGTACTCATTCACTGAATGTCTCGTTTGAACCATTGAACTATAACAATTTAAATAAAAAAGAAAAGATCAGTTCAAAGCGTCACAACCGACTCGCCAAACTACTAAGCCACCCTTTCCGGTTTAGTTTGTTATTTTCTAAAACCATAGTTAACTATTTAGTCTATTTTTTTACAAAACTGATTGAACCGAAGCATTATCATCTGTTTACGTCCAACTTATATGCATCTCTTCGGGTTAGTTTTCTTTAAACACATCAACGGCTTTCATACCTTTAATTTCACTATGCGCGAACCCTAACTCGCGATCCTTCTCTGCAATACAATACAATACAATACAAACCTACCCAAAACATCAGTCAACTCATTTTGCACTCCTTCTAAACTACCACAAACTCACCTTTCATGTGGTTACACAGTCACCAAAACATACAAAAAAATGTTATTTAACAATTCAAAAAAAGAATTAGCACATGTTTTCTAATAACATAATCAAAAGAAAGAATTAGCACATAATCGTGTCGTGTTTACGGGTCGTGTAAAATATTTACACCCCTAAAAGGTCGTCCAAAGTCTATTTTTAATGCATAAAACCTTCAAAAACAATTTTAAAAATAGATTATTGCTGAACTAATATAATTTTTTTCAATCGTGTTTGACACACTAATTACTTGTTATAAAAAAAATGGATAAAAGGGGTTTGCGTCAACCCAACCCAGCCCATTTTGACCCATTTAAGACTTGAAGAGAAGAACCAGAACATAAGAGCATTTTTGGTACTTACAACCATATGAGGCATGAACCTGCCATAATAGCTGACATTACGCCTAATCCTAGCCCAAAGTTTCTTTTCCAGAACCGGGTCAAACCCGTCATACAACCGCTACTGTTCATCAATCTCCGCTACTGTCCGGCGTGCAACAATTTCTTCTTCCCCAACTTCAAAACCATTAACGAAAGTTAAAAACCATTAATATCAGCATGTACCAAAGATGCTAACAATAACATGCTAATAAGCTCCTTAGAGTACATATAAGATAGAAAATATACCATTAACGAAAGTTAAAAACCATTAATATCAGCATGTACCAAAGATGCTAACAATAACATGCTAATAAGCTCCTTAGAGTACATATAAGATAGAAAATATATAACTTATTAACTTTAAGTCTTTTTCTGGAACATTAAAAGTTTAGTGTATTTTATTTGTAATCATCACTGGCAGATACAAAATTTTAAAAGAAAATATATTTTACTTTTGAGCATAACTACATCGTATCCGTCTATTTTCAGCAACTTTTGAAACTTAAAATAACTTTCTCTTTAAAAAAAATAATATTTATTTACTTTTGAAGTACAAATGATACATCTTTAGTGATGTGATCTTTTCAAATATGGATATAACTTCGGAGGCTTACTAAAACCTTTTAGCATACAACCGGTGTTGAGATTGTACAAACTGACGTATAGTTGCTAATATGAATGACAAAACTATGAATTATTATACTTTCTCTTGATGAAAATATTAGCGCTAATCTCAGAATGAACAGCAACAAAAACCAACATGGAATAGGGAAAAAAGGCATACTTATTACACTTGGATTGTTTTATATAGTCCTTGAACTTTCGAGGCACTTCGGGCCATAACTGGTGAACAATCTGCTATGCTTTATAGCCGTCCTCTTCATTTTCAACAATGAGGCACAAGTCAAGCTCGTCTCGGTGCGCTTACAGCCACCCACCTACTTATAATGCAAGTCTTAAACAATAATCACTCTCTCTGTTAGTGTCAAGAGTTTGAAACCAAAGCATCAGTTATCTAGTCATATAAGTTTTAAATGTTTAAAACACTCCATCTAATGTCAATTAAAACTATTATTTGATAAATATTGCTTATGCAAGATCTTGATTTTTTTAACACATAACCAATGTAAAAAGAACGCACTAGAGAATGATGCATACAGTTGTAGCCGGTCTAGATTCGCCCCTCTCGCATTCTTGAAACATACGATCTCTCTCATGATCGCCTCTCTCACGTTCCTGAAAAAGTTGATCTCTATGATGACAGCCCCTCTCTCGTTGTTGAAAATCCTAAACCGTATAATCAACCAAAAGCCCCAATTTCCTTAATGTAACACAAATAATATCAAAAGTTAACCCTAAAACACAAATCGCCCCTGAACTAAAACCACTGAACAAAAAATTAAACCTAGGAATAAAATTACGAAAAAGCCGAATATGAACCAAAGTAAGGAAAATCAACAATAGTTAAAAAGAAAAAAAAAACCTTTGCTAATTAGCGGCCATGCAACCTTTCGTCTTCCACCGGCAGCGAAATTTGGTACCGGGATACAAACCTCAGCCGTAGGAACCGAAGCATAAGAAGAAAAAAAAAACAGCCTTTCTTCCAAAAAAAGCATAATATTGTGTCATACCTATAAGAGTAAGGTCATCCATCAAATTAACATAATATGGTTTCTTCAGCTATATGTCTTTCAAAGGGGATCGTATGAAAAATGGAGGAATAAAAAACAACGAATGCAATAAAATCAAAATAAATAAAGAAGAAACAAACTTAACATCAATTGACATCTTCAAGGGCTAATTCCCAGAAAGGGCTTATCAACATATTCACGTTTTTGTATTCACTCCAACCTACACATAACCAACAATTATCAAACCAAGATTTTCGATCACCAAAGGGTGCCGCATTTGGGTTCGTAGTCTCTGTAATGCAACAATCAACCGGTTAAATGAGAAGCAAATGCAAATAACCAACAAAAAATGGTGTAGATGAACATTAAAAAGGGAAGGGGAAGTATGAGATTTGAAACCCTAACCTATTGATTCCTAATTCAGTGATCCTTTTGAATATTATTATGTTCTGGCAGATATTCTTGAACTTGCTAAAAACCATTTATATCTTGTATTAGTAATTTTTATTTCTACCACCATAAAGTTACACTGAACTACAATTCTAAACCTTTTTCTTGGATAATTTCTTCTCAATTTCTCATAAGCGCCAAAATTTGCTAATCAAAATAATATCATTCACAAAGTGATATCCATAGCAACCTTAGCTCATTAATTTACCAACAATCAGACATCCTCTAAGGTACTTGTGTAGCAAATACAAATACAAATTGAAAAAAAAAGAACATAAAAGCAAAACTCTAATCACTTCTTTAATTGCAGATTAATAACTTCTCATAGCTATTATTTAAATGTCGTAGTGTTACTGGCATTCGATTGAACAAATACACACAAACATCTTACAGTTAGCGTGGTATAGGTAGAGGATCCTGTAAAAAGTGCTCAAAGTGTGAGAAGTGTATTATAACACTATATATAATACTATATAACACCATATAAACACCGTATAACAATATGTAACACCATATAATACCATATAACACTATGTAACACTATATATCATTATATAACAAATATAACACTATAGGTTGTCAGTTAGAATGTCTATGATAGATGTATAGTGTTATATTTGTTATATAATGTTATATAGTGTTACATAGTGTTATATGGTATTATATGGTGTTACATATTGTTATATGGTGTTTATATGGTGTTATATAGTATTATATATAGTGTTATAATACACTTCTCACACTGGCCCTTTTTACACTATCCTTACCCCAGTTAGCGTTTCATATTATTAAAAATAATCCCCAAAATTAGGGAAAATCGGTTATAAAAACATGAAAATATGTGAAATCTATGTAAAACATACACAACAAAGATTAACATATACAATCAGAGGATGGAAATACCCATCGATGAAGAAAAGTTCACGGCAAAACCCGGTGGATGAATGCGACTGGAATTCAAAGAAACACCGGTTAGAGATGGAGCGATGGAACATGCAAGATATATGATATTGAAATTATGGTTTTAAGGATTGATTGAAGAGACGACGTATTGGAGAAGATTTCTAACTGATTGATTGAGAATTGAGTGGGTTTCCATATAAAGCATTTTGCCGCTTAAACACCAATTATCTTGCCAAAGCGCATTGCATTGTCACATCAAGGTCAAATAGTTAAGTTTGACTTTGTTGGTCATCTAGAAAAATAGTTAAGAGATAGATATGTATGCTCCTGCCTCTTATCTTTTTCAGTATTTACTTAAGTTTGACTTTGTTGGTCATCTAGAAAAATATTATTTTGACAGAGATTTATTGTTAGTGTTCAGTAGTTTCTTTTGCTTATAATAATTTTGTAAATTGCCATTGGAACAAGGTAAAGTTAATGTTAAATTTTTTATATCTTTAATAATATTATACTGTTTGATAGCAAAAGAGAAAAGAAGATTCAAGTTCAGGAATCACAACTGATTGATTATTATATTCGATTGATATTTTTATTTGGTAAAAATGATTATTGCCAGAATCTGAAATCGGCTTACCAGCAAAAGTGTTCTTCTTCATCCTCATAGCTCTCCTTGTAGTTGTCGTCATTTATCAGGTTCATATTCTATAGAAACTTTACCCTTTTTAAATTGCAATCATATAATTACTCTGACAATCTGCAAATTGTCATCTGTATTTCGTTGTTTAACTCTTACCAACTCTTGTTCTTATCAACGGTTAACATAATAATTATTAATTAATCAAGCCCTCAGATCTTGTTCATTTAGGATTGAATTATGCATCTGCAATTATGTGATTTATAATTTTTTTAGCTTTGTGCAATTGCAAACAGTCTGTCTGTCTGGCTGTAAGATTTGACTTTTTGAATCATTCTTCTTGCAAAATTGTGGAAATTAAATTAAAAAAGAACCCTTTTTGTCCAAAATATTATTATGCATTCTTGCAAGTAAATATGGTTCGTTTGCAGTGAAAAGTAAGGTATAAATTTGGGGTGGCAATCGTGTGGGATTGATGGATTTTGGGTGTCGATGAACCCGAGCGTGACCCATATGCTTATTCGTGTTATCTACCCTAACCCAGGCATGTTTAAAATTGTGTAGTACTACAAGACCTTTTTAACCTATCATTCGTACGATTTAAACAGGTTGGTGGGTTGTAATCAAGTTGTAAATGGATTGACGAGTCGACTTGTTTAATTAAATGCAAAAAATTATAGGGATAAACAAGTCAACCCTAAACCTATGTATTGTTGTGTCATGTTTCGGGTCGTGTTAGGAATTGACAATCCTATATAACTCTTTGGTAAGACCGTAATTCGAAGAAGAACCTTTAATAAGTTATGGATGTTGAAGAAGACTATTTGTTTTGACCAAGCGGAATCCTTTTGCAAACAATGACATAAAAGTAAAATCAATAGATCATAATAGGCAATCGATAGGAATTTTAGAAATGGTAGAAATAGGATAGATCTAAGGCTCGTTTGTGATACAGATTACACCATACAAACAAACGATGGGGCGACGATATCCAACCGGAGATACAGTTACACCACTACAGTTGGAGAATCGGGTCTAAGAACACCAGTACACCACCCAACGTGCCTCAGTTGAGCTAGCATAGACTAATTCATTAACCCACACACGATATCCAACTGGAGATACTGATGCACCACTACTATCATGTATTTGTATAAAGAAAGTTGTGATGTTATAAGTAAAATCTTTAAGTTGAGCACAAACTGCAATTGGTTTATCAATCAGCATCTAGTTTTTTTTTTTTTTTTTTTTTTTTTGGTATCTTAATTTATTAATTTCTACAGCTCGGAACAGTTGTAACTTAAATTTTCTCTATCTTGCAGCTTATTTGCTTAGCAGATTTAGAGTTTGATTACATTAACCCTTACAACTCTGCATCTCGGATAAACTTTGTGATATTACCAGAATTTATAACGCATGGATTTTTATGCTTGATATATCTTTTCACCGGGCATTGGGTGATGTTTCTCCTCGCATTGCCATACCTTTACTACAACGTGAGATTGTTAGTCACGTTTACCTCTTTCTCAGTACAGATGTTTGCGAATATAAACCATTTTAAAATCATCTCATGATCTAGGCATGTAATTTTAGATTTTTAACTTACGTATAAAATGTTTAGGTACACCCGGAACCAACACCTTGTGGATGTGACGGAGATCTTTAACCAACTCAATTGGGAAAAGAAGCAACGGCTTTTCAAACTCGGATATCTCGTGTTTCTTCTCTTCATCACCTTATTTTGGTACCACATTTTTTACTAATTATTCATGCTATGCTTAATGCTCATTTAGGATTCATATAATTAGTTTTTGGCCATTGTAGGTTGATCTATAACGCTATAGACGATGACGAGATGTAGGTTTTGAAGCTGAACTATAGGCACTGGAGTTTGATACATAGGCTTAGATTGCGAGGATAAATTATCAGTTATAAAATCATATGTTGTTGTATCATTTTCTTTTTGTTGTGTTTCATAAAATGCAGAAAAATTGTGGTTTTTCAGATTATTATGGTATTTATTTCTCATTGTTTTTTTATATTGCAACATTTGATTGTGATTCTATGTTAATCTTTATTAATTTCATTTTTTTTATACTTTTGCAGACATCTGATTTTAGTTTTTGCTGTAAATTTTTCTTTTTGTGTTTCATTACACTAAAGAAGATGAACCAAGTGAATATTTGTATTATTTCTTATCAATGGTTTTACACGAATTAAGAGTAATACAATTGGTTCTATATATATAGTGACAAGCACCAACTCTCTGCACTAGCAACTGTAAGAGAATAACAGAAATAACTTCCTAACTGAAGATGTACGAGCTGAAACAACATAAAGTGTAAATATGTCACATGTATCTTTAATATGCCCTCTCAAGTTGAACGGGAGTAGTAACGTGAAGGTTGTACCGAAGAGTGTCAACTATATAGACGACGATCCTTTTTGGTCGATAAATCAGCAAGTTAAACAGAAGGCACATGCTGAATACTGAGAGACTGATTCATAAGCATAATTACATATACTGAGTTTTGTCATTTAATTTATTTTGTTTTTCACAAGGTTGGAGAACTCGCTAGTCGCTAGTCGGCCGGTGAGGTGGGGACTAGCGACTACTCGGGATTAATCGGATCAGAATTTTTATGTGTATATTTTATTATTTTTATAAATATGTATATATATACTCACACATCCATATCAATATAATACTTAAAAAGGTAAAAGTAGTTCAAAATTCAAACTAAACTTACATATAAGTTATAACATAACAAGTCTAGGTACTTAAAAATTCAAACATTAACAAACAGTTCAAATGTAATCGTCATCCCCATAGTGTTCAATGATTTCGACACCATCCGACTCGTATTCAATCTCCTCGTCTACTTTATCCTCTCTCTCCGACTCAAATACTTTGTCATAAAGTTGTCTCGCCTTAGCAGATTTCCTAGCACTTGTTCGGTTAAACGATACTTCATCAACACCCACGGCTTCATTAACCCCGTCTCAACTTCTTCTTCCTCTTCATTATCCTCAATCCACTCTTTAGCCTCGCTAGCATCTTCCGCTTTAAGTACCACACGATTTCTGTACATTCTGTTCTTGTTTTTCACCAACAAATATGCATTATATTGAACAAAAACAAGATCGTTCAATCTACTCGACTCTAGTCTATTTCTTTTTTTATATGTACCTAAGGAGTTTAAAATAAACATTAAATTCAACAATAGGTTCAAATTCAATATATTTAAACTTTATTAAACATTTATATTCACTAACCCAAGTCGGCCCAACAAAAATCTTTACAAAACTGGCCCAACAATCAGGGGAGAAGGATTTAAGGGGCGGGGAGGGGCGCCCGACCCCCCGAACTTTTCGGTCAGTAGTGTTATATATGTACGTTTCGTATAGGATTTTGTAGGTATATATGTTTTCGATCCCCCGGTTTTATAAAAAAAAATTAGGCATATACGTTTTCGACCCCCGGTTTTAATTTTTTTATTTATATAGCCCAAATAAAATATTTAATTAGCCCAAATCATTATATTTGGTAGAATACTAGAATGTATATTATATAACCCAAATCAAATCATTATATAGCCCAACTTAAAAGCCCACCCTATAAAAAAAACCCAAATTCGTTTACTTTGGGACATCGACCAGAAGAACAGAAGCCCAGAATTGCAGAAAGGGGGGAAAACGCAGGTTCCTGTTCGACTTCAGCTTCTTGTTCGAGAACAGAGGCCAAAACGCTGCTCGTTGCTGTGGTCTTGTACTCTTGTTCGACTTCTTCAATCCTCATAAGGTTAAAGGTATGTGTTTTTTACTTTAGGTTTAATTTAGGCTGCAATTTATGTGATTTAGGTTGAAATTAGGGGTGAAATTGGTCCGAATTTTTGCCCTAAACTTGTTGAATCTTTCTGTAACTATGTCTAATTTTATTTGTTTAATCTTATTGTGATTTGATTTAGATAGAAATTAGAGTTTGAAATTTATGATGATTTGTTAACTTGTTTTGTTATTAGATTATGCTATGGGGAAAAATAAAATAATAACTTCTTTTTTAATGTTTGAAAACGTTTTTTATTTGATATTAATGTTTGACCCGACTCAAATCTAATCACCGACGTTGAAACTACGCGATAGAAATTTCTTTTTAGGTCCGTTACCTTCCGACCCCCGAACTTTGCCAACAATAAAACTTTAGCCCTAACATCGTTGCCCTGGTTATTAATTCCATCAGCAGCTTCAAGTGACATCCACCACGGTTCCAGCGACATCAGCTTCCACGGCGGCGCTGCTTCTTTCTCCGGCAGCGCTACTTCTTCCACACTCAAACAGGTCAGGTCGCGTTTACAATCTAAAGGTGATTTTGTTGTTTCAATATCTCTAAGTAGTGTTTGTTTAAACTTATAATCAGGTAATGACTTTACCATTGAAGAAAGAGGGTTTGATACTTTGACTGGTTTTCTTTTTTTTGTTCGTCCGTTGATCTTATAAAACCCCATTTGCATAGGTTGGTGTTGCAGTTAACTACTACCAATACATTGCCGCTACCAGTGGCGGATCTTGCCCGTTGAACCTGTCAGGGCCGAAAGACACGGGCACTAGAATTAGTACTACGGCCGAAAAACTTGCCCGGGCCGAACATAGTATATATACAAAATTTCGATCGAAATGCGGAAAATTAGCACTACGGCCGAAAAACTTGCCCGGGCCGTGGCCTTGCCACGGCTCTACTAAGATCCGCCCTTGGCCGCTACATTCAACATCATGATACTGATGTGTTAATTTTTAATATCCAAACATGTCTTTTACTTTCTTGTTGACATACCGATGGCTCAATTTATAATCAATTACAACACATCATTACAGAAGTTTATTATGCACATCTTGGATGGTACTCATCTTTTTGTTTGCAGCAATGTGGAAGGAATGATAAGAAGTGCCTTTCAAGAGTTCAGAGAGAAGAACACCTATGAGAAACCTTCCTGATTCTTGTTTTTATAGTCAACATAAGTCAAACTTTGTCATCTAAACGTCCATTTTGATTATCTTATGTGTTTTGTGCTTCTACATATGGTTACTTGTTATGACTTTTTTAATTAGCAACATTCATTTTCTGCTCTACTAACAAAATTTTCTGGATAAACATCATATTCTACAAACATTTAACCTAAAGGTGAGTTTATTGTTTCAATATCTCTAACTAGTGTTTGTTTGGATTTCTTTTAGTGTTTTGTCCTTTTTCTTTGGGTCACTTTGATTTAGCTGTGAAAAGATTTAAATTATCTCACATAATATACTGCTTGTAAAAAAAAATGCTTGTAGAATATGATGTTTATCCAGAAAGTTTTGTTAGTAGAGCAGAAAATGAATGTTGCTAATTAAAAAAGTCATATATGTAGAAGCACAAAACACATAGGATAATCAAAATAGACTTTTAGATGACAAAGGTTGACTTATGTTGAATATAAAAACAAGAATCAGACAGGTGTTCTCATAGGTGTTCTTCTCTCTGAACACTTGAATGACACTTCTTATCATTCAAGATGTGTATAATAAACTTCTGTGATTGCGGTAATGACGTGTTGTAATTGATTATAAATTGAGCAATCGGTATGTCGCTGCATCAACAAGAAAGTAACAGACATGTTTGGATATTAAAAACACATCGGTATGTCTCTTACTGTCAGTATTAAACTTTAAAAACAATTAATAATAATAAACTAGATTCGGATATTAAAGTGGCTTACCATGAAATAAAGATCCCTTTGGCTGCATGTACCATGATGTCGAATGTAGCGGCAATGTATTAGTAGTAGTTAACTGCAACACCAACCTATGCAAATTGGGTTTTATAAGATCAACAGACGAACATTGTTGCACAAGAAAAGAAAACCAGCCAAAGTGTCAAACCCTCTTTCTTCAGGGGTAAAGTTTTGATACATTGATGGTACAATTTTCATCATCATACTCAGTAAATCTCACCAATTGCAAAGCTAAGGTAGGGTAAGATGTAGACAACCTTACTTCTACCCCGTAGGAATAGAGAAACTAGGGATGTCATAGTTATTGGTAGGGTCTGATGGTACAATTTTCAAATAATCTTCACAGTTATAACATGAGTGAAAATAGGGATGTTAATCATGTCAAGTTGTAACCCAAACACGACCTAGCTTGGTTTTAAAATGTGCGCATCGTGAGTGATGCGAACGATGCGCTGATGAGATAGCATCAACTGCAGCGATGTAATGCCATTCATGATGTGATCTGAAGCGACCGGCGTATTATGCAGTTGACCAATATTTGAACATATTAGACCATTGATTGCAATTTGCAAGGGGTCTTGAGTTTTCAAATTGAATAAATCTGATTATCGATTGGGCAATGAATTTGAGTGTTTTAACAAATTAGACCAGCGACTGAACAAATATAACAAGAGATTATGAGGATATCTTATATCTTAGTGCTTTTTAATAACTAACGCCTCACATGCGTGATGCTTACGCATTGGCTTTTGAGATCAACACACATCGAAGCGCCACACGTTTTTTAAAACCAAGTGTACAACCCATTTATCTAAACGAGTCAACTAGGTTGACATGTTGTAAAGAGGCCGTAATCGAGTTGTAAACGTGTTAAACCGGTTGGTGTGTTGTAAACGACTTGACAGGTTGACATTAAAATAAAAATGCTTTTATATTAAACTGGTTGACGGGTCCACCTGTTCAACTAAACACGTCAAACCGAACACGACTCGTCTGTCAACCAAAACACGACCTGCTTATTAAACAGGTTAAAAATAACAATTCCGAAGCCTAATTATTTCTATATCATGTTTTTACCAAAAGCATGTCTAAAATGACATAATTTCAAATTCTTCCCAACATAAAAAATTGGGAATTATTTAGAAACCCTAGGATTCTAAACGAAGATATTGCCAATTACGAAAGTGTAAATAACAATTGATGGTGATATTTTTGTGGTTTCTCAAACATCTTCAATTAGAAAAATCACACAATTTTTAGTGGAAATCTATTAGAGTAAAAAGTCAATCAACAGAGAGCAGGTAAATTATAAGATCTAAATGAATGGAGATTAGTTGATGAACAAAACTTACTACGTGTGTGCGTCTGTGATTGGTTGAGATCGAGATGTTTGGAGGTTACGGTGGTACGCTCCCGGGCGGGTCTCTGTTGATCCGATTTGCACTCGTAGGTTGTATGATGAACTTATGGGGTAAAAATGTAAAATTACAAGCATAGTCCCTATACTATTTAAGAATGTGCTTTTCTAGTTCCATTGTTTTTTTTAATGTAGGGGTAAAAATTGGCCCTATAGTGGATATACGGGTCAGGATGCTCATTAGTCTTTACCTGATTTTTATTGGGGCGACTAGGCCGAAGGGGTTAGTGAATATAAATGTTTGTTGTTTCAATATCTCTATGTAGTGTTTGTTTGGATTTCTTTCGGTGTTTTGTCCTTTTTCTTTGGGTCGCTTTGATTCAGCTGTGAAAAAACTTAAATTTTCTCACATAATATATTATTTTCCGATTTAATTTTATTAACAGACCCGTACATTTAGTTTTATAAGTAAACACTAATATCAATTTTGTTAACGCAGCCCATTTTCTGCTCCACTAACATAATTTCTGGATGAACATGTCATATTGCACAAGCATACTTTGCATGAATTAGATAACCTCTGGACAGTGGCGGAACCAGAATAATTTAGTTAGGGGGTCATCATAAGCTTATATTCTATACTTGGTTCAAATTAGGGGGTCTATCTCTAAGTTTGTTCTTCAAAAACTCAAAATTTATAAACAAAAAATTCAAAAAGTTCCGGTGACCAGAGGGTCAACGGACCCTCTTGACCCCCCCTCTGGTTCCGCCCCTGCCTCTGGATCTTGCATTTAAAAAAAAGATAGAAAAGAAAAAATCGAAGACCGTGGAAAAATATGAAATATGCGGGACGATTATTCAGATATGGGATACTTTCCTTTGGATTTGAAATGGATATCGCATTAGGTGAACTTAAAAATATATATAAATATTTTATGTATCTTAAAAAGTATAGTAGCTGGTATAATTAAAGTTAGTATGAAAACAATTTTTTTTATAACCCTAATTAAATATCTAACATTTCAAGTTGTTTTTAGATGAGTTTAGACTATATGTAGTGGAGTCATGTCCCTCGCCGCCTCACCATTTTCCAGTGCCAAACACTGAAATGAGGGCGCCAAAACAAGACACCAAGGGTTCAGGCATGAGTGGTTCAACGGGCATAAGTCTGGGAAGCTTGGATATATGTGAGGGTTTAATGTTTGAGCCAATAAAAAAATACGTTTACATGGACGCCAACCCAGTGCACGTAGTCTAAGAAATAATTTTGGGTAATGACTAATGAGCATCCTGACCTGTATACCCACGAACCTAATGTTAATGAGTAACAACTACTTAATGTTAAGAGACATATAAGATACACTTTTATAATCAGGTAATAACTAATGAGTATCCTGACCTGTATATCCACTACACGGCTGATTTTCACCCCTAAATTAAAAAAAAAAGTTAATTACTGTTTTTGTCCCCGTGGTTTGTCAAAAATCACTATTTCAGTCCATTATTTTAAAAATTGCGATTTCAGTCCCTGTGGTTTCACTTTCGTAACCATTTCAGTCCCTGTGGTTTCACTTTCGTAACCATTTCAATCCATTATTAAGTTAAGTACAGGGACTGAAATGGTTACGAGGTGGACTGAAATGGTTACGAAAGTAAAACCATATGGACTGAAATCGCAATTTTTAAACTAATGGACTGAAATAGTGATTTTTGACAAACCACATGGACGAAAACAGTAATTAACTCTTAAAAAAAACAATGGAACTAGAAAAGCACCTTCTTAAATAGTGTAGGGACTATGCTTGTTATTTTACCCCATAAGTTCATCATACAACCTTCGAGTGCAAATCGGATCAATGGAGACCCGCCGGGGAGCATACCACCGTAACCTCCAAACATCTCGATCTCAACCAATCACAGACGCACACACGCAGTAAGTTTTGTTCATCAGCTAATCTCCATTCATTCAGATCTTATAATTTACCTGCTCTCTGTTGATTGACTTTTTACTCTAATAGATTTCCACTAAAAAATTGTGTGATTTTTCTAATTGAAGATGTTTGAGAAACCACAAAAATATCACCGTCAATTGTTATTTACACTTTTGTAATTTAGAATCCTAGGGTTTCTAAATAAAATTATGTCATTTTATAGACATGCTTTTGGTAAAAACATGATATAGAAATAATTAGGCTTCCGAATTGTTATTTTTAACCTGTTTAATAAGCAGGTCGTGTTTTGGTTGACAGATGAGTCGTGTTCGGTTTGACGTGTTTAGTTGAACAGGTTGACCCGTCAACCAGTTTAATATAAAAGCATTTTTATTATAAGGTCAACCTGTCTAGCCGTTTACAACACACCAACCGGATTAACACGTTTACAACTCGATTACGGCCTATTTACAACGTGTCAACCTAGTTGACTCGTTTAGATAAATGGGTTGTACGCTTGGTTTTAAAAAACGCGTGGCGCTTCGATGTGTGTTGATCTCAAAAGCTGACATGTTTGGAGTTGAAGGCCTACCTATTTTGAGTCCAAAATTACGAGGGTGATTGTTGGTATTACTTCAAGTCACAAGTCGGTGAACTTGAGGGATCAATGTTGATAAGTTGGTCATAGTTGGTTAATGAACATTCAGATGCTACCTCTTAATGGTTTAAAACCTCTGAATGAATAAGAGGTAACCTCAAGTCTGAATGGTTAAGAGGTAACCTCTGAATGATAAATCATCACATGTCACATTTTTCTACCTTCTCATTGGTAAAATTCTTAATGGTTCCATTAAGAGGTAGCCTCTTAATGACCATTCAGAGGCTACCAAACAGCCCCTAACTCTCAAGGTTAGTATTACCTGATTCCCTGATCTCTAACTTGTATTAAGCGTTTTATATGTCATCATACGGTGTATTTGTGTGTACACTATGGTAAACTTATGTGATTATACTTTACTTTATAGTATGTATGAGAGTTATTTGGATATTATGTGGAACCTATTCGTACAATCACGTCCTAGTCGCACACTCCTTGTACGGGCTGAACACCTTCCTCACATCACTTGATTGTTATCGGCCTAGCTTCTTTGAGCCCGAAATGGAGCCCAAGATTGGGTCCGGCCTACCCAATTCGAACGCACACACACAAAGCTGTGTACGGTTTTCATTAATTCAAAAACACACGGAAAGCAAACCCTAGTATTCTCCTCTCCTCCTCTCTTGGACCGACGACAATTCCACTTGCCGAAAACCCCTCTCTCTTCGACGCATCGTCTCTCGAACTCTTGTACTCGGTTAGTATGTTCATCATTGATTTAACTTACATTCATTGGTGTTTTGTTTATATGCTTATGTGTATCGGTGTGTATGGATTAAAGCATGAATCAAGGTTTTGTTTGTAGATTAAATTAGATTCGATCGATCATTGGTAGATTGCTAAATGAGTAGTGTGGTGTGATAACAAGATTGTAATGAATCGGCTAGGATGATAACAGTTATCATGGATTAAGAAGCTAACTATGATGTTTAAATCAATGACTTAGGGTTCGAATACGTGTTAGGGTTAATAAGTATGATGAAACGAAAAATTGATGAATCTGATTGTGCGGTTTGATCTTATAACGATGAACTGGGGTTCCATAGTTAGAAGATGTTTGTGCTAATTGATCTAACTGGATATTGATTTTTGGATACCGAATTCTATTGATGATCATATAATGAGTTCATGTTTTGATGATAATAATTATTGAATGAATTAATGTCCATGATGGATAAGGGAAAGATTGTGCATTATAGAAGTTGTTGTGATTATGGAAAACATGATTTGTGAAACTGATAAACCATGATTTAGGGAGTGTGTAACTGAAAAATGTGAAGTCGTACACTATTAATCGTACACTCGCAATATGTATGCAAAGAATATATGTGTTACAATTAGGTGATGCATGTCGCATACTCTTGAAGTGTCGCACACTCCTTTGGGCCGGGCGGTATCATTGGGCCAGGTGGTATCATTGGGCCACACACTTGTGACCGATCACACACTTGGATGATCGGCCGAAGACTGTTGGGCCGCACAAACCCGAGGTCGCACACTCACACTCAGAGTAAGGCCGCACACTTTGTGTGTGGGCTGTTCTCCGGTGGGTCGCACACCCTACAAACGGGCTTGCATTATCTTAGGCTGCACGCGGGGTGGCCCGCATTGCTTATAGGCCGCACAATAGAAACCCGGTCGCACACTTATATGAATTATACATTGGACTATTAAGTGCTTAATTGAAACATGGACTTGTGATGTAAACTCGTATTAGGCACGAATACCTGCTTTAGGAATATACAATGATAATGGACTGTCATGTTGCATGATTAACTGTTACAACTTGTATGATGATATGTGTAATTCTTGTACGTAACTGGTGTAGTAAGTGTAAAGAATACGTGAATTAAGTGTATACGAAACTGATTGTCATTGGTAACCACATTAGGGTTTGGTTGACCAACTTGGAACAAGTAACTTAACTTACATAGCAAATCTAAGGTGAGTTCACTACTCTTTTTCACAAGCATACGTCCCGGGGAGGGACAAACAAACTAATATTCCGGGGAGGAATACGTTTTACTGGGTTTAACTTCGATGTTAGATAATACACTCAAATCTATCACTTTAAGTCCTATCTTACTACTGAACTAGTTGCCGGGGAGGTAACGAGGTATTAGTTGATAGCGCTATTAGGCTTGACAACCTCACACCGTACCGGGGAGGACAGGCGTGAACTAATGACCTTAACCACTTGACCAATGTTGATAGGCATTGGGGAAGGGCAAACAAACTGATGTCAACTTGCGGTATCGAGTTATTATCAACATGTTTTTAACTAAACACTTGGCAACTAAACGTTTAACAAAACTGTGAACTCGCCAGCTTTATGCTGATACACTTGCCTGCATGCTTGCAGGTCGATAGATACATTGATGTTGAACTTGCTGTCTGGGATGCTAGAGTGGTCATGGGTCGTGGCAAGTAGAAAGATGTATGAAGTTGGAATGTTTTCAAATAATAATATATTGAACTAGTCGAATAATGTTTTATGCTTCCGCTGAACGTACTTGGTTTTTAAACAAATGTTTTGAGATACACTATTTACATTGAATGGGAATTATTATTCAATATCTTATTGTTAGTTCGATGTGATTAGTGGCTAGATCCTGGTACGTCACACGCCTCGCGGGGGTTTCCAAATGTGGTATTTTGGGGGTGTGACAGTTTGGTATCAGAGCCACTGGTTATAGTGAACTAGGTTTTAAAACGTTTTTATAAAACCAGACTATAACCGAACAGTTCTGAAATCGACCATGACACTCAGTTCCAGATTGCAAGGTTTGTCTTTTAGTTATTGTATATCTTACATGTTTAGCGTGCACTTGTTTATGATATTGCATATGATTACATCCTTGGCGCTACATTATGATTTCATGCGATACTTGTTACATTATGATGCATTGTAGTATAATCTGATCCTCAAACATTCGTAATCTTTATCATTTTGGTGATACTCGTTTTGACACTCGAGTCTGAGGAACCATTTGACGCAAGTTAAGAGGAACTGAGACGAGCATGCAAGTCATATTATTATTATGGGTGCACACATAATAATAATGTGGGGTGCATATGAGTCCTAGTGAGGCTTAACAAGTGTGAAAGGGGTTCTGTTCCATTATCCAACATAATGGGAGGATTCAATAACCTATAGAAGTCATAGCGATGACTGACTTCTACTCAATCGTGATCCTTACCATTCCACTCTTCTCATGAATCCAGAATCATGAACGGACGTGGTGGACGTAATGGTGGACGAGGTGGTGGCCGCGGTGGTGGACAAGGAAAGATCGTCATGACTCAGGCGGAGTTGACAGACCTAATCAACACGTTTGTGGCTGAAGATTTGGCAGCTCAGCAAGCTGGTACGATACCTACCAGACGATTCTTGATTTCCTTAGACTGTATACTCGACTCTCACTCGTGCGTTGTACTTTCTTTCTAGGTCAGCCTGGGAACCAGAATCAGAACAATCCGCCCGTCTATACTTTCAAGACGTTTATGGATTGTAAGCCTCAGACATTCAGTGGAACTGAAGGAGCGGTGGGACTACTCCGTTGGTTTGAAAAGGCCGAATCAGTTTTTGCTATGTGTAATTGTCCAGCCGGGGACATAGTGAAGTATGCTTCGAGCACATTGGAGGATGGTGCCTTAACCTGGTGGAATGCACAAGTGCAGATGTTGGGCATTGAGATGGCGAATGCTACTACTTGGGATGACTTCAAAGAACTGATGAGGGAGGAGTACTGTCCTCGGGATGAAGTGCAAAAGCTGGAAAACGAGTATTATGATCTGAAAATGGTGGGATCCAAGATTGAGGCGTATACGAAGCGATCTCATGAACTTGCGAACATGTGTCCAAACTTATCTCGCCCACCACACCGGAGGATTGAGTTGTACATCAAGGGATTGGCACCGCAAATCAAGGGTATGGTTACTGCAGCAAACCTCAACAACTTACCTCAAATCATTCGGCTGGCTCATAAGATTACCGATCAGGAGGTCGAGCGCGGTTCATTACTGGCACGTGGTGCTGCAACTACTCCTGCTACTGACAACAAACGGGAGTGGAACGATTCAGACAAGGCGTCCAACTCAAACTATAACACCCCAAAAACGGGTTTGGTAATCAAACCACGTTAATATTAAAAGATGGGTAAAACACCCTTAGTGGTAAAATTAACCTGGTGAATATTAGGATTTAAACAAATAATCCTAATAATAATTAAAAAGAAGAATAGACGCATTGAGAAGACAAAGTTTATAAGAGGCCCGAGTTAACGGGACTTAAAATAAAACGGGTTATAACTCCCTGAACCCACAAAATTAACTAGGAATAATTAACCTAGTTAGTTAATTGTTGAAAATAATAAAGAAATGAAGAAATTAGTAGTAATTGACCCATTTATAAACCTCTAAAACCTTGAGGGACTAAAAGTGGGCAATTAGGAAGATGTTTTAATTAAAAAAAATCTAAAAACAAAACACACACACAAAGGTGTGTTTGGTCGACATATGCAGAGCCAAAAAGAGGGTTCCCTTCCAAGAACCCTAACTCACGAAAATTATCAAAATCCAAGGAGAAGAATGGATCAAAAATTGAAAGCAAGCTAATTAAGTGATCACTAAAGTTAGGGGATCACAAGGTATGTTAAATTTTCATGTTTAGTGAAGTTATGATTCTATGATGAACACTCATAAATCAAAATTCTATGATGAATGTTGTATGTATGAGTGATATTGGGTTGAATCCATGTCTAGGAACAAACCCTAGTTGAAAACTTGATGTATTAGTGTTGAAAACTAAGAATTTGATGAACACCCATATATGTGCTAAGTGGGTTTTATGACAATATGATGAACACTTGAATTAGAGTGTTAAATGTATGAACATTGATGTTGTGATGCAAGTTCTAGATGTAGTTCATGAACACTAGACATAAGGGCGTGATATTGATGTTAAAATTTGATTAAAAAGTTAATCATAAACTTGATAAAAGAAGTGTACAAATCATGCCCGCAAGGTGTTTGTTAAAATGCCAGAATGATTGTAGATATGATGAAATTATGAAAGAAACGCGTAATTACCTAATTTGATTAATTGCATGTGATGTGGGATAATACGGGTTCTAATCATAATGTTGATTTAACTTAATTGTGCATATTATATGATTAAAGGTAGTTGACTTTTAAAACTCAAACTTACCAATGATGAAGTCGAATAGTAGTTTCGACATAAAATCCGTAAGATGGAATAGTCATAAGTAATGATGACTAATCTAACCGTCTTACGAATTATGATGATAGTTTGACGCTTGAAAAGCAAGGTGAAGCTTGGGAAGGAAGCGGGTCAAACGAATCAAGCATGAAGGAAAAGCGTATTAGGATGCAACGTAAGTAAAGCTTACGCCCCTTTTTATTTACAAATATACTACTTGTGAGTATAGAATATGAGTTCTAATAAGTAATTGAAATATGATGTTCCGGCACGATATAATGCGAGTCGGAACAAGTGAGAATGGTAAGAAACCATAAATTATGGTAAAAACGGTAAACTAGTCGTGTGATGACGAACAAATAAGGAATTTTGAAACATTACGTTATGGTGTGAACCGTGACAGGTAAAAGTGGTTAAATAGTAATCCGGATACGAGTTAACGGATAGATAAAAAGATTTGAAAAGACACCACATGGCATAAGTCATAATGGGTCAAACAATTAAAGAAACGTCTTTTAAGCAATAAGAACTCACAATGTAAACCGGAATAGGTTCAAGGGGAGAGATGGTATCTAAATACCATCTTATGATGATAAATGGTCATTTAGACTAAACGGGTCAAATGGTGTTGTTAACGCCATTTGACAATAATACTGATGATCGCTTGTTGAGTTTTGTGATCACAGGGGAGTAATATATGGTTCGCGTAACTCGAGCCAGGTACGTGTAAGTAAAACTATAGCTAAATGAGAGATTTTGGTCAAATAAATTATGGAAAGTCCTTCGTCGCAAAAGGAGGGACCGAAGTTGACCAAAACACCCTTGATGGGTAAATTGGGCAAACGACCCTTATGGGTTGACGACCCTTATGGGTTGTTTAGAAACACGTATTATGGTAATGTAAACCTTAAATAGGCATAAGCTTTCTCGGGTCAAATGCCTAGAATGAGCCTTTTTCCGTAAAATGACTAACCGAAGAGTAATATTCGGGATAGTTAGAGTATTGTATTAAATCCACCACAAAAGTAGATGTGGTGGAATATAAGTAGACATTATATTGTGGAAATGTGAAGTGTAGAAAGGGAAGAGCGAGATTGATGCTTAAATGCCTAAAAACCTCTAAACGGGTCAAAATAAAGTAAGTGGTTAAATGTTGGTTTAATGTTTGGAAGGATACAAAATAAATCAGTGAATGTAAAAGCAAGTGTAAACCATGTAATGGGAGCGAAAACGCCAAATTTTGATAAGCCCGGAATGGGTAAAAATGACTAGAAATAATCATCGTTAATAAACAAGTAATATGTTGGTAAATGAAACGGGTCGAATCTTGGCATAAAGGATTTATAAGCCATTTGCTTATAAATCAGTTTTTGATGCGAATCAAGATGATAAACGGAATCGTAATTTAATTACGATCGTACAGAAACAAGAATCACGTAATTCGGATAAGCGGGTTGAAAGTTATGAAACTTTTAAGTTGAGATATCATTTTGAAAAACGAAACTGGGCGCCACCGTAGCCTACGGTAGTTACCGTAAGCTACGGTAGGCTCTAGAAAGAAATTGTCACACCCCCAAAATCCACCATGCGGAGTATCACCGCTTGGAGGCGTGACATGACCAGGATCGAGCCACCAATCATATTGAACAACACAATTAAGTAAATAAAACCAACCACAATACGATTGGTGACCAAAAGAAAGTAAACCGACTTAAGTTAACAGCGGAAGCATAAAACGTAAGTTCAAAACATAAGTCCCATAGTTCATAAGTTTAAAGTCCAAAACGTAGGTTTAATAAGTTCATAAGTATTAAATGTTTAACACGGGACTTAACATCCATATTCCACAACAACCTCCTCCTCGTGCAAGCTCCATAAGCATCTAGCGACCTGTAAGGCATGTAACAACGAGTCAACAACAAAGTTGAGTGAGTTCACGGTTGGTTGATTAGTTTTAAGTTGTTTCTGAAAACGTGGTTTGACTTTCGTTGCCTTATTTGCCGTGGGGGTTACCCCTTAGTTGAAAGTATGTTTAACCAGTTCCTTTTATTACCCAATCCATACCCATGATCAGTGGGGGCTTCCCCATGTGAACTACTAGACGGTATGATATCGACTACTAACGAAAGTAAGTTGTGCCCTAAGTCAATGTCTATCATCATTAACCCTTTGCCTTAGTCCATTAGTACACTCCCGTTCGGACGACACGGTGTGAGGTTTGTTAAACCTAATAGCGCTATTAACTAATGACCCGCTCGCCATCGGCCTCGGCGATTAAGTCGATATAAAATGAGGGACTTATGATAGAGTTTTGTCTAGTAAGTTTTAAGGTTGTTGTCCTACCCAAGGAGGACGAACGTACGTAGTTCTACCCAAGGAGAATACGCAGGATTTATAGTGGCATCCTACCCAAGGAGGATGGCCGTACATATCCTACCCAAGGAGGATATGTAGATTCCGTTTTAGTTTATTAACCCATTCCCAAACCAACGGGAATCCCATGCCTTGTAGAAAGTGCGAACTCATCTCGGTTGCTCGGTTTGACTCTCAAAAATAGCTAACAGTCAAGGTCGGTCAATCACGTCCTAATATGATTACCAGTTAGTCATTTAGTGGTTTTCAAATAGAGCACAAAGTTCCTACACGTATCTATCACATAACATGCATTACTTTAACGGTTTATGACCATATAAAATTCCCATCTATTCCCATTCATAAATAAACATACGATATTGCACATAACACTTTTATTGACACATAACATGTTAGATCATTCACAGATAACATACTCGACAATTAGACACGCAAATTACAACTTATGTCATTTCAGCTTTAATATTCAAAACCGGACTGTTTTCGGACATTTTAATAAAATAGTTAACTTATTCCAAAAATTCCCAAATTTTTATAGAATGTCTTAAACGATCCAAATATTATTTTGTAAAAATATCGGGATCCAGTTCATTACCAATATTTTATAAAAATTCATTTTCCGGACTGAAATTATCTTTTTCTGACTGCAGTCCACGGAATAATTTATTTAAAATTCATCGAGAGTCCGATTTATGAAATTCGAGTGAGAGAATTACAAATACATCGGTGGTCATCTACAGTACAAATTACGTGATCTAACTCTACACAGATTTCAAGTTATGGCAGAAAACAGAACGCATATTTTCAGCAGCAAAAATGCAGCTCTAGCTGCTCTAGCTGCTGTTACAAAACGACACTTTAAAAATAGTAAACGAAGTCCAAAAATTACAATTCCAGTGCCATTAGAACCGTATTTCATAATACATAAATCTAGACTTCAGAAAATACATTTTTCATTTTATTAAGGTCCTGTTACAGCCAACTGAAGTTGGCTGTAATCACCAATCAGACTCCTGTTTTTCAACTTTTAGCTTTCTAATTCGTGTTCGATTGATTCCGTTAACATGTTTAGCGATAAACAAAAATACTTACAGAAGATTATAAGTCCTTCATATCAGCACATAATCATCATACACCAAACATCACAAGAACAACATGATTCCATCTTCATTTTAACACTACATCTCTAGTTAGTTTATACCTCAAGACTTTGTTTATGTTCTTTAGAGTTCATGGATTCTCATCATCAAATAACTATTAACCACTCTAATAACATGAAAAATGAATGGATCTAAGTTCTTACCACTAGTTCAAGACTAGGGAAGTTCAAGTGCAGAAAAGTGATGGTTAATAGCAAACGAAGAAGGTCCTTCCACTTCCGAGAGCACCAAGCTTCGTTATGCACCTTGTAGCACCTTTGTATGCTTGTGGAATATATGAGAAATGAGTTGAATGTGGTGGTATGGTGATGGTGGTTGGCTGCCGAACACAAGGAAGAGAGGAGAGGAAGTGTTTGTTGAAGGATCAAGATGATGTGAGAATGTGAAGATCTAGTGGTTATATAATAAGTCTTCCCACATTGTTTTACCCATTAGTCTCAATGTTTCCTAAGTACTTAACAACTTCAATAAACAAATCAAGAAAATCCATGGGTAGATCTACCCATGGTAACCATGGAAATGAGGGGGGGGGGGGGTATAGGGTTGGGTTTCAATTGGATGGTTACAATCAAGTTAGAGAAACAAATGTTTAGTTAATGGTTATGGTGTGTTATTAATTATAAAGTGTGTTAGGGTGTTCGGGGACCCTAACTAGCTCAGAAAAATAAAAACAATGTGTTTTGCAATATTTTTGTGTTCCGGGTAAAGTCCGGTTGTTCGGTCTGATACTGTTCTGTTAAAGTGCTTAATTAATCCGTAAAGTGTCCTACATATATATTTTTGTAACGTTTTTAATTTTCAACACTCAGGAAAGCATACCGGACTATTTAGTAACTTTTCTGTACACTACTAGTATGTTAACAATCACGTGTAAGTCTAACACAGTAATCAGAAAGCAGTTAAGTGATTCCGCACAGTCATCAAGCAATTTAATTATCATTAATAAATTGTACGGACTACATGGAATTATGAGGGTTGTCACATTCTCCCCCTGTTAAGAAAATTTCGTCCCGAAATTTAACACATGGTTACTGAGGAAGCTAGTTATGTTGCGTTGGTTTCCTGGTTTTCCTGGGGTGTCACATCATCCCCCCGTTGATTTGGAATTTCGTCCCGAAATTCTGCAGTAGCTTCAGCCTCAGTAGTGGTTGCACTTTTCTTAAACAGCTAGGGATACTTGAGTTTCATTTGGTCTTCTCGTTCCCAGGTATACTCTGGGCACGACGGGAATCCCAACGAACTCGAACGAGAGGTATTCTGGTGCGCTTGAGAATTTTAACATCTCGATCCGTAATCTCTACTGGTTCTTCGACGAATCGTAGCTGGTCGTCGATTGTGAGTTCCTTGAGGGGAACTATGAGGGTCTCGTCTGACAGACACTTCTTCATATTTGACACGTGGAATATGTTGTGAACTCCGCTGAGTTCTTCAGGCAGATTCAGCCTGTAAGCGACTTTGCCAATTTTCTCAGTGATTTCGAATGGTCCGACATAACGTGGGTTGAGTTTGCCTCGTTTTCCAAATCGGACTACACCTTTCCAAGGTGAGACTTTGAGTAGCACTCGATCCCCAACCTGGAACTCGAGTGGCTTTCTTCGCTTATCAGCATAGCTTTTCTGACGGTCACGAGCTGCCGCCATTCGTTGTCGTATCTGGGCAATCTTCTCGGTTGTATCTACTACAAGTTCTGGGCCAGTGATTTGACTATCACCAACTTCTGCCCAACAGAGAGGTGATCGGCACTTCCGTCCATACAATGCCTCGAACGGAGCAGCTTGGATGCTGGTGTGGTAACTGTTGTTATAAGAAAACTCCACTAGCGGAAGGTGCTTTTCCCAGCCATTACCAAAATCGATTACACATGCCCTAAGCATGTCTTCAAGGGTTTGGATGGTGCGTTCAGATTGCCCATCCGTTTGTGGGTGATAAGCAGTGCTCATATCTAAACGTGAGCCAAAAGACTTGTGCATAGCTTGCCATAGTTCAGAGGTAAAACGCGCGTCACGATCGGATATGATAGAGTTTGGCACTCCGTGCCTTGACACCACTTCTTTTAGGTAGATGTCTGCTAAAGTAGAAAACTTATCCGTTTCCTTGATTGCCAGAAAATGTGCAGACTTGGTCAGTCGATCCACGATCACCCAAATGGTATCGTTTCTGCATTGAGATCTGGGCAGGCCAGTAACAAAATCCATGGAAATTTGCTCCCATTTCCATTTAGGTATCTCTGGTTGTTGAAGTAGACCTGATGGTTTCTGGTACTCAGTCTTGACTCTTGCACAAGTCAAACATTTGCTGACGTAGGTTGCTACGCTGGCTTTCATACCAGGCCACCAATATGCCGTCTTGAAATCATGGTACATTTTATCTGAACCCGGATGTACTGAATAATGAGACTTATGTGCTTCATCCATCACTAGCTCGCGTAGGTCTCCATACAGTGGGACCCAGATGCGTCCGTTTACATAGTAGGCGCCGTTTTCCTTTTGTTCTAGCCGTTGTCTCGATCCTCGTAGGGACTCAGCCCTGATGTTCTCTGCTTTCAATGCTTCAACCTGAGCATCGCGAATCTGAGCGGGAAGGTTGGATTGGATGGTAAGCTGTAAAGCACGTACACGCTTAGGTATGGTATCCTTTCGAGTGAGGGCGTCGGCCACAACATTGGCCTTGCCCGGATGGTATTTAATAGCACATTCATAATCGTTCAAGAGCTTGACCCATCGACGTTGACGCATGTTTAACTCCTTTTGCTTGAAGATATGCTCGAGACTCCTGTGATCGGTGTAAATGGTGCACTTGGTACCGTACAGGTAATGTCTCCATATCTTAAGCGCAAAAACAACTGCTCCCAATTCCAAGTCATGCGTAGTGTAGTTCCTTTCGTGAACCTTAAGTTGGGGCGATGCTTAGGCAATGACCTTGTCACGTTGCATCAACACGCAACCAAGTCCTTGGATGGAAGCGTCGCAATAAACCACAAAATCATCTGTGCCTTCAGGCAATGAGAGGATAGGTGCGCTACAAAGTCTATCTTTCAAGTGCTTAAATGCGGATTCCTGTGCATCACCCCAACGATAGGTGACACCTTTTTGAGTCAGTGAAGTGAGAGGTTGCGCAATCTTGAAGAAATCCTTGATAAACCTTCTGTAATACCCTGCCAAACCCAAGAATTGGCGGATTTCTGTTGGTGTACGGGGTGCAGGCCAGTTCTTGATCGAGTCAACCTTAGATGGGTCCACATGAATTCTATCCTTGTTTACCACATGGCCTAGAAAGTGGACTTCGCAAAGCCAGAAGTCACATTTCGAAAATTTAGCATACAGTTGCTCTGCTCGAAGGAGTTTCGGCATAAGTCGTAGATGCTGCTCGTGTTCCTCTTGACTCTTAGAATAGATCAGGATGTCGTCGATGAAAACAATAACAAACTTATCCAGGTAAGGCTTGCACACTCGGTTCATGAGATCCATGAAGACCGCAGGTGTATTCGTTAATCCGAAAGGCATAACCAGAAACTCGTAATGGCCGTAACGAGTTCTAAATGCTGTTTCGGAGACGTCCTCATCTCGGACTCTCAGCTGATGGTATCCCGATCTCAAATCAATCTTAGAGTAATAACCTGATCCTTGCAGCTGGTCGAACAAGTCGTCTATACGTGGGAGAGGATAACGATTCTTCACGGTCACCTTGTTGAGTTCGCGGTAGTCAATACACATTCTGAAGGTACCGTCTTTCTTCTTTATGAATAACACTGGAGCTCCCCAAGGCGAAGAGCTAGGGCGTATGAAACCCTTTTCCAAGAGTTCTTGTAGTTGCGTGGACAGTTCTTCGAGTTCTGATGGAGCTAGACGATAAGGTGCTCGAGCTATGGGCGCTGCTCCAGGAGCTAGCTCGATTTGAAATTCAACTTGACGATGAGGCGGGAGACCAGGTAATTCCTTAGGAAATACCTCGGGAAAATCGCGCACAATAGGAATGTCTTCAATTCTCTTCTCTTCCGTTGATGTATCAGTAACGAGTGCTAGAATGGCAGTGTGGCCCTTTCGCAAACACTTCTGGGCCTTAAGGAAAGAGATAATCCCTACGACAGCACCACTTTTTTCGCCATGAATCACGAGGGGTTCTTTACCAGCGGACAATATTCTCGTTGCAAAGAATCTCCGCTTGATGATGAGATAGCCAATCCATCCCAATAACGACGTCGAAACTACCAAGTGTGATAGGAATAAGATCGATAGAGAAAGTCTGACCAGCTAAGACGAGGTTACAACCTTTAACTACGTGTGTGGCTTCAAGACTTTTACCGTTTGCTAGTTCTACCGTGTGTTTGGTGTCCAAAAGTGTTGGAGTGCGCTTAAGCATTTGGCTAACTTTTAAGGACATATAACTAGTATCGGCACCCAAATCAAATAAAACAGTAACAAAGAAGTCGTCCAGAAGAAACTTACCCATCACAACGTTGGGATCGTTCCTTGCATCACCCTGGCCTAGCACGAAAACACGTCCCCTGGCACCATTGCCATTATTGTTACCCCCGTTATTGCCTCCATTGTTGCCTCCATTGTTGTTCCCATTGTGGTTCCCGTTTCCTTGGTTGTTGTTGTTCTGATTCTGGTTCAGTTGGGGGCAGTTCCTCTTAAAGTGTCCTTTAGCGCCACACTGAAAGCAACCTTTATTGCCCTGCTGTTGCTGCTGCTGGTGGTTCTGTGGAGCTTGTTGTTGTTGTTGGCGATTCTGATTTGCAGGACGCGGGCTCCTGCAATCCTTAGCTTCATGACCCAGCTTGTGACATCTCTGACAACGACCTTTGTTGCACTGCCTGCTGTGGTGCAAATTACATCGGTTGCACTTAGGGTGATTTCCCTTGTACCCACCCTAACCTTGATTCCTAGAAGATTGCTGACTGGGGCTCCTGTACTCGTCTGTCTTTCGCTGCTGGGACTGAGCTGAAGCAGTACCCTTACTGGAATTTCCATCCCATTTCCGCTTGTTTTCATTGGGAGCGTAAGTAGTAGCAGCACCGATACGCTTGGGCAGTTTGTTTTGTTCAACTGCTTGATCGGTGAGACGATGGGCCAACTTAATGATTTGTTGAATGGTACCCAGGTTAGCTGAAATCACGTGACTTTGAATCTCTGGTACAAGGCCCTTGAGGTACAGCTCAATACGTTTGATGGGAGGGTCCACCATAGTGGGACACAAGATGGCTAGTTCGTTTGACCTCTTCGTATAAACCTCAATCTCAGACCCCGTCATCTTCAGATTGAAAAATTCCACCTCTAGCTTGTGGATGTCATCCCGACTACAGTATTCTTCTTTGATCAGTTCTTTAAAACCATTCCAGGGGGTAGCATTAGCAACTGCCAGCCCTAGCAATTGAACATGTGCCTTCCACCAGGTTAACGCAGCACCTTCAAGCGTTCCAGTAGCATATTTCACCCTTCGATCTTTAGGGCATTCGCACATCTCAAAAACTGACTCAAGCTTCTCGAACCAGTGTAGAAGGCCTACAGCTCCTTCTGTGCCACTAAAAGTAGTAGGTCGGCAGTCCATGAACGTTTTGAATGTGCACATAGGAGGCTGAGCATGTTGACCTGTTGCGCGAGAATAAAAGACAAGGTTAAGCACGAGGGTTGGTTTGCGAAGGTAGGATCTAAACGTCCTAAGGTGGGTTGATATAGCAGGTTATACCTCCTGCTGGATTTGCTGTGAGTGCCTCAGCAACTCATTCATTGATCAAAGCCGTCAACTGGGCTTGGGTGAGGTTGATAGGTCCTGCGCGTCCGCTCATGATCTTCACAATGAAGCAACATAAGTGAGAAAAGTGTCGCGAAAGTGCGTAACTGTGGGATAACATGAGAGAGTAAGCACACAAGGTCCAAATAGCAATTATCACGTTAACCAATGCTCAGTGTGAACTATCTAACCGACAATATAACATAAATCATATCACCTATTGTGTCGAGTCTTGCACGTGGAGTGAAGCGTCGTTGTGGATCGTTGAGCACTGTACAGGTATAGTCTGGTTTTATCAAAAAGCTTTTCCATTTTTAAAACCAAGTTCACCATAACCAATGGCTCTGATACCAATCTGTCACACCCCCAAAAACCACCATGCGGAGTATCACCGCTTGGAGGCGTGACATGACCAGGATCGAGCCACCAATCATATTGAACAACACAATTAAGTAAATAAAACCAACCACAATACGATTGGTGACCAAAAGAAAGTAAACCGACTTAAGTTAACAGCGGAAGCATAAAACGTAAGTTCAAAACATAAGTCCCATAGTTCATAAGTTTAAAGTCCAAAAAGAAGGTTTAATAAGTTCATAAGGATTAAATGTTTAACACAGGACTTAACATCCATATTCCACAACAACCTCCTCCTCGTGAAAGCTCCATAAGCATCTAGCGACCTGTAAGGCATGTAACAACGAGTCAACAACAAAGTTGAGTGAGTTCACGGTTGGTTGATTAGTTTTAAGTTGCTTTTGAAAACGTGGTTTGACTTTCGTTGGCTTATTTGTCGTGGGGGTTACCCCTTAGTTGAAAGTATGTTTAACCAGTTCCTTTTATTACCCAATCCATACCCATGATCAGTGGGGGCTTCCCTATGTGAACTACTAGACGGTATGATATCGACTACTAACGAAAGTAAGTTGTGCCCTAAGTCAATGTCTATCATCATTGACCCTTTGCCTTAGTCCATTAGTAAACTCCCGTTTGGACGACACGGTGTGAGGTTTGTTAAACCTAATAGCGCTATTAACTAATGACCCGCTCGCCATCGGCCTCGGCGATTAAGTCGATATAAAATGAGGGACTTATGATAGAGTTTTGTCTAGTAAGTTTTAAGGTTGTTGTCCTACCCAAGGAGGACGAACGTACGTAGTTCTACCCAAGGAGAATATGCAGGATTTATAGTGGCATCCTACCCAAGGAGGATGGCCGTACATATCCTACCCAAGGAGGATATGTAGATTCCGTTTTAGTTTATTAACCCATTCTCAAACCACCGGGAATCCCATGCCTTGTAGAAAGTGTGAACTCACCTCGGTTGCTCGGTTTGAATCTCAAAAATAGCTAACAGTCAAGGTCGGTCAATCACGTCCTAATATGATTACTAGTTAGTCATTTAGTGGTTTTCAAATAGAGCACAAAGTTCCTACACGTATCTATCACATAACATGCATTACTTTAACGGTTTATGCCCATATAAACTTCCCATCTATTCCCGTTCATAAATAAACATACGATATTGCACATAACACTTTTATTGACACATAACATGTTAGATCATTCACAGATAACATACTCGACATTTAGACACGCAAATTACAACTTATGTCATTTCAGCTTTAATATTCAAAACTGGGCTGTTTTCGGACATTTTAATAAAATAGTTAACTTATTCCAAAAATTCCCAAATTTTTATAGAATGTCTTAAATGATCCAAATATTATTGTGTAAAAATATCGGGGTCCATTTCATTACCAATATTTTATAAAAATTCATTTTCCGGACTGAAATCAGATTTATCTTTTTCGACTGCAGTCCACGGAATAATTTATTTAAAATTCATCGAGAGTCCAATTTATGAAATTCGAGTGAGAGAATTACAAATACATCGGTGGTCATCTACAGTACAAATTGCGTGATGTAACTCTACACAGATTTCAAGTTATGGCAGAAAACAGAACGCATATTTTCAGCAGCAAAAATGCAGCTCTAGCTGCTGTTACAAAACGACACTTTAAAAATAGTAAACGAAGTCCAAAAATTACAATTCCAGTGCCATTAGAACCGTATTTCATAATAAATAAATCTAGACTTCAGAAAATACATTTTTCGTTTTATTAAGGTCCTGTTACAGAAGTTGGCTGTAATCACCAATCAGACTCCAGTTTTTCAGCTTTTAGCTTTCTAATTCGTGTTCGATTGATTCCGTTAACATGTTTAGCGATAAACAACAATACTTACAGCAGATTATAAGTCCTTCATATCAGCACATAATCATCATACACCAAACATCACAAGAACAACATGATTCCATCTTCATTTTAACACTACTTCATCTCTAGTTAGTTTATACCTCAAGACTTTGTTTATGTTCTTTAGAGTTCATGGATTCTCATCATCAAATAACTATTAACCACTCTAATAACATGAAAAATGAATGGATCTAAGTTCTTACCACTAGTTCAAGACTAGGGAAGTTCAAGTGCAGAAAAGTGATGGTTAATAGCAAACGAAGAAGGTCCTTCCACTTCCGAGAGCACCAAGCTTCGTTATGCACCTTGTAGCACCTTTGTATGCTTGTGGAATATATGAGAAATGAGTTGAAGGTGGTGGTATGGTGATGGTGGTTGGCTGCCGAACACAAGGAAGAGAGGAGAGGAAGTGTTTGTTGAAGGATGAAGATGATGTGAGAATGTGAAGATCTAGTGGTTATATAATAAGTCTTCCAACATTGTTTTACCCATTAGTCTCAATGTTTCCTAAGTACTTAACAACTTAAATAAACAAATCAAGAAAATCCATGGGTAGATCTACCCATGGTAACCGTGGAAATGAGGGGGGGGGGGGGGGGGTTATAGGGTTGGGTTTCAATTGGATGGTTACAATCAAGTTAGAGAAACAAATGTTTAGTTAATGGTTATGGTGTGTTATTAATTAAAAAGTGTGTTAGGGTGTTCGGGGACCCTAACTAGCTCAGAAAAATAAAAACAATGTGTTTTGCAATATTTTTGTGTTCCGGGTAAAGTCCGGTTGTTCGGTCTGATACTGTTCTGTTAAAGTGCTTAATTAATCCGTAAAGTGTCTTGCATATATATTTTTGTAACGTTTTTAATTTTCAACACTCAGGAAAGCATACCGGACTATTTAGTAACTTTTCTGTACACTACTAGTATGTTAACAAGCACGTGTAAGTCTAACACAGTAATCAGAAAGCAGTTAAGTGATTCCGCACAGTCATCAAGCAATTTAATTATCATTAATAAATTGTACGGACTACAAGGAATTATGAGGGTTGTCACAGAAATGTCCACCGTAGGACAGACAAAAATCATCGTAGCATTTTAACTTCACCATAAGCTACGGTGTCCACCGTAGCTTACGGTGGGTGTCATTCTTGTGTGTTGATTTTGGAATTTGTTTTAAAAGTATATCAAAGCCTTTATAAATAAAGTTTATGTTGGTTTTGATTCCAGGTGAACATCTTAGGCTTCTGGACGAAGATCAAGTGATGAACAAGAACCTAACACACGTCTAAATGAAGCTTCCGCTTTAAACCTTGTTTTGTTTCGTTAAGAGTGAATTATGTAAACACTCATGACTATGTTTTTGAATGGTTTAAACATTTTTGAATACTTTAGATGCAAAAGTTTTATTAAGTGGCATTTTTGACGTAAAATGCTTACTTTAATGATTAGAAATGTTAAAATTAGAATGGGTCTTACACAAACCAGCCGCAGAAGAAGTCTGATAACAATAACAGTCGCAGTTTCAACCAGTCTTCCTCCACCAACCAAAATCAGAACAACAATCAGAATCAAGGCTCTTACGTGGGCAAACAGCCGAAATGCAACAAGTGCAATTACCATCACCACGGGTTGTGTACCCGAATCTGTCATAGGTGTGATAAAGTGGGTCACATGGCAAGGGATTGCAGAACCCTGTTCCTAAAACAACAACAGCAGCAATACCAGCAGCAGCAGCAACCGCCACAGCAACAACATCCGCAGCAGCAACAAAGGCAGCAACCCCAGCAAAATCAAGGTGACAGGAGGGGATGTTTTCAGTGCGGAAATAAGGGCCACATCAAGAGAAATTGCCCCCAATTGAATCAGAATGCTCATAACAATAATGGGAACAACAACAATCACAACAACGCTGGGAATAATAACAACAATGTTAATAATGGAGGAAATGGTGCTCGTGGGAGAGCATTTACCATTGGTGCTGGCGATTCCAGGAATGATGGCAACGTCGTGATCGGTACGTTTTCTGTGAACAATCTTTTCGCCTCTGTATTATTCAACTCTGGTGCCGATTGGAGTTACGTGTCCTTAAGATTCAGTAGACTGTTAGGGTTAACTGCAACCCCTCTCGAAACTAAACACGTTGTAGAACTGGCTGATGGCAATTCAATTGAAGCGTCTCACGTTCATATTGGGTGCAAACTCGATCTATTAGGTTAAGTGTTCGATATTGACCTTTTTCCCATTACTCTTGGTAGTTTCGACATAGTCGTCGGTATTGACTGGTTGTCCAAACACCGAGCGAAAATTCTCTGTAAAGAGAAAATCGTACGTACACCCCTCCCTAGTGGAGAATCACTATCCGTTCAAGGCCATCGAAGGAGTGCTTTGGTTGGCATCATTTCGGCCATGAAAGCCCAGAAGTGCACAAAAGGGTTATCCTGCTATTCTAGCGCTCGTGACTGATACTCAGCCTGAGGAAAAGAGGATTGAAGATCTACCAGTTGTTCGTGAGTTTTCTGATGTGTTTCCCGAAGAGCTTCCAGGACTACCTCCACACCGTTAGGTGGAATTTCAGATTGATCTTACGCCAGGAGCAGCCCTGATTGCTCGCGCTCCTTATCATCTTGCACAGGGAGAGTTGCAAGAGCTGTCAAATCAACTCCAAGAACTGTTGGATAGAGGCTTTATCCGACCTATTTCTTCACCATGGGGAGCCCTAGTCCTATTTGTGAAGAAGAAAGGCGGGTATTTTCGTATGTGTATCGACTACCGTGAACTCAACAAGGTGACGGTCAAGAACCGTTATCCTCTACCTCGCATCGACGATCTGTTTGACCAGCTGCAAGGGTCAAGCTTCTATTCAAAAATTGATTTGAGGTCGGGCTATCATCAGATGAGAGTCCGAGTGGAAGATGTTCCTAAAACAGCTTTTCTAACGCGGTACGGCCATTACGAGTTTCTGGTCATGCCATTTGGGTTAACCAATGCACCTACGTTTTTCATGGATCTCATGAATCGTGTGTGAAAATTGAATCTCGACGACTTCGTCATCGTGTTTATCAATGACATTCTGATCTACTCTAAGAGCAAGGACCACGAGCGGCACTGGCGTCTTATCTTGGAACTTCTGAGTAAGAAGCAGCTTTACGCAAAATTCTCGAAGTATGACTTCTGGATTCGAGAAGTACACTTCCTTAGTCACATAGTCAACGAGTTGGGAATTCACGTTGACCTAGCTAAAATCGATTCCATCCAGAATTGGGTGGCACCGAAGACTCCTACGGAGGTGCGACAATTTCTTGGTCTCGCTGGATACTATCGTAGATTTTTTAAGGATTTCTCAAGGATCGCTCAACCTCTTACGGCTTTAACACAAAAGGGTGTAGTTTATTTGTGGGGACCAAAACAGGAAAGCGCCTTTCAGCTCCTAAAACAAAAACTCTGCAGTGCACCAATATTATCGTTACCCGATAGTACGGATGATTTTGTGGTGTATTGTGATGCTTCTGTTCAGGGTCTCGGTTGCGTGCTGATGCAACGCGAGAAAGTTATAGCTTATGCTTCTCGACAGTTGAAGATTCACTAGAAGAATTACACGACTCATGACTTGGAGTTGGGAGCAGTGGTTTTTGCGCTTAATATATGGAGGCATTACTTGTACGGTACTAAATGCATCATTTATACCGACCATAAGAGCCTTCAGCATATCTTTGACCAGAAAGAGTTGAACACGCGACAGCGTCGCTGGGTAGAACTCGTAAATGATTACGACTGTGCAATCAAGTATCATCCAGGCAAAGCTAACGTTGTAGCTGATGCCCTCAGTCGAAAGGAAACGAAACCTAAACGTGTTCGAGCATTGCAGCTCACTATTCACTCAAAACTTCCTGACCAGATTCGTTCTGCCCAAACTGAAGCGTTAAAGGACGAGAACCTTAAAGCTGAATCCATGCGGGGCTTGGAGAAACAACTCGTAGAAAAATCTAACGGTATTCTTTATTTCATGGAGCGAATATGGGTCCCTTTATACGGTAACCTTAGAGAGCTTGTGATGGATGAGGCACACAGGTCTAGATACTCTATTCATCCGGGTTCTAATAAGATGTATCAGGATTTAAAAATCTTGTATTGGTGGCCAAGCATAAAAGCAACATACGTGAGTAAATGCTTGACTTGTGCGAAAGTCAAGGAGGAATACCAAAAACCGTCTGGTTTGCTTCAGCAACCAGAAATACCCATGTGGAAATGGGAACAGATTGCCATGGAATTTGTCACTGGCTTACCACGAAGTCAAAGCGGAAACGATACCATTTGGGTGATCATTGATCGTCTCACAAAATTTGCACACTTCCTTGCGATCAAGGAAACTGGCAAGTTTTCGCAGCTGGCAGGCATTTATCTGAAAGAAGTGGTTTCTAGGCACGGGGTGCCAACCTCAATCATTTCTGATTGTGACCCGCATTTTATATCCGATTTGTGGCAGGCGATGCACAAATCATTTGGCTCACACCTCGACATGAGCACTGCCTATCACCCTCAGACGGATGGTCAAAGTGAGCAAACCATTCAGACACTCGAAGACATGTTGCGAGCATGTGTAATCGACTTTGGTAAAGGTTGGGAGAGACATCTACCCTTGGTAGAGTTTTCTTACAACAACAGTTATCATTCTAGTATTTAGGCAGCTCCGTTCGAAGCACTGTACGGACGGAAATGCCGATCTCCTCTCTGTTGGGCTGAGGTGGGTGACAGCCAAATCACGGGTCCAGAACTTGTACTCGAAACTTCTGAAAAGATTGTTCAGATCAGAAATCGTATGGGGCAGCACGTGATCGCCAGAAAAGTTACGCCGACAAACGAAGAAAACCCTTGGTGTTCACAGTTGGTGATCGTGTTCTATTGAAAGCTTCACCCTGGAAGGGTGTGGTTCGATTTGGGAAACGAGGTAAACTGAATCCGCATTACGTTGGGCCATTCAAAATCCTGGAAAGAATCAGTAAGGTGGCTTACAAACTTGAGTTACCTGACGAACTGGGTAATGTTCACAACGTTTTTCACATCTCTAATCTGAAAAAGTGTTTGTCCGATGAAACACTTGTGGTACCCTTGCAAGAGTTGAAGATCGATGACAAGTTGCAGTTTGTAAAGGAACCTATCGAAATCATGGACCGGGAAGTTAAGGTTCGTAAACACAGTCGAATCCCAATCGTGAGAGTTCGTTGGAACTCAATACGTGGACCGGAGTTCACGTGGGAACGCGAGGATCAGATGAAGCTCAAATATCCTCACTTGTTCAAAACTACAGGCTCAAATCCTGATGCAACTGGTGAATTTCGGGACGAAATTCCACTTCAAGTTGGGGATGATGTGGCACCCGAGGAAAATCCACAGTCATCTTGAGCTACTACTTCTTTTCTCTGAGACTTCTTATCAAATTTCAGGACGAAATTTCTTTCAAGTTGGGGATGATGTGACAACCCGAACTCTCAAGGTTAGCATTACCTGATTCCCTGATCTCTAACTTGTATTGTGCGTTTTATATGTCATCATATGGTGTATTTGTGTGTACACTATGGTAAACTTATGTGGTTATACTTTACTTTATAGTATGTATGAGAGTTATTTGGATATTACGTGGAACCTAGTCGTACAATCACATCCGAGTCGCACACTCCTTGTACGGGACGAACACCTTCCTCACATCACTTGATTGTTATCGGCCCGACTTCTTTGAGCCCGAAAAGAAGCCCAAGATTGGGTCCGGCCTACCCAATTCGAACGCACGCACACAAAGCTGTGTATGGTTTTCATTAATTCAAAAACACAAGGAAAGCAAACCCTAGTATTCTCCTCTCCTCCTCTCTTGGACCGACGGCAATTCCTCTGGCTGAAAACCCCTCTCTCTTCGACGCATCGTCTCTCATTCTTGTACTCGGTTAGTATGTTCATCATTGATTTAATTTACATTCATTGGTGTTTTGTTTATGTGCTTATGTATATCGGTTTGTATGGATTAAAGCATGAATCAAGGTTTTGTTTGTAGATTAAATTAGACTCGATCGATCATTGGTAGATTGTTGAATGACTAATGTGGTGTGATGTTGGTGCATGCGTCTGTCGACTTCGTCTTGTATCAAGTCTTGCATTGTTCAGGGCACGAAGATCAAGAAATCAAGTCAAATGGGTAATCTTGCTTGAAGAGTCTATTCCGCTTGAAATTGACTGTTTTTGATAAACGTGTTTCTGAATCATGAGTGAAGAATTTTATAATGCATTTGCAATATCCCCGACTACTCCACCTACCATTGCTCAAAACATGAACTTGGAAAATGAGACTGGAACTACACAAAAACCACCGAAGCTAATGAGCATTGAGGAGTATTACGGTTGGAAAGATCGGTTTGAAAACTGGGTTCAAGCAAATCATTTGAGATCTTGGGAGTGTATTTTGAAAAAATATGTATTACCACGTACTGATCTGCAGGTTGAGAAAGAAATCTCTGAATTCACTGATAAAGAACGTGACATGTACAGAGCTGAAAAAATGATGATTAGTCTACTTCAGCAAGCTATTAAAGAAGACATTTTTGTATTGCTTCAACATGACAAAACTTCAAAATCAATTTGGGATGCTCTTAAAATCAAATTTGAAGGAAGTGAAAAGATGATCAAGAGTAAAAAGGCGCTGCTTAAAAAAGAATTTGATCTTTTCACAAGTCTGCCAGGAGAAGATACTAAGAAGTTGATTGAAAGATATTGCCACTTAGTGCGTTCTATGTCGTTGTTAAGCATAACCAAAGAACGAGAGGAATGGGTCGACAAATTAGCTGATGCTTTACCTCAAAAGGAATGGGGTACATTTTTGATGATCTTAAAGAATACTGGAGAATATGATGGTTTGACGATTTCACAGTTCATCAAGAAGATTGAAGGTCAAGATCTTGAACATCAAAAGATTGCGAGGATGAATAATCCAAGTGGTCAACAAGATGTGAAAATGTATTACAAAGGCAGTGTTCAAGAGGTTGAAATGAGTCCGAAGATTCAAACTGCTTTTAGTGCTGGAAACTCATCTGGAAATGTTGATCAAAATTTAAACAATAGCAGTGGATTTTCTTCATATCCAAGTGTTAATCCTAAGAGTTCAACTTCAAGTTTACATTCTCAAAGTTCAAGAAGTGGAAATGGTTGTGTGATACAGTGCAACATTGCATTGAATCTTCCAGATGGTCAAAGCTTTTTCTGAAGAGATTGCAAAAGATCACATGGCGTTACTTGCAACTGTGCTACAATCCTATGAAGGTTTGGTTGCAGGAAGGATCAGAAATCCTATGCTGACAAAAGAGGATTACGATCAGATCGACGCTGAAGAGATGGAGCTCATGGATATTAAATGGTGTTTAGCTAGTGTCTTGAGGAGAGCAGAAAAGTTTAAAATGATCACAGGAAGAAATGATTTTTTGGATGCACATGTTTCTACTTTAGGTTTTGATAAATCTAAAGTTACTTGTTTTCGATGCAGGGAGAAAGGTCATTTCAAGAGGGAATGCAAAAATCGAGAAGCAAGTGAAGCAAAGAATCCATTCGGAAAAGATGATTACTACCGGAAAGCCATATATCAGCAAGTCGGTCAACAACAACAAGAACCACAAGTGGCTCATGGTAGAAAAGTAATAGAAGATTCTTCAAAAAGAGCATGTTTGGTGAATCAAGAAGGATTCAGCTGGGATAAATATATTCCATCCGACAACAAAGCTTTCCTAATCAATCAAGATGATGAAAGGTTACCAGAAGGGTTCAGCTGGGATAAGTTTGTGGATGAGAATGGGGAGTTTAAAGCTTTAATTGCTAAGATAGTTCAAGAACCTGATTTGTTTACAGAATGGATGAAAGCGATTGGTGTTCAGGAGAAGAATCAAGAAGAAGAATCTGTTTCGTCTGATGAAAGTTCAGAAGAAGCAACTGTTTTTGATCAAACACCATCTGATTCTAGTTCTTCAGATGATAGTTTTGAGAAGACAATAGGTTTTGATCAATCACCAACTGATGACAGTGATGATGATGAGGAAGAAAGACATATTAATGTTGCAAAAACTCATCTATCTCCTGAAAGTTTTCAATTTTATTTTGCAGATCGCCTGGAGAAACTAAAGGAAAGACGAGCAGCAAAAGAACAAAAGAAAATGAAGTGTGAAAGTGTTGATAAAAATGAAGAGACTGTTCAAAATGAAGAAGTTAAATCTGAGAAGGTGATTGAAGTTGAACCAGTGATTGAGGTTGAGAAGGTCATCGAAGTTGAAAAGATTGTGGAAGCCATCAAGCCTTGCTTAAAGTGTTCAGAATCTTGCAAGCAATGTGCAGAAAAAGATGAGAAACTGAATGAGCGAGAAAAGATGAAAGAACAATTATTGTTCAATCTCAATTATGTGAAAGAGTCGTATGATGTTTTAAACAGAACAGTAACTGGTCTACAAAAGACTAATTCAGAAAGAGAAGATGCATTAACCATGATGAATGTTGTGATGATGACAAAGCAGAAGGCTGTTAATCATTACATTGAGGAATGTGCAAAGTTGCAGCGGGAGTTGGAAAATGAAAAGATAGAAAATGAGAGAATTAGACGTTTATTACAGAGTTATTCTAGTTCTTATTATCTCATTGATCGAATTTATCCAACTGTTGTAGGTTTTGAAGCATTTAAATATGAGAAGCCAGAGAAGAAGGATACTGGTAAGAAACAGAGTGCTAGTTATAACAAGTGTCCGCCTCCAATTTGGGAAGGATATTCTCCTAGAAAACTGAATGAGGAGCAAGTCGAAAAAGCAGTCAATATAAAGTTAAAGTCTGATATAACCGATGAATTACCAGAAAACATTGACATCGTTTTTACAACGTCTGACACTGATCATGAGTCCGAGTTAATAAAAAAGGCGGTTGATCAGGTGTTGGATACAGATGAGGAGTCGGAATTAAAGTCTGAGTCAAAATCCGAGTCTGGATGTTCAAGTTCGTCCGTCAAAAGTTCGAGTTCGTCGGTCAACAATTCAAAATCGTCGGTTAAACGGGTGTACAATAAAGAATTCCTGTTATCAAAATCTAATTTGAATGATGAAGCAATCAAAGTGGCATATACATTGATTGATTCAGACAAATTATATTCTGATGAGGAATTTCCAATAAGAAGTGTTAATTTTGAAAAGATCAAAAAGGTTTTCAAGCTAACAGAAATTAATATTTCTGAAATAAAAGATGTAAATCTTACTAAAAAACCTAAAAAATACACTTCAAGAGTTCAACAACGGTTAAACAAGAAAAAAGGATACGGTTCTGGTTCTGGTTTTCAAAAGAAACCAAACCATAACGGTAATTTCAAAAAGAAAGGTCTTGGATTTATTCCACCAGAAAATTATAAAAATGAAAAATATGTTCGAGATTTTAAATCAAAATTAATATTTGTTTCAGGTGGAAATGCTGAGGAAGAACAGAATAAACCTTTCTGGAGACAATCAAACCAGGAGTTTCTTGCTAAGAAGAAGAGAATGGGGACTGGATTTTTTCATAGAAAAGAAACTAGAACCTGTTTTAGATGCAATGAAGCTGGCCATATTGCATGGAATTGTCCTTTGGATACAAAGAAAAAACAGGGAGTTTCTGAAAAACTTAAAGAAAAAGTTGTTGAGAAAGATGAAATACCAACTGAAAAATTCAAAATTTTTGAAAATTCAACCTATGAAGTTGGTGAGTGTTCAAAGAAAAATTTTTACAAAAAGAGAGCCAAAGACAACCAAATGTGGGTTGTTAAGAATTTTCTAAGAAATCTGGCGATGAATCTGATTCCACAAAGTCAGACGAGCCACAAGTTGAGTTAAAAGATGAAAACCCAGTACCTCCAATGGATGATGTTCATTTTCCACCATTGAGGGCTGAGAATTTTAAATCAAAAGTTGGAAAAGTTGAGATCTCGAATCAGTTTTATTCTGAGAAGAAATAATTTGATGTCGAGAAAGCTTTTAATGGAAATGTGAAAAATATTTTTGGAAAAATGGTTGAGGGAAAGGTTAAAGGGGTAAAAGACTTTTATGAAACAAAGAAGGCATCTTACTACCCAAGTGAAATTGAGGAGGAAACATCCAAGTTTGGTGAAGCTTGGATGTCTGTTTTTCACAAGTAAACATCCGGAATTGCCGGAGCTCCCAAGTTGGTAATCGTGGAGCAGGAATCGGCATCATTCTTATTAAAATTGATTTTGTGAAAGTTTCTTAGAAAATTGTGAAATTTTTACAGGTTGTGGAATTGCCGGAGTTTCCAGGTAGGTAAACGAGGAGCATGTATCGGAATATTTCAAAGTGGTTATTGATTTGGTATTTACAAGTGATAAATCGGGGACATTAAATTGTACTTGATTTTCTACTAGTGGTTAAAAATTGGGTTCATTATATTGAAAAGAGGATAGAAACAAAGTGATGATCTTATCCCCTAACCTACAAGTGGTTTAAAATCAACAAAACTTATTTTCCGGAAAAATCATTTTGGTTAAAACAAACTTAAGTGTTTTGAAATCATAATGAGAAAATAGTTTGTTGTAAAGGGGAGTTCTGATTGTTTATGCCAAGTGAATGGCGAATTGAAGCGATTCGATATCGATTGTCAATTTACCTGTATAGTTTGTTTTTAAATTTCCTAAAATGTGTTTGCATTTTAGGGGGAGTAAAAATTTTCAGAAAATCCAAAAACATTTAAAATTTGAAAAAGTCAAAAACATGATAAAAATTCAAAAATGAGTTTTTGTGTCAAATAAGAGGAAATGATAGTACATCAGTAGACAGTTACAGTATGCTAAAGAAATGTAATGTTTAAATAGCATTAAACGGTCTCACTGATGATATGCCGATAGGTTTTTACACATTTAGTAAGCTTTTTCGGCATATAAACTTAAATTCAAACTTGCTTATTTCGTGGGGAACACTACTTGGATATATAGGTGACCCCTGAAATCTTGTTTGAAAGGTCCCTCTTTTTGAGATACTAGGTCTTTATACTCAGTGATATCTGGGGTATTATCCCGGGACTTCTGATAATGCGGAAGCAATGGCCTAGTCCCCAGAGAATACTTTCTGCTTGCTTGAAATATAGCGCCGCCCTCAGCAAAAATGATGAAACAATAAAATTGATAATCATTGCTGTTGTAAAAAAGATCCTCTAAAGGGGACCCACCAAAAGTCGAGCCGTCATCTCTCTGCTGAACGGAAGTTCTGACCTGAGCTCTCATGGTTTCCAATTTAACCCCTTACAGATATCATCTGTGGTATACTCACATGTAAGACTGAATATTGGGATCTGGATACGGGAGTATATTCAAGAGGTGGGACACATGAATGAGTTTAAGTTCTTAAAACACCTAATTCATATCCTGAATAAGTTGAAATTTATGTGAAAATTTAAGTGGATCAGTATATCGGCAATCTAAGTGAATTGTTTAATTCTTAATGAGTAATTAAGCTCAACGGTACTTGTGACTTGTCAAAACTGATATGATCCTCTTTCACAAACTCACAAAAAAGATTGTCTGTAAATACTTTGTTACTGCATTTCTTTCTATTAAAAAAAATCCAAAAAGATTTTCAGTGTGTTTTAGCATAAATTTTGAAAAATACAAAAAGATTTTCGACAACTGTTGTTGGAGAGCTGATATTCAAAATTCCAAGTGCTAAACATGATGAGCATGTGGTGAGGGGGAGTTTGTGTTTAAATGTGAAAAGATTTTAAAATGTTTTTCATACAAATGGTTTATCAGAAATTATCATTGATCAATCATTATGTTTTAATTTGAGGAGGAGTCTAGATAGATAAAGTTGTAAATTGTTAAATTTGTGAAATTTATTTCTGGGTTAAGAATGTGCAGGTTAGTCAGGTTTCGAACCTGAGCAAGATGTGAGCCAGGTAACGATTCTGAAACTGCTGATGCTGATGAACTTAAGGAATCAAGAGACCTGAAGAAAGAGCATAGAGCCAGAATATTTAAGTGATAGAGAGTCAGGTTCTGATACCTGAAGATTCTGTGATTTTAATAAGCCAGACTGCGATCCCAGCAAATCGAAAGGGGGAGTCTGAAGACATCCGAATAGATAAGATTGTGCGAGGAGAGTGTGTTGATGCTGATGAAGAAAGAAAGCGATCAGACTGATAAAGACTGAAGACATTGAAGACTCGACACTTAAGACTCGTCAACATTCAAGGGGGAGTCTGTTGGTGCATGCGTCTGTCGACTTCGTCTTGTATCGAGTCTTGCATTGTTCAGGGCACGAAGATCAAGAAATCAAGTCAAATGGGTGATTTCGCTTGAAGATGACAATATGTGATTTCGCTTGGAATTACAATGTTATTTTGCTTGAGTGTAATTTGTTGTTATTTCGCTTGTATGGTATTTCGCTTGAAGCATGTTCAAGCGAAATCTGAACTCTATATATAGCCTTCAAGCGATATCATTTGTAATGATCTTGTTTCCGACGGCGAAGCTCTGTCGAAGTGTCTTCAGAACTGTAAACGTATCAGTTTCAATATACAAGACAGTTTAAAGTGATTTCTTGCATAATTCAACTTATAATGTCTGTTTCCGCCTTTCATTTTGAGTAGAACGCCTCTGATCGACTCATTTCGGGTCCGACAACGATCCTACATGTGATAACAAAGATTGTAATGAATCGGCTAGGATGATAACAGTTATCATGGATTTAGAAGCTAACTGTGATGTTTAAATCAATGACTTAGGGTTCGAATACGTGTTAGGGTTAATAAGTATAATGAAACGGAAAATTGATGAATATGATTGTGCGGTTTGATCTTATGACGATGAACTAGGGTTCCATAGTTAGAAGATGTTTGTGCTATTTGATCCAACTGGATATTGATTTTTGGATAGTGAATTATATTGATGATCATATAATGAGTTCATGTTTTGATGATAATAATTATTGAATGAATTAATGTTCATGATGGATAAGGGAAAGATTGTGCATTATAAAAGTTGTTGTGATTATGGAAAACATGATTTGTGAAACTGATAAACCGTGATTTAGGGAGTGTGTAACTGGAAAATGTGAAGTCGCACACTCTTAATCATACACTCGCAATATGTATGCAAAGAATATATGTGTTACAATTAGGTGATGCATGTCTCACACTCTTGAAGTGTCGCACACTCCTTTGGGCCGGGCGGTATCATTGGGCCACACACTTGTGACCGGTCGCACACTTGGATGATGGGCCGAAGACTGTTGGGCCGCACAAACCCGAGGTCGCACACTCGGAGTAAGGCCGCACACTTTGTGTGTGGGTTGTTCTCCGGTGGGTCGCACACCCTACAAACGGGCTTGCATTATCTTGGGCTGGACACGGGGTGGCCTGCATTGCTTATAGGCCGCACAATAGAAACCCGGTCGCACATTTATATGAATTATGCATTGGACTGTTAAGTGCTTACTTGAAACATGGACTTCTGATGTAAACTCGTATTATGCACGAATACCTGCTATGTGAATATACAATGATAATGGACTGTCATGTTGCATGATTAACTGTTATTACTCACATGATGATATGTGTAATTTGTGTACGTAACTGGTGTAGTAAGTGTAAAGATTACGTGAATTACGTGTATACGAAACTGATTGTCATTGGTAACCACATTAGGGTTTGGTTGACCAACTTGGAACAAGTAACTTAACTTACCGAGCAAATTTAAGGTGAGTTCACTACTCTTTTTCACAAGCATGAGTCCTGGGAAGGGACAAACAAACTAATATTCCGGGGAGGAATACGTTTTACTGGGTTTAACTTCGATGTTGGATAATACACTCAAATCTTTCACTTTAAGTCCCATCTTACTACCGAACTAGTTGTCGGGGAGGCAACGGGGTATTAGTTGATAGCGCTATTAGGCTTGACAACCTCACACCGTACTGGGGAGGACGGACGTGAACTAATGACCTTAACCACATGACCAATGTTGATTGGCATTGGGAAAGGGCAAACAAACTGATGTCAACTTGTGGTATCGAGTTATTATCAACATGTTTTTAAACTAAACACTTGGCAACTAAACGTTTAACAAAACTGTGAACTCGGCAGCTTTATGCTGATACACTTGTCTGCATGCTTGCAGGTCGATAGATACATTGATGTGGAACTTGCTGTCTGGGATGCTGGAGTGGTCATGGGTCGTGGCAAGTAGAAAGATGTATCAAGTTGGAATGTTTTCAAATAATAATATATTGAACTCGTCGAAGAATGTTTTATGCTTCCGCTGAACGTACTTGGTTTTTAAACAAATGTTTTGAGATACTCTATTTACATTGAATGAGAATTTTTATTTAATATTTTATTGTTAGTTCGATGTGATTAGTGCCTAGATCCTGGTACGTCACACGCCTCGCGGGGGTTTCCGCATGTGGTATTTTGGGGGTGTGACAGGTAATGTCTTGGCCACCAAGTTAGGGTTAGCCTATATAAACCAAGGTAGAGTTAGACATTATTAAGAGACAAGAGAAGAGATCAACCGAGTTATGGTCTATCAGTTATTGTAATCAAGTTTTTTGAGTTATATTTTTTGGTTATAATAAAAGTTCTTGGAAAATTATTCCATCTGTTCTTATTCTTGTGTTTGATTATTCGATTGGGACTTCAAACAACCCAACACCATACCATATACCAAACCCCATCAACTAAACACATCAAAACAATTTAATAGCTAAATTCGGGATAAACATGTCGTGTTTAGATTAACTTGTTGGTTCAGCAATCAACCTGTATATTTTCATAATTCTTTTAAATTTAATTTAAACATGACCTCAAAGAACATATTCCTTTTGAGTATTAAATAATTTTCAATAGAGTCCATCATCATCAACAACATCATCATCATCATAATAATAATATATTTTTTTTAAACCGCTAATTTTTTTCCCTTAAATACTTACACCCCCAAGGATTGAACCTTGGTCTCCCCACAAACGATAATTTCTCTTGACCACTAGGTCATAATAATAATAATAATAATAATAATAATAATAATAATAATAATAATAATAATAATAATAATAAATACATATAATATATAATATTAATACCAATTATTATCGAACATTCAAATAAAGTGACATGATACATTCCAAAAGTTCAAATAATAATTCAACCAAAACCACAAAATGAAATGAAAAAAACCCATAAGTACTAAAAATCTTTAGTTAAAAACATCAAATATTAAAAATATGGTGAAAAGTCATAAATCCTACAAAGATTTATTACATATCGGTTCGGTTCGGTTATGGTGGGTATGGAAAAAATGATAACCGTAACCGACCCGCTACTTTCGGTTTTCAAAAAAGTCATTTACCGACCCACCGGTTTTTTATTTAGTTCGGTTTTTTCGCTTCGGTTTTTTCGATTAATTCGGTTTTTTGCACACCCCTAATCAAAATCGACTTGTTTATCTTTATAATTCTTTTAATTTTAATTTAAACATCACCTCAAAGAACATATTCCTTTTGAGTCTTAAACAATTTTCAATCATAATAATTGAGACGTCAAGGTTGCATGCTGTCAAAGTCAAAAACTATAGATTGACATCGCTGTCATGGTCGTTGAAGCAAGCTCAACGGAATCCAATCAAAAGTAGGTCAAACCAAATAAGCAATGCCCACTTGTAATCTGAACATGATAATATATTTATGGCGCCATCTCAGTCGCCGGATCTTACTATCCACCAGGCTAACACGTTGACTTTTTCTCTCTTTATCTTCCAAACAGGCAAACATTTCAATAATTCATCATTTGTTATTGTTTTCCAAAAGTCAAACCCAGTTCTATGTGAGTGTGGAGATGAAGAAAGCAGAGTTGTTGGCGTGTTTTCTCTGGTTGAACTTGCTTATGTTGTTAAGATCTTCTGAATCTGTCGTGCCTCAACAGGAAGGTAAGGGTTATTCAAACTCAAATTTTGTTTATATGGTTTAAATTTTGATGTAATTTGAAGTTGGGTTTGTTTATAATGTCTATAAGCTGTTTGATGAAATTCCTGATATGGGAAATAGGTAGTTTTAATCAACTTATTCAATGATGGATCAAAATTATAGGTCGTCGTCTAACGGGTCGAATTTCGATCAAAGTGTATTCCTATATTCAGGGCTGTTTCAACGTTGTTGGAGACCCTAAGCGAACCGTGAAGTAGGGGCCCTAATTTCACCCATAAACTCTCCTCCAATCCCGATGGACCCGTCGCCATGGGTGATTACGGTTACTTTTTTCGTCTAGTGATAGCCGATAGCCTAGAAATTGAAAGCAGGTTGTGATGGGAAGTGGGAACGATGATTGCGGCTGTATTTTAGGGGCTTTAGGCCGCTGAATAATGATGATTAGGTCGATGGTTATTGTTATGTTGCAATAGCTGGAAATTAATGCGAAATAGGCTTTGAAATTGGGCGTTTTTTTTTTTGCTAAACAATATTTACTTTGGGCTCCTTGAAGGAAAAACTAGTTTAGTTTTGAAATAAACATATTTATTTGGGTCTGACACATATACTATATATAAAAACTTTCTAAAAACTTGGAGGCCCTTATTTTTGGTGGCCCGTGCCTAGGTTGGCAAGCCTATGGAGCCGGCCTTGCCTATACTTGCAAGTTACAACCTTGTAAAGTTTTGTTGAGAAATCTGGTTTATTGTTTCTAGAGTATTGTTTTATGGAATAATATCTAAGGGAGGGTAGGCCGAACACGGTTTTTTGATAGAACAGGAAACACAAAATAAATCATTCATTTTTTCAATCTTAAAAGCTTTTAAGCATAAGAAAATGGTTGAAATACAATGTTTATTTACTAATCCTAAAATTTTTAAAAATGAACAAATTTCGTTTATTTATAGAAGCTTATCTGCAAGTCATGTGTAGGTAAACGTTTAAAATTTTAACAAACATATGAGCACATTTGTTTAATGGTTGTTTATGTACATAACATACGCATACATATGTAAGAAGTAAAGATTTAAAAAATAATGAACAATTGATAAAAAAAAGTTACGATTTAGCTACAAAAAGAACAAAAGACCCATGAAACAAAACCATCCAGTTTGGCCACCACCGACCCGCCCATTTTGCCACCCAGTGATCATTATGCGTTAAGTAGAAGTTTGATTTGTTGGTATTGGATAAGAAGGCTTGCTGTATTTTTTTATTTCAAGATGTTTATTATGAGAATTGCAATATTTGTTTTTCTTCACAAATATTCAAACTTAAGTCACCTTTTAGCCTATTGTCATCCTTACAGATTATTGATGCTAATGTGTTTAACCAACAAAATTCTCATATTTATTATTAATGAAGGGCAAGTTAACTGTTTGGAACAAACAAACACTGTATGATGCAAACTTTGACAAAAATTCAACCATACTTACAAAATTCTTCTTCATTTAATTTGATCCAGTGGTAACCGTTAATAGTATTCTTACCACAATGGGTGCAACCAGTTGGAGGTTCAACGGTGACACTTGCAATCTTGATCTCATTGCTGAAGTGCCAAAGCTAACTCAAGAAGCTAATGCCAGTACCGGATGTGACTGCAACATCGCCAACAACACCGACTGTCATGTCGTAAGGATGTATAATACTCTTTTCCTACTCTACCCTCATTTCAATGCACTACAAATGTTACGTTATGTATGTATTTTCTGTAGAGGTGGTAAATGGGTTGGATGGGTAACGGGTCGGGTAATGGGTCATGTTCGAAGCACATTGTGTCCAGATTCTAGAATATTAAAATGTTATTATATTTTTTGATCTATGCAGCACAATGAAGTTTTACAGTCTTCCTGGTGTTCTTTCACCTGAACTGACGAAGCTTCCTTATCTCAAATCAATGTGAGTTCATACAATCATACTTTATAATTCTGCATTATTATGCTCGATCCTAAAGTACAACGAATTGAAGTCAAATTAGTCTAGTCCCGTAATCATATTTGTTTGATTTACAGTGACTTTGCTTACAATTACTTAAATGGCACAATTCCACCAGAATGGGGCATGACACAATTGCAAGACATGTAAGATTTTTTTTCAATTTTTTTTATTTAGAATATTTTTGGTACGAGTGACTTTGTAAACTTAACGGTCTGTCCTAACAATGCGATGACCATAACGCAGTTCTCTTCTTGGCAATCGAATAACCGGAAAAATTCCACCTGAACTAGGGAATATTACCACTCTCACAAAGCTGTAGGTCATCTTGATCATATTGTTTATTTCTTTATCTATCTGAAAATATTTAGACAAATAAACACTGGTCTAAGTGAACTTTATAATCAGGGATCTTGAAGCAAACTATCTTTCGGGAACTGTCCCTTCTCAACTTGGGAGATTAATTAATTTGAAATCTTTGTAAGATTTATAATCTTTTGATTACATGTTTTCTTCATTGTGTATTTTTTTCTACTAAATTTCATACTAAGAAACTTAAAAAATTTGTAACTTTTTTTTCTAAATTTCAGGATCTTGTCCTCGAACCAGTTTACGGGGACACTGCCCGCTGCCCTTGGTGAACTAAGAAACTTAACAAATTTGTAACTTTTTTTTACATTATAGCTTATATGGCATTTCCTTATTCCAAAACACGTTTCATCATTATAGCTTATATGGCATTCCCTTATTCCAAAACAAGTTTCATTTTAAAAATTCCTGTAAAACTGATAAGTTTTTAAGTTTCAATTTCATAGTTGATACAGGATTAAAGATATATATATATATATATATATATATATATATATATATATATATATATATATATATATATATATATATATATATATATAGGAAGAGGATCATGAGAAAACTAAAAATCTCCAGCAAAAACACGCTGCAGACATTATGGAAATTTGCTTGCGGACCGCATGGGGCATTTTCAGTATTACACATGTGTAATACATGATATATTACACATATGTAATAGTATGTTTTTTTCCAGAATTTTTATTTTTTTGGATATATTGTATATATGCATTATACGAAAAATAAAAAATTTGGAAAAAAGAAACGTACTATTACACATGTGTAATAATATATCATGTATTACACGTGTGTAATACAACGTTTTTTTGCCTTGCGGACCGCAAGCACTTATTCATGCGGTCCGCAACATGTTTCTGCTGGAGTTTTTTAGTTTTTCATTTACAAATATAAATTACATGGAACTTTTAGCAATGGCTACACAGTGACATAATACAATCCATATCAAAATCCATTTGATTTCAACCGACAAAATATACCTCAACGTTTTGGAAGGAAGGGAGCAGATATTCTATGACATATTCGTTTTTTTTCTAATGTTGCAACTCAGACATCTTTCTTTTGCAATACAGTAGGATAAACGATAACAACTTCAGTGGGCGCATACCTGATTTCATACAGAACTGGAGACAACTTACTCGACTGTAAGATTACTTTTCATATATATCATTTAACTGCATTATAACACCAATATATAAATCACACCAGGCATTCATACCATTGATCTTCTTTGTTGTTTTTTCTATCTGAAGTGAAATGGATGCATGTGGACTCGAGGGGCCAATTCCTTCAAGTATATCTCTTCTTGAGGATTTAACCGATTTGTACGTGAAAAATCTCATCTAATATTCATAGTAGGTTAATGCATATCCAATATGTTTAAACATCATTTAATTAACCAATATGTTTAAACTGTACCATCTGACTCGTTAGAGGAAACATATAACCCAAAGCGGCCCGTTTTTTCATAAACGGGTCAAACTGATTTTGCAATCAATTCATGTTGTGCAGGAGGATTACTGACATGGCTGGACCAGTGCAGGGATTTCCGCCACTTAATAATGCTAGTAATTTGATAAGGCTGTATGTACAAATTTCATGCGGTTCTTCATTTTATGCTTAGACATACAAATTGATAAACTTCGTTCTCGTATTTAGGGTCCTGAGAAATTGCAACATATCAGGAGAATTACCTCCCTATGTTTGGGTGATCAGAGATCTCGAAACGTTGTAAGTTTACCAACAACGTTTATTTTGTTTTCTCAATTGATATTGCAGGCTAGTAACATTTTAAAATTAAAAACAAGGGCAGTTGAATTGAACATCATACCCAAAAAATGAGACTTTGTGACGTTGAACATTGTGTGTAAAGGTGGCATATTGGCATATCTAACACATTAAATATTTATAAAATTTCTAAAAATTGGACAAGAAAATGTTTACAGGCGAACCCAACCCAACCGGACCCATACTAGAAATGAACGTTTTCAACTCGAAGTTGTATTGACCTGTTACCCAAACTGCCAATCTCGCCACTTCTAATTGTGTAATATAACCAAACATGTGCCAGCTTCTTTACAATTTTTTTGTTGGTTTATCTAATGGCATCCCTTTAATAAAAATACACAGGGATGTAAGTTTTAACAGACTAGTAGGTGGAATATCCCCGAACATCATGGGGAGGAGCTTAAGATTTGTGTAAGTGTGATCATGTTCCATTATCTTTTAGGATATTTTCAATAACTATTGATGCGATGTTTATTTAAATAGGTTTTTAACCGGTAACATGTTAAGTGGAGACATACCTGACTCGCTTTTGATAAATGGAGCTAGTATGTAAGTTTGTTCATGAATCTTATGATTATAGTTTTGTATGTATTATGAGATGTGACAATTTCAACCCATTTATATTTATCTATAAGAGTTCACATTGCAATAGTTATCTAATAATGAAACGGGCTGAGTGGGCCATACGGGTTAAAAGTGGCCTAAAAGTGTTCATTCAGATGTTCACAATCTTCTAAGTTGATTTTGTTGAAACAAACTCGATCTAATTTTAGTTTCTATAATCAAATCTATTGCATTTATCATCAATAAATTTCTAGAAAATGGATAACAAATGTTGGCGGGTCAACCAAATGTGACACGTTGGCCTGTTTCCCAAACCGCCTATATTTCTGTTTATTCTGAAACTGATGTTGTACCTGATGCATTTGATACAGAGACTTGTCCTACAACAATTTTACTTGGCAAGGACCTAATCGACCCGCATGCAAACAAAACACGTATGGATGCTTTTCTTGTTACCATTATATTTATCTATACCTGTTGTAGTAATCGGGGTTACTCTTTAGTGACCCGAGAAGCCTTAGGTGCAAAAGGACTTCCGTCTATGCCATTGACGACTAGTTATTTTCTCTAATTCTTTCAGGAATACATACATTAATTTGTTCAAAAGCTCCTCAACCGGGAATCCACTGTAAGACAATGTTTATTTGATTTGTTAACTTATCTAGTTTCATTGTTTACTCGGAGTTAACTACCATTTTCGTCCCTGTGGTTTGTCCAATTATGCCAGTCCGAGTCAAATTTCAAATTTGTACCATTTTCGTCCCTGACATTCTTCAAACATGCCAGTTCCGTCCAAAAAACCAACGTCTGTTAAAACCTGCTGGCATAATTGGACAAACCACAAGGACGAAACTGACATAACAGACGTTAGTTTTTTGGACAAAATTGGCATGCATCAAGAATGTTAGGGTCTGAAAAGGTACAAATTTGAAATTTGGCCTGGACTGGCATAACTGGACAAACCCCAGGGATGAAATGACAGTTAAACTCGTTTGCTCGTATAGGAAGATGAATAAACATAGTCATGATGTCAATTGCTTATACATTAATGTTATTAACAGACAGGACATACTTGCCTGCACCGAGCATATCAAGTGTCCAAGATGTAAGTATTTACAATTATAATTCTAGACATTCTCATTGAACTACTTTGACATAAATGTATATTATGATCCGTACGGCAGACGGGTGTTCCTTGCATATTAATAGCGGTGGAGATGACGTTCGAGTTAAAGAACGTAACAACAACGTTGTTTACGAAGGAGATGCAAATGTCGATGGTGGTGCATCTAGATGGTACATAAGCAATAGTAATAATTGGGGTTTGAGTAGCACTGGGGACTTCATGGATGACAATATTTTCCAAAACACACGATACATTTCTACATCAGAAAACTCATCGTCTTCCGTTTATGCAACTGCACGCCTCTCTCCTCTTTCACTGGTTTACTTTAGCCATTGTTTGGAAAATGGCGAATATGTTGTTAATCTACACTTTGCGGAATTACAGTTCACTAATGATACTACATATAGAAGTCTCGGCAGGCGAATTTTCGATATTTATATTCAGGTGATGAAGATATTTAATTATAGTTTTCGTTGCATAAAATTTCAAATGAAAATGTGCATTTAACTTAATTTGTTTGTAACAGGGACGACTCGTTAAAAAGAACTTCAATATTGAAGATGAGTCTGGTGGAATGGGAAACCCAGTGGTCATGCCGTTTAATGCGAGCGTGACGAATAACATTTTAGAAATACGGTTTTACTGGGCTGGTAAAGGGACAACTCGGTTTCCTCAAAGAGGAGTTTATGGGCCCCTCGTATCTGCTGTTTCTGTCGAGCCTTGTAAGTATCTCATATCTTTATCTTTATACATATTCATTCAGCATTAAGTCATACATACAGAGGTTAAAATGGTAATTCCATCATCCAGAATCCTACTTATCAAATACTCATTTTTCGTTCAGATTTCAAAACTTGTTCAGCTGGTGGAAAGAAGAAGAAAACTGCTTATGTTGGTATTGCGGTTGGAGCATCATGTTTTGTTTTGTTAGTGTTGGCAGTTATTTGGTGGAAACGCTCTTCAAAACATAATAAAAGAAAAGATAAAGGTATGCAGACTCCAGACTCCATCAATTTAAATGTCCCCTTTTAACTATAAAGTTGATAAACAATTGTTTGATAGAATATCAATTATTTTAGATCTATGTGATGAAGCATTCATATATTGTATGTTTTATTTTTGCACGCTTTATGCTTTTGTTGAACAGATTTTCAAGGAATGGAGTTGAGAACAATCTCATTTTCGTTTAAGCAATTAAAATCCGCCACACACAACTTCAGTGTTGCGAACAAAATAGGAGAAGGAGGTTTTGGCCCCGTATACAAGGTAATAATCTGGCAAAAATGATTACTCATGTGACACTAGAAGTAGCCCCGTTTACTTATGAGTGGGTCAACTGGGGTTGTGTTTTATATCAAACGGGCTGAACGTGCAGAAGGTAGACCAAAGTCTACTTTTCAATGCCTACAACCTCCTAAAGCGCATTTTTAAGAACTAATAACATTGTGTTGTACTAGTACAGTTTCTGTAATTATAACGAATGATTAACTAAATATAAAGTAATATGGATGAAAAATTGTTTGTGGGTCAACCCTAGGGGTGTTGAAAAAGCTCGCGGCTAGCTCAAAGCTCGGTCAGAAAAAGCTCAGTTGTAAACGAGCCAGTTCTGCTCGGTTCAATTTGTAAACGAGTTGAGCTCGAGCTAGGCCTGGCTCGGCTCGTGAGCCAGCTCGAATTATTTTATTTTATATACATTAATTTTAATGTTAAATGTATTAAAATAAAAAAAATAAATATGTGGGAGGTGTTAACATTTCAAGTTTAATTAATTGATAACATATAAAAAATACAAGAAAGTAAACAAAAGTTATACATATAATGCTTTTAATATGTCTTTCAGTCTTTAAAGTATTAGAAAAATAAAAATAATGCATATATATATGTGTGTGTGTGTAATTTGCATTTCTTTTTTGTTATCAATATTTGTAAAAATAAAAATAAAAAATTAACGAGCCGGCTCAATTTGGCTCGAGTTGGACAGTTTATGAGCTGAACTCGAGCTCGATTAAATAAACGAGCCGAGCCGAGCCGGCTTGTTTAAATTCGAGCTCGAGCTCAACCTGACTTGGCCCGTTTCGAGGGGTACTAGAGTGTAAACGATTAGTTGATTTCTCGTGTCGCGCCTCTACTCATGTTGTTCAAATTGCATGTATGGATTGTGAAGTTGTGTGATATTCATTGCAGGGTATGTTGAGTGACGGAACGGTTGTCGCAGTGAAGCAGCTTTCATCGGAGTCAAGACAAGGGAACCGTGAATTTTTAAACGAAGTTGGTGTGATATCTTGTTTACAACATCCAAATCTTGTGAAGCTTCATGGATGTTGCATCGAAGGAGATCAACTGATGCTCGTATACGAGTACCTAGAGAACAACAGCCTTTCGAATGCTTTGTTTGGTGAGTGTTTCAGTAAAATGATCGTATACGGTTTTCTCTTTATATGGTTGTTATTTATGGTGAAGTTGCATTGTGTAGGTTTAAATAAAAGTAAACTGATGTTGGATTGGCCAACAAGGTTTAAGATATGTATTGGCATTGCTAGAGGGTTAGCTTTTCTTCATGAAGAATCAAGGCTGAAAATTGTGCATAGAGACATTAAAGCTACTAATGTACTTCTCGACAAAGACCTGAACCCGAAAATAGCGGACTTTGGACTAGCGAGGCTGAATGAAGATGACCAAACTCATGTTAGCACGCGTGTTGCTGGCACAATGTAATTCCTAATATCTATAACATTTCAATCCATTTATATATATATAAGTTGATGTGGGTTGATTTGTAATACAATGCTAACAAAAATTGATTGATTTGAAGTGGATATATGGCGCCTGAGTACGCTTTGTGGGGTTTCTTAAGCGATAAAGCGGATGTTTACAGCTTCGGGGTGTTGGCGTTGGAGATTGTGAGCGGAAAGAACAATACCAGTTACATTCCTCGTGACAATTGCATATGTCTTCTAGATTGGGTATCAGATACTTCTTTCTTACAACCTTAACTTGAGAATGAAAAAAATCATAATGATATTATATGCCCCCTACATAAATTACCTGGATCCAGACATATACAATCTAAAACCTCACTAAATTCGAAATGAGTGGGTCGGGCCGGGGTGAATTATTGGACGACTCTAGCCCGTTTTCTTTGAACTGTTTTGATTCAAATAAATTTGACCCGTTATATTTTAAACATCACTTGAGTGAATACAAGTTAGTTGGAATTTGTTCAAATCTATTTTTTTAGTAAGCTTATTTTATAAGGTTTTATGTACTCAAAAAAACACTTTGGATGACTCTGGTCGTTTTCTTTGAACTGTTTTTTTCGAATAAATTTTACCCGTTTGACCCGTTAGATTTCAAATATAACCTTAATAAAACTAGGCAGTTGGAATCTGTTTCAATTTTTTTTTTAGTAAGATTTTGCAAGGTTTAACGTGTTAAAACACCACTTAGTTGACTCTGACCCGTTTTCGTTGAACTGTTTATTTTTTTCAAATAAATTTTACCCGTTTGAATACAAGGTAGTTGGAATTAGTTTCAAATGACTCTCTTTTTATTTGGACACTTAGAAACAATATGCACATTTTGCAGGCTTGCCAATTGCAAAAAAGTCGAAACTACGAGGAACTATTTGACGAGAAACTGGGGTCGGATATCAACAAAGAAGAAGCAGAAATCATGGTGAAAATAGCGCTTTTGTGCACAAACGGTTCTCCGTCAATAAGGCCCATTATGTCCGAGGTAGTGAGTATGTTTGAAGGTCAAACATGTGTCCCAGAGATAGACCCTGAAGCAGGTGGCTACACCGATGATTTGAGATTTAAAGCCATGAGAGACTTCCGTGAGGATAAATACAAGAAAAGTAGTCGAAGTCAACACTCTACTTCGGCCCAAACTGACCCGTTGTTTTCAGTTTCTTCTTATGATCATTCTGAGATCGAGCCAGTTGAGACAAGATGATGATACAAATTACAAAAGACGGTTTAAACCGAACTGCAAGTGTGAAGTGAGTTTTGGAGTTGTTTTGTCACATTGTTCATACATTGTTCATAGAGTTATGTAAATACATATGTTTGTTACTTGATGGCAAAATAAACTTACCTTCTTACTTTCCTGAATGTACATAAGAGAGATTCTCACTGCCAGCAACCTTAAGTTATGTGTGATACTCATGTATGTTATATATATGATAAGATGGTATTAGAAACAGTGGTGATTCCTCATTGGATTAACATAATATAAATAAATCGTCATTAAAAACACAATAAAAATAGAACACATTCACAAAAACTTTTTTTTGGGGGTAACAAATGCGAAAAACGTTTATAAATTCATCAACCATCCATCTGATTACACAACTCCGTCTTCACATGTGTTAATGAAGTGAATGACAAGAAACGTGACTTTCATCTATACGTATCCATGAACTAGTAAATCCGAAAACCCTTTGTACGGCCTATCAGTGGCGGACCCAGAAATTATTTGTTGGGGTGCGGATGAGGTGTTCAACCATATTTTCAAGGGGTGCGGTCGGGTTTTTTTTACCTAAAATATACACTAAATTTTTTTTTTTCAAGGGGTGTGACCGCCCACCCTAACCAAAGGGTAGGTCCGCCCCTACGGCTGCGGCCTATATAATTTATGCCAAAAATAAATAGCTATATATTTCTCTTTGAATCTCGTTACCCTTTGAAGGCCTAGGATCATATACAAATTACCCTTAAAAACTATTAATTGGCATAACTAATAGTAAGGTATATGTAATTAATACCATTCGTTGATTAAATTAATAATTAGATGGCTCAGATTTGTTCTCACAGTTTTTACAATTAACATTATTTGTACTGGATCTTAACTCATCCTTTGAAAGGAGGAAAAATTAGGAAGTCGTATGTAGGCCTATATAATTTACGTCAAATACATAGCCTCCTAAAACTAGGAAGTCGTATGAAGGGTATCAAACATACTTCGATTGAACTCATTATAGCGGCATTAGAAACATCTCGTTGAACTCTACGATCTTAAATTTTAGGTTTTCACTTTTGGATTTTTAGCTTGTAGATTTTAGAATTTTTGTTTAGATCATTGTGTCTTTTTATTTGACATTGTTTTTTTTCTCATCAATGTGCCTTTTTTTACGACTCATTGTATCTTTTTTTTTCTGCATATGTTATATTTCTCGTCATTATGTTATATTCTGCGACCCTTTATCTATTTAGACTCTAATAGTATATTTTTTGGGATACTTTTATTGAAATAATAAAAGGAAGCCTACAATTTTCCAAAACAATTAAATAATGTTTTTGTCTATTTTTTTTTTTTTTTATTATTATCACAGGATAGCCACATGGATTTTAGTAAGAAATCAGTCTACTAAATCATGCAAAGGAAAACAATTTTATATTTCACACTCCCCTTTTTTATTTCCCTTGCAAATCGAATAACTGAGCAAAAGGAAACGAGAACAGCCATACATAATATAGGTGGGATCAAATAGGAAGTTTATTTTAGTTAGCAATGATATGAAGCAATAGCATTATGATATGTGGCAAAATTTAAAATAAAGAGAAAGGGTATTTTAGTCAATCCAATCATTTCTTCTTCCTTCTCCCCCCCCCCCCCCCCCCCCAGTAACTTCAAAACCCACCATTTTCAAAACCCGTCAATCGTTGATAAGTGTTTCTATCATTCAAATTCCGTCAATCGTTGAAGAAATCGGCTTCGATCTATGTAAGAATTCTTTAATTTCATTTTTACGATCTGGGTTTTTTATTTAGTCATTGCGTTTTACGATCTTGGCGGGGGTCCGGGGGCAGCGCCCCTGGTAGCAGGGTCCAAGGGGCAGAGAGAGTTTGCCTCTGGAAAACTGCATTCGTAGACAGTTTTATGCCATTGCGTTTTAGAACTACATTCCTGGTTCAGACAATTCACAGAAAACTATTGTCCTGGTTCAATGCGTTTTAGAGAGAACATTTTCTTTGGTGTTTTTATGCCATTGCGTTTTAAAACTAAGACATTTTTATGTGTTTTCTGGCCATTGCGTTTTAGAAAAACACATTTTTGAAGTGTTTTTAGTCATTGCGTTTTAGAAAAACACATTTTTGAAGTGTTTTTAGTCATTGCGTTTTAGGTAAAACACATTTTTAGGTGTTTTCAGTCTATTGCGTTTTACAGAAAACACTTTCTTTTGTTTTTTTAGGTCATTGCGTTTTAGAAATGAGATATTTTTAAGTGTTTTCTGGCCATTGCGTTTTATAAATAAAACATTTCTTTGTGTTTTTTGTGCATTGCGTTTTAAGTAAAACACTTTTTTATGTGTTTTCAGTCCATTGCGTTTTAGAAAACAGACATTATTAAGTGTTTTCTGGCCATTGTGTTTTAGGAATAAGACATTTGTTTGTGTTTTTTGTGCATTGCGTTTTAGGTAAAACACATTTTTATGTGTTTTCAGTCCATTGCGTTTTAGAAACTACACTTTCTTTTGTATTTTTAGGCTATTGCGTTTTAGAATTAAGACATTTCTTTGTGTTTTCTGGCCATTGCGTTTTACAAATAAGATATTTCTTTGTGTTTTTTGTGCATTGCGTTTTAGAAAAATGTCATTTTTAGGTTTTTTTTCCATTGCGTTTTACGCAACTGGGTTTTTTCCATTGCGTTTTACGCAACTGGGTTTTCAAAAAAAAAAATCGAAAATATAGCAATAGTATACTCGTTTTAAAGATAAAAAACGCTCGTTTTCTTGGTGCAATTTTTATAAAAAAAATAATGTCGTATGAAAGAGTTATTAACGTTTAAAAAATAGGGGGTTGGAGGAGAGAGAAAGTATTGTCTTGGATTGACTAGAATGCCCCTAGACAAACTCACGCGCCTCTTTTTTTCTCTTCAATTTCACTCATTTAATCTTAGCCCTTGATTAAATAAATGGATGGTCAAGATTACTTTCTAGGCTTCCTACCCAAATAAACTTCCTATTATATCCTAACCCACATAATATATTATTTAGCGATCTTGATTTATTTATATGGTGGGATTATCTTGATACTATACAGGTAGAAGAGTTCATAAAAAAAAAAAAAACTATTTATTAAATTAAGAATACCACAACCCTAAATCTTGACCATTGATCATTATTCATCAATGGGTCTAATTAATTTATTGATATTTTGTAATCGATTAAAACTAGTATTTAGGACTCGTACTTTGCGGCGAGACTATTAATCCGAATAAAAAGTAGACGTAAAAATGTTAAACCATACACACGTGTTGTAGCGTGTAGCTTAGAAAACTTAGACCAAAATGTAAAGCATAGAAAATAATAACTAATAGAACCCGCGCATTGCGACGGGGACGTTAAATCGTAAAAAAAAACGTAAAACCATTGAAACACACACGCGTATTGCAGTATGTTAACTCGAAAAATTTAGACCAAAACGTAAAACAACAAATTTTTAAAAGATAAGAAGTATAAATGACCAAAATTAAAAGTACAAAAGTGTTGGGATTACATTTGACAATATTGTAAAAGAAGAAAAGCATAAGGGTGGTGAAAAGTATAAAAAAAATTGAATAGAAAATTTTATTCATAAACAAAAGTTGTAAACTAATATATTGGTTGTAAACTAATATATAGGTAATTTAGTGAAGTTATTTTTGGTTAAAAAGGGTTGGATAGAAATTTAACATTTTTTTAACTTTAAAAAATACAAAGCATTAAAAGATACTCCTAAAATTTCTCATATCTAGAACACCACCATAGTATTCAAACTAAATAGTACATACCCTAGTGACATCTTAGAGGTGGGGTAAGACTGTGAGACTAAGGTTCTGTTTGGTATGTGGTAATGGAATGGACGAAGGAATGGAATGGACGAGGTAATGGAATGGACAAGGGAATGCAATGGATCATTACCATTCTATGTCTTGTTTGGTTACCATGTGAATGGAATGAATTATTATTGTGTATTGTTCGGTAGGCAAGAAAAACGGAGTAATAAAATTAGCGGTGAGTGGTGGTGGTGGTCGGTGGTAGTGATTGTGGGTGGTTATAGGTGGCGGTGGTGGGTATCGGCGGCAGCGATGGGAGGTGGTGGTGGCGGCATGTCGCAACCCCCGATCCCTGATCCCCGGGAACGGGCGGACGCTAACTCAGAGTTTCGGTGGTATCAGGTTATTAAATCTCGCAGCGGAATTTTTCATCAGGACCGTAGTTAGGAAATGTTTATCAGAGTAAAAACCACCTTCTTTTATAATAACATGGGCAAAACCCAAGTTTCTTATTACAATACATTATAGGGATAAACCCTATTTTATTGAATTTAAAACATCGTTTATTAGGTAACTTTTATAGCCACATTATCCCCAAGCCTTCAGTGCTCTCCAGCTGGTTTTTCACTAATTGGCTGTTCACATTGTGTTACCTGTAACGCGTTTTAAAAACATTTGTCAGTCGGAAATACTGGTGAGTGAATCCCAGTTTAATCAAGAAACATTTTATCAATTAAAACAGTATTGAGAGCGATCACATTGTTTATTTCTACACAATTACTCATTCAGTATTTGCCACTCGACCGGATCTATGGCTATGGTCAAATTACCCATTGGCTAACTCGTCGTCCAATGGTAATGCACTGTCATTCAGACTTACTACTACTCGTAGTAAATTTTGTATACAAACCCCCATAATACCGGCAGTAATTGAAGAACTACAAAGACTCAATCACCGCTTAATCGCATTGTAAAACAATTAAGGTTTTGTAAAATATTCCAAAAACATTAACAAAAAGAGGATAAACTCACAAAAGGAGTTTATATAAAAAGAGGATAACTCACATTGCTGTCTTAGGCTTTTCGTAAGGGTTTCCTGGATATAATCTATAATTTATACAAATGTACATTGGTTAGTACCATAACCCTTTGAATTTATTAATAATACCCTCCCCGAGACGGCATTCCAACAACTACGTCGGGCAGAACCACGACAGTTGTTACGGAACCCTAAATCAATCGGGCAGCGTAACTATTATGAAACCAGGGTTATAATACTTACAACAGAGCAGAACCTCGCTAATTTAGGGTATAATACCCAAAATATTATGCCAAATATCAGAGAATTCGAGATTGAGAGAAAGAAATGAACGACGGAAATTGAAAACTAATGCCTGCTATTTCTACTTGTGTAATTGGGTTTCCACGCGGCCCGCGTCAAAGACAAGGAACATGTACGCGGCCCGCGTCAACATGAGTCAACGCAGTAGCTTAGCTGGGTCAGCTAGTAGGTCCGCCACGATGTCGACACGTGTCGGCCTCTGGTGCGATCGCGTGTTATGAGTCCGCGCGGCCCGCGTCAACTTAGACGAGGTCTTATGCGGCTCGCTTGAACTAAAGAAGTCAGCGGAGTCAAAGTTTGGTCTTGATACGGCCCGCGTAAGTGGTTAAGGTGAGTCTATGCGGCCCGCCTCAGCCCTATATTCTATGTTTTTAATTTATTTTATAAACTATAACATAGATCGGGCTCGGTTTTCGCATACGGGGTGTAACATAAGACGTATTGGGACATTCTAACATATAATAGGGTGTATTATAAGGGTATTGGTTTTACCAAGGGTTGTTACATTCTCCCCACCTTAATTTAGAGCTCGTCCTCGAGATCTACTGAAACAAATGAGGGTATTTCCTTTGCATTTCTGACTCAAGCTCCCATGTGTATTCAGGTCCTCTTTTGGAATCCCACTTCACTTTGACTAGAACTAGTCTTTTATGTTTGAGATTCTTGACTTTCCTGTCTTCAATTTGTAGAGGTTTTTCTACAAACTTGAGTTGTTCATTTACCTCTATATCCTTAAGAGGCACTATCAGTGATTCATCAGCTAAACACTTTTTAAGATTAGATACATGAAACACATCATGTATTCCTGCCATTTCCTCTGGCAATTGTAACTGATAGGCTACAGGTCCTACTCTTCTAATAATCTTAAAAGGTCCAACATACCTGGGACTTAGCTTTCCCCGTTTGATGAATCTTACCACTCCTTTCCAAGGAGAGACTTTCAACAATACTCTATCTCCTACTTGAAACTCCAATGGTTTTCGCCTGTTATTAGCATAACTTTTCTGTCTATCACGTGCTGCTTTCAGTCGTTCATTGACTTGAATAATTTTATCAGTTGTTTCTTGCACTATCTCAGGTCCAGATAATTGCTTTTCCCCAATTTCTGCCCAACAGACTGGGGTTCGACACTTTCGTCCATAAAGTGCTTCAAATGGTGCAGCATTGATACTTGTGTGATAACTATTATTGTAATAAAATTCTATTAAAGGTAAGTGATCGTCCCAATTACCTCCAAAGTCAATTACACAAGCTCTAAGCATGTCTTCCATTGTCTGAATTGTCCTTTCACTTTGTCCATCTGTTTGTGGATGATAAGCCGTACTTAACTTTAATTTAGTTCCCATTGCCTTTTGGAAACTTGACCAAAAATGAGAGGTAAAGCGACTATCTCTATCAGAAACAATTGATAAAGGAATGCCATGTAAAGAAACAATTTCATTTACATACAATTTAGATAATTGTTCCATACTAATTGTTTCCTTCATTGGTAAGAAATGAGCTGACTTAGTTAGTCTATCTACAATCACCCAGATTGTATCATTTCCTTTCCTAGTTTTGGGTAATTTAGTAACAAAATCCATGGTTATAAATTCCCATTTCCAAACTGGCATTTCTAATTGCTGTAACAAACCTGGGGGTTTTTGATGTTCAGCCTTAACTTGTGAACAAGTTAAACATTTAGAAACATAAGTTGCTATGTCTTTCTTCATTCCTATCCACCAGAAATTTTTCCTTAAATCCTGGTACATTTTATCATTTCCTGGATGCATAGTATATTTAGACTTATGTGCTTCTTCTAATATACGATGGCGTAGATTTCCTAATTTAGGTATCCACATTCTCTTTTCATGGAATCTCCAAATTCCATCTGTTCCTTGTTTTAATTCTTTTAACATACCTTTTAACTTTTCAGTATCTTCCTTGATTACTGACTCTTGTGCTTCTCTTATTTGATCATTTAAATCTATTTGCAGATTTAATTTAAGAGAACGTACCCTTTTTGACTTTTCATGATACTTTCGGCTTAAAGCATCTGCCACTATATTGGCTTTTCCTTCATGATACTGGATATCACAATCATAATTACTAAGAAATTCCATCCAGCGTCTTTGCCTCATATTCAACTCCTTTTGCTTGAAAACATACCTTAAACTCTTATGATCAGTGAATATGGTAAATTTACTACCGTAAAGGTAATGTCTCCAAATTTTAAGAGCAAAAATTATAGCTCCTAATTCTAAATCATGGGTTGAATAATTCTCTTCATGATTCTTAAGTTGTCTAGATGCGTAAGCTATAACCTTTTGTCGTTGCATCAACACACATCCATAACCTAATTTAGAAGCATCACAATAGACTACAAAGTCTTCAGTTCCTTCTGGTAATGCTAGTATAGGTGTATGGGTGAATCTTTGCTTAAGAATTCTAAAGGCTTCTTCTTGTTTTAATCCCCATTCAAACTTAACAGATTTACAACTTAGCTTAGTTAAGGGAATGGCTATTCTAGAGAAATCTTTAATAAATCTTCTATAATAACCGGCCAATCCTAAGAAACTTCTAACCTCGGTTGGTGACTTAGGGATTTTCCATTTAGTAATTGCCTCAATCTTGGTTGGATCTACATGAATTCCTTCATGATTGACTAGGTGTCCAAGGAATTGTACCTGTTCTAACCAAAATTCGCACTTTGAAAACTTAGCATAAAGCTTTTCCTTTCTTAACAAACTTAAAAGTGCGTGCAAATGTTTTGCATGATCTTCTTTATTCTTAGAATAAATTAGAATATCATCTATGAAAACAATTATGAATTTATCCAAATATGGTTTACATACTCGGTTCATCATGTCCATAAATGCAGCTGGGGCATTGGTTAAACCAAATGGCATGACAGTAAATTCATAATGTCCATACCTTGTTCTAAAAGCAGTTTTAGGAATATCCTCTTCCTGTACCTTTAATTGATGATATCCTGACCTTAAATCAATCTTAGAGAAAAATCGAGCTCCTTGTAGCTGATCAAACAAATCATCGATTCTCGGTAATGGATACCGATTCTTAATCGTGACTTTGTTTAATTCACGGTAATCAATGCACATACGCATTGATCCGTCCTTCTTTTTAACAAACAGTATCGGCGCTCCCCATGGCGACGAACTTGGCTGTATAAATCCTTTCTCCAATAATTCATCTAATTGTTTCTTTAATTCTTGCATTTCAGCGGGTGCCAAACGGTAAGGTGCTTTGGCAATTGGTGATGTTCCTGGTAGCAGGTGAATTCTGAACTCAACTTCTCTGTCTGGAGGTTGTCCTGGCAATTCTTTTGGAAAGACATCTGAAAACTGAGATACTACTGGAATATCTTTTAGTTCTTTTCCTTTAGTGTTAGTGATTATGGATATCAAATACACTATAGAACCTTTTCTTATACAACTTGCAGTTTTCATCACAGAGATGAATTTTGTGGTCCTAGAGGATTTATCTCCTTTAATGGTGATCATTTTTCCTTTTTGTGAATTTACCCGAATTAACTTTTGATCACATAAAATACTAGCTTTATTGGCTATCAACCAATCCATTCCTAAAACAACATCAAATCCTACCAGATTCATAGGATAAAGATTTGCAATAAATTTCTGATTTGAAATTTCTATACTTGCTCCCTGCAAGATTTCAGAAATTCTAACAGTTTCTCCATTGGCTGTCTCTACTAAGCATTCTTGTGGTAGTTTAGTTAATGATTGATTTAGTAATTTGCAAAACGATGTATTAATAAAACTTTGGTTTGCACCAGAGTCAAATAATACTTTAGCAAATACATCATTAACTAAAAATGTACCAGCTATGACATCTGGGATCATCTTGGCTTCTTCTGCAGTCAGCACAAATGCTCTAGCATTTTTAGTATTCTTGTTGTCTGCAGCTGGGACTAATTTTGGACAGTTTAGCTTGATATGACCTTGTTCTCCGCAATTGTAACATACCCGACTGTTGGCTTTCTTCCTGCAATTTTCTTCCTTGTGTCCCGATATTTTGCAAAAGTTACAGTATATGGAACATCTTCCTGAATGCTTTCTTTTGCAATACCTACAATAAGGTGCAGAGGTAGAACCTATATTTCTCCCACGGTTAGAATTTCCAGAACGAAATTCTTGAGTCAACTTCTGGGTTAGGCTCCTTCTTTGATCCTCTTCTCGAGTACGGACTAACTCATCTGTCAAGGTGTTGGCTAGTTCTACGGCTTCTTCTATGGTTTGAGGTCTAGCTGCCTTGACTACATGTCTTATCTCCCCAATTAATCCCCAAATATAACGAGAGATTAATACTGGTTCTGGTGAAGCAAGAGTTGGTACTATCCTAGCATATTCAAAGAATAACTTTGTGTACCCTTTGCTATCCACACCAGTCATCCTAAGATTTAGGAATTTGTTTGCTATCTGTTCTTTCTCATTAGGTGGGCAGAATTTCCTTTCTACCTTGTCCTTAAACTCTTCCCATTCCATATTATAGGTTCTATCATTTCCTTTTGTTTGGAGGATAGTGTTCCACCATTCTAGTGCTGCATTCTTAAACAGATTAGAAGCAAACAGTATTTTATCTTCTTCAGCACACTTACTTATCCTTAAGACTGCCTCAGTCTTCTCTATCCAGCGTAAGGTTGCAATAGCCCCTTCATTGCCCGAGAATTCCATTGGTTTACAAGACCAGAATTCTTTATAAGAACAACCATAGGACATGGTTCTTCTTCTTTTGGGAATGGGCATTTGAAGTACAGGTCTATTGTTCACGCTGTTTTCTGGTTCACTTGGTCGCTTACTGCTATGCTTACTTTTATTATCAGCATCTTTAACAGTTTGAAGAATAAATGGCATTGCATCTATAATTCCTTGTGCTACAATGTGTTGGATAGCACTATTATCCATCTGGTTCCCATTGTTGTTATTCAGATTCTCATTATCATTCTGAATATTATCATTCTGGATTTCCGGGTTATTATCCGGATTTACTTGATTTCCTTGATCGGCCATCTGAATTTTAGACATTTACCCCATATTAATATCACAATTAATATCTAATATAGTTAATCACATGACATACAATCTAGCCAAAAACGTAGATCATTGCTACTTACTCTTTTCATATACTTATGCGTCTATTACACACTAGTACAGAAATAAAGATTACAATACCAACAGAAATAAAATAGTAATATGCATCCATACACACATATTTTATTTTATTTTTATTATTATTACTACTGCTTTCTCCACTCTAACATTCATGGATATGGATTCATCCAGAAATCCATATTGCGTTCATCGTATTTCCATACGAGACGCTCTCCAACCTGACGCATTCTCTCACTGCTTTCTAAGATCTCCTCCCCGAAAGTCCTAAGTTCTTGAACGTTTTCTGCACTCATTGGGGGTGCAGGTTCTCGGACTGGGTTTGGAATCTGGAGTACATGTTCCTGATATGGGGGTGTATGTGCCTGAAATTGGTAAGGATCCTCTAATATTTCCCTAATATAATCATCTTGATAATAGGGATCTAAAGGGTCCATACCTGGGTAAGCTTCTATGTTCTGTATGGGTGGATAATCCTGGATAGGGTAACGTTGCACAAAATCCCTATTGTTGTCCCACCAGGGGTCGTAATTCGGGTCTAGAGGGTTTGGTGCAGGCACTATAGGGATTTCTTCTGGATTAAAATTATACATCTCTTCTTCCTGATTTTCTATCTCCATAGGTTGTTCTGGGTTTTGTGGTTGTGGGGCTACTAGTTGTTCCAGACTCGGGTCAGCAGCAGTTGTAGCTAAGATATGGAAATTAGCTAGACTTCTATTAAGTATCTCTTGAGTATGGGCATCTGTCTCTCTCTTAATAGCTGCTAAAGCCCTTTGCTGTTGCAATTTCCTCATTCTTTTTCTACGAGCAAAAGCTTCTTTACTGAACCATCCCCGTTTCTTATTAGGAAATGGTTCTTCAGATTGAGCTCTAAAAGCAAATATTCCATCCTCCTAATCAGCAACATACCCCGAGAGGGCTGGCTGTGATGATGTACTTTCACTCTTAGGTGAATCAGATAACTGACGGTTCAGATCTGATGGTCCTTGATCACTCATACTGAAAACTAACAAATAGTCAAATAACACATAACACATAATTACAGTTATGCACATATTTCCGTAATTTATTTCCTAACACAAAATTTTAAAATTTAAGTGTCAGCAGAACACTTCTTTGGCTCAGACCAGTGGCTAGGCTCTGATACCACCTTCTGTCGCAACCCCCGATCCCTGATCCCCGGGAACGGGCGGACGCTAACTCAGAGTTTCGGTGGTATCAGGTTATTAAATCTCGCAGCGGAATTTTTCATCAGGACCGTAGTTAGGAAATGTTTATCAGAGTAAAAACCACCTTCTTTTATAATAACATGGGCAAAACCCAAGTTTCTTATTACAATACATTATAGGGATAAACCCTATTTTATTGAATTTAAAACATCGTTTATTAGGTAACTTTTATAGCCACATTATCCCCAAGCCTTCTGTGCTCTCCAGCTGGCTTTTCACTAATTAGCTGTTCACATTGTGTTACCTGTAACGCGTTTTAAAAACATTTGTCAGTCGGAAATACTGGTGAGTGAATCCCAGTTTAATCAAGAAACATTTTATCAATTAAAACAGTATTGAAAGCGATCACATTGTTTATTTCTACACAATTACTCATTCAGTATTTGCCACTCGACCGGATCTATGGCTATGGTCAAATTACCCATTGGCTAACTCGTCGTCCAATGGTAATGCACTGTCATTCAGACTTACTACTACTCGTAGTAAATTTTGTATACAAAACCCCATAATACCGGCAGTAATTGAAGAACTACAAAGACTCAATCACCGCTTAATCGCATTGTAAAACAATTAAGGTTTTGTAAAATATTCCAAAAACATTAACAAAAAGAGGATAAACTCACAAAAGGAGTTTATATAAAAAGAGGATAACTCACATTGCTGTCTTAGGCTTTTCGTAAGGGTTTCCTGGATATAATCTATAATTTATATAAATGTACATTGGTTAGTACCATAACCCTTTGAATTTATTAATAATACCCTCCCCGAGACGGCATTCCAACAACTACGTCGGGCAGAACCACGACAGTTGTTACGGAACCCTAAATCAATCGGGCAGTGTAACTATTATGAAACCAGGGTTATAATACTTACAACAGAGCAGAACCTCGCTAATTTAGGGTATAATACCCAAAATATTATGCCAAATATCAGAGAATTCGAGATTGAGAGAAAGAAATGAACGACGGAAATTGAAAACTGATGCCTGCTATTTATACTTGTGTAATTGGGTTTCCAGGCGGCCCGTGTCAAAGACAAGGAACAAGTACGCGGCCCGCGTCAAATGTGACAACCCGTAATTTACGGCTCTTAATTTCATGATTAACAGATGATTAACGCGATAATAAATAGTGTTTAAAGCGCAAATTAACTTATTTAGGCATTTGGAATGCCTAGGAACGTTTATCGGACTTTACAGTGCGCGTATGGTGATTGACGGGGAGTCGGCTGAATACTACGCGACAACGAACTGATGCCGTACAAAACACTGACAACGCCGACAAGTATGGATGTTACACGAATAAACACTGACAGTCGAAACCGGATCGAAAAACGGATCAGAAACGGCAAACGAGGCATTTTACGTGATTTTACCCAAGCGACGAACGAACACGCAAACGTCGACTACCGACCCTAATTTACGTATTTTAGTATTAAAATAATGCTCTACGATACTTCCATGATGTTCGGATGCGAAAACAGGCTTCAAAAACGAGATCGGGCCATGCGAAATGCTAGAAACAGGCTTGTGGGCCTTGGGCCCAAACCCACAAAACCCTAGCTATATAAGGGTTTCTACACACACAACCCACCATAACACACACACATACTCTCACTCCTCTCACCCTTTCTCTCTCGTTCTCTCTCTAGAACTGACCGGACTCCGGCCGACAATGCCGGCGGAGCCGGCGACGGTGCACGGCGGCGACACGGCGGAGCCGTCGTAGGTGGCGGCGCTCCGGCGAGGTTCCGGGGTCGATTTTTCCGGTCAAACACCCCTAACCCCACTAAACGAAGCCCTCCGAGTGTGATGGAGGTGTCCGTTTCTAACGATTCTTAGCCGTTTGAGCTCACGCGCAACTCCGGTGAAGATCCGGTCAAATTCCGGCGAACTAGTTTCGAGATTCTAGCTCCATGCATGTGTAGATCGGGCACCTAGAGACCTCCCTGCTGAGTTTCGCGAGTTTTTAGTTTCCGGCGACTCTCCGGTAAGTTGAACTCGACTCGTTTTACTGTTTCTTTGATTTTTAGCAGAAATGAGTGTCGATCTTGTCTTTTCTTGTTTTTCCGGTGACGGCGGAGGGCCGCTGGGTAACGTGATGATGGCTGATGATAATGATGTTGTGATGGTGGTGGTCCGACGGCGGTGTGGGTCGCCGGAGCCACGGTCGAGGCGATGGCGGATCGGTTCGGCTCAAACGGAGGTTCAGACTCGGGTTTCATGCGAACTGGGCTTTGATCCGAGTCGACTCGGTTAAAACCGAGTCCACTCAGCTCGGTTCAGGTCAACAGGGCAATGCGGTCAAGGTCGGATTCGGTGTCGGGTCAGATTACGTGTTCAGGAAGCGGGTCAAAGTTTCGGGTTCGAGTTTCGGGTCAGACTCAACCTCTGTTTCGGTTGACTCGGTCAAGCCGAGTCAACTCAGTCAACAGATGGGTTCGGGTCAACACGGGTCTTGGTTCAGTTCAGATGGCTCGAGTTTCGCGGCGCAGTCGGTTCAGGTCAACTCAGCCGGTCAACACAGTTGACCCGGTCAAACTCGGTCAAACTCAGTCAACTCAGCGAGTTGACTCGGTCAGCTCGGCTTTCGACACAAGAAGATGGTAAAGATTTTACGGCGCAATACATTTCATTATTCTTATAATTTTATTTATTAACGTAAACGAGCTCGAACCGATTCGGATTAGTATTTAAATTACACTTTGCCGTGCTTACAACATTATATATTGATAACTGAATAATTGTTGATTGGTTTTTGAAAAATAACGACAACATGTGTTGTCGGGGGCGTCCAAAAACAGAGGAAACTCTGCCCGTTTTTCGAGAAAATCCGTAAAAAGGAACGCGTTTTATTATAAAACAAACATCGGATTCAAATGATATTTTGGAAAGACGAATACAAGCATATAGTTACTTTCGACGACACATTACAACTTTCGAGAGCAACGATTCGGAAATTATTTACAACAAATAAATATATTTATTATATTTATTTTAAACTTCCAACGGCGATTCTTTTACTAAATAAATATAACTTTTTATATTTATTTAAACGCCTAAACGGCATCTACATAGATATTTCGACAAATATCATACGCGATACATAATACAAGTCTGTTATATGATATTTTCATATAAACATTCTTTTGATACCCGTACGACTACTCGAGACGGCTAACGCAATTACAACGATATATTTATATATTTTGATATAAATATTTATTTACTTTCAAATCTCTCGAAAACCAAGTCTTGTCAAGACTTATTGGTTATTATCGAGAATAAAACAATACTTATCAATTATGACTTAATCATTTCCGATAAGTTAACTACTTACCATTGAATCGTTCGACTAACGATTCGGTAGAGCTCGGTGACACGTAGATTAGTTACCACTTTTATTTAGAAACTTATAAGATATTCCGTGTTAGGAATATTGTAGAATGCATGCTAGCGAGTCTCGTCTTGGAAACGACATCGCGAAGTCGTATTTAGCTAGCTTTGCACAGGAATATTCAGGTGAGTTCATAACCCCACTTTTTACGGTTTTACATTTTTGTAAATGTTTTCGGGGTGGAAAGACATGCACGTTTTGCAAAAACATACAAAGTTTTGAACAAACGCAAAACTCGTATTTCTAAATCATATTACGAAGGGATTTCGAGGAACACCAATGATTTACGAAAGGTTTATACTAAACATACCGGTTTTCAAACAAGCGTATCTTTCGGAATATGCATACCCACGAATTCTAGTTTTCTAAACTACGGGTAAATACAAGAAGCACTCTTGGTGAGAACGAGTACCAAGTATGATGCGTTTTTACAAAACAAATGCTTATTTTCGAAATGTGAATAATTTTCGGTCAGGGTGACCAGGGATTTGGTCAGGGAGACCAGGGATTCGGTCAGGGTGACCAGGGATTTGGTCGGGGAGACCAGGGATTTTTATACATGGTATGATTAGCTTAAGGAGGGTTAGAACGTACAGATCATGTGAGTGGGTAGGCGCAACTTGAGGCCATTAATCCTCATTGTAGGACCGAGGGACGTAAGCGGTAGATCTATCTGGGTGTAGCGAGCCCAGCCCCAGGCCCAGCAGAACGGACCTCGGGGTGACTTTGTGCACAACGCAAAATCCGCTAGGTTTGAGTCTTCCTACTTGCACTTCACACATATCAATGGCCTTGCAAACCATTGGTGATCTCTTTATTTCCTTATTTGCTACATACCAGGGACATATATACTTACAAAAACACTTGTTCATACAAATACAAGACTTTACAAATACATGGTCTTTATGAACATACTGTGTTACAAACACAACGTTTCCATATAACTTGGCAAGAAAATGATTTTTAAATTCATTTTCTCAATACTATTTCAAAAACCGGTTACTCCAAAGATTTATTTCAAATCTTTCACAACTCAAAAGATTTATTCCAAATCTTTTACAAACAAACTATGAACTCGCTCAACTTTATGTTGATTTTTCGCATGTTTCTTTCTCAGGTTACTTTACAGAAACAATGGAACGGTTGGAATAGGAGAACCATTGAAGACTCGAGTACTTAGCAGGCGTTCAGTTTCTAGAAAATACTTAGCAGGCGTTCAGTTTCTAGAAAATACTTAGCTTTTTGCTTCCGCTGTGCAATGAAGATACCAGTCCAGTCACGCCAAGCTCTGATAATTTCGGGGTGTGACAAACATGAGTCAACGCAGTAGCTTAGCTGGGTCAGCTAGTAGGTCCGCCACGATGTCGACACGTGTCGGCCTCTGGTGCGATCGCGTGTTATGAGTCCGCGCGGCCCGCGTCAACTTAGACGAGGTCTTATGCGGCCCGCTTTAACTAAAGAAGTCAGCGGAGTCAAAGTTTGGTCTTGATACGGCCCGCGTAAGTGGTTAAGGTGAGTCTATGCGGCCCGCCTCAGCCCTATATTCTATGTTTTTAATTTATTTTATAAACTATAACATAGATCGGGCTCGGTTTTCGCATACGGGGTGTAACATAAGACGTATTGGGACATTCTAACATATAATAGGGTGTATTATAAGGGTATTGGTTTTACCGAGGGTTGTTACACGGCAAGTGGCGGTGCGGCGGTGACGACGAGTGGTGGCGGCGACAAGGTGGTCGTTGGTGGTGGGTGGCAGCAAAGGTGGCGGTTGGTGGTGACGGTGGTGGTGGCGTCGACGATGGTGGTGGGCGGCGGCGGTGGGTTGGCGGTTGGTCGCAGCTGTGGGTGATAACGGTGGCGAGTGGGTGGCGGAGGCGGCGGTGGTTGTCACACTCCAACCGATGGCGGAAACATCGGGGCATGGCACTAAGCGAGACAGATTGTCCAGAAGTTTCCATAACAACTATATTTACCAAATATTTTAAGCAACACGTCCCATACCATGTCATAAATGATAATACAATTATTACAGAAAAGATCTAGTCAAATTGTTCTGTTCCAACAACTCAGATTTTTATTACAGACGATTGTTTATTGTTGACCTAGGTCTTTCCTAGCCTCGATTTCACAGCATAGTAAGCAAATAAGCATCCTAAGCACCTGTCACATACGTTAAAGTAATAGTCAATACACATAGTGTAAAGGTGAGCATACAAGTTTAATAAATATAATAGAGTTCGAAATCGATTACGCATAACCAGCACGTACACAGTGTGAAATGAGGCATGTTAGTTATCGACATGAACCTATCGATACCAATGACTGTGGGTTGACTGCCCAAGGCAGTTCGCGATACACACTCACCACTGTGAGCCATGTAACTAATTGTCCTTAACAACCCCTGAGTGAACAGGTGATGAGTCCAAACTATAGTACTATCGTTGCTAAGGCAGGTAGACAACATTCCATGTGTAAACATAACAAACAAGCATTCATTAAGTCACGTATATCATGCGGTAATGGTTAGCGCTAAAAGTATTGAGTAGTGTGATTGATGTGATTTAGAATAAGTAACGTATGTAACACCCAAAAATGCGTAAAGCAAAAAGGGATCGAGTATACTCACAGCGATTGGTGGATTGAAGGGAGCGCTAGAGAGTAAGGTTAGCCTGAACAGATCGATAGCATAACGATAAGCGACACGTAAAACGATACAAGTGTTAGAGGGTCGGACAGCAGTTCGATCGGATGGTAGTCCGATCGGACAGCTGGTCGTTCGAGTGACAGTCCGCTCGGATGGTCATCCGATCGGGTGACCTTTCGAGTGGATTGTTTCTTCCTTTGGGAAGGATGTGTTTGTGTATGATGGCTTGACTTTTGAAGTTTTCGTTGTAGCACTTGAAAACACAGAAGTGCCTCTACCTTTCAGGTCGGTCGATCGGACGGACGTTCGATCGAACGATAACCCGATTGATTGGACACTTTAGTGAGAACAAATTCACAGCAGTTTGTCACTCGGTCGGATTGTAGTCCGATCGGGTGGCAACCCACTGACAATGAACATGTTTGAAAAATGGTTTAAGGATTGAAGTTTGAATGTCACATGATCAAGCGGTAATCCGATCGGCTGGTAGTCCGATCGGATAACAATTCGTTCAATGTTCAGACTTCAAATGTTGGTAAACAGTTTAAGTGTGGGACCCAAGGTGCAAGTCGATCGGGTGACAACCCAATCGGATGACAGTCCGTTCAGACGGTAGTCCGATCGGACGGCATTCCGTCCTGGTCGTTCCGTTCTTCTTACACTTGGTTGTTTTGATTGTTTGTCATTTTATCGAGACGTTTTGATGACGTGTTAAGCAACAGAAACCTTGTCAATACTTGGTACTCCTTATCGGACAGGAATCACCCAAATCCGACCAGTTAACTGTTCGAGACTGTGTTCCATGTTTAACCCGAAATCGGTAGCCTCGCGGATAGAATTCAGATCTTTAACCAACACAACCGCGAGGATGAGTAGAAGGTCGGTACAAGCTCCGATTATATCGGTTTTGAGTGCATTGAGTGTAAAAGAGTTGAAAGAAAGTTAGAAAACCATCTTTCAATCCCTTTTTCAGTGAATATGTTTAGATCTATGAAAGATCTTCGTTTATTCATGTGGAAATCGTTTAGATCTAAGTTGTTCTTGGTGGATTGAGGCCAAAACATGAAGTTCTCAAGAACACCATGCTGACATCATCCTAGAACACATTGAATCTTGATGATTTCACGGTTAAAAGTTAAGATTTGAAAGACAGAAAGGTGTAGGAGTGCGTGTAGATCAAGAAAGTACAAGATTTAGTTTGAGATCTTACCGGAATCGCGAGAAATCGAAGGAAAAGTGAGGTTGGAGCGCTGGTCGGACAGAGAGTGCCAAAAGTAGTAAGTTTGATATGGACAGGGGGTATTTATATGGTTTCCCAAAGTGGAAAGGGTTGGTCGATCGGGTGGCAGCCCGATCGAGCGGCAGCCCGATCGATCGACTGAACACCTGATCGGTCAGTCACTTGGTTCGAGTGTTCGGTGCGATGATTTTTGCCATTTCGATTCCGATTGCGAGCGTTGCGATGCGATAGATTTTCCTAGTCAAATTACTTTTAATCCAAACTACTATATCAACATACAATCATCCGTATATCACTTGCGTTTAGCGTTTGCGATTCGAGTTTCGATTGTGTTTCGATTAATCACCACACATAACATAATTAAACATGCACAAGTAACACATAAGGCACACACACACATAAAACAATATCCAGAACGCGTAATTCGAGTTACGAGTGCGATTGCGATAAACGATAAAACAAGCGATAAATATCGAATAAACCTCGATTATTAATAAGTACTCCACATAATACAACTAACGTAAAACATAAAATAGACTATCTACAAGTCAAAGAAGTCAAAACAGGAATTGAGCAAGGAGTGACAGATCCCAATTAGCAATCTTGTCTCCCTTTGACTTCAATCTTGACTTTGACTTTGACTTTCGAAACACGGGGTGTTACAGCCTCCCCTAGTTGAGGGAATTTCATCCCGAAATTAGGCCAAAGTCGTAACAAACAACTGCGGGTAGTTCGCCTTCATGTCGCTTTCGAGTTCCCAAGTGAACTCTGCACCTCGTTTGCCTTCCCATCGGACTTTCACAATAGGAATGCGCGAGCGTCTGAGCAGCTTGGTTTGGCGGTCCATGATTTCGACAGGCTTCTCCACGAAGTGTAGTGTTTCGTTTATTTGAAGATCATCAAGAGGTACAATTAAATCATGCTCAGCCAGGCACTTTCGGAGGTTCGAAACATGGAAAGTCGGGTGGACGTTACTCAGTTCCTCCGGTAGTTCGAGTCTGTAGGCGACTTTTCCAATCCTTTCCAGAATCTTAAAAGGTCCAACATATCGAGGCGCTAGTTTCCCTTTCTTGCCGAATCTGACCACACCCTTCCAAGGTGATACCTTTAGGAGTACGTAGTCGCCAACGTCAAATTCAAGGGGCTAGCATCGTCTATCGGCGTAACTTTTCTGTTGACTTCGAGCTTTCAGCAGATTGTCTCAAATTTGGAGGACTTTGTCAGTCGTTTCTTGCAATAGCTCGGGACCGGTTAATTGCGAGTGACCAATCTCGTGCCATACAATAGGCGATCGACATCTTCTTCCGTATAGAGCCTCAAACGGTGCCATTTGAATTCTAGAATGATAACTGTTATTATACGAGAATTCGACTAACGGCAGGTAAGCATCCCAATTACCACTGAAATCTATGACACACGAACGGAGCATGTCTTCAAGAGTACGGATCGTTCTCTCAGTCTGACCGTCGGTTTGAGGGTGGAATGCTGTAATTAGATTAAGCGCAGTACCGAGAGCCGCTTGAAACATTTCCCACAGTCGCGAGGTAAACCAAGCGTCACGGTCAGAGATGATGTCGCGAGGCGTCCCATGTCGATAAATGATCTCATTGGTGTAGATTTGGGCTAATCGTTCTACCTTGTAGTCTTCCCGTATTGGCAAAAAGTGGGCTGATTTGGTCAAACGGTCAACAACAACCCAGATGCTGTCGTGACCTGATAGGAATCGGGGGTTGTTCGAGTAAGCCAGAGGGTCTTTGATGTTCAGCCTTAACCTTCGAGCAGGTTAGGCACTTTCCAACGTAGAGAGCGATATCCCTCTTCATGCCCGGCCACCAGTACTTGTAGCGAATGTCCTGGAACATTATATCGGCACCGGGATGAATAGAATACCGAGATTTGTGGGCTTCGTCCATCAAAATCTGTCGCAAATTGGTCCGCTTAGGGATCCAAATTTGGTCCAATCCCATTCGACTTATTCACAAGCTGGGCTCCATCGTGATAGATTCTTTCCTTCTTCAAGGTACGTTCAGTAAAACACGCATGATGGGCTTCGCGGATGAGGGTTTCGAGATCATATTGAGCTTGGATATCACGTATGCTGAGCAGATAGCTCCGCCTACTGAGAGCGTCGGCAACGACATTCGCTTTGCCTGGGTGATAACGAATCTCACAGTCGTAGTCGTTGAGAAGTTCTACCCATCGGCGTTGATGCATATTAAGTTCCTTCTGATCAAAGATATGTTGTAGGCTCCTATGATCGGTGAAGATCGTACACTTGGTACCATAAAGGTAGTGTCACCAAATCTTTAATGCAAAAACAACGGCGCCTAGCTCGAGATCATGGGTTGTATAGTTCTTCTCGTGGATTTTGAGCTAACGAGACGCGTATGCGATAACCCGGTCCCGTTTCATGAGAACACAACCGAGTCCAAGGTTTGAGGCATCTCAATAGACTATAAATTCGTCGTTTCCATCGGGTAAAGTGAGGACAGGAGCATTGCAAAGCATGTGCTTGAGGGTTTGGAAAGCAGACTCTTGTTCAGTTCCCCAAACAAAAGGCTTGTCTTTGTGGGTGAGAGCGGTAAGCGGCACAGCGATTTTTGAGAATCCTTCAATAAATCGACGATAATAGCCCGCTAGTCCAAGAAAAGAACGGACTTCAGACGGGTTCTTTGGCGTAACCCAACTCTTAACTGCTTCAATCTTCGCGGGATCGACATGAATACCTTGACTATTGACAATGTGACCGAGGAATTGAACCTCCTCCAGCCAAAATTCGCACTTGGAGAACTTGGCATAGAGTCGATTCCCTTGGAGTAGCTCGAGAACCAAACGTAGATGTTGCACATGTTCGGCTTTCGACTTGGAATAGATCAAGACATCATTGATGAACACGATGACGAAGCGGTCGAGATAAGGTTTACACACGCGATTCATCAGATCCATGAAAACCGAGGGTGCGTTGGTTAAACCAAAAGGCATAACAACGAACTCATAGTGTTCGTATCGAGTGCGAAAAGCGATTTTGGGTATATCTTCCTCTTGGATGCGTAGTTGGTGATAGCCTGAGCGTAGATCGATCTTTGAGAAACACGTAGCACCTTGTAGCTGATCAAACAAATCATCAATGTGAGGCAGGGGATAGCGATTCTTGATGGTCAACTTATTCAATTCCCGATAGTTGATGCACATCCTGAACGACCCATCCTTCTTTTTGACGAAAAGGACTGGCGCACCCCATGGAGAGGTGCTAGGGCGAATGAAGCCTTTATCAAGTAATTCCTGGAGCTGACTCGAGAGTTCACGCATTTCGAACGGAGCGAGTCGGTAAGGAGCTCTAGCAATAGGGTTTGCTCTAGGAAAGAGGTCGATACGAAAGTCGATATCACGACTTGGCGGGAGTCCGGGGAGATCATCAGGAAAGACGTTGGGGAATTCGCAAACAACTGGTACCTGGTTTACCGCCTTTTCTTTCTTTTCCTTCTCCGCTACTACAATGTTAGCTAAGAAAGCTCTGTATTCCTTGCGGAGATACTTGCTAGCCTGAGTACACGACATAAGCTTACGATCTTTCGCAGGAGTTTCGCCATAAACACACAATATATCACCGTTAGCGCGAATCGAATCATCTTATCAAAGCACACAACTTCAGCATGATTTTCACGAAGAAAGTCCATGCCTACTATGACGTCAAAACTTCCGAGTTGCATCGGGATGAGGTCAATTGGGAAGATGTGATTGTTGAGTTCAAGAGTACAATCACAAAGAACATAATTGACGGCGACAGTTCTTCCGGTGGCGACTTCGACATCGAACGTCGAGGGGAGATGGGAGCGTTTACGATTAAGGAGCTTCTCGAACTCAAACGACACAAAACAATTATCGGCTCCAGTATCAAATAAACACAAAGCATAAACACCATTCACAAGGAACGTACCATTAACCACATTGTTGTCGGCTTATGCTTGGCGCGCATTGATGTTGAACGTTCTGGCGCGGGCGGCTTGTTGCTGTTGCTGCTGCTGTTGATGAGGCTGCTGCTGGTGGGGCTCTTGTTTCACAACCCTGTTCGGGCACATGTTCGCAAAGTGGTTGGGATCACCACATGCGAAGCAGACTCGGGCATTGACCGCGGGTACCTGAGCCGCTTGTTGGCCTTGTGGGGCTGGGAGCAGAGCTTGATGAGCAGTGGCTTGAGTTGGTGGTTGTCGGGGACCAGTACGGTAGTTAGTAGTGAAGTGGCCATACATATTGCAGTGAACGCAAAAACGGCAGGCGAGACCCACCGGGTGATGATAAGTGCATGTTGGGCAGGCAGGGTGGGGACCAATATACGCACGCTTTGCGGGCGGCGCATAGGTGATTGGAGCTGGAGCTGATTGGTGTTTTTGTTGCTGAGCTGGTACCACTTGAATTGAGCAGCGGTAGTGACAGCACAGTTCTTGTTGCTGGAGCTGCTGTTGTTCTTCTTCCTCTTGTGACGAGAGGACTTTGACGACTGTGATGCGGTGGCGGTGGTGTCGGCAGTTGGTGCGGCGGTAGCTTGGTGCAGGTTCTTCGAAGCTTTATCCCAGTAACCAGCTTTTACCCGCTTGTCGTTGATTTCAGCGGCAAGCAAGTAAGTTTCTTCGATCGTTGCTTGTTTTGAAGCTTGCACAAAATCTGCAACACAATCCGGCAGAGCACGGATGTACTTTTTGATCGTTATGTATGTAGTTTTCACCTGGTCGGGATAAATAATACTGAGCTGCTTGAAGCGAGCAGTCAGGGCAGCGTTGTCACCATCTTTCTGCTTAATGTGCTAGAACTCATCCTCCAGCTTTTGGCGTTCATGGGGAGGGCAGAACTCTTCGAGCCTAACGTTCTTCAACTCGTCCCATGACAGACCATAAGCTGTATCATTTCCACGCTTGTTCCTTTCGGCCGTCCACCAGTCTAGAGCGCGGGACTGGAAGACGCTGGTCGCGTTCAGTGTGCAGAGATTATCAGGACATCCGCTCTGTCGCAGGGTGACTTCGATTGAGTCAAACCATTGAAACAAAGCCGTAGGGCCTTCTTCGCCAGTGAACTCTTTTGGTCCACATGCCTTGAACTATTTGAAGCTGAAAGCTGCTTTGGGAGTCTCGGTCCTGGATTCTTCAGACGATTTGCTCATGTTTTCTTATAGTTCACTGACGACTTGGGGTACGACCTTTTCCATTTGCTTAGTAATCATGGCAGCGAGGCGTTTGTCTGCTTGCTTTAGGCGGGCGTCTCGGGTAGCGCGAGATTCGGATGACGACATTGTCTGCAACAGACATCGCCACAGGACTCAACATAACATAATCGAATTGTTAGGATCTGAGGTCTTCATGATTGTGTTTGTTTGTTATAACTTGTATATATGATAATATTTATGCAGCGGAAATATAAACAAAATTTGTAAACACAATCAAAAGGAACATAGTATTCAGTAAACACATGCTTCTCATTGAGTCGAATGATTATAATACATAAATGATTACAGATATGCTTACATACTAAAACTCCCCCTCAGCATGATGCTCACTGGTTGATCGCTCAAGATGAAAGCATTGGAGGAGATAAACTCACTCAGTCAACCAAATGAAACAGTACAGGGTACTGTTCCATTTATAGGCAAATCAAACCACTGAAGCATCTAAGCTGATGTCACCATGAAAGTGACATCTAACAACCTAACAACTGATCTAATACAAACACTGCTATGCTAACTATCACGGCCCCAGCCCCGGTTTGACCCGGTCAGGAGCCGCGGGACAGGAACCCGTGGTATTTATTAATTGATGCGACAGCGGAATATTTAACAGGATCTTTTAAAACTTGAAATGCCGATTATTTTATTTCATAATTCGGGATAAAACCCCGTAACTTACAATAGAGGAATTTCACTAGGGAATTCCTTGATTTATAAAAACGTGTTTATTTATTTTAACTGAGCCACCTCTTCAAGTTGGTTAGTGCTCCGTAGCACGTTTTCCTTGATTTACAGCAGGTCGCCTGAAACATGTTTTAAAAATATTTTATCAGCGGGGAAATACTGGCGAGTCATTCAAATATGTAAAACGACACATTAGTTATCAATTACAGCATAAGAGCGATTACAATGGCTTCTATCTTATTTTTATCTGGCGCCGTGTCACCTGGTGACGATGGTCATACCACTATTGGGTCTATTTCCCCAAGTAGTGATGATTATCACCGTTAGGATTTATTAGCCTAACTGTTAGAAATTAGTAATGTGCACAATACCCCAATTAGCCAGTGATTCAAGATAACCATGACTTAATCCCTGTAATTATAACTTTTGAAAATGCTTGGAGTATTGTAAAATACTGTTTGATAAAAAGAGAATGACTCACATTGCAGATTTATACAGGCAGAGTTTAGCCTACTGATTAGCCTTGTAACCTAATTTAAATAACAATGCACACGAACTAGGTCAGTAACTAATACAGCATTTACGATAACACACAAGATTAAAACCCTCACAACGAATGACAAAGTGCTATACTAAAACATCCGTCGAATTCACGACTAATGACAAAGTATGGCCCTAATGTAGGCAGCACTTAAACATCCATCGGATAGTTTCAATCGATCGGACATTGAATCGTAGCAGCGATCGAGTTAATACCCTTTTTCGTAGCAGCTCCTCACTATTGTAAATATAAATTTCGACTTTTGAGCAGTGTATCTTCGTTTTTTAGATTTGATTTCGACACAGAATGAAAGCTCATGATCCGTTCTATTTATAGGTGAAATTTGAGTCTCACGCGGCCCGCGTAAGCCCACCCTTGATCTTTACGCGGCCCGCGAGGGCCAGCTAGGCGTAGACTAGGGCTACGGTGTCATCAGTAGACTTGCCACGCATGCAACACGTGGCCCGGATGCTTATCCGGTCAAACTTAGGGTGGACGCGGCCCGTGTAAGGCTAAGCTTACCATTGCGCGGCCCGCCTTAAGACCAGAAATCTTGATTTCTTGGTTTTTGATATGGATTAGGGTTTCAGGGGTCCGGGTTCGTACTTACGGGTCAATTTGGGACATTTTTGAAGGTCCTTACATCCTCCCCACCTTATTTAGAATCTCGTCCTCGAGATTTACTGAAATAAGTGAGGATACTTTCGCTTCATTTCCGATTCTAGCTCCCAAGTGTACTCGGGGTCCTCTCTTTGAATCCCATTTGACTTTGACTAGTACTAGTCTTTTGTGCTTGAGAAACTTGATCTTTCTGTCTTCTATCTGAAGTGGTTGCTCCACGAACTTCAACTTTTCATTTACTTGGATGTCTTGAAGAGGGACTACTAATGATTCGTCCGATAGACATTTCTTGAGATTGGATACATGAAATACGTCATGTACCCCAGCTAACTCTTCTGGTAGTTGTAAGCGATAGGCAACTGGTCCTATACGTTGGACTACTGGAAATGGTCCTACGTATCTTGGACTTAGCTTTCCTTTCTTACCGAACCGAACTACTCCTTTCCAAGGAGAAACTTTTAAGAGAACCTTGTCTCCGATTTGAAATTCTAACGGCTTGCGCCGATTATCAGCATAACTTTTCTGGCGATCTCGAGCCGTCTTTAATCTTTCCTTGATTTGAGTGATCTTGTCGGTAGTGTCTTGTACTATTTCAGGACCTGATAATTGACTTTCTCCTATTTCTGCCCAACAAACTGGAGTTCTACACTTACGTCCGTACAGTGCTTCGAATGGGGCAGCTTCGATGCTTGAATGATAACTATTGTTATAGGAGAATTCAATTAAAGGTAAGTGGTCATCCCAGTTTCCACCAAAATCTATCACACATGCCCTAAGCATGTCTTCCAGAGTTTGGATCGTCCTTTCACTTTGTCCGTCTGTCTGAGGATGATATGCAGTACTTAGATTTAGGCGAGTTCCCATTGCTTCTTGGAAACTTGTCCAGAAATGGGAAGTGAAACGACTATCCCTATCCGATACAATGGAGAGTGGAACTCCATGTAAGGATACGACTTCATCTACATACAACTTTGTCAACCCTTCCATACTAAAGGTTTCTTTCATGGGTAGAAAATGGGCTGATTTGGTTAATCGATCCACAATTACCCAAATTGTGTCATTACCTCTTCTGGTTTTGGGTAACTTAGTAACAAAGTCCATTGTTATGAGTTCCCATTTCCATACAGGCATTTTTAATTGTTGTAGTAGACCTGAGGGTTTCTGGTGTTCTGCCTTAACTTGTGAACAAGTAAGACATTTAGAAACATATTTAGCTATGTCCTTTTTCATTCCTATCCACCAGAAGTTATTCCTTAAATCTTGGAACATTTAATTGTTACCAGGGTGCATGGTATACCTAGATTTATGGGCTTCCTCTAAAATCTTATTCCTTAACTCTCCTTGCTTAGGTAACCAAATTCGTTTCTTATGGAATCTCCAAATTCCATCACTTCCTTGTTCTAATTCTTTTATTCTTCCCTTCATTCCTTCAGCATCATCTTTGATTGCTGTTTCTTGAATATTTTTCAATTGTTCCATTAAATCTAACTGTAGATTTAATCTAAGAGCACGAACTCGTCGTTGTTTCTCATGATACTTACGACTTAAGGCATCAGCAACTACGTTTGCTTTTCCTTCATGATATTGAATATCACAGTCGTAGTCACTTAGGATTTCCATCCATCTCCTTTGCCTCATGTTCAACCCTTTTTGCCCAAATATGTATCTTAAGCTTTTATGATCTGTATAAACAGTAAACTTACTTCCATACAAATAGTGTCTCCAAATCTTAAGGGCAAAAATTATGGCTCCTAATTCTAAGTCATGAGTCGTATAGTTTTCCTCATGCTTTTTCAATTGCCTTGATGCATATGCAATTACCTTTTTGCGGTGCATTAGCGCACATCTTAATCCTAGTTTAGAAGCATCACAGTAGATTTCAAAATCTTCTGTTCCTTCTGGTAAGGCAAGAATTGGAGCGTTTGTTAGCTTTTGCTTCAAAATCCTAAAGGCTTCTTCTTGCCTAGGTCCCCATTCAAATTTAACTGCTTTACAGGTTAGCTTAGTTAATGGTACAGCTATCTTGGAAAAATCCTTAATAAAACGTCTATAGTATCCAGCTAACCCTATAAAACTTCTAATTTCCATAGCTGACTGCGGGACCTTCCATTTGGTGATCTCTTCTATCTTAGCAGGATCTACGTGAATACCTTCATGATTCACCATGTGACCTAAAAATTGCACTTCTTGTAGCCAAAATTCACACTTCGAGAATTTGGCGTAAAGTTTTTCCTTTCTTAACAAAGTTAAGAGTGCATGCAGGTGCTCACAATGCTCCTCCTGGCTTTTGGAATAAATAAGTATATCATCGATGAAGACAATTACGAATTTATCCAAGTACGGTTTACAGATCCAATTCATCATGTCCATAAATGCTGCTGGAGCATTTGTTAACCCAAAGGGCATGACTGTAAACTCGTAACGACCATACGTAGTTCTGAAAGCAGTTTTAGGTATGTCTTCTTCTTGTACCTTCAATTGATGGTATCCGGAGCGTAAATGTATCTTAGAAAAGTATCTAGCTCCTTGAAGTTGATCGAAAAGATCATAAATCCTAGGTAATGGGTATCGATTCTTAATTGTAACTTTATTCAATTCTCTATAATCGATACACATTCTCATTTATCCATCTTTCTTTTTCACAAACAACACTGGTGCTCCCCACGGGGATGAACTAGGTTGTATAAATCCTTTGCTCAGTAATTCATCTAATTGCTTTTTCAATTCTAGCATTTCTGTGGGTGCTAACCGATAAGGTGCCTTAGCTATCGGTGTAGTTCCAGGAATTAGATGAATTCTAAATTCTACTTCCCTATCAGGTGGTAATCCAGGTAGTTCTTCTGGGAATGCATCTAGATATTTGGATACTACTCGAATTTCCTTAAGTTCCTTACTCTTAGTGTTAATGATTACTGAAATCATATACACCATTTCTTGTTTTCTTGAATAACTGGCCAATTTCATTACTGAAATAAATTTCATTGGCTTTCGTGGCTTATCTCCTGTAATCACCACTAATTCTCCTGAGGGTGTATGAATTTCTATGGAATTCTTATCACAAAGAATTCGAGCATGATTGGCTACTAGCCAATCCATTCCTAATACAACATCAAATCCGGCTAAATTCATAGGTAACAGGTTTGCCGAGAATTTATGACCTAAAAGTTTTATCTTTCCTTCTCGCACAACCTTATTTATTTTAACAGAATTCCCATCTGCCGTTTCGACTGTAAAAATTTGCCTAAAGTTGGTTAAGGGTAAGTTAAGAGCTTGGCAGAATGAAGTATTTATAAAACTTTGGTTTGCACCAGAGTCAAATAATACTTTTGCATAAACGTCGTGAACTAGGAACGTACCAGCTATTACGTCAGGAATTAGTTCTGCTTCCTGAGTAGTCAACTGGAAGGCTCTTGCGTTCTTCTTAATAGCTCCTTCTGCAGGTTTGGTTTTGTTGTCAGCTGGTTTGGCCAATTTAGGGCAGTCTGGCCTAAAATGTCCAGCTTCTTCACAGTTGTAGAAGATTGTTGCTTTCTTCTTCCTGCAATCTTCTTCTTGGTGCCCCGGGATTTTGCAAAAATTGCAATATCCTTTGCATCTTCCAAAATGCTTCCTTTTGCAGGTATTGCAAAATGGAACAGTGGAAGATTGCCCGGTTCCCTTTCTCTTGAAATTACTACGATTACCCATACGGAATCCCTGGGTAATCTTTTGGGCTACTTCCTTTTTCCGGTTTTCTTCTCTTGTGCATATCAGCCCGTCAGTTAGGGTGTTAGCTAATTCCACTGTATCGTCAATAGTGCGTGGTCTCGCAGCTTTAACGATATCACGGATTTCTCCAATTAATCCCCAAATATAACGGAAAATAAGTACCGGTTCTGGCGAAGCCAGGGTTGGTACCACTCTCGCATACTTGAAGAATGTCGAAGTATACCCTCGACAGTCTACATCCACCATCCGGTGGTTCAGGAACTTATTCGCCATTTGTTCTTTTTCATATTCAGGGCAGAATTTTTTTTCCACTAGCTGCTAGAATTCTTCCCAACTCATGGCATAGGCCATATTTCTTCCTTTGGCTTGAAGTACCGTATTCCACCATTCTAGCGCCCCTTCTTTAAAAAGATGCAACGCATACATGACCTTGTCTTCCTCGACACATTTACTTATCATAATTACTGCTTCGGTTTTCTCCAACCAACGCAGCGCCGCAGTCGCCCCTTCATTGTCTGCAAATTCAGCTGGTTTACAGGCAAGAAATTCCTTACAAGTGCAACCAGGAGTTGCAGCTTTCTTTTTCTTAAGGAGCGGGGCTTGCATTCCATTGTTGTCGTTATTAGTATGATTGCCGCCTCCGTTTACACTATTACTGAAATTGTCACCGTGTGTACGTTTGCTAGGAATAATTTGTTGAGGTTCAATTGTATTTTGAGCCGCAGCAAGAATTGCTGGAATAGCATTGGCTATTCCCTGAGCAACGATATTCTCGATATCTTGCCTATTCAGAAATTGATCCTCATGATTTTGCTCAGATTGGTTACCCTCGTTAACTTGTTCATTACCAGCGTTTGCCATCTGGTAATTAATTTATATAAGTGATTAGCATAAAATAATTAATAACCAAACATAATTAAAATAATTGCACATAATCACGTTAACAAGTATAGCCAAAATTGTTGATTTTTCAACTTTTGATATTTTATATATATATTAGGCATCCGTACAAACTGGTTATCTTACAAAGTTTTATTTTTAGTTATTTCACATAATTATATTTTATTATTATATTATTATTATACACCTATTCCTACAACCATACAACCACAGTCACACCATCCTCGTCAGCTGGCATCTCAGAAACGACGTTCCCTCTCGTCGTACTTCCAGGAGATCCTCTCTCCTACCTCTCGGATTCTGTTCCCTGCATCCACTAGCTCCTCGCCAAAATGGCGGAGTTCAGCCAGATTTTCCATGCTCATAGGTGGGTGTAGTGGAGGCTCTGGGTCAAACTGAGGGAAAAAGGTATCAGGGTTATTTAGGAGATTCTGGAACTGCCAGTCGGTGGTCCACCATTCTTCTAACTCTGCAGGTAGAGGTTGGGTGTGGATAATAGGATCTGGGATTTCAGGCTCTAAGTCAACTGGAAGTTGTGCTTCCGCTGGGTAATTAAAAAGATTTTCACCGACAGGTCCGATGAGGTCATTAAGTGCCAGTTTATGATCCAATTCTTCCCAGGGTGACATTTCCTAGTCTTGCCTGGAACTTTCCCCAATCTCTATGGCCTTGCCTTTACCTTTGGGATCCTCCGTCTTTACAACTTTCCGTGTTGTTGGTTTCCTCCTGCGCACACGCCTCCAGCCCACAATTCTTCTTTTCTTCTTGGGTTTGGGTTTCTCCGGAGGTTGGGTTTGAAATTCCATAGGTTCCTCTATGTCAGCACAATACCCGGTAAAGTCTCTGGAAACTTCCACATTAACAGGATAGAGAATGAGATTCTGAAGGGCGTCAGATAACTCATTCATGTTGTTTAGTGAATATGAGAAAACATACAAAATTCTAGGTTAAATGTTTGTAATTTGAATTTTCACATAATCACAGATTGGAATCAGAAAATTAGGTATTAATAAAATATGAAATATTACGATTTTATATATTACAAATTACAACTGAAAATATACTAGGGATTATTTATTTTATTCTATCTTTTCTTACTAAGTTGTTTATCTAATGGGCAAGTTTCTTTAAAGTTTCTGGCTTATAGGTGACATAGGTACTGATGGTTCAATTATAAGTTAACATTTACTGCTACAGTGCTAACATGTAGAGACTTGCCCATTTTTCATCTAACTCATCTTCCCATGGTGGTTTAGTATCTATTTCCTGAGTTTCCTTATTGATCATCACTCCTTTTGGTTGTGACTTCTTCATTTTCTCTTGACTTTTCCTAATAATCAAACTTCTTTTATTAGGGGTAAGTGGTTTTTCATACTGTGCCTTACGAACAAATATTCCTTCCTCAGTATCTGCTGAGTATCTTGACGAATTTGATTGGAATGAAATTCCCTTTATCTTTTGAGGAACTATCTAATTGACGATAGATGTCCGAGATTCTTTGCTTACCCATACTGTAACTAACAAGTAGTCAGTTAAAAACACATAATCACAAGACGGTAATCAGGAAAATTAAGTATTTTTAAATACTTAATAGGCTTAAATCAGTGGCTCTGATACCACCTTTTCCTGTCACGGCCCCAGCCCCGGTTTGACCCGGTCAGGAGCCGCGGGACAGGAACCCGTGGTATTTATTAATTGATGCGACAGCGGAATATTTAACAGGATCTTTTAAAACTTGAAATGCCCGATTATTTTATTTCATAATTCGGGATAAAACCCCGTAACTTACAATAGAGGAATTTCACTAAGGAATTCCCTGATTTATAAAAACATGTTTATTTATTTTAACTGAGCCACCTCTTCAAGCTGGTTAGTGCTCCGTAGCACGTTTTCCTTGATTTGCAGCAGGTCGCCTGAAACATGTTTTAAAAATATTTTATCAGCGGGGAAATACTGGCGAGTCATTCAAATATGTAAAACGACACATTAGTTATCGATTACAGCATAAGAGCGATTATAATGGCTTCTATCTTATTTTTATCTTGCGCCGTGTCACCTGGTGATGATGGTCATACCACTATTGGGTCTATTTCCCCAAGTAGTGATGATTATCACCGTTAGGATTTATTAGCCTAACGGTTAGAAATTAGTAATGTGCACAATACCCCAATTAGCCAGTGATTCAAGATAACCATGACTTAATCCCTGTAATTATAACTTTTGAAAATGCTTGGAGTATTGTAAAATACTGTTTGATAAAAAGAGAATGCCTCACATTGCAGATTTATACGGGCAGAGTTTAGCCTATTGATTAGCCTTGTAACCTAATTTAAATAACAATGCACACGAACTAGGTCAGTAACTAATACAGCATTTACGATAACTCACGAGATTAAAACCCTCACAACGAATGACAAAGTGCTATACTAAAACATCCGTCAAATTCACGACTAATGACAAAGTATGGCCCTAATGTGGGCAGCACTTAAACATCCATCGGATAGTTTCAATCGATCAAACATTGAATCGTAGTAGTGATCGAGTTAATACCCTGTATCGTAGCAGCTCCTCACTACTGTAAATATAAATTTCGACTTTTGAGCAGTGTATCTTCATTTTTGAGATTTGATTTCGACACAGAATGAAAGCTCATGATCCGTTCTATTTATAGGTGAAATTTGAGTCTCACGCGGCCCGCGTAAGCCCACCCTTGATCTTTACGCGGCCCGCGAGGGCCAGCTAGGCGTAGACTAGGGCTACGGTGTCATCAGTAGACTTGCCACACGTGCAACACGTGGCCCGAATGCTTATCCGGTCAAACTTAGGGTGGACGCGGCCCGCGTAAGGCTAAGCTTACCATTACGCGGCCTGCCTGAAGACCAGAAATCTTGATTTCTTGGTTTTTGATATGAATTAGGGTTTCAGGTGTCCGGGTTTGTACTTACGGGTCAATTTGGGACATTTTTGAAGGTCCTTACACTAACCACTGATAACAATACATTATAAAAGAGAAACTAAACTACTGCTTTATCCTTCCACTGTTGTGACTCCAGCAGTACTTGATAACTCCAGCAGTGCTTGACCCATAGCAGTAGATTGATCCAACAGAGCTTTATACTTCATCAGTCTTTTACATGATCAGCGGTTGTAAGTCAGCAGTTGATGTAAAGGATCAGTGGATGGAGGTCATCAGATGTTGAAACCACTTTCAAGGGGAGAGACTTGTATACATAACATCTGCTTATTCTGGATCCACTGCCTTGATCCAGTTTTGGCTTTAATTATCTGTTCCTCTGATAGGGTTCAATCCCAACAATCTCCCCCTGGAACAGATAATGCCAAAACCCTTCATTACTTGTAGATCTTTATTGCCTCATCAACAGTTCCCTTATTTGCCCTTTGAGTTGTAACTCAAAGTCTAAGGCATCTGTGTCATCTTCATCCCTGCAAAGTGGAAGATCAAGGAGATCCTGCAAATCTTCAATACTTAGGCCAAGTGATTGTTCCCTTGTTATTTTCTTCACTTCTCCACTAGACTTGATCACAGTCAGTACACGGGTCTGTTTGTCAGTTTTCCACTTTAGTACTTTTGAGTCTGGTGGGTTTCTTGGGATATTTTTATTAGATGAGGAGTTTGGCGATGCTGGCCTGGTGATGACTGACTGAGCAGTGCTTGCAGGTTGATTTAATCCAAGAGTTTCTGCTATCATCTTCTTAATACCCTCTTTTACAAGGTCATCTCCTGCCATTAATTCTTCCACTGTTTTAGCATCCAATTGTTTTTGTTGTCTTCTTTTATAGATGCCAGCACCAGTTGGAGCAGTGGTTCTCCTGATTTGCAGCTTTAGTGGTCTTGTTGAAACCTCTGCTTCAGGGTAGACAGGCTTTTGAGGAATCTTTGGATTTTTCTTTCTTAATTCCTCCAACTTTTTGTAAGTAACCCTGACCTTGTCTTCTTTCCACCTCATCACTTGGTTCTTTGACCCAAAATCAGCAGTGACCAATTCCTCTTTCATTCTCTTCAGCTCCAATACCTTATCAGGTACATTTTTCTTGTATTTTGCCCAATCAGGAGGAGTATGTTTAACCTTGTCTTTGTTCATTTTCTCAATTCTTGTTAACTCCTCCTTGAGCTCACCCACTGTCCATTCTTTATATTGAGCTTTGTCACCCTTGTACCTTTTGAAGGCTATGATGTGCTCAATATAATCTTTTCTTAAAGACTCATCATCTCTTTCTGACAATTTCTGACAGAGGTTCTTTGAGAACCTTTCCAAAGCATTGACTTGAGTGATCAGAAATTGAAGGTGTCTTTGGATTTCCTTGTCAGTCTTGCCCTTTGAATCTCTTTTGGAAATATCCTCTGCTTGTTGACCTTTTATTTTCAAATATTCTTCAATATTTATAGGTCTTGGATATCCTTCAACAGATGGCAGACTCCTTTTATCAGGATCATCTTCTGTATAAAAAGATTTAATTTCTTCTCTAACAGCTTCAAGTTCTAAGGGATACTGAACAGCTGCAGAGACAATGGCAGTTTTTGAAGAGGAAGCTTTAATAGATGATAATGGAACAGGATTTGGTATAGTGACAAGAGGTAAAGATTGTGTTGTTGTTGGAGGTGGTGAAGGATCATCATCTGGTAAAATTATCATTCTCTTTTTTGGCTTAGGAGAGGTTGATGATGTTTTGGATGGTTGTGAAGTGGTAATTTGAGTGGTGGAAGGTGGCTGACTAACAGTTGTTGAAACAACTGGTGTTTCAACCACTGTTGCCATTACAACAGATGTTGTAACATCTGTTGTCTTCCGCTTTTTAATAGGAGGTGATGATGGTGGTGAAGTTGTTTTAGGTGGTGAGGTGATTTTTGGTGGTGGTGGTAAGGCAGTGGTTGTGGTGTGTGTTGTAGTGGTGTGTGTTGAAGTGGTGGCAGTTGTTTGGCTAACAGTTGTTGAAACCACTGAAGTATCAATAGTTGTTGATACAGCAGGAGTCGTAACAACTGCCGGTTTAGGAGATTGATGTTTGGAGCCTTTTGTAGGTTTAGAAGCATGTTTTGTTTTTCTGGAAGGTGTGGTTTTGGGTTGCCTCACATTTCTTGTGGGCTGATTTCTTTTTGGCTTAGGATTTTCTTCATCCTTTGGCTCTGAAACACCCTGTTCATTCATTTCCATAAAAACTCTTTTCTCCTGCTCCCATGTGGCTTTATCCTTTGCCTTTCTATCCCTTTTTACCTCTGCTAATGCATCAGCAATGGCATTGGTGGTAACATCAATCTTTTTGGACCCATCTGGCAAAGGGATATCTTTGAGCATACTATCTTTTTGTGGCTCAATGTATAGACCATCTTCTATTCCCTTCTTCTTCCACTGCTTGATTTTCTCCCCCTTTTTGGCATTATCTGGTGGTGGATTATCAATAAAGAGAACAGTGGGAGGAGCAGTGCCAGTGTTGTTTAGGAGGTGGGCCTTTATAGCCTTGATGTCAGCTTGGGTATCTTTAAACCTTGACTCCATCATGTTTCTCAGCTTTTGAACATGTATCTCATGCTGCTAATCAACCAATTGTATTTGTTGTTGGAGCAGTGGTTGAAATAAGTTCCATAACTCATTTGCAGCAGGTGCAGGTTGTGCAGATGCTTGAGCTGGAGCAGCAGGGGTTGGTACCTTTTGAGCTTTCAACAACTGTTGCATCATATCTTTTATTTCAGCAACAGATGTATCAAGATTATCAATTCTAGCCGTCAATTCCTGATATTTTAAATCATCACCCAACTTAATGGGATCATCTGATTCCCCACCGGCAGTGGTTAAACCAATGTGTGACTTAGGGAACGAATTCCAAAAGTCACCCATTGATGCCCCTTTTTCTTGGTACTGGGGTCTTCTTCCTTCAACACTTGATAGCCTTTTGATGGTACCAGAGGTCATAACAAACTCACTAGTGGATATCAGAGGTGCTATGGAAGGAATTGCCTTCAAGGGAGTCTGATTGATGAAACAACTGGCCAAATGTAGATCTGTTGATCCAACATTTGTAGTTGCTGCTCCACTTGAACTACTGACTGGAATTTCAGGCAATTCCAGCATGTAGCCTCCTCATTTGTTGTTGGTGGGTTAACAGAGATAGAAACACCAGACTCAGTCATTTGTTGATGTATATTCTCATTGACAGGTGATTGAGAAGAATTGATTTGTGTCTGGGCAATATCATCTGCATCCAACAAGGGTTTTATTGATGGTGGAATTTATGATGTGATGATAGGGGTGGAAAGAGAGTTTGCCCCGGGAAGTGGGCTGTGGATGATGGAATTAAGTGATTCCAGAGCATCATAATTTGGTGTCCCTATGTGTACAACCTGTTCTTTTTGTGAAGAAGCAGGAGGATTTTAAGGCAAGGGTGGAGATCTTTCTACCATCTGCTGTGAGGAAGTAGCAGCAGTGGTTGTTGGTGACATTTGTGTTGTCACTGGCAGTGGCTCTGGGATCTCATCTTCCAGAGTTGCCTTTTTAGTGGGTTTGGGGGGCTTTTTGGATGATCTCTTTTTAGGGTTTTTGGTAATGGCAGGTGTTGGTTTCATAGCAGTGGGTGTGCTACCATGATCACCTGGAGCAGTGGGCTCAGCAGCAGATGCCTGAGGAGCAGTGGTAGCTGCTAAAGTCTGCTCAGGCACCTCTGCTTGTGTTTTTGCATGAGTTAACATTCTAGTGAATGTTTCAGATGTTAAACCATTTATTTGAAAAGATTCACCTTGGACGAGCAAATTTTCATTTTCCTTTCCGAATTTTTGTTTAAAATAGTAACTTAGGAACCTTGGAAAAAGTAAAAATGATTTGCTATCAACATTTTTTACCAAGTCATCAAAGATCTCCTGGGAATAGTTAAAATTTTCATTATGTAAAATAGCAAAACCCAGGTATTGGATCTTTAATGGTATTTCGTTAAAAGCAGTTGTTTTATTTTAAACACACATTAAAAGGGTATGGAATAAAAACCTAGGTGCAAAAGGGAAGAAGTCTTTTTGTAAGGTGTCCCTTTTCATTTATGCACCATACCCTCTTTCAAGAAAATCATTTTGATACTCGTTTTTAGGGAAAAAGGTTTTACCTTGTTGATCATTGAGTTCAGACACTTCTGAAATGGATTGTGGGGTGATTTGGACCTTTTTACCCTTTATGGAAGAATTGATGGCTATGACTATCTCACCTTGGGTCTCAAGGGTGGCATTTTTCCAGAATTCTCTCTGGGTTTTTAGGTAAATCGGAGCATCAGCTGTTAACAAAGTTTTGTACTTTGAAGCTGTGAGAGCGTCAATAATGGAATTGAAGGTTTCGGTGTTAGTGGGTTTTGTGAGCAGACCCAAGTAATTGTGTGGAGCCTTGTATGGAATTTCAATGGGTTCAATGGCCATTTGAGTGGCCTTTTTGGAAGATGAAGATGATTTTGATTTTGGTTTTGTCATTTTGACGAGAGAAGAACGATGAATGATTTGAGAAAGATGGAAACTGCTTTGAGAAAGGAATTTTGGAATTCAATTCGACAGTGGAAAACCCTGTTTGGGGGTCTTGATCAGGATTTTATAGGGAAAAAATGAATGCTGATGTGGCAGCGGTTACAAAGATCTGACCGCTATGTACTGTCCACGTGCCAACCCCTGATGAGAAGATGAATAATGGAAGACAATTGTTTTGAAAACCACTGATGAAGCAGATACCAGTGGTTGCAATGGTCATAATGAGAACAGTGGGTGATTTTAACTATCAGTGGATAGCCTTATTGGTGGATAAAACACTGATTTTGAACAACAGTGATTACCAAGAAAATAAGAAAACAGGGGTTGACTTTCAGTAGTGGACAGTATTTAGGAAACAGATGTTTGAACAAAACAGTGGTTATGGCAGACTTTTAAGGATTTAATGAAAAATTCATTTTTAGCTATTTTTAAGGATGGATTTTTTATTTTCTGAAAACATTTTAATGCTTTTATTCATAGAAAAACAAGATTTTGCTTGTTATTCCATGTTTAGCATGCCAATCCTAGAGATCAAGCTTTCAAAGGTGGATGTATCTACTGCTTTTGTTAGCACATCTGCCAGCTGATCTTTAGTTGGTACATGGTGCAGAGAAATCAAACCTTTTTCATAGCAATCCCTCACAAAGTGATGTCTGATAGTGATTGATGGTGAATCAATGGGATATTGAATCTTTGATGATATATTTCAGCTACTTGACTGTCCTGCATAAAAGAAGTCTTTTGAGTAAATATATCAAAATTCTATAACATATTTTAAAGTTACAAACAGTTGGACTTTTCAGCAACAGCAGCAGCATCATAATATTCTTCAATCAGTGGTTGTGGTAACATCTGCTGCATGTGTACAGTCAAAACACTAAGCTAATTGCCTAGAAATTGATATCCCCCTGATGTAATCTTTTCACACTCTTGGTGTCTGTACTTGTTTGAGTATGATAAATCTTGACAACCATGCTCCTAGCATATGCTATGTTCTTGAGGACCCACTTTTTGCCTAATAGATTCTCATCATTTGGCTGTGGCACAAGTTTTTCAAGCTTGTTGTCACTGAACTGCTGAAGCTCCTCTTACATGACATCTACCCAACTTTCTATCTTTTTAGTATCCCATGGTGCTTGACTTGTTGATGGGTTGGTAGAAAGTCAGCAAGAGAACAAATGTTTTAGGATTATCCTTTTTAAGGAATCCCTTTTCATAGATGTTGTCAAGTGATTGGTGAAATGGATGAGTTATAGAAGGATTGATATTTTAAAGGTGAAGCTGCAGATGTGATTCATCTGAGCTAACAACCGTTGGTGACTTTAGATGATCCAACAGCTGTTTGAAATGAAGGTGAAAGATGGGTTTGGCACACTGATGATCTTTATCCGTTTTTGATGAATTTTATCAACAGTGGTTAGTGGTGAAGTAGTGGTAGAGGTTTAGAAGGAAACTTTGGTCAACCACTATTTGTTCATCAGTGGATGAGCTTTAGCAGCTGTTTTGTACATCTGCTGCTCTGATGAAGGAAATGATTTTGACTTCTGAAACCACAACATCATAACCAGCATCTTAATAGTGATTGTGAGTTACCTGCAGAACCAAATACTTGACAAACACATTTTAAATGCAAGTTTATCAAAATTAATCATATCAGCAGGGTTTACAGGGATTTTTGATGCAGAGATTTCACAGGTTCTTGCATTCAAAGTTTTATCACACATCTACTTAATGTTTTAAACATTCTATAGATTTTGGCAGTGATTGGGTATCCCTGATAATTATCACATTTTACTTTGACTGCATATTTTGTGTTTTAAACTTTTGAGAATCTAGAGTAAAGCATATGCAGCCAAATATTTGAAGCTTGTTAACAATCATCTTTTGTTACTGATTTAGACTTAAGTTTATGAATGAAATGATCCAGACTCTAACACCATCTTCTTTTGATCCATTATCAAGGAATACATTACCTCAGGAAAAAATAAAAGGGTTTTACATCCTGACAGGTATTTGGATTATCTTTTACTTTTGTTTTTCAACAAATACGACCAACCTTAGTATCAATAAATTTTGAGCTGAACTGTTATGTCAAATTGATCGTTAGATCGAATTTGACTGTCCAAGCTCTGATATCAATTGTTAGGATCTGAGGTCTTCATGATTGTGTTTGTTTGTTATAACTTGTATATATGATAATATTTATGCAGCGGAAATATAAACAAACTTTGTAAACACAATCAAAAGGAACATAGTATTCAGTAAACACATGCTTCTCATTGAGTCGAATGATTACAATACAGAAATGATTACAGATATGCTTACATACTAAAACTCCCCCTCAGCATGATGCTCACTGGTTGATCGCTCAAGATGAAAGGATTGGAGGAGATAAACTCACTCAGTCAACCAAATGAAATAGTACAGGGTACTGTTCCATTTATAGGCAAATCAAACCACTGAAGCATCTAAGCTGATGTCACCATGAAAGTGACATCTAACAACCTAACAACCTCTAACAACTGATCTAATACAAACACTGCTATGCTAACCACTGATAACAATACATTATGAAAGAGAAACTAAACTACTGCTTTATCCTTCCACTGTTGTGACTCCAGCAGTACTTGATAACTCCAGCAGTGCTTGACCCATAGCAGTAGATTGATCCAACAGAGCTTTATACTTCATCAGTCTTTTACATGATCAGCGGTTGTAAGTCAGCAGTTTATGTAAAGGATCAGTGGATGGAGGTCATCAGATGTTGAAACCACTTTCAAGGGGAGAGACTTGTATACATAACATCTGCTTATTCTGGATCCACTGCCTTGATCCAGTTTTGGCTTTAATTATCTGTTCCTCTGATAGGGTTCAATCCCAACACGAATCTCACCTCACACGCCTAATACTACTAAAGCTCAGGAACACGTATGATCAAGTAAGCACACAGGCACATAATCATGGATTCACGTAAGCATATAAGCACATAAGCACGTAAGGCACAAAAACACAGAAGCATATAAGCACGTAATTTGTCTAGAAGCACACAGAGGCAGTCAGAATACAGAAACCTATCATTCAAGGTTCGTGATCGCTTGAAAACAGCGATTGCGATTAGCATAGCGAGTAGTATAGTATAAGAGTATAGCATAGCAAGCAACATAACGTATGGTGGTTCCACATGGTAGTAGCGATTTGTCAGCGTTTTGAGATAGAAGTGCAGTGCGAGTCGTGTGTGTCGATCAGGCGAAAGCGAGAAGAGAATAAATTACCAAAAGCCATAACACATAAACAGATAAAGTCACATAAAACACATAAAATCCACATGAAATCGACAAATATCAGAGTCGGCCGGAGCGAGCTCAGAATTGAAACACATAAAAATCGAGAAGTAGATCGTCTACGGCTATATAGACGTTGACTAACCAAAGTGATTCGACTATTCTCAAGGACTTGTTGTACACACTTTGACCTTCAGGACTATGCTTTTGCCTCGAATCTTGGGCTCGGCACGCATCCTTCGAGTCATATCGTGACTTTAAGTCGTTGGAGTTCGTCGAGACTTTGGTGAGAGCTTTGTAAAACTTAGTAAAGGTAGGAACAAATCGTCAAGGTTAGGGTTTCACCCCTGACTTAACAACTTCGTTCCTGTTTTGATAAAATAAAAGATAATTATGCGTCAAAGTATAGATTTCACTCCTGATTCAACGCAAATTCTCGTGTTTATAGATGAAAATGCGAGGCGAACAAGCAATTTGGTCGAGAGTTTGCGGTTTTCACACCTAATCTCGACCTAATTACCAGTTCATTTTGAAATAATAGAGTGCAGTGATAGTGTAGCGTAGGCGAAAGTAGCGAGAAATAGCAGTAAGCTCGCACGTATTCCCTACAGGATATGCGCAAGTCGGTCTGTTGGTTCCTAACTATAGACTAGGTCATTTCTAAGACATCGACCCGGACTAGGTCGAGTCTTGCCTAATTCCCTATAATTATGGCTCTGATACCAATCTGTCACACCCCAACCGATGGCGGAAACATCGGGGCATGGCACTGAGCGAAAGAGATTGTCCAGAAGTTTCCATAACAACTATATTTACCAAATATTTTAAGCAACACGTTCCATACCATGTCATAAATGATAATACAATTATTACAGAAAAGTTCTAGTCAAATTGTTCTGTTCCGACAACTCAGATTTTTATTACAGGCGATTGTTTATTGTTGACCTAGGTCTTTCCTAGCCTCGATTTCACAGCATAGTAAGCAAATAAGCATCCTAAGCATCTGTCACATACGTTAAAGTAACAGTCAATACACATAGTGTAAAGGTGAGCATACAAGTTTAATAAATATAATAGAGTTCGAAATCGATTACGCATAACCAGCACGTACACAGTGTGAAATGAGGCATGTTAGTTATCGACATGAACCTATCGATACCAATGACTGCGGGTTGACTGCCCAAGGCAGTTCGCGATACACACTCACGACTGTGAGCCATGTAACTAATTGTCCTTAACAACCCCTGAGTGAACAGGTGCTGAGTCCAAACTATAGTACTATCGTTGCTAAGGCAGGTAGACAGCATTCCATGTGTAAACATAACAAACAAGCATTCATTAAGTCACGTATATCATGCGGTAACGGTTAGCGCTAAAAGTATTGAGTAGTGTTATAGATGTGATTTAGAATAAGTAACGTATGTAACACCCAAAAGTGCGTAAAGCAAAAAGGGATCGAGTATACTCACAGCGATTGGTAGATTGAAGGGAGCGCTAGAGAGTAAGGTTAGCCTGAACAGATCGATAGCATAACGATAAGCGACGCGTAAAACGATACAAGTGTTAGAGGGTCGGACAGCAGTTTGATCGGATGGTAGTCCGATCGGACAGCTGGTCGTTCGAGTGACAGTCCGCTCGGATGGTCATCCGATCGGGTGACCTTTCGAGTGGATTGTTTCTTCCTTTGGGAAGGATGTGTTTGTGTATGATGACTTGACTTTTGAAGTTTTCGTTGTAGCATTTCAAAAACACAGAAGTACCTCTACCTTTCAGGTCGGTCGATCGGACGGACGTTCGATCGAACGACAACCCGATTGATTGGACACTTTAGTGAGAACAAATTCACAGCAGTTTGTCACTCGATCGGATTGTAGTCCGATCGGGTGGCAACCCACTGACATTGAACATGTTTGAAAAATGGTTTAAGGATTGAAGTTTGAATGTCACATGATCGAGCGGTAATCCGATCGGCTGGTAGTCCGATCGGACAACAATTCGTTCATCGTTCAGACTTTAAATGTTGGTAAACAGTTTAAGTGTGGGACCCAAGGTGCAAGTCGATCGGGTGACAACCCGATCGGATGACAGTCCATTCGGACGGTAGTCCGATCGGACGGCATTCCGTCCTGGTCGTTACGTTCTTCTTACACTTGGTTCTTTTGATTGTTTGTCGTTTTATCGAGACGTTTTGATGACATGTTAAGCAACAGAAACCTTGTCAATACTTGGTACTCCTGATCGGACAGGAATCACCCAAATCCGACCAGTTAACTGTTTGTGACGGTGTTCCATGTTTAACCCGAAATCGGTAGCCTCGCGGATAGAATCCAGATCTTGAACCAACACAACCGCGAGAATGAGTAGAAGGTCGGTACAAGCTCTGATTCTATCGGTTTTGAGTGCATTGAGTGTAAAAGAGTTGAAAGAAAGTTGGAAAACCATCTTTCAATCCCTTTTTTCAGTGAATATGTTTAGATCTATGAAAGATCTTCGTTTATTCATGTGGAAATCGTTTAGATCTAAGTTGTTCTTGGTGGATTGAGGCCAAAACATGAAGTTCTCAAGAACACCATGCTGACATCATCCTAGAACACCTTGAATCTTGATGATTTCACGGTTAAAAGTTAAGATTTGAAAGATAGAAAGGTGTAGAAGTGCGTGTAGATCAAGAAAGTACAAGATTTAGGTTGAGATCTTACCGGAATCGCGAGAAATCGAAGGAAAAGTGAGGTTGGAGCGCTGGTCGGACAGAGAGTGCCAAAAGTAGTAAGTTTGATGTGGACAGGGGGTATTTATAGGGTTTCCCAAAGTGGAAAGGGTTGGTCGATCGGGTGGCAGCCCGATCGAGTGGCTGGCCGATCGAGCGGCAGCTCGATCGATTGGCTGGTCGATCGGCTAAACACCTGATCGATCAATCACTTGGTTCGAGTGTTCGGTGCGATGAATTTTGCCATTTCGATTGCGATTGCGAGCGTTGCGATGCGATAGATTTTCCTAGTCAAATTACTTTTAATCCCAACTACTATATCAACATACAATCATCCTTATATCACTTGCGTTTAGCGTTTGTGATTCGATTGCGATTCGAGTTTCAATTGTGTTTCGATTAATCACCACACATAACATAATTAAACATGCACAAGTAACACATAAGGCACACACACACATAAAACAATATCCAGAACGCGTAATTCGAGTTGCGAGTGCGATTGCGATAAACGATAAAACAAGCGATAAATATCGAATAAACCTCGATTATTAATAAGTACTCCACATAATACAACTAACGTAAAACATAAAATAGACTATCTACAAGTCAAAGAAGTCAAAACAGGAATTGAGTAAGGAGTGACAGATCGCAATTAGCAATCTTGTCTCCCTTTGACTTCAATCTTGACTTTGACTTTGACTTTCGAAACACGGGGTGTTAAAGTGGCTGTCGGGGTGAGGTGGTGGCGGTTGGCGGCGATGGCATCGATGGTGGGTGGTGGTGGTTGTGGTTGTGGGTTGTGGCGAAGGTCGTGGGTTGTGGTGTTGTTGATGAATGGTGCAAGAGGGGATGGAATGGAAAAAAAACATGGGGGGTGGAAGGAATGATTTTGAGGGAATGGAATGCCTTTTGGAATGGGTGATTCTATTCCATTGACCAACCAAACACTCTTTTCTTCATTCCCTCGTAATCACTCATTTCATTCCACATCTCATTCCTCCATACCAAACACTACCTAATAGATTATGAGTTCGATTCTCATAATGAGGTTTTTCCCATATTTTTTGGGTTTCCTACTAAGTTGGTGTATATCTCTCTTCTTTCCTCACGTACTTCATTTTTTAAAAGTTGTTTTTATATCTACTCTTTTCCACGCCATGCGTTCTCCCTTCATATGTTTAAAACACCATGAAAGATCTAATTTAAAAAAAAAATAGAGTCAATTGCCCGGATGGTCCCTGTGGTTTGCCATTTTTTACATTTAATCCCCACCTTTTCAAAATAGCATGTATGTTCCCTTTGGTTTAATCATTTGTTACTCTGATAGTCCCCTAAGTGGATGACCGTTAGTTTACTCAGTTAAGTTCATGTTTAATGACTAAATTGCCCTTAACGATAAAACAAATTAAATTAAATAACTTATAGTGGGACCCACATTTAATTTATATTTATATATGTTAATAATATAATATACCAACTAGTGGGACCCACTCAAGATCTCATCTATTAATTTCCGACGGCAAGTCTAAGGCTGGCAAATCGTGTCTTAACAGGTTTAACAGGTTTCTGACGGCACGCACAACATAAGTTTCAAACATGATTACGACTCGTTTAACTACTTTCTACCTCATGTTTATAAAACAGTTTTATGTTTTATGTACAAAGATGAATAAATGATATATTCTAAGATTGTAATTCTAATTATTTTAAAAATTAAAAAAGTCAAAGGGTGTATTTTTCAGTCAAACAGGTCTAATCGTGTCTTAACAGGTACCCAATTGCCAGCCCGCAAGTCGTCTTCTTAGGCGACGACACAACCGACCTTTTTCAACAATGCATAGATTGTTTTCTAATCCATCAAACTTGTTCAAAGTCTTTAAATTTTAAAAGGGACTAATCCAGAGTCACTTGAATCCACAAGGACTATCCGGGCAATTAACTCTAAAAAATAATATTTTTTTGAACGGCAAATTTGTGAATCATTGACGAGTGCAACAGCGGAGCTATCCGATCATATCCATCTCCACTTGACAATAATGTCTATACATCAATTCAGAAAAAAAAAAAAAAAAAAAAAAAAAAAAAAAAAAAAAAAAAAAAAAACAATAAATCTGAGAACTCTTTTGTAGGAATCGAACGCAAGACCTAATAGTCACTAAGGGGCTGTTTGTTTACCTCTTAATGAGTCTCTTAATGGTTCTGACATCTTACTGGTTCAGCACTTAATGGTTCAGACTGTTTGTTTCACGAGCAGATGTCTGAATGGTTCAGACATTGCCTCTGAATGATTAAGTATTATATAGAGTCTGAATTGTTAAGACCTCTAATCTGAATTGGACAGACATTTGCCTATGAACGGTTAAGCATTATACATGCTCTTAATGGTTTAGACCTCTTACTGGTTCAGCACTTAATGGTTCAGACCTCTTACTGGTTCAGCACTTAACTATTTAGATGTTGTCAAACAGTTTATCCCACCTCAAAAATGCCGCTAATAATGACATGGGAACTCTTAAAAATATTGTGACACGAAAAAAAAACAAGTAAAATCTTACGGAAAGGCCACGGTTTCAGACCTAAAAAACATGACCCTGGAAAAAACACACATCACACAAATCGTTTATTATTATTAGTTTATCATCATCGTCTCCAATTCTTTCTCTACTTCTTCTTCTCCATCATCAACTAACCTTACCTCCAACTCTCAATCCCCTTTCTCAATGTCTGAATCCACCCTCATCGACGACGATGACCCCGATTTCTTCGACGCCCTCCAAGATTTCACCTTCTCCGATCCCTCACACTCTCAAAACTCCACTTCAGTACACAACCTCAACAACAACAATCACAATTCAGTTTCAAACCCACCTGAACCGCCATCATTTCCGTTAGCCTCCGGTCTCCGCCGCCGGCGACAGACTTCCAAAGAATTCCGTTTCAAAAACAGTTCCGATGTTTTAGCGGATGCTAAGCTTCCGGCGAAAGGTTACAAGTTTTTGTTGAATTTGAAGGATAAACCGTTAAAGAAAGAAACTGATATGTATTCGCTGTTAAAGAAAGAAATTGATTTGAATTCGCTATTAAGTAAAGAAACTGATATGAATTCGCTGAATTCTTCTAGCGCGTTGACCGAAGATGAAATCGTTAATGATGATCGGTCTGCTACAGTTGATTCGGTTAATTCGGTTAATTCGAATTTAGTTTTCACTTTGATTTGGTTAATAATGAAAGTGATTTCTATGAAAGCAAGTATGTTAGTTAAGGTTGTTACGTTTCTGGTATGGTTAACACATGCATCTTGCATGTTTGTTACTAATCCGTTTGCGGTTATAGCACGCGCAAAGCGTCACGCGATAAGAAGCGTTTTAAGGTTGTTAAGGTCCTGTTTGGGTGAAGTGAAGCGGATTGTGTACAAGTTGATTACAGGAAATAAATCTGTTGGGAAATTGTGTATGCAAATTGGTTGGGGATTGTTGTGTGCGGCTTTTGTTGGTTTCGTTTTGTTTTGTTTGTTGGTTTTTGCGTTTGTTGTTGGTGGCGTGGTGATGAAATGTGTCGTGGAGGCGCCTGTGAGTAAGATTGCGCGTTTGAATTTTGATTATACGAGAGATGCTCCAATGGCTTTTGTGCCTATGATGTCTTGTTTTGGGCGTGATTGTGGGTGTGATGAAAAGATTGAGTTTGATAATGTTGGTATGTCGAGAGTAGTTCCGCTTGATCGTAAGTTGCAGGCGACTGTCTCGTTAACCTTGCCTGAATCGGGTTACAACAGAAATCTTGGCAATTTTCAGGTAGTTACTTGATGCATAGTTGACTTTTACTCGGTCAATGATTGTTCCCGTTGATGCTAGTTTACAGTTGGGTTGATTTGGGCAAAAGATATCGAGTCTGGGTTCATTTGGGTCAAATTAATTTTTTTAACAAGAACGTCAACTTGGGTGTACTCAGATTATACAAACGGGTCAAAACGGCCACTCTTATAAAACTTGCTAGCTTAAAACTGGTCAAAATGGGTCAAGAGTCGAGACCACCCACGATCTTCAAATTGATACTTAATTTTTTTTCAAAGTTGGTTCGTTTTGACACTCAACTCATTTTGCTCAGAACTTGTTTTGGCTTGAGCCCAACCCGACCCACCCGCTTTGCCAGTCTTACAAGCAACCAAACTTGTGGATCTTGGAATTTATCGAACTAATGTCTTCGCACATTTCTTTTTTATGTGTTTCTATTAGAGGTGGCAAGATGGGTAGCGTAAGCAGCTTGTTAATGTTGAAGTGGGTCATTTTTTGTATAGGTTGTGTCGATTTTATAAACATATATACTTTTGCCTACTCTCGACCCGTTTGGTCTGTTCCCCTTTTAGTTGACTTTTGTAAGTTACCCATTGGAGATAAAACCAACCCGATTCGACCCATTCATAAAGAAACGGATCAAAATTTCCACTTCAACTGTCTATTAGTCGCATTTACAGATTCTAGACGAACAACCATAATTCGAGTTCTTGAAGTAGATTCTGTTTTTTTTTTTTTTTTTTTTGTCTGCAAGTTAGTAACGGCATTATATTAATGTTCTCCTAAAGGTGAGGGTGGACTATCTCTCAAGCAATGGCAAACCCCTTTCAAGCGCAACTCAACCATGTACGATGCGATTCAAAAGCTGGCCCATTCGACTTTTAATGACGGTTTTTAACCTGGTCCCGCTAATCACTGGCTACTCATCAGAATCCCAAACCGTGGACATCAAGTTTAACGGATACACAGAGCAGGAAATTCCAACTTCTTGCGTGAGAGTGGTGCTAGAACCGCGAGCAGAGTTTGCAAAGGGTGGCGGTGTTCCTGAAATTTACACGGCTCATTTAAAACTCGAGTCACAGCTTCCACTTTTGAAGCGGGTTCTGTGGTCGTGGAAAGCAACCGTGTTTGTTTGGACTAGTATCGCGATATTTAAATTGGTTTTAGTCTTTGTGCTGTTATGTTGTGCTCCATGGCTGCGGCTAAGTGGTGGCCCGCCTTTGAATAATGCTGGTTTAAGTTAGTAATCCTGGAATAAGCTTGTTTGCAGTCATACGGTGATCAAAGACGTGAATCCAAAACGACGGCAACTTCATGAAGGTTTGGTGACCGAGGGTTGACCTTTAGACGTATGTGATCGTATAATTAGTATGGTATATGCACATATACATATGGTATTGATGTATGTTACCTGTATATGTCTTGGTAATGGGCAGTTATTTTTGGTATTCTTCCTATAATAAATATTAATAACATAACTATTTAAAACTGTATTTCGCGCATAAACAGTTGTACAAATAAGCCAAACGCGAGCACAAGTACATACGCACCAAAGTAGAGCGTTGGATATCATTGTTTAGACGCATTGCGACTGCCAGCAGACCTTAGGAAAGATGTGCTCTTGGTGATTTCGCGCAAAGGCTTATCAGTGAACCTTATGATGTTGTAGACCCATGCGCCAGAAATGGCGCCAGCGGTTGGACCCAACATGTATATCCATATGCCGTGGTATTGGTTCGACACAATGGCTGGACCCAAACTCCTTGCAGGGTTCATTGACGCCCCTGATATAGGCCTGTGATCACCAACCAAATTGTTTGTCAAACGCTTTTAACCAGACAAAAAAGGAAATTAAATTAAAAATAAATTAATTCTTATATAATACATTTGTCTTAAAATGTAAGCTAATTTATGTATTATATTGTCATTCTCATAAATATATTCAGTGATTTATATTTGTCATTATTACCGTTATTTAATAAAAAATGTTTAATCATGCATTTATTTGGTTATAAATGTCGTCATATACTACATTATAATAAAAATGTTTATATTTATATTTATATTTTATTTGTGTATCTAATAATAAGTACCAAACAATAATACTTAATAGTGTTAATTATCAATAATATTATGGTAAATTGTACGAAAATTTACAAATTTAATAATACTTAATAGTGTTAATTATCAATAATATTATGGTAAAGTGTTCAAAAAATTACAAATTTAAACTTTTATCATAAAAAGTAACGATCTCTTACAAAACATTATTATTTAACGTAACAAACTTGAAATACTTCAAAATCAATATGAAAGTTGACGGAGATACCGGTAGAACAAAATTGATGTGACACAATATTAATGATTGGTCAAGTAAGTTGGCTAACAAATAAGGGGAAAAATCAAAATTAACAAGAACCTTAAACAACAATGATCAAACAATTAATATTCAAGTATTGTTTTTTTTTTGTTTTTTTTTTTTTTCAATTAAATGAACTACTACTACACTATCTTATCAGCAAATTAAAATCTGATAGTTTATATTGCAATATCGACTCAGTTTGTTGAAACTTGTAAATCTTGTGAACCTAATCAAGCTAGATGTATGAAGCTCAATATCATTTAATAATTTAAACTCGAATGAATTTCAATTTTAACGAGCCAATCTTGAATAGCTAGCTAGCGACACAATTGTTGCCATCAAATAAAACCAAAATGAAAATTGTTGTATATAATCCTTTCTAAGGCAAGTAATATTTAAAACATTTCTCTCTTATTAATAATTAAACCGGCAAGTTTAATGCCCTCGACATTTTGGAGTTATATAAGTATATAACTAATGGGTTTAGAAGTAAATTTTTTATCCATGTAGCTTTTATATTTAATTTCGTCGCTTTAAAAAAATAAAAAATAAAAAAGAGCCAACAGGATCTCTGTGTTATATAAATGTAACAAAAAACTTGCGTTCATATCATATGTCAGCATGTTACATACGTAACACATGTTTTGTTACACAGTTACATGCGTAACACATGTTTTGTTAAACATACGTAACAAAAAATTGTTACATAGGGTTTTCTCATTAAAAATGAGTTTCCAAATTATAATTAGCCTGCATTGCTTTAAAGTCTAAAGATGAGGATCATACCCTGCGAACATGACATTGAGTAAAACTGTAGCTCCCACTGCAAGTCCAGCTAATTCTCCGATCTTTAAAAAAATGGACAAATGGTCATATTTTTTAGCATTTGATAACTTTTAATAAAATTATTGTACCAATATTATTTGTAAAATAAAATACAAAGGATAGGATAGGATAGTAACTGCTCTGTTATCAGTGGCAACGCCTGAAATAACAAACATGAGGTAGAATGTTATAATAAACTCTAGAACCAAAGATTGAAGATGAGATCCAACAGGTAGGGTTCCAGCAAAATGATCTTCATGGCCGTTAAATATTAAACGGAGGGTCCCGCTCGCTAGGGTGGACCCGAGTACTTGTGCGCCTACGTATGCTGGTACCTGTCATACAAATATTACTTGTTAAAGCATAATTGTTGTTACGTCTCGTGTTACTTGTCACTTTCAAGATATCGGATTCGGTATAAATGCGTAGGGCAGTCCGCGAGCTAACAAAAACCGGCTTGCTAACGGATAGGAAGCAATAGTATTATTTTTGTTTAAGTGAACAAATGGTTGAAGATGGTGGGTTTTGAAGTTACCCGGGAGAGGAATGAAGAAGAAATGATAAGATTGACTAAAACACCCTTCATCTTTATTTTAAATTTTGCCACATGTCTTAATCCTATTGCTTCCTATCCTTTCTAGCCAAAAGAAACTTCCTATTTGATCCTCACCCTAGAGACCAAAGTTATTTACAAACAAAAATAATAAATGTTAAAAATTATGTGTGAGAAAAAAAATTTCAAAAATATAGCAATAGTATACTCGTTTTAAAGATAAAAAAACGCTTGTTCTTTTGGTGCAATTTTTATAAAAAAAAAAAAAATAATGTCGTATGAAAGAGTTATTAACGTTTAAAAATGGGGGGGAATTGGAGGAGAGAGAAACTATTGCCTTGAATTGACTAGAATGCCCCTAAACAAACTCACGCGTCTCTTTTCTTCCCTTCAATTTCCCTCATTTAATCTTAGTCCTTGATTAAATAAATGGATGGTCAATGTTACTTCCTAGCCTTCTTAGACTGCCCGTAGTGGGGCGTTTTTTTTCAAAAAAAACGCCCGAAAACGCCCCCCCTCCCACTACGCCCGGCGTTATAGGGCGTTTTTTTTGGGAAAAAATACGTTTGGCGTTTTATTTAAAACGCTTGGCATACACTTGACCAGCCAATCACCTTTAAGCTTGGACTGACAACTTTGACTTTTGAATATATAGGGATGAAAAGTGTGTGTGTGTCTGACAACTTTTTGAGATACCACATGCCTTTCAACCTCACATCCATTTGATTCTTTTTTTTTTTTTTTGCATTAAAAATAATATGGACGTTATTGGAATAATGCCCCACTACACCACTTTTTGTTATAATGCCCCATGCTGACTGTGATGACACGTGTCGGATAATGTCCCATGGTGGGGGCATTATAAGTTGTTACCACTACACATGGTCTTAGCCAAATAAACTTCCTATTATATTCTAACCCTAGGTCTCTAATATTAACATCTGTTTACGCGAAATGATTATTTTATTGTTTTCAAATCAACTTAATACATAACTAGTGAGAGTCCCCTGCGCTTTGCGGCGGGAATCAGTCGGTATTAATTTGGTTTGTTATGGCATCGACATTTGCTATAGTATTATTCCAAAGAGAAAACATTATATCAGTCGAAAACAATAAAAACGAATATCAATACCGTTACTGATCTTGTTTAGTTGATCGGTTATGTTTGTTTGCATTCTTTGTTTATTTTATTTCAACATTGCAATATTGTTTTTTCGAGAACGGACTTGTTGTCGTACCAAACCGAATTGATACCAATTTAACAACATTTGTATCAATCGGTACCAATATTTAATTTTATTGTTAATGTTTTCGATAAACTGACACCCTATCGTTATGATAGCATACCAAACTGAATGGAACAACATAGGTACCGGTATGCATTCATTTTTATGGTATTTTGTTTGATAACAGATACTTTGATCGTATCTTAAAAGTAATATGAGAAAACAAATGATTAAAATCAATTAAAGTAATAAAAGAATAAAATAATAAAAACTTAAAACATTGTTACTGATCTTGTTCATATCGGTTATATGTTCGTTTGCATTCTTTGTTTATTTTATTTCAACATTGCCATATTTTTTTTCCGAAAACGGACGTTGTATCGTTGTCGTACCAAACTGAATTGAAACCAATTAAACAACATCTGTATCAATCGGTACCAATATTTAATTTTATTGTTAATGTTTTCGATAAACTGACACCCTATCGTTATGATACCGTACTGAACTGAATCGAACAACATAGATACCGATATGCATTCATATTTATGGTATTTTGTTTGATAACGGATACTCTGATCGTATCTTAAAAGTGATATGAGAAAACAAATTATTAAAATCAGTTAAAGTAATAAAAAATAAAATAATCTATACTATATAATAAAAGAAACATGTTTTGGGACACTTGTCATTCTCTCATTCAATTGATTAAAATTATTAATAATACTAATAATAATAATATTTAATCTAATCTAATACAAATTCTTATTATTAATAATATTTAATCAAATCTAATAAGAATTCATATTATTTTAGTTAATATTGTTTTAGTTAATAACAATCACACGATTAAATAACCCACACACGTTCCATATTATTTTAGTTAATATTATTTAGTTAATATTATTTTAGTTAATATGGGAAAGGCAATTGAAATTTATTTTAGTTAATAACAATAAACAAATATATAATTCAGAGTAATAGGTACTAGAATCCCTCACACGATGGAGCGGAAATTCAATTTTGGTCGAAATCAGTTTGGTTAGTTACGGTATCGGCACTCGGTATGGCAATTGAAAGAAAAAAAACCAAAATGAATGAAGTTGAACTTCAGGGTACAAACATTTTGTGGTCATTTAAAAAAATCGAAACTTTAATATGTGCTAAATCCATTGTTTAAGATTTAAAAGTACTTATAGATTCTTTTGTTCATGTGTAGTTTTTCATTTCAAATTATTTATAATTAATGTATACTTCTCATTTATAATATTATTTATTTGATTTTTATATCATATTATCTTCATTGTTTATATTTTCTAATGTGTCATGTAACAACTACATTTTTTAGTTTCCTTTTACCCAAATTATTACTTCTTTTTTACAGACACCTACTTTTTATTTTGTAACATACAAATTTACTCTTATTCTTTTCGATGATGTAGTTATCTCTAATAAACTTTAGACTTTTACCATAGTATATATAATGCTATACATAAAATTAAAAAACATTTTGAATGATATCAATAACTTAAGGCATATTATAATTATATGTATAATATGCACTTTTTAATGAAATAATACCAAATAAAACTACAAATATAAAATCATTGATTTTACTAACAATAACAAAGTCCTATTTTTTTAAAATAATTCAAAAAATATATAACTAAAAACATATGACATTATAATACGGTTAACCGATTTATCATCATACAACCTACCACCTATTCAATCATATGATTTTTCAATCTTATATTAACTAAATAAATAAAAATTAATATTCAATCTTATTATACTTTAAATATAAAAAAATCCGTTAGTTTTTTAAATATATTTTTTATTATTTGGTATTTAAAATCATATTTATTCAACCCATGTAGTACACAAGGGTTTTTAAAAATATAATTTTTTTTATTATTTGGTAAACAATATTACATTTATTCAACACGTGTAATATAATGGTTTAAAAGATATAATTTTTTTAATTATTTGGTATATAATATTACATTTATTCAACTTGTACAATACATATGGTTCTTATAAATATAACTTTTTTTATTATTTAATAAATAAAGTTACATTTCTTCAACCCGTGCAATAAAGGAGGCTTTTAAAAAGATCGTACAATACATATGGTTCTTATAAATATAACTTTTTTATTATTTAATAAATAAAGTTACATTTCTTCAACCCGTGCAATAAAGGAGGCTTTTAAAAAGATAATGTTTTATTATTTGGTAAATAAAATTCATTTATTCAACCTGTGTAATACACGGGGTTATAACCTAGTAAAAACATAAAAGAAAAACAATATTGCTTTTTATTTTGTAACATACAAATTTACTCTTATTCTTTTCGATGATGTAGTTATCTCTAATAAACTTTAAACTTTTACCATAGTATATATAATGCTATACATAAAATTAAAAAACATTTTGAATGATATCAATAACTTAAGGCATATTATAATTATATGTATAATATGCACTTTTTAATGAAATAATACCAAATAAAACTACAAATATAAAATCATTGATTTTACTAACAATAACAAAGTCCTATTTTTTTTAAATAATTCAAAAAATATATAACTAAAAACATATGACATTATAATACGGTTAACCGATTTATCATCATACAACCTACCACCTATTCAATCATATGATTTTTCAATCTTATATTAACTAAATAAATAAAAATTAATATTCAATCTTATTATACTTTAAATATAAAAAAATCCGTTAGTTTTTTAAATATATTTTTTATTATTTGGTATTTAAAATCATATTTATTCAACCCATGTAGTACACAGGGGTTTTTAAAAATATAATTTTTTATTATTTGGTAAACAATATTACATTTATTCAACACGTGAAATATAATGGTTTAAAAGATATAATTTTTTTTAATTATTTGGTATATAATATTACATTTATTCAACTTGTACAATACATATGGTTCTTATAAATATAACTTTTTTTATTATTTAATAAATAAAGTTACATTTCTTCAACCCGTGCAATAAAAGAGGCTTTTAAAAAGATAATGTTTTATTATTTGGTAAATAAAATTCATTTATTCAACATGTGTAATACACGGGGTTATAACCTAGTAAAAACATAAAAGAAAAACAATATTGAACAAAATTATTAAAACACTGTTCATCATGAGTTAGTATTCATATAGATAATTTTTAACATTTATTATTATTATTTTGGCTTGTAAATAGATTGAACATATCCATATACTAAAATATGGCCAAATTTATAAGTTATAACACTGGCATACATGCAAATTAATAATAATAATGGCATTCATTCCCATTCGTGTAATTAACTCTTTATATAAAACTGAACTTTTATATAGAGAAACATAGATTTGAAAATGTAAAAAACTAAAAATGCCATAATTCATATATAAAACACTAGGTTAGAACCCCGTGTATTACACGGGTTGAATAAACGTAATTTTGTATAACAAATAAAAAAACAATATATTTTTAAAAACCTCATTTATTACACGTGTTGAGTAAATATAATTTTATATATTAAATAATAAAAAAGTTATATGTTTAAAAACCTCGTTTATTGTGCGGCCTGAATAAATGTAATTTTATATACCAAACAAAAAAAAGTTATATTTTAAAAAACCCTGGTGTATTCATGGGTGGAAGAAATGTAATTTTATATACTAAATAATAAAAATTTATATTTAAAAAAAAAACTCTGTTTATTGTACTGGTTAAATAAATCTAATTTTATATAGCAAATAATAAAAAAAATGTTATATCTTTAAAAATCATGTGTATTACACGGCTTTATCTATTGTTAAAAAAAATCTTTCTAAATCAAAATGGATTTTTTATTATTTTTTAAATAGTTTAATTTAATATATTTTTAAAACAAATACCTCTCTTTCCTACTTATCTTATATTAAATATATAAATAATAAATTAATATTAAATGTTATCCTAATTTGTTAAAAAAAATATATTTGTATACAAAATTATATTTATTCAACTCGTGTAAAACGTGGGGTTTTTAACAATAATTTTTTTTATTATTTACTATTCAAAGTTACATTTACATAACCCGTGTAATATACGAAGTTTTTAAAGATATAATTTTTTATCATTTGCTATATAAATTAGATTTATTCAACACGTGTAATACACGTGATTTTTTAAGGATATATTTTTTTTATTTGGTAGTTTTTTTAACCCGACTATACACGGGTTTTTTAAAAATACGACGTTTTTAGCATTTAATATACAAAATTACGTTTATTTAATCTGTGTAATACACATGATTTTTAAAGATATAACTTTTTTTAAGATCTATTCAACACGTGTAATATACGGGGTTTTTAAGGATGTAATTTTTTTTTTATTATTTGGTAGATTTATTCAATCTGATTATATACCGTTTTTTTTAAGATACGACGTTTTTAGTATTTAGTATACAAAATTACATTTATTTAATCTGTGTAATACACATAGTTTTTAAAGATATAACTTATTTATTGTTATTTGATATATAAAATTACATTTATTTAACCCGTACAATATACGGGGTTCATAAAGATATAATTTTTTTATTATTTGTTATACAAAATTAAATTTATTCAACCCGTGTAATACACGAGGTTCTAACCTAGTATTTTTATATTTTTATGTATTGAGCTTTTTAGATTCTCCGTATAACACCGACTTAATAAACTCTAATACCTTTAAAATGATAAGTTATTTTAAATCTGTTGGAAACACAAAAAATATTTATCCACCTTTACGTCTTTGTCTCCAGGTTTGTTTTCATTGGTACAAATAATTTAGAGTTATAAGATTTATATTAATTTAATTAATATTTAATAATTTAAATTAAATAATAATTATCTACAATTAAGGATGGTCTAGAATAATGACAAGTGTCCCTTTGTTGGTTTATTATGTAGCCATTTCTATTGTGCCTTTAAACAAAAAGAAATCTCAAACTTCTGTGACTCAAACCAATATTTTTTTGTATACTTAAATACTTTATATAAATTTTCAATAAATACTTAAAAAATAAAAAAATATTTCATGAAGTTAGTTTTTTTTTTTACCTGTTTGATCGGAAATCTTCTGCAAGATGCAAAAGCAATGGTGACAGCCGGATTAAAATGTGCACCGGAGATATGTCCGACGGAGTAAACCATGACCATCACCACCAACCCCCACACAATGGATATTCCGGGAAGACTCACCACCTTCTCCTTGTCCGCGTTCACCACCACCGCCGCACAGCCCGAAAATATCACAAAATATGTCCCTAGAACCTCAGCAATCAACTGTACATTACAAATCAAAATAACGTTACAATCAAAATGAGAGTGTCGCAATAGTCATTCAACCTAGTACGAGAGGAACCGCTTATTCACACAATTGGTCATTGCGCATGGTTGAAAAGTCAGTGGCGCGAAGCCATGTGCACATGATTATGACTGAACGCCTCTAACTTAAAATCCGGAATGTGTTTTGAACGGCCACCTTCTCTTGTCCGCGTTCACCACCACCTTCTCCTTGGCCGGCGGCTTCCACACCGGGTTAGTAGTTGACTGTTGATAATAATAATAATATCATCAACAGTTCAACACATTCTGGAGGTGTGGAAGCCGCCAGCCAACTAGCTTATAAAAAAAACTATACAAGAACAACCGTACCCAGTCCACCTATAACAAAGTTATCGGTGGGGTCTAGGGAGGTGGAATGTAGGCAAATTATGCCTCTGTTCACGAGGAACAGAGAGGCAGCTTCCAGAGAGACTGTGGCTCCAAAAATAGAAAAAAATTATAATAATTTGAAAAAATGAGAACCTTTTGAAGAAAAGGAACAGTGGGAAAACAGGAAGTTGGATGAGTTTGATCTTCAACATTAGCGCGGTGTTCGCCGTCGATCTCCGCCATCGGATTCTTTAAAGTGACGGTGGGATTGCCGGAAACTGCAGCTATTTATGGTGACAAAGGAGGGAGACTTCTTGTGTGACTTTCTATTTTCTATAAACGGTTGGGAATTTATTCATTATTATTTTCACATGTTGATGTGTTACTTTTCTAACGAGGATAAGAAGAAGTAGCTTGGATTATTATTTATTAACTTACATATTTAATATTTTTATTAATAAAATTATGTTGGAAATAGGTGTGTGGATGGATCGGTTCGATCGGACCGATGTTTCAAATTTAAAATTTTATAATCAATCAGGTTTTAGTTACAAACGAGTGGGGACGTGATCCAGTTAGTTCTAGTAGCACAATAGGTGCTACTAAAAAATCAAAGCTTCTTGCTTACGAAGAGCCGTGGATGCTTATGATGAGCTGGTGGAAGAACTTGGAACCGTGAAAGGTAAATGTGCAATTATGGAACAAGCGTTGATTGAGAATAATATCATACCTCGTCCATCATGCACACTAGAACAATCTCAATGTGATGCATTAGAGGGTGTTGAAAACATTGACGAGTGAAAGCGATTTAGTAGATTCTATAACTCGTTAGTAACATATAAACACTTTTAGTTTTGTTTGTTTTAGTATTTAAATTTCTATAACTACCACTTTTATTTGGTTATTTGTAAGATTGATGTTTATCAGTTTAATTAAGAATCTTAATTTGTTCACGAATGTTTCCATATTGCTTTGGTATTTGTTTGTAAATATTGAATATTTTTATCTACATATAGTGTGGTTAATTTCAACAATTTAAATTATATTTACCAACACATCAATGTTTTTTCAACACAAATTAAGATCAATACCTACACATTTTCAACATTTACCTACACATAATATTACTTTTACCTACACATAAGATTACTTTTACCTACACATGTATTCATGCCACGTCGGATGCCATATCGGATGCCACGTCAGATGATTTCTAAACAAATTGTTGTACTTTTAACCACACATATAAATGGCTTTTAGCAACACATATATGTGTAGGTATGGCGTGGTATATGCCTACATATAACTTATGTGTGGGTAATGACTTATATCCACAGTCATGAGCCTACACATCATTACTCTTATTTTATATGTAGGTAAAGACAACTGACACTACATTATATGCTTTTTCCCACATATACTTTGTGTTGGTAAAGAACCAAATTTCTTGTAGTGCCTCTTGGTCTCCTCTGCTATTATCATAGTAGTGGATGACGTGGCGCACCCTTATCTGTCCAGTTAGGAGAATTCTGGCAGTGGCTGTCGGCCTGTCCTATGAATATCTTGCAGGTTCAGCTGGCGTCCATCTATTGGCATGGTTGTAAAACAAGGTTTCCAAGGCCGAGTACTCACCGAGTAGTCACTACAAGGTAGGTTGCCGATGCGACTTTCTCTAACTCCGCCTAATTACTCAGAATCGATCAAAAGCGGTCAAACTCGGCCAAAATCGGATCTAGTAGGTCAATTCGGGGCGAGTTTGACTTAAAAATAGTAAAACATAATTTATATGACTATCATATTAAATAATGAAAATCATTTTCACGTATTTTGTTATAAATATTATTAAATTTATGTTATTAGACATATATTTAATTTCAAAAAATAGTTTCTTTATAATTTAACATGTCCGAGTACTCCCCGAGTACTCTCCGCCTATGTCGAGTACTCTCAACTCCCCGGTCGACCGACTAGGAAGCGCCTAGCGACTTTTGCAACCATGTCTATTGGTGACACGTGTCGTCCTTTTTGTCTGGAAGAGCATCTTTTGTGTCACATGAGATTTCCTCGAGAAGCTTCTAGAAGCTTCTGGATACACTCTGCTGATGTAGGCACCATGCTAAAGAAAAAACGATGTGATCCCTGCCATGTCTACATGAATTTGTAAACATACCTCTTCAATAACAAAATAGATTACATCTACATTGGTGTGTGGTGTGGCCTTTCTCTTTCCATTTTTTCTGTTGAAAATGCTTAATGGTTTAGTGAAAAGAATAAAATTAAATGATTTCCGCAATAAGTATTAGAGTTTCTAACCCATTCAAATCTCTATGGTGAACATTATAAGAGAATTCACATTGCAACCTTCTTATTAATGTAAACTAGATTTTTTTACATCGCGCGCTGCGATGAAACGGAACAAATAATAATGTAAAACGAACGTTATTTGAAAATGTAACATGTTTTAACTATTAGTATTGGTTTAGTTTATTATCGTATCATTTTACGATACCAAATAAATACTTTATTTTTAATACAAATTCGTTTTTAATAAAACTTATATTGATCGAGGGTAAAAGTTAAGCAAAACTACGTAATTAAGTTTTTAGAAAAAAAAATTAACGAACATAAGTTATTAAAGAAATATCAAATTAACTGATAAAAAAATGATCTAAAAAAAAGAAAAAAAGAATTATTAAAAACAAAAATAAATGATAAAAGAAATATGATTTTAGAAAAGGAAAAAATGAAAATAAGTTAAATGCTAAAAGTAAATAGGAAAAAATGAAAATATGTTTAAAGTTAAAAGTAAATATTAAAAATAATATATTGATATAATAAATTATTAAAAAACTATATATTATTTTAAATTTGAATTTACTATTAATGATCCTTCAAAACCATATATAACTAGTGTTATTTCCCAGCACGTTGTGGCAGGAACTCAGTTGATAGGAATTCGGTTCATCACGGTATAAGTACGTTATCCATACTTGGTATAACAACAACAAAAAACAGAAAAACAAAGTCGTGATATGTTCAAAAGATATTGAGATATCGATCACATCACGCGAAATCGATTTGGTTAGTCATGATACTGGTACATTAGCAACCCATTCTATCACTTATGATAAAAAAATACTTTATTTTAAATATAACTCCATTTTCAATGTTGTTCGGCTAGGATCAGAACGAAATTTATACCTGAACCATCAAAACGAATATTGTGTTTCAGTTCATCACGAAACAAAAAAAAATAATTCGATTTTAAATAAAACATTTATCAAAACATAAATAAAAAATTGACATGTATAAAGGAAAAGCAAAGAACACGATTGTTTATTTGTTTGGTAATTAAATAAATAAATAAATAATAAACATATGTCTAAACGAAACGCAGCAGGGAGCACTATTGTTTATCTATGTAGAAAACTCCTTTCTCTTAGGACGATATTGTAATTTCATACATCAAGCTAAAAAACACTGTTCATCGTAAGTTTTAATTCATATGTATAATAATGGTTTTGACTATTTTGGTTATTAGAATTTAGAAAAAGAAAACATTTCAGTGGACCTTGGTTATCTACCTGAGTACCTGGATTAATTCAAACACGTTTAAGTTAATAAACTCAATCATATTTTGAGTCAAGGAAGAAAGAAACAACTATGTTAATATATATATAATATGTTAATTTATGAAGGAGAATCTCACTGACCAATAATATATTATTTAAAAGCTTATAACAATTTTTCTTAACATGTAAGATCACGTTACTGGGTGTGGAGGAGGGTAATCCTCAAAGGATGATCCGTCACGTAGGCGTCCACGTAAACAGGTGTGGAGATGAGCCTAAAAGGATGGACCTAGGGTGTGGAGATGTGCCTCAATATGTGTGTGTGTGTGTGTGTGTTAGTATAAAGAAGAAAGAGAGAAGTGGAGCGTCGAGAACGTCTGGCGACATGCCAACCCAGATGGGGGCGGTGTGGACAGAGCTCGCCGGCCCGGGGACAAGCCCCACACCCAATAGTCTCATATATGGATCGAGATATAAACAATATGCTTCGGTTATGGTTTATTTTCTTTAACATAGTTTTACACTTTCTTTAACATAGTTTTATAGTTTAGTTATTGAACTATAAAACTTTGTTATACATCTAAAATCTAGATCCATATTGTAACTTTTTTATAAATGTAAGAAAAAGGAGTAGCTAGATAGAAAAAAATGTTTAAATGTAAGAAACGAGTAGATAAATATAAAAATTGGATAAGATTTAAAAAAGAATGAAAAATAAATAGTTTAGATTTAAATTTTGATAGTATATTTATTGGATATTTAAAGTTGTAAGATATGGTTGGCATTAGTGCAACCACTGAACCACCCACCGGCAAGGCTTACGAATTTTTTTATTTAATGCTCATATATTTTATATGTATTATTTCCTATTTTATTTAAACCAACTTAAATTCTCGCCTTTATGAAACCAAAATAAATTTAACAAAGACAAAATTAATTAAATAAGTAATAAAAAGTAACATACTTTCTTATTTTTCACGAACAAAATCTCTAAACCGTAACGGTATTTTCTTTATGAAAATAATGTTATGTACACCTTTTGACGTAATTCTATTCAACTCAAAACCTTTAAGCGACCAACATTGTTTACAAAATTAGTAACGAATTAAACCGATCAAAAAACAATAAAACAGTTGAAACAACCGATGCGTAACGCTATCTCACCTTATACTCGACAGTCTTCTCCTCTTACGACTCTTCTTACGAGCAACATTGTTCTTCGAAGACGAACTAACACAAGGTCTAACGGCTGCCTGTCTGCACAATAACGTTCGGTTTTTCCTCTCACCCCACTTCAATGGAAGCTTGTTGACTACCATGCCGATATCCGTTGACTTGTTTAATTCCACCAGCTTCTCAATTTGATCATGAATCTGATTCAACCAGGCTACCGCTAAATCAAGTTCAAGTGAATCGTCTGGTGGTTTCTTGAACATGCTCGTAAGTATCTCCTGATAAGACTGAAATGAAGTCGAACTTTGATAGTCGCAACGATTTTCACACATCATGTTGACTTTGACCACATGTTTGCATAGATTTCCGTGCAATGACCATTCACAATCACAAAACGCAAACTCAGACCCGGGGTTCCAGACTAAATGGACACGCGTTCGATCGCTTTGGCTAACTATTTTAGCGAAAAGTTTGTCTAATGTCACATCTGTGTAGGGGATTTGCGATGCGCGGTGCCATGATGTAGAGTTGATGTATTCCTCCTTTACGGTTTGAAATGAGTCGCTTTCGTCCGCGTAGCGGTCAAGCCAGTAGCTAGAGTGTAACTCGGTGGTTAACTTGTGCACCAACCAATCGACTCTTTGAAGTGCACCGAGATGTGAATCATCGAAAAGTTTTAATTTTAACTTCACGTGATATGCTTCGATCGCACCAGATGCTTCTTGACTTGCAAGTGGGAGAGTTTTCATTACCGTTAACCACATTTCTGAATAAAAAGATGTTAACGAATCAGAAAACAATTCTATGAAACTGAAATAACATAAATAAAAAAATTACACAAGGATATAAAGTAGAGATGGAAAAATGGGCGGATTATCTTATGCAAAACTAGGGCTGCAAACGAACCAAACATTCAGCGAACAACCGTTTGGCGGGAAGTTCGTTTGGTTATTAAACAAACGAACACGAACAAGAAATTTTGTTCACTTTGTTAAATAAACGAACATGAGCAGAGGTGGTGTCCGTTCATTTATGTTCGTGAACATTCAATAATGTATTCATTTATGTTCGACTCTGTTCGATAGTTTATTTGCGTTGTTAGTTTTTATATTTTATTTAAATACTTCAAAATTCGGACAGATAAGATATTTAATAAGTGTCAGTGTATTATATATTTTGTTCATGAAGGCTTGTTTGTGTTCGTTTGTTTCCATTTGTGTTCATGAACATTAGTTTGTCTCCGTTTGTGTTCATCGACGTTCGTTTTAGTTCATTGCCTAAAGCGAACACAAATGAACATGAACACGTTCATTTCCTTAACAAACGAACACGAACATAGAATCTCGTTTGGTAAGTGTTCATGAACACGTATATTTTCTTAACAAACAAACACGGATAAGGTCTTGTTCGTGTCCGTTCGGTTCGTTTGCACCCTATGCAAAACCTTTTGACCCCGCTTCCTTTTAAGTTATTTTTTATGCTATTTGTTTGACCCGTTAAAGAAAAAAAAACATAACAGGAAATGACGCATTCATAAGTGAACGGGGCCTAATCGCCACCTCTAAAATCAAGAAAAAACCAAACAGGCAAATACACAAGCAAAAGAAGAGTGGGCTAACCAATCTTAGGCACCCATGTGGCGGTGAAATATTGCATGAAGTCGGTTTGGTCAACAAAGTCATGGGTGAATTTCTCTAAAACAGTAAAGGGATCTGTTCCGGCCCAAATGTTGTAAACTATTTCTCCAAGGCGCTTGAAGATTTCTCTTTGAACTTCAATGTTCCTACAGTTCTTGACAATATGTCGAAGCCATGATCGACGAACACGCCATAAAGAAAACAGTATCGGGCACGAAAACGTCTCCCTAATAAGAAATGCAAACTACATTGTCAGGATCAACTTGACAAAAAAAATAACGAGCTGATTGCATAAAAAGTAACCTAAAAGGTTACCGAGTCAAAATACCGGTTGACTTTTTAAAAATAAGCAAAACAAAAGAAAAAATTAGGTTTGAGGTAACGAATAACGTACTTTATAGGATCCGTCTCGGCTGCTGCATCATCAATAATGAACCCGTTGACCTTAAACGTAGGGTCAACAGCACAAACACGACCAAGTAAAGCTTTCATCCATTTGCCGATGTCAACTTTGGAAACACTACGTGTAATGACCCAAGCTACAGGAAGTGCGTGTTGTCTCGAATCAAACACCAAAAGCGTGCACAGAGGATACTTTAATCTCTTGATTCCAAAGGTTGAGTCGACTGCTATAATGCTGTGATGTCCAAACCGAAGCATCTGCTGCAACTGCCATTCAGTTTGCACCCCAAGAATAAACGGCTTGGTAGATTCCTCATAATAGAAAATCGATTTCTTATTACGATCAGCCCATATGCGTATACTCGCTTCATCGTCCAGGTCCAGTTCATGCGTTGACCGTTTAATAATCATCCCAAGTTTATGAACATACTGAGAAGCAAGAGAGTTGACCACAACGTCTGACCCGCAATAACGTTGAATCCCTTCTATGTGTTTCTCTAACACATTCTCTTCAGGTATGCCAAGATAAATCATCGACATTGTTTGCTGTTGAATCTCGGTTCCTACGTATGGAATCTTCTTGGCTCCGGGACCAATAGCATCTCGGTCGAGCGGACCATGGCAGATAAGACCCGACTTATTCACGTGGCGTCGATCGTTGTATACTAAGAGTGCAAGAGACGGACGAGCATACAGACGCTTTACCACAAAATGGCAAGTACAACCGCGCATCGACTGAGGCCGAGCTGCACGGTTTCGAGTGTTGAGTCGATATCTTCGGCTTGGTAATATAATCCCTCCTTCCCCATAATTTTCGGGACCGAACGAACACCAGTACCTTTAAAAAAAACATATTTAAATAGTAAGATATGACAAGTTTCTTAACTTTGTATTTGAAACAATGTTAAGACTTAAAATTAAGAGTAAAGTGTCATTTTCGTCCCTGAGGTTTGGCTACTTTTGCGACTTTCGTCCAAAGGTTTGTTTTTCCGCATCTGGATCAAAAAAGTTTGAAATCTTGCCATTTTCATCCACACAACTAACTACGTTTGTTTGTTCTGTTAACTGGAAGGGTATTTTAGTATTTTTAACTAAAGTACAAGTTTATAATGCCGTACATCATCTCTGTACCTTATGCATTGTGAATTTGTAGTGGAAACCATCACTGTGGAGGGGAGGAGGAGTACAGGACGACCCAAATTGATTTGAGACGAACGAATTAGACAAGATTTGCTAGAGTTGCACCTCTCTGAGAACATGGTCCAGGATAGAAGGTCATGGAAGCGTAGGATTAAGATTAATGACTTTTAGGGGAAGATAAAGTTTTGCCTTAGCATCTAGATGTTTATATATTTTAGGTGGACTTGGCATGTGATTGTTACTTGGCATGTCTATATGTTGTATGTCAGATTATCCATGTTCTTGTTTTTACTATGTTACTATTTCATCAACCCTTTTGTATGTTCATACACTTCAGGTGGACTTGACATATTATACATTTTCATGTTTTTGCTATGTTACTCTTTCATCACTCTTTTTCTCTGTTTGCCTATTTATTTAGATTCGTTTTTTGCTTGGTTGTCTGTTTCGAGCTGGGGATCTCTCTGGAAGCAGCCTCTCTATCCTTAGGGATGGGGCTAAGGTTTGCCTACATCCCACCCTCCCCAGACCCTACAAATAGTTTTGCTATTTTTGGGATTTACTAGGCATTGTTGTTGTTGTTGCATTATTAACTTGTACTTTAGTTAAAAATACTAAAATACCCTTCAAGTTAACAAAATAAACAGAGTTAGTTGGGTGGATAAAAATGGCAAGATTTCAAACCTTTTGGATTTAGATGCGATTAAAACAAACTTTTAGACGAAAGTCACAAAACTGGCCAAACCTCAGGAACGAAAATGGTATTTTACTCTAAAAATAAATTTAGAAACTCTTATTAACTTACAGTCTGTATTCCAAATATTCATCGCTTTTGAATTCTAGTAAGCTGCCTTTCGAACGTTTTCTTCCTCTCTCGATGTGGAAACGGGTTGGAGATTCTACGTTAGAACACTCTCCGAATATGAAATCGTCGACTCTAGCGTAAGGAATCAGGGCTACATCATCGTGATGCTCTGGAGTGCCGAACTTGACCCACTTTAGATCAGCAGCACAGAAATCATCCATTGAAGGATTTTGCACCGGGATTTCATGGATTGTTTCAATCAAGTCCATATGCTATAAACTGAGAGAGAGTAAAGAATGTAATTTTAGAAAAGAGGGGTTGATTGAAAAATAAGACGAGTAAATAAACACCAACTCGAGACTAAAAAATCAGTAACATGTATTTACAATAACTTATAGCTCATGCATAAAAGTCTCATCATCATCATCATACTCAGTAAATCACACGAATAGCAAAGCTAAGGTAGGGTCTAAGGAGGGTAAGATGTAGACAGCCTTACCTCTACCCGTAGGAATAGAGAGGCTGCTTCCAGTAAAACCCCCGGCTCGATAGTAGTTTTGCATCAAGACTACGATTCAAATGAAGACACTAAACAATCATTCATAAACTCCTTTTTGAAGAACCTTAATATTATAACTGATAAAAAAGAATGCCACATTCAAACACGATGATAACGAAGAAGAAGAACAAAGCTAGAATAACATAAACTATATAGCACTATTCAAACCAAATTGCAAGTTAAAATAACATACATGATAATGCAATTCTAAAGCTAAATACATTGAAAATTAATCATCAACTTATGCAATTGTAAATTGAAATAGAAAAAAATCAAAATTGATCATCAATTCATCAAATTGTAGCCAAATCATAGTTATCAAAAGGCACGAGGCGCACTCAAGGCGCTCAGGCACCGCCTATGGGCTAGGCGAGAAGCGCGGGCCTGAGAAAAAAAAAAGCGATAATAAAAAACCATAAAACTTATTATGTATTAAAAAATAACAATTTGTTCAAGTACCAAAATTATTCCAATATCATAACCATTATATAAAGTAGCAAAAGCATGTGTAATACTAAAAAATCCATTATCCCAATATCAAATTGTTAAATACTTGAAAACAAAAAAGTTCAAAAAGTAGAATCTGCAGATTTGATTTATATTATAGATATTGATATTCGTGTGATTTACCAAACCCTTTTCAATCTAGCAAAAAAACTCAATCTAACAAATAGTCTACAACTTGACTCTACACGTATATAAAAGCCTCAAACAAATATAGCTTGAATCCAAAGTGATTTCTCCTCTTTATTATCACTTTACTGATTGATAAGTCACCGATTATCAGTTTCACAAAGGCATAATTAATTGATTATTATCATACAAGTGTTGCAGTTCATCAAAAATACAACCCAATCAATAAAAATTCAATCCTTAACCAAACCCTTTTCAATCTAGCAAAAAAACTCAATAATTTCCAAACAAGATACTTCAAGAAACAATTACAAAAGTTACCAATTTGATTCTGGGATCAACAGAGTGCAAGAAAGCGGTGGGTGAAGATATGAACTGGCAAATTGGGCTAGAAGTTGCCCCTGCAATGGACCTGAGGATCTTGTCAGCTGAGTTAATATTTTTTGGCAGCAGTTTTTCCCATTTTGGTGGGTCAGAAGCACTGGTTTGTGAGCATTTGATGAGGATTTTGAACAGGGGTTCGGGGGGAATTGAGGGAGGAAGCAGATGCGGGGGTTACGAGAAGAGAGGTGGAGAAGACGTCGGAGGAGGTGTCGGCTGCAAAAAATGGCCTGTGAACATACCTTTCTTCAAACAATGATGCAGCATATAACCTTTGAGTGGTGGAGAAGACGTAGGAGGAGGTGTCGGGTGGAGTGGAGGGGCGGCGGAGGTGGGTGTCGGGTGGAGTGGAGGGGCGGCGGAGGTGGAGGGGGTGGCGGAGGAGGTGAGGTGCGGCTGGAGGGGAGATGGGTGCTAGGGTTTTGAGTGTTTTGAAAGAGGGAGGATTTTGGAAGAGGACAGAAGATGTTAAGACATGTCTGCGCGAGGAAGTGGTGGGGAAGAGGTTTTTTTAATGAAATCTCTTCTAAAAAACAAACAGGCTGCAGACCCCTACGTCTGCGCGTGGTCTGCGTGGAGAAGACAAAAGAGGTTATGAAGTACTTTTCCTAAAAAACAAACACCACCTTAAACTATATAATAAACGTAGGTTAATGCTCATATACATTTATACACATAAATTTTGTGTAAAACTGAACGCATAATAACCATCCATTTGCTTGTGCCTTTCAATATGACCATACTGCATCATATTCTCAGAAGATATGTGTTAACTGTTAAATACTACCTAAAGTCCTAAATACCGCCTTTCCTATCCAAAATCGAAAACAAATCTTGCAACAATCTTAATATGTTATTGACTTATGGATATTCCAAATTAATTTTAGAAACTTGTACAATTAGATGTTTGGGAAAGCTCAGACTTCATACAAGTAAAAGGATTGAGAACACAGCAAGGATACGCATGTACAAGTTGTAGAAAGAATGTACATATGAGTTGAAAATTTGTATATAATAACACCAGCTTAAACATGTATGAAACAAGTTTCTAACTTTCTACCAAAAAACTAAGAACTTTGGTATACGTATAAACATTAAAACAATTCATGAATGAGCCACTTATTTGTAGGGTTTTACTGTCCTATTTTAAACTTGCACACAAGAACTTGAAACTATAATCTTATGACAAAACTAAAAGAAGCAGTCGACACAGCATTCTGGCCGACTAGAGCATTTGATCCCGGGTTTAACATTTATTTTTAGTGGTTCCTTTATTGCGCCTTAATGAGGTCAAAACAGAAAATAAAAGTATTAGCAACGGAGTTTCCTAACTGTCATTCATCCACCATCCACATCAGGTTTAAACATAATACTTTACTTCGGGTTTCAAGCTCCAATCCATTGGCATGTAATATAATGGAACTATACTTTTACGTTGGTTTTAAGTTGACTCTAAAAAAGTCAAAAACAGAGTACAAGCTTTCACGTGCCCTTTTGAAGGCTTTGACTGGTCCCTAATCCTGCCACAGCCAGATGAGCCATGGCGGTTTACTGCATATAACCTCGGGGCTGTTTCTAGGAGTGTTTATCAATTCAAATATTGGTTTATTCGGTTTTAATATTTTTGGCCCTATCCGTAAACCAAACCGGTCCGAAATAGAAATATGTCTCACCGAACTGATTAAACGATTTATTCGGTTCAATTATCCAATTAAACTGGTTATTATTCAGTTTATTAAATCGAATTCAGTCCAGTTATCCGAATAAGCAAGATTTGTTGATCCCATATCCGAACCAAAAACCGAATTCTAAATTCGGCTCGATTTTTTTACAGATACAGTTCAGTTTTCGGTTTTTTTCGCACAATCCTAGTTACTTCCCAACCAACACCCTAACCAAATTAAAGAACAACATAAAAAGCCTATAAAAACAGAGTACAAGCTTTCGCATACTCTTTTGAAGGCTTTGACGAGTTCTTAATCCTGCCACCGCCAAACGAGCCAGGGCGGTTTACCTCATATAGCCTCGGTGCTGTGATTTCTACGGGTGTTCATCGGTTCGGATATCGGTTTTGATTTTTTTTGGCCCTATCCGAAACTGAACCGATCCAAAACAAACATATGTATAACCAAATAAACCGATTTATTCGGTTTGATCGTCCAATTAAACTACGGTTTATTCGAATGAATTCAGTTTGGATATCCAAATAACCAAGATTTGTGAAACCAAAAACCGAATTCCCAATTCGGTCCAATATTTTTGTTACCAAATGGTTCGGTTTTCGGTTTTTTTTTTTTTTTCACACAACCCTAGTTACTTCCCAACTCTAAACACACCACCCTAACGAAACTAACAAACATCGAAAGAAAGCCTATAAAAAACATAACAATAATGCATCATGAATTCAAACAGAATACTACTTCATTTCCGTTCAATCTCTCAATATAATCTTATTACAACTTACAATTAGGGTTTTGGATGTAACAGAGTTGATCAAATTACTAAATATCGGCGCATTAATAAATTAAAAACCTGATTAGATTCAAAATACGTCGTTAAAACGATGAAAACTAATCAACAATGGCAACTAAATTGATGAATTGTAATCAATACAGACAAAAATGAAGCAATAACAAAGAGTAAAACAGGTCTAAGAATTTGTTTACGAAAGAGTACCGGTGGAATGAACGTTGGATACGACGTCGTGTGTTGCCGGTGGTTTGTGAGGGAGCTGCGGCTGCCGGAAGTTTAATCGGCGAGGCGGAGACGGTGGGAAGTATCAGTGAATATGCAGAGGCAAGGGGAGAAGTAGGGGTTTTGGATTAGATGGTTTAAAGGGTTCTAAGTTTTCCTACAAAATGTGTTGGGGAAGTTTTCAAACCTAAAATGTAACTTTTTGTGGTTTTAATTGGCAAAATAAGTAAGGGTAAAGTTCTTGTACAAATAATCTTAACATACTAAACATACAAATTGAAGGAAAACTCAAAAAGACAAGGTGGCATTTTTGTAATTATCAATAACTATCAAAGTTACTCTACAAATATACCTAAAAAAACCTAACCACTCCCCCTCCCCCCCAAAAAAAAAAACCTAAACCCCCCACCCCCCAAAAACCTAAAAAAAACCTACCCCCCCACACCCCCCAAAAACCTAAAAAAACCTAACCCCCCCCCCCCCACCCCCAAAAACCTAAAAAAACCTAACCCCCCAAGCTAAAATGCTAAAAACTAAACCCCCAAAAAACCTAAAAAAATCTAAAAAAAAAAAAAACACACAAATTATTTTATTTTATTTTTTTAACATTTTTTATTAAAAAATCGCTACTTTTAGTAGCAGCAAAAAAAAAAAAAAAAAAACTTTTTTTTTTTTTTTTTTTTTTTTTTGCTAACGAAATGTAGCGATTTTTTAATAAAAAATGTTAAAAAAAAAATTTGTGTTTTTTTAGGTATTTTTGATTGTAACTTTGATAGTTGGTGGTAATTACAAAAATGTCACCTTGTCTTTTTGGGTTTTCCTTCAATTTGTATGTTTAGTATGTTAAGATTATTTGTATTTGATCTTTTGCCAATAAGTAAATAACCATTGGTCTTCTCCGTGCTATGCGGCGGGAACTGAGTTGATATCGTTTCAGTTCGTTTCGTTACCTAAAAGAGAAAACTAAAAAAATTAAGTCGTAATATGCCTAAAAGGATATCAACCCGTATTTTATATCAATCGAAAACCATAAAAAATATTGGTTCTAATATAGGCTAATAAAATAAATAAATTACTATTCATTGTTGGTTACGGTTCGATTTACTACGATTGCGGCACGATATCAATTTTCAATAAAAATCAAAATAAATATATATTAAAACTTTAGATTTTTATTCATCAAGACTTTCTTTTAATATATATTAGGTTATAACCCCGTGTATTACACGGGTTGAATAAATAAATTTTATATACTAAATAATAAAACAATATATCTTTAAAAACATCATTTATTGCACGGGTTGAATAAATATAATTTTATATATTAAATAATAAAAATTTATATATATAAGAATCATACTGTACGGGTTGAATAAATGTAATTTTACATACCAAATAAAAAAGTTATATCCCTAAAACCACGTGTATTACATGGGTTGAATAAATGTGATTTTATATACCAAATAATAAAAAAATACATCTTTAAAAATATGCGTATTACACGGTTTGAATAAATGTAATTTTCTGTACTAAATAATAAAAAAATATATATCCTTAAAAAACCTCGTGTATTGTACGAATTGAATAAATCTAACTTTATATATCAAATAATAAAAAGTTATATCTTAAAACACCTCATGTATTACATGGGTCGAGTAAATGTAATTTTGTATAGTGAAAATAAAAATATTTAATATATTAATACAAAGTTTGGTTTTCGTGATAAAAATAGATTATTCTGTTGTTGCAAAATTTGTTAACGAAGTCTCAATAAATGTAACCTTTTATTTAAAACTCCGTAAATATATAAATGATAAATAATATTAGTTAATATCTAAATCAGCTCACTTTCTTCCTATACGAGAAGACTACAAGGTTGAATGATTAGCCCGGATCTACACCGACGAGATCATTTGTAATCATGGGACTCCTCGTGACATCATCTCTGACCGTGATGCTCGGTTTACTTCGCGGTTGTGGGAAACGTTTCAAACGGCACTCGGTACAACGCTTAATCTAAGTACTGCTTTCCACCCCCAAACCGACGGCCAGACTGAAAGAATGATCCGTACCCTTGAGGACATGCTCCGTGCGTGTGTTTTAGACTTCGGTGGTAATTGGGATAAACACCTGCCGTTAGTCGAATTCTCGTACAACAATAGCTATCATTTCAGCATCGAGATGGCACCTTTCGAGGCATTGTACGGAAGAAGATGTCGGTCGCCTATTGTATGGCACGAGATCGGTCACTTGCAACTAACCGGTCCTGAGCTATTACAAGAAACGACAGACAAAATTTTCCAAATCAAAAACAACCTGGTGAAAGCTCGGGATCGACAGAAAGTTTACGCCGATAAAAAGCGCAAGCCCCGTGAATTTGGCGTTGGTGACTACGTACTCCTAAAGGTATCACCTTGGAAGGGTGTAGTCCGATTCGGCAAGAAAGGGAAACTCGCGCCTCGATGTGTTGGACCTTTTAAGATTCTGGAAAGGATCGGAAAAGTCGCTTACAGACTCGAATTACCGGAGGAACTTAGCAACGTCCATCCAACTTTCCACGTGTCAAACCTCCGAAAGTGCATCGCCGACCACGATCTACATGTCTCTCTAGACGATCTACAAGTGAACGAAACATTACACTTCGTGGAAAAGCCTGTCGAAATCATGGATCGCCAAACCAAGCAGCTCAGGCGCTCACGCATTCCTATTGTGAAGGTCCGATGGGAAGGCAAACGAGGCGCGGAGTTCACTTGGGAACTCGAAAGCGATATGAAGGCTAAGTACCCGCAGTTGTTCAAAGAGTGAGGCTAGAGAAAGAAAGTAGTATTGTGACTATAGCGTTTCGACAGTAGAAACTTGTTCAATTTGACATAAATCAGTTAAAAACGTGGATAGATGAAAAAGTGAAGAAATTTTGACAAATCTGTATGAAATTGACTCTGAATCTGATCAATTCGTGTACGAATCTGTGCGTTTGATCTTCGCAACCGAGAACCTGCTCAAATATCACTTGTAGGTTCCGGTTTTTAACTCGGTTTGTTACGGCTTTCAGCTTAATTTCGGGACGAAATTCCCTAAACAAGAGGAGGCTGTAACACCCCGTGTTTTCATAAGTGAAAGTCAAAGTCAAGGTCAGAGCCAACGACCGATTTCGCGCGACTTGACTGGTAGAAATGTCTTTATTTTATTTGAATTACGTGGAGTAAGTGTCGTACGTTACAATAATCGATGAGTGTTAATCGTATTTCAATCGACCTACGAGTGTGAACTATAGGAAGTAACAATGCGATAAAGTTAATCAAGCTATGCTAATCGAATCGACATCGAATCGTAACTCGAACTACGTAATTTCTACTTATTGTTATACGTGTGTGTGTGCCTTACGTGTTACCTGTGCATGTTTAATTATGTTATGTTGTGGTAATCAAGCGAACTCAATCGAACTCGAAATCTAACTCGAATGCTATCGAACTCGAATCACAATCGAAGTAGTTGAGACTGAAAGTAATTTGACTAGGAAACCCTATCGTATCAAACTGCCCGCAATCGAAATCGAAATATCAGAAATCGTCGCGCAAAACACTCAAAAGGGTGACCGATCGATCAGGCTTCCCAGCCGATCGAACAGCCAGCCGAACGGACTGCTGTCCGATCGGACAGGCTGTCCGATCGAGCTGCCAGCCGATCGACTAGCCCTTTCCTCTTTTGTCATCCTATAAATACCCCTGTCATTGTCACTCTTTACCACTTTTGGAAACCTCTGTTCGACCAGCACGCTCAACTCGCCTTTTCTCAGATTTCTCTCGATTTCGGTAAGTTTTCGTCCTAAATCTTGTACTTTCTTGATCTATACACACTCCTACACCTTTCTATCTTTCAAATCTAAACATTTAACCATGAAATCACCAAGAATCAAGTGTTCTAGGATGATGTCATCATGAGTTCTTGAAGAACTTCATGTTTGGGCCTCAATCCACCAAGAATGACTTGGATCTAGCAGATTTCCACATAAACAAACAAGGATCTCTTGTAGATCTAAACTTATACGTGGTAAAAAGGATTGAAGGATGGATTTTCCCAACTTTCTTCAACTCTTTCCACTCGAACCAGTAGGAACAGAACTCGAGCCGGTTTATTGACCACTTCGGTGGCTATACGGCTCCAGATCTGGATTCTATCCACGAGGTTAACCGACTTCGGGTTAAATATTAAACTTCGTTCCAAACAGACCACCGACCGGATTTGGGTGATTCCTGTCCGACCCGGGAGACCAAGTAAGAACGAGGCATCTATGGTTTTACTCGCTGTCAAAGTACCTCGATAAAACGACAAACAGAACAACCAAGGTGTTAGATGCAAGGCTGATCAGGTCAGGAAGCTGACCGATCGGACTGCTGTCCGAACGGACAGCCAGCCGATCGGATAGACCAGCCGATCGACTGGCCAGCCGATCGGCTAGCACATGGTCCCACACAAACGACTTGCTTTGAAGAATGGTATTGAACGAACTGTTGTTCGATCGAACTATTGTCCGATCGGATTACTCTTCGAATCATGAGATACTATGCTTCAACACTTAATCAATTTTCAACATGTTGAATGCACTAGAAGTGCCACCCGATCGAACAGGCGTCCGATCAGGTAACACCCTGCTGTCCGATCGAACAGCAGTTGTGCTATTCGATCGACCCACCATCCGATCCATATTGCAATACATTTAAGTCTTTGACTTGTTGACTTGCCAACCGATCGAACACCTGTCCGATCCAAAGACTTCACCTTAATTTCCTGTTGAAGGCCTAACCGATCGGGCTGCCGGCCGATCGAACAGCCGTCCGATCGACCGACCTGAAAGGCAAAGGTACTTCAGTGTTTTCAAAATGCTACAACGAAAACTTCAAAGGACAAGCCATCATACACAAACACGTCCTTCTCAAAGGAAGAAACAATCCACTCGTACAGCCATCCGATCGGCCTACCTACCGATCGAACAGCAGACCGTACGGACTGTCAGCCGAACGGTCAGCCATCCGATCGAACTGCCGACCGATCGACCAGCTGTCCGACTCCTCCATACTTGTTTCCTGTTTTACGTTTCACTTATCATTATGCTACCGAATCTATTCAGGCTAACCGTATTCGCTAAGCGCTCCCTTCAATCCATAAATCACTGTGAGTATACTCGAACCCTTTTTGCTTTAAGCACTTTTGGGTGTTAAATACGTTACGAATATTCAAACTACAATTATCACACTACTCAAACTATTTGAACGTTGACCGTTAATGCATGTTATACGTGGCTCATGAATGCTTGTTTGTTATGTTTACACATGGAATGCTGTCTACCTGCCTTAGCAACGATAGTACTATAGTTTGGACTCAGCACCCGTTTACCCGGGGGTTGTTAAGGATCTTTTACTTGCATGGATTACGGTGGTAATCATGTATTGCGAACTGCCTCATGCAGTCAACCCGCAGTCATTGGTATCGATGGGTCTATGTCGATAACTAACGTGCTTCATTTCACTATGTGTACGTGCTGGTTATGCGTAAACGAATTCGAACTCTATATGCTATTATCAAACTTGTATGCTCACCTTTACATTTTATGTATTGACTTTATTTTAACGTATGTGACAGGTGCTTAGGAAGTTTACATGCTTAGCACGCTGTGAACTTGAGGCTAGGAAAGGTCTAGGACGCTCTCTGCGTTGTGATGAAATCGAAGCTAGGAAATGGGGTCCTAGAAACCAATAAATAAACTATCTTTACTTTTATTTGAATCTGAGTTGTCGGAACAGGATACTTGTCTTGATGATTATCTGTAATAACTTGTTTACTATTTATGACGTGGTATGGGACATGTTAACTTAAATTAAATGGTAATGATAGTTGTTATGGAAATTTCTGGACAATCTGTTTCGCTCAGTGCCATGCTGATGCGTGTGAAGTGTTATATATATTAGGTGTATATTTTAAGCCCTTTTAACACTTTTTTTTAGCCAAGTTTTAAATTTATAAAACACGATATTTTACTAACACTAAACACACATATGGGCAAGTGCACCCATCGTGAGCGTAGTATAGCGTTGGTAAGATACCGAGGTCGTCCAAGGACACAAGAGCTTTTAGTACCGGTTTATCATCAACGTCTAATCAAAATAAAAAGTTTAGAAAAATGTTTTAACTAAGAAAAATAAAAACTAACTAAAATGCTGAAAATAAAAATAAAAAAAACAGATAGACAAGATGAATCACTTGGTTCCGACTCGTATCTAGTATAACCTTCGATTATTTCCGCACTTTTGCACATGATTAAGAGATTATCTTAGTTATTGTAGTAGGCCCCTCTTTTGAAGGTGACGTTACCCTCACCCCAGTAGTTTGAGTCAGCAAGGATACAATCCTAAAAGGGTGGATTATTGGAAGATAATGAATTAAGTTATTAATGCAAATTATGGTAGGCCCCTCTTTTGGAGGTGACATTACCCTCGACTAAGTAGTCTGAGTCAGCAGGGATACAATCCTAAATAGCCGGGTTATAGTATTAATAGTAGTTAACTTATGAGGGGATCAAAGAGTTTGGACCCCTGCCATCCAATACCGTGAAGCATTGAAGGAGGTCCTACTAAATTTGACCCAGGTCCATTGCTGGACCTCTAAACGCTGAACAATGGCAAGACCTTTACCAAACCGTTCCCTTAACCCCCGACCAGGTAGCCAACATACCTCCATATAGACCGTGGAGATATGAATGGTGAAAATCTTTTATTTTATATAGACAGTAAAATAATGCCAAGACACCACGGACAAACGATAAGGAAAGATCACCTTCAACATAAGTAACTAGTTATTAAAGTCATTAATACAAAACCAAATAAAAAGTGCAAAAGATTAGAAATAAAAAGTATTATACTAGACACTTTGTCTTCACCAAGTGATGTAAGAGACTTAGGCAAACATGGCCTTGATTGTCAAGAACTCTTACGATCAATCTTGGATCCCGAGACGACTCACACACTCTACGATGGACAATGGATGATGGTGGTGGATGATGGTGTTGTGATGGTGGTGGGTGGTGGATGAAGTGTGAGAGAGGTGGTGTGCCAAGGGATGAGTTGAAATGAAACCAAGCACTCCTATTTATAGGCTGAACAGAAGGCTGGGCACGGCCCCGTGTCCGTTGGACACGCCCCCGTGCCTGTCTGACACTCTCTCTCTTCATTAATTGTAATTCGCAATTACAATTAATGCGCCTGCTGTACTTTCGCCACGCCCCCGTGTTCACTGGACACGGCCCCGTGGTGGGCAATAGAAGCTTCTATAGGTTTGTCTTTTCTGCTGCTTCTTGGGCACGGCCCCGTGCTGGCTGAGCACGGGGCGTGTTCAGTCTTCTGCCTTCTCTATTTTGCTTGGGAAGATGCTGTTGAGGGGTCGGGCAGTCCACTTATGTTCCTTTTCTTGTATTTATGTTGGATTTAGCTGTCTTTTTGCTTCTTTTGTGTTTTTGAGCTCATTTAATCCTGAAAATACAAAAGGAAGACAAAAACACTCTTTTTCCAATATTAGTACTTAAAAAGGGTTAGTTTTATGCCTCATTTGATGTAATTTATATGTTGCATTTTACACACATCAAATACCCCCACACTTGAACTTTTGCTTGTCCTCAAGCAAAACTCTTTAATATGTGGCTTACACTCCCAAATGGAATGGGTAGAAAAGAAGGTTTTGGCTTGTCATAGAGTGTTGGGAATCCAAGATCCTTTTGGGTTTTATTTTTATCTATTTACAATCCTATTCGTAATGATTTGTTTAGAACGTTACATAGGAGAAATTACTTATTTGGGCATAACATGCCTTTTTAAAATTCCATTTATATACAAGTTCACATACCTCACGGGAGAAATCACTCACACTCGGCCGAATGTGTATTTTTAGTGAATCACTCGAGAGCGACTTACTCCTACCATAAGCTTGCCAAGCAATCAATCCTCCTCCTTTTTAACTTTTATACCTTTTGTAAATATCAAGAGGACTTCGTGGGTTAAGGGTTAGGCTTGGGTTAAAGGTAGGTGGTTGGGATAGTGGTTAGTGGTTAGTAGAAAAAGGGTGAAAAGCGTAACAAGTGTCGGTTTTCGTAGGACTTTTTATTTTTGTAACTTTTATTTTGATGAAGCTATTATTCAAACAAAGTTTTTTTTTTTTTTTTGATGAACTTGTTTGTTTATCTTTTGCTTCATCATCAACACATTTTTTTTGAACGATCATACGAAAAAAAAACCGAACTTGTTACTAAAACAAAGGGTTAAAAATAAAAAAAGTTTTGGTGGGTAAAAGGGTGTTTGGTTTGGGAAATGAAATGAAAAGGTTTAGGCTCAAAGGGGCTAACTAGGGGGATTTTTTGGTAGGTGGTAAAAGAAAAAGAAAAATAATGGTGTAGAAATAAAAAGGGTTAGTCCTAATGCCTCCATCATTTACTTACTCGGGTTTAAGTTGATAAGGACCGGGAATGTATCATCATGGCAAGTTCTAGAGTCGTAAGATCCAAACGGCTATTCACACAAGAAACGAAAAATGAGCATTTAGTTTAATGATATGTAATTGTATGCTCAATAAAGGCTCAAAACTCACTTTTGTGAGAATGGGTTTTTTTTATGTGATCAAGTATATATAATCAAATTTTAACTAAGTTTGCCATGCCTTTTCATAATTTTCTTATGTTGGTTCTTTTTATCACTACGCTATCGGTTGTAAATTCGTAAAAATATAACCTTTTTGAGAACTTGAATTTCCCGAGTTAAACCTAGACAAGTAAAAAAAATGAAATTTTTGAAAAAATTTGGGGTGATTAGCGGTTCCAATAGAGTTTTGTGTAAGGCTTGTATTTAGGACTTGCAAGATTCAAGGTTTTAGCATCCCCCCCACACTTAAATTACACATTGTCCTCAATGTGTCCCAAAAATAAATTTTTAGGTTGATTAGATGTGTAAAATGGTGTTAAAAGCAAAGATTTATGTTACTGGTAGCCTGGACACGGCCCCGTGGAGACCGGACACGGCCCCGTGTTCAGGTGCCAGTAACAGAAATTAAAGAAAAGAAACAGAAGCCTGGACACGGGGGCGTGTCTGGTGAACACGGCCAGTGTCCAGTTACCTGAACTGGGCATTTTTCTGCAGGGGGTTCAGCACGGGGCCGTGTTGGTTGGACACGGCCCGTGCCGAGCTTACTGTAATGGAGAGATTGATGCCGGGTTGCCTTGTTCTTGTGCATGGGGTCATTTTTCTCGTTCCCCTTTTCATCCCCTACCACCATGAGTGTGTTTTATTTATTAAGAACCATCCAAACTTTAAAAACCATCATTTCATTGCACTCATAGAGAGACCTTACATAATCATAAATTTAAATTAAACTAGATATGAAAACAAAGAAATATTAAACCATGGAATTCTAGCCTCTACTTTATTTTAATTAGCAAAATTTCCAAGAAGCTACCAATCTTGGTTAGACAAGGCCTTTTAGAACTCATTCTTCCGGGTGCGGTTCTCCTCATATGTCGGCGAGCCACTCTTCCACCTCCCTTGGAAGGAGAAAAGAAGGCTCATTGGCATTAGTTTGAGGAGTTTCGATTTCCACCGGGATCTCTTGTTGGTGTTCCACGGGAGGTTCCGCCGGAAAGTCTTCCCACCCGGTAGGGTTGTTAATTCCGAGTGCCAGGTTCCAATCCTGTTGAGGGAGGACTGGTTCCATCGGGGGTGCTACAAGAATATTTAACATCTGGTGCAAGAGGTTAATTTCTTGGAAGCTGCTTTCGAGTCCCACCGTAAGATCGTTAATACGGTCGATTAGGACCTCCTCTACTGGTGTCATTTCGTCGAGAGCCTCCCTTAATGCTATCACATAGTGCACAAGTGTAGCTTCAACGGAGGGCCTCCTTCCTCTTCGGCTGTTTGATGAATGCACAGAAGATGTTTCGCTGTTTTCGCTCGACATCCTACGAAAAATAAACTGAAAAATAGTTTATTTAATGAAACAGTGACCGGACACGGCCCCGTGCTCATTGAGCACAGCCCCGTGTTCATCTTTCTGCAGAATTTTGGAGCAAGGAAACTTGAAATTTTAAGTTATTTTCTGAACTTGTGGGGTCTTTTTAGTCATTAATAACTTAAAACAATGTTACATAACATATTTTTACCAAGATTCCTTGAACAAAACTCATTAATCCTTACCACAAAGTTGGAAGAATTCAAACTTTTAATGGTAGTTCTTGGAGAAAGATGGAGAAGAAGGAAATGGCTAAAAGAGGAAAGGACAAGATGGGTTGTTGGAACCTTCTTATAGACTTACCTAGGATAGTTGAGAGAAGATTCCTTCAAATCTCTGTCCCAAGTTGGTCCAACTGTGCATAATTCTTGGCTGCATTTATAGAAAACGACAACCTCCTGGACACGGCCCCGTGTCCATTGGACACGGCCTCGTGTGCAGGTGGAGTTCTGACACAGTTTGTCCGTATTCTGACGTACTGGTCAGAAGGGAATCTTTTAGGTGAGCACGGGGGCGTGTTGGCTAGACACGGCCCCGTGTCGAGGGACTGTTTTATGAAGTTGTCTAGTTTTTTTTAAGGAACTCACTAGTATCGGGTGGCTCCTGATTGGTTGGAACAACCCCAAAGTGCCTAAGATACCTTAATTGTCCTAAACTAAGGCGAGAACGCAAGAGGTTGTCGGTGAGGGTAATTCCTATTTTTATTCTAGGTGGACAAGTCCAACCCTTTCCCGGGCTCTCGTTAAAGAAGGTGTATGCCGAATCGCTCAGGTCTATGTATGCACCGAACGAAGTCGATGGAGAGTCCTTCACGGCACAATCGGCACAGGGACGACTATCGTCCAAGTCTTTGCTTGGTATGAAGGTATTTTTGGGAGCAACGAGGTTGTCGGAATGCGGTTCCAACATTTCGTTATGGTCATCGTCTTGGGGTGGATCAATAAAGTCCTTCCTAAGCTCTTTTGACCAATTTAGAATTAGCTTTTCTAGTTGAAATAACTCGTCAAGGAGCATTTCCCCTAGAATATCTGGCTGGGCGCATTCGAGGGAGAGATAGGGCTTATTTTTACTTTCGCCCCTCTTAAGGTTAGAAGAAGTCGGTGGGTCCATGTAGTGGGGCCTATAATTTAGAAATTAGCATTCTAATTCTCTATGTTCGCCTCCACATAATTGACACCACGTACCATAAGAGTGCCGAAAGTAAAAACAATTACTATCACTCATGTTTATATCAGAAATTACCAACCGCCGGGATCTAACGGTTCTGTTTTCAGTAAGTGAATCTTGGGCACGGGGGCGTGTTGGGTGAGCACGGCCCCGTGTTCAGCTTACTGTCTGACTTAAAACAGGATTGTCAGTTCCAATGATTTAGCACGGGGGCGTGTTCAGCGGGCACGGCCCGTGCTAAGCTCTGCAGAAGCTGAAAAACTAGGAAAATCCTAAAAAAAATTAAAAAGAAAAATAAAAAAATGATTAGGCCGTTGATTCCTAACTTTCTTAAAATCCTTGTGTCCCCGGCAGCGGCGCCAAAAACTTGATGCGTGTGAAGTGTTATATATATTAGGTGTATATTTTAAGCCCTTTTAACACTTTTTTTTAGCCAAGTTTTAAATTTATAAAACACGATATTTTACTAACACTAAACACATATATGGGCAAGTGCACCCATCGTGAGCGTAGTATAGCGTTGGTAAGATACCGAGGTCGTCCAAGGACACAAGAGCTTTTAGTACCGGTTTATCCTCAACGTCTAATCAAAATAAAAAGTTTAGAAAAATGTTTTAACTAAGAAAAATAAAAACTAACTAAAATGCTGAAAAAAAAAATAAAATAAAAAAACAGATAGACAAGATGAATCACTTGGTTCCGACTCGTATCTAGTATAACCTTTGATTATTTCCGCACTTTTGCACATGATTAAGAGATTATCTTAGTTATTGTAGTAGGCCCCTCTTTTGAAGGTGACGTTACCCTCACCCCAGTAGTTTGAGTCAGCAAGGACACAATCCTAAAAGGGTGGATTATTGGAAGATAATGAATTAAGTTATTAATGCAAATTATGGTAGGCCCCTCTTTTGGAGGTGACGTTACCCTCGACTAAGTAGTCTGAGTCAGCAGGGATACAGTCCTAAATAGCCGGGTTATAGTATTAATAGTAGTTAACTTATGAGGGGATCAAAGAGTTTGGACCCCCGCCATCCAATACCGTGAAGCATTGAAGGAGGTCCTACTAAATTTGACCCAGGTCCATTGCAGGACCTCTAAACGCTGAACAATGGCAAGACCTTTACCAAACCGTTCCCTTAACCCCCGACCAGGTAGCCAACATACCTCCATATAGACCGTGGAGATATGAATGGTGAAAATCTTTTATTTTATATAGACAGTAAAATAATGCCAAGACACCACGGACAAACGATAAGGAAAGATCACCTTCAACATAAGTAACTAGTTATTAAAGTCATTAATAGAAAACCAAATAAAAAGTGCAAAAGATTAGAAATAAAAAGTATTATACTAGACACTTTGTCTTCACCAAGTGATGTAAGAGACTTAGGCAAACATGGCCTTGATTCTCAAGAACTCTTACGATCAATCTTGGATCCCGAGACGACTCACACACTCTACGATGGACAATGGATGATGGTGGTGGATGATGGTGTTGTGATGGTGGTGGGTGGTGGATGAAGTGTGAGAGAGGTGGTGTGCCAAGGGATGAGTTGAAATGAAACCAAGCACTCCTATTTATAGGCTGAACAGAAGGCTGGGCACGGCCCCGTGTCCGCTGGACACGCCCCCGTGCCTGTCTGACACTCTCTCTCTTCATTAATTGTAATTCGCAATTACAATTAATGCGCCTGCTGTACTTTTGCCACGCCCCCCGTGTTCACTGTACACGGCCCCGTGGTGGGCAATAGAAGCTTCTATAGGTTTGTCTTTTCTGCTGCTTCTTGGGCACGGCCCCGTGCTGGCTGAGCACGGGGCGTGTTCAGTCTTCTGCCTTCTCTATTTTGCTTGGGAAGATGCTGTTGAGGGGTCGGGCAGTCCACTTATGTTCCTTTTCTTGTATTGATGTTGGATTTAGCTGTCTTTTTGCTTCTTTTGTGTTTTTGAGCTCATTTAATCCTGAAAATACAAAAGGAAGACAAAAACACTCTTTTTCCAATATTGGTACTTAAAAAGGGTTAGTTTTATGCCTCATTTGATGTAATTTATATGTTGCATTTTACACACATCACATGCCCCGATGATTTCCGCCATCGGTTGGGGTGTGACATTTATGTACCTATGGTTTCAATTTCGTAACAATTTCAATCCATTATTCTGTTAATATAGTTAATATCAAATTAGATAACTAAGTTTGAATTTGAAGTAAATAGATAAATATAAAAGTTATAATTAATTGAGTTAATTGCCGTTTTCGTCCCTGTGGTTTGTTAAAAATCACTATTTCAGTCCATTAGTTTAAAAATTGCGATTTCAGTCCATGTGGTTTCATTTTCGTAACCATTTCTGTCCCTATGGTTTCAATTTCGTAACAATTTCAATCCATTATTCTGTTAATTACAGGGACTGAAATGGTTATGATGTGGACTAAAATAGTTACGAAAGTGAAACCATAGAGACTAAAATTGTAATTTTTAAATTAATTGACTGAATAGTGATTTTTGACAAATCACATGGACGAATACAGTAATTAACTCTAATTAATTCAAATAAATAATATTACAAATGAGAAGGAGATTAAACTAAATAATAATTATCTATAAGTTATTAAACTAAATAATAGTTAATAGGAGGATTATCTATAATTAGTATGATGAGATTAAACTAAAATAATAATTATCTATAAGAGATGGCATAATATGATGACAAGTGTCCTCAAAGTGGTTTCTTTTATTATACAGTATAGATATATATAAACAAATATACATATAAATAAATGTGTATTAAATTATACTAGTAGGGTGCCCGCGCGATGCGGCGGGGGCGACACTTTGGATTGCGGCACTCGTTGCTGGTAGTTTTCTTATTTGTATATGATAACATTATTGTGGTGGATATATGTCATAAGTGTTACACATGGGAGCCTAACACCTATAATGTCTTGCAATGTTCGATCAAATGCCTCTATCGCCTGACGTTTCGCCATCGATGCCTCATCCCATATAATTAACTTGGAGGACCTAATTAGTTGACCTATAATTCCTAAAATTTTGGGACATAGTTTACTATTTATCTACTAAATATCGTAAATTGGTATTAAATAAATATCGTAAATTAGTATTAAATAATTTCTAAAATTTTGGGATATAGTTTACTATCTATCTACTAATATCGCAAATTAGTATTAAATAATTTTATTACTATAAAGAAGCAACAAATATAGGCATCAAGAGTTGTAACTTGTGCTTAGGGCATTTTTCAAAAAAAAAAAAAAAAAACTTGAATTTTTTACTTTTAACCCAAAAGGTTTTTACCGTTTACATTTTAACCCTACATAATTTGTTTTTTTAACTTTAACCCAAAACTTTTCATTATTTGCAATTTAACTTCACAACTTTTGTTACTTATACCTTTCATCTTTCGCAAATTTTTGTTTTGCGTATAGTTCTAAATTTTTCAAGTTAATATGACGCAACGTGCATGTGTGGTTCAACGTTTTTACCTCTATTTTTTCATGTTTGACAGGTTCGTCGCAACACGCATATCCTAGGTCGAGTCAGTGTTGGTGGTCGATGGCGGTTTTTGACACCATTTTACGCCCCGCCGCAACTCGGGGTGTGCTTTGGGGGGTTTTCAAAGAAAAAATGGTTATGCATATGGTTGTCGTAACGTTGGCTTTGGGGGTTTTAAAAAAAATTGATTTTTTTTACTTTTTACCCAAAAGTGTTTCATAAATTACTTTTAACCCAAAACTATTTGTTTGTTTACTTTTAACCCAAAACTTTTTATCTTTTGCAATCTATCCCCATAACTTTTTTTACTTTCAACTTTGGTCCTTTATAGTTTTCATTTTACGCAAATTTTTCGCTTTATGCTTGGTTCTAAATTTTGTGACTTAACACATCGCAACATGCGTCTTTGGTTTAACGTTTTTACGTTTCGTTCTAAATTTTGCGAGTTAACATGACGCAACGTGTGTGTGTAGGTGAACGTTTTTACATCGTCTTTTTTCCCCGTTTGACAGGTTTAACATAACGTGCGGGTCCTAGATCGACTTAGTTATAACTAAAGAATCCCCGCCGCATTGCGGCGGGTCTCAATCCTAGTTCCTAAAATTTTGGAACATAGTTTATCTTCTATCTACTAAATATCAAAGTTTTGTTTTGTTATAAAAATTAATAATAAATAAAGTATAGAAAAACTGTTTTAAACATGTAAAGATTCGTTTGTTAATAAAAAATACTAAACAAATGACAAAAGTATATTAGTTCAATCGAGATGTAAATTATAAGTGCAATAAAATAACACAAAACATAAACTTCAAATATAAAATAAACTTTATTATTCATGGGATAGTCTAGATCAAACAAAAACAACTGAAAATGAAAAAACATAAAAACACTTGATATATTTAATCTAATTTCTCTTCTTTTTTGATCCGTTTTTCTTGTTTGTGCTCGAATCAGCAGTATCATCTAATTCATCTTCTTTCTCATCGTCCTCAGAATCATCTAAATTTATAATCTCGACCCATTTCCATTCAGAGAGTCTCTTAGATCTTTTCTTTTGATTCTCATACTTCCGATCCTTAAAAAACAAAAATTTAATAAAAAAGTTAAAAAATGATTAAATAAATTTTATAAAAAAACAAATATTGAATAAATTTTTTTTAAAAAGATTAAATAAATTTTAAAATTATCTCTTTACTAAATTGACGTTGAAGATTAGACTTGTATGGACTGAACATTGCACCATAAGAAAAAAATATTTCAACACTATTATCACCATCATCCTACAATAAAACACCAAATAATAACATAACGAACTTGTTAATATGAAAGATTATAAGCGAAAATATTACTTAAAAACTAACAAAAGCTTGTTCGACAACTGGGGTGTTTAAATTGGTGTGTTGAATCTGAAAAATCAAATAAGTTGGTATTCACATAAAAGTAAATAAAAGAAAACAATTATTCATTATTGCGATATAACAAAACTTATCATAGAACCGACCTTAGATTTTTCAATATCGCATGCTTGTTTTTTCGCATCAAGTGAATTCAGAACTGGCTCCATATTTTAAATCTGTTTAGCAATAGAAATGTAGAATTGTGAGTGTTTGCTATGTATTTATAGTAGTCCATTAGGGTTTAGTTTTAAATTGGCCATCCACTTATTTAGGAAGTTTGTTGTGAGTTTTAAGTTTTTAAAATAAGATGCACATATTCTGTTTAGTTTGTTGTGGCATGTTTAATAGGAAGTTTGTTGTGAGTTTTATCTATACTATATTAAACATGTCACAACAAACTGACTCTGTACAAGTAAAATTAGGGAATATTTTAGTTTATTAATGTCGTTCAAAACAAAAAACTTGAGTAAAAAACAAATGTTAATGCACGGTAGCTAGGTAATGGTCAAAGCTGGCTTGGGTAAAAAACAAATGTTGGCTTTAATCAATTGTACATTTACGCATCGGCTATTTGTACTTTATGAGCGCACGGCGAAACTAAAAAAGACAACTATCGAAACGTTTAAAAAAATGTGCCGATCGTCATGGTATCTTCGGATTTTTTTAAAACATTACGGGTTGTAAGATATCGCAGGAATACATTAAAGAATTAAAGAGAGGGGAAAGTGTAACTAATTACCCATAATTATGTTAAATGTCAAGGATTTAAATGTAATAGATTGAGAGACTAAAAAATAATTATGGTTTAAAAGACCACTTTACCCTCATTCTAGGGGTTTATTTATAAATAATGGGGGAAAAAGTTCTTAACTTTTGGGAATCCTTCCCTCATGTATTATAATATAGTATAGATATATAATAATAACTATTTTGGTAAAAAAAATTAATATTTTATCATAAAATTATATTTTTTTTCGTGTGTATAACCTTGCGCGGGGGAAGGCGAAAAAAAATCATAAAATTACGTTTTTCAGCTGAATTACCGTCACTTCGCATGAGGATGCGGAAAAATCCTTGTCCGCCACGAAACACGGGCTTATGATGACTCTGGTTGTGTTAATAAACAACATGACTGTAAATGCATGCTTGCTTGTAAGTTGATTATCTCATGTTGTTCATCATGTCATGTATTGAAATTCATAATCATGATGAACGTCAACTGTCTGCGAATGGTGAAATGTAAAGGGTATAGTGTTTGGTGTTAGTCAACTAAACAATGTTTGACTTGTTAAAAGGTCATATGTTCCAACAAATATCGATAAATGTTAGTCCGTAGTGGGGCTTGGTATAGCGCCACCTCCATTTATAATGCCTGTTGGATATTTTAGTGTAATCGGGGATTGACTTGGTGATCAAAGCGAATAATAATACACATCAAGCAAGTTAGGAGGTGCGGGAGTGCACGCTTGTTTGAGTAATTATTATTCGAAGTGTACGGGCGGAGCCCGTACTCTACGGGGGTTCCAAGGGGGCAGCGCTCCTGGGAGCAGGGTCCAAGGGGCGGCAGCCCCTGGCTGGGGGAAAAATTATTTTTCATTAAATTGCCTTAATGAAACTGTATCAGAAAATTTTATTTTCTGGAATTTTTATCATTTTCGAAATGAAAAAAAAAAAACGGCAGTTTTTTGGCAATTTTTGTCTGAAAAATAGAGGTAACTGCCTAATGGCAGTTACAACCCCAAAAACTAATTCATAGACATTTTTGATCATATTTTTTTTCCTAGTTCGAAAATTCACACACACTAACATACCCCTGTTCAATTTCTCGAAATCAGAGTTGTATCCGATTGAATTATTCGGGTGAACCACCGAAATAATTTGATATGAGAGTAATTACACGCCTCTCTGATCATCCGGTAAACTGAAATTCCCCAACAATGCCCTATAGCACCGGCGAACCTATAGCGCTAGCGAACACCGCTACCCGGAGGGGAAGCGCTATAGGCTGGATCTTCCCCTCCTCCATGAAAATTTTCATGAGAGCCATACCCTCCACCATTTGTTTTTCTCTCACACACACATCTATACTATATAATAAAAGAAAACACTTTAGGGACACTTGTCATTATATTAGGCTATCTCTTACAGATAATTATTATTTTAGTTTAATCTTTTCTAATTAATTATAGATAATCATCCTACTAAATATTATTAGTTTAATATATTATATTATAGATTTTTTTTTGAAAGGTAAATTTCTTTTTATTCCCTGATGTCTGTGAGACTTGAATCCAATACCTCCCCATCCCAAAGTGTTTTAAAGGCTTTGCATTTGCCAATAGACCACCACTCCATTCGTATATTATATTATAGATAACTCACCTACTAAATATTATTAGTTTAATATCTTATGGATAAATATTATTAGTTTAATTTCAGTGAGTTTTATATATTCATAAAACTTAAGTATAAAACGACTTATTTCACTCTTCCATATTTAGAGCATGCACACTTTAATTTGTTATTTCACTTTACTCCATATTTAGACCATATACTCTACTTTAGTTCAATTTCTTTATAGTCTATTCGATTAACGTTATACTCGGTATTTCATATCCACCTCCCTTTTTGTAGTGTTGTTTGTCACATTTGTAGTGTTGGTTATGGATCCATGATATGAAAACAAATTATGTTATCGATTGAAACAACCGATGATGTGAACATCTATATCTATATCTATACTATATAATTAAAGAAACCAATATGTGACACGTGCCATTCATTGGAGGCACCTATTTTTGGGATTTTCCGTCTTTCTTTTATATTTATTATTTAGTATATAAATTAGATTTTTTACTATTATTAGTATTTTTATTATTTATCAAATATATTGATTACTTAAAATTTATATATAAGACTTTATCCAAAATTATATTTATTTAATACACCATTAATCCAAAATTATATTTATATAATATACTATTAATCTAAAATTACATTTATTCAACTCGTGTAATACATAGAGTTTTCAAAGATTTAACTTTTTTATTATTTGGTATATAAATTACAATACACGATGTTCTTAAAAATATAATATTTTTTATTATTTAATATATAAAATTACATTTATTCAACCCGTGTAATAAATGGGGTTTTTAAAGATATATTGTTTTATTATTTAGTATGTAAAATAACATTTTTTTTCAACCCGTGTAATACACGGGGTAATAATCTAGTATATATACATACATATATATGTATACTTGAAGGGATACAACTCCATTACAAACTCAAGTTATATAACTCCCTATAACCCCTCTTTCTTACACAATTGCCACTTATCACATAACCCCCAACTATGAGGTTCCATAAGGCCTTACACATGACCTTATAAGGTGTAAATGTTTCACAAGGTAAAAGGTCATGTGCTACTCTAATTGACCACAACATATGTTCAAATATTCATGAAAGTAAAGGGTCAAATGTTTCATATTGTGAATCATAAGTTACATCTTCTAACCTTTTAACACTTTGAAATACAAATTAAAATCTAACACAGTTTGACATGCAACTATCATCCTTAAACTAATAATGGATTGACGTCATTTGGATGACCATTTGAATGCGTCACGTCATTTGGGTTTGTGGTTTGAATATTGATCTTTTAACCTACAACATTTGACCTTCAATATATGTAACACTTAACCCGTCAAGTTTTGTTCTTTAGTGAAAGGGCCATTCACTATTACTGGTGATTAGAGTCTTTTTGTTGTTGAAAAAAAAACATGTAGTGATACTTGTGTAGATTTGTAGATAACAAAATGTGATAGATTAGTTAGAGATGTAAGTGTATGTAAGTCAATACGAGCTTAGACCGGGGTATGGTGGGGCTTGGGTTGGGCATTGGTTGACACGTGGAATGGGAAAAAAAACCCACGCCCATGGGGTATGGTGGGGCTTTGGTTGGGGGCTTGGGTTGGGGGCATGAGTTGACACATAGTCATTGAGAGCCCGCCATGTCGCCTTGCTAGCCCGCCCCACGCCCGGCTTGAAAGCCAAGCCCTAAGGGGCCACGCCCAAACCCAAGCCCCCGGGATGATGGATTAGGCGTTTTCCCCCAACCCACGCCCAAACCCCGCCCCATACCCCAAAATGGTTTTGAAATTACCAAAACACAAATATGAAATATCTCACAACATGAATTCTTGCCACACTTATCCAAAAAACATGCTCTCCCCCCAACACACCCACCTTCCCCCTCACAACCACCTGCCCCTCCTCCACCACCCACTCTCCACCACCACCATCACCTTCAATCGCCGCCACCCACCACCCATCTCCGCCTCCTCCCACCCACCCCCCACCAACCCACCCAACCAAGACACCAAAATCCTCCGAACCCACAACGCAAGATCCACCTCAATCCTCTTCCAAACCGACCCACAATCTCAAACCTTAAATGGGTATCATAAAAATGAAATCTTGAAGCTTTTGGAGCTCTCAATGGCCAAAAAAAGAACCCCTCAGTTTCCAGGCTCAATCTACATCCAATCCCCTGCAGACACCACTGTAGAGTCTTCTTTACCACCTATTAAAGATGTGTTTAATGCTGAAAATGATTATGATTTTGAGGTTATTATGAGGGCACTTGAGATTAGGAGGGAAGTGACATTGGAGATTTTTAAAGAGGCTATGAGGAAAGGGAAGTTTGGGATTACTTATGTTAATAATTTGGGGTCAAGATTGTTTCCTGAGTTTATTGATTATGTTATGGTTCAAGCTGCTGCTATGAAACAGGTGCCTGAGTTTGCTAATTCGTCGTTTAATGTTCGGGCTAAAGCTTGCTTAGAAGACTGTAATGTGGTTCCTTTGATAAGGTAAAATATGAATGCTACAATTGTTTTGAGTTTTTAGTGTGATTATATAATCTATGCAAGTTTTGATGGTTATTTGCAACAAAAACTACCGGCCTTATAGTTAGAATAGGCTGGTTCGGGGTTGAGTTAAAACCAAGTTTTGACAGGTTCGGGTTGAGTTAAAACCAGGTTTTGACAGGTTCGGGTCAAGTTAAAACCGGGTTCAAAGTATAGGGTTTGCATCTAAACAACAAGAATGATATGAATTACGCTAGGTAGTCTAAGGCGTTAGCGCATACAAAGCGCAAAGGGTGAGCTTTGAGCCCAGGCGCTTGAAAGCAAGGGTTTTTATAAGCAAGACGCACAGTACAAAAGACCATTTTTGGGGTTTTAGACATGTTTTTGGCTGGTTTAGGGCTATAGGTGTAAAGAAGCCAAGCCTCGAGATCAGCTCGCTAAAACCTTTAATCGAGCCAAGCCATAGTTGTCAAAGGCGCGAAGCGCACTCTAGGCGCATAGGCACCGATTAGGGCCTAGGCGATAGGCGCAAAAAAAGCGTGGGCCCGAGAAAAAAAAAGCGCACTTATAATATAAGCCTTTAACTCATCTTTAACTTCTTGAGAGCACTTAGAACAATCTTTCACGTTTCTATTACCCATAGTTGTCGATAGCGAATAGCGACAAATAGTATATTACATCAAAATACCCTTGTATATATGTTATTTTACATGTATATTTAACAAAAACTAATAGTTAGTAGCAAAGGACTTATATGTTGGGTGTGTGAATGAAAGTCTCAAAAGGTGGTAAATACTTTGTCCCACATCGGTGTGGGGACAAAGTGAGTGGTTGTTTATAAGGTAAAGTCTTTACTACTCCATTGTAGCTTTATGACATGTTTTACCACAAGTCCTACCCGCGCGCAGGGGGGGTGCAAAAAATGAGTTTCTAAATTGAAATTTAATTGAACTCGTGCATGCCCGCACGTCCTGCGGACACGAATGCAGCTCCGAAACCCCAGGCACGCGTCGGCCAGTTTTTGCATTCTTGTTTTTTTGTGTTTTTAACCTGCGCCTTAAACACCTAGGAACCATAAGCGCATTTGTTGCGAGTCGCCCAGGAAAAACGCCTAGGCGCCAAAAGCGCTCGCTTTTGACAACTATGAGCCAAGCTAAAACAATCTCGAGCCTAAAGATAAGCTTGTTTAATAAAAGACCCCGGGTTCGAGCTTCACCTATCGTGCTCGGTTAGGCTTGCGAGCCTAAACGAGCCTATTATTTATATAATTTTTTCATTTAATGTTTTAAATTTATAATATGATGATTATAATTATATATAAGATTAAGATAAATATAACTAAAACATATATATTGTGTTAGATTTTAAAATTGTAATTATAGATATATGTAAAAATATATGTATATAAGTTAATTAATAAATAATTCACAAGCTTAGGTCGAGCTTTGGAAATATAGCTCGAAACGAGCCGACGACTCGCGGACTCGGCTTATTTACACCCATATTTACGGCTAGTTTAGGCAGGTTCTAAGGCTTTTTTATGTTTGAGAATGTAGTTATTTAGACCTGTTCAAATCGGAATTTGACAAGAATCTAGCTAAAGTGCCTTTAACTGTGCAAGGTGCTTTTGCTACAGATGGCACCTAGGCGCGCGCTTGTGCCATCTTTGACTGCTATGAAATTACATGGAGAACGGTTAGATAGAACACTTGTTTACCCATGTAATACATAGATAAAACTTACATGTTGCCATGAAAATGATTCATTTTGAGTGATTTTGACATTTGAAAGTCAATTTTCTTTCTTTTTTTTTTTTTTTTTTTTTTTTTTTTACTTTTTGCATTGTTTTTCAATCTCAATGATAATTTAGAATAGTTATTTTAAACTATTTATCTAAAAAATGATATTTAACATCTTGTTTATTAAAGCTTATGATCTCATCAAATTGCTTGCTTTAATGATATTGTTTTGAATAAGTTATGAGTGTCTTTTTATCAAACAAATCCCATGATCATGTAAAGATAGACCAATTACATACGGAAGCCTTACACCTTAAGGAATTTGTGTATATCTAGGTGGCTAAAACACAACGGATTATCGTATCCTCAGATCGGGAAGCTAATTTGCAATTCAAAAGGGAATCTCGAATCAATCAGAACCACTGCCGACTGGCTCAAGTCAATTCACGTCGATGGACGATTTATTGGGGTTGCGTTACTTAGAGGCGGAGAGAATGTATTACAACGCAGCACCGAAGAGTTGGATGAAATAGTTTCGTGTTTGGAGAAAAACGGAGTTAAAAGGGAGTGGATGGGTTATATCGTTAGCAGATGTCCTGAGTTGTTGTCTTTTAGCATGGAGGAACTCGAGACTCACATGAAGTTTTACTTTGATATGGGTATGAATTTGAAAGATTTTGGGACTATGGTTTTTGACTTTCCTAAAGTGCTTGGGTTCTATTCACTCGAGGAAATGAATCAAAAGGTATCCAAAGTTTGTGTTTCTTTAGGTTGGGCCGGGTTGGGTAACATGTCAAAAGGGGTCCGGGTCCACAAGCCGAGCCGAGCCCGAGATCGTTTAACTTATGAGGGCTCGAGCTCGGCTCGTTTATTATTTATTAATTAGTTATGTTAATTATAATTATTATTTTTTATGTATAGTTAAGTTATTTTTTCATGATTTTATTTATAGTAATTATTATTATTTAAATATATATTTAATATATTAATTAAAAAATTATATAAACAGTGGGCTCGTTTAGGCTTGCGAGCCAGCTCCAGCTCGATAAGCGAAGCTTGGGCTCGGTCTCGTTAACTTAACGAGCTTGTTTTTAGGCTCAGGCTCGAGCTCGTTTAAGTTCGGCTCGTTTCGAGCTTTTTTCGAGCCGAACTCGAGTAGCTCAGCTCATTTGCACCCCTAGTCAAAACGTAATTGAGTTGACCTGTTTCCCTTTAGTTAAATCTATTAGCTCAACATCTAAAACATAAAACATTACCCATATTGACCCATTTGTATCTAAATGGATCGAAATTGCCACCTCATGCGCTCTCTATGGATCCATTTATTAAGCAATCTCTATGGATCCATTTACCAAGCAATTTCCTTATGTACTCTCTATGTTCTTGCAAGCTACGCAATTTTCCAATTTACAAGATTCATATGCAAGCTTTTGTGTTGCTCATATTGAGTTGTGTGTAATAAGATAAAACTAGGAATAAAGAAACCCGATTTGGAGAAGCAATAAGATAAAACTTATACTTTATTTACAATGCACTTTGGTTGTTTAGGTTGCATATTTAAAGGAGTTTGGCCTCAGCAATGAAGACGTAGGGAGATTACTAGCATTCAGACCGCACTTGATGGGATGTAGCATCGAGGAAAGATGGAAGCCTCTTGTTAAATACTTTTATTATCTTGGGATTTCTCGAGATGGTATGAGAAGAATTCTTACCGTTAAACCCATGGTTTTTTGTTTCGACTTCGAGGCCAATATTGTCCGAAAGGTATCTTCTTTTGTACATTTTCTTAATAGATTAATCTTCCCACTTCTGAAAAAAATCAAAAGTTGACCTTTTGGGTCAAAGTTAACTTTCGGTAAAGACTTTCTCAATAAATGCACAAAGTTTATGTTTCAATAGTTACATTGACATTAGTACTTTGTACTTGAAGGTACAATTCTTTCGTGACATAGGCGTTCAAGAAAAAGGTATCGCTAGTATGCTTGTCAGGTTTCCATCATTAATGACATATAGCCTACACAAGAAGATAAGGCCCGTGGTATGTATCAAACACAACCCTTGTATTTTTATTACGGGTAAATTGCATTTTACGTCCTTTAAGTTTCAGCAAAAAATCAGGCGTCGTCCTTTAACTAACGAAATTACAGCAGATGTCCTTTATGTTCTAATATCTTTACAGGCGGTGTCCTTTCTCCCTAAAAAGATTACAAAAATAAAGGACATCCGCTGTAAAGAAATTTAAAAATAAAGGACATCCGTTGTAATTTTGTTAGTCAAGGGACAACACCTGAAGTTTTGATGAAACTTAAAGGACGTAAAATGCAATTTACCATTTTTATTACAGAAAAAAATATAATTTTGTAATCATGTTTGCCACACATAAAACAACCGATTATTTAACCTCTACTTAATTGTGGACATTTTATTTCTAAATTATCACAGGTAATATTTTTGTTGACGAAAGCCGGAGTATCCCAGACGAACATCGGAAAGGTTATCGGGTTGGGCCCGGAGCTCTTGGGGTGCAGTATATCAAAGAAATTGGATCCTAACGTCAAATACTTCTTGTCTCTTGGTATAGACCTTAAAACTTTGGGTGAAATGATTGCTGATTTCCCCATGCTGCTTCGGTACAACATTGACGTCCTACGCCCAAAATATCGGTATTTACGGAGAACCATGGTCCGCCCTTTAAACGATCTCATAGAGTTCCCACGGTATACTCTAGATCCCAATAATATTTTAGCCCTTGTGAACTATTATTGCTAGTAAATGTTGATGATGGTAAGCAATTGTTTGCAGGTTCTTTAGCTATTCTTTAGAAGATCGAATCATACCACGTCACAAGATTCTGATGGATAATCGTGTAAATTTCAAACTTCGTTACATGCTTTCGAGTACAGACGATGAATTTCAACAAAAAGTAGACGCTGCTGTTCAAAGACGGCGGATGTTTGAATCCGGGATATCAAACAACATAGGATTAGATTCTCCAACTGATGACTCCTCCGAGGATGAAATTGATGACGTGGAAATCAAGATCGACGATCTTTAACATTCAATACATACTTATATATTTGTAAATAGTTGTCAGGAACGTGTAATTTCAGTGAAAATAATTAAGAGCCAAAAAAACGTGCACCTTCACATCACAATTGTGTTTTCCGTAGGGCTGGTAATTTATGACACGACCTGTTAACATGACATGAGTCGACACAAACAAGTAAAACGGGCTTGGGTACAAACGGGTCGACACGTAAAAGATAATGTTATATATGGAAAACAAGTGTTACATGTCACAACTTCCACTCAGAATATCCACATCATGTAGAAGCTGTCACAAATCATGTATTTGAAATAAATACTTGAAAATATACACAATTTTCGGTCTTGAAACTAGAAAAACAAAACAAGGGTCATGTCTTCTTGGCTCTCAACTTCCTCGAACCAGATTTGTCGGGTCACTCAGAACATACTTTGGCAACTCGTACTTCGCACCTGCGATGATTTGATGTCATTGGTGCTTAAAACACAAAAAACGGTTAAAATGTAAACTGCATGCAGGCAATTACCTCTTTCATCGTAACAGACGGTCAAATCCGCCTTTTGAACGATAATGCCAGCACTGTCGACTATCGTTTGTGCAAGTGATAGTTCAGCTTCAGCAGCGGCTCGAAGTGCATCCCAGATCTCTGACAAATTACACAAACACGAGGTCAAATCACAAGCTAGGTGTAGGCGAGAGCTTCACGCATATAAGACGGGAATACGGGATGTATTCATATAATTCTTATTAACTTAATTCTAATGCTAATTTTTCTACTTGTTAATACTTAAGCATCCAAAAATAAGACAATAAAAAGAAATACACACAATATATTAATATGAAGAGCATGAACAATTTCAATGTAATCCAAAGAAGCTTAGAAATATGAGAACTAGGGGTGTGCATGGTTCAGTTCGATTTTTTGGCAAAACCGAAACTGAAACGAAATGTTTGGTTTTCGGTTTTTAAGAACCGTTTGGTTTCGGTCTTTTCGGTTCTAGCGTTGGTTCGATTTGGTTTTTCGGTTATTTCAGATTGTGGAACAAACTTACGTAAGATTTCAAAAAAAAAAAAAGAAGTATAATATAGAGTTAATTACAAGGTTAGTCCCTGTGGTTTGCCTAAAGTAACATACTTAGGTACAAATAGTTTAAAATCATATTCTAGGGTATTAACTTTTTATTTTGTAACGTTTGGAGGTATTAACGTTATTTGTAAGTTTAAAATCACATTCTATTAGTACCTAAGTATGTTATTTTGTGCAAACCACAGGGACTAACTATGTTAATACCCTAGAAGTTAATACCTCCAAACGTTACAAAATGAAAAGTTAATACCCTAGAAGGTGATTTTAAACTATTAGTACCTAAGTATGTTATTTTGTGCAAACCACAGGGACTAACTATGTAATTAACTCTATAATATATGATATAATAATATTTCTTAAATGTTTACATTTATGTTAATATATTTAACCTTTTTAATTAATATTGTTCACATAAACCTAACATTCTAATCTATTTTTATGTTTCTTCAAAGTTTTTATTAATACATTTTCTTTTATAATACCTTGAAAATCATTTAATTTTTATGTTATATTTTGTAATTTCTTGTAGGTAATGGATAACTCATTTCAAAGATAAATAAACATGCTAATATTCTTATTATAAATGCTTAACATTTAAGAATATAATTAATAATTCCTAAATCAATATATAAAATATTTTTTTTTTTAAAATGATATTTTAGTTATTCGGTTCGGTTTTTTCGGTTTTCATAAAATACAAAACCGAAACCGAAGCGTAAATTTCGGTTCGGTTATTTTGGGTGGTTCCGTTAAACCGATTTTTTCCGGTTTTCTGCTCATCGCTAATGAGAACTGTAATGCTTTTTCTGTTAAAAATGTACTCATGAGCAGGAGGCGAAAACAAGTTCAACCTGAACCATGTAACTTTTTAGTGAGGACTGAGACAGGCTTGATCAAGTCGGGTTTGACACGCAACTACGTTTTTATCCCTAGTTTTGACTTTCTTATTAATACTTTAATGTAATAAATATAATTAAACAACAATATTATGACAATAATAATCCAAAATTTTGAATAAAACTATTTAGGAGGTTGTGTATCAAAAATACATTTTGGGCGACTTTTAAAGTGTTACGCATTTGACTTGTTCCCATCTTAGTTAACTTTATGGATTTGACCCGTTTGAGATAACGCATCATCCAAATCAACCCATTCATAATCAAATGGGTTGAAAACATTCTTATTTTTTACAACAAGAATCACCTTTTCGGCCACCATAATGCGGAGCCGTATCCCAAAACTCATCACGCATCCGCTTAAGCTGCTCCCCAGTTAGCGGTTCAGAATGCTTCCACGCCTTTGGTTTGGTTATTTTCTTAACAGGTTCTGCAACACAAAAAGATCATCATCATCATCATCATCATATGATAACCGTATAAAGAAAATGGCATTTTAGCAACTTGCATCAGGATCCTTTCTTCTCTTCGGTGATGCTAATGAGTTTGACTTCATTGAAGTCAAAGTGCGGAACTCTGAGATAAACTATATCATCACTATCACAACCTTCCTAATTTGGCTCATATGAATCAAAGTCTTTTGTGCAACTGTAAAATGATTCAAGATAACATAGCAGTCAAAAGTGCAGCCCAGCGCAACATAAGCGCCTTGCGTCCATCAAGGCTCACAAGCACACATTCCGGTCAAATTTTGCAAATAAAACGGTCCGAACAGGTATATGACAGATAAAACTGGTCTGAAACATACAAAATGGCCTGGAACTAGCCTAGAACATGTCTAAAACCTCTAAAAATGGTCTGTTTGGAGCATTCCCATCTCATTCCTTATATCAACCTCTTCCCTATAATTTAGGGGAAATTTTAAGGTTATAATCAAACTTGACGGTTGACACTACATCCCATTCCTGATATTGGGATGAAGTTTAGGGGCTCACTTCCCATTCACCATATTTAGCCTTAGGGACTTACTATTCATTCCCTATATCTATTATCTATTCCTCGTATGTTTCTTGAGTGGTTGTGAGTGAAAGAAAGAGCAAAAAGTAACAATAATAAATACAAAGAAGAAAGTTATTTAATTGAACCGATATAGATATGGAAAATTTAACGTAGGAGGTTTGTAAAAGGTGAACAACTTATACGGATAACTGTGAGTTTTAGCTAAATAATACGGATGTGAATGCCCTTATACTGTACGTCTTACTTAAAAAAACCCTCGCTTTTTAAATGCCTCACGCGACCCAAGGCAGGCTCAACCTTTGCGCGTTGAGTGCGCTCGCGCCTTCATCTACCTAGGATTAAACACCTCAAACTCCAACAAGAATTGGTATTATCTATTGTGACAAAACCTTCAATTTTCAAAAAACAAAACACACAGAAAAAAATATAACTTTGTGCCCTTTTGTTCCATAGAACACAAACAACCAATCCTATAGATCTAGGGCTAAACTAACATCACTCATTATCCACAAAAAAAAAAAAAAAAACCCAATATCAATCCAATCAAATTACACAAACATGTTCTTCAACACCTAACAAATTACACAAAATCTGTCTAAACACATAACATAAATGAATAACTGATAAAAACCCATATCAAGATTATCAATCAAGCAATCATTTTCACAACAAAAATCATATTTTTAATAAAAAAAGATCAAGAGAATCTTGAAATTAGAGTATATACCATCTGTTTTGGCACTGGTTGATCCAGTACAACCCATGCTGATTGCTTCCGGTGGCCGGAGCTGTTTTTGAGATGGGTTTGGTTGTTAACAACAGCCGGTAAAGTTGTTGAATCTTGAATTTAGAAAAAGAAAAGAAAAAGTTTGTAAATAATGAATCAATGATTGCTGTAAACAGCAATGCAAAAGGAAAAGATATGCATATGGGAGTCCACTTTGTTTCTCCCCAATGAAATTGCACCTTGCTTTTTTTATTATTTGGACTTTAGAAGAGATGATATATCATGCTATGACGGTAACTTGTATATTGGATTTTAATAATTTAAACTATAATTTATTATTTATTGGTTGATAATAATTAGATGTACTTAATAATTTTATTTTGGCGGAAAAGTAATTTTGTGTGTCCAAGTGATTAACTCACTTGGGGCACCCTCGGGTACTTCATTCGGGTATTACGGTAGCACCGCCGCATGCGGCTTGGGTAGTGGAATTGACTTGGGGGATTGGGTAGTGTATGACGATTTGGGTATGTGGGGAAACCAACTGAATGTGGGGTGGTGATGGAGTGGATGTCCTATATTGGTTGGTGTCATTTGGATACTTTGGGTTGTGCTCTTACTTTTCTGTTACAGAAATAACAAAAATAAAATTTGTTTGTGTGGTTGGTTGCATTGTTGTGTGGATTATAATCGATTGTAAAATATAGTTTGGATAACAGAATCCAACTTGCCTAATTGTGAAAGAAAATACATCCTTCCTTTATTTATTTATTTTAACCAAAAACCAGCACACTACTCCTTCAAAAACAAGTTAAAGGATAAGGCAACAACAAATAGTAAAAGACTTGGGGCTGTTTGGCAATTTTTGAATGATTAAGTGCTGAACCAGTAAGAGGTCTGAAAGTGCTGAACCAATAAGAGGTCTGAACTATTAAGTGCTGAACCAATAAGACGTCTGAACCATTAAGAGCCAGTATAATACTTAACTATTCAAAGGCAAATGTCTGACCAATTCAGATTAGAGGTCTTAAACATTCAGAGGCAAATGTATGAACCATTCAGACATTTGCTCGCGAAACAAACAGTCTGAACCATTAAGTGCTGAACTAGTAAGAGATCTGAACCATTAAGAGCTTCATTAAAAGATCTTCAAAAGTGGCAAAGCCAAATTTTTAACTCTATTACTAATCCAAAGAAAGCTAAAAGTTACCACTTCACCCATTATCTTCTCCACTTTAACTAGGACGCTGGAGAAAACCGAATCGTTACGGGCTTTACAAATACACCAACACGCGGTCAAAATGATGGCACGAACAACTTCCTTTTTGAACTTGTTGAACATACTTGTTGTGCATCTCCAAAAGGTCATCAAAAGAGAAGGCGTAGATAGGCGGAATTTGACACCAAACACTAATCTTGTGCCAAATCATACACACCACCTTGCAAGACGAGAAAATATGTTCAAGCGCCCCTTCACATAAGCAACATCAATTTGGACCGGTCTTAACCCCCTTTTTATTAGAGCATCCATAGTGGGTGAAATATTTAGCAAAGCCCTCCAACCAAAAATATTAACTTTAATTGGAATCCAAGCATGCCAATCGAAGATTTTGTGACCCGTAGATGAACCCGGTTAAGACATAATAGCTTTCTTCACCGAGGAGACTGAAAAGATCCCGTTATCTTTCTTCATCCAGACCCATTTATCCTTACCCAAACCCACATCCACCCGGTACAAATCCATGATAAGGTTAAACAAATCACTCCCTTCACATCCTCCAATGATAGCTGATTTCCACTTCCACTCCAGCGCCTCCTGCCCATTCCACTTAACACACCTCTCGGCCACTAAACACGACTTTTCTACTTCAAATTTGAAAAGATTCGGGTATACCTCCATTAAAGGCCTATCCTGAATCCAAGTATCCAACCAAAAAAGAATAGCTTTCCCATCCCCCAACACCCCTTTGATCGCACCCTTAAGAGACACATTAGCATAAGCAAGGAAATTATCCATCTTCGCTATTAGATGCCCACGTACCGTTTAGAGCCTTATTGTAAGGAATCAAAGCCCCCACTTTGGCGGTGTGATGCAAGGCTAAACTAAACCTTTTCCAAAGACTCTTATCATCCACCTTGAACATCCACCACCACTTTGCCAATAGTGCCAAATTTGAAACTTTAAGAGGACAAAGACCCAACCATCCTCTTCTTTACTAGTCGTCACAATATCCCACGTGACCCACGCCATCCTATCTTTGTTTCCATTACTACCTCACAAAAATATTTTTCTTTTACCTTCCAAACAGTCGATAATCTTTTTAGGGCTTTATAAAGGGAAGAATAATAAGAAGGAAGACTTTCCAACACCGACTTAATTAACGTGAGTTTACCCCATAGAGAGATTATGAGCGTTCCAACTTGCTAACCTACTATCAAATATGTCCAACACCACTTGCCAATTACTAAGGCGATTCATGTTTGCACCCACCATGAGGCCCAAATAAATAAAAGGCATCGTTTCAGTTTTATAATTTAAAATTAAAGCAAAACTCTCCAATTCATCTTGTACCACCCCAACTGAAATAAAGTCGATTTTTTAAGATTAATTTTTTAGCCCCCGACATGATATCAATGCGTCATCCGCAAATAAAAGTTGGGATATGGGAGGCCCTTCATTAGGAGTACCAAAACCTTTAAACAAACCCATGGAAACAATTTTCTCAATAGAAATTGAGAATGCCTCTATCACCAATACAAAAAGGAACGAAGAAATCGGATCGCCTAGGCGAATCTCCCTAGAATAGTAAAACTCAAAGTCCGAAGATCTGTTAAACAAGACTGACGACCTCAAAGAGTTTATAATCCCCCTAATAAAGTCTCCATTTTTTTGGAAAGTTCATATGAAACATGGTCATAGGCCTTTTTGAAGTCAATTTTAAACAAGAAGCCTTTACTTTTCTTCTTTTTCATCCACGATATAATCTCAGTCGTGATAAGGAACATGTCTAAGCTCGATCTACCTTTGATAAAAGCCGAATGTGTCCTCGAAAAAATCGAGTCAATAACCACCTTAAGTCTATTAGCTAGCACCTTCGAAACCACTTAAGCAATAATACTAACTAAATTAATAGGACGGTAATCTTGAATCCCTGTCGGGTCTCTAAAGTTTGGAACCAAAGCAATAAAAGAGGATTCACATATTCTATCAATCAAAGCCGAGTTATTATTTTTTTTATACCAAAATCAGCCTCGAAGAGCCTCCAAAACCTCTTGAGGAACTTAAAACTGAATCTATCTGGGCCTAGAGCCTTATTATCGCCACACTCCCACACCGCCCTTTTGCTTTTGGATATCTAGAAAGGAGCAATTAGCATCTCCACCTTCTCATAATTCAGTTTTTTTTAAACCCTCTCCCCTCGAGCTTCGATCTATCTTCCAAAGGCTCATTAAACACTATTCTTTACTCTATTCAAAATATTGCACCACCGATCACTAACCACCAACTCATGTATTATGTCTGATGTCCTTTTTGCGTTTATCATCGTATGAAAAAACATAGAGTTTTCATTTCCGTGAATTACCCAACTCGAGCGAGATTTCTAAAAAATATCATTCTTTTTCTTTTCCCCCCATCTCTGCAATCTCCTTCAAACACTCTACTCTAACCCACTCATCCTCCTCCTCAAGATCCCTCTACTCCAAAATGTTATCAAGGTCAAACAAGTCCGACATTTCTTGGTCTAGCCTTTTCGAGTCTTTTTTCCCCTTACCACTGCTTAGTTTTTCAAAACTCCTTTGATGTGCTTAAACTTGTAGGTTAACATGACATTCAGGTTACCTTCAAACATAAACGAACTACACGCTTCTTCACCACTAACTCGATATCCTCCTCCTTAAACCAAGAATTAAAAACTCGAAACAAATATGGACCGTAATCAATAGGGTTAGTCACCAAAATCAGCAGAGAGTGATCGGAGAGGTACCTAGGGAGCGCCATAAGACACGAGTCCGACCACTTATCCACAAAATCCTGATGAACCAAACATCTATCAATTCTACTCCTCTTTCTTATATTACTTTTCCTATAAGTAAAACGTTGGCCCTTGAAACTATATTCCATAAGGCTAGCTTCTTCAATAAACTCGTTGAAGGCACGAGCACACGATTGGTCTAACCCTGAATATAATCTCTCTTTGGCATTTCTAACAAAATTAAAGTCTCCGATCAAAACCCAATAACCTGTTTTCGCTTCTTTAATATCCAATAATTCTTTCCAAACCCGCTTCCTATCCGAAACATTATGTAGGCCCTATACATTCACCACATTGAGAACCTAGTCATAGCCTTTTAATTGACCCGATATCACCATGTAAAATATATTTTTCACAATATCATGAACCGAAAGAACTTTAGAACCCTAGACACATAACAAACCACCCGATCTACCCGGTGGCATTAACACAATCCCACTCGAACTGACTCGAACCCCATAAAGCAGTGCAATTGATTTTTGAATCGTCTATCAATTGTGTCTCTTGTATACAAAGACACAAAAAATTGTGAACTTTCACTAGCCTCTGAATCCACCTATGATTAGCCACAAACCCCAACCCCTTGCAATTCAGTAACATAAAATTCATTGGGCAATAAGTAGAAACTCCTCACATTGGACCATTATTCTAATTTCTTGTTTGAATTTATTAAACCCCCCCCCCCCAAATTTTACTCCCCAACTCCACAGAGCTATCAACCTCTTGTCACACCCCGATTTCCGGTGGGCCCGGTTAGTGGGTTTATACGTGACGATTGATAATAGTTTCACAAATATGCAACGGAAGATAGAATGATAAAGTAATAATGTAAATGTTTAAATTTATTTAAACAAAACTTATAAGTGTTTGATACAATGTCCTACAAGAAGGATCCGAAACAAAACCGAACTTAAGGACATCATAGGCCTTTAAGCAGAGGAGTTACAAATTCTGAAGCTTTCCTTTTGACCAAACCATTCCACCCTTTATTCAGGGCTCGTTACCTGCGGTTTAATCTTTTGAAAGTACGTCAGCTTTCGCTGGTAAATACAATTAACCGACTCGTTTAAAAATCATTTTCATAAATCATTTTATACATATCATGATAACCCATGGGTTATTCATTTAGTATTCTTTTGGGATAGATTTCTTGTCACCAGTTTTACATGCTTGTTAATACAGCTGGGTACCAGAAATCTATGCCGGTATGTGATGATGGTACACACCACCTTTAATACACGTCTTCTGGGAGTATGCCTACTACCCTGCGTGTATTTTATTTTAATAGATTATAACCAGGAAGTCACCAGAATGCAGTAGTAGTATCGGGGGCATAGCTAATGTGAATTGGGTTATCTTACTAACACGTGTGCATTGTTTATTTTAATAGATTATAACCAGGAAGTCACCAAAATGCAGTAGTAGTATCTAAAATAGCAATGTTAGTACATTCACTTTTTGTAAACTGTTTTTACGAAACCTCAATTATTTTAAAGTATATTTAATAATGATTGAGTCTATGTATTCTACAATTACTGTCGGTATGTTGGGATTCTGTATACATTACTTGTTACTACACTGTGAGTAGTAGCATGACCACAAGTCAGGATTGACAATATCGTGGGTGGTAATTGGGTAGATAAAAACATTGTATTCGCTCTCAATACCATAAAGATATAAAATCTTGTTTTAATTAAACTGGGATACACTCGGCAGTATTTCTTGTTGATAAAACTTTTTAAAATGCGTTTCAGGTAACAAAATGTGAAAGCCAAATAGAAGCCAGCTGGAGAGCACTGAAGGCTTGGAAAAGTGGCTATAAAAGTTACCTATACAAGAAAGAAGTTTTATTTCAATAAATTGGGGTTTATCCCTATAACCATATTTGTAATGGAAACTTGGGTCTTTCCCATGTACTTATTATTTATAAAAGTGTGGTGTTTTACTCTGATAAATTATTTCCTAACTACGGTCCTGATGTTAATTTCCGCTGCCAAATTAATAAACACCGATACCATTGATACTATCCTCGCGGCCGCCCGCTCCCGGGGTAGGGGTCGGGGGTTGCGACAGAGAGTGGTATCAGAGCTACAACCACTGATTTAAGCCACAGACTTGTTCTGCTGACACCAAGATTTTATCATTTATGTTAGGAAATAATTTATGTGATTACGTGTATATCCATATATTATTGTTTTATGTTATTTGACAATCTGTTAGTTTACAGTATGAGTGAGCAAGGTACATCTAACGCCTAGCGTCACCTAGCTAGTTCTCCCAAAACTAAAGGAACTTCGTCACAGCCTACTCCTTCGAGGTATTCTGCTGACACTGAAGAGGGAATCTTCATTTTTAAGGCGCAATCCGAGGAACCATTATCTTCGAAAAAGAGAGGATGGTTCAGTCGGGGAGCACATGAGAGGAGAAAGCGAATGAGAAAGTTACAACAACAAAGGACATTAGCAGCATCCAATAGATAAATGAACGCCTGTTGGTGCATTCATCTGTCGTCTTCGTCTTATATCGAGTCTCAGTCTCGTTGCGGATCTGAAAGAGGGTGATGTCATCATCTTAGATGATGACATCATAATAGTGATGTCATCATTACATCACTACATATGAAGACAAAATAAGTTGCATGTGCACGTGAAGTTGAAATTCAAGAAACATGTATTAATTCTGATTTCGTTCATGTGTCCTTGCATGATTTCGCTCATTTGTCAAAAACAGATTCTGCTTATGTGTCATAGTGTGATTCCGTTTTTGTGTCATGTACGAAAGAGTGGAATCTGATTCCGCTTATGTGTCATGTACATAAGAGTGGAATCATGTCATTTGGGTGGACATATTTTTCAAAGAGTAAAAGCCTGACTTGCCGGAGATCCCAAGTTGGTAATCGTGGATCATGAATCGGCATCATTTTTATCATATTTGTATAATGTGTTTTTGAAAAGCAGGACTTGCCGGAACTCCCAGGTTTGTAAGCGAGGAGTAAGAATCGACACCTTGAGAATTCAACCAACAGATGATGATTGGTTGAAAATGTTTGAATGTATTGATCTTACAAGTGGTAAATCAGGGACATTAAGTTGTATCTGATTTCCTACAAATGGTTGATAGACAATGTGATGAACCATACCCCTAACTTTACAAGTGGTAAAATCAAACTTATTTTCCGGAAAAACCATTTGATTAAAACAAACTTAAGTGTTTTGAAATCAATGGGAAAATAGTTTGTTGTGAGGGGGAGTTCTGATTGTTTATGCCAAGTGGATGGAGAATTGAGGCAATTCGATATCAGTTGTCATGTTCTTGTACAGCTTGTTTTCAAATTTCCTAAAATGTATTTGTATTTTAGGGGGAGTATATTTTCAGAAAATTCAAAAACATTAGAAAATTTGAAAAAGCCAAAAACATGATAAAATGAAAAATGAGTTTTGTTGCATAAAAGAGGAAATGATAGTACATCAGTGGACAATCACAGCACGCTAAAGAAATGGAAAGTTAAAAAGTGATAAACGGTCTCACTGATGATGTGTCAGTAGGTTTTTACACATTTAGTAGATTGTGACGAGATATAAACCTAAATTTCAAACTTGCTTATATCGTGGGGAAACATCTCTCGGATATATGGGTAACCCCCGAAATCTCGTTTGAAAGGTTCCTTTTTCTGATATACTAGGTCTTTATACTCAGTGATGTCTGGGGTATTATTCCTGGACTTCTGCTGAATGGAAGTTCTGACCTACTCCTCGAATAATACTTTCTACAAATGCTTGAAATATAGCATAAACCCTCAGCATGCAGATGAAACAATAAAATTGATAGTCGCTGCTGTTGTAGCTAAAAGATCCTCTAAATGGGACATACCGTAAAGTCGAAGCTGATATCTCTCTGCGTATACGGAAGTATCGACCTGAGATCCCTCGGCCCTCGCATTACCTAATTTATGTACAGATATCATTTGTGTCATAATTACCTGTAAGACTGATTATTGGGATCTGGATACGGGAGTATATTCTGAGGTGGGACACGCGATTGAGTTTAAGTACTTAAAACATTAATGTCATATCTCGGAGCAGTTGAAATTTGTGTGAAAATTTAAGTGGACAAACATACTGACAATCTAAGTGAATCGTTTAGAACTTAAAATGAAATGAAGCTTAACGGTGTTGGTGACTTGTCTCAAAAACTGATATGATCCTCTTGCACGAACTCACAAAAACATTGTTTGTAAATATTTCATTTCTGCATTTATTTTCTTTTAGAAAATCCAAAAAGATTTTAGTGTGTTTTGGCATAAATTTTGAAAAATTCAAAAAGATTTCCGACAACTGGTGTTAGAGAGCTGAATTTCAAAATTCCGAGTGCTAAACATGATGAACAAATGGTTTGGGTGAAAGTGTTTGAAAATTGTTGAAATGAAATGAGAAAATGTTTTGCTATATAAAATGTTATTCCTGCAAGTGGTAAATTAGATTTGAAAATCTTATCCATAAATTGTTATCAGAAAATTTATTTTTGGGTAGAGTTTTTGCAGGTTGACCAGGTTTCAATCCAGAGCAGGATGAAAGCCAGGTTATAATCTTGTGAATTCCAGACTACGATCCCAGCAGATTGAGAGGGGGAGTCTGAAGACACCATGATATTCAACATTAAGATAAAGATAGAGAATGAGGATTCTTGCAATGACAAATACTTCAGAGGAAGATCGAAGACTGATAAAGACTGAAGATGCAAAGATTCGACACTTAAGACTCATCAACATCTGAGGGGGAGTCTGTTGGTGCATTCATCTGTCGTCTTCGTCTTATATCGAGTCTCAGTCTCGTTGCGGATCTGAAAGAGGGTGATGTCATCATCTTGGACGATGACATCATAATAGTGATGTCATCATTACATCACTACATATGAAGACAAAATAAGTTGCATGTGCACGTGAAGTTGAAATTCAAGAAACATGTATTAATTCTGATTTCGTTCATGTGTCCTTGCATGATTTCGCTCATTTGTCAAAAACAGATTCCGCTTATGTGTCATAGTGTGATTCCGTTTTTGTGTCATGTACGAAAGAGTGGAATCTGATTCCGCTTATGTGTCATGTACATAAGAGTGGAATCATGTCATCTATAAATAGGTCATATGAGCGAAATCAGTCATATAGATATAGGTGTTGTCTTCCGGTAAGCCACGAAGTGCTGCCGAAGTGTTGTCTGAACGTGTAATCGCATCAATTATCAATACAACAACAGTTTAAAGTGAATATTGCTGAAATCGCACCAAATCATTAGTTTCCGCCTCTTGATTTGGATAGGAATTCTTCTGATAGACTTAAACAGGTCCGAATACGATCCTACAACGCCCAGACTCAAGAAGTAGTGAATAGACAATTGGCAAACTTTCATATATTAGCCACCACTGCAGCCGATCCAAACCTAGATCAGATAATTGCACCACAACCACTGCCACTATTCCCAACCCAACCAATGGCGATATAACTTAACCAAGGAAACCAAATTCCCATACCAGCATTTGATCCTAACGAAATACCTAGAATCCCAGCGCCTAATCCTCTAATGTATGATCCATGGGAGGATGATGTGACAACTCGTATTTCCGAACTTATTTTTGTACTTTGATGTAACGCATGTAGACCTGATGTGATTACATGAACTATGTTGAAGTATTGAATGCTACGTATGACTTTGCGTTATGTGTAATATATGTATGTATAATTGAGCCCAAACGCACAACACCACTCGATCGCACAAGCCCATTTGGGCTACACTTTGTATTCGGATCAATGGGCAGCCCGGTGAGGGTTCGGCCCACTCTTTCCTCTTTGTCGCATAACACTAGGAGATAGGGTATACTCCTCATTTGTTTGCTAAACACTTTACACACAAACCCTAGCTTTCTCTCATCCTCTCTCTCAAACTTGACGGCAAACACCCCTCCTCTTCATCGAAGATCTTTGTGCTCGGATCAATCCCCTACCCTCTTCTTTAATCGGTTAGTGTTTCATGTTATGGGTTTATTCGATTAATGTTTATTTGATGATGAATTGTGGTGTTGGTATGAATAATATATGATTGATCATGAATATATGTAATCGGCCATATACATGTTTAGATCCGAATGGTTTGATGTTGTGCTAGTATGATTTGGAATTGATGATAATGAATGAAAACCGAATGCTTGTCAAATCGGCTGTAACATGTTTCGAATGATTAATATATCGTTATAGTTATGAATGTTGTTAATCGAGATTATGAAGCATGTTGATATGATTGGTGTTATGATTATTGTTCGAAGATCTTTGTGCTCGGATCAATCCCCTACCCTCACCTTTGCAACGAAAATATTGTCCGTATTCCCCGCCCAGGTGAGGAACCTCTTATGATTCGTGGCGACAAGAGTGGTGCTGTTGTGAGCATCATTTCTTCCCTTAAGGCCCAAAAGTGTTTGCGTAAGGGCCACACTGCCTTTCTGGCTCTCGTTACTGACACCTCGAAGAAAGAGAAAAAGATAGAAGACTTTCCGATTGTACGCGACTATCCTGAGGTATTTCCTGAGGAACTACCTGGCCTCCCGCCTCATCGTCAGGTCGAGTTTCAAATCGAGTTAGCTCTTGGAGCGGCACCCATAGCTCGTGCACTGTATCGTTTAGCTCCATCAGAGTTGAAAGAGCTATCTACGCAACTACAAGAACTCTTAGATAAGGGTTTTATTCGTCCTAGCTCTTCGCCCTGGGGAGCTCCAGTGCTTTTTGTGAAGAAGAAAGACGGTACGTTCAGAATGTACATCGACTACCATGAACTGAACAAGGTGACTGTGAAGAATCGCTATCCTCTTCCACGCATTGACGATTTGTTCGACCAGCTGCAAGGGTCGAGCTACTATTCAAAGATTGATTTGAGATCGGGATATCACCAGCTGAGAGTCCGAGAAGAGGACGTCTCTAAAACAGCCTTTAGAACCCGTTATGGACATTATGAGTTTTTGGTCATGCCGTTTGGGCTAACAAACGCACCGGCGGTCTTCATGGACTTGATGAATCGCGTGTGCAAGCCGTACCTAGACAAGTTCGTTATAGTTTTCATCGATGACATCCTGATCTATTCTAAGAGTCAGGAGGAACACGAGCAGCATCTACGACTCATTTTGGAACTCCTTCGAACAGAACAACTGTACGCCAAGTTTTCAAAATGTGACTTCTGGCTTCGTGAAGTCCATTTCTTAGGCCATGTGGTGAACAAGGATGGGATTCACGTTGATCCATCCAAGGTAGAGTCAATCAAGAGCTGGCCTGCACCTCGTACGCCAACGGAAATTCGCCAATTCTTGGGATTGGCAGGTTACTACAGGAGGTTTATCAAGGATTTTTCCAAGATTGCACAGCCTCTTACTTCACTAACGCAGAAGGGCGTTGTTTATCGTTGGGGAAACACACAGGAGTTAGCATTTCAGCACTTAAAGGATAGACTTTGCAGTGCACCTATCCTCTCATTGCCAGAGGGCACAGACGACTTCGTGGTTTACTGCGACGCATCCATTCAGGGTCTTGGTTGCGTATTGATGCAGCGGGATAAAGTTATAGCCTACGCCTCACGCCAACTCAAAGTTCATGAAAAGAACTACACTACACATGATTTAGAGCTGGGAGCTGTTGTTTTTGCACTTAAGATATGGCGACATTACCTGTACGGTACCAAATGTGCCATCTACACTGACCACAGGAGCCTCGAGCATATCTTCAAACAGAAGGAACTCAATATGCGACAGCGACGATGGGTCGAGCTACTGAATGACTACGAATGCTCGATCAGATATCACCCGGGCAAAGCCAATGTTGTGGCCGACGCCCTCAGTCGAAAGGACACTGCGCCTAAGCGCGTACGAGCTTTACAACTTACTATATAGTCTAGTCTTCCTTCTCAAATACGAGATGCTCAGGTAGAAGCATTGAAACCAGAAAACGTCAGGGCTGAAGCCCTACGCGGCTCAAGGCAACGCTTAGAACAGAAGGAAGACGGTGCTTACTACGTAACAGGACGCATTTGGGTCCCACTTTATGGCAACCTACGAGAGCTTGTGATGGATGAGGCACACAAGTCTCGCTACTCAGTGCACCCTGGTTCGGATAAAATGTACCACGATATCAAAACCACATATTGGTGGCCTAGCATGAAGGCTCACATAGCAACTTACGTTAGCAAGTGCTTGACTTATGCGAGAGTCAAGGCGGAATACCAGAAACCTTCAGGCCCACTTCAACAACCAGAGATACCACAATGGAACTGGGAGCAAATTTCCATGGATTTTGTTACAGGCTTGCCTAGATCACAACGTGGTAACGATACTATTTGGGTGATCGTGGATCGACTCACAAAGTCTGCTCACTTCTTGGCTATCAAAGAAACGGATAAGTTCTCCACCCTAGCAGAAGTATATCTCAAGGAAGTTGTCTCGAGGCACGGGGTGCCCACCTCTATTATCTCGGATCGAGATGCACGTTTTACTTCAGAACTGTGGCAAGCAATGCACAAGTCTTTTGGCTCAAGATTAGATATGAGCACAGCCTATCACCCGCAAACGGATGGGCAGTCGGAACGTACCATCCAGACTCTAGAAGATATGCTTAGGGCATGTGTAATTGACTTTGGCAACGGCTGGGAAAAGCATCTGCCACTTGTGGAATTTTCATACAATAACAGCTACCACACCAGCATTAAAGCTGCTCCGTTTGAGGCATTGTACGGGCGTAAATGCCGGTCACCTCTTTGTTGGGCAGAGGTGGGGGATAGTCAGATTACTGGTCCAGAACATGTGGTTGACACAACAGAGAAAATTGCTCAGATACGACAACGAATGGCGGCAGCTCGTGACCGTCAGAAAGTCTACGCCGATAAGGGCAGAAAACCACTAGAGCTCCAGGTTGGGGAGCGTGTACTACTCAAAGTTTCACCCTGGAAGGGTGTGGTTCGTTTTGGTAAACGGGGCAAACTTAACCAACGATACGTTGGACCTTTCGAAGTCATTGAGAAAATAGGCAAGGTGGCCTACAAACTGAACTTACCAGCAGAACTCAGTGCAGTTCACAATGTTATCCACGTGTCGAATCTGAAGAAGTGTCTGTCAGATGAGACCCACATAGTTCCTTTGAAGGAGCTCACTATCGACGAGCAGTTACGATTCGTCGAGGAACCAGTCGAAATCACGAACTGGGATGTTAAGGTTCTCAAACGTACTAGAATACCTCTCGTTCGAGTTCGTTGGAACTCACGTCGCGGCCCAGATTTCACCTGGGAACGCGAAGATCAGATGAAACAAAAGTATCCCCAACTGTTCGCAAACGGTACAACCACTACTGAGGCTGAAGCTACGGAATTTTGGGACGAAATTCCAGATCAACGGGGGGAGGATGTGACACCCCAGGAAAACTAGGAAAACCATGCAACTTAACTAGCTTCCTCAGTGAGTACGTGCTAAATTTCGGGACGAAATTTCTTTCAACTTGGGGATAATGTGACAACTCGTATTTCCGAACTTATTTTTGTACTTTGATGTAACGCATGTAGACCTGATGTGATTACATGAACTATGTTGAAGTATTGAATGCTACGTATGACTTTGCGTTATGTGTAATATATGTATGTATAATTGAGCCCAAACGCACAACACCACTCGATCGCACAAGCCCATTTGGGCTACACTTTGTATTCGGATCAATGGGCAGCCCGGTGAGGGTTCGGCCCACTCTTTCCTCTTTGTCGCATAACACTAGGAGATAGGGTATACTCCTCATTTGTTTGCTAAACACTTTACACACAAACCCTAGCTTCCTCTCATCCTCTCTCTCAAACTTGACGGCAAACACCCCTCCTCTTCATCGAAGATCTTTGTGCTCGGATCAATCCCCTACCCTCTTCTTTAATCGGTTAGTGTTTCATGTTATGGGTTTATTCGATTAATGTTTATTTGATGATGAATTGTGGTGTTGGTATGAATAATATATGATTGATCATGAATATATGTAATCGGCCATATACATGTTTAGATCCGAATGGTTTGATGTTGTGCTAGTATGATTTGGAATTGATGATAATGAATGAAAACCGAATGCTTGTCAAATCGGCTGTAACATGTTTCGAATGATTAATATATCGTTATAGTTATGAATGTTGTTAATCGAGATTATGAAGCATGTTGATATGATTGGTGTTATGATTATTGTTCGTGTATTATTTATGTTATTCGTTAGTGTTTATATAAATTGGATGATGTAAAAACACTAGTTTGATAGAATAATGATTGGTTAATAGTGGATAACTTTGATTTAATGAGATTGTCAGCCATGTGTGTGTGGTTGTAGTATTGACAAAATCCAAGCATGTGCATAGTAAATGTATGTTGTCAGAAGAGTTAAAGTTATCATGTGATGAGAATGGATTGATGTCTTGATTAAACTCATGAACCGAGTGACGTTGATGATATGTATGAAAGGTGTGGTCGAATAGTTTTCAAGTATGTCACATGAATATCAGTGCATGTGATGATGATTTATTTATCGATTAGTGGGGGTTTCGAGTATTAAGGTTATATGAATTAGATGTTAAAAACCCTTGTTTGATCTAATGTTAATTATGTATGAAACTGCTAAAGTTGTTAATTGATAAAATAAAAGGAAACTTTGCAATTGGTTGCAAGATATTAGCTGTGTAACTGATTTCCATGTTATTCGAATCAATAAAACTGATCGCACAAGACCTCTTGGTCGCACAAGAGGTCCACTCGCACAAGACATCCTGTTCGCACAAGAGGTCCCTAGTCGCACAAGGACCATTGAGTCGCACATGATGTATATTTATTTAACTGTTTGGGCCGGTTGTTGATATTGGGCTGGGCTGGTAAACGGATCGTACAAGAGGTCCGGATCGCACAAACTTAGACTTATTTGATTTGATCTGTGTTCATGTTGATTGTTTTGTTGGGCACTTTGGTTTTGGGCCGGGTATTAGTGGGCTCCAACAGATGACTCGCACAAGGCCACTAATCTTGTGCGAGCCCAATCTTGATTATGTTGAACGTAATGATATGTGTTGCGATGATCCGTGCGTGCTATCTTACGTGATACTTATGTGCACTCCGTGAAACCAAAATCTGACTTGTATGGTAACCATGTTAGGACGTGGTTGACCACTAGCATCTAGACTTGACCTTTCTGTGTATCTGCCGAGCAAACCAAGGCGAGTTCACACTCTACAAAGCATGGGATTCCCAGGGGTTGGGAATGGGGTTAAGGAATATGGATTCCTCGTCCTTTCTTGGGTAGGACAGTACTGGTTCAGGAATGTAATTCCTCGTCCTTACGGACAGATAACTTTTACTAGACCAAATCTCTATCACGAGGTCCCTCCTATTTTATATCGACTTAATCGCCGGGCCAATGGCGAGCGGGTCATTAGTTAGATAGCGCTATTTAGGTCTGACAAGCCTCACACCGTGCCGCAGAGGACGGGCGTGAACTAATGGATCTGGGCACGTCAATGATGATAGACATTGACAGTTCAGGGCACTTAAACATGACTTTAGTCAGCAGTTGATATTGTAACGAGTCTAGTGTATACATGGGGTAGCCCCCACGGCCGAAATGCCAGATAACTATCATGGGGTAGCCCCCACGGCTGGATTGCCAGAGTTAATGGGTTAAACAAATCACATTTTCAACTATGGGGTAACCCCCACGGCAGGATGCCAGTTAAAGGAAACTGTTTTTGGAACAACTTAAAACGAACACCCAACCGTGAACTCACTCAACTTGTTGTTGACTCGTTACTACATGCTTTGCAGGTCAATAGGTACTTAGCTGGAGCTTGCATAAGGAAGAGTCGTTGTGGGACATGGACAGCTGTGTGCCATGTTAAACCTTTGGATATTTAAACTTATGTTTTGGTTTTAAATATTATGCTTCCGCTCATAACTTAAACTATGGTTGTTTTGGACACTAATTATGTTGGTTGGACTTTTACAATTAATTACTTGCTTGTTCAATATAATTAGTGGTTTGATCCTGGTCAGTCATGCCTCCAAGCGGTGATACTCCGCGTGTGGATTTTGGGGGTGTGACAGATGACCATAGGGATTATAAGGAACTATATCCACAAGGAGAACCGATACCAAACCCCATAGCACAATATACCAACCTAAATCCTTTAGATCTATATTGGAATGCCGATCAGTATGTTCAGGAGATATTAGACAACCCATACCCATATGGAGAACCTATACCTTTGTACCCTGACCAGTACCCGCGCTGTTACAACCCGCGTTTTCAAAGTCAAAGTACAAGTCAAAGTCAAAGGAAGAAAAGATTGCTAATTGCGATCTGTCACTCCTTGCTTAATTATTGATTATACCCTTTGATTGTAATCGATACTCTATTTTAAGTTGCTTTAGTTGTATTATGTGGAGTAAATGCTAATAATCGCAGTTTATCGCTAATCGACCTGTCGCTATCTCATCGCAACTCGAATTATGTGTTCTGAATATTGTTTTATGTGTGTGTGTGCTATTTAAGTGTTACTTGTGCATGTTTATATTATGTTTGTGGTGGTTAATCGAAAATGCAATCACAACTCTATCGCAACGCAAACTAATCACAAATGCTAAACGAAAGATGAATTATGTTAGTTAGGTTATTTGTGTAACTATTGTTTAATACTATCACATCGCTTACTCGAAACGCTCAACTCACGAATCGAAACATCGAAATCAAACTCACCGGTGACATTCAATCGAATGACCATTCGATCAAATGGTCATCCGTACGGATGACCATCCGATCGGGTTGCCATCCGATCCGTCACTTGGGCACCGCCTTCCTCTTTTGGACACCTATAAATAGCCCTGTCACATCACAAACAGTGATGTGACAGCTCTCTCTGCGATCCTTTGACTTCTCAGGCCATTTTCTCTCAATTTCTCGCGATTCTTGTAAGTTTCTTCCTCAAATATTGTACATCTATCATCTACACACACTTCTTCATCATTTTCACCTTTGAATCTTAACTTTTAACCATGAAATCGACTGTTTTGGGGTGTTCTAGGATGATGTCATCATGGGGTTCTTATGAACTTCAAGATTTGGCTTTATTCCACCTATAACAACTCAGATCTAAGGGATTTCAACATGTTTAAACACTGATTTTGCATAGATCTAAACATTTTCAAGATTTAAAAGGATTGAAAGATGTTTTCATAACTTTCTTTCAACTCTTTTACACTCATGCACTCAAAACCGATAGAATCGGAGCTCGTTCAGGCCTTCTACTCGTTTTCTAGTGAAGTGTCGGTTAGAGATCTGATTCCTATCAACGAGATAACCGACTTAGCGGGTTGAACATGAACAAACCGTCACGGTCAAACCGAACCTTTTCAAACTTAACAAATTTTCCAGATTTCAAAACGACCAAGTCACCAAACGGACTGCCGTCCGATCAGTTGCCATCCGATCGAACGATAATCCGATCGTATGACATTTGGTCCCAACACTTGAACTTTTTACAAACTTTCAAAACATATCAGTTCCAGCGGATTGTCATCCGACCGAAGACCAGCCAATCGAATGACCATCCTGCTGTGAACTTGTTCTGGATGTTGTTTATATTGTTAGCTATGTTGTGTCAAGACTCCTATGCCTCTTTTGCGGGATTTGGTTGTTATATCCCACCTCATGTGGTGATATAATAATTAAAATCTTGTTGTTTGTGGATGAAATAAAGTTGTAAACTTTTTAAAACAATTATTGGTCGTGTGATGTAAACACTTATCTTAACCATGTTTTGAATGTTTAATTGTCAATGGCATTTGGAGTTATTTTATGAGCATGTAGTATGTTTACCATTCGTATGCAATGAGAACCTTTCAAGATCACACCTCGTGCTTCCGCCTAAGAAAGGGGTGTGACAGATTGGTATCAGAGCTGCGATTGTAGTGAACCAGGATTCCTACTCGAGTATAGACTACAATCTTTAGGATCCTCTCACGAAAACAAATTTTTCAAAAGTTTTCATTGCATAAAACTTTCCGCGACATCCACTATCTGAAACTGTTTTCAAAGAGTCAAGTAAGGACACTACCAAAACTTAGGGTGCACTGGAGTAGCACTTGTCTTTAACTAGAAATTACTTGCAACTATGTGTAATAATTGATATATATACTAGAAATAGAATATCTCAGGTACTCGTGACTTTACCTGAAAATAGTGGCCCATCAGAAGGAAGTGATCCGATGATGAAACGAACTGTGCGGACTGTGCAAGGAATTACGTAATTATGGATGCATACATAATTATGGAATTCAGTGCACAGAAACCACAACAAGTCTTGTCACGTATCTAACGAGATTCCTTCAGTGCAAGAAAAGGTCAAACGTGAACACCCTCACCCCTCCCCCAGCCTATTAAATACTCTGTTGGAGTAATAATTTAGGGTATAAAGACAAGAACCGCCAATGTGAAATAAGATATTTTGTCCTTTACATATATTAAACTTGTAATATGGGGTGATGTAACCCTTATGCATTTTGTTTACTTCGCAAACAATGATGTAACAAGTTGTCCTGATATGTATAAAGACTCGGTGAATATCTTATGACATATCAATATTTATCTATTTATGCATGCTTGTTGCTGTATGAATTGATTTATACATTTGGCGGACTGTTTGATGTCACTTATGTGAGTATATGTCTGTGTATACATACTACTACTGTCTCGTATGACGATATCAAACAAATGTCTAACCCTATTGTGTTGTGTTCTTTCAGAACATGGCGCCTAGGAGAGCTGTGAACAATCAGGATTCTGATCAACCCCCTCCTCATCTTCTGCCAAGGACCGCTGAAGAACTGAACGCCCTATTGGAAGAAAGGATCTCCGCAGCTATCGCTCAATACGAGGCGAACTGCACCGAACAAAGTGGAGGACCAAGCAATGCTAGACGTAATGGGCAGGGAGATACATCTGGAGGAAACACAGCTCAAGGCTGCACTTTCAAGCAGTTTCTCGACTGCAAGCCGCTGAATTACGACGGCACTGGAGGTGCAGTGGCTTTTGTACGCTGGACGGAGAAGACCGATTCCACTATCCGTATGAGCAAGTGTACCGCGGATCAGCAAGTCACTTTTGTTACGGGGTTGTTTGTTGATGAAGCTTTGACTTGGTGGAATTTGCAAGTCCAGACTCTGGGTGATGATGCTGCATACGGCATGACGTGGGATGAACTAAAGGAACGAATGAGAGAAAAGTATTGCTCTCGTGCTGAACTCCAAAGGTTGGAGACTGAGTTCTGGCACTTGACCATGGAAGGTGCAGACATTACTGGTTATACCCGAAGGTTCCACGATTTGTCAAGAGTGAGCCCCTACATGGTGACTCCCGAATTTAAGCGCGTTGAACGCTACATCTGGGGATTGGCTCCAGAATTTCGCAGCATGGTAACTTCGGCTAAACCTGAAACGATCACTCATGCTGTAACCCTGGCTGTCAGCCTTACTGAAGATGCTGTTCGTATGAAGAAGTTATCACTGAACCCAACTGAAAAGACCGAGACGCATGCTGAGTCGTCTGGTGACAAGAAAAGGAAGCATGCGAGCCTGAATCAAGCAACACGTAACAACAAGGGTTCCAACAATACGAAGCGAGACCCCAACCCGCCTCAGGAGGCAAAAACTCTTGCAACCATGAATGACTCTCCTGCCAGAGGATATCTGGGCACTCTGCCCATCTGCGACCAGTTCAAGCGTCATCAAGAAGGAGTTTGTCGCGTTCCAAAATGCGACAAGTGTGGAAAACTGGGTCACCATACTGAGAACTGTTGGGGAAAAGGAAATGGAAGTGGCAATAGGAACGGGAATGGAAACCGCAACGGTGCTAGCAATAGAAACGGTGGTGGAAATGGCAATGGCAATGGTAACCGGAATGGCAATGGAGCTGGGCAGAACCAAGGATGCTTTGGTTGTGGAAGCAAAGATCATTTCAAGAAAGATTGCCCAAGGGAGAACAATGCTCAGGCTCGAGCATTCGTGATTGGAGCAAGGAATGCACGCGAGGGCCCTAATGTGGTCACCGATACGTTTCTCGTTAACAATCACTTTGCATCCATACTATTTGACACTGGTGCCGATTATAGCTTCATGTCTGTGGAATTTAAACGTATGCTTGGAATAGAATCGAGTAGATTAGATATTCCTTATTCCATAGAACTAGCCAATGGTAAACTTGTTAAATCGGACGAAGTTGTTAGGGGTTGCACGTTAGAACTTGGTGAGCGAAGGTTTAGCATCGACCTCTTACCTATTCAATTGGGTAGCTTCGATATGGTGGTTGGAATGGACTGGTTGTCCAAGAACAAGGCTGAAGTGGTTTGTCACGAGAAAATCATTCGCATCCCTCTGGCGAATGATGAAACTCACATCGTGCATGGAGAAAAACGAGACACGCCTCTGCGAACCATCAGTTGTATGAAGGTGCAGAAGTGCTTAAGGAAAGGATGTGTTGCATTCCTGGCGCACGTTGTAGATAAAAAGGCTGAGGAGCCAAAACTCGAAGATATTCATGTGGTGAAGGAATTCCCTGATGTTTTTCCCGAAGACCTGCCAGGACTACCTCCGTAATGACAAGTCGAATTCCATATAGACTTGGTTCCAGGAGCCGCTCCTGTAGCCAAGGCACCCTATCGGCTTGCACCGTCCGAAATGCAAGAATTATCTACACAACTCCAGGAGTTGTTTGATAAAGGATTCATAAGGCCAAGCTTCTCGCCTTGGGGAGCTCCAGTATTGTTCATGAAGAAGAAGGATGGAACACTGCGGATGTGTATCGATTATAGAGAGTTGAACAAGCTCACTATCAAGAATCGGTACCCACTACCGAGGATTGATGACTTATTTGATCAGCTGCAAGGATCGAGCTACTATTCCAAGATCGGCCTTCGATCTAGATACCATCAGTTAAGGATCCAGGAGGAAAGCGTACCGAAGACTGCATTCAGAACGCGTTATGGGCATTACGAGTTCCTTGTGATGCCATTCAGATTGACGAACGCACCAGCGGTATTTATGGATCTGATGAACCGCGTTTGCAAACCATATCTCGATAAATTCGTGATTGTATTTATCGATGATATCCTGATTTACTCACGAACGAGAGAAGAGCACGAGCAACATCTCAGGACCATTTTGGAACTATTAAAGAAAGAGAAACTTTATGCAAAGTTCTCAAAGTGCGAATTCTGGATTCGCGAAGTACAGTTCCTTGGTCATGTTGTGAACGAGAAGGGCATTCATGTGGACCCAGCCAAGATAGAAGCGATAAGGAATTGGGAAGCCCCCAAAACCCCAACTGAAGTTCGACAATTTTTGGGCTTAGCGGGCTATTATCGGTGATTTATCGAGAATTTCTCCAAGATAGCTCAACCGCTAACAACCCTTACGCAGAAAGACAAGAAGTACGACTGGGGTGATAAGCAGGAAGAAGCCTTTCAACTGCTCAAAAATAAGCTATGCGATGCACCGATACTATCCTTACCCCAAGGCACTGAAGACTTCGTGGTATACTGCGACGCTTCGCATCAAGGTTTGGGTTGCGTGCTCATGCAACGCCAAAAAGTCATCGCTTATGCTTCAAGACAATTGAAGGTGCATGAAAGGAACTATACCACTCACGACCTAGAGCTAGGCGCAGTGGTATTCGCCTTGAAGATCTGGCGACACTATTTATATGGTACTCGATGTACAATATTCACAGATCATAAAAGCCTATAACACATATTTGATCAGAAGGAATTAAACATGCGTCAGCGACGATGGGTTAAGCTGCTGAACGATTATGACTGTGAGATTAGGTACCATCCTGGAAAGGCAAATGTTGTAGCAGATGCGTTAAGCCGAAAAGAAAGGGTTAAGACCCTAAGGGTTCGAGCATTGGAAATGACTATTCGGACGAACCTCACTGCACGCATTCATGACGCACAACAAGAAGCCCTTAAGATGGAGAATCGTAGAGCTGAATACCTCCGAGGTATGCTGAAGAATTTGGTGCCAAACAAAGAGGGAACCTTATACTTTAAGAGGCGTATTTGGGTTCCGCTCTGTGGCGGTATTCGAGAAGTCATCCTTAATGAAGCTCACAAGTCGAGATACTCGATCCATCCAGGATCGGACAAAATGTATCAAGACTTGAAAGATTACTATTGGTGGCCGAGGCTTAAAAGCGATGTTGCTGTTTACGTTGGAAAATGCCTAACCTGTGCTAACGTTAAGGCTGAATATCAAAAACCGTCTGGCCTACTGCAACAACCCGAGATACCCATGTGGAAGTGGGAGCAAATCTCTATGGACTTCATAACAAAATTACCCAGGACCCCTAGGGGGCATGATATGATATGGGTGATAGTCGATCGGTTAACGAAATCTGCGTATTTCCTACCGATCCGAGAGAAGGATAGCACTGGAAAGCTTGCTGAGCTGTACTTGAAAGAAATAGTGGCACGTCATGGAGTGCCTATCTCAATTATTTCAGATAGAGATGGACGTTTTGTCTCACGGATATGGCAATCCTTCCAGGAGGCCTTTGGATCTAAACTAGATCTAAGCACGACCTTCCATCCGCAAACAGACGGCCAGAGCGAACAGACCATACAAACACTGGAAGATATGCTTCGCGCATGTGTTATGGACCTAGGCGGCAGCTGGGATACTCACCTACCTTTAGTTGAGTTTTCCTACAATAACAGCTACCATACGAGCATAAAAGCCGCACCGTTCGAAGCTATATGGCCGCAAACCATTAGCGATCTCGATTTCCTTATATTTACAGAAATACTTGTTTCATACAAATTACATACCATGTTTTTATTCAAGTATACAAACGTTCAATACAAAAACTGCATGAATTCACACCAACATTATGTTGACGATTTTCCAAAAACTCACATGTATTTCAGGTAACTAAAGTGGATGTGCGCGCGGTCTTACTCTTGCTCTGGATGTTGTTTATATTGTTAGCTATGTTGTGTCAAGACTCCTATGCCTCTTTTGCGGGATTTGGTTGTTATATCCCACCTCATGTGGTGATATAATAATTAAAATCTTGTTGTTTGTGGATGAAATAAAGTTGTAAACTTTTTAAAAAAATTATTGGTCGTGTGATGTAAACACTTATCTTAACCATGTTTTGAATGTTTAATCGTCAATGGCATTTGGAGTTATTTTATGAGCATGTAGTATGTTTACCATTCGTATGCAATGAGAACCTTTCAAGATCACCCTTGAAGATATGCTTCGCTCGTGTGTCATAGATTTCGGTGGTAATTGGGACATGCACTTACCTTTGGTTGAATTCTCGTACAATAACAGTTATCATTCTAGTATTCAAATGGCACCATTTGAGGCATTATACGGAAGAAAATGTCGATCTTCTATTGTATGGCACAAGATCGGAGACACACAAATTACCGGTCCTGAGCTGTTGCAAGAAACGACTGACAAAATCCTCCAAATTCGAGATAATCTGCTAAAATCTCGGAGTCGTCAGAAAAGTTACGCTGATAAATGCCGCAAGCCCCTTGAAATTGACGTTGGCGATCACGTACTCCTAAAGGTTTCACCTTGGAAGGGTGAGATCAGATTCGGCAAGAAAGGAAAGCTCGCGTCTCGATATGTTGGACCCTTTAAAATTTTGGAAAGGATTGCCAAAGTGGTCTACAGACTCGAACTACCGGAGGAACTCAGCAACCTTCACCCTACTTTCCACGTCTCGAACCTCAGAAAGTGTCTAGCCGAGCAGGATTTACAAGTGCCACTTGAGGATCTACAAGTGGACGAAACATTACACTTTGTGGAAAAGCCTGTCGAGATCATGGACCGAGAGACCAAGAAGCTCAGGTGCTCACGCGTTCCCATTGTAAAGGTTCGCTGGGAAGGCAAATGCGGCGCGGAGTTCACCTGGGAACTCGAAAGTGACATGAAGGCGAAGTATCCACAGTTGCTTGTTATGCCTGCGCCTTAATTTCGGGAGGAAATTCCCTAAAGTAGGGGAGGCTGTAACAACCCGCGTTTTCAAAGTCAAAGTACAAGTCAAAGTCAAAGTCAAAGGAAGAAAAGATTGCTAATTGCGATCTGTCACTCCATGCTTAATTATTGATTGTACCCTTTGACTTGTAATCGATACTCTATTTTAAGTTGCTTTAGTTGTATTATGTGGAGTAAATGCTAATAATCGCAGTTTATCGCTAATCGACCTATCGCTATCTCATCGCTATCGCATCGCAACTCGAATTATGTGTTCTGAATATTGTTTTACGTGTTATGTGTTACTTGTGCATGTTTATATTATGTTTGTGGTGGTTAATCGAAAACGCAATCGCAACTCTATCGCAACGCAAACTAATCGCAAACGCTAAACGAAAGATGAATTATGTTAGTTAGGTTATTTGTGTAACTATTGTTTAATACTATCTCATCGCTTACTCGCAACGCTCAACGCACGAATCGAAACATCAAAATCCAACTCGCCGGAGACATTCGATTGAATAACCATTCGATCGAATGGTCATCCGTACGGATGACCATCCGATCGGATGGCCATCCGATCGGGTTGCCATCTGATCCGTCACTTGTGCACCGCCTTCCTCTTTTGGCCACCTATAAATAGCCCTGTCACAACAGTGATGTGACAGCTCTCTCTGCGATCCTTCGACTTCTCAGGCCATTTTCTCTCGATTTCTCGTGGTTCTTGTAAGTTTCTTCCTCAAATCTTGTACATCTATCATCTACACACACTTCTTCATCATTTTCACCTTTGAATCTTAACTTTTAACCATGAAATCGACTGATTTGGGGTGTTCTAGGATGATGTCATCATGGGGTTCTAATGAACTTCGAGATTTGGCTTCATTCCACCAAGAACAACTCAGATCTAAGGGATTTCAACATGTTTAAACACTGATTTCGCATAGATCTAAACATTTTCAAGATTTAAAAGGATCGAAAGATGTTTTCATAACTTTCTTTCAACTATTATACACTCATGCACTCAAAACTGATAGAATCGGAGCTCGTTTAGGCCTTCTACTCGTTTTCTAGTGAAGTGTCGGATGGAGATCTGATTCCTATCAACGAGATAAACGACTTAGCGGGTTGAACATGAACAAATTGTCACGAACAGTTAACTGATCGGACTGGAGTGATTCCTATCCGATCCGATACTCTGGATTTGGTGGAGTTCCTGTTGTTTAACACGTTGTCATACCATTTCGGTCAAACCGAAACCTTTTCAAACTTAACAAATTTTCCCGAGTTCAAAACGACCAAGTCACCAAACGGACTTCCGTCCGATCGGATTGGCATCCGATCGAACGACAATCCGATCGGATGACATTTGGTCCCAACACTTGAACTTTTTACAAACTTTCAAAGCATATCAGTTCCAGCGGATTGTCATACGATCGGAAAATGTCGCAACCCCCACCCCCTATCCGTCCCGGGAACGGGCGGTCGCGAGACCAATTTTGGTGGTATCATTTGTTTATCAGTTTGGCAGCGGAATTTTCATCAGGACCGTAGTTAGGAAATATTTATCAGAGTAAATAGCACGCTTTTATAATATTAAACATATTGGGATAAAACCCAAGTTTTCATTACAAACATTTTCATAGGGAAAATCCCTATTTTATTGAATAAAACATCTTCTTTTATTTAGGTAACTTTTATAGCCACTTTTTCCAAGCATTCAGTGCTGTCCAGCTGGCTTCTAGTTGGCTTTCACATTTTGTTACCTGAAACGCGTTTAAAAACATTTTGTCAGTGGGAAATACTGGTGAGTGAATCCCAGTTTAATCAAGAAGATTTTTATCCTTTAACAGTATTGAGAGCTATCACATTGTTTATTTCTACACAATTACTCATTCAGTACTGTCAATCCTGACTGGTGGGTCATATTACGCATTGGCTAACTCTTTGTCCAATGGTAACGTGTTCCACATTTTTTATACAAAACCCCAACATACCAGCAGTAATTGAAGAACTGCAAAGACTCAATCACTGCTTAATCGCATTGTAAAACATTTAAGGTTTTGTAAAAACAATTTACAAAAAGGAGATTACTCAAATTGCTGTCTTAGACTTCTTTTAAGGGTTTCCTGGTAGTTATCTATTAATTACACAAATGTACATGTGTTAATATAATAACCCAATATTTACATTAGTAATACCCTCCCCAAGACGACATTCCAACGACTACGTCGGGCAGAACCACGACAGCCATTACGGAAGGATCAATCGGGCATCGTATCTAATACGTAACCGGGGTTATAATACTTACAACGGGGCAGAACTTCGTTAATTAGGGGGGTATTATACCCGAGATTATGCCTACTATAAAGAAATTCGAGAGAGAAAGTCGAGAGATGAACGATTTGACTGAACTGCCGATGCCTGCTATTTATAGTGCCTGAATTCAAGTCCCTCGCGGCCCGCGTAAGATTAGACTAAGGATTACGCGGCCCGCGTAGCAGGGGTGTAGCTGCTAGGGTTGCTGATTCGTCGGTATAGGTTCGACACGATTATGACACGTGGCGGCTCAGGGGCTCGCCCTGAATTCAAGCTGTCGCGCCCCGTGTAAGATCCCAAAGGGGTCTACGCGGCCCGCGAGCGACATAAAAACTTGATTTTTATTTTATTTTTAATGATATATCGTATATTGGGCTCGGTTTTCACATACGAGGTGTATTTTAGGACATATAGGAATATTTTAATATATATTAGGGTGTCAAAAAATATTTTGGAGGGTTGTTATATCCTCCCCATCTTGTTTTAGAGCTCGTCCTCGAGATCCACTGGAATATGTGTGGATATTTCCTTTGCATTTCTGATTTAAGCTCCCATGTGTACTCTGGTCCTCTTTTGGAGTCCCATTTCACTTTGACCAGAACTAATTTCTTGTGCTTGAGGTTCTATACTTTCCTGTCTTCAATCTGTAGAGGCTTCTCTACAAACTTTAACTGTTCATTTACCTCTATATTCTTAAGAGGCACTACTAGTGATTCATCAGCTAAACACTTCTTGAGATTAGATACATGAAATACATCATGTATTCCTACCATTTCCTCTGGAAGTTGTAGCTGATAGGCTACATGTCCTATTTTTCTAATAATCTCAAAAGGTCCAATATACCTGGGGCTTAGCTTTCCCCTTTTGATGAATCTTACAGAGACTTTCAATAACACTTTATCTCTTACTTGAAATTCCAATGGCTTTCGTCTGTTATCAGCATAACTCTTTTGTCGATCACGTGCTACTTTCAGTCGTTCCTTGACGTGAATGATCTTGTCTGTTGTTTCTTGGACTATCTCAGGTCCAGATAGTAGCTTTTCTCCAATTTCTGCCCAACAGACTGGCGTTCGGCACTTTCGTCCATAAAGTGCTTCGAAAGGTGCCACATTAATACTTGTGTGATAGCTTTTATTATAAGAAAATTCTATCAATGGTAAATGATCATCCCAATTACCTCCGAAATCAATTACACAAGCTCTAAGCATGTCCTCCATTGTCTGAATTGTCCTTTCGCTTTGTCCGTCCGTTTGAGGATGATAAGCGGTGCTTAGATTCAACTTGGTTCCCAAGGCTTTTTGGAAACTTGTCCAAAAATGAGAGGTAAAACGACTATCTCTGTCAGAAACAATTTATAGAGGAATTCCATGTAATGAAACTATTTCATTTCCACATAATTTAGCTAACTGTTCCATACTGAAAGTTTCTTTCATTGGTAGGAAATGAGCTGACTTGGTTAGCCTGTCTACAATCACCCAGATTGCATCATTACCTTTTCTTGTTTTGGGTAATTTAGTAACAAAATCCATTGTTATCAATTCCCATTTCCATACAGGCATTTCTAACTGTTGCAATAAACCTGAAGGTTTCTGATGTTCAGCTTTGACTTGTGAACAGGTCAAACATTTTGCAACATATGCTGCTATATCCTTTTTCATTCATATCCACCAAAAATTCTTTCTTAAGTCCTGATACATCTTATCACTTCCAGGATGCATCGTATATTTAGACTTATGGGCTTCTTCTAATATACGGTGATGTAGGTTTCCTAATTTAGGTATCCACATTCTTTTCTTATGGAATCTCCAAATTTCATTTGTTCCTTGTTCTAATTCCTTAATCATTCCTTTTAACTTTTTAGTATCATCCTTGATTACTGATTCTTGTGCTTTTCTAATCTGTTCATTTAAATCTACTTGCAGATTTAACTTAAGAGAACGTACTTTTTTTGGCTTCTCATGATACTTTCGACTTAAAGCATCAGCTACTACATTTGCCTTTCCTGCATGATACTGGATATTACAATCATAATCACTAAGTATCTCCATCCAACGTCTTTGTCTCATATATTCAATTCCTTTTGCCCAAAAACATACCTTAAACTCTTATGGTCGGTGAAAATGGCAAACTTACTACCGTATAGGTAATGTCTCCAAATTTTAAGGGCAAAAATATAAATCTCCTAACTCTAGATCATGGGTTGAATAATTCTCTTCATGATTCTTAAGTTGTCTAGAGGCGTAAGTTATAACCTTTTGACGTTGCATTAACACACCTCCATAACCTAATTTAGAAGCGTCACAATAGACTACAAAGTCTTCAGTTCCTTCTGGTAATGCTAGTATGGGTGCATGGGTTAATCTTTGCTTAAGAATTCTAAAGGCTTCTTCTTGTTTTGGTCCCCATTCAAACTTAACAGATTTACAGGTTAACTTAGTTAAGGGAATGGCTATTCTAGAAAAATCTTGAATAAATCTTCTATAATAACCGGCCAATCCTAAGAAACTTCTAACATCGGTTGGTGACTCAGGGGTTTTCCATTTGGTAATTGCCTCGATCTTGGTGGGATCTACATGAATTCCTTCATGATTAACTAGATGTCTAAGAAACTGTACCTGTTCTAACCAAAACTCACACTTTGAAAACTTAGCATAAAGCTTTTCTTTTCTTAATAAACTTAGAAGTGTGTGCAGATGCGCTGCATGTTCCTCTTTGCTTTTAGAATAAATAAGAATATCATCTATAAAGACGATTATGAATTTATCCATATATGGCTTACATATTCGGTTCATCATGTCCATGAATGCAGCTGGGGCATTGGTTAAACCAAATGGCATGACAGTAAATTCATAATGGCCATACCTCGTTCTGAAAGCGGTCTTAGGAATGTCTTCTTCCTGTACCTTTAATTGATGATATCCTGACCTTAAATCAATTTTAGAGAAAAATCCTGCTCCTTGCAACTGATCGAACAGATCATCGATTCTTGGTAATGGATACCGATTCTTAATCGTGACTTTGTTCAATTCACGGTAGTCAATGCACGTACGCATTGATCCGTCCTTCATTTTAACGAATAATATTGGTGCTCCCCATGGCGAGGAGCTTGGCTGTGTGAATCCCTTCTCCAACAATTCATCTAACTGTTTCTTCAGTTCCTGCATTTCTGCGGGTGCCAAATGGTAAGGTACTTTGGCATTTGGTGCGGTTCCTATTATCAAATGGATTTCGAATTCAACTTCTCTATCAGGAGGTTGGCCTGGTAGCTCTTCTGGAAATACATCTGAAAACTGGAATACTACTGGAATATCCTTTAATTCTTTTCGTTTAGTTTTAGTGATTATAGAAATCAAATACACTAATGACCATTTTCTTATATAACTTGTTGTTTTCATCACAGAGATGAACTTTGTGGATCTAGAGGTTTTATTTCCTATAATTGTAATCTTTTCACCCCTTGGTGAATTTACTTGGATTGACTTTTGATCACATAAAATATTGGCTTTATTGGCTAGTAACCAATCCATTCCTAACACAACATCAAATCCTGCCAGATTCATTGGGTAAAGGTTTGCAATAAATTTCTGATTTAGAATTTCTATTCTTGCTCCCTACAAGATTTCAGAAATCTTAATGGTTTCCCCATTTGCTGTCTCTACTAGACATTCTTGTGGGAGTATAGTTAATGATTGATTAAGAAGTTTGCAAAATGAAGTATTAATAAAACTTCGGTTCGCACCAGAGTCAAATAATACTTTAGCAAAAACATCATTAACTAAAAACGTACCGGCGATCACATCCGGGATCATTTTTGCTTCTTCTACAGTCAGAACAAATGCTCTAGCATTTTTAGTATTCTTGGTGTTCGTGGCTGGAGCTAGCTTTGGACAGTTAGGCTTGATATGACCTTGTTCTCCACAGTTGTAGCATATCCTGTTGTTAGGCTTCTTCCTGCAATCTTCCTCCTTGTGTCCCGACATTTTGCAGAAGTTACAGTATATGGAGCATCTTCCGGAATGCTTCCTTTTGCAATACTTACAGTAGGGTGCAGAGGTAGAACCTACATTTTTCCCACCGTTAGAATTTCCAGAACGGAATTCTTGGGTAAGCTTCTGGGTTAGGTTCCTCCTTTGATCCTCTTCTCGTGTACGGACTAATTCATCTGTCAAGGTGTTTGCTAGTTCTACAGCTTCTTCTATGGTTTGAGGTCTAGCTGCCTTGACTACATGCCTTATCTCCCCAATTAATCCCCAGATGTAACAGGAGATTAATACTGGTTCAGGTGATGCAAGGGTTGGTACTATTCGGGTATATTCAAAGAATAATGTAGTATAACCCTTACTATCTACTCCAGTCATCCTAAGATTTAGGAATTTGTTTGCTATCTGTTCCTTTTCATTAGGAAGGCAGAATTTTCTTTCTACCATGTTTTTAAATTCTTCCCATTCCATATTGTAAGTTCTATCACTCCCCCTAGACTGGAGGATAGTGTTCCACCATTCTAGTGCTGAATTCTTAAACAGATTGGAAGCAAACATTATCTTATCCTCTTCTGCACATTTACCTATTCTTAATACTGCCTCAGTCTTTTCTATCCAACGTAGGGATGCAACGGCCCCTTCATTGCCCGAGAATTCCATTGGTTTACAAGACCAGAATTCTTTATAAGAATAACTGTAAGACACGGTTCTTCTTCTTTTGGGAATGGGCACTTGAAGTACGGGTCCATTGTTTACGCTATTTTCAGGTTCAGAGGGTCGTTTACTATCATGTTTACTTTTATTTTCTGCTTCCCTAACCGTTTTGATAATATATGGCATCGCATCTATTATCCCTTGTGTCACTATATGTTGCATGGCACTGTTATCCACTTGGTTTCCATTATTGTTGTTGTTCGGGTTTTCATTATCCAAGTTATTGTTACTCTGGTTATCATTATTCTGGTTTTCCTGGTTTACTTCGTCGTCCATCTAAATTTTAAACATTTATCAATTATTAATTATCACAAAATAATTAATAATTTAGGCATCAATCACACAACACACATATTGGTCAAAAGCGTCGATCATTGCGACTTACTCTTTTATATTATAGTATGCGTCTAATACACACTGAGACTGGAATTAAAATTATAATACTACTATGCATCACTAACCACGAAGTGGTCTATACTACAACATATATTATTATTATTACATATATATATATATATATATGTATATCTTTTTCACATATTATATATATATATATATATTATTTCCATTATCACCTATGGATTCATCCAGTAATCCATATTTCGCTCATCGTACTTCCAGACGAGTCGCTCTCCTACCTGCCTCATCCTCTCGCTATTCTCTAAAATCTCTTCTCCGAAAGTTCGGAGCTCTTGCACATTTTCTGCACTCATTGGGGGTGCAGGTGCTGGTACTGGGTCTGGGTACTGGGGCATGGGCTCTTCCTGAGGGTACGGATTCTCTAAGATCTCCCTAATGTATTCATCGTTATTGTAGTAGGGATCTAGAAGGTCCAGACCTGGATAGGCTGCTAAGTTCGGTATGGGTTCGTCGTTTAGGTGGTAGCGTGGCACATAATCCCTATGATCATCAAACCCGGATCGTAGTCTGGGTCTAAGGGATTAAGGGCTGGTATCCTAGGTATCTCCTCAGGGTTTAAATCATGCATTTGGACTTGGTTTTCGGGGTTGTTTTCTATCTCCATCGGCTGCTTGGGAAACAAAGGTAAGGGTTGTGGGGCTACTAGTTGTTCCAGATTTGGGTCGGCAGCTGTGGTTGCTAGGATATGAAAATTGGCTAAGCGGCTACTAGGACTCTCTGCTGTTGCAACTTTTGCATTCTTTTCCTACGCTCGTGTGCTCCCTTACTGAACCATTCTCTCTTTTTCTGAGGGAATGGCTCTTCAGACTGAGCCTTAAACACAACACCCCTTCTTCCTTATCAGCTGAATACCCAGAGAGGGCAGGCTGAGAAGAGGTACCTTCACTCCTAGGTGAATCGGACAACTGGCGATAAACGTCTGAGGGTCCTTGATCACTCATACTGTAAACTAACAAATAGTCAAATAACACACAACAGTAAAATACAATTATGCACGTATTTCCATAATTTAATTTCCTAACAATTTGAATAATATATTGGTTTCAGCAGAACACTTCTGTGGCTGAATCAGTGGCTTAGCTCTGATACCACCTTCTGTCGCAACCCTCGCCCCCTATCTGTCCCGAGAACGGGCGGCCGCGAGACCAGTTTTGGTGGTATCATTTGTTTATCATTTTGGTAGCGGAATTTTCATCAGGACCGTAGTTAGGAAATATTTATCAGAGTAAATACCACACTTTTATAATATCAAACATATTGGGATAAAACCCAAGTTTTCATTACAAACATTTTCATAGGGAAAATCCCTATTTTATTGAATAAAACATCTTCTTTTATTTAGGTAACTTTTATAGCCACTTTTTCCAAGCTTTCAGTGCTGTCCAGCTGGCTTCTAGTTGGCTTTCACATTTTGTTACCTGAAACGCGTTTAAAAACATTTTGTCAGTGTGTAGGATCGATATACGACCTGAAAGAGTCGTTCAGAGTCAAATCAAGATCACTAGAAAGGCGGAATTCAGTCTAGTGACTGAGAATCAGTGTAAGAATGTGTAGAAACAGAGATTTATACTTAAAACAGGTTTTCCATTGATTTTCAATGTTAATACACGGTGAGAAACTGACAGCACTCCATTACAGACTTCACCAATTCGTACCAAATGGAAAACACTACTCTCCTATATATAGGAGATTCATTTCGCACGAAACCATAAGATTCATTTCGCACGAAATGACAAAGTTTCATTTCGTGCGAAATCAACATCAAAAGCTCATTTCGTGCGAAATGATACATACACAAAATAAACTTAAACATTTACATTTTGCACCCCTATTACAAGCTATAGACATGACCTAGACTGTTGACGTTGGCGATAGACATCGTGTACCAACAAACTCCCCCTTGGATATTGCCGGAGTCTTCAGTCAGGTTGTCTTCAGCACTTTCTTCACAGGGACTTAAACGTTTCTTCGCTTGGCTTAGGCTTTCTCAGTAACAGCTTCCTAAGCTTCTCATTTTCTTCAACCACTCGCTTTTCCTCTGCAGCCATCCTTTGCACAACAGTATGCCTTAACATCTTATCTTTTTCTTCACGAGCTTTCCTCTCTTTTTCTGCTTTCCTAGCCACTTTCTTCTCAATCTTTCTCCATTTAGACAACCAAGCATTTTCAGAATTAATGCCTTTCTGGAAACATATCGTCACAACTTTCTGAAATTGCAAGGCTTGATCTTTATCTTCTTTCTGGTAACTAATCTTGTTCATGAATAAACATTCGATATCTTTTGCAGAACAATTGATTAACCACAAAGGATCATACAAGTAAATGTGTCTGATCTCATTCTCTACCTTGTATGTGATCACAACTTCAGTCGAAATACAACTGTATACCCAACATATAAACCCTTTATGAAAATCTTGCTCCATCTTTGGCAGTGGAATATTCTTTAAGACTCTAGGCTTCTTTATCTGTAAGATTCTCTCTTCTGAACCTGTCACTGGATTCACTCTCTTCACTTTCTTCGGTTGGTGTGGCTTCCAGTGTTTGAAATCTCTAAACGCTTCAAACTTCATCAATCCCCATGTGGGTATATCATGCTTTCTTACCGGATAAGTCAATGTTCGGACTTTGGGAAGCTCTTCGACATCCCACCATGGCAAAGACATGATATCCTGAATATACTCGAAGTATTGTACACCGAACTCTCTTCGGATAGCATACGCATTCACATGCGGTAAATATCCCTAGCTAATGATATCGCCAAGCAAAACACCTCTATCTCTTTGGTAGTATTTCAACGGTCTTTTAAATTTTCTTTCATAATTTTTCTTGAACCATTTCTTTCTTTCTTCACTGTGTTCATCTTTCGACGTTCCATCGAAGTTATTATTCTTTAAACATTCTTCAACTTTCCTTCTCAGCTCATCTATGTTCTCTTGACTGAAAAATTCAACCAGCGTTGGAAAGTTTGAAGTATCAACATTCTCAGACAATTCTTCATCACTGCAATCCTCAACTTCAACTTTATCATAGTTGTCAGCCTCTTCAACATATTTATACTGATAATCAGGCTGCTGATTGATGTCGAACTGATTGAGCTCCTCTTCAAAATCAAACTTGAAGGCATTCTCATCAATATGAGTCATTTTGATGATTTCATCCAAAGTGTAAGTGTGCCTGATTTCACCTTCTTCTACTTCAGGTTCAAGACGAAGAATTAATCTTTCACTTTCATCAACACTCTTATCTTCAACATGCTCCCCCTCACCACTTGCATTTTCAGGCTCTTCATTTGCATCATCTCGAAGATAATCATCAACACTTTCTTCTTGAGATGCTTCAGTAACTTTGATTCCTGAAGTACCTTGATCATCATCATTTCCATCATCATCATCACTACTATTTGTAGAATATACATCATCTGCATCATCTATCAAGGCATCATCCTCGTCTTCTTCATCTTCGTCATTATCAGCAGACACTGAAGATATTGGTTGAACAGATGATATAGGCTCTTCTATTGGCTCCGAAACAACCATTGCATGTTCAACAACTTTATCAACATTTTCACCTTCAAGACCTTTACCTTTATCTTTCATTTGAGCTTCTAAATCAGCTTTACGTTTCGCTCTGACTTCTTCAAGCTGTATCTCCTCGAATCTTTGTTCAACTGGCTTGCCAAGCATATCTTCAATCACTTTTCTTAGCATATAATCTTCATGTTCTCTTCTCGCATTATTTGCTTCCAACTCTTTGTTTTTCAACTCAAAATACTTATTCTGTTCATCTCTTCTACACTTTTCTTCTTCCAATTCAGCTACTTTAACTTTCAAAATATCAATTTCAGCTTGATCAGCCTTAACTTTCTTCAACAGAGATAAATTTTCAGCTTCAACAGATTTGACACGCTTTTCTAACTTCTTTTCACGATCTACCAACTTCTTATTATCAACTAACACTTCTTCCACCTTCTTTTGTAACTTCTTGACAAGGTCATCGTTCACAAAACTGAAATCCTGAAGTCCTTCAAGACTTATATTCTCTGGAATCGGTGGAAAATTTCTAAATCCAGATGATCCAGGAGTGGTTTAAACTTGTGGTTGTGAAGTTGGTGGTGTTTGAAGAATATGTGGTGAGGTGATAACAGGTTGTTCAAGGATAGGTGATTGATGTGGTGGTGATTGTGGTGGTTGTTGTGGTGGTGGTGATGGTGGTTGTTGTGGTGGTGAAGATGGTGGTTGTTGTGATACTGTTGGTGGTTGTTGTTGTGGTTTCACTGGAATCTTGAATTTCAATCTACGAGCTATAGTAGGATCAACACTGTTGGTACACTGAATGTCTGATGACTACGTCTGAGTTGAGTCTTAGGTCTAGATAGGTTAGTTTGGAGCTCGGAAATGAAATAGTGATTTTATATTGTAATTCCGCCCCAAATGAAACTTGTGTCATTTGGAGTGGAATCGGGTTTTTATGTAAACATGTTAATTCCGCTCTTATAGGTCTAAGAAGTTAATTCCGCTCCTAGGTAATGTGCTGATTCCGCTCCTAGATGACTAAAGTAGTGATTCCGCTCCTGTGATTCCGCTCCTAATCAACATGTCAGTTGGGGTGGAATCAGATCTACTATATATAGGGGTTCGACTGAGTTCATTGTAGAACTTTTGGAGCGGAATTAGATCTTGTGTACGGTAACGAAACTCTGTCAAAATCAAGTCAGAAACACATGTAAACATTGGAAATTGATAATAGAAAGAAGTTAAATGGATCCGAAAGCTGTTATGACTTTGTATATGTTGATTCCGCCTTCATATTCAGAGATGAACTACTTTACTGACGTTTAGGATCACGCAAACGGTCCAACAAGTGGTATCAGAGCTCAGGACGAGGAGTTCATACCATAGCAGCTTGATTCTATCAAAATTTCTTACTTCTACTCACTTCTTTTTATATTTTTCTGAACTGGACTAGTTTCAACGGTCGGAATGGACTGATTTTCGAGTATTGTATGTAAAACATAGTGTTAATAAACCCTAGAAAGAATCAGTTTAAAATTCGGAGTAAAAATGGTAAAAACAACATAAAAACCTGATTTCAAGAAGAATGGTAAAAATTTCAAGTCAAACAAAATGTGAAGTTATGATGACTGAAGAAGCTGAGAAAGAAGAATCCAAGAAGAATGGATCTTCAAGTTCTAAAATTGAGTGTTCGAAATGCGAAAAATCAGAAGCAGACAATGTGAAACTCTTGAAGGATGTGGAGAGTTTAACATTGAAAATCAAAAGCTTGAAGGATGAGAAAGAATCTGATAATAAACAGATTCTTGAAATGAGAGAAAATTGTGAGAAATTGACGTCAGAAAATGTCAAACTGTTGAGTAGTTTAGACAGTTTGACATTGGAAATGAACAATTTGAAAGAAAAAGAAAAAGATTTTGGAAAAATTAAAATTGAAAATGAAAACGTTTCTTGGATAAAATTGGAAAATGAAGCGTTAAAAGAAAAAGAAAAAGATTTTCAAAGTCAAATGAAGGTTTTAGAAGATGAAAAGTCTGTTATTTTTAACAATAATCTTGAAAAACAGATTGAAATAAATTCTCATCTTCAGAAAATCATTCGACTTGAAAATGAAGCTGAAATTGCTCGGAACAAAATTGCTGAGTTAGAGAATAAATTGAAAGGTTTTGTGACTTCGACACCATATGTGTCGGCGATATGGTCGGATACAAATCTGAGGACGAAAGAAGAAAAGAAGAAGAAGAAAATGGTCGGCGATGAATCTGATGTGTCAAAGTCAGACAAGCCACCATCAGGCAATGAATCTGACAGGTCAAAGTCAGACAAGCCATGTGCAGGCAATGATTCTGGTTCATCAAAGCCAGAGGAGCCTAGTGTTGAGGTAAAATCTGAGAATTCAGGTTTAACAATGGATGATGCAAATTTTCTATCATTGTTGAACAAGAATTCAAAATCACCCAAGGCTGGTCAGGCTTGGGTGAATCTTTTCAAATAGAAAAACCTGACTTGCCGGAGCTTCCTTGATCGCGAAGCATGAATCGGCATCTTTATTGAAGTTGGTTAAGTCAAAGTTTGTTTTGTGCAGGATCTTCCACAACTTGTATCCAGATGGATTATGGATAGTGGAGCTTCAAGACATATGACAGGGAAGACTGCGTTGTTGTATGATGTGAGAAATATCAATGGTGGTTACGTGGGATTTGCTGGTCACGAAGGTGGTCGAATTATTGGTGAAGGAACGTTATCCAACGGGATTGTGACGTTTGAGAGAGTTAACTACATTACTGAGCTGGAGAATAATCTGCTTAGTATCTCCCAGATTTGTGACAATATGTATACTACTCACTTCACTGATAAAGAATGTTTGATCTTGAAACCAGGATTTGTTATCTCTGAAGAATGGATTATCATGCGGACACCGAGAGTGAATGATTTATATGTGTTAGATATGAGTGTAGCAACTACAACTACAGGTCAAGCACATTGTTTTGTGTCTAGAGCAACTGAGAAAGAATCGAAATTGTGGCACCGCAAGATGGGGCATATTCACCTAAGGAAGATGGATCACTTGGTGCACAATGATTTGGTTTTGGGTGTTAATATCAAAGGTTTTCATCTGGAACGGGAGTGCATTAGCTGCATCAAAGGCAAGCAGAAGAAAAATTCACACCCTACAAAGCAAGTCAATTCAGTTTCAAGACCTCTGGAAAGACTTCACATGGATTTGTTTGGTCCTGTGAATGTCAAAAGTATTACAGGAGATTACTACTGTTTGGTCGTTACTGATGATTATTCCAGATTTTCGTGGGTTTCTTTCTTGAAGACGAAAGACGAAACGTTTGACAGTTTGATGGCGTTGTTTAGGAAGATTGAGAATTTGTACCAAAGGTGTATCAAAAGAATTCGAAGTGATAATGGTACTGAATTCAAGAACAGTAAGATGGAAGAATTTTGTGATGAAAGAGGTATATTGCATGAGTTTAGTGCTCCGTACACTCCGCAGCAGAATGGAGTCGCAGAACGCAAAAACCGGACACTAATAGAGACGACTAGAACTATGCTCACAGATTCAAAGTTACCGATAAATTTTTGGGCTGAAGCTGTTTCCGCTGCATGCTATACGCTCAACAGGGTTCTCACTGTCAAGAAGTTCAACAAAACATGTTTTGAGTTAATCAATAACCGCAAACCGAATTTGAAGTATCTAGAACCGTTCGGGTCACCCTATACTGTTATAGAGCCTTATGGAAAGTTTGGTCCGAAGTGCATTGAGGGAATATTTGTTGGTTATGCAAATCCGATGCGACGTGTCTTCGTTCCAAGTGAGAAGCGGATTATTGAAGCTGTAAATGTTGAATGTCAAGGTTATACTATGCCGCCACAGAATCCTGGTGATTCATGGCGTTATCATTATGACAAACTGTGGGATTCGTTTGACATGAAAGAAGAGTCAGAGGAAGATGAAGATTTCTTTGATGAATTGGATATTTTGCGTGAATATGAGTCGCAGCTAAGGTTCCCAGCTGAGTATTCTAGAAGACCACGGGAAACTTCAAATGACGATGAAGCAGGTCCAAGTAATGCTGGTGAACATGATGATGTCCAACAGAATGAAGTTGCTCAAGATAATCAGTCGGCTCAGAATGATAATCAGGAAGCTGAAAACATGCCAGTCTTTGATCATGGTGATTCAGATTCTGAGGGGGAGCAAATTCAGATTTCAAGTCAAACAAACCAAGTTGGTGAACAAGATGCAGAGCAGAATGTTACTAATCTGGAGGAAAATGTAGATGTTCCAAGCGAAGTGATGCCGCGAACTTTTTCATATCATCCAGAGGAGTTGATCATAGGAGAATTGCAAGCTGGCGTTCGCACTCGTAGAAAGCTTGATAAAGGGCTTACATGTTTTTATACAAAAGTTGCTCCTTTGCAAACTGAATTCTCATTAAGTTGTTTTATCTCGCAGGTTGAGCCAAGAACTTACAAAGAGGCGCTTACTGAAGATTCTTGGGTCATTGCAATGCAGGAGGAACTTAGTCAATTCGAAAAATTGGGAGTGTGGAAGTTAGTGGATTTGCCAGATGGTCAGAGAAAGATAAACACCAAGTGGGTGTTCAAGTGTAAAAGAGTTGCGGATGAAGACGAGAAACAATCTGCAATGGTTTGTCGATTTTTTACTTGTTTTGGTATTTAGGGGGAGTAGATAGATGTATATAGTTTATTTTCAGAAAATACAAAAACAGTAAAAAATGCAAAAATACAAAAACATGATAAAATTTGAAAAAGAGCTTGTGTATATAGGGGAAATGATAGTACATCGGCTAGACAATTACAGTATGCTAAAGATTTGTAAAGTTTAAATGAGTTAAACAGTCTCACTAATGATGTGTCGATAGGTTTTCACACATTTAGTAGATTTATTCGGGATATAAACCTAAAATTTCAAACTTGCGAAATTCGTGGGGAACACTACTTGGATATATAGGTAACCCCTGAAATCTCGTTTGAAAGGTCTCATAATCTGATATACTAGGTCTTTATACTCAATGATGTCTGGGGTATTATTCCGGGACTTCTGCTGAACGGTAGTTCTGACCAAGTCCTTGGATAATACTTTCTGCAATGCTTGAAACATAGCATAAACCCTCAGCATGCCGATGAAACAATAAAATTGATAGTCGCTGCTGTTGTAGCTAAAAGATCCTCTAAAGGGGACATACCGTAAAGTCGAAGCTGATATCTCTCTGCGTATACGGAAGTATCGACCTGAGATCCCTCGGCCCTCGCATTACCTAATTTATGTACAGATATCATTGTAGTATACTCACCTGTAAGACTGAATATTGGGATTCTGGATACGGGAGTATATTCAAGAGGTGGGACACATGAATGAGCTAAGTTCATAAGACATCTAATTCGTATCCTGAGTAAATTGAAATTTGTGTGAGAATTTAAGATGGATCAGTATATCGACAATCGAGGTGAATTGTTTAATTCTGAGTATGTAATCACAGCTTAACGGTACTTGTGATTTGTCTGATAGCTGATATGATTCCCTGACACGCTTGTCAAAAATAAGTTTGTAAATAGTTTACTTTGTTTACTTTCTGCAATTTAAGTTTTCTGCAATTCATTTCTTAGTTTAGAACACTTTATAAAATCCAAAAAGATTTTATTTCTGCTTTATTTTCCGACAAACCAAAGTGGAGAGTTGATTGTTGGATTCTTAGATGTTTGAAGCAGATGCAGGAGATTCTGGACTGAAGAATGAGGAGAGCTTATCTTGATGAAGTTTGATTTATTGAAAAGTCAAAAACAAGTTCATTAACTTGATACTTGTTATTTTCAGAAAATGTGTAAATTGTTGTTTTAAATCAGTTTGATTCGTCAAATGATCAACCAAGGTCATTAAATTGAACTTGGTAGATTAATTGAGTAATCAGGGCCATTAATTTGGACCTGAATACTTGAGTGGATTGCTAAAACTGATAGATAGTGTGTTTTTGTTGAAAAGATAGTTTGTAATGTTTGATGTTTGAGACACAGGTTTTGGACTTCATCATTCCCACGGAAGCTAAATGTCAAAGCTTGAACCAGATCAAGACCTCAGATTCTAGCATATTGAGAGGGGGAGTCTGTGAAAGGGGGAGTCTGGATCAACAGTCAAAGGGGAGTTTGAAGATGGAGCTAGGACAAGATTATGAACCTGTGAAGATAGAATGCTTATGATGTGAAGACAGAGAGTTGGAGAGAAGACCAAGACTAAAGACTCAATGCCAAAGACTTCGTCAACATCCAAGGGGGAGTCTGTTGGTACACTGAATGTCTGATGACTACGTCTGAGTTGAGTCTTAGGTCTAGATAGGTTAGTTTGGAGCTCGGAAATGAAATAGTGATTTTATATTGTAATTCCGCCCCAAATGACACAGTGGAATCAGGTTTTTATGTAAACATGTTAATTCCGCTCTTATAGGTCTAAGAAGTTAATTCCGCTCCTAGGTAATGTGCTGATTCCGCTCCTAGATGACTAAAGTAGTGATTCTGCTCCTGTGATTCCGCTCCTAATCAACATGTCAGTTGGGGTGGAATCAGATCTACTATATATAGGGGTTCGACTGAGTTCATTGTAGAACTTTTGGAGCGGAATTAGATCTTGTGTACGGTAACGAAACTCTGTCAAAATCAAGTCAGAAACACATGTAAACATTGGAAATTGATAATAGAAAGAAGTTAAATGGATCCGAAAGCTGTTATGACTTTGTATATGTTGATTCCGCCTTCATATTCAGAGATGAACTACTTTACTGACGTTTAGGGTCACGCAAACGGTCCAACAAACACGCTTTCTCATAGTTGACTTCTTTCTACCTCCTGACTGTGGTGTTTCAACTTCTTGAACATTCTCTGGAGATGGAATGTACAAATCATCATCTTTTTCTTCTCTCCTTTTTCTCTTTAACTGTTTTTCTTTTTCTATATCAGCTTTGATTCTTTTCAAACGTTCAGTTTCATCTTCCTCCTCTTCAGAACTGGATGAACTTTTCCCTGCATCATCACCTGCATCTTTCTCAGATTCTGCAGTATCTTCAAGAGTTTTTAACAATTGCTCTGTTTCAAATGATAAACGTTCCAACATTAGCATCAGCTACTGGTTCATCTTCATCTGGCTCATCGACCAGCATTGTTTCTACAACTTTCCTTTGACGCTTCTTCTTTGGTTGTGAAGAAGAACCTTCTCCAGCTTGTGCTTTAGGAGTTTTCTTACCTCCTCTTGTCTTCTTTTCTTTTACATCTTTCAAGAACCACTCACTTCTTGTGTTTTTGAATTTTTCTAACTTTTTCAATTCATCTGCAGCACTCTTCTCTTTCATTTCTTTATCATTCCTCCACTTGAGATGATCAACAGGATCTGGATCAACGTAATTTTTATCCTTAATAAACCCAAAGAATTCAGCTTTTGTGGTTGGTTCTGGATGATTTTTGTGATATCTGGCCAATACTTTCAGCGTCTCATTATCCATGTGGTATAATGCCAACAAATCATTGTTTTCATCTTTTTCTAAATCTGGATAGGCATGATCAAGTATCATCTGTACAAATCTTGGATAAATCCAGGTTTTGCTTTTTGATGTAATGTTCTCCTTCATGTAATGGAAAATGATTTTCGAAAAATTGTACTTCTTGTTCAGAACTAATGCCGTCACCATGTTCATCTGATAATCTCTCATTACGTCATAACCACCCTTCATGTGACTGAGAGCATGAATTACTGAATGAATTAAAAACTTGTAAGGCTTTGAAAATTTTGATTTCAGATAGTTTGCACAGTTCAATTCTCCATTATACCCCATTCTCAACATACATCCCTTCACCATTCTCTCTGGAAACTTAGTCGGAGAATTTTCATCATCTGGAAAGTTTATCACTTCACGAATGAGTGCCTCTGAGATAATAATTGGTTTATTTTCACCATTTAGCTCAACAAACGAATTGATCACTTTATTCTGTTCATCATAAGTGGCATTCTTCCAGAAATGTTCAATGTGAGATCTAAAGACAAGATGCTGATCAGTCAAGGCCTTCTGGATAGGCAAACGCTTCATAAACTCCAGAATCTCCTTGAAAACCGCAATTTTTGATAACTTTTCATCGTAAACACAATAGATGTTGTGTAACGGATCAAACTGCACATCCGAAGCCTGAAAGATACACACAATCAACCAATTAATCACATTTGACAATTTTCAAAAACAATTATCATTCACACGAAATGACATTCAAACGGAATGAACATTTCATGCGATGTAACATTTCAAACGAAATGAAACAGTTTCAAACGAAATAGCTGTTTGAAACGAAATGGGGTTTGAAACAAAATGGTTGTTTTGAAGCGAAATGCCCCTTTGAAACGAAATGCCTTTTTGAAGCGAAATACCCATTTCGTACGAAATGCATTATCATTTCGTTTGAAACTACTATGATGAACAGTGAAATTACAGAAGATCAAAACATGATTTGATGATCAAATTGAAGCCCTAGGTTTGTTCTATTACAGATTCCGAGTACAAGGGTATGATTTAATTTCATTTTGGTCCACAAACAAACCCTATATCTAAGTTCGAAGTTCCTGTTCATCGTTGTTTATACTAAATCAACAGATCTGGAACAAATCGAAACTCTAAGACAGATCTATAACATGATCCGAACACACAGATGACATTATCATTCATTTTAGTTCATAAACAAACCCTAGATCTAAGTGTTAAGTTATGTTCTTCATCATACAAATGAAATCAGACAGATCTGGGTAAAATCAACCTAAATCCTCACCTTTCCCATGATTTAAATTGTACCGACCAACTTAAATATGGAATACAAACAAAAAACAGGAAAGAATTCGACTAGAAATCGAAGAAAACTGTGTTTCGCGTGAAATCGATTTGACAGAGTTTTGATACGAAATGAAGGAACTGATGTTCTCAAGCGAAATAAAAACCCTATTTATAGACGAGCTCATTTCGTACGAAATGAGCTATGAGGCACTGTTTCAGTTTCAAGCGAAATCACCTTTGAAGCGAAATGGCTATTTCGTGCGAAATAGTCATTTCGTTTGAAATCTCAATTTTTCAAAAATTTTCAACTTTTTAACCTTTTGAATTTTTACCATCACACCCAGTTAACCAAGTCCAAGTTAATGACCCTGGTCAACTGTTTAGCCTGCCAAGTCCAAGTTAATGACCTTGGCTAACCAATTTATGAAGTTTGCTGACTTTTTGAAACAGATTTTAAGTTCAAATTAATGAACTTTGAACATTTCAAGCAATTACCAACATCTTTTCACAAACTTTTGCTTACCCAAACCTCATGTTCCAACTTGTTTAGCACTTTGAGACTTTGATCATCAGATCCCCAACGTCCGTTGTCGAAAATAAGATGAAAATCAAATCTTTTTGGATTTTAAAATATTGCTAAACTAACTGGAAATGCTTTGGAATTTAAAGAAACAGTAAACTATACACACATATTTTTGGTGAGCGTGTTAGGGGATCATATCAGCTGCTGACAAGCTACAAGTACCGTTAAGCTTTGATTTCATACTAAGCATTAAACAATTCACAGTGATTGCCGATATACTGATCCAATTTAAATTCTCACACAATTTTCAATCTGTTCAGGATTGAATTAGTGTTTTAAGACTTAACTCATACGCGTGTACCACCTCAGAATATACTCCCGTGTCCAGATCCCAATATTCAATCTTACAGGTGAGTATACCTAGATGATATCTATAAGGGGTTAAATGCGAGACCGTGAGAGCTCAGGCTATTGCTTCCGCAAAATCAGAGAGATGACGGTTTCGACTTTTGGTGGGTTCCCTTTAGAGAATCTTTTCTTCAACAGCACATGATTAGCATTTTGCAATGTTTCATCATTTTTTATGCTGAGGGGGGGCTTTTATTTCAAGCAGCGTAAAGTATTCTCCGGGGACTAGGCCATTGCTTTCGCAAAATCAGAAGTCCCGGGATAATACCCCAGATATCACTAAGCATAAAGACCTAGTATCTCAGAAAGAGGGGTCTTTCAAACAAGATTTCGGGGGTTACCCATATATTCGAGAGATGTTCCCCACGTATAAGTCAAGTAATGATTTAGGTTTATATCCCGAACAAACCTACTAAATGTGTAAAAACCTATCGGCATATCATCTGCAAGACTGCTTAACACATTTAAACTATACATTTCTTTAGCGTACTGCAACTGTCTAGCTGATGTACTATCTTTTCCCCTTTTTACACACTCTTTTTGACTTTTTCACTGTTTTTGGATTTTGAAATTTTATCATGTTTTTGTATTTTCTGAAAATTTTCTCCCCCTAAAATCAAAAACATATTTTTGTGTTTTTGGTTTTATCAAAAGCAGAAAATAAAACTGTACAGAAACTTAACAACAAGACGTAGATCACATCAGATCGCCGTCCTCCTCGGCTTCACACTCAACAACCCTCCCAGAAAACAAAATTTTCAACCCATTTAATTTCAAAAGAAAGTTAAATCTCTTTTTATCAAAAGGTTTTGTGTAAAAATCAGCTCTCTGATCATCGGTGTGTATATGATTAATTCGAATCAATTTCTTCTCGTAGCAATCACGGATGAAATGATGTCGAATCTCAATATGTTTCGTTTTAGAGTGGTGAACCAAATTTTTAGTGATGTTAATAGCTGCCTCATTGTCCACAAAGATTGGTGTATCCAAGAACTGCAAACCATAGTCCCTCATCTGCTGCTGGATCCAGAGGATCTGAGAGCAACAACTGGAAGCCGAAACGTATTCAGCCTCACAGGTTGAGAGAGTGACTGTGGTTTGTTTCTTGCATTGCCAAGTAACAAGTCAAGTTCCGAAGAACTGACAGCCAACCGTTGTGGACTTTGCATTTTGCTTACAGCTCCCGAAGTCAGAATCAGCAAAACCAGTAAGAGAAAAGTCACCAGACTTAGGATACCACAAGCCAGTGCTTGGGCAGCCCTTAAGATACCGTAAAATTCTCTTCACAATCGTCAGATGTGACCGTCTTGGGCTTGATTGATATCGGGCGCAGAGGCACGTTGGATACATGATGTCTGGGCATGACACAGTCAGATACATTAATGAACCAATGATCGACCGATAGTGCGTCTCATCCACTTTTTCTCCGCTTTCATCCGGACAAATCCCATGATTTTGAGCCAGGGGGTTGATATTGGAGATGCTTAAGACATATTGAACTTGTCAAGCACATCATTCACGTATTTTGTCTGATGAATGAAGATTCCTTCGGGAATTTGTTCAACCTGTAGCCCTAGGAAGAACTTCATCTCCCCCATCGAACTCATTTCAAACTTTTTCTTCATAACCTTCTCGAACTCTTTGTACAAATCGTCGTTCGTCGATCCTAAGATTATGTCATCCACGTATATATGCACGATAAGTAGATGCCATGCAACCTCTTTTGTAAACAAAGTACTATCGACCGTCCCTCTGATGAACCCGTTGGCCAGCAGATGTTGGGATAGCGTCTCGTACCAGGCTCTCGGGGCCTGGTGTAATCCGTAAAGCGCTTTGTCAAGTAGATAGACCTTGTCTTTGTGCACTGGATCGGTGAAACCCGGTGGTTGTCCAACGTACACCTCTTCTTTGATCTTTCCATATAGGAATGCAGACTTGACATCTAGTTGGTAAACTTTGAATCCTTTCCACGACGCGAACGCCAGGAAGATTCTAATCGCCTCGAGTCTAGCAACAGGGGCATACACTTCAGTAAAATCGATCCCCTCCTGCAGAATGAAACCCTGAACTACCAACCGTGCTTTATTTCTCACTATCACACCTCTGTTATCACGCTTACACTTAAAACCCATTTGGTCTTTATCAGCTTCTGGTTTTCAGGTAGATCCACCAATCTCCATACTCCCAACTTTTCAAACTGCTGCAACTCTTCCTGCATCGCATTCACCCAGCTGTCTTCATTTAAAGCTTCTTTATATGTTTTTGGCTCCACCTGCGAGATGAAACATTTTAATGAGAATTCTTCCTGTAAAGGAGCTATAGAAGAATAAAAACATGTAAGGGCTTTATTGATTTGATCTCGCGTTTTCACTCCACTGTGAAGATCTCCAATTATTTGTTCTGAAGGATGATAAGACAAAGTTCTCGGCATGACTGTGTCAGGCATGCTCACTTCCGATTGCAAGTTTGTGATATCTTGATCACCCGTGTGATCCACAGCTTCTGAAGATGCAACATTTGGTTCCTCGTCAAAAATCGGATCGGATTCCGATTCTGAGTCATCAGATTGATCAAATGTTGGAGCTGGTTCTTGTGGGGGTTCGTGTTCAGTTCCACTTGGACCGGCCTCGTGATCATTTGTACCCACAGTGGGCTGAGAAACTACAAGCGGTCTTGGCACTTGTTCTTGTGACATAGATTGCTGATATTGGTATAATAATGCTAGTTCCTCTTCAGTTGGCTCAGTCGGCAGTTGGAATGACTCCCAGAGTTTGTCATAGTCAAACAACAATCTTTTTCCGGGAAGTTGTTCCGGAGCAGTAAACTTCTGACAATCAACATGCTGAACTTGAATAATCTTCCCCAAGCATGGAACAAATACTCTCTTCAGTGGACTCGCATAACCTACAAAAATACCTTCGTTAACTTTCGCACCAAATTTACCATCTGGATCAATAAATGTGCAAGGTGATCCAAAAGGTTCTAAGAATTTCAGATTTGGTTTATAACGATGAAGCAACTCAAAGCAGGTTTTCTTGTATTTTTTCACTGTGACAACACGATTCAGTGTATAGCATGCTGTTGCAACTGCTTCACTCCAAAAATATATAGGCAATTTGGAATTTGCCAGCATAGTTCGAGCTATTTCGATCAGTGTGCGATTCTTTCGTTCGGCGACACCGTTTTGCTGTGGAGTATACGGTGCGTTGAATTCATGAAGAATGCCTTTGTCATTGCAGAATTCTTCCATACGGTTGTTTTTGAATTCTGTTCCGTTGTCGCTTCGAATTCTTCTGATCGGCAGTTTGTTCAACGTCTCCATTTTCTTGAATAATTTCATCAATGATTCAAACGTTTCGTCTTTTCTTTCAATACACATCACCCATGAGAATCTTGTAAAGTTGTCAGTGACCACAATACAATACAGATCTCCACTTACACTCTTCACATTTAACGGTCCAACACTCATTTTTTGTAAAATGTACTGTGAACGACTTGTCACAAATCTGTGATATGCTCAACAGATTGTTTTCAAGTTCAATGATGTAGTTCACTTTATCAAACGTTACAACTCCATTGGTAAGAATTCCTTCACCAACGATTCTGCCTCCCTGATTTCCTGCAAATCCAACATATCCTCCGTTGATTGATTTGACATCATAGAGTAGAGCTAACATCCCAGTCATATGCCTCGAGGCGCCGCTATCCATGATCCACTTGGAGATTATAGAACGTGGAAGCCCCTGCACATATCAAAGATATTCATTCAAACAACGATGCCCAAGATTTCTTCACATTTGGAACACTACCAAATACAAGATCACAATCTACATCAACTTTTGGAATGTTGAAGATAACATTTGGAACAACAGGTACAGGTTTTGATTTTAGGTCTCCCCCCATGATTGGTGGGAATTCCTCAATCAGTTTGTCCAATTCAAATTCAAGTTTTTCATTGTTAGTGACAGCAACTGTTGGTTCTGATTTCAAAACCTTTTCCATTTTCTTTTCTTCAAACGATTGTTTAGGTTTTTCCACCCATGGTTGATTTTGTATCATCTTCATTTTGGGATAAATCTTTGAAGTCTTTGGAGATTTTGAAGATTCACCAATCTCAAAGGTTGATTTTGGCTTATCCTCGGACTTCAAAGATTCACCACGTTTCAGAATACGCACGGGGGAAACCATCGGTGTTTTTCCTTTAACATCCTTTGAAACTTTTGGTTTTGGTTTTTGGAAAACTGGTTTTTCAATCCTCTTAACACACTGTTTGGCCATGTGACCAATTTCATTGCAGCAATAACAAACTCTTTTGTCATATTCAACAAAAGCAGATCTGTTGGTCTCATTTTTCAACTTTTGAGCTGCATTGAAATCGTCAATTGCTTTTTGACTAAAGATATAATCTTTCTCAACTTCAGTACTAGGACCAACGACAAACACATCATTTAATTTCTCCTTTGGCTTGACATCCTTTTTAGCCATTTTCTTTTCAAAACCAACACCTTTCTTTTTAAAATTGTTACCATGTCTTTTGTTCTGACCATTATTACCCACCTATTCTTTCTTTCCCGGGTTGTTTGGTTGTTGTTTCACAAAAGATTTCTTTGGTTTTGATAAGAACACATTGTTGTTAACCTCTGAAATGTCAATTTCCACAAGCTTATAAACTTTTTCAACATTTTCCAATTTTGCATTCTGAATTGGGTACTCAGCATCAGTATAGAGTTTGTCAGTTCCGGTCATTGTGTAAACCACAATGATCGAATCATCATCCACAACTTTATCTGATTTTGGAATGAACTTGTCCAAAAAGTTCCCGTCATCTTCAGAATCAGAATTGGAATTCTCCAAATGAGTTTTAGCTGTACCGAAATCTGAGTTATCACTTTCTTCATCCAACACTTGGTCAACAACAGTTTTAATCACTTGTGACTCGTTGTCTGTGTCAGATGGAGAGAATGTAACATCAATGTTTTCCGGTAACTCATTCTCTACAGTTCTCAACTTGAGATTTAAAGCTGCTTCCACCCCATCTGGATATTTCTGTGTATAATGATTCCATATTGGGGGTGGAACATTTTTTAAAACAGGTTTATCATCAGGTAATTTCGGAACAATTTGATCAATCACATAAGATGAAGCAATATAACTGATCAATTTCTTTTCAACTCTTTCCTTTTCAATACACATCAATTCAAGTTCCGTTTTCAAAGATGCGATTGTGTCCAGATGAATGTTAATTTCTATCTGTTTTTCCATAACAGTTTCTTTGAACAAATTAGTAGCTTTACCATTTTCAATACTTTCTTTTTGAATCATTTTGATTGAACGTGCTAATGTGTCATAACCTTCTTTCACATCATTAAGATCAAATTTTACTTCGTCAGTAATTTTTTTCAATTCTTGATACTGTTTATCTTTTTCAAGACAATCCATGCAGGGTTTTAAACAGTTTTTGCATGGTGTTTCAAGAATTGAATCAATCTTTTCAAAAACCTTTTCTTCTTGATCAGTTTAAATTTCTGTTTTACCAAACCCGTCAGACTCAGACTCTGATTTTTCTCCTGATTTGATATCCAGATTTTCTGATTTGAACTCGGACTCCGTTTCGACTGACTCCTTTTCGATTGACTCTGTTTCGACAGACTCCGTTTTGACACACTCCGTTTCCACAGATTCCTTTTCAACAGACACTGACTCTTGAGTTTTGTCTACCTCTTTCAGCTTGACCATCAGCGCCTTGTCAGCTATCTCCTTCAGAGTTTCTTCATTCATCTCTTTAGAAACATCTATGATTTCTTCAACTGGAGCTTTTTCTTCGTCATATTATGGACAGAAACCGGTAGTTGGCTCACTGAAGAAACCTGCAAAAGACTCAAACATGTTAGGAGGCATTATGGATTTAAAAGAATTTGCAATATTCTCCTGTTCGGATTGATAGTAATAAACTACTGCAACTGCCTCTTCTAGTTCTGCCAAAATCTCTTCACTCATAACTTCACCAACTTCCTCAGCTTCAACAACACACTCTGGCTTTTCAATAATCTCTGCCATCATAGCCAAACCCTCACCAGGAATATATTTATCCCAACTAAACCCTTCCGCAACTTTCTCATGATCCTGATTGACCAAAAGAGCCTTTTCAGGTTTATTTTCAATTTGAGATCTTTGGTTGAATGGTTGCTGACTAGTTTTGTGATATATTGCTTGTCGGTAGTAGTCATTTGTGAACGGATTCTGATGATTGTTTACTTCCCTGTTTGGACACTCGCGTTTGAAATGCCCTTTTTCTTTGCATTTGAAACACGTAACTTTCGCTTTATCAAATCCAAGCTTTTGATCAGGTCCTAAGAGATTGTTTTGACCGGTTATTTCCATAAATCTTTTTGCTCTTGATGTGCGTGAGTGTTATTAGTTTTTAATGTATATATTAAGCCCTTTTTAACACTTTTTAGCCAAGTTTTAAATTTATAAAACACGATATTTACTAACACTAAACACACATATGGGCAAGTGCACCCATCGTGAGCGTAGTATAGTGTTGGCAAGATACCGAGGTCGTCCAAGGATACAAGAGCTTTTAGTATCGGTTTATCCTCAACGTCTAATCAAATCAAAAGTTAGAAAAATGTTTTAAACTAGAAAAATAAAAAATAACTAACATGCTGAAAAATAAAATAAAAATAAAACAAATAGACAAGATGAATCACTTGGCTCTGACTCGTGTATAGTGTAACCTTTGATTATTTCCGCACCTTTACACTTTTTAAGAGATTATCTTAGTTATTGTAGTAGGCCCCTCTTTTGAAGGTGACGTTACCCTCAACCAAGTAGTTCTCATCAGCAAGGATACAATCCTAAAGGGTCGGATTATTGAAAGATAATTAATTAAGTTATTAATGAGTATTGTGGTAGGCCCCTCTTTTGAAGGTGACGTTACCCTCGGCTAAGTAGTCTGAGTCAGCAGGGATACAGTCCTAAGTAGCCGGGTTAAAGTATTAATAGTAGTTTACATATGAGGGGGTCAAATAGTTTGGACCCCCGCCATCCAATACCGTTAAGTATTGAAGGAGGTCCTACTAAATTTGACCCAGGTCCTTGCAGGATCTATACACTGAACAAGGCAAGACTCTTACCAAACCATTCCCTTAACCCCCGACCAGGTAGCCAACATACCTCCATATAGACCGTGGAGATATGAATGGTGAAAATCTTTTATTTTATATAGACAGTAAAATAATGCCAAGACACCACGGAAAAACGATAAGGAAAACTCACCTTCGACATAAGAAACTAGTTATTAAAGTCATTAATACAAAACCAAGTAAAAAGTGCGAAAAGATTAAAAATAAAAAGTATTACACTAGAAACTTTGTCTTCACCAAGTGATGTAAGGGACTTAGGCAAACATGGCCTTGATTGTCAAGAACTCTTACGATCAATCTTGGATCCCGAGATGACACACACACTCTATGATGGACAATGGATGATGGTGGAGGATGATGGTGTTATGGTGGTGGTGGGTGGTGGGTGAAGTGTGAGAGAGGTGGTGTGCCAAGGGATGGTTTGAGCTTGATCCAAGCACTCCTATTTATAGGCTGAACAGAAGCTCGGGCATGGCCCCGTGTCCATTGGGCACGGCCCCGTGTCCATCCTCTTCTCTGTCTTCATTAATTGTAGTTTGGCTGCATTAGTTGAACACGCCACCGTGTCCGCTGGGCACGACCCCGTGTGCAGAGGCGTATCTGTACTATCAAGATTTGCCTGGATTCTGCGAATCTTATAGTTGACCACGGCCCCGTGTCCGCTGAGCACGGCCCCGTGGTGGGCGATGGAAGCTTCTACAACTTTGTCTTTTTTGCTGAAACTTGGGCACGCCCCCGTGTTCACTGAGCACGGGGCATGTTCAGCCTTCTGTTCTCTTGTTTTGCTTGGGAAGATGCTTTCGGGGAGGTCGGGCATGCCACGTTTGTTCCTTTTCTTGTATTTATGTTAGATTTAGCTGCCTTTTTGCTTCTTTTGTTAATTTGAGCTCATTTAATCCTAAAAATACAAAAGGAAGACAAAAGCACACTTTTTCCAACATTGGTACTAAAAAATGGTTAGTTTTATGCAACAATTGATGTAATTTATATGTTGCATTTTGCACACATCAAATACCCCCACACTTGAATCTTTGCTTGTCCTCAAGCAAAACTCTTTATAATGCGGCTTTTTCACTCCCAAATGGAATGGGTAGAAGAGAAGGTTTTTGGGCTTGTCATAGAGTGTCGGGATTTCCAAGATTCTTTATTAAGTTTTATTTTTATTTATTTACAATCCTATTCGTCATGATTTATTTAAAACTTTTCATAAGATAAATTACTTATTAGGGCATAACATGCCTCTTTAAAATTCTATTTATATACAAGTTCACATACCTCACGGGGATCACTCAACACTCGGCCGAAGCTGTATTTTAGTGAATCACTCGAGAGCTTCATGGAACTTACTCCTACCATAGGCTTGCCAAGCAATCAATCCTCCTCCTTTTTAACTATACACCTTTGTAAATATCAAGAGGACTTTTTGGGTGAAGGGTTAGGCTTGGGTTAAAGGTAGGTGGTTGGGTTAGTGGTTAGTAGAAAAAGGGCGAAAAGCGTAAAAAGCGTCGGTTTTCGTAAGACTTTTTATTTTTGCAATTTTTATTTTTGCAATTTTTATTTTGATGAAGCCATGATTCAAGCAAAGTTATTTTTGATGAACTTGCTTGTTTATTTCTTTTGCTTCATCTTCAAATTTTTTTTTTCAAAGTCATACGACAAACCGAGCTTGTTACTAAAACAAAGGGTTAAAAATAAAAAGGTTTTAGTGGGTGAAAGGGTGTTTGGTTTGGGTTAAGAAATGAAAAGGTTTAGGCTCAAAGGGGTTAACTAGGGAGATTTTGGGTAGGTGGTAAAAAAAATAATGGTGTAGAAATAAAACGGGTTAGTCCTAATGCCTTCATCATTTACTTACTCGGGTTTAAGTTGGTAAGGACCGGGAATGTATCGTCGTGACAAGTTCTAGAGTTGTAAGAACCAAACGGCTATTCACACAAGAAACGAAAAATGAGCATTTAATCTAAAGATATGTATTTGTATGCTCAATAAAGGCTCAAAACTCACTTTTGTGGGAATGGGTTTTTTTTATGTGATCAAGTATATATAATTAAATTTTAACTAAGCTTGTCATGCCTTTTCATAATTTTCTTATGTTGATTCTTTTTATCACGACGCTATCGGTTGTAAATTTGTAAAAATATAACCTTTTTAGAATTTGAAATTCCCAAGTTAAACCTAAACAAGTAAAAAAAATGATTTTTTTTTTTAAATTTGGGGTAATTAGCGGTTCCAATAGAGTTTTGTGTAAGGCTTTGTTATTAGGACTTGCAAGATTCAAGATTTTAGCATCCCCCCCCCACACTTAAATTACACATTGTCCTCAATGTATCCCAAAAATAAGTTTTTAGGTTGATTGAATGTGTAAAAGGGTGTTAAAAAGCAAAAATTTGTGTTACTGGGCGCCTGGACACGGCCCCGTGGTGTCCGGGCACGGCCCCGTGTTCAGGTGCCAGTAACAAAATTGAAAAAGAGAAACAGAAGCCTGGACACGGGGGCGTGTTGGGTGAACACGGCCCGTGTCCAGTTTACCTGAACTGGGCATTTTCTGCAGACTGTGCAGCACGGGGCCGTGTTGGGCGGACACGGCCCGTGCTGAACCTGCTGTAATGAAGAAAGTTCATCGGATGGCCCTGTTTTCCTGCATGGGGTACTGGTTCAAGTTTCCCTTGTTATCCTTTGCCATCTCGAGTGTGTTTTATTCCTGAAAATTAAAACTAAACTAGAAAACATAAAATTAATCTAAACTAAACTAAGGATAGTTCCGCGGAATGCCTCCGTGGTGCGCCACGTTTATAAGGGTCCTTGGCTAGACCCAACGCCTGGTCATATGTCACTCAAGTGGGATGTTTTGCATCCCATGCTACACCGTCGGAGAGCGTCATCCAAGCTTGAGTCTGTGACCTTCATGTAGTTGACCGGGTCTTCGTCTTCTATTCTCTTTCCTACTCCAAACTTCACTTCCTCGTCCCCAAACTTCAATGTTAGTGTTCCGTCATTCATATCCACCACTGCTTAGGCGGTGGCTAGAAATGGCCTCCCGAGGATGAGGGGGACATCGGTGTCTTCTTCCATGTCTAGTATGACAAAGTCGGCCGGGAAGACGAAATTGTCGACTTTGACCAATAGATTTTCAGCGACACCTTGTGGAAATTTGACGGATCTGTCGGCAAGTTGTATGTTCATCTTTGTAGGGCTCGTTTTTCCTAGGCCGAGTCGGTTGAACATTGATGTGGGCATGAGGTTAATGCTAGCCCCAAGATCGGCTAATGCATTACGAATGGGGGATTCCCCAATCGAGCAAGGAATCGTGAAGCTTCCAGGGTCGATTTTCTTTTGTGGGAGTTTGTTGAGTACTAAGGCGGAGCATTCTTCACCTAAGTTAACTAATTGCAATGATTCAATTTTCCTTTTGTGAGTGAGGAAGTCCCTCATAAATTTTGCATATTTAGGCATTTGTGTTAGGACCTCGATAAAAGGAATATTAACATGCAATTGTTTAATAAATTTTCGAACTTTGCGAATTGCTCATCGGTCTTTTGACGAATTAACCGACCAGGGTATGGAACCGGAGGAGTCTTGGTGGGCTCTTGATTTGGTGGAGAAGCCTTTTCTGGTTGGGGCGCGGGTGGAGTCGTGGTTTGGCTGGATTGGCTTCTTTCAGTTGGCGGTAATGGAGCCTCCTCGGGACCCACGGTTCGGTTTCTCAATGTGATGAGATGTACTTGCGCTTTTGGGTTGGTTTCGGTATTGCTTGGTAACGCGCCTTGTGGTCTCTCGGAGAAATTTTGAGCTACTTGATTTAATTGTTTTTCAATGTTTTGAATGCTAGCTTGTTGATTTCTAAAATTCGATTCCAGTTGCTGAAATCGATCCGAGTTTTTCTTTTCAGTGTCGGAGATAAGGCGAGATACAGTATCTTCAAGCCTTTCTCGTCCACCTTGTTGTTGAGAAAAGTTTTGTGGTTGTTGAAAGTTGGTTTTGTTGGTTACTACTATTGCCGGGATCTCTCCAACCAAGGTTAGGGTGGTTACGCCATCCTTGGTTGTAGGTACCCGTTGGGGGACCCGACGGCCTAGGTCTGTTATCAATGTAGTTCACCGTTTCCGTTTGATAATCTAATTCTTTCATACAACTCCAATTTTCATGTGGCCCACCACACCCTTCACAAGCCATAACCGAGACCGTTTTTGTCATTTCAAACTTTTTGATTTATGAAGAAAGCGCCTCGATTTGGGCTTGTAAAGAAGTGCTTTCATCAACCTTATGGGCGCCCGGGGCAATAGATTTATTTCCTCGAGGAGTGTGCAATTGATAATTGGTTTGAGCAATTTCCTCAATTCAAACTTGCTTATTTCGTGGGGAACACTACTTGGATATATAGGTAACCCCTGAAATCTCGTTTGAAAGGTCCCTCTTTCTGAGATACTAGGTCTTTATGCTTAGTGATATCTGGGGTATTATCTCAGGACTTCTGATTTTGCGGAAGCAATGGCCTAGTCCCCGGAGAATACTTTCCGCATGCTTGAAATATAGCGCCGCCCTCAGCAAATTGATGAAACAATAAAATTGATAATCATTGCTGTTGTAATACAAAAGATCCTCTAAAGGGGACACACCAAAAGTCGAGCCGTCATCTCTCTGCTGAACGGAAGTTCTAACCTGAGCTCTCACGGTTTCGTACTATAATTTATTCCCCTTACAGATATCATCTAGGTATACTCACCTTTAAGACTGAATATTGGGATCTTATTCAAGAGGTGGGACACATGAAGGAGTTTAAGTTCTTAAAACATCTAAATCGTATCCTGAATCAGTTGAAGTTTGTATGAAAATTTAAGTGGAAAAGTATATCGACAATCTAAGTGAATTGTTTAATTCTTAATGTGTAAATAAGCTCAACGGTACTTGTGACTTGTCAAAAACTGATATGATCCTTTGACGCATACTCAAACAAAAATATTGTCTGTAAATATGTTTGTACATATTTCTTTACTGCTTTATATTTTCAGAAAAATACAAAAAGATTTTGATTTCTGCTTTATTTTCGACAACCGATGTCTGAGAGCTGAGTTTCAAAATCTAAGTATGCTAATCGTGTTTCTGAAAATAAACAAGTTCATTAAGTTGAAACTTGAAGTTTTAAAATCAAAAAACAAAAACAGTTTGTGATATCTCCAAGGTCATTAATTTGGACTTGGATGATTAACTGTGAGGGATTTGGATGCTTAGATTGTTAAAATCTATAATAGAGCCAGTTTTCGATGTTGGATTCTTAAATTCTGCCAAATCTTTGAAGATTGTTGATAGGGGGAGAGTATCAAGTAATCCTGGATATATTTCATATTATTATATCTTAGTCCCAGGATCTTGATTTAGAAAGTTTAATAGAGCCAGGATACGATTCTTGGACAATTGGTCAATCAAAACATTATTACTTATAAATGTTTGAGGATTGCAGATGCTATACCAGACTACGATCCCGATAGCCGAGTCTAAAGGGGAGTCTGAAGACGAGCTCAACGAAAGGGGGAGCGTGCATTCAAAGAGCCAGGTAACGTTCCCATAAGAGCTTGTAACCGGAAAGCCAGGTGTCGATCCCAAAGCATGGAAGCTTGACGACAGGGGGAGCCTGAAGAGTCTACTGAAAGGAAGAAGCTGAAGCTGAAGACAGATCCACGGGGATTCTGTTCAAGCTAGAGAGAGAAAGACCAGAAGCTACGAGTCTGACTAAATGTTTGAGATTGACTGCGGCAATATCCAAGGAGGAGTCTGTTAGTGCAGTATGTCTATCGCCTCCGTCATCTCAAGACCGTATTAGAAATAGTTTAAGTTTAGGCTTAAATTGTAATATCTAGTTACTAAAAGGCAAGGTGGCATAATTGTAAATAAGAGGAAAGCTCTTATATCCTTTGCCTATAAATAGGAACCTAAGGGTTAGTTTTAGGGACTTTGAAGACTTTTGACACTTTTTCCATTTGGAGACTTGAAGAGCTTTAGTGTTAGAGAGAGAAACTAGAGAGAGAAAGTAGAAAGAGAAAGGCAAAAGGTGATTCGAGGTGCTTGTATCTTTCATACGTTTTATAGAATCACAGATTGAGTACGTTCGTGTGTTCGGTCACGTTCGTGTACGGATTCCGCACGTCACACGTTCGGTTCGCAATCGAAACGGAGTCAAAACCGGTCCTAACAAGTGGTATCAGAGCAGGTGCTCGGTTGCGAAGATCAAATGCACAGTTTCGTACAAGAATTGATCAGATTCAGAGCCTAAAAGATCCAGATTTGTCAAATTTCTCTTAACTTTCTTGTTCTTCACGTTTTTCTCTGAATTTTGCAAAATTGACAGGGTTTTTACGGTCCAAATTCGCTAATTTTTTGATATGTTATGCGAAATTGTCTGATCTATAACCCTACAAATTTTTAGGTCAAAATTCCATGTCGTTTGAGAGAAATCTGAGTTTTCGTGATTGAGATCGCTGAACTGTTCATCTTCATCCGGACGGATCATCACATCCGCATGGATTACCTACCCGCACGGATTACCTATCCGCACGGATTACCCACTCGCACGGATTACCTATCCGCACGGATTACCTATCCGCACGGATTACCCACTCGCGCGGATAGCAATTCATGTTGACTTGTTGACTGATAGTTCGCACGGATAACAATCCGTGGCTTTACATTTTCATTTAAAAGCTTTGACTATTGTTGACCTATCCAAGCGAATTACTTGTCCGCACGGATAGCAATCCGCGTCACAGCAATCCGTGTTGACTTGTTGACCACTCGCGCGGATAACAATACGTGTCACAACATCTCACCCGATCAAGTCACTTAGTCAACATTGATAATCATTGAAATCATTGTGCATGTGATCTTCATTACAGCTGTATCGTCCTCATTAATTGCTGTCATGTGATTATCAAGTATAGATAGAATTCATATCTTCGGTCAAATAAGCATATAGATATATCTGAATTTGTCGGCCATTTATAATAATTCATATTGATTGTTATGTGCATCAGTGCATGTGACAGATAACAGGTTGTCGGCCACTTTTATTAATTGAGATCAGATTCTCACGTGAAGGGTTATTGTCAGATTGCAAGTGAGATTGTCATTCATTGATTGTGGTCAAAAGGTCATCAAGTAATCCGGTCGGATAACTCACCCGAACGGACAACAGTTTTGTCATTTAGTTGAGTGGCTTGTGTCAAAGAGTCGGATAGCTATCTCACCCGAAAGGATTCAATCTCATCCAAACGGACAGCGTTATTCAAGAATTACAAATCATGGTTAAAATGTTTGATGAACAGGAAAACGAGAATCTTAAAGATTTAAATGTTTGGACTTCTGGATCTTGGATTGATAAGAAGAATAAGAAGGATGTTTGGATTAAAAGATTCGAAAATTTCTTGTGCATGAAACATGAATCTTTGGAACAGTTGGATAGACGGTTTGATGATTTGATTGATAAGTTAGATAAATATGAGATAAGGGTTTCAAATGCTGAAAAAATTTCAAAATTTGCTGATGCATTACCTTTAGAATGGGATGAATTTTTTAGTGAACTAAAAAGGGATGCTAGTTTCTCAAAGCTTCATTTTAGAGAATTCATCAATAAGCTTAGTTCACATAAGTTTGATAAAGAAAAAAGAAAAGAAGAGTTGATGAATGAAATGAAAAGGGACTTAGAAAAGATAAATTTGGATGTGATCATTGAAATAAGAAAAATATTCTCTGTATGTCTTGCTGCAAAAAATGTCATGAAATATGATATTAAGAGAGGTTGTTTTATTGATGAATATGCAAACCCTCTTGATTTTGTTAAAATTTTTTGTGCAGGAACATTCAAGATGGAAACAAAGAAAGAAGCTGATGCTGGAAAGATGAATGAAAAATGCTCAAAATGTGATAAATTTGGAGCAGACAATGCCAAACTCTTGAGTGATGCGAAGAATTTGACATTGGAAAACAAAGCTTTGAAAGATGGGAAGAAAACTGATGATGAACAGATTCTGGAGTTGCGCTTGAACTGCGAAAAATTGAGATCTGAAAATGACAAACTTTTGAAGAATGTTGAGAGTTTGTCATCAGTAAACAAAAATTTTTAAAAATTAGAAAATGATTTCAAAAGTCAGATAAAGATTTTAGAAGATGAGAGAGATATTTTTGGTAAAAATAATCTCGAAAAACAATGTGCGATAAATTCTCATCTTGATAAAATCATTCGTCTTGAGCATGAAGCCGAAGATAATAGAAAGAAAATTGCTGAGTTAGAGAATAAGTTGAAAAGTTTTGTGACTTCTGCATCATATGTTTGTCCAAAACCAATCAATGTTGTGCCAATAAGTGACAATGTCACAAATTTTGACAAAGTCAAAATTGAAGATTGTGATGACAAAGCTGATGATGAAAAAGAAAAAGAAAAGAAAAGAAAAATATTTTTAGATTTACAAGAAAAATTTAAAAATACTGTTTTGCAATCTATTGAAACAGGCGAATGTTCTAAACAAAAACCTGTCAAGAAGAGTGTAGAACAGAAACAAAAAGTTGAAAATTCGAAAAATTTAAAAAAATGAAAATAAAAGCTCATCAGTTCAGTCATCCAATCATTATAAAAAATCACAAAAATTTGTAAATGAAAACTCACAAAATGTTGGTAATAAGTGGTGCAGGTTTGGCCACAGTGCTCAAAAGACAAATCCAGCATTGAAGAGGAGAAATGATTATCACCAAGCCAAACAATGTTATGATCTGAAGGTTTGGACTGACAGAAGTGGATGGTACGATAACAGAGTGTGCTATACCTGTGGTGTTAGAGGACACATTGCTGTTAACTGCCAAAATTGGAATTTTGAAACACGAAGATGCTATAATTGCCATATCAGAGGACATATTGCCAGAGATTGCCCAAGGAGATCGATGGGAAGATCAAGGGTTGAATCTCAGAGAACGATAAAGAAACCAGTCAATGTCAAGCCCAAAGAACAAAAGGTTCTAGAACAGAAAGTGAAGCTTTCGCAGGGGCAAAAAGACAGACTGAGGAAAAAGAGGAAGAAAGCGAGAGAATATTTGGGGAAGATTTTGTCTTCAGGTTCACCAGTTGGTTCGAATAAAAGTTCTGATGAATTAATTCACTCGACGGCAAAGTCAAGCAAATCGAATTCTTCAGATGCAAATCTGAGGACAAACAAGAAGAAAAAGAAAGTTATTGGCGATGAATCTGGCTCATCCAAGTCAGACAAGCCAAGTTCGAGCAATGAATCTGATTTCACAAAATCAGATGAGCCACAACTTGAGGTAAAAAAGGAAGAAACAGTTCCTTTAATGAATGATGAGAATTTTCCACCATTACAAGCTGCAAACCTAAAATCAAAAGGTGTTGATGCTGAAAAAATGTTTAATAGCAATGTTAAACATATTTTTAGTAAGATGGCTGATGGTAATGAAAAAGGAGTAAAAGAATTTTATGAAGAAAAGAGAAAAGCTCAAAATACACCCAAGGACAGTCAGGCTTGGGTGAAACTTTTCAAATAGAAAAATCTGACTTGACGGAGCTTCCAGGTTGGTAAGTGTGAAGCAGGTATCGGCATCATTCTTGAGAAATTCACAGGATGGTAACTGTGATATTTCGTCTTACAAGTGGTTAATCAAGGACATTAAGTTGTACTTGATTTTCTACAAGTGGTAGTGGTGTTTGACCTAATAATGTTAATTTTTTTTTTTCAAAATGGGTAAAAGAGAACAAGGTGATGAAGTATCCCCGAACCTACAAGTGATGGGTAAACAAACTAATTTTTCCGAAAAAACCATTATGATTAAAACAAACTTAAGTGTTTTGAAATCATTATGGGAAAATAGTTTGTTGTAAGGGGGAGTTTTGATTGAATACGCCGAAACCCTCACGGCTGAACAAACATGATTACTTTCACAAGATTGAAAAACGGTTTTCAAACTGTCGAAAATCCATGGGTTGTAAATCATGGGGGTACGTTATATTTTCTGCAAATCAGTTCATGAAAAGCAGAAAATGGATGGCGAGACAAAGCTATCAGTATCGGTTTGTCAAATTTCTTTAAATGGTTTTGCATTTTAGGGGGAGTAATATTGTCAGAAAATCCAAAAACATTAGAAAATTTGAAAAAGCGAAAAACATGATAAAATTCAAAAATTGAGTTTTTTGCGTAAAAAGAGGAAATGATAGTACATCAGTAGACAGTTACAGTATGCTAAAGAAATGTAATGTCAAAATGCGTTAAACAGTCTCACTGATGATATGCCGATAGGTTTTTATACATTTAGTAAACTTTTTCGGGATATAAACCTAAATTCAAACTTGCTTATTTCGTGGGGAACACTACTTGGATATATAGGTAACCCCTGAAATCTCGTTTGAAAGGTCCCTCTTTCTGAGATACTAGGTCTTTATGCTTAGTGATATCTGGGGTATTATCTCGGGACTTCTGATTTTGCGGAAGCAATGGCCTAGTCCCCGGAGAATACTTTCCGCATGCTTGAAATATAGCGCCGCCCTCAGTAAATTGATGAAACAATAAAATTGATAGTCATTGCTGTTGTAATACAAAAGATCCTCTAAAGGGGACACACCAAAAGTCGAGCCGTCATCTCTCTGCTGAATGGAAGTTCTGGCCTGAGCTCTCACGGTTTCGTACTATAATTTATTCCCCTTACCGATATCATCTAGGTATACTCACCTGTAAGACTGAATATTGGGATCTGGATACGGGAGTATATTCAAGAGGTGGGACACATGAATGAGTTTAAGTTCTTAAAACATCTAAATCGTATCCTGAATCAGTTGAAGTTTGTATGAAAATTTAAGTGGACAAGTATATCGACAATCTAAGTGAATTGTTTAATTCTTAATGTGTAAATAAGCTCAACGGTACTTGTGACTTGTCAAAAACTGATATGATCCTCTGACGCATACTCAAACAAAAATATTGTCTGTAAATATGTTTGTACATATTTCTTTACTGCTTTATATTTTCAGAAAAATACAAAAAGATTTTGATTTCTGCTTTATTTTCGACAACCGATGTCTGAGAGCTGAGTTTCAAAATCTAAGTATGCTAATCGTGTTTCTGAAAATAAACAAGTTCATTAAGTTGAAACTTGAAGTTTTAAAATCAAAAAACAAAAACAGTTTGTGATATCTCCAAGGTCATTAATTTGGACTTGGATGATTAACTGTGAGGGATTTGGATGCTTAGATTGTTAAAATCTATAATAGAGCCAGTTTTTTATGTTGGATTCTTAAATTCTGCCAAATCTTTGAAGATTGTTGATAGGGGGAGAGTATCAAGTAATCCTGGATATATTTCATATTATTATATCTTAGTCCCAGGATCTTGATTTAGAAAGTTTAATAGAGCCAGGATACGATTCCTGGACAATTGGTCAATCAAAACATTGTTACTTATAAATGTTTGAGGATTGCAGATGCTATACCAGACTACGATCCCGATAGCCGAGTCTAAGGGGGAGTCTGAAGACGAGCTCAACGAAAGGGGGAGCGTGCATTCAAAGAGCCAGGTAACGTTCCCAGAAGAGCTTGTAACCGGAAAGCCAGGTGTCGATCCCAAAGCACGGAAGCTTGACGACAGGGGGAGCCTGAAGAGTCTACTGAAAGGAAGAAGCTGAAGACAGATCCACGGGATTCTGTTCAAACTAGAGAGAGAAAGACCAGAAGCTACGAGTCTGTCTAAATGTTTGAGATTGACTGCGGCAATATCCAAGGGGGAGTCTGTTAGTGCAGTATGTCTATCGCCTCCGTCATCTCAAGACCGTAGCAGAAATAGTTTAAGTTTAGGCTTAAATTGTAATATCTAGTTACTAAAAGGCAAGGTGGCATAATTGTAAATAAGAGGAAAGCTCTTATATCCTTTGCCTATAAATAGGAACCTAAGGGTTAGTTTTAGGGACTTTGAAGACTTTTGACACTTTTGCCATTTGGAGACTTGACGAGCTTTAGTGTTAGAGAGAGAAAGTAGAGAGAGAAAGTAGAAAGAGAAAGGCAAAAGGTGATTCGAGGTGCTTGTATCTTTCATACGTTTTATAGAATCACAGATTGAGTACGTTCGTGTGTTTGGTCACGTTCGTGTACGGATTCCGCACGTCACACGTTTGGTTCGCAATCGAAACGGAGTCAAAACCGGTCCTAACAAACACACATATGGGCAAGTGCACCCATCGTGAGCGTAGTATAGTGTTGGCAAGATACCGAGGTCGTCCAAGGACACAAGAGCTTTTAGTACCGGTTTATCCTCAACGTCTAATCAAATCAAAAGTTAGAAAAAGGTTTTAAACTAGAAAAATAAAAACTAACTAAAATGCTGAAAAATAAAATAAAAATAAAACAGATAGACAAGATGAATCACTTGGCTCCGACTCGTGTATAGTGTAACCTTTGATTATTTCCGCACTTTTGCACTTTTTAAGAGATTATCTTAGTTATTGTAGTAGGCCCCTCTTTTGAAGGTGACGTTACCCTCAACCCAGTAGTTTGAGTCAGCAAGGATACAATCCTAAAGGTTCGGATTATTGAAAGATAATTAATTAAGTTATTAATGCGTATTGTGGTAGGCCCCTCTTTTGAAGGTGACGTTACCCTCGGCTAAGTAGTCTGAGTCAGCAGGGATACAGTCCTAAGTAGCCGGGTTAAAGTATTAATAGTAGTTTACATATGAGGGGGTCAAAGAGTTTGGACCCCCGCCATCCAATACCGTTAAGTATTGAAGGAGGTCCTACTAAATTTGACCCAGGTCCTTGCATGATCTATACACTGAACAAGGCAAGACTCTTACCAAACCATTCCCTTAACCCCCGACCAGATAGCCAACATACCTCCATATAGACCGTGGAGATATGAATGGTGAAAATCTTTTATTTTATATAGACAGTAAAATAATGCCAAGACACCACAGACAAACGATAAGGAAAACTCACCTTCAACATAAGAAACTAGTTATTAAAGTCATTAATACAAAACCAAGTAAAAAGTGCGAAAAGATTAAAAATAAAAAGTATTACACTAGACACTTTGTCTTCACCAAGTGATGTAAGAAACTTAGGCAAACATGGCGTTGATTGTTAAGAACTCTTACGATCAATCTTGGATCCCGAGACGACTCACACACTCTATGATGGACAATGGATGATGGTGGTGGATGATGGTGTTATGGTGGTGGTGGGTGGTGGGTGAAGTGTGAGAGAGGTGGTGTGCCAAGGGATGGTTTGAGCTTGAGCCAAGCACTCCTATTTATAGGCTGAACAGAAGCTCGGGCACGGCCCCGTGTCCATTGGGCACGGCCCCGTGTCCATCCTCTTCTCTGTCTTCATTAATTGCAGTTTGGCGGCATTAGTTAACCACGCCCCCGTGTCCGCTGGGCACGACCCCGTGTGCAGAAGCGTATCTGTACTATCAAGATTTGCCTGGATTCTGCAAATCTTATAGTTGACCACTGCCCCGTGTCCGCTGAGCACGGCCCCGTGGTGGGCGATGGAAGCTTCTACAATTTGTCTTTTATGCTGACACTTGGGCACGCCCCCGTGTTCACTGAGCACGGGGCGTGTTCAGCCTTCTGTGCTCTTGTTTTGCTTGGGAAGATGCTTTCGGGGAGGTCGGGCATGCCACGTTTGTTCCTTTTCTTGTATTTATGTTAGATTTAGCTGCCTTTTTGCTTCTTTTGTTAATTTGAGCTCATTTAATCCTGAAAATACAAAAGGAAGACAAAAGCACACTTTTTCCAACATTGGTACTAAAAAATGGTTAGTTTTATGCCACAATTGATGTAATTTATATGTTGCATTTTGCACACATCAGCTCTCCTCACTAAGCTCGCCATGCCCCATTTGATATCTATGAGTTCCAGCTCCTCTGGATCAATCTGATCGTAGTCTTCTTTCGTCATGTCAGGATTACCAATCCTTCCCACAACTAGACTCTCATATGATTCAAGAACGAAAGCTAATAGTGCGATATGTCGATTTGCAGCTGCTTCTGTAAACTCTTGACCATTTTTTTATGTTTACAGCAATATTGCACTGAATCCCAGAAACGTAACTCTGATTATTTGAACTTGATGAACTTTGAGGAGACACTTGTTCTTGAACCTTAGGATTTGGTTCATAACTTGCAAATGGTGAATGATTGTTGCTTGGTGTGCTTTGAGAGACTCCAGATGTAGGCTCAGCACTGAATGCTGTCTGAATTTTTGGAATTAGGTTAGATATTGCTGATGAGCATCCTTTGTAGTACAATGAAACATCTTGTTGTACACTAGAAGCTTTCATTTTTCTGATCTTTGTAAGTTCAAGCTCATGCGATTCAATTTTCTCGATAAACATGCTAAGATTCATCCCAACATACTCCTGATTATTTTTCAAAACCAACAAATATGTGCCCCATTCATCATACGGTAATGCATCTGCCAGCTTGTCAACCCCCTCTTCATTTGTTTTTTCAATGCTCAAACGTTTCATTTCTACAACCAGATGACAATATCTCTCGATCAACTGTTTTGTAGACTCACCCTTCATACCCGTAAAAATATCAAATTCCTTTTTTATTAATGTCGTTTTGCTCTTTATCATCGAAGCACTTCCAAGAAACTTTACTTTTAGCGCATTCCAGACAGACTGTGAGTCACCTTGATGCTGTAACAAAACTAAAATATCTTCTTTGATCGCTTGCTGCAAGATACTCATCATTTTCTTTTCAGCTTTAAAGCTATCTTGTTCAAGTGGAGTAAACTGACGAAGTGCTTTCTCAATATTCGCTCCGGTCTTCGGACGTTCATACCCTAACTCAATTTTCATCCAGCACTCAAAATGATTTGCCTGAACCCAGGTTTTAAACCTCTCTGACCATCCTGAATACTCATCAATGTTCATTAACTTTGGTGGCTTTTGCATTGTACCGAGCTCGTTTTACATGTTTGTGTTCTGAATAATACTTGCTGGAGTTTGAGATGCTGTCATTCCCCCTCCGGAAAACATGTTATAAAATTCTTGGTTATCCATTTTTACACTTTGAAAATTTTTTCAAGTTTTTGAAAAAATCACTTTTCAAACGAAAAAAATTCCACACAGAATGGACTTTCAAACGGAATGAACTCACAAACGAAATGGACTTTCAAACGAAATCAAGTTTCAAGCGAAATGACAATTTCAAGCGAATTGAAATGTCATTTCGTGCGAAATGAGTGAAAAGCTTCTGTTTCGTGCGAAATGATCAGACAAGATGGTTTTTCAAACGAAATGGTTCATTTCGTACGAAATAATCAACTTTTTCAAGCGAAATGATACAGCTCACACGAAATGGTTCATTTCGTACGGAATGAACACAAATTTTCACACGAAATGCTGTACGTTCACACGAAATGAAGTTTTTGGCCCATTTTTTTATCAATTTTAGTCTGAATTAAGGTCTGAAACTTTCAAGGATTGATTAAACAGGTGTTTTACACGTTATAACAAAAGATCAGTCCATTTTGTCCGTGGAATCGTTCAAAAATCCAAGAATGAGTAGAAGTAGAAAGTTTTAAGCACCGATTCAGCCGATTTGACTCATCCTGAGCTCTGATACCACTTGTAGGATCGATATACGACCTGAAAGAGTCGTTCAGAGTCAAATCAAGATCACTAGAAAGGCGGAATTCAGTCTAGTGACTGAGAATCAGTGTAACAATGTGTAGAAACTGACAGCACTTCGTTACAAACTTCACCAATTCGTACCAAATGGAAAACACTACTCTCCTATATATAGGAGATTCATTTTGCACGAAACCATAAGATTCATTTCGCACGAAATGACAAAGTTTCATTTCGTGCGAAATCAACATCAAAAGCTCATTTCGTGCGAAATGATACATACACAAAATAAACTTAAACATTTACATTTTGCACCCCTATTACAAGCTATAGACATGACCTAGACTGTTGACGTAGGCGATAGACATCGTGTACCAACACAGTGGGAAATACTGGTGAGTGAATCCCGGTTTAATCAAGAAGAGTTTTATCCTTTAACAGTATTGAGAGCTATCACATTGTTTATTTCTACACAATTACTCATTCAGTACTGTCAATCCTGACTGGTGGGTCATATTACACATTGGCTAACTCTTTGTCCAATGGTAACGTGTTCCACAGTTTTTATACAAAACCCCAACATACCGGCAGTAATTGAAGAACTACAAAGACTCAATCACTGCTTAATCGCATTGTAAAACATTTAAGGTTTTGTAAAAACAATTTACAAAAAGGAGATTACTCACATTGCTGTCTTATACTTCTTTTAAGGGTTTCCTGGTAGTTATCTATTAGTTACACAAATGTACATGTGTTAGTATAATAACCCAATATTTACATTAGTAATACCCTCCCCGAGACGGCATTCCAACGACTACGTCGGGCAGAACCACGACAGCCATTACGGAACCCTGGATTAATCGGGCAGCGTATCTAATACGTAACCGGGATTATAATACTTACAACGGGGCAGAACTTTGTTAATTAGGGGGGTATTATACCCGAGATTATGCCTACTATAAAGAAATTCGAGAGAGAAAGTTGAGAGATGAACGATTTGACTGAACTGTCGATGCCTGCTATTTATAGTGCCTGAATTCAAGTCCCTCGCGGCCCGCGTAAGATTAGACTAAGGCTTACGCGGCCCGCGTGGTAGGGGTGTAGCTGCTAGGGTTGCTGATTCTTCGGTATAGGTTCGACACGATCATGACACGTGGCGGCTCAGGGGCTCGCCCTGACTTCAAGCTGTCGCGCCCCGCGTAAGATCCCTAAGGGGTCTACGCGGCCCGCGAGCGACATAAAAACTTGATTTTTATTCTATTTTTAATGATATATCGTATATTGGGCTCGATTTTCACATACGGGGTGTATTTTAGGACATATAGGAATATTTTAATATATATTAGGGTGTCGAAAAATATTTTGGAGGGTTGTTATAGAAGACCATCCGATCGAATGACCATCATGCTGTGAACTTGCTTTCTAAGAAATGTCTCGCTGGACGGATCGCCATCCGATCGAATGACCGTTCGACCGGACGACCTGAAAGGTAGAGATACTTCTCTGATTTTAAAATGCTACAACAAAAACTTCAAAGCTATCATACACAAACACATCCATCTCAAACGAATGTAAATCCGACCGGATGACCATCCGTTCGGATTGTCATCTGAACGAATAACCATCCGTGCGGATTGTCATCCGATCGGATGACCATTCGTCCCATAGTTCACTCGCCACCGTTTAACGCGCCGTTCATCGCTTATGCTATCGTTCTGTAATCAGGCTAACTTCCCAGCGCTCCCTTCAATCCAAGACGGTGTTTAGTTATTAAACGCTGTCTGTGAGTATACTCGAACCCTTTTTTCCTTATGCACTTTTGGGTGTTACATACGTTACTTATTCAAATCACAATCGACACACAACGCAAACACTTTTATACGCTGACCTTTACTGTATGTTATACGTGTTACTCGATGAATGCTTGTATGTTATGTTTACACAGTGATTGTTGTCTGAAACCTTAGCAACGATAGTACTATAGTTTGGACTCAGCACCTGTCGTGGACAGGGGTTGTTAAGGGCTTTACTTCACGTGTCCCAATGGGGATATGTGTTGCGCATTCTACAACTCACAGTCACGTCTGTGCATATTTCATTGTCGATAACCTACTAGCTTCACTTTGCTACATGTTACATGCTGGTTATGCGCAAAACAATTTCTCGCTATCTATTATACTAATAAACTTGTATGCTCACCTTTACACAATGTGTATTGACCTCTATTTTAATGTATGTGACAGGTGTTTGAGATGCTAGGATGCTTGCTATGTGGAATCAAGTAGGAGAGTCTAGAAACAAACAAACAATTTATAATTTGAGTTGTCGGAACAGCCTTATTTGTCTTTGAGATATTTGGTCTGTAATAACTGTTTACTTTGGTATGTTATGGTATGGTATGGGACATAATATTTAAATATCTGGTAATTTAGTTGTTATGGATTTCTCCTAGACAATCTGTTTCGCTCAGTGCCTCATCCTGATGTTTCCGCCATCGGTTGGGGTGTGACACGCACCACTACCATCCATGAGTGAGGAGAATGTGCAGGAACTCCGTACATTTGGTGAGGAGTTAGAAGAGGAAGGAGGAAGGATAAAACAAATAGGAGAAAAGCTCGTGTGGAAATACGACGAGCGAGAAATGCATTTTTGGAACAACCCCTAGTAATAATATATATATATATATATGTGTGTGTGTGTGTGTGTGTGTGTGTGTGGTTTGAAAAAAAAATCAACTAAAATAGATAACCTAATACCTATTGATGCATAATTAGTAGTGTGTTTCAATTCCAGTTATAGATTGTAATATATATATATATATATACATATATATAGGTTAAATGTACTGTACAATATTCCTTATCGTACATTACGTACGCTACAATCTCAGCCGTCAGATCATCTTCCCACATTGAAATCGCATGTTGTTTTTTTGTAACAATTTCGCATGTGATAATTTTTTGATGAAATCGCATGTTGTTTTTTTTAACAATTTCGCATGTGATAATTTTTGATGAAATAGCATGTTGTTTTTTTGTAACAATTTCGCATGTGATAATTTTGATGAAATCGCATGTTAAAAAACCAACATGCGAAATTGTTACAAAAAAACAACATGCGATTTTCAATGCGGGAAGATGATCTGACGGCTGAGATTGTAGCGTACGTAATGTACGATAAGGGCATTTGTACGTTAACCTAACCCTATATATATATATATATATATATATATAGGGGAGGGTTCATTAGGGAACATTAAAAAAGTGGGGAACAGGGGAACACTTTTAAAAATTATACTTAACATGTTAAAAAAAAATATTTTTCTAATTTTTTTCGGCGTTTTTTCTTATAAATACAAGTAGAAACATTTTTGATAAAAAAAATGAAAAACTAAAAATATAAAAAAAATGTTTAAAAAAGAGTTATATCTTATAGAATTAACTTAACATGTTAAAAATAATTTTTTTTTAAATTTTTTCCAGCGCTTTTCTTTATAAAAAGGAGGAGAATCTAGTCGAGTAAAAAAATATTTTTTTCCAAAAAAAAAAATTTTAGGCTTTTTTAAATTTTTTTAATATTTTTAGTTTTTGATTTTTTTTATTAAAAATGCTTCTACAAGTATATATAAGGAGAAGCGCCGAAAAAGATGTTTAAAAAAATAAGTTTTAACATGTTAAGTTAAATTTTTAAGAGTGTTCCCCGGTTCCCCACTTTTTTAGTGTTCCCCAATGAACCTCACACTATATATATATATATATATATATATATATATATATATGAAAAGAGTAAATGTCGCAGTGCTCGACAATTTTGATCAATTTCTTTGCGTGATTGTTTGCATTAAATCTTATTATGTGATATTAATACTTGATAAATGTTTATAATCCAGATGGACAACGAAGTAAATCAGGAAAACCAGAATAATGGGAACCAAATAGATAACAGTGCCATCCAACATATAGTTGCACAAGGAATTATAGATGCTATGCCATATATCATCAAGACTGTTAAAGAAGCAGAAAATAATAAAACTAATAGTGGGAGTAAACGACCACCTACTGAACCCAGTCACAGCGTGAATAATGGACCGCTACTCCAATTGCCTATTCCAAAAAGAAGAAGAACCATGTCATATGGTTGTTCTTACAAGGAATTCTGGTCTTGCAAACCAATAGAATTCTCTGGCAATGAAGTAGCCATTGCAGCTCTACGTTGGATAGAAAAGACAGAAGCAGTCTTAAAAATAAGAAAATGTGCAGAGGAAGATAAGATTATGTTTGCTTCTAATTTATTTAAGAATGAAGCCTTAGAATGGTGGAATACTATTCTCTAGTCTAGGGGAAGTGACAGAGTTTATAATATGGAGTGGATCAACTTTAAGGAAATGGTTGAAAGGAAATTCTGTCCTCCCAATGAAAAGGAACAAATTGCGAATGACTGGAGTAGACTGCAAGGGTTACACTGCCATATTCTTCGAATATGCTAGAATAGTGCCAACCCTAGTGTGACATCTATGCTAGTGTAATCATTGTACAACTCCGAACAATTCAAATATCAATAAAACAATGTGTTTTGATCCCAATATTTGTTATTTATGTTTGACATTTTGCATGTTTTGATTTTTGATCAATTTTGAACTCTAAATCACTTTCTGAAAAGTTATACGCAAACTGATGCGTAAACGTAATCAGTTTAATGCGACAAACACTATGGAATAACAACATAACATACCTTAAATAACCCTTACATAACTTAGAAATAAGTTTTAAAGGGTTTGGTATGGCAAAAACAATTTTATTCGACTACAGGGACTATTTGCGTCAAACTGCAAAAGTCTGCCGTTTCGTATGGAAACATACTTTCTGGAACATGATCATAAGCTAAACATACCATAAATAACCTTAACATAGCTTAGAAATAAGCTTTGAGAGGTTCGGTATGCGAAAATACGCTTATTTGATCAAACAGGGACTAAAAGTGTCAAAAACTGCATAAGTTTGCATTTACGCGCATATCTTACGTTTTGACCACACCCGGACATCCAAAAATTTTTGTAGTCACTAAAATATTTTATTTTAGTGATAGGAATGCAAAAATACCATTCGTCGCTTAATTTGGATCGTTTTCGCGTCCGTTCGAGTTTCGTCGTAATTAGCCGAATAACGCGACCGTACGACCAAACGAACCGACATCCGTGATATTTCCAAGCATATCTCAAGTCCCCTACACTTTGACGTCCTTGTAGAGCCTTGAAAATGGCTTAACGGTAGTTAAATACGTCAAATATGCATGAATGTGTGTGCAGGGACTGAAATTGTAATTTTTTAAACTGTTATACTGCGCTCGCGGGCCGCGACTGCCTAAGTGGTATCAGTCGTGGGGCGCGACAGCCCCCTGTCAATAGAATGTTTTGTTTCAGCTGCAGTTTGATTCTTGAGGGCCTTTCATGCAATTTTCTTTGTGTGGGCATCAAGTTAATACCTCTCCAAGCATATGCTAGCTGGCCATAACACTTGTATGGTCAAGATTCATTGCTTGGGCACTACACAAACACTTGGAATGATCCTATGACACTTTAACAACTATAAATGCCCATATCTTTCACCTCCTTCTTTGCTTATTTCCATCTTTTCTACTCTTTTGAACTCTAAGTGGAGGATTTCCATCTTTGGGAGCCACCTACCTGAGTTCTTCTAGTTCAATCTTTCAGCCATAGAGCCTTGTAAGTGTTCTTTCATGGCATAGTTATTATTTTCAGACATTTAAAGCTTAAAGTCAAACAGTTTGACTTTCGGTTTTGACCATCAATTGGTCAAATCAAAGTTCAATTGAACTTTGCAATGTGATCGTAATCACGATGGTTATAATCCCTAACGATTATACCTACTGATTACCACGTTGATTAGGCGTAGTGACGAATCAAAGTTTCGGTCAAAATGCGTATTTATGCGCATTTTATGACGGAACTACTTTTAGGTATCAAAACACTTTGTTTTGATACCAAATCAGTTTTCTAACTTAGTTAAGCATGTTTTGACATGTTTAACTCGTCACTACTAGTTTAGTGCTTGTTTAGGGTCGTAAGTCAAGCGGTCTTGACAACCGCTTAGACTTTCGAACCCGACCCGTTTGGTCGATCATTAGGATCCGACCAAACTTATTTAGTGATCATAGTTGCATAGGGAATAACCTACTGAGGTTATACCTTATGATCACTTAGGTTGGTTAGTTATCCGTTAAATCGTTTATATGCCCATTGAAAATGACCAAAATGCCCTTTTAAAGCATAAATTCATTTTTAACATATGTAATCAAATTTTTGACATCTAAACTGATTTAATAACATAATTAAACATGTTTGGGCATATAGGACTTAACATAGGACATAGATAACCATCCGACCTTAGTTTTACGCAAACGACACGTTAAAGTAGCTTAAACTACCGTAACGGGTCGAAACGGGTCAAAAGCACTTAGGATAACTTTCTAATCAGAATGTTAGGTCTATTAAATCATGCCATATGAGTTTAAATACTCATTTGATATACAGAACTTCATTCTGTCCTATCTCCCGATTTAGGATCCGATTATTAACGTAGTTACCTATATTAGGTGCCGTTTGATTCCGTGATCCTTGAAGCTTTATTTGGTCTTAATTCCAAGACTAATAAGCAATCCCAAGTGAGTACATAGTCCCCTCTTTTACCGCTTTCAAATATTTTGGGGTGAAACACTTGTGCTTACATGTTACTTTCATGCTTTTATAACATGATATGTTCACTTAGTACACATATAGTACATGATTTACATTATGCTTTGCTATGTATGTTGACTAAGCATGCTAGCACATTGATTTCATAAACACTTTTGTTGCATATGTTTACTCAGCATATGGACACATTGATTTACATTACATTTCTGCAATGTATGTTTACTGAGCATGCTAGCACATTGATTTCATGGACATTTCTACTTCGTATGTTTACTTAGCATACTTAGTACATGGTTTTCACATAGCATGCTTACATTGGTTATGACATTTGGTATGTTTAACGGGATAATAATACATTCATTAACATTGATCATGCCGCTCGGTAGTATGTAATGGTACCATATGACTTGACAAATCCCGTTCCCGGCTTCCTAGGTTTGTTTGGAAATAGGGAATGACAGAATCCGATATACATAATTGATAAACCTTTAACTTGTTAAGGGTTTATCCGTCAGTCACAAGCTTGAATGTATGCGATAAACATTACTACATAAATGTTTGTAACAATAAAGCATTGGTTTTGCAAAACGTAACTTTTGATTTAAACTTAGGTTTATTTAAAGACATTGTTTTGTACATTTTACATATGGGATTGAGTAAATACATTTTATTCACCATACATGACATTTGTTTACACATTGACATTATACATATGGTTTGAGTAGATACTTTTTACTTGGCATACATAACATTTGATTACACAAGACATGGTTTACATTTGAACATTGTTTACACATAAACACTTTGACATTGGTTTAAACAAGACATTTTGGGTGGTTATTGATAAGTGATTTACATAACGGGGAGTGTGTAATATGATAAAAGCATGGTGGATACGCCGCTGGTACTTCCTATATATAAGTGCTTTTATGATATTACATATCGTAGCGTTATTTAAACCACTTCGACAAAGGCATGATACATTTTATACAAAGACACGACATTGTTTTACAAATGACATATTTTATACAAATTCATTTTTACTTGGTTATTTATTTAAGCATGCATTATTCTTTTATATCATCTGATTTTCATGTCAATTTTCACATGATTTTATAAAAGAAAACATTTTACAAGGTTCAAGACTACTTTTTGTTAAACGCTTCTTTTAACTACAAGTCATGAATCGTTCATCAACAAAACATATGTATCTCACAGGCATTTTTATGCTGACGTACCTATTTTCACATGTTTTTCAGGTGCTAATGTATGATGTTGATTGTGCTACACTTAGGCGGACTCGGGCCTTAGTGACTTAAAAGACAGTTTAATTATGTTATGTTTTTATTAATGCAAACACAATGTAAACACTTTAATTAATAAAACCAAATCGTTAAATGCCATGGTTGTGAAACAATAATTATGTCGCTCCACTCCCTGACGTTTCCGCCGCGGTTTGTTGTTTTACGCGGTCGGGGTGTGACACGTAGCTTCACCAGAACCAGTGTTAATCTCCCGTTATATTTGGGGATTAATTAGTGAGATCAGACACGTAGTCAAGGCAGCTAGACCACAAACTATAGAAGAAGCAGTAGAATTAGCAAATACCTTGACTGATGAATTAGTACGTACGCAAGAAGAAAACCAGAGGAAGAACCAAGCCCAAAAACTTACACAGGAATTTCGCTATGGTAATTCCAACCGTGGGAAAGGTACAGGTTCTACTTCCGTGCCTTACTGTAAGTACTGCAAGAAGAAGCATTCTGGACACAAGGAAGACGACTGCAGGAAGAAACCCAGCAATAAGCTATGCTTCAACTGTGGAGAGACTGGACATATCAAACCGAACTGTCCGAAACTAGCTCCAGCAACAAACAACAAAACTACCAAGAACGCCAGAGCATTTGTTTTGACTGCTGAAGAAGCCAAAATGATTCCGGACGTGATTGCCGGTACGTTTTTAGTTAATGATGTTTTTGCTAAAGTATTATTCGACTCTGGTGCGAACCAAAGTTTTATTAATACTTCGTTCTGCAAACTTCTCAATCAACCATTAACTAAACTTCAACAAGAATGTCTGGTAGAAATGGCAAAAGGGGAACCCATTAAGATCACTGAAATCTTGCAGGGAGCAAGAATAAAAATTTTAAACCATAATTTTATCGCTAACCTTTATCCAATGAATCTGGCTGGATTTGATATTGTATTACGAATGGATTGGTTAGTAGCCAACCATGCCAGTATCTATGTGATCAAAAGTCAATACAAGTAAGTTCACAAAAGGGTGAAAAGATCACAATTAAAGGAGACAAGCCAACGAGATCCACAAAATTCATCTCTGTGATGAAAACAACAAGTTATGCAAGGAAATGATCACTAGTGTATATGATTTCCATAATCATTAACACTAAAGGAAAAGAATTGAAAGATATTCCCATAGTATCTCAATTCTCAGATGTTTTCCCAGAAGAATTACCAGGACTACCACCAGATAGAGAGGTTGAATTCAGAATTCACCTACTACCAGGGACAGCACCGATTGCCAAGGCAACTTACCGTTTAGCACCAGCAGAGATGCAAGAACTGAAGAATCAATTGGATGAACTTCTAGAGAAATGTTTCATACAGCCTAGTCCATCACCATGGGGAGCACCAATTTTGTTTGTCAAGAAGAAGGACGAATCAATGCATATGTGCATTGATTACCGAGAACTGAACAAGGTCACGATTAAAAATCGGTACCCACTATCGAGAATCGATGATATGTTTAATCAACTTCAAGGAGCTCAACTCTTTTATAAGATTGATTTACGCTCAGGATATCATCAATTGAAAGTACAGGAATAGGACATTCCTAAAACTGCTTTCAGAACAAGGTATGGTCATTATGAATTTACAGTCATGTCATTTGGTTTAACCAATGCCCCAGCTGCATTTATGGACATGATGAACAGAATATGTAAACCATATCTGGATAAATTCATAATTGTCGTTATAGATGATATTCTAATTTACTCTAAGAGTAAAGAAGAACATGCAGAGCATTTGTATATACTTTTAAATTTGCTGAGAAAAGAGAAGCTTTATGCTAAATTCTCAAAATGTGAATTTTGGTTACAAGAAGTACAATTTCTTGGACACTTGGTTAATCATGAAGGAATTCATGTGGATCCCACAAAAATCGAGGCGATTACTAAGTGGAAAGTCCCTGAATCACTGACGGAGGTGAGAAGTTTTCTTGGACTAGCAGGTTATTATAGACGGTTTATCCGCGATTTCTCTAGAATAGCTATTCCTTTAACAAAACTGACCTGTAAATCAGTTAAGTTTGAATGGGGACCAAAACAGGAAGAAGCTTTTAGAATTCTTAAGCAAAGATTAACCAACGCACCTATACTTGCGTTACCAGAAGGAACTGAAGACTTTATAGTCTATTGTGACGCTTCTAAGTTAGGTTATGGATGTGTGTTGATGCAACGTTATGCCTCCAGACAACTTAAGAATCATGAAGAGAATTATCCAACCCATGATCTAGAATTAGGAGCCATAATTTTTGCCCTTAAGATTTGGAGACACTATCTTTACGGTAGCAAGTTTACCATTTTCACCGATCATAAGAGTATAAGATATGTTTTCGGGAAAAAGGAATTAAATATGAGACAGAGACGCTGGATGGAAATTATTAGTGATTATGATTGGAATATCCAGTATCATGCATGAAAGGCTAATGTAGTAGCTGATGCTTTAAGTTGAAAGTATCATGAAAAGCCAAGACGAGTGCGTTCTCTCAAATTAAATCTGCAGATAGATTTAAACGAGCAAATTAGAAAAATACAGGAATCAGTAATCAAGGACGATACTGAAAAATTAAAAGGAATTGTAGGTCCCTCGGAGGTTGAGGTCAAACCTATTCCTTGTTATGTATAACACACTAGCAAGTGCGGAATCCAAGCTAGCATGCAAACCGAGATAGAACAAGCACAAACACAACACACAATCTTCACCGATTAACACCACTTGTATTAATACGTATGAAAGGTTCGGTTACAAGCTCAATGTTTACAGATGTATTCTGCAAACTCTCAAAGTTCTCTCGTGTGTGTGTTCTCTCAACAGAATTCTCTCTACTCACACTAGTATTTTCTGCTCACTATTCTGTCTTCTCTGTGTCTTCTCTATGAAGTGAACATATGTGATGGGTATATATACACCCACACAGATCATCTGGTCGAAGGATCAGATAGACTGATCGAAAGATCATCTATCGATCTGAAACAGCTCGAAGGATCACATATACCTCGAAGGATGATATCCTTCGAGGTCCATCAATCATCCATCGAAGGTTATCTTTCGAGCTCATCGAAGGATCTAAAGAATCCTTCGATGACTCATCCTTCGATGACTCATCCTTCGACACACACATCTCTCAAACCATGTGTTAACTGTTTGGCCAAGTCAAACCAGGAGGATGGTTGACTTGGTCAAACTTACATCAAACACACATAATAACAGACCTAAGACGTATACCAGACTGACACACGACATCGTTTTGTATCATGACAACATACAGACAAAGTACAGACACAAGTGCACCAACAAACTCCCCCTTGGCTGTATCTTTGTCTAGATCTTAATTCTTGTGGGTCCTTCGTGTCTTCAAGTCTTTGACGTCCTTTCAAGTCTTCAATGTCGGAGGATCTTTAAAGTCTTCACGTCTTGAAAGTAGAAAGTGTACCAACAAACTCCCCGTTTCATGTAGGAAGTGTGTTGACAAACTCCCCCTTAACACAAGCTCTCCCTTGGTTGTAGCTTTGTGAAATACTTGTTCTTTATGAATTGAGATCCTTGTGGTTTGATGATGGTCAGCGGCAACTCGATCATCTTCATCACTTGAGTGCCTTCATGTCGTGTCTTCATTCCGAAGCTTGTCATCGACCATGTTCTCCTTGCCTTTAGAATCTGCACATGCAAGAAATCTAAACGCGTAATGAAAACAACTGCCTGGAATATCATAAGCAAATGACACACATGTGACCATTGTTCAATTAAACACCGTCCGACAGTTTGAAAGTTTAGTAAATTTGTCAGTTTTAGTCTTTAACTTTCAAAACTTGCAAATTTCGACCGTTTATGAAGATTTAGTCGTTTCGGTTTTCAATCAGGTTTCAGGTAACGAAGACTCGAGATCCAACATCGTACGATCGAAAATAAGATAGAAATAAAATCTTTTTGGCTTTTATAAAGTTTATATTAAAACACACCTAGAACTTTTTGAAATTTTTGAATATTTCAAATGTAAAGACAGAAAGCAGTAAATAAATATATACAGAGATGCAGAAACTGAAAGCATTAAATAAATATTTACAGACATTCTTTTTGCGAGTTTCGAGGGTAAGAGAATCATATCAGTGTACGGTCATGCCAAAACGCTCTTGTTGTTCAATTAGTTAACATTAAGATAAGCATCCTATAACAATTATCGGTATTGTTGTCCACATAAGCTCAACTTATCAGATGTAATCATGGCGAGGGGATACGTTAAGGTAGGATTTATACTTACCGACCGGTGTTCATCCACATCACGACACATTCCCGTATCAAGGTATGCACGAGGGTTCATCTTACCGGTGAGTATACCGATTATCATCTGTTTGACCGTATATGATGTGAGATTCTCACTTATTTGATTTGAAAACAAGCCCTATGTGATAGAATCACTTATTGATGAGGAACTTGATTTTCATATGCATGAGGGCACAGGAGCAAGTCCGTGAACAGGTCAGTACTTTCGTACAGCAGAGAGACGAACTTGACTCCCGGATAAATGTGATATATTATCACTTATTTGATTTGACATGTGATTGTTGATCACTTATTGAGGTCGTATGCAGTATGTACACGTATGTATAGTATCATGGAAGATCTAGACTTGCGTCCCCGTTATTTTCGGTAAAAGATACAACCATGATACCCAGATGATAAGCAGCATAAAGACCGAATATCTCAGAACCTCGGCAATCTCTCAAACGAAATTTCGGTACCAAGACCATATGCCAATGAGTGGTTCCCACCTGGACTTCAGTCGATTAAGGTTTATATCACCCTGCACACTTTAAAATGATTGTGAGCCTACCGATACATCTTATATAGAGCTGCTTACCGTTTTTCATTTAAGGTTTAAAGAGGTTTAGACAGACCACTGATGTACTATCATTTTCTGTTTTGCTCGCCAGGAAACTCATTTTTGCTTTTCTATTGTTTTTGTGTTTTTGAAATTTCAATGTTTCCCTCGGAGGTTGAGGTCAAACCTATTCCTTGTTATGTATAACACACTAGCAAGTGCGGAATCCAAGCTAGCATGCAAACCGAGATAGAACAAGCACAAACACAACACACAATCTTCACCGATTAACACCATTTGTATTAATACGTATGAAAGGTTCGGTTACAAGCTCAATGTTTACAGATGTATTCTGCAAACTCTCAAAGTTCTCTCGTGTGTGTGTTCTCTCAACAGAATTCTCTCTACTCACACTAGTATTTTCTGCTCACTATTCTGTCTTCTCTGTGTCTTCTCTATGAAGTGAACATATGTGATGGGTATATATACACCCACACAGATCATCTGGTCGAAGGATCAGATAGACTGATCGAAAGATCATCTATCGATCTGAAACAGCTCGAAGGATCACATATACCTCGAAGGATGATATCCTTCGAGGTCCATCAATCATCCATCGAAGGTTATCTTTCGAGCTCATCGAAGGATCTAAAGAATCCTTCGATGACTCATCCTTCGATGACTCATCCTTCGACACACACATCTCTCAAACCATGTGTTAACTGTTTGGCCAAGTCAAACCAGGAGGATGATTGACTTGGTCAAACTTACATCAAACACACATAATAACAGACCTAAGACGTATACCAGACTGACACACGACATCGTTTTGTATCATGACAACATACAGACAAAGTACAGACACAAGTGCACCAACAGGAATGATTAAGGAATTAGAACAAGGAACATATGGAATTTGGAGATTCCATAAGAAAAGAATCTGGATACCCAAACAAGGAAACCTACGCCACCGAATTTTAGAAGAAGCCCATAAGTCTAAGTATACGATACACCCTGGTAATGATAAAATGTATCAAGACTTAAGAAAAAAAATTTGGTGGATAGGAATGAAAAAGGATATAGCAACCTATGTTGCCAAGTGTTTAACCTGTTCACAAGTTAAAGCCGAATATCAGAAACCCTCGGGTTTATTGCAGCTACTAGAAATGCCAATATGGAAATGAGAATTGATAACAATGGATTTTGTTACCAAATTACCCAAGACACGAAAAGGTAATGATACAATCTGGGTGATTGTAGACAGATTAACCAAGTCTGCTCATTTCTTACCAATGAAGGAAACTTTCAGTATGGAACAATTAGCCAAGTTATATGTAAATGAAATAGTTTCATTACATGGAATTCCTTTATCTATTGTTTCTGATAGAGATAGTCGTTTTACTTCTCATTTTTTGACTAGTTTCCAAAAAGCAATGGGAACGAAGTTAAATCTAAGCACCGCTTATCATCCTCAAATGAACAGACAAAGCGAAAGAACAATTCAGACAATGGAAGATATGCTTAGAGCTTGTGTAATTGATTTTGGAGGAAATTGGGACGATCATTTACCATTAATAGAATTTTCCTACAATAACAGCTATCATACCAGTATCAATGTTGCACCATTTGAAGCGCTTTATAGATGAAAGTGCCGAACTCCAGTCTGCTGGGCAGAAATTGGAGAAAAACAACTGTCTGGACCAGAAATAGTACAAGAAACAACGGACAAGATTATTCAAGTCAAAGAAAGACTAAAAGCAGCACGGGATCGACAAAAGAGCTACGCTGATAACAGACGAAAACCGTTGGAATTTCAAGTAGGAGACAAAGTGTTATTAAAAGTCTCTCCATGGAAAGGAGTGGTCAGATTCATAAAAAGAGGAAAGCTAAGCCCCAGGTATGTTGGACCCTTTGAGATTATTAGAAGGATAGGACCAGTAGCTTACCAGCTACAACTGCCAGGGGAAATGGTAGGAATACATGATGTATTTCATGTATGTAATCTCAAGAAGTGCTTAGCAGATGAATTATTAGTGGTACCTCTTAAGGACATAGAGGTAAATGAGAAACTTAAGTTTGTAGAGAAACCGCTACAAATTGAAGATAGATAGATCAAGAATCTCAAACACAAGAGATTAGTTCTAGTCAAAGTGAAATGGGATTCCAAGAGAGGACCATAATACACTTGGGAACTCGAGTCCGAGATGCAAAGGAAATATCCACACTTGTTCCAGTAGACCTCGAGGACGAGATCTAAAACAAGGTGGGGAGGATATAACAACTCTCCTAAAATCCTTAAAAACCCCTATACGTCCTAAAATACACCCCGTATACGAAAAACAAACCCAAAATACCTTTATATTAACAAAAATCAAATAAAAACAAAATTTTGGGGCTCTCGCGGGGCGCGACCCAGTCTGGCTAAGGCTGTTGCGGGCCGCGCCAGGTGGCACCAGGCGGCACCATATTGTGCCACGTGTCCAGTACGTGGTGGGTCTAGAGGGTTGAGTTGACTAAGCTAGGGCCTACCCTAGTTCTCTCGCGGGCCGTGAGAGATATAGAAGCGGCCTTCGCGAGCCGCGAGCCAACCAAAATCGGGCCTATATAAGGAGGCCGAGACCATTAGTTCAGTCGTTCAATTCCTTTATTCTCTAAAGCCCCTATAATAGCAATAGTGTTGCTTGATATTATACCCCCTAAAAAGCGAAGCACTGCCTCGTTGTAAGTATTATAACCCCCGGTTACGTATTAGTTACTCTGCCCGATTGATCTAGAGCTCCGTAACGCATGTCAAGGCTCTGCTTGACTCAGTCGTTGGAGTTCTGTCTCGGGGGTATAGCTAATGTAAATTGGGTTATCTTACGAACACGTGTGCATTGTTTATTTTAATAGATTATAACCAGGAAGTCACCAGAAAGCAGTAGTAGTATCTAAAATAGCAAGGTGAGTACATTCACTTTTTGTAAACTGTTTTTACAAAACCTCAATTATTTTAAAGTATATTTAACAGTGATTGACACTATGTATTCTACAATTACTGTCGGTATGTTGGGGTTCTGTATACATTACTTGTTACTACACTGTGAGTAGTAGCATGACCACAAGTCAGGATTGACAGTACCGTGGGTGGTAATTGGGTAGATAAAAACATTGTAATCACTCTCAATACTGTAAAGATATAAACATTGTTTTAATTAAACTGGGATGCACTCACCAGTATTTCTTGCTGATAAAACTTTTTAAAACGCGTTTCAGGTAACAAAATGTGAAAGCTAAATAGAAGCCAGCTGGAGAGCCATGAAGGCTTGGAAAAGTGGCTATAAAAGTTACCTAAACAAGAAACAAGTTTTATTTCAATAAATTGGGGTTTGTCCCTATAACCATATTTGTAATGGAAACTTGGGTCTTTCCCATGTACTTATTATTTATAAAAGTGTGGTGTTTTACTCTGATAAACTATTTCCTAACTACGGTCCTGATGTTAATTTTCGCTGCCAAATTAATAAACACCAATACAACTGATACTGTCCTCGCGGCCGCCCGCTCCCGGGGTAGGGGTCGGGGGTTGCGACAATGCCCCACTCAAGATTCCCTGAAGATAAAGACAAACAGAAGACGACAAGGGACATGAGGCCGTGTGTCCTAGACACGAGCCGTGGTCAACTCTCATATTTGCAAATCTGGGTTCGTACAACTAGTACAAGGGCCATGGCAGGGACGTGTCGTTGACATACAGGGCCGTGTGAGCAGATGAACTGACAATAACATTAAATGAAGACAGAGAAGGAGAAGGACACAGGGTCGTGCCCACCAGGCATGGGGCCGTGTAAACTCACTATTTTCAGCTATAAAAGGAGGTGCTTGGCTCACTTGTAACTCATCCCTTGGCAAACCACTTCTCTCACACCTGCCACCACTCCTCCACCACTACTACGATCACCCACCACATTCATTCATCATCCATCCTGAGAGTGTGTGTAGTAGTCTCGGGATCCAAGATTGATAGTAAGAGTTTTTTGTCAAATAAAGGTCATGCTTGGCTAATCTCTTACATCACTTGGTGAAGATAAATCATTTATGTATTACTTTTGATTTCCAAGCTTTGGTAACTTTTAATTGGGTATGTATTAATGACTTTAATAACTAGTTTCATATATTGAAAGTGAACTTTATTCTATCATCTCTTCATATTTTGTTGATTCACTCATTCGTGTCTTTACGGTCTATATAAATGTGAACATAACTAACATATGCACTATGCTGAAATGTGCACATTCCTGATGTGTGCACTTTACTATATTTTGCTGAAATGTGAACATCACTAACATATGCACTATGCTGAAATGTGCACCTTCCTGACATGTGCACTTTACTATATTTTGCTTAAATGTGCACATAACTAACATATGCACTATGCTGAAATGTTCACATTCCTGATGTGTGCACTTTACTAAATTTTGTTGAAATGTGCACATCACTAACATATGCACTATGCTGAAATGTACACATTCCCGATGTGTGCACTTTACTCATTTTACTAGTATGTATGGGTCTGGACTTGTTTGCTCCCCACCGTTCATTCAGTGTTTTACCCAAACTGTCCCTTTAAGAGGTATTGAGCATTCTAGCCCAATCCTCCTATATTCCTTATTACTATTCTCTTTTTTTTTTCCAACTACAACCGCGATTGTGGTTGGCAATAATGGACAATACCTTAGCTTCAACGACCCCATGGTTCGTTTATACTTCGGTTTTATATGTCCAATTCTTTGTTTGTGGCCTTATAGACCATACCGACCCGTTTAGTTTACCATTTATGGTTTTCATTAACCACAAATGACAACCATCCTTTTATCATTTTTCACCATGGTCCGTGACCACGTTTATTTCCGTTAGGCAACACCTCCGCTTCTATGATCCCGCGGGTCATTTATACTTAGGTCTAACATGCCATTTATGGTTTTCATTAACCACAAATGACAACCATCCTTTTATCATTTTTCACCATGGTCCGTGACCACGTTTATTTCCGTTAGGCAACACCTCCGCTTCTATGACCCCGCGGGTCATTTATACTTAGGTCTAACATGCCTTTAGATACGGTTTACTTAACAAACACAATTTCATCTGACCAATAGTCTTTCATTCTACTTCTTATTGATGTTTCATTTCTTCATCATCATCAACAATGGATCAATTTAGTAAAAACGTAACAATATAGCTACGTACCTTAAAGCTTCCCTTTGAGACGAGTATCCTTTCCCGTTTAGTCTCCTGGTGTATCACTTGAGTTGCCTTAAGTTTGTTGGATGTTAGATGATCAAAGTGCCTCAACATGCAAGGGAATCACCTTGATTTCCCTTTTGATTTGCAAATATTTTGTGTTTGTTGATGTGGAAGAGGGTTGTTCACCCCCCTCACTCTCTCTCTCGAACGATACCCACACATATATGTGTGAATTTCTAATAACTCAGCTTTTAATTAATTAAGTTTGGCACATGATCACTTTCAGTCCTTATGGTTTGGTATTGTTATGAAAGGTCACCATTCATTCTTTTACTAACAAGTTACTTGTATTTAACTAGATTGAATATTCCTAGTTACCACACATATGTTATTTACCATATTATAAATATATATATAGACATATAAATATACAATTATATTTATATATAATATTTTTTGGGTGTTACAATATACTAGTAAAAATTATAAATATATTCAGAGGTGCACTTGGCTTTGATATTATTTAACTCATATAAATATACAATTATATTTATATATAATATTTTTGGGGTGTTACAATCTACTAGTAAAAATTATAAATATATTCAGAGGTGCACTTGGCTTTGATATTATTTAACTCATCGTATCTCTTTTTCACATACTCGAGAATACTTTACATATAAATATAATAATTTATGCTTCTTTAAGCAAATTTCAAATAAAATTAACTTTTATAAAATGTATGAAAAGTTGTCACAAACTGTACAAAACTTGAATTTGTCTTTTAATGCACTGAATTCAACCAAGTTGGATGCATCACTAGACTGAATTCAACCAAGTTGTATGCATCAATAGGTTGAGTTGACAATGTTTACTATTATATTATTAAATCGTTTTCTCAACCTCAGTCCAATTGCAGACTAAAAAAACACAACTGTCTAAAATGGGACCAATCAGAGAGTGCCACGTCAGAGAGGGTAAAAAGTTTAAACTTTGCTGAAAAGTGTTGGCAATGGTGTAAACAGTTGAAAGTGGCAAACTTTTTTTTTGTTTTTAAAAATTATTTGTTACATAAAAACAATAAAGCATCAAATTAATTAAAAAAAAACAATTACCGAAGACTTTTTATTGTAAATGTTGATTTTTTTATTGTTCCAATGATTGCCAATGATTGCCTCCCCCTCTTTCCCGGTCGACAAAGGTTCACCGAATACATTAGTTTGCCGATCGGCAAAGGTAGCCGGCGGCGGTGTTACCGCGCGGCAAAAGCCTTTGCCGATGACTTCACCGCACCACTCCCTTCACCCTAAGCTACAAATCACTGAGGCTGATTTATTATAATCGAACCATAATAAAAATAAACAACTCAATTGAAATAACCTAACCGATTAAAACAAGATAGTTTCGGTTATTATTTTTTTGATGACCTATCATTGTGATTCGTGTATAATCATATTAAACAAACCAAAAGAATGATCTTTTATATTTTTCTTTATTTTTATAGATGATAGATGATATGTTTATGTATCGAAAATCTTTTGTTGTGTCCTGTTATAAATAATATATTAGTTGTCGTTTCTTATTCTTTATAAATATAAATTAAACTAAAAATATTATTAATGTTTTATTTGAAAAAATTGGATTTGTCAATTAAATTTACTTTAACCAACTCACTATCTGTCAACTCAATTAAACAAGTATATTCTTAATTTCTAAAGTGTCGAATTAGTGGCACACATTAGGGATTAAATCGACACCCTCAATACGCATCGTATAGGCCTATGTGATGCGTATTGGGGTGGGTTCAAACTTCTATGTCTGCCAAAGGCTGCCAATGTCCCCTTACCAAAAAGTAATGCGCATCGTATAGGCCTATACGATGCGTATTGAAGGTGTCGATTTAATTTTTTAATTTTTGCAAGGTAGTTTCCTGTCACGCGGTAGCTTTCCGTCACGCGAACGAAGAAGCAGCACTTTGGACATTTGTCAGTCTTCAAACATCTAGAAAACATTATTTGAGAATACCCCTGAATTTATCGAAGCTGTAGAATGAGATCCTTCACTGTTGGGTTATCATCTTTCAACCCCATTTTCTCTAAATTTATTGATTCTGTTTTTCAACAGGGATGTAATGCAATGATTCCTCTCAATTGAATAGACCGACACTTGCTTCATATGACTCACTTGAATCGTCTCGGATGTAATAACAGTATGTAATGCAATGATTACTCTCAATTGAATAGACCGACACTTGCTTCATAGGACTCACTTGAATCGTCTCGGATGTAATAACAGTACGTTTAGCATCTGTGCCTGCTTGAATTGCAGAAAGCAAAGGATAACGAAGATGAACATTATATTTATCACGAAAGTACTGAACAACTGAGATAACAGCTCCGGTTTCATCAGCTGCATTTGGAACATGAGAGTTGAAAAAAACTGCAATTGGAATTTATCTTGGAACAGCATACTCTTGTTACCATATGACATATGATAAAAGCGCATCTCTAGACAATCTGTTATTATGTCCCGCAAATTGGGAACCACATATTTGCTTCAAGATTTACGTCTGATGTCCATGTTTGATCACATTGACTTCATCTGCGGCAGTCCACTAAGAAACAAATTCGGTCGAATAATGGCCAATAAGAAACAAATCTGTAAAATTAAACAATATTGATTGCTATAACAGGATGGATGTGACACACACAGATTGAGGTTTGTATTTCGCATAGCCACCGTTTCCGTAGTAAAAAAAGGTTAAGGTTTGCAGATTCAATCTTCATTGCTTCATTAAAATTAACAAGGCAGTCTGTCTGCACCGTGATCTTCATATTCTTGGTTCAATACCAACTCATCTTTAGTAGAGTTTATTTGAGAACCTGATTCAGATACATAAATCTTGAAGCAAATATGTGGTTCCCAGTTGGTTACAGAAACCACTAGCAGAAGAACCCGACACGTCTTCATGTTACGGAGAATGTTCTCGAAATTGAAGGAAAAGGAAAAGATTTGTTGAAATCGAAGAAAAGAGTAAAAAAGATGAATTGAGGCGTGCATTGTTTAAATGTGAATCAGTTGGTATGTGTTCATATCAACGTTGTTTATCACCCTGTGTGAGCATTGGAAGCCCGACAAACAGTCTTGCAATTATATCGTGTCAAGATGTTTCAGTTTGCACACATTCTCACTCAACGAATGTTAGGGTTTCGTTTCTTCATGCTCCAACTCCGTAGTAAAAGAGATTTGTTGAAATCGAAGAAAAGAGTAAAAAAGATGAATTGAGGCGTGCATTTGGAACAAGAAGTCCAACAATCCATTCATTATCTGTTGTTGTCTAAACAATATGAATGCACGCAACGAATTTGACAACTGTGACAGCTTATTAAAAGTATAAATCACCTCCAATCCTTTCCTGGTCAAATCACACACTATAAAGTTTAAACATATAGTGTGTTGTAGATTGGAAAGATGACCGAATAGACATCTGAATAACAAACTGTGGAGAATTTATTTGCGTTATCCTTCAACATAAGCTAAAATACTCTAAAATACTCTAAAATATGCTAAAATACGCTAAACATGCTAAAATACTATAAAATACCCTAAAATATGCTAAAACACACTGCAATATGTTAATATACGTCATATTACGAAAAAATACATGAAAATACGTTAAAATACGCCGAAATACGTAAAAATACCCTAAAATAGGTTAAAATAAGATAAAATACGTTAGAATATGCTCAAATACGTCAAAAATACTATTAAATACGCAACAATATGTTAGAATACGTCAAAATACGCAAAAATACGTCAAAATACCCGACTAACGATATTTCCACACACGTATACATACAACACGACACTATGGAGTACAAGTGGATTTCAAACAAAACTGTACGTAATCATAGAATACGATATTCGCACGCAACCGAATGGCACCGAAACGACTTACGTTGAAGTTATACGTCATAAAACAACAAAATATGCGATAGTTCGGCAAAAAAAGACACGTATACGCGTCGAACCGAGGGAAACACGATAAAACTAAATTTGAAATAATGCCATATACGATCGTATAGGCCTATGTCGTATCATATATCGGCTTAATACGCATCGTATAGGCCTATATGATGCGTATTAAACTTTCAATTTTCTCAAAAATACCCCTGAATTTATCAGAAAAACAAGGGTATTTCAGTAAATTCATCGATTAATACGCATCGTATAGGCCTATACGATGCGTATTGAACTATAAATTTCTTAAAAATGTGTTTCAAATCAAGGGTTCCATCATTACAACCACTTGTTTTCAACGGGGATGTAATGCAATGATTCCTCTCAATTGAATAGACAGACACTTGCTTCATAGGACTCACTTGAATCGTCTCGAAAGTACTGAACAACCGAAATAACAGCTTCAATTTCATCAGCTGCATCGTTTACCGTGGAATGCATCCTTATTTCTGTAAATCGCACAAACAAGCATGCCTTGAACGAGTCTAGAACACTCGTAATCCTCAACCGGCTTTGAAACTGGACGGAATCTATTAAGAAACTGTTCGATTTCACAGTGAGTGGAGAAATCAGCGACAGAGAAATTGCTCGACACAGACATGCATCAGGAAAGAAGCATATAAAGAACCTTCAAAAGTTAGACATATTTTATTAGCTATTATACCTCGTTTAATAGCAAGATAAGAATGATGAGATATCGGTAGTTAGCTCGAAGAAGTTTCTTTCGATCAGGTGTTCCAATAGATTCTCCCTATTAACAATGTCCTGTTAATTGTTTCAGATGACATGCTTGGTAACAAAGAGGAACACTTTCTTCTGTTTTATTTTTTTCTACTTTTAGAAAGGTTTGACCATGCCGTATCATGTGTCATATGTCATAAAACGAAACATAATCCCAGATTGTCTAAAGAAGCGCTTTTATCATGTGTCATATTAGAGAAACATAATTTTACAGACGATTTAGAGAAACAGAGAATACGTTACGAGATTCTTCAAGAATTAGAAAATGAGAAAATACGGAACGACAAGGGTGCTGGTCTTTTCTCCCACGTGTGATCCAGAGGTCAGTCTCGGGTGGGCATAAGATTCGTGGGCTCTATTGTCGGATCTGTGACTCCATGGAAGATGTGATTAAGGTAAGCGTGTCGTATCATGTGTCATAAAACGAAACATAATCCCAGATTGTCTAAAGAAGCGCTTTTATCATGTGTCATATTAGAGTAGTATGAGTCCGAGTCCATTTGTGGTTCGTGAATGTTTCGAATCATCATAGAAGACGTGTTGGGTTTGTATTTCCCATAGCCACCGTTTCTGTAGTAAAAAACGGTTGCGGTTTGCACATTCAATCTTCATTGCTTCATTATAATTAATAATGCGGTCTAGATTGAAGATGTAATTGCAAGACTGTTTGTCGGGCTTCCAATGCTCACACAGGGTGATAAACCACTAGTTTGTTTTTTTTTTCTATAATTTTACAGACGATTTAGAGAAATAGAGAATACGTTACGAGATTCTTTGAGAATTAGAAAAGGAGAAAATATGGAACAACAAGGGTGTTGGTCTTTTCTCCCACGTGTGATCCAGAGGTCGGTCTTGGGTGGGCATAGGATCCGTGGGCCCTATTGTCGGATCTGTGACTCCATGGAAGATGTGATTAAGGTAAGCGTGCGTATCATGTGTCATAAAACGGAACATAATCCCAGATTGTCTAGAGAAGTGCTTTTATCATGTGTGATCCAGAAGTCGGTCTCGGGTGAGTTGTGGTTGATTTACAGGAGGAGGTTATGAAACGAATATATGTTTTATGCGAATTTAAAGGACAATACTGACAGGGGTGCTTGTCTTTTCTCCCACTATGCAAACTTGAAAAATCTGACCATAATACATTGTAGATTGGTGGGCTTGAATGGTTTTAATATATTTCATCCTGGACTATCTAGTCTAATACTTGAAAATGGATATGAACGTGTCAAGCTCTTTATCTATCATGTCATCGACCAACTGCTCGAAATCCCTTTCGTTTCTCGGGTGCTGGTCTTTTCTCCCACGTATTTTATCAAATGAACTGTCACGTGTGATTGGCACGTGTGATTATCAAATGACAACTTGAGGGGTCTAGTCCTAGCTAGTTTCTCCCATGTGATACGCATCTAATATGACACATGATAAAAGCGCTTCTTTAGACAGTCTGGGATTATGTTCCGCAAATTGGGAACCACATATTCGTGTGTAAAAGCTAGGAAAGATGACCGAATAGAGATCTGTATACACCCTTGGTATTTGTTTACCACATGACACATGATAAAAGCGCTTCTTTAGACAATCTGGGATTATGTTCCGTTTTAACACGCCGCTTAAATCTCAGTTATGTCTCATTGCATTATGACAATACTGACAGGGGTGCTGGTCTTTTCTCCCACTGTGCAAACTTGAAAAATCTGACCATAACACATTGTAGACTGATGGGCTTGAATGGTTTTAATATATTTCATCCTGGACTATCTAGTCTAATACTTGAAAATGGATATGATCGTGTTAAGATCTTTATCTATCACGTCATCGACCAACTGCTCGAAATACCTTTCGTTTCTCGGGTTCGCATTCGACACAACACAACAAAAAATAAACTTAAAAAAAAGTGCCTTGGTACGCATCATATAGGCCTATACGATGCGTATCAAGCCCGCCGCCAGACATAACCTGCACCTGTCAGTCTGACATGTCTTTTACTTTATTTCAATTCACATCGTATAGGCTTATACGATATGTATTGAATTGAAAAAGTGTGCAGATAGACAAGGCATTAGAAAATCCTTTCTAAAAGCATTTTTTGGTGAAATTAATAAGTTATCTTTATTCTTTTAACCTTTTTTTTACGAACGACGTAATTATACTTTTTTTAAATGTAAACTTCATTAAACAAACGCTAACCTCAAAACGAGGCGATAAAACCGGACATTACATATTAACAAACTTACACCAATCATCTCAAGACATATATGTGGATTTGACTCTACTTTTTAACCACAAAAATCCCTCCGTCTTAACCTCGCACGAGATGTCCTCAAACTTGATCGATTTATTATTGAACTTTGCTTCGTTTCTCGCCCTCTAAATGCTCCAACAACCAATTATAAAGATGCCGATACTAACTCAGTTTTTTATGGGCTCGCATTCTTAACTTTAAGGAGAGCAACACCATACTAACAATTAACAACAATGACTTTATCAATTCAACCCTCTTTTAATTCTTTAAATTAACTTTTCACGTTATATATATAATTAAATTTAATTATTTACTTTAGTTGTAATTCACTAATTCCTTACTTTATTTAAAAATGTGAACTATATATAAATGTACCTATATAGAATTCAAAACATTTTTTATTTTTTATTGTCTTACCAATAACATTACATTATATATATAGGGTTAGGTTCATTTGTGAACAATCCCTTTAATTGTGATAGGGTGCCCGCGCGATGCAGCGGGGGTGACACTTTGCATTGCGACACTCGTTTCTAGTAATTTTCTTATTCGTAAAATATTTATGGTAGCATTATTGTGGTGGATATATGTCATAAGTGTTATACATATCTAGTAATTATTAAAGTTAGAATTTAAATTATCAAGTACTTCAAAAACCATAGACGCAATAAAGTAACACATGAATAAAAACAATAAGTCTTAAACATAAATAAAAGTTATATAAAGTAGTACACGAATAAGGAAATATGAGTCTTAAATATAAAAGTTGAAAACTAAAAGCTCAAGTGTCAAGTACTTTACATCATCATGAGATCAATTTAGTAATCATACGGCTTAAACATCTCAAAGATGTCATCTATATTGTCACACCACCATTTGTCATAATCGAGATCAACGTCCTCCGGAATTTATTGTATCTCATCTTGTTTGATTATTACATTCTTTGGATGATGAGTTTCTTCTTTATTCTTATCTTTAACTGATACATCAGTAGTAGCTGGAGTAGTTTGGGGAACTGAAAAAAACTGTTAAGTATTTTAGTTACATATTTTATCATGTTACTGTTATAAATAATATAAAAAAACGACGTTCGCAGTTAAACATAATATAAAAAAACAATATATCATGTTTTAGAGACATACTTACGTGTGTAAAGATCTGAAAGGATGAATATTGAAGCTCCAAAACCACTGAATAATAAATAAGATGAATGTTAAGTGTGAGCATAGAAGAATAAATGAAAGTTATACACAACAGAAAATTGAAATACATGTAAACCAAAAATTTTAAAGAACAAGAACTTTCTTGAAGTGAAAAAAATTAATGAATTATACTATATATAGAACCTATAAACCAACGAATTGAATAACTTGTAGCTTTTTTCAACTAACTAATATTATCTATATGAGTATTTTTGTACTTATAATCCCTAAAAAATGCAACAGAATCTGGTATTCAGATTTTGAAGATGTATTATGTTTAGATTATGGAGTTTTTTCCTAAAAGTTTGTTGGTGGAAAACTTATTTACCAAACTTCTAAAAAAACATTTTTATAAAAAAGGTTTTAATGAAAACAAAAATGATTCTAAAAACATTTTTATAATTTTTTAATGAAAATTAAAATTCCATTTTGTTGAATATGGTATTATATAAAGTTTTTTAATAAAACCAATTAGATAAAACAAGTGAGCTTGTTTGATATCAATTTACTAGCTACTAACCCATGTAAGTGTGTGCACCCAACCAAGTAAATACACAAACATACAGAATATGAACAAAGCTCATATCAAACCCGTATGTGCAATGTTTCGAAATTAGTGAAACAAATTAGTGAACAATCTTAATCAAACGAAAATCGGAGTGAAAAAGGTTAGAATATTATTAAACTGATACTAATGACAACAACGTAGAGAGTCTTGAGCATTTAAAATGTGATAGGACACATTGCTTTAATCACTTATACACTAATGCATCATCTACTTGTACATTTTAATCCGCACAACAATACTAACCAAGACAACTATTAAAATGTCGAAAAAAATGAGTAGGTCATCATGGTACCTTTGGATTTTTTTTAAAACATTATAATTTATAAAATATGTCAAGAATATGTAAAATAATTATAAGTTTGTTGTGGAAAGGGATAAATGTAACTAATTAGCCATAATTTTGTTAAAATAAAGGGATTTAAGTGTAATAATATGAGGGACTAAAATATAATTAATGTTTGAAAGACCAAGTTACCCTCATTTTAGGGGTGTTTTTATAAATAAAGAGGGAAGAAGTTCTTATTTTTTGGGTATCTTAAAATATCCCTCTGTCATGCATTATACTATAGTATAGATAATTAAATTTAGAGTTAAATGCCATTTTAGTCCCTGTGGTTTGGGCCATTTTGCCAGTTTAGTCCAAAGGTTTCATTTTTAACATGTGGGTCCAAAAAGGTTTCACAGTTGCCATTTTAGTCCACTGGGTTAACTTCATCCATTTTTTCTGTTAACCAGAAGGCCATTTCGGTCATTTTATATGGCTGAATTGTCCTTTTAGTTAACAGAATTACATACAAAATGACCGAAATGGCCTTCTGGTTAACAGAAAAAATGGATGAAGTTAACCCAGTGGACTAAAATGGCAACTGTGAAACCTTTTTGGACCCACAGGTTAAAAATGAAACCTTTGGACTAAACTGGCAAAATGGCCCAAACCACAGGGACTAAAATGGCAGTTAACTCTTAAATTTAATTATTTACTTTTGTTGTAATTCACTAATTCCTTACTTTATTTAAAAATATGAACTATATATAAATGTACTTATATAGAATTCAAAACATTTATTAGTTTTTATTGTTTTACCAATAACATTACATTATATATATAGGGTTAGGTTCATTTGTGAACAATCCCTTTGATTGTGAATACTAGTGAACTAATCCTAGCCCTTGATTATCAATACACAAGTGTAAATCAATGGCCGGGATTTGATTATTAAAATACACTATTGTTTACTCTAGAACCCCACCTATATATATGTATGTATGTATATATATATATAGAGAGAGAGAGAGAGGCCGGTTAATGTACAAGAGTGCTTAACGTGCGAAGTGTACGCGAGTAAATTACGCATGTTATAAAACTCAATCCCTAACCACGCATGAACGAATATCTACTTACCCTAATCAGGCATGTTAACAAATGACACGCGGCGCAATCTCCTATTCGGATACGTTTCACACGATAACCACTCTTATATTTTACACACTATATATAGATCGGTGAATTACAGGGAGAAATCTAATGTGAGTTACAAAAAATCTGAAAACTGAATATATGGATATCAGACTGCCACATGTTACACTTTTCGCTTCAACATTACTAACATCTACACACTTTTTGTAACAGTGGAGAGAGGAGAGATTGTTCACATTTTTTGTAACTTCACCTGTTATAATTTTTTATTGTTTTTTGGTAGATTTTTTTTATATTATGTTAAGTGTATGGATTTTAAAACTTTATAATTTAAAGCAAGATTTTGTAATGCGTGTAAAAAAATATGTTACATTTTTTCACAGTGAGATTTTTATGTAACAATTGCATTTGTTACATATTTTTTGTGTCAGAGGAAAGGAGAGGAGAGAAGAGAGAGAAAATTGTAAAGTTACAATTTTTGTTAGTTACACTGTGTAAAAAAATACCTTCTTTTGTATCATTTTAATAGTTAGAGCCTTTTAACATCAACCATTGATTACATGAGATGGATGGTGGAGATAAAAAAATTTAGGTTTCTTAAAGTCATGTTCGTTTTCATTTTATCATTCCCCTATATATATAATTAAACTAGTGGGGTGCCCACGCGATGCGGCGGGGGCGACACTTTGCATTGCGGCACTCGTTTCTGGTAGTTTTCTTATTCGTATCATATTTATGATAACAATATTGTGGTGGATATATGTCATAAGTGTTACACATATGCAAAGTTTTGTTTTTTATAAAAATTAATAATCAAAAGACAAAAAAATATTGTTTTTTACTATAAAAATTAATAATCAAAAGACAAAAAATAAAAGATAAGTTGTTATAATTGTAAAGCATGTTTATTTTATTGGTTAAATTATAAAGTATAATTTTATTCTTGAAAGTTCATAACTTTTTTTAAATATTCACATAGTACTCATCCAATAAACTTTAAGTTTAAAATTTTTGTTTTTATAAAAATAAAAATTGTATTTGACTCGTAAGTACGTTTTAGACCTTTAACTTAAATTGTTAATTTTGTTTTTTTACAGATATAAAAAATTTATATTTTTATAAAATTTCAAAAACTGTTTTTATAAAAAAAATAGGATGTTAAGAGTTTATATCTTTATTAACTTTATATCATACTAAGTTCGAATTTTTAGTTCCTAACTAATCTTATCTATATGAATCTACTTTTAACTTATAATCCCTAAAAATATGCAACACAATCTACTATCTATCTAGTCAAGTTGGTAAATAATTCTTTTGAAATTGACTAATATTATATATAACAATATAGTTGAACTTATAATTCCTAAAAATTTGCAACACAATTTAGTATTTATCTAGTAATGATTGTAAATTTCTGGAGTATTTTATTTATAATACTTGTTACAAAAAAAGTTTATAAAATAATTTTTTTTTATAAAAACAAAATGTTTTGTTTATAAATAAAGTAAAAAACTGTTTTACACATGTAAAGTTTCATTTTTAATAAAAAATAATAATCAAATGAGAAAAAATAAAAGATAAGTTGTTCTAGTTGTAAAGTAAGTTCATTTTGTTGGTTAAATGATAAAGTTTATAATTTTATTTTTTAAAGTTCATACCTTTTTTTTAAATATCCACATGGTACTCATCCAATAAACTTAAAGTTTAAAATTTTTGTTTTTAAAAATAAAAAATAAAATTAAAAAAATAGTAGTTGAATCGTAAGTATGTTTTACACCTTTAACTTTAATTGCTAAATTTCGTTTTTATATATATAAAAATTTATATTTTTATAAAATTTTAAAAATAGTTTTTATAAAAAAAATAGGATGTTAAGAGTTTATATCTTGATTAGCTTTATATCATAGTAAGTTCAGTTTTTTAGTTTAGCTTTATAGTTTATTACTTTATTACTTTTTAATTAAGAAATACAAATTATTATATTAATATCCAAGATTAACTGCAATATTTTATAATTTCAGCTTGACTATATCTAACTGCTATATCTATTTATTGCAACTTTAGGATATTAACTTATATAAGTTCAGTTGACTTATAAATTTAGGATACTAACTTTATTTTGAACTTTATTAATATGGTCCTGCATTATATTAACACAAAAAATAAAGTTTAAATATAAAATAAACTTTATTCATACGTCTAGATCAAACATAACAACTGAAAATAAAAAAAAACATAAAAACACTTGATAGATTTCATATTAGACTGCATGAAATCCGTTTCGCTTCTGAATTGACACTTGAATTATTTTTAATCGGGTTTTCTGGTTTGTGCTTGAATCGGCAGTATCTTCTAATTCCTCTTCTTTGTCATTGTCCTCAGAATTGTCTAAGTTAATAACCTCGCTCCATTTCCATTTAGAGAGTCTCTTGGATCTCTTCCTTTGAGTCTCAAACTACTGATCCTTAAAAAGGACAAAAATTAAATACAAAAGTTAAAAAAAAGATTAAATAAACATTAAAATTACCTCTTCACTAAATTCACATTGAAGATTAGACTTGTATGGACTAAACATTGCACCATAAGAAATAATATCAACACTTTTATCACCATCATCCTGCAATAAAACACACATATAATAATATAACGAACATGTTAATATGAAAGTATACGCAAAAATAATACTTAAAAACCAGCAAAATCAATACCTTAGAAGCTTATTCGACAACTAGGTTGTTTAAATTTGGCATGTTCATCGTGCAACTGAATCTGAAAAATCAAATAAGTTAACATTCACATAAAATTAAATAAAAAAAAACAATTATTCACTGCTGCGATATAATAGAACTAACCTTAGAACTTTCAATCTCGCATGCTTGGTTTTTTGCAATAATTGAATTTAGAACTGGGTTTCTAACTTTGTTTAGCAATAGATACATGGGTGTCCTGCTATGTATTTATAGTAGTAACTATAGAAGTGTATTAGGGTTTAATTTTAGATTTGCCACCCCTTTATTTAGGAAGTTTGTTGTGGTTAGTTTTAAGTTTTTATAAGATAAATCTAAGTATAGATATTAGGCAGTTTTAATAAAATAAAATGTGACACATAATATCTTCATTTTATGTTACGGTATTTTTAATTCTTTTTGTTTTTGTTTGCATAGATGGAGCCCATCTTTGTAGATTAGGCGCATTAGATCACAAGTATTAATTACTTGTGCATTAAAGCATTATCGACTTGTACCTTTTAATCCATGTGTCGATATTGAACAAGACAACTATCGAAACGTCGACAAAAATGTGTAGGTTGTCATGCTATCTTTGGATTTTTTTTAAACAATATAGTTTATAAGATATGTCAAGAATACGTAAAAAAATTATAAGTTTGTTGTGAATTGTAACTAATTATCTATAATTTTGTTAAAACATCAGGGATTTAAGTGTAATAAGTTTAGGGGCTAAAAAATAAATAGTGTTTAAAAGACCAAACTACCCTCATTTTAGGGGTCTTTCTATAAATAAAGAGGGGGAAAGTTCTTATTTTTTGGGTATCTTAAAATACCTCTCTCTCATGCATTATAATATAGTATAGATATAATTATTTACTTTAATTATAATTCCTTACTTTATTTATAAATATGAAATATATAAATGTACTTGTATAAAATTTAAAACATGTTATGAATGTATCATTTATATGGTGACTCTCCACATATATAACTCATATCTCTTCAATTTCTTTTGTATTAATGTATGTGTCTATATATATAGAGGCATTTGTATATGGTGTATATAGATTAATGAATAAGAATTCTCCATGTTCTATTCTCTACATGATTTTATAGTTTTGTTCTCATGTTTATATACTTATATATTGGTTGCTAATAGACCGTTGTTTTACAACACGTTATCAGCACGACGCAACGTGTCCCTTATGGCGTTACGTCATCGTTAATGAACCACTGATGGTGAAGGCCTCACGAGAAGTTATGAGTCTCTTTACCAAACCAGGTAAATAAACTATTCCTATAAACCTTTATGAATCATATGTTACAATGTAGTTGTTTGTTTTGCTAAAATAATTTCAACTGAAGTGTAAGCCAAATATTTAATTGATGTGTTCGTATTGTTTTAGTGAGTTGTGTCTTGTTATGTTTAAATAATATTTCATTGTGTTTCATTTGTGTAAGAATTATTTTATTATGTGTTTGTAAATTTGTTTATTGTTTTTGTTTTAATAAATCTGCTACTATTTCTTTATACTAACATTTGTTTGTTGTAAACTCACTTTAAGTTGGTACTTGTTTAAAACAAACTGTTAGTTGTGCATAGGTATGTATTCTATATTGTGTTGCTCTAGGTTGTATCAACTAAATGTTTATATAATTTGTTTTTAGATTGAATTGTTTTTAGAATACTGTATGAGCTTAATATTGCTATCTTATTGTTTCTTCATCCATCAAATTAGTAATAAACTTTGAAGTCTAAGTTCATCTGTTCATTTAGTCAAAAAAGATCGTCTAGTTAGTGTTATTGTAAATATTGTCTTTTATCATGTCCTGCGTATAATACAATACAATATGGTTATTTAGGTATGTTATATTCCCGAATGAATAACAAAAGGTTTATGTCGATGTACATCTTTGAGATCATAGATTTTTTATATCACAAGTTTGATAACAGATTTAAATAAAACCAATTTTGCATGATATTGATGTGTAATATTATATTTTTATTAATTGAAAGTAATTTTATTGAAATTTGTATCGATCAACTATATTTATAATTAAATTCAATGTTGACTGTTGAGTTTATTTTTTAATCTTTTCCTAATAATATGATTTTGTTGAAAAATAAGTTTATGGTATTGATTGATATTAAATGTATATTCAAATACTATTAACACGGAAGGTAACTTTCGTTTATTCATGCTATAAGGAAATGTATTTGGTTAAATACTTACATGTAAACAAAGTTCATGATTAAACTAAATTAGAGGGATTCATTCAAATATAAATGAGTAGATTTGAGAATATTATTTGTTATAATGTTGGGGTTATATAATTTTTGGTATATATGTTCCTTTATGATATTATAATCTCCAATCTTAAAAAAAATAATCTAAAATAAATTCATGGAGATATTTGTTTATTTTTTAAGTTAGAGTGACAAAAACCATGTATATGGATATTTGTGATTGGTTATATCGCGATGAGTTACTACATAATATTCATGTTTCATAAATAAATACATATTTCATAAAACTGATGAACACATGTTATATCATAAGATTGTGTCATGCATTGTATAATCATCACCTTTACATATTACCATAAACCTTTTAATAGTGTTCTTGATATATTTTAATATTCAATCATGAGACAGTAAGTCAAATTAATTATATGTATTTTATTACACTTGATAAGAAGGCATCTTATATCAGTTATATATTATACAATTTAATTTGTACATTATATTTAATATGTCATTGTTTATGTATATGGACAATCTTCAATGAAGCAACTAAATTAAAGTTGTGCATATGATCACACGTTATAAACATGATTGAATAGTGATCAAGATTCATTTATAATATGACATTCGAAGTTTCAAACTCACTAAAGCTTATTGTAAATTTATTGATGCTTATAAGATTTTGGACTGATAAATCTTAATGATTCGATCATATAATTGATATTATGTGGTGAAAAGATTAGTTATACATGTGGAATAAAACAAGTTCCATTGTCAAATCTCAAATATGCTCCTGAAGAAGCAAGATTGTTAAAGAATATGTAAGGTTTGAAACGACCACCATGAAATTTGTGTGATTATAATCCATTCATGAAGTGAATGTGATGATATAATGACCAGTGTAAAGGTGAAGATCATGTACACAACTAACAAAATTGTAATGATGTCACCATGATAGTTGTTTAGGTATAATCCATTCCTTGAAGTGAATGTGATGATATAATAATTGGTGTAAAGTTCATAATCATGGTAATTGAGAAAATTTTTATGATGCTCATGTAATGAGATCAACCATGTTAATAAGGTGATGACTATACAATGATCGTTATAAAGGTCATAAGATATAAGATTGACAAATCTTATACGACTCAACTACTTCTCAATTGATGGTAAGCAAAGAGAACATTATTTACAAGGAAAAATCGATTAAATTCTTTCCATTTGTCACACTTGAGACATATGCTCCTAAAGTAGCAATATCATTATATGAAAAAATGAAATGATTTTATACTCATGTGACCGAGTAAATAATGAAAATCTATGAAGCTTGTTTTAGTTCTACTCCATTCATAAAAGTGAATGTGGTTATATATTAATCATTGTAAATATAATGATGGACCTAATTGAGACACTTGTAATGATTAGATTGACTATAAGAATTGTAATGATGCCCATTTTAATAATGAGATGGACCACCAAAAGTGGCAAACTAAGGAGTGATTGCATAACGTGATGGTTTTAACTTTGAAGTTATAATATATTCTCTCGTATCATACGTTTTGTATTACATACGAGCAAGTAATACACATACGATCATAAACCAGAAGTTTATGGATCACAATTATTTAATTAGTTGGCATGACCGGTTAGACCACACCGAGTCACTGATGATGTGAAACATATTGAAGAACTAGAAGATTCTTTAAGATAATAATTAGCATGTAATGTTTGCTCTCAAGGGAAGTTATATATTTGCAAAATAAACGAGTATACCTAAATATTCTGGAAGCGATTAAAGGATATGCATATCCCAACATGATACCATTTAGTTTTTTTTTAAATCGATGCATCGTCTAAATGGTTATCAAATCCACAACCTGAAGCTTGTGTGATTGTGGCCTAGCTAATGTGATAACAAGAATATTAATCCAGATTAGTATATTTATTTGATAATAGTGAATTTGATTCCCAAGTTATTAACGATCATTGGAATAAGTGTTATTGTGATCACTAAACGTCTTCTATTTGTTACAAAGCCAATAATCATGAGAGGAGCAAAAGTTCATTTAGGTGCATGTAATTTTATATATAGTACCATCAATTCACATCAAGCTAATAAGTTATAGTTCTCCCCATACAGTTGGTTTTTGGTCAGGAACCAAAGATGTCTCATCAAAGATTTTGGTTGTGCAACATATATTGAAACTCATCCACCACACCGCACAAAGATGGGACTTCTAAAAAGTTTGAGAATATGTTGGGTATAAATAATCGTCTATGATTAAATACTAAAGCTATTAGTGAGAAATTCGTTTATGGCTCATTGGGTTTCACTTTAATGAATTAATGTTCCCAACATTAGGGGGAGATAACAAGCAGTTGGAAAGTGAAAAGTGAAATGAATTATCATGTCATCTTGATCCTCATACTATAAACTATGAATTAGAAGTTTAAAGTATAATTCATTTACCAATATTAAAGAACACATTACCAGACAAGTTCACTGACCTAAATAGAGTGACTAAGTAAGTCACATAATTAACTGCTTATGCTCCAGTTATATTTGTATCCCAAGAGGACATAACATATTTTTGTAATGAGTCTATTGCACGCCTAAAGCGTGGTAGACTAGTTGATTCCAATAATAAAATTCCTCGAAAATTGGAGCAAGTAATTAAGATGGTCAAGCCGAGGTTATAGTAATAATATCTCCTGAAGAGACAATAGACATGATGGTTCAAGAAGAACCTCAGGTACCTGAAAATAAAGAGATCTCGATAAGTTGTATTATGTCTAAGATATGTATGGAATCGAAATAAAAATCGACGTCGTTATACTTTTGTATATAATGTAGCGCTTAAAATGATTAAATGATGAGGATTAAGATTTAAGATCTGCCTGTGAATGAATATTAAGAAATGATTGGCCAAAATGGAAAGACGCAAATAAGGCAAAGCTGAATTCTCTAATGACATGGAAAGTATCTGGACCAACAGTACATACAACTGAAGTTGTAAAATATGTTGGACATAAACGGGTCTTTTATGCGAATTATGTGAAAATCAAATTGAGTGATATAAAGAAAAATTGGTGGCACAAGAATTTTCACAAAGACCTATGATTGATTATGAGGAGACGTATTCTCCAGTGGTGGATGCATTGACTTTCCAATATTTTATTAGTCTGGTAATATAAAGAGAGAATTGATATTCGTCTTATGAATGTTATGTATCATTTGATACTGAGAGTTTACATGAAAGTCCCGAAGGATTAAATTATGTAGGTCATGTAAAGTAAGTTCTCGAGAACAATGTGATCATTGTATACATATGTGTATTTTGAATAGGTTATGATTTTTACATGTTGGATATAATTGAAACTCCTGATGAGTTTCTAAAGCAATTGGGTGCTTAAAAGGTTAATTGAAACATCTTATCGATGTAATACTTGTGCACCACGAAACGTACATGGAAACTTGTACCCAGTGATTATCTCAATAAATAGTGCACATGCATGGTACAATATGGATTTTGAAGATAAAAGCAAGTGTTCATGACATTTTTGCATATGATATAGATATCTATGTGTTAAATTGATAAATTTATGTAGCAAAACTTCTAAAGAGTGAATGCACATGCATATTTGGATAAGATGAAAATAATTCCCTCATGGATTGATAATGCTAGAAGCATTAATGATGTCAAAACCTCAAGAACGTATTATATGAAGTTGACAAAATACGTATGGACTAAATAGTCGAAACGAGTGTTGTACAACTCGAGATATTCGCATAAAGAGGGATATAAGTTTGATTAAATTAGCCATGTTCTATGAGCATTCTACTTTTAAAAGTTCACTATAATCGCAATTTACAGTAATGATGTCTAGGCATCATTGAGAGAAATTGTCGAGCTTTTAGATGGAGAATTTTTGAATGACCTTGGCACGGTCTAATTATTACTCGAACTGCAGTTCGAGTATATATGTAATTATATTTTACTAATCCCTCAAGTACATCTAGAAGACGATGTTTGGATATTTTAGTATGGACATAGTTGAACCTTAAAGTATGTTAAAGGTTGTTAAGTCATTTGTTATAAGAAATGTCTATTATCATCTCCTTACCAAAGTAGAGATTCCCATTCTAGAAGTACCATCGTTAAATGCATAAGTGCATTAATATGTTTTGGTAGCTATGTATGGTTAAAATATCTTTCACTTGAGCTTATTGTAATGATATAACCTTTGCCAAGCGAAGAGACATTGGAATGAGTTCAAAGAAATATTTCAGGTATAAACGATATTTGATTATATTTTACTAACTCATCAAAACAAGTTTGGTTAGTCTTGTAGATGCAGGAATGTTACGAAACACAGTCGTGGACATATGATATTTTTTGCAAGGAGGCACCTAAAGTCTCGTTAGAAGATTATACAACATTGCTCAACATAAAGGATTGCACATTAAGGGACCAAGCGACAAACCATTCGCTACAAAAGCTTTATTCGACTTTCAAGAAAGATCGACACACGTCACTTAAATGATACATGTTAAAATGAGGGGGATACTTATTCAAGTTGCACTCTTTTTCCCTTAACTAAGTTTTGTCCCATTGGATTTTCTTAGTAAGGTTTTTAACGAGACAATATACCTGATCCAAAAGTATCATAATAAGAAAATACGCGCTGCACTCTTTTCCCTTAGCTGAGGTTTTATCCCACTGGGTTTTCCTAGCAAGGTTTTTAACGAGGCAGCATCACCAAGCGTATTAAAGGTATGTGGATAGTCAAGGGGGAGTGTTATGAATGTATCATTTATATGGTGACTCTCCACATACATAACTCATATCTCTTCAATTTCTTTTGTATTAATGTATGTGCCTATATATATAGAGGCATTTGTATATGGTGTATATAGATTAATGAATAAGAATTCTCCGTGTTCTATTCTCTACATGATTTTATAGTTTTGTTATCATGTTTATATACTTATATATTGGTTGCTAATAGACCGTTGTTTTACAACAAGACATTTATTATTTATTTTTTTATCATCTCGCCAATAACATTGTATAATTTGTAGTAAACTATGCCGCGAGAAGAAATATAGACCACAAAATAAATAAACTTATTTACAATAATATTAGATTTAATTACATATACGACGTCCTTTTGTAAAATATAAAACAAAAAAGATAACGTTGTGATGTGTTTAAAAGGATGTCAACATTATTTTACATCGACCGAAAACCATCAAAACATATACCGATATCAGTACCCGGTATTGTTAGGTATGTATCGGTTCATTCCCGGTTTTATACTTCGAACGTTTCGGATTTTTTTTTGGGAAGTTTAGGTTCATTTGACGTCCCTAATTAGGCTATTGGACCTTTTCTAACTATTACACTTACGGTCGATGTCGGAATTCGACCCTGGACCGTTCATCAATGGTACTAGACTAAAGTCTTCACTCGAGCTAAGTCTAGGCAAATTGCATACGAGCTTGAGCAACCTTTAATTAAATACCAAGTTATAAACAGTCACCTCAAGTTTACTCCAGTCTAATTGTTTTTTCGTGCCAAAACGAAAATTAACGTCACTAATTAAAACGTTCTTTTAGGATAAGGAAAATATTCAAATACATAGTGTCCTAAAAATAGGAAGTCGCAGGAAGGTATCAAACAGACGACTCTGATTGAATTCATTCCAGCAACATTGGAACCGTCATGTCAAACTCTACGATCTTAGATTTAAGATTTTCGATTTTTAGCTTGTAGATTTTAGAATTTTTGTTTAGATCACTGTGTCTTTTTATTTGGTATTGTGGTTTTATTTTATTTTAATGTATCTTTTTTCCTCAACATTGTGTTATATTTATTGACATTGTATTATATTATATTTTACGATCCATTATGTCTTTGTACCTTACCTAAATTCAGAAAATTTTGTAAGATAAATTTACCTTTTATATAATACATTTAACTAAACGGATTTAATTTATGAGTGCACTAATAACCAAGTTTAGATCCACTTCTATTCTGTCACGCGTTATATATCCTTAAGGCCGAAGGGTGTGAGGGTATGGTTGGAATATAATTCGTCATGTAGGAACATGAATGGAAGACTACACCACCTCCTTAATGATTCATGGTGGTAGGCGTGGATTGAACCACGATTACCACGAGTCACCTTTTTCCTTTTTCTTAGATTTTGACACTTTAAAAAATAAATTAAAATAATAAATGGGATAGTGATTTGGGTTATAACCACACCCTTAGACCATGGGGTATGGTGGGGCGGGGGTTGGGGCGTGGGTTGGGCATTGGTTGACACGTGGAATGGGGTGGCAGACATGGGTAAACCTACATTGATCACGGTATGGTGGGGCGAGGGTTTGGGGCGTGGGTTTGGTGGGCTTGTGGGCTGACCGGCTGGGCTGACCCAATAAACACAAATTTAAGTTTTTAATATTTTTAAATAGATCACTACAAGAAAAGAAAATTACAAAAAAAAAACAAATTCCTAATTTTTCTATTTGTTTTCGTTTGGCGGTTTCAACTACTTTATCCTCGGTTTTTTTCTTATGACTTCTTTTTTTGATGGGTTTCGATGCGGTAGGACTCTCTTTGGGTGGTTGAGTTTCGGGAACGGATTCGTTTTGTGAAAGGTCGATGGAGGTTGGTGAAAGGTCGATGGGCGATTGTGAAAACGGGGTAGGTATTGCATCTTCGGTGTTTGGGAAGTTAGTAAATACACGATTCCCGATATATGATGCATAACCCGCCATGTCGGGCATATGAGAGTGTATGAAAAATTGACGAGCTACTGGACGATTGGGTGGTGGGCTAGGATTATTTTCTTGGAATCCATACGGGTTGCTCGGGTCAAAAGGACGGTTGTAAGGATGCATTTTTTTCGTTTTGTAGAAGGAGAATTGAAGATGTATAGAAGATGTGGTTGAATGTGGTAAAAAATGGAAGTAAAATGTGAGTTTTATAGTGAAAAAATGGAATAATTTTTTTTTAATATAGCCGTTGGCCAACGGCTATTTTCTTTTGGCCATTCACAAACCGCCATGTCACCTTGCTCCCCCGCCCCACGCCCGGCTTGAAACCCAAGCCCCAAGGGGCCACGCCCCAACCCAAGCCCACTCGGGGTGGTGCCTTGGGCGTTTTACCCCAACCCACGCCCAAACCCCCGCCCCATACCCCACAGCCTTAGGGTAGTGGCTTTGGATGGTGGATTATAGGTGGATAGCATGACGCCTATATGGAGGGTCATGATGATCATAATGATCACAATCACACCCTTTAGCCTTACATGACGAGAACATGTGATGTATTTTCAAAAGATAACTTGATTGATGAATAATGATCCTAAAGTATTGAAAGTATCAAATCCTCATACCGAAGCTAAATCGGTTACAATTTTATAGGGGTGTGAATTTCTGACATGACTCAAAAACACGACACGAACCGAACACGAATTTCTTGGGTTTGGGTTTACCCTAAATGGGTTCGGGTCAATTTCAGGTCGAACCCGCGAACCCGTTTAGCTTAACAAATCAGGTTCGCGGGTTGACCCGTTTAATTTATAAAAGTAAAAAATAGGGTGCATTGTGTGAATATATATATATATATAGGATCACGCTAAACTGAGAACCACCTCGAGTTGTAAGAACCGCAAGAACTTTTTGATCCGGGGCGAGGTGGACCAATTTTTTTTTTTCAGAAACGTAGATGCATGTATAAAAACAACATTTGTAAAAAAAAATTCAAAAAAAAAATGTCGTGGGTGTAGTTTTGAGCACCACAAGTTTGTGTTTACGGGACCCGTAAATTTTCCGGCCAGATTTACGGGTCCCGTAAACACAAACTTGTGGCGCTCAAAACTACACACACGACATTTTTTTTTGAATTTTTTTTTTACAAATGTTGTTTTTATACATGCATCTACGTTTATGAAAAAAAAATTTGGTCCACCGCGCCCCCTACGGTGTAGTTCTTACGGTTCTTACAACTCGATGTGGTTCTCATTTTAGCATTCCCCTATATATATATATATATATATATATATATATAGAGAGAGAGAGAGAGAGAGAGAGAGCGGTTAACATACATTAGGCCTTATCATACTTCACGTACGCGACACTAGTAACCGTCAGATCAGGGTTGAAAGCGTGATAATTTGGATGCGGGATTATTTAAAACATGCGTGATTATTTTCAGAAGCTTATTCCCATGCGTGATTAATCTGAAACATGAGTTCTATGCGTGATTTTCAGTCCCATGCGTGATTTAATCAGTTCCAAGCGTGATTAATCAGTCCATGCGTGATAATCACATATATCTGACGGTTTAGAACACGTCGCGTACGTGAAGTACGATAAGGCGTTTTGTACATTATACTTTCTCTATATATATGTATGTGTATATATATATATAGGACAAAGATCCGTTAGGAACCACCCTTTATTGCAAGAACCACGAGAACCAATGTGAACACAACCAAAAATAGCCAAAAAAACACACAATTTTTTTTTAAAATATTTTTCATAAAAATATCGCTACTTTTAGTAGCAAAAAAAAACATTTTTTTTGCTACTAAAAGTAGCGATTTTAACTTAAAAAATATTAAAAAAAAAATTGTGTGTGTTTTTTTGATTTTTTTAGGTTTTTTGGGGGTTTAGTTTTTAACATTTTAGCTTGGGGGGGGGGGTTAGGTTTTTTTAGCTATTTTAGGTTGTGTTCACATTGGTTCTCGCGGTTCTCGCAATAAAGGTGGTTCTCGCATAAAACTTACCCTATATATATATATATATATATAGTTGAGGGTTTTAAGATATAATAAAGTTTTCATTTTTAAATATGAGCAGATTTCATTGGTTATGTAGGGTGGTGGTTAAGTATTGTGAACTTACCATCACCAATACATAGCATTTACATTGCAAAATATTAGCATTTACATTGCAAAATATTTGTGGCTAAGTGCTAGCACTTAATGAGAGAAAAAGAAATTGTGAGTGAGTAAATAATTTATGAAGAAAGAGAAAAAGAAAATAAAATCTATTATACGGTGACGTGACCAAAATTCTTCTAAAAAATTGTTTGTAGAATTAGGTTTGGTCTAATAAAGTGATTAGCAGGTTTGTTTAGTTCGAAGCAAGAAATAAATCGTCAAAAAGTCTTTGGATGCCAATTTTATGTTTTTTTTTTTAATTTTTGTTTTGTTGAAATTTCCTTTTAGACAAGTTATTATTTTTAGTACTAGTTTACAATAAATTATTAGAAAATATGTTTTGAGGTACTTTATAATTCTTTATGTTATATTCTATTTTAAGTATTGTTTTAGAACTTTAGAGCATATTACTTAAAAATAATTAAATGTTCGGGTCAACTCGTAAAAATTCAAGTCGTGTTCGGGTTCGTGTGTCTAACACATTTTTCGGGTACGGGTCGTGTTTGGGTTCATGTAAATTTTTCGGGTTCGGGTCAGGTTGAACTCACCAACCTACAAACCCGACCCGTTTAGCACCCCTACAATTTTGGTATGCCATTGCAAGAATCTTGGCAAGGTGTATCTTATTTCTTTAACTTGCCAGGTACTAGAATTGAATGAAAATCAAATAAAAACTTGTTATTTAAAATGGATATTAAAATCTATATCTATGCTATTTAATAAAACAAAAGTCGTTGAGTACACGTGTGTAGAGCATTTCATTTTTTGTTTTCCCGTCTCTTTCTTCTGCTTAATTGTAAGTACTTATTTTTTTATTAAAGATAATTATTAGATCGTCAACCGAATGAATTTAATATAAAATTAATTATTTTTTTGAGGCGTCTCATTTTTTGTTTCCCCGCCTCTTTCTCCTACTTAATTATAAATACTTATTTTTTATTAAAGATAATTATTACATCGTCAACTTAATGAATCTAATATAAAATTAATTATTACTTTATTAAATAAACTTAGATTTTTTACTTACAAGTTTCATCATGTTCAAAATTATGTTAGTTAAAATATTAAAAAAACGAATAATAATAATTATTTTTATGAGTGATTTCTAAAAAATTTCAAAGGTAAGGTGGTTGAATGCTAAGAAGGATAAAAACCAATATGTAAAAAAAAAATAGAAAATAGATGGTATTAAAAAATCAAAGTTATTATCAGTGGTGGACCCAGAAATTTTTTTCTGGGAGTGCAGAATATTTTTAAATACTTTAGGCCCCTGGCTATATAACAAAAAATCGGTTTATAGCGGGTCGGGTCATGTAAAATAAAATAACATCAAACTAAAATTTAAATATTCATCAAAAGCACGTCAAAGTGTGAAAATGTGATTACAAACATATTTAAAATTGAACCCTACGGGTTTTCATTTTTTTAAATCTAACCAAAACATCATCTAGGGCGATTTTCCTAAGATCTCTACTCATGGTTCCTTTCACATATAAATCGTTCCATAAGTCCATAAAACAGCACTAAACACTTAAACAAATCAATCATCGACCATAGTCTATAATTTTCAATTTTAAGTTTCAAACATTCAAACACTAGTTTTAAATGTTGATTACTTGTTGCTAATCATTTAAACAAACAAAACTTTAAATAAAACAACAAAATCATTAACTAAAAGTCTAGAACAACAAAAAAAATTAATCAAGAGACAAAACTAGAAAATTTTTAATCAAGGACTCCTAATATACATTTTTTACATTTGTATCAATCAGCTAATAACAATTAATTTGAGTTTTTTTTTCTAGGATCATTTCAAATAGAAATGATATAGAATACATATATAATTAATATTGAGAGATATGGATCTTTAAGCAAACTAATAATTTAATAAGATAAAAAAAAGTAAAAAATAATGAATTGGGTAATAGTAAATAAAGTTATTGAAAAGGTAAAGGATCACGTGTCATTCTGCAACAAGGATTTTGAGTGAGTTTGTAAAATTACAAAACTGCCCCTATTCTAAATAAGGTCTTCTTCTCCAACATTTTGCCCCACCTGCAACTAATTCGATGAACACCATTTTCACTCTCTTTTTTTAGTTCAAACACATTTTACTTCCACTATTCTTTCATTATCAATTTCATGGGGGTGCGGAGTCAAATTTTCATGGGGTGCGGAGTCAAAATTGAATCGTACATATACTTATAAAACCAAAAGTTTATGGGGTGCGCCCGCCCACCCACGGATCCAAGTGGGTCCGCCCCTGGTTATTATCAAGTTAAAAAAATAATGTTTAAAAAACTAACTTAACAAAATTTAAAACTATCACGTAAATGTTCACTTATGTTATCAACTAGTTTTTTCCCGTCGCGCGTTGCGGCGAGGGATGTTTTGTGTACCGTTTTTATGCTAAATTTATGCAAGTATTTTTTAGTGATATAGATATAAGATAGTAAATCATCTTATAATAAGAATACAGGGACAAAACAAATACAATTAACAAAGGTACATGAGAAAGGATCTACAGAATTCCTAGAATAGAACCTTATTCCAAACCTAAGGTCACAAATGTCACACCCCGATTTTTCCACGTGTCACCGGTGGGCCCGGTGGGGGAGTATCGTGACGTGGTTGGCAACATAATAGTCAAACAACACAATATTTAATAATGCACAGCGGAAGCAATTGAAAATATAATACAACCGAATTTATTATTGTAATATCAAATGTCACAATATTCGGAAGTTTATCCACAGAAGGATCGAACATAAAATGGAAACAGTAGTTCAACAGACTTCGGCATCCTAAGCTTGCGAGACTTTTAATGATGCTAAGGAGAAATCACAGCCAATTACGCTTAGTACCTGCATTTAATCTTTTTGGGAAAATACGTCAGTTTACACTGGTAAATACAATCAACTGACTCATTTTGAAAAATGATTGAAAATTTGGTTTGGATGCACATGGCATAAACATTTTATTTTTAACTTGGGAGAATCATATAATATTATAATCTTGTGAACGAATTACATGTTACTTGTGCGTTCAGTCGCCCGGATCTTGTCCAGGTTAAAGATCAATAGACACACCACAATTATAGAGTTATACACTGACAGGTGTACGCCTACACCCCGTGCTCAAGTCGTGGCCAATCTCGTAAGATGATGCCAAGGATATCCGGGACATGGTCATTAACCCCCCAAAGGCTGTAAAGTAAACAAGACTGTTTAAACGAGCCAATCAAATTATTCAACTACCCACTAAGCGTGGAGATTTGATGCCCGATCAAGCGGTACGCTATGTACCGTAACCCAAGCCCGTATAGGGAAAATAAGTTAAAAGTATTTACCTGAGCAAGTATTAATCACAATAAGCAAAATGCACGTAGCTTTTACTGGTCCTCCTAATCTGGAACGAAGGTTTTATAATAACCTATTAGAATTCTAACGGGTCCTTTATTAAGCTTAAGCTTAGACCGGCTAGTTTTAAGATACGGTTCGTACGCACGATTAAGCGAAGACCGGATAGAATGTGATTCAGACCCGACAAGTTTGAAGACTTGTTTAATATGGGTTTATTATTCACATTCTGGATTTTGAGATAAATCCGTTAAGGTTTGACCCGTTTCGGCTAATTTATGTAAACTTGTTACATAAACCGAACCGTACGCGTAATAAGCGTGACGGGTATTCATGAGAGCTATATACAGGTTTCCTAAGTTAATTATGCCTCAAATATGTTGTGACATCAGTAAGATGTCTTTCATTATGCCCGAAATGTGTTTAAACACAAACTAGGCCCCGTAGGGGTAGTTTGGTTATTTAAAAGTTTATAAAAGAGTTTACGTGACAACCTGAGTTACAGGTCTGATGTAATCAGAAAATATACTCAATTGCTAAGTTATATCAGTAGGTTAAAGCATGTATGTGAAATTTATCATTTTTAACCAACTATGCCCCGTAGGGGTATTTTGGTAATTTCACATAAGCCGGAAAAGCTCAAAACTGAAGTCTGAGTTTATCAACCTTTGCTTACTGTTAAAATATAATAATTTGCCTCTTATATCAGTAGGTATCAACCCGGGTATGTCCAATATAATTTTAATACATACTTTGCGCTAAAAACGCTAAATAAGGCGATTAAAGGCCATTTCCGGGTTTGATACTTAAATCTGCTATTTTTATATTTCCAGAAGGCTTAAAATAATTTATTTATCATATGTGATCAGTAGCAAAAGGTTTGGAGTCGTTTAGATAAGTAAAACTCATTTTATGGCCCGTAAGGGCAAAACCGACAATTACCGGATTAAGCCTACGACTACTAGTTATGCTCAGCCTAAAATTAATTAAAAATATTTAAAAATCCCAAAATAATATATTACATCAGTGGGTATTAAGTTTGATACCAAAAAGTAGGCTTAACTAGGCTATACGCTAATTACGCCATTTTATTAACATAAAGCATTAAATTTGCGATATTGAGCATAACTCTTAATCTACAAGTCAAACTGAGGTCAAAATTTGCATACAAGTTTATATATCAGTAACTAAGGTTTCTACACTTTTACATTTCCATAAATCACGTTTTAAGGTAATAAGGGCATAACGGTCAACATATGAGCAATTAACGGAAACATGCATATTAATTGGATAACTAATGAACCAAGGTGTGTAATCACAGAGGGTTGTTCTAACATGTAACCTAATCCAATTTAAGCTCTGAGGCATTTCTAAAACATGCCTAAACGGGTCAGAACTGAAAGTCAAAGTGAAAGTCAAACTATGTGACTTTCGGTTCCGAACCGGGTCTAAACAGGAAATAGTCGGGTTGAACATGTTTGGACATGTTCTTATACTTATTACTAAGTTATAACAATGATCAAACAGGTTGTATATGTTCTAGATAGCTAATTATGCATAAATGACATTTTAAGCATCCTGTTGACTTTTTAATTATATGTTTGACCCGACATTTGACCTGGTTAGGGTGGTGATCAGGGGAAACCCTTTTGAGGTTTTATTACCCACATAAATACCAACCTATAACTACTTTTAATTCGAGATATGACTGATCCATTATAGACTAATCTCGAAGTCAAACCGTAATTACGACGGTTTGACTTTTAGCTAATTAAACAAGCTAAACTCAATTAAAGAAGGACTAGTAGACTTACAAGAGTCCTATGCACGACTTAAGATCAGTTGGACCTCCTTGAGAGCTCCATAATTGATCCAAGAATGCAGGAAATGGTGTGTGGAACATTGTTGCACTACATGGCCTTATATAGTGGATTTAGGCACCACAATTAGTTGACAACTAAGTCTACTACTGCCCACAACCTTCCAACATGTGTCCTAGTACTCTAGGATAGTTTAGGGGTCGCCCATGAGTGAGAAAAACCAATGAAATCGGTCATAATCGCGAAAGAACAGGCTGCAGCCGGTTTTTGGGTTCTGGGCGTCCCACGCGGCCCGCCTCCCACTTTGACAATTCTCACGCGGGCCGCCTGGCCTGCGAAATCAGATTTTTGATTTTTCTATTTAATGCAAAGTTGGCCTTTGGCTTCACGAAGGGGCAATCAAGGTTATTTCTTGCATTTTGACCCCCTTATATTTACCCACAAGGGCTTTAGGACTTATACCCACTTTGCCAAGTCCCTGTACACTTCCGGTTAACCCGAAAAGTCTTAACTTTCAATGTTTGCACTTTAACCCTTCGCACACGAATTTGATCATAACTTTCTCATACGATAACGAAACTTTATGAAATTTTAATCGTGCATTCTAGTGAGCATAATTAACATTTACAAAGCTTCAGGTTTGTCAAAAGGTCACTCAGAGGTATAAATTAAACATGTTGACACATTTAGCCCCTGTAGTTTGTAATCTCTCACTTTTAGCTTCGTATGATCCATGATTTATTCGTTTGAAGGTATGAGCATCTTGTAGGGTTAATATACAATATATTTATTCACTGTTGACACTTAGAATACGTATATTCACATACTTTCCATGTTTGTCAACTTTAGTCCTTTTATAACATTCTTTCACACGTTCAAACTTTATGACACGTGTCAACACATTATAGGACGTGAATTTTCGAGGTGTTACAACAAAGCACTATAATTACCATGCTTGCTCAAGGTAATGATCATCGCAGCCTATGCAAATCACTCTTGCTTTATTTCGTTGTTCTCCTTTATCTTTATCTTTTACTTCCAAGGGTCATACAGTTTTACTTCTGGGAGCTGCAAAACCAACATCGAAATACAAATGAAATTCTAGAAACAATGAATGCAAATTTTATGAATCTAAGACCCCACCAGTTTTGACTCGTCACGTGCCTGATTTGCACCCTCTAAACAAAGTATTTCATCAAATGAGTAAAAAAATAAACCATAGTAAAGATAACTGATCAAATGGGTATGTGATGAATTTAAAAAAGTATGAAACAGAAATACACGATGCAGCAATGTGCATATGTAAACGTAAAATACTTCTATATAATCTTTTCAAATAAAGCCATTCACCCATTTAGAAGATTTTATGTAGGGATGAGTATGGGTTCGGTACCGAAAATCGTCAAAACTGGGTACTGATATCGATACCGAAATATCCAGTACGTACGGTACCAGTATTTGAAGCGGTATTTTACTAGTACCATACCGAAAGTACTGATACCGAAAATGCCAAAAAGTGGGTACTAGTACGAAAAAATTCCGTACGGGAAATTCAGTACCAAATACTCATCCCTAGTTTTCTGCGTCGAAATGTACTTTGGGCAACTTTCAACCCACCCGGTAGAATAGAACATAAACTAAACAAAAAAATAACAATAAACATCCAACACAACCTAACTAACAATATAATTTGCACAATTTCTAACCTTCTTCTTGTTGAAAGCTGGAATATATCCCCATCATGATGTCAGTTTAATTATATAAACCCTAAACGGCTAAACCATATAATACTATGTAGTTACTCAAAATTGTCAATTGATATAGATGACAGAACTTTCTGTTTCAATCTTATCGCTGCAACATACCTGAAACAAAACAAACCTTTAGATCCTTTTCGCAGCAACAAAAATTTGTTCTAAATGAAACGGCCGTATATGCCTTCCAAGACCAAACAAACGATCATTCATAAAAATTACCGCCATGGTTCAGATTCCCCTTCAATATGAATAGCAAATACATGAGAACTTGCAAATCGATCAAGCGGTCCAGACATTGATTCACAGTTATGTTTAAAATCACTAAAAACTCAGACTTGCAACATAAACAACCAATCTGCATCACAAACTCAGAATCGCAATAATAAACCACAAAAAATTGCATCACAAACTCATAATTGCGATAATAAACCACAAGAAACTACATCACAATTCCAAATATCAGCTGAATTCAAGTACAAACAGCCGTAATTGATCAGTGTAATATAAAAAAACATACCTTTAATTCTGTGATCGTGTCGTACAAAACGTAAACTGGCAGAACCTGCAAAGTTGCTTTAATGTAGACGCTTCAATAGGAACAATAACCAACATAATCGTAGCTACCACCTTCGTTACTTGTTGTTCCCGTGAAACCCTAGCCGTTGCGCGGTCCTCACTCGAACTCGTTGCCGGCCGTGGTTGTTGTGGCTGGAGTATGGGGTACTGCGTGTCTTCTGGCTAAATCGGTCGCCGGAAGTGGATGAATCATTGTCGAAGTTGTTGAGATCGATGACCGGAGTGCTTGACTTCAAGTTTTGATTTGTAGATTCACCATGGCCGGCACACATATTTCACCCTTCTGGAATATATGGTGGTGCCGGAGATGGATTGGGTTGCAGAGATGATAAAGGATGATCGTGTGTGTTTTGGGAATGAGTGCTGAGGGGGTAAATTAAAGAAGCAAACTTCAGTGGCAAAAAAAAAAAGTCAAAAAAGACTCCTGGCGCAAATGGACGATGTTAATTGATATATATAATAATTTTCATTATATTTTATTGAATTAGGATAATACATCAGTTTATTCAACCATGCAATGCATATGTTTTCTTAAAACATAATCTTTTTTATTACTAACTAGGTTAGAATCCCGTATATCACACAACTTGAATTAGTAAAATTCGGTTTTATTTTTATAAATTTAAATATATTGGATCATAAAAGGCAAAAGAGAAAATTGGGAATCACAACTCTTAAATACTGTGACAACCCTCACTAAACCAGGTATCCGTACGACCTAATTAATAATTAATTACTGCTTAATTACTGTGCTTGCTTGAACTTGTGAATAAACTGCTACTTGAATACTGATACATGTACTTACTTGCATCATACTTTACTTGCTGTCACTACATTATTTACATGCTGAACCTTAGTGACAAACATGATGCACAAAAGCACAGTAGCACTATAAACGGATAACCTATTGAACATGCTGATATAGCCAGCATCGGGCAGACACTGCCTCTAAGGCCTGTATGAGCCAGAAAAATCTTACTACACTAGTGGTGAGTGTAGGGATACAAGGGTTGTAGAACTGCGTCTCTAGGAATAAGTTACAATGACTGGATGTGCCTAAAACGTGCTCTAAGCACAAAAACTCAGCACTTTAATAAACAATCCAGCTTTTAGCTAACTAATAAAGTGCCAAAACATGAGGAAAATATTCCTGACACTTTGGAGGAATAAGTTGTGTCACTAAAAATAGTTATAACGACACTTTAAAGCTTGTTTAACGCTTTAACGGATTACTATCCAACCGAACAACCGGACTATACCCGGAACATGAAAATATTGTCATTAACATTATTTTTATTTTTCTGAGCCAGTTAGGGTCCCTGAATACCCTAACCCACGCCATAACGCATGACACACTACTAACCGGGTTAATCACTTAACTAAACTAGATTAACCTAACTATCACTAACTATTTTAGTTGGAATCGAACTAGTACCCCCCCCCCCCCCCCTTACAAACCGTCCCCAAGAAGGGGGACACCCTTGTACCTTACTTGATTATAATAATCCTTGTATGCTTAATATCTAGCTAGCACTAAATCCATTGGATAATGATGGTGATAATTGTCTATAAGATCCATGCATAACATAACATAACTTTCCACCACACTTAGAAGTTTCACACAACTCTCTCTCCCTCTCTACCACTCTCGGCCGAACACCCCTCTACATCCATCCATCATTTCGATTTTGATCAAGCAATTCCAAGTATCTACAAGTGTTAAGGATCCCGTATAAGGAAGCTTGGTGCAATCGGAAGGCGAAGGACCTCACTCTCTTGCTTTTATCCTCTCATTTTGCGACTAGTTACTTCCCTAGCCTCGAGCTAGTAGTAAGTTGCTTAAATCACCTTTCCGAACTATTTTAAAGTGGTTAAAATGATATGTAACGGTTAAAAGTCGCAAACATACAAGATGAAGCATAAAAGTCTACTAAAAAAACACTAAAAGTGATGGTTAAAAGCTCATATGTTGTGTAAATCTTGTAGTAATTGATTTGTGTGATTATTTGGACCCGATCTATGTTGTGGTAGCTCGGATCGTCATTTAACCCGGGTTGGTCATGATCATGGATCATGACATAAGGTTGTTTTGGAAGTAATAAGGGTTAAAGGATGAAACTCTACCACACACGAATCATGAACTTGTGTAAAAGCGATTTTGCTTGTGAAATAGTGTTTAAAACTAGTAGATCTACGTATCTACAAGCGGTATTTTCAAAGAACCAAGTATCAAAGAAATCATGTTTTCTAAAGACGGATCTTACACTAACACGAATGATTTTTAGAACACACAAGTGTGTAAACACTTGTGTAGCACACACTTTCAACAAAATAACTACTTTTGAAAAAGATGACGAGAAGTTGTAAAGATGGAATTTCTTTAAAAACGGGGTTTTTACGAAACCGGATTGATTTATATAAAGATCCGCTTAAAGTATTGGGATTTACATCATAATGTTGGAAAAACTACAAGTTCATGTGATTTTTGCGATTTACATATTTATGGACTAGTTGATGCGTTGAATATTGTTTTGATTGAGTAAGAAAATGGTTGATTTGATTTATAAAAGAAAATGATACGCTTGAAAGCGTGGCCACCTTCAGTTACAGAGGAAACTCTGGCGAAATTTTTCTAAAAACCTAACACTTAGAATTATTTTCACTATAAGTGTTAGAAATACTTTTCGACTTGTTTTCAAATTATAGATTTCGCCACGACTTTATTTACAAAACATCGGAGGTGGGATTTCACAAAATAAAACTTGGTAAATATATATTTAGTATATATTTTTCCTAAAATAACTTGATATGTGTTTATGATTATTTTGTGAAAATACTAGTATTATTTTTAGGGTAAAAATAATACTATCGAATGTTAATGGATCCAAAATAATACGGACGTCTCTACGATAAATATATAAGTTACACCGGTAATTACTATTACCACTCGATCATTAAAACGTAACTTACACATTTTGGGAGAATTATGTAATAGAAAATATAATATTTTTGAGAAGAATAATTATATTTTGGAGTTAGAAATAAAATATATTTTAAGTAAGACTTAATAATATATTTCGAATACACATGTATTAAATCCCCCATCCTTGGGAAGGAAAATAACTACCAAGTATACCGAATATAAACACGAAATAGTTGTCTAACTATTTCCCAAAAACTTAAACCTCAAAGCTAAGGCACGGCCGTCCGTCTAATAGAGTTAGTACGTGTAGGTCGTCATACAGCTGCTTGATTTGGAGGTATACCTGGTAGAGACGCACCACTGTGAGTTCATGTCCCCCTTTTCTCTTAACTGTTTTCAGTTTTCTAAACTGCGGGGGTGGAATACATGTTACTTTGATTACAAGTACTTTATACATGGTATGGTTAGCGTAAGGAGGTTTACTACTTAGATCATGTGAGTGGGTAGGCGGGAACTGGAGGCCATTAATCCTCATTGTAGGACCGAGGGACGTAAGCGGTAGATCTATCTGGGTGTAGCGAGCCCAACCCCAGGCCCAACCAGAACGGACCTTGGGGTGACTTTGTACCCATCGCGAAATCTGCTAGGTTTGAGTCTTCCTACTTGCACTTCACACATATCAATGGCCTTGCAAACCATTGGTGATCTCTTTTTCCTTATTTGCTACATACCAGGGATTTTTATACTTACAAGTGTTTTACATACTCACTACACATGAACTCGCTCAACATTATTATTGATTTTTTAACTTACATGTATTTCAGGGAATTAAAGGATCTGGCGCGGTATGACACGTTTTCCCGCTGCACTAGTTACGCGGTCATCCGGGTTTGGGGAATGTGACTCTTTCCTGGACAAGTCACAGTCCTTAAACTGTGTTTATGTCATGTTGATGTTTGTGTTGGTTGAACAATGTTTATGTCGTTAGGATGCGTTTCCGTTAAGACAATGTTATTGTATTTGGTTTTTAAAACTTAATCGAATGAATGATCTTGCATGGTTTTATATCATATAGCTTTGTTATGGTTAAGCTATGGTATTAAGAAGTCACACCAAATTAACCACGCTTCCGCAAAGCCAGGGTGTGACAAATACAGCCAGGTATGTCGACGATATAGTGTTGGTTGCTGAAACGAGACAAACCCTAAATGCGAGGCTAGAGGAATGGAGAGCAGTCCTAGAGGGCAATGGTTTAAGGATCAGCCGCTCAAAGACTGAATACCTTTATTGTAATTTCGGTGGTGCAGATGACAACGAGGACTCCCAGGTTACCATTGAGGGTCAAGTGGTCCCACAAACGACTAAGTTCAAGTACTTAGGATCGTTTGTGCAAAAGGACGGGGAGATAGACAGTGACGTATACCACCGCATCCAGGCTGGGTGGTGTAGGTGGAGCGCAGCCACTGGGATTTTGTGTGATAGGAAGTTCCCAACTAAATTAAAGGGAAAATTTTATAGGGTAGCAGTTAGACCGGCTATGTTATACGGGACAGATTGTTGGGCCATCAAGAAAACACAAGCACGCAAGATGGAGGTAGCGGAGATGAGGATGTTGAGGTGGATGTGTGGCCACACGATGTTAGACCGAATAAGAAGTGAGGTTTTTAGGAAATGGTTAGGAGTGGCTAGTATATCGGACAAAGTAAAAGAGGGGAGATTGAGATGGTTTGGGCATGTGAAGAGGAGGCAGTTGACAGAACCAGTTAGAGTAGTGGAAACCATGACAGTGGAAGGAAGGAGGAGTAGAGGCAGGCCCAAGTTGACTTGGGATGAACGACTTAGGCAGGATTTGGTAGAGTTGCACCTCTCCGAGGACATGGTTCAGGATAGGAGTTCATGGAGACATAGGATTAAGGTTAAGGACTTGTAGAGGAGGGTATGGACGTGTCCTACCTTTGTCTTGGGGGGGGGGGGGGGGGGGGGATAGATTTCTTTCTCACTTTAGGTAGACCTCATATATCATGACTTTCTTGTATCTATGAGTACATGTTATTTGTTGATAATATATCTGACTACTGCTACGCTATATACTTATCTCTCTTTTGTCTATATGGTTGTTTGTTGTTTTTGAGCCGGGGGTCTCTCAGGAAGCAGCCTCTCTATTCTGAGGATAGAGGCAAGGTTTGCCTACATCCCACCTCCCCCAGACCCTACCAATAGTTCTAGCTATTTGTGGGATTTACTGGGTATGGTTGTTGTTGTTGTTTTTTGTTACTAATCGATTTCTAGGGTGAAGTTAACCCAGTTCTATAAAAAAATATAATTTCCTTATAACAGAAAACATATGATGTAGAGTTTCATAAGTCAAGTTCTCTAAAAACATATGTTTGTGTTTTGAGTGTAGATGCTGTTTGATGATCAGATAAATTAGGTTTTTGATTCAGATTGTGTGATTTAGTTTTCATTTTTTTTAACTGATTTTGATACAGACCTTTTCAAGATTCATAATCCACTGCTGGTACGATTTCCGTTTCTAGATTCTGACTTCATCGAGGGTCAACTGTTTTTGTAAATTCGATTTTTGTGTTCTAATTGATGATCTAATTTGGTTTATGATTGGAAATACGATTGTTGGTTTATGATTTCCACCTTTAAATCTTGATTTTAAAGCAAAAAACATAAGTGTGGTTTGCGGTTTTTTATTATAGATTAGAGGATTTAAGACACAGATGCAGAAATGGATGGGTGCTTGTGACTGCATTCATTATAACCAAGGTATGATCTACTCAAATCCTGCATTCGGGTTTATCAATTTATGAATACCAGCTTTTAAAATATGATTTTTTGGGTTATTAAATATGCAAAAGGGCTCTCTAGAAATTTGCATCTTTTCAAGTTCATCTTTGTTGGATTTTAATTTCAAAAGATTTCTAGGTATTGATTAATTTCATCGGATTTTGGAGGCGGGGCCTGGCAAGATTGCTGAGGCGTTGATCAGGGGGCTTCCGATCATCCTCAACGACTATATTCCAGGTCAAGTATACAAAATTAAACGCTTCATACTATATTCCTCATTGATGGGTTCATTAGGTTCTTATAAACTATATGTTCAGATTTATATTTTCATTCTGATGTTTCCTATGGTTTAATTAGTTTATTTAGATTTTAGGGTTTCAATCTTAAAATGTTTTGTGTCTAAATCATGTTTGATAACTTTACATAAGAAGTTAAATTGTTTCTTTGAATATGGTTTCATTATAACATGGAACAACAAGGTAATCTTCCTTTTTGGATTTCTTTATTTTCCGATCGAACTCCGGCAAGTTCGTAAGTTTCCCTTTTGTATTTATTTCTTTTCTTGATGTTTCTAAACAAGTTATTGTAAAGCTTCTAAGACAAAGTCTTATCGATTTGCAATTTTTTTACTGTTTTCTTATACGACCACCAGCTTCGATGAACTTCTCCAACGAGTAAATTTTAGGCTTTTATTTTTTTAATCTTTTTTGTGTTTTTCTTCAACATAACATGTTCGACAATGGATTCGTAACCGGTAATGTGATATAAATTGAAGCTGTAAAATGACCATGATGAGTAAATATGGAGTTGAAAATGTCACTGAACACTTCATAAGTTTCAACACTATCTGTGATGCTACTCAAGTAAGTATGGGTGGAAGTCGAGCAATACTTCACATCTACAAGAGATTCTGAGGAACACGGTATAGTGTAGTGATTGTGGGTCCCAGAAACTTTATAGCCTGTAAGACAATGGTAAAAACACTTTTAACCATGCAATTACTTTACTCTTTATGATTTTTTTACTATATTTTAATTGTCTCATTCTTAACAGCATGGCGAGTGGGTTGAAAAAGATCAGTGCCAATGAACTGAGAGAGGCCTTTTTCAGTTTGGGCTCTGCGGTTTGGCTGGTGGATTTGGATTTGCTGGTGTCCAAGTTTGACAAAAATGGTGGACATGACAGAATAAGGCCATCAAATATGACAATTTCATCGAGTATTAATTTCTTTCTTGAGTTTTAATTTTTTTTGAATATTGTCATTTCTAACGATGTTTAGGTTTTATATTGATGATTTCAGGTGCTGCTTGATCGTTAAGGTATCTAACAAACTATTTGAAAACTACTATTCTTTTGGCAGAATAATGGGTCATAACGGCCTGGGTCAAATTTTGTTAACCTGCAAACATTTTTTTCCATTTTTGGTCAGACTAGGTCAAGTAACGGGTCATATATACTATGGTCCAATTAGATCTTGACCCCCTAGAGCTATTGTTCATTTTTTTCTCAAAACTGGTCGGGTCAGGCAATGGTTCACATGGGTTTGGGGCGACTGGGTTGACCTGCAAACATTTTTCTCCAGTGTTCGTCAAATGAGGTCGGGTAACTGGTCATATCAGATTAGTCATATGAGACTTGATCAACCAGGTTGGGTAACGTCATATGATTATGAGCCTTTGTCAAACCAGGTCTTCTCTATATTTTTATTTTTAATTTAAAGAAGAGCGAAAGGAATAGTGCCAAACACCTGTGTGGCATGTGATTATTGGTTGGGTTATGTTTGCACGTGTTTGTTTGTTGCCTTGCCAAGTTTCTCTTCTAATGTCTTCCAGTGGCACCTATTCTGTTAGATGAGACATTACTTTTTGCTCCCATCGGCCATCGTCTCTGTCTCTTCTACTCATGTACAAACCGTTTTGGAGACATCAGATTGAAGTGGTGGTAGTCTGATCCGCCAATGACGATGGTCTTTTAGGGTTTTGATGGCGCCGATGCTTTTTAATCGTCCTACCGAGGAAGCAAAGGCACCGATGATGGTCGTAGGGGTAAACATCAACCCGGCGATTCGACATATTGTTTTCAGTAATAAATCATAGTTAATATCCAAAGTTATGAATTTACCGAAGATATTCGAGTACATGGGTTTCAACCGGAGTTGGTATTGGTGACCACTCAACTCTCAACTCTGGTAGATTTTTGTTTTCACATAGTTGATCAAAATTTAATTAGGGTTATTGAAGAAATTATACCTTAATCATGGTTTCACCACATTATGTATTTATAACTTTATGTAAGAGTCTTTTTGTTTCTTTTGTTCAATTATATTGATTTGTTTTTGTGAATCTAATAATATGCAGGTTGAGTTATTTTGGTTTATGCAATAATGTCATGGGTCATCAAATGGAAAGTTCAGAAAGCTTAAGTAAAGGTGGTTTTTCGGCTATAGCTTCACACAACACATGTAAAATCCTCCTTTTATCTCCTCTAATCCAGTTTCTTTAGTAACACTATGGTCGAATTTGTATATGGTAGTTGTAAAACATGTTCATTTTGGGCACCATTTATCACATATATTGAGCACTATGGAGAAAAGAGACTACAACAGAGCGCACCTGAATCGCCAAACTCCAAATAAGCCCATGATGATGATCACTCTACTGCAAAGCCGTTTATCATGCATACAAACTGAACCAGAAGGCTGCATCATCAAGCATTAAGGATTTGAAACATCTGCTATGTAAGTTATTATTACTAACTTTTGACTCCTTTATTTGGAAACATCAAGTTATTATGTAATTATTTTTTATTGTAGAATTTGAAAAATAATATGCAGAGCTAAAAGTAGTGTAGTGATCAATTTTATGCACCATTCGAAACTTTTACGTAATAAATCTAAACACAAACCAATAAGTATATAAACAAAAAATAATGATATAAGCACAAACAAACAAGTGTATGAACTAAAATAATACGATGACCTGCTTATGGACTTCTCATGAAGAGTAGGCATCTAATTGGTTAGTCATATTTCATATTTGATGTTGGTTATTTCTTTTAGAATTTATAAACTGTTATTATGGTAAAAGTAAAAAATATGGATCATTCTTAAGTCACTTGATTCACCTGCTCTGTTTCGTTTGCAGGTACGTTGAGTTTGGTGCTTTAATCTAATCGACAAGTTTTTCATACGTAAAACTGCCAGTTATGTTCTTATAGATTTATAGCTTTATGATCAATATAAACGTAAAATTTCGGTATAGGCATAGTTGTTAATAGCGACAAGGGACCTAAATGCTAGCGAATAGCGACAAATAGCGACCGCTATTTTATAAAGTAGCGATACACTAGAAAAAAAAATTCGTCAACTTGGCCCACCCTATTTTGACCAATTACCTAGCCAGACCGACCCACTCATCTGTCCAATTCCAATAAATTAGGCACGCGATTTTTTGTCAATGGGCTAACTTCTCTGGTTTTCGCTTTGTAGTTGGGCGTCAAACTATGGGCTAATGAAGATTGATGAAACAGGACGGATTTTCCATTTGGCTAGGAAACCGATGGGGCAACTTACTGAAATTGATGGTGAATACTCATAACAGATCTCAAAATTCTTAAAATGCTAAAGTCAAACCTGCCACGAGGTTGAATAAACTACTTCTCATTGCAAAAACTGGTCACACTCTTCTTTTTTATTTATAATATAATTACTTTTTAATCTTCTCAATGCTAAAATTGGTCACACTCTTCTTTTTTATTTGTAATATAATTACTTTTTAATATTTCATTTCCAGAAAGTTGACACCAGTTTTCTTATGTTATATGTCCATGAAGCTTTGAAAAATTTGTAAATTGCGTTGATGGGCGTTTATGTATTCAAAAGCGACTTTTTACTAGAGCTTCATGCAAGAACTTTGGATCTGAAATTATTCTTTATGCTGTTGCAGAACACAATGTCAAAGTTACCCACAATATTGGGATCTTTGTTTCAATACCAGGCGTATCAAATTGCGATTTTGCAATCTTTGCATTTGTAATGACAACCACCTCCAAAGTTTGACTTCAACTACACAAAGATCCAGTTCTTCACATCTCCAAGATTCTTACCTCCTACGAAAGTTCAAAATGCAGGGTATGCTGCTCGTAACTCGCTCAAGAACACTCCCTCTTTACATCTCCAAGATTACCTTGAATCCGATATTTCACCACATCGTCAGGTCCATTTTTCAACATTTTTTAAACAACCTTTTACTCATCTTATTCCATATAACCAAGTTGATGTAATTGAATATGCTACAGATTGATGCGGTTGACCCTAAAAGCCGACACAAGGGGAATCTCGAGACCGAGGCCTTACTAGAGTCAAAAGGTGTCAACTACACTTCTATAAGCAGCTGTACCGGCTCGGAGTAGTTGAGACGGCTTGGACAATGGGGCGAACCGGCTCTGAGCAGCTGAAACGGCTTGGCTTGCAAAAGTGGGGTCCACTTGTGTACGGTATCGGCTCGGCTACAACCTTAGAACACGGCTTGGCTCGTTGAAAGAACTCGGCTAAGATCTTTCAACATGAGCCGATTGTAACGGCTTCGCTAAGATCTTTCAACATATGTCGGACACGTGGCGTTGACTGCAAGATTCTCAAGCCTTTACAGGCTTTGTCGGACACGTGTCAATCAACGGTTGGCTGGCCGTTAAAGCGAAATCTTGTGCCGTTTCAGCAGGATGAAACGGCTCGGCGAGGGGTGTCCATTGGCCAAAATTGAAAAAACGGCGTTGCAGTGGCCATTTTCGTGATTTCCCCTTATTTTTATCTTTCAAATATGTGAACACATGATTCAAACAAAGTATAGCTTACAGTCATTCAAAAATTGTAGCAAGTTAACAATTTGGGTTTGCAAAAGCCTAAGTACAATTTGGGTCATTCAAATATGTGATACATTGATTAAAAGGCTTTTGCAAACCCAAAATTGTAACAAGTTAACAATTTGTCGACCACAAATCACAATTGCCAAGTGATAGCCTATATGACAACATACGTCATTACGTTCGACAAACACCTAGAGGTAGCTGATTGTGTTGCTGTTATTTTTTGCTTATCATTACCAAAACTAAAAAAACAAAATTTCTCATTGTTGTTCTTGGTTGTAAGCTGGCTGCTAATATCATTTTTGTTTATATGATTATTATATTATTAAAGTCATTTCATCACCACAACCAAGAGCCTATATGGTGATCAAAGTTCCCTTCGTCTCACTTCTTGTGTTCCTCGCTTGTAGTTTGATGCTTGTATTCGCATCAACCAAACCCGAGACTCAAAATGTGGTTTCAAGTATCGTCACAAATGTTGAACATCTAAGTGGCGAGCCAAATTACGATGGACCATGTAAAATTGACTCCGACTGTATTTGCCCACCTGCATTGATCCCTGTCTGTATGAATGGTTATTGCAAATGTGTTGTTGTTTAAGAATGAAATGCTATGAATTATGAAATGTTTGCCTTTTACATGGCTTATCCCAGGCTATATGAATGATAATTGCAAATTTGTTGTTGTTTCAAAATGAAATGCTATAAAATGTTTGCCTTAAATATAGGTTATGTTATTCTACAAAGGCTCCTTAAAATAAGAAGTGTACAAAGACACAATGAATCACACAAGATGACACAATATCGAGCAAAATACAACATAATGCCGAAAAATATAACACAATGTCGAGAAAAAAGACACAATGAGTCGCAAAAAAAGACACAATGACGTAAATATAGAAAAGACACAATGATAAATAAAAGACACAATGATAATAAATAAAAATTCTAGAATCCACAACCCATAAATTCAAAAGTGAAAACTTAAAATCTCACATAGCAGAGTTCGATGAGACGGTTCTAATGACGATTGATTAAGGTCAATCGGAGTCCGTTTGATATCCTTTGTACGGCTTCTTATTTTTAGGAGCTTTTGTTTTTTATCTCAAGCCTAATAAATATATCATCAAAGTTTATAAATTTCTCTTACTTTTTTAGTAATAGAAACAATTTGTGTTAGAAATATCTTTAAGTACTAGCTCTTATGCTTTAATAACAATTTATGCTTCTAGAACAAAATGTTTATTTAGAACCATATATTGCGAATCAAATATTCCCCTTAGATGAGATAAGTTGATATAATATGTATAACCAATGTAAAAGACTGATAGAACCGAGTTCGAGATCCGGTCTCCCAAAATATAAAATCAATGACGGAAAGTAATTAAAAAAATAAAAACAAAACATAAGTTGCTGCAATTTTTCTTGTTAATCATTTGCCAAACTCAAAGGCCTTATAAAGGCTTACAAATACTGAAACTGAAATACGTAAAACATGCAATTAACACTAACATGATTAACTACCCACTAACATAATTAAAAACCAAAACAAATGAAAAAACTATTAAAACTAGGTTGATCGAACGTGTGAATGCAAGCTAATTTCACGGTGGTCTGTCTCAAAGACTATTAAGTGGCTTCAATGTTTGATCTTCAATAAACTTATTTGAAGAGTAATCTATCATCATATGTGAAATTGGTGAATAAATTGATCGAAAAATGATGTAAATAAAATTCAAATTATTGAATTCCTCACTTCTATCAAATAAGTTAAATTCATATGCCTCGACGAAACAGATTGTTTATCAATCCAATATAGAACTTAATTTCTTTTATAAAATTATATAACTATTTATAATAATAATTACCATTATCACCATAACCATTATATCATGTTATCTTAAATTACATAGATTATAAGATTACATTACATTACATTACATTACATTATTATTATTATTATTATTATTATTATTATTATTATTATACATTAGGTTGGATTCTCTCTCACACACAAACATACATACATACATACATATATATATATATATATAGGGGAAGGTTCATTTGAGAACAAATTTTATTGAGAAGAAAAAGAATAAAATGGTATAATTGTAAAACATTAAATAATTTTTTTTCTCATCTCATTTATTATTATGTTTGACTAATTAATTAGTCATTAAGACTATAATCCTCCACACAAAATATTTTTGCCTACACACATCAAAAGTTATCCTACACAATTCGAAATTTATCCTACACATATTGAAATTTATCCTACACAACTCGTAATTTATCCTACACGCCTCGTATTTATCCTACACTTTAAATGAATTTTTATTTTTATTTTTTGTGAAAAATATATATATCTTAAAAATAAGTTACAAATTTAATATAGTTAGTTATTAAAGATGAAACTACCAATTAATGATGTATGTAAGTTTACTAATATACCCTTATAGTTACATTAAGTACAAATATTAAATGAAGTCTAATGAAGCATTCCTATTGGTTGAAATTTCTTCTTTTTTCTTCTTACAAAGAATTTCTTCTCATTTGAACCCTCCACTATATATATATATATATATATATATATATATATATATATATAGGGTTAGGTTCAATTGTGAACCTAACCCCTAATTGTGAACTAAATGAACAAATCTTAGCCCTTAATAATTTTTTAGATCAAAAGGGTAGGATTGTCATTAGATAATTAAATTTAATTTTTCTTTAATTTTAAACTAATTAAAATTCAGATTCAAAAAAATCAATTACTAAGATTATGGTAACTGCTCCCTACAATTAAGTAACTCAATATATTATTTCCTGAACAAAATTTAAAATCTTTAATCATCTAATATTCAAACTACGATCGATGTGGTGTCAATCATATATAGAATACGATTCGTCAAAGAAAACTAAACGAGAGAGAACAGGATAATGCCAAAATGGTTGGGCACCAATATGATTTATTTATTTTTGAGTCTAAATGACAGCATTCATTCATTGCTTCTTATGAAGGTTGGTTATTAGAACACCGGTGGTTGAATCACCGGTTAGAGAAGATAGAAGCTTTATCTTTTTTTTATTCCTATTCCTCTACTTTATTCCAATACTAGTTTTATTATATCATTGATTTAGAATTTAGAATAACATTCCTAATTAGTCCACATGAATTCTTGACAGTTAATGCAAGAGTCTCCATTTGATTTGTTTTTTTTTTGTTTGTCATATACGATTTCTACCTCCACATTGAAAAATTTATGAAGATCATCGATGGGATGAGATGACGCCACCACCAGTGCTCACATGATCTCATTTTATATGCATTGTAATCAATTGTAATTATTTTCTATTGCTTCATTTTATATTTATTATTAGTGTTTTATTATTGCTAATGTACATATATGTATTATGAAACAAATTAGTGTTTTATTATTGCTAATGTACATGTATGTATTATGAAACAAATAATAGTTTGGATAATTACACATATGTACAATATACGATGTTGAACAACCATATCACTAACTTTTGATTAGAGGTAAATTATGAATATACATATGTGCACATTACAAAATAAGACACGTACATTTAAGAAGATGGTTTGATGAAACAATATTTGATAATGTACATATGTGTATATATGTTTCTAAATTGTGAATATGTATAATACATATGTGTACATTTAAATTCTGCATCATTTTTAAGTGTGTTCTATGGGACAATATTTTATAATGTTTGTATTTTTTTTAATTAATAAATTAATTAATTAGTGAGAGAAAAAAAGAAAAGAATCTAATTAAATATTTAATTGGAGAAAGAATTAATTAACAAATTACTTTCATACCCTTTTCATTTATTAACTGCCATTATTATAAAGTTACATGATCTAAACAATCAATGGTCCATATTTGTTCGTTTTGTTCACAAAATAACTATGGTTCACTCAGGAACCCCACCCTATATATATATATATAGGATTAGGTTCAAACGTGAACAAATTTCCAAGAGTGAACCGCGTGAACTGATCTGAACCATTGATTTCATATACATTTGATAAGGGTAAGATTGTAACTTTATATAAATATTGAATTTAAATTATTGTCTTATTAATTTCAAAATCCTAACATATTTAAATCATCAGTTACCAACTTTTTCGACAACTACAATATCATAACTTATTTTTTATTTATTAAGATAATCTTAACTTTTTCGACAACTACAAAATCATAACCTATTTTATTTATTTATTAAGATAATCTTAAATTATATACAATGTTGAGTTTCTTGAAAGTCACACAAATGCACCTGCTCACAGAAAGCACAACATTCGTGGAGTACTATGTGTATTTCTTGTGAGTGTATTTGAGTACACATGTGTATACCGTACAAATATACCTGTTCTTCTACATAAATTGATTGTAAGTGTATTTCGTTATTGCACTAACATTACGTTATTGTACATAAATTTAATATTATTATTAAACCAAAAATACCACATACCTAGAAAGCAAGGCACATAATAGGCATAACATATCACTTCTCAATTCATCTTATAATATACATACACTGGTGTACCCAAATTTGGGCAAAGAGTACACTTGTGTACTTTGAAAATATAATTAATCATATATAACTAAGCACACAGACGATATCAAAAGATCTTATAAACAAAAAGTTAGCTATTTACGGGATTTACTCTTTTATTATTGGAAATAATCTTCTTTCCGGGTTTAAATAAGCAAAATAATGTAATTACACTTCTACCCTTTTAATATTAATAAAACAATAAAATCTAACCTATTAATTACAATCATGCCACCCCTTTAAAATATCAAGATCATATTAATCAACGGTCAAGATTTGTTCACATAGTTCACTCTTGGGAGGTTGTTCACACTGGAACCTTACCCTATATATATATAGATAAAGGTTCCTGTAAAAAAGACCAAAAGTGTGAGAAGGGTGAGAAAAAATCTTAGCCATTAGATATTTTGATCTAATGGTTTAGATAAAAAGGGACCAAATTGTAAAATGTTTTTATTAGTTTGGACTAATTTGAAAATTGTGTGGGCAATTGTGTCTTTTACATCAACATAAAAATAGGAAACTGTAAATCAATTCCCTAAATTTTCAAATTCTCTTTCTTCGTCATTCGAATCATCCTCTTCTTTCTTCCAGAATTCGAACAACTCCCCTCCTTCTTCCAGAATTCGAACAGTGCCCCCTTCTCGTTTTTCCGATGATTGCGGCGACGGCGGATGTGTCGTTCCGGCGGTGGTTTGGGTATCCATAGGTGTAGGGGTTCCGGCAAGGTGGTTTCTGGTGGTTTGGTATGAGCGACAAAAAGACATCCAGCAAGGTGGTGTCGGGTGGTTGGCCACCTCTACACGACAGCGGCGGCGGAGCGGCTGTGGTGGTGCCGGTAGTGGAGAAGATGATACAGAGATGTAATGATTATTGAATGGTGTTATATATGTGTTGAATGGTGTTATATACTTTATTGAATGATGTTATATATGTGCTGAATGGTGTTATATACTTTATTGTATGGTGTTATATACTTTATTGAATGGTGTTATATATGTGATGAATGATGTTATATACTTACTGAATGGTGTTATATACTTTCTGTATGGTGTTATATACTTGCTGAATGGTGTTATATACTTACTGTATGGTGTTATATACTTACTGAATGGTGTTATATACTTTACTGTATGGTGTTATATATGTGCTGAATAGTGTTTATAGAAATCTTTAAAAAAAATCGAGTTCCTATAATTAAGGTGGCGGTTATGGAAAGTTTTTAATTAATTGAATTAATGATAAAATTACTTGTTTACCCTTTTTAATTAATTTAGATTTAGGACACATGTCATCTCCACAATATTTCTCACCTTTTTCACACTTTTAACCTTTTTTACAATAACCTTACCATATATATATATATATATATGATAGGGTTCATGCGAGAACCAATGTGAATACAACAAAATAAACCCACTACACCACCAAAAACCTAAAAAAAAACTAACCCCCCCCCCCAAAAAAAAAAACTAAACCCCCCAAAAAACCTAAAAAAACCTAACCCCCCCCCCACCCAAGCTAAATGCTAAAAACTAAACCAAAAAAAAAAAAAAAAAAATCTAAAAAACACACAATTTTTTTATTTAAATCGCTACTTTTAGTAGCCAAAAAAACTTTTATTTCAAATTTTTTTTAATAATGAAAACTAGCGAATTTTCCATAAAAAACATTTAAAAATTTGTTTTTTTTTTATTTTTTTAGGTATTTTTGTTTGTGTTCACATTGGTTCTCGCAATAAAGGGTGGTTCTTAAATGATCTTTCTCCTATATATATATATTTGAACGGGATCAGGAGAGAACGGTGAAAAGTGTGAGAACGGATCCTGGCCCAACACGTGGCAGGGGGCGCTAATTGTTATGTAGGGGTACGATTGTCCTTTTATACGTTCCCTCCTTATTCGCGTTATAAATCTCTTTCAAATTAAAACTCCAAAGATTTCTTGTTAGTTGTTACCTCCTTTGCAAGCTTTCCCAGATCTATGGCGTCTAACGTGGATTCTGTTCGACAAAGTACAATTCGTTGACGTTTTCTATTTTTGTTCCAGCAAATCGTGCAACAGATATGGCATTTTGTTCTTTTATGCTTGTTTCATTGTTTTTTTATATTATTATTTTATAATGTGTTGTATGATTTTCAATGGCGTTATTCAATTATGCAAGTTAATCGTGTTTTAATTGGTAGTTAAACAATTACTAAGAACTGATAATTGGAGTTTTCAATATTAATTTTAATTGTCGTTTACGATCTAGTATATTTCTTATGTTTTTACGATCATTGGCGTCTTACATCTATTTGATTAGTTTTGAATGTTATTTAGTAGTATTTGTAAACATCAGTTATTACTATTTGTTAATTTATGTAAATATCAGTTTTGTTAACTATGGCGTTCTGATTGTGATGTTATATTTTTGTTAATTATCTATGTTGTTAAGTGTTTTTAATTATTCATCTCATGGCGTTTTTATCATGTCGTTTTTAAATTATGTGTTTATTATGTCTTGTTTATTATTCAATTAATGGCGTTTTAATCTATAATGTTATTACGAGACATTTTCTATTTTTAATGGCGTTTTTCTGATTTTTCTGTTCCTCACTATGTTTTCTCAGACGAAGTTGCTTCCTCGAGTCAAAGGCTTTGCCCCAAAACTGGATCACCATTTATCATTCCTGACGTCAGTGAATAAATAAAGCCCACAATGGACATGGTATTCTCAAGCCTTGATGATTGTTGTTCAATGTATGTTAAGTATGCCAAGGAGTGTGGGTTTTCAGTCAGGAAAGGGACTACAAAGACAAACTCTAAAGGTGTCTTACGTATTAAGTATTACTTGTGTACGAGATCTGGGTTATACAAGGACAAGAAGGTTGATACGTTGGACCCCAATCAAAGGGAGCGATTAGTGCGATCCAACTTTTCAAAGAGGACTGATTGTGGTGCACTGTTATGTGTACTTTTTGATGCTGGATCATGGAAGGTGTATAAGTTTGTCTAGGAGCACAACCATGATCTTGTTGAACGTCATGATAAGCATTTTCTTCCAACTGAACGACACCTCACTCAGCTCCAGAAGCATGTTATACACAGCATGTCTAAGCTGAACTTAGGTCCCGTTAAGGCGTTTAATGTAATGAAGACTTGTTTTGGTGGTTTTGAAGATGTGGGTGCAAGTAATGTTGAATTTAAGAACTATAGGAGGAAAATTAACTTGTTTATAGGGGAATATGACGCTGATATGGTTGTGAGACAATTGAATGAAAAAAAACATTCCCAACCTAATTTCTCGTATGATTACTTCACAGACGAAGAGAATCGTTTGAAGGGACTTTTTGGTGTGACGATCAAGCCAAACGTAATTACCACGTGTTTGGTGATGTGATTTCGTTTGACGCCACGTATCGTTCCAATAAGTAATATTTTATAATTCAACTTCTTCTGTTTCTTTGGCGTTTTATGAGTTTACATGCAATGGCGTTTTTATTAGTTTACATGATATGGCGTTTTATTAGTTTACATGCAATGGCGTTTTATAAGTTTACATGCAATGGCGTTTTTATTATTGTTTCAGTTCTCATGGCATTTTCATATGCAGATACTCTATGGTGTTTGTACCATTCACTGGTATAGACAATCATCACTGCAATGTTACATTTGGTGCAGCATTATTGGTGTCGGAAACTGCTGATACGTATATTTGGTTGTTGAGAGTTTTTCTAAAAGCTGTAGGTTCTCAACTAAAAGTTGTTGTCACTGACCAAGATCCAGCAATGAAGAAAGCTATTTCTGCTGTATTTGTTGACACGAGGCATCGGTTATGCATGTGGCATGTGATGCATAAACTTTCTCTGAAGGTTGGTATGCTTATTTTTACTTTTGGCGTTTTAGGATACACTGCGTTTTAAAATACATGGCGTTCTGTACCTTGTTACTGTCTTTTTAATTAAGTTTTGTCTTTGTGTAATGAGTTAATTACTGTTTTCGTCCCTGTGGTTTGTCAAAAATCACTATTTCAGTCCATTAGTTTAAAAATTGCGATTTCAGTCCCTATGGTTTCACTTTCGTAACCATTTCAGTCCACCAACTTAACTCCATCCATTTATTCTGTTAACTTTGAGTGAAATTACGAAATTGCCCCTATGGTTTAATAAAAAAAAATGCTGGTCACAGGTTTCGAACCTGTGACCTTTGCTTTGAAATGTGATTGTTAAACCAATAGGCCATGTATCAAGATTGTGAATGAATTCAATTTGTTTTTCTTATAACATAGCCTATTCATCATCATCTTCCCCAAACCTTTCATCTTTATCAATGGCAGAAGCCACCATTAACCCTAAACCACCTCCGCCACACCATAACTACCTCCGCCACACCACAACCACCTCCGCCACACACAGCCACCACACCACAACCACCTCCGCCATACACCACCACCATCCTAGTCACACACCACCACACCACACCATACCACAACCACCTCTGCCTAAGACCACCACCATCCTCGTCACACACCACTACACCTCCGCCGCACGCCACACCTCCACCACACACCACCACACCTCATCTCCGGCGGCCCCTGTCATCTTCTCCGGCGATTCAATTGAAGCTGTTATGCTGCAGCAGTCATTTTTTTGGCGCTTCAATAGAAGATGTTGGGTTGTTAATGGTGGCTTCTGCCATTGGTTAAGATGAAAGGTTTGGGGAAGATGATGATGAATAGGCTATGTTATAAGAAAAACAAATTGAATTCATTCACAATCTTTATACATGGCCTATTGGTTTAACAATCACATTTCAAAGCAAAGGTCACAGGTTCGAAACCTGTGACCAACGTTTTTTTTAATTAAACCATAGGGGCAATTTCATAATTTCACTCAAAGTTAACAGAATAAATGGATGGAGTTAAGTTGGTGGACTGAAATGGTTACGAAAGTGAAACCATAGGGACTGAAATCGCAATTTTTAAACTAATGGACTGAAATAGTGATTTTTGACAAACCACAGGGACGAAAACAGTAATTAACTCTTGTGTAATTTATATGTTTTTTTATGCATGGCGTTTTCGTGTTATACATAGGTTGGTGTTAGGCTATGCAATTCCACCAATTTTAAAGAACGTATTTGTGGTGTTGTGTGAACGGATATTCTCACACCTGAAGAGATTGAATCAGAATGGGAAACGGTTATCGCAGAGTTCAATTTAGCAAATAATGGCTGGCTATTTGATATTTTTGCACTTGGGGAATCTTGGATCCCTGCATACTATAGAATGGAGGAGGTGTCGGGTCTTATGCGAACGACATCGAGGTCAGAGAGTGAGAATCATTTTTTGGTCAAGTGTGCAATTCGGAAGCTACTCTTATTGAGTTCATGACTCATTATGAAACTGCAATAGAAGCACAGCGTCACACACACCGGAAAAATGATCATGAATCTCGATACAAACGACCCCAGTTGAAGAGTAATTACCAATTGTTGGAAGGGCAAGCTGTTGATATATACACAAAAAGTATTTTTTGTGACGTTCAAGCTGAGCTGATTGGAATTGCAGATTGCATAAATCAACGTTACGAAGATCAGCCCGATGGGTTTGTAAAGTTTTACATAAATGACTTCCAGCAGCCTTGTACATCCTTATTTTAGGTAAACAATGGCGTTTTGTTTTTTATAGCGTTTTCTGTTAATGGCGTTTTATCATATCCAATGTGTTTTTTAATTTTTTTAGACAAACATTCTCTGCATGGCGTTATAGAGATGTTGTTTTTTGGCGTTTTTCAGGTAATGTTCTGTAAGTCTGATTGCACATGCAGTTGCTCATGCAGGCGTTTTGAACAGTTTGGTTTGCTATGTAGACATATATTCTATGTTTTGAGAATTATGGACATTAGGGAATTTCCAAAACAATACATTCTGAATAGATGGCACAAAGAGGCTTCCCCAAACTGCTATCCCGAATACTCAATTAGTCATGAATATATGATCGAGCTTGATCCCGATGTGCAAAGTATGATGCGAGATATTATTTTTTCAACGGAATATACTTTGAACCGTTTATCTGATAATAAAGAGGAGCTATCCTTATAAAAGGATCATGTTCAATCTTATATGAAGAAGGTTCAAGATATGCTGATTGTTGCTCCTCCCGCTAGTACTAGGGATAGATTTGCCGAGATAACCGGTCAATATAAAAATGACAAGAATCCGATAAGAGTCCATGTTGGGTATAAATCTAAAGGTTCTGGTTCTCGGAAGCGCCTGAAATCTAAACAGGAGATAGCAATCGAGAAAAAGAAATCAAAGTCGAAACCCGGGGCCAAAGAAAGACAGTGTCAGAACTGCAAAGGCTATGGACACTACGCATCGACTTGCAAACAGGTCATAATTAAAAGAAGATCGACAAGGTCTTCGAGAGCTAGTGAAGAGTAGTTTGGCGTTTTGTATTTTTCATTCTTACATAACACACACAGATGGTCTTTGAGAGCCAGTGTAGAGTAGTTTGGCGTTTTGTATATTTCATTCCTATAGAACACAGACATATCTCAGTTTGGCATTTTACATCATTTTTATACATCATTTTTTTCCATCTTTTTTTTCGACCTATTTGTTCATAACATGCTACTTCGAAGTTACATAACAAATAATATAAGATCAGACAAGCAAATCAAACGCCAAAAAAAAAGCAACGCCACTAAATAAAACTATCATAAACCTCTAATTTTGGTCATGCTAAACTCAATAATGTTTTGTTGAACGAGATGGACAACATTGTTATTCCCCAGTCAAGAAAGATGTCTAACAATGTTGTCCATCCCGTCTAGCTAAACTTTATTGAGAACAAAACTGAATTTCCATGAAATGGCGTTTTTGAATTTTTGTGGTTTTTGTATGTGTTGGCGTTTATATTGAGGATCTTGCTCATTACATCGAGCGAAAGTTTACTGAGAAAATAGTGTATATCAAAGAAACATGAATTGGAATTTTTTATATTTGGGTTTTTTTTGGCGTTTCTAAGATGAATGGTATAGAGGAAAATATGGCGTTTGGGGTTTTGGTGTGGATTTTAGTAGGTCTGAGAGGTAGTTTATATAGGAAGTTTTTGACGCGTATTTTAGGCTCGATTTTTACTATAGTAAATGCTAGTAATTAAGTTCCGTCGTTTCAGTACTGTTTGTTTAGCTTTATCGGTTAAAAACAAAGTTTGGCGTTTTATATCTAATGGCGTTTAGATTAGGATGAAGTGTGCTATACGTGTTATGTAACAACCCGACTTTTAAAAGTCAAGGTACAAGTCAACGTTCAGATTGACATTTCTTACTTAATTATTGCTTGTACTCTCTGACTCGATAATCGATACTTTAGTTAACGCTATTTTAGTCTACGATTTATTATTATGTGAAGTAACAATACGATAAACGCTACTAAACGCTATTCTACTTAACGCTATCACATCGCAACTCAAATCGCAGTTATTAATATTGTTTATGTGTGTGTGTTATTATGTGCTTTACTTGTGTGTGCTGATGTTATGTTTTGGGCAAGTTATTCACAAACACAATCGCAACTCTATCACAACGCAATCTAATCGCAAAACCGAAACACAGACTTACTTTAGGCTTGGTTAGTAGTTATGTTATTTGTGTAACTAATGTGTAATACTATCGCATCGCTTACTCGCAACTCGCTAAAATGCAACGCAACGGTTAACACGCAAAATGAATGTCGGAAAACTAACTCGCGCAAGCCATCCGATCGAACGACTATTCGATCGAATGGACATCCAACCGGATGACCATTCGATCGGATGGCCGTCTGATCGGACAGTCGTCTGACCCAATCACTCCATACCGCCTTTTCACTTTTCACCTATAAATACCTCTCATGTCACATCAACAGTTCATTGATGTGACAGCTCCATTCGACCAGTGCACTCTCAGCCACTTTTCTCTCGATTCCTCGCGATTCTTGTAAGTTTTCTTCCTAAATCTTGTACTTCCATCTCCATTACACACTTTCTCATCATCTTCTCCAACAAATCACACCTTTTCACCGTGAAATCACCTGATTTGGGCTGTTCTAAGATGACGTCATCATGGGTTCTGGTGAACTCTGTTGAATGGCTTCATCTCATCAAGAACGGTTCGGATCTAAAGGATTTCTACATGATTTTACACTGATTTGAACAAGATCTAAACACTTTTCATTGTTTCAAACTTTTCTTCAACATCTTTCAAGCTTTTCTTCAAAGCCGTTAGAATCTGGACTCGTTCAGGCTCTCTACTCATTCTCTAGTAGAGAACCGATCTGAGGATGGATTCCTACCAAAGAGACGACCGATTCCCGGGTTGAACATGAAACTCCGTCAATGACAGTTAATCCGATCGAATGGGGTGATTCCCGTCCGATTGAACGAGTTAGACTGAACCGCCATCTGATCACTCATCTCACCAACACGCTGTTCAACGGTTACACTATCATTCTCTGATCAGGCTAATCTCTCAAGCGCTCCCTTCAATCCAAGACTGTGTTTATTCACTAAACACGATCTGTGAGTATACTCGAACCCTTTTTGCTTTACGCACTTTTGGGTGTTACATACGTTACTTATATCAAATCATATCAACACACAACGCAACACTTTTTATACGCTAACCACTCTCGCATGTTATACGTGTTATTCGATGAATGCTTGTATGTTATGTTTACACAGTGATTGTTGCCTGACACCTTAGCAACGATAGTACTATAGTTTGGACTCAGCACCTGTCATGGACAGGGGTTGTTAAGGGCTTTACTTCACGTGTGACAGTTGTAGGATCGTTTTCAGACCCGAACGAGTCGTTCAGAAGAGTTTTTCTCAATACGAAAGGCGGAAACAGACGTATTGAGTTTAATTCAGTTAGAATATCATTTAAACTGTTGATATTACTGATTTGAAAGCAATTTACAGCGAGACGACACTTCGGCAGCACTTCGTTGCTCAGACCGGAATCATTTCAAATGAAATCAAGACACAAGGTATTTATAGGGATCTAATTTCGCTTGAACTGGCTTCAAACGGAATCATGTTTCAAGCGGAATCAGTAATTCCGTTTGAACTTGACATTGTGGATTTCAAGCGGAATTAACTAAGTGATTTCGTTTGGAATGACACTTTGTCATTTCAAGCGGAATTACCCTAAAACACACTTTCTTGTTTTTCGTGCCCTGATCTATCTAGTACAATACAAGACTCGATACAAGACGAAGTCGACAGACGCATGCACCAACAGACTCCCCCTCGAATGTTGACGAGTCTTAAAGTGTCGAATTTTCGCATCTTCAGTCTTTATCAGTCCTCGGGCTTCTCTTTTGAAGTATCTGACACTGTAAGCATTCTCAAATCTTCTCTCTTCTCTTTTCATCACCAACAGACTCTCAGGATTAGAACCTTGCTCTTTGACATTCAGACTCCCCCTCTCAGTAAGCTGGGATCGTAGTCTGGCTTTCACAGGTTCACAAGATCGAGAGCTGGCTCACACTCTTTCCACAGGTTTAGGACCAATTCCTGGCTCTACCATTACCTGCACAAATCTCTACCCAAAAATAAATTTCACAAATTTAAAATTTTACAAATTTATATTTTGCTTACCACTTGTAAAATCAACTTCACAAATGATTTAGCATTTATAAAGTATGATGACCACTTGTGGATAAGATATTCAAACAATGATTTTACAATATTAATCTCTGATGAACCACTTGCAGAAATTATCATTTTTCCTTTCAAAACATATTTTCCCAACCCAATTGTCATCATGTTTAGCACTTGGAATTTTGAAAATCAGCTCTCCAACACCAGTTGTCGAAAATCTTTTTGAATTTTTCAAAATTTATGCTAAAACACACTAAAATCTTTTTGGATTTTTGATATAACAAAAATGAAATGGAGAAATGCAATAAAGAAATATTTACATACAATATTTTTGTGAGTTTGTGTAAGAGGATCATATCAGTTTTTGAGACAAATCGCCAACACCGTTAAGCTTTTAACATTTTAAGTTCTAAACGATTCACTTAGATTGTCAGTATACTGATCCACTTAAATTTTCACACAAAGTTCAATTGATCCGAGATACGAGATTAATGTTTTAAGCACTTAAACTTAATCGCGTGTCGCACCTCAGAATATACTCCCGTATCCAGATCCCAATATCCAGTCTTACAGGTGAGTATACCACAGATGATATCTGTAAGGGGTTAATTGCGAAAACCGTGAGAGCTCAGGTCAGAACTTCCGTTCAGCAGAGAGATGACGGCTCGACTTTTGGTGGGTCCCCTTTAGAGGATCTTTTTTACAACAGCACATGATTTTCATTTTGCAATGTTTTATCATTTTTTATGCTGAGGGTAGGCTATATTTCAAGCAAGCGTAAAGTATTCTCCGGGGACTAGGCCATTGCTTCCGCATTATCAGAAGTCCCGGGATAATACCCCAGATATCACTGAGCATAAAGACCTAGTATCTCAGAAAGAGGGACCTTTCAAACAAGATTTCGGGGGTTACCCATATATCCGAGAGATGTTCCCCACGATATAAGCAAGTTTGAATTTAGGTTTATATCTCGTCACAATCTACTAAATGTGCAAAAAACTACTGACACATCATCAGTGAGACCGTTTATCACATTTTTCTTTCCACTTCTTTAGCATGTTGTGATCGTCTACTGATGTACTATCATTTCCTCTTCTTTGACACAAAAACTCATTTAGAATTTTATCATGTTTTTGTCTTTTTCAAATTTTCAAATGTTTTTGAATTTTCTGAAATTTCTTACTCCCCCTAAAATGCAAACACATTTAAAGGAAATTTGAAAACAAACTGTACAAGAAAATTGACAACCGATATCGAATCGCTTCAATTCGCCATCCACTTGGCATAAACAATCAGAACTCCCCCTCACAACAAACTATTTTCCCATTGATTTCAAAACACTTAAGTTTATTTTAATCAAATGGTTTTTCCGAAAAATAAGTTTTTTTGATTGATTTTACCATATGTAGGTTAGGGGTAAGATCATCACATTGTTTCTCATAATACCACATGTAAGAATGGTTCAATCAAGTTCAACCTAATGACCTTGATTTTACCACTTGTATCACAAACTCTTTTTCAACCACATGGCTTACCAACCAATATCACATGTAGGTTGAATTCTCAAGATGCCGATTCCTACTCCTCACTTACCAACCTGGGAGTTCCGGCAAGTCATACTTGTGACCAATTTTCAGTTTTTCAAACAAAACAATATAAGAATGATGCCGATTCATGCTCCACGATTACCAACTTGGGAGCTCCGGCAAGTCCAGGGTTTTACTGTTCATAATAGGTACCATCCCAGTCACAAACCTGGGATGACACATTACCTGGTTTCTTTAATTTCTTCTCATAAAATTCCTTAACTCCCTTTACCTTCCTATCAGCCATTTTTCCAAAAATGTGTTTCACTTTGGAGTTAAAGGTCTTTTCAACATCAAATTCTTTCTTTTCAAAAAAAAAAAAAAAAATTGATTTGAAATCTCAATTTTACCAACCTTTTGTTTAAAATTTTCAGCCTTCAATGGTGGAAAATTTACATCATCCATTGGAGGAACTGAATTCTCACTTTTAATCTCAAGTTGTGGCTCCTCTGACTTTGTGGAATCAGATTCATCGCCAGACAATAGCTCCTCTGATTTTGACGATTCAGAATCATTGCTGGAACTATCATCAGACTTCTTAACAACCCATTTCTAATCGTCAAGGTTAGCCCTTTTCTTGTAAAACTTGTTTGAACATTCACCAATCTCAAAAGTTGAATTTTTGAAAATTTTAGTTCTCTTAATTGGTGGTTCAAACTCAACCTCTTTATCTTTCAGTTTACGAGAAACTCCCTGTTTTGATTGTATTGCCTTGGAACAATTCTTGGCAATATGTCCAACAGTGTTGCATTGGAAACAGGTTCTCGTTTCTTTCATCTGATCAACAGTCTTCATCTCTTCTTGCTTCTTCGCAAGGAATTCTCTATTCGACTGATTTCTGAATAGATTTTCTTTTTCTTCTTCAGAGGATGTACCTGAAACAAATATCATTTTTGATTTAAAATCTCTAACATATTTTTCATTTTTATGATTTTCTGATGGAATAAAACCTAATCCTTTCTTTTTGAAATTACCATTATGGTTTGGTTTCTTTCGATAACCAGAACCAGAACTGTAACCCTTTTTCTTGTTTTCTCTTTGTTGAACTCTTGAGGTGTACTTTTTAGGTTTATCATTAAGATTTACATCTTTTATTTCAGAAATATTAATTTCTGTTAGTTTGAAAACCTTTTTGATCATGTCAGGTTTGACACCTCTTATTGGAAATTCCTCATCAAAATATAATTTGTCAGAATCATTCAAAGTATAAGCCACTTTAAATGTTTCATCATTCAAATTAGATTTTGATAACAGGAATTCTTTATTATAAACTCTTTTGTCCTGTTTGACTGTTGACTTTGACTTGTCAGACTTTGACTCTGAGTTTGACTCCGACTTTGACTTGTCAGACTTTGACTCTGAGTTTGACTCTGACTTTGACTCCTCAGTTTCATCGTTATCTAACATATGATCCACTACTTTCTTCATCAATTGAGATTGTTGATCAGTGTCAGACGATGTAAAAGTCACATCAATATTTTCTGGCAGATTAACTGAAGACTCCGACTCCCACTGTAAATTTGTTGCCTTTTCGACTCTTTCTGAATTTGGATTTCTCGGAGAATATCCTTTTTGAAGATTCGCCTGTTAAACTTGGATTTCCAGTCTGCGAAATTACTTAAATTCGCTTGTTAAACTTGGAAACTTAATCTGTTCACAATTCTGAAGATTCTCCAACACAAATCTGCAAAATCAGAAAACCTAATCAGCTCAAAATTTTCGAAAATTATGAAGAACAGATTGAAAACCACGAAGAACACGAAGAACAGTCTTCGAATCTTCAAGAGTTTCCAGCCAAAATCCTTCAAGCAATCAACAGAATCTTTCCAGAAATCCTGAAAAACACCAAACAAACAAACCAGAAGATCAAAACAGCCAACAAATTCGAAAAATTATATCAAAAATTTCGAAAATTTCAAAACCCTAATTTTTCAGGTTTTCAAAATTTCGAAAATTTCTGCCTGTTTCTGCAGCCAACAATCCTGAACCGAGCTTTCAAGAGCCTAATGCTCTGATACCAATTGTAGGTCCCCTATTCGTATGGATCTTTCACAGAATTGTCTTTCTAATCAAGAGTGCGGAATCCTCTTGATCAGAATAAGCAGAAAACGTGTAGGAAACAGAAACAGCAATTCACTTTCAAACCGGTCTTTATTGATTATCAATCTTAACGAATTACAATCAATCAAGACCACAAATTCGTCCAAACCCTAAAGCTCTCACGAATTCTCTCTCTAAAACTGTTTTGGCTGATTAACCTAAACCCTAAAGCCTAACCTTGTTTATATAACCCAAGGTTACTACTTGGGCCAAGGTTAAACATCATGGACTGCGAATTGGACAGGCCCAATTCGCCTCCATCACCCTAATTGGGTTTTGTTTAGCCCAAACTCTATTAACTCACTAATACAAAGCTAAACCCGCTAACTGTTTATCGTTTAACTAATTACAAGATATCCAAAGACCAAATCTAAGCTGTTGTCACAAACATGCACCAACAACTTGCATCTTATCCTCGAAATCTTGCGCACTGAACAACTTTACGCCAAATTCTCCAAGTGTGAATTTTGGCTAAAAGAGGTTCAATTCCTTGGCCACTTCGTAAACGAGAAGGGTATTCATGTCGATCCCGCAAAATCGAAGCCGTGAAGAACTGGATTACACCTAAGTCTCCGTTTGAAATTCGTTCGTTCCTTGGATTTGCTATCGTCGATTCATTTCCAACTTTTCGAAAATCGGTGTTCCCCTTACTTCATTGATACAAAAAGATAAACCTTTTGTTTGGGGCCCTAAGCAAGAGGAGTCTTTTCAAACGCACAAGGACATGCTTTGCAATGCTCCTATCCTCGATTTTCCCAACGGAAACAAGGACTTCGTCGTGTATTGCGATGCATCTAACCAAGGTCTTGGTTGCATCCTCATGCAATGACACAAGGTTATCACTTACGGGTCGAGGCAACTCAAAATTCAAGAGAAGAATTGCACCAATCACGACCTCGAACTTGGTGTATTTGTTTCTACATTGAAAATATGGCGACACTACCTTTATGGTTATAACAACCCTCCAAAATATTCTGACACCCCGTATATGAAAACCGAGGCCAAAATACCTTATATAATTAAAAATCAAATAAAAACAAGATTTTAACCTCGCTCGCGGACCGCGAACGAGTAGGCGGTGACCTACGCGGGCGGCGACAGCTCGGGGTCAGGGCGAGCCCCTGATCCGCCACGTGTCACCATTCGTGTCGAGCCTAGTGGCGAGTCAGCCAAGCTAGGGCCTACCCTAGCTGGCCTCGCTAGCCGCGAAGGCCCTGGAGGAGGTTTACGTGGGGCGCGATGGAAGTCGAAGAGGCACCATACATAGAGGCTTTCAGCCTCAGTTTCAATTCGCTCATTTTCTCGATCTCTCTCTCTCAATTCTGCATAGCTATTATAATCTCAGGTATAATAACCCCTAATTAATGAAGTTCTACCTCGTTGTAAGTATCATAACCCCGGTTACGTATGAGATACGCTGCTCGATTGATCCAGGGTTCCGTAACGGCTGTCCTGGTTCTGTCCGACGTAGTCATTGGAATGCCGTCTCGGGGAGGGTATTACTAATGTAAATATTGGGTTATTATACTAACGTGTGTGCATTTGTGTAAATTATAGATAATCACCAGGAAATCCTTAAGGAAAACCCTAAGACAGCAATGTGAGTAATCTCCTTTTTGTAAATGTTTTTACCAAACCTTAAATATTTTACAACGTGATTAGCAGTGATTGAGTCTTTGTAATTCTTCAATTACTGCCAGTATGTTGGGGGTTTTGTATACAAAATGTGGAACACGTTACCATTGGACAAAGAGTTAGCCAATGTGTAATATGACCCACCAGTCAGGATTGACAGTACTGAATGAGTAATTGTGTAGATGTAAACATTATAATCGCTCTCAATACTGTTAAGAGATAAAACTCTTCTTGATTAAACTGGGATTCACTCACCAGTATTTCTGAAAAAATATTTTTAAACGCGTTTCAGGTAACAAAATGTGAAAGCCAACTAGAAGCCAGCTGGACAGCACTGAAGGCTTGGAAAAGTGGCGATAAAAGTTACCTGAATAAAAGAAGATGTTTTATTTCAATAAAATGGGATTTATCCCTATGAAAATGTGTGTACTTAAAACTTGGGAGTTTCCCATGTGTTTAATATTATAAAAGTGTGGTATTTACTCTGATAATATATTTCCTAACTACTATCTTGATGAAATTAATTAATAAACACCGATACCACCAAAACTGATTCTCGCTGCCTCCCGTTCCCGGGACAGATAGGGGGCGGGGGTTGCGACAGAAGGTGGTATCAGAGCTAAGCTACTGATTCGGCCATAGAAGTGTTCTGCTGACACCAAGATATTATTCAAAATGTTAGGAAATTAATTACGGAAATACGTGCATATCTGTATTTTATTGTTGAGTGTTATTTGACTATTTGTTAGTTTACAGTATGAGCGACCAAGGACCCTCCGACGCCTATTGTCAGTTGTCCAGCTCACCTAGGAGCGAAGGCACCTCTTCACAGCCTGCCCTCTCAGTGTATTCAGCTGACAATGAAGATGGGATATTCGTGTTTAAGGCTCAGTCTGAAGAGCCATTCCCTCCTAAAAAGAGAGGATGGTTCAGTAGGGGAGCACATGAGCGTAGGAAGAGAATGAAAAAGTTACAACAACAACGAGTTCTACCAGCCGCTAAGAGAGAAACAAATGCTCACACCCAAGATATGCTTAAAAGGAGTCTAGCAAATTTCCATATCTTAGCAACCACAGCTGCCGACCCAAACCTGGAACAACTCATAGCCCCTTATCCATTACCCTTGTTTCCCACTCAGCCAATGGAAATAGAAAACAACCCAGAAAATCAAATCCAAATGCATGATTTTAACCCAGAAGAGATACCTAGGATACCAACACCCAATCCCTTAGACCCAAACTACGACCCGTGGTTCGATGATCATAGGGATTATCAGCAACGCTACCACATATCAGAAGAACCCATGCCAAACCTAGTTGCTTACCCAGGTCTGGACCCTCTAGATCCCTATTATGATAATGATGAATACATTAGGGAAATCCTAGAGAATCCATATCCTCAGGAAGAACCCATGCCACAGTACCGAGATCCAGTACCAGCTCCTACACACCCAATGAGTGCAGAAAATGTGCAAGAGCTCCGAACTTTCGGAGAAGAGATTTTAGAAAGTAGCGAGAGGATGAGGCAGGTTGGAGAACGACTCATCTGGAAGTACGACGAGCGTAATATGGAGTTCTGGATTAACCTATATCAATGATGGTGATAGTAATAATATATATATATATATATATATAATATGTGTGTATGAAAAAAAATCTATATATATATATAAAATATATAATGATAATATATCTATCATAGTATAGACCACTTGGTGGTTAGTGATGCATATTAGTATTGTAATTTTAGATTCCAGTTCCAGTTTGTATTAGATGCATACTATAAGAAAGAGTAAGTCGCAATGTTCGACGTTTTTTTTACCAATATGTGTGTTGTGTGATTGTTTGCCTTAAATATTATCTTGTGATATTAATAATTGGCAAATGTTTAAAATTCAGATGGACAACGAAGTGAACCAGGAAAACCAGAATAACGATAACCAGAGTAACAATAACGATAACCCAAACAACAACAATAATGGAAACCAAGTGGATAACATTGCCATCCAACACATAGTGGCACAAGAGATAATAGATGCGATGCCATATATTATCAAAACGGTTAAGGAAACAGATAATAAAAGTAACCGTGATAGTAAACGACCCACTGAACCTGAACACAGCGTAAACAATGGACCCATACTTCAAGCGCCCATTCCCAAAAGAAGAAGAACCATGTCGTATGGTTGTTCTTATAAAGAATTCTGGTCTTCTAAACCAATGGAATTCTCGGGCAATGAAGGGGCCGTTGCATCTCTACGCTAGATAGAAAAGACTGAGGCTGTCTTAAAAATAAGCAAGTGTGCAGAAGAGGATAAGATAATGTTTGCTTCCAATCTGTTTAAGAACTCAGTCTTAGAATGGTGGAACACTATCCTCCAGTCTAGGGGAAGGGATGGGGTTTACAATATGGAATGGGAGGAATTTAAGAACATGGTGGAAAGGAAATTCTGCCCTCCCAATGAAAAAGAACAGATAGCAAATAAGTTCCTAAACCTTAGGATGACTGGAGTAGATAGTAAGGGGTATACTACGTTATTCTTTGAATATGCTAGAATAGTGCCAACCCTTGCATCACCAGAACCAGTATTAATCTCCCGTTACATTTGGGGACTAATCGGTGAGATTAGGCATGTAGTCAAGGCAGCTAGACCTCAAACCATAGAAGAAGCTGTAGAGCTAGCAAACACCTTGACTGATGAATTAGTGCGTACACTAGAAGAGGATCAGAGGAGGAACCTAGCCCAGAAACTTACCCAAGAATTTCGTTCTGGAAATTCCAACCGAGGGAAAAATGTAGGTTCTACTTCTGCACCCTACTGCAGGTATTGCAAAAGGAAGCATTCTGGAAGATGCTCCATATACTGTAACTTCTGCAAAATATCTAGACACAAGGAGGAAGACTGCAGGAAAAAGCCTAACAACAGGATATGTTACAACTGTGGAGAACAAGGCCACATCAAGCCAAACTGTCCAAAACTAGCTCCAGCTACAAACAACAAGAATACCAAAAATGCTAGAGCATTTATTCTAACTGCAGAAGAAGCCAAGATGATCCCGGATGTGATCGCCGGTACGTTTTTAGTTAATGATGTTTTTGCTAAGGTATTATTTGACTCTGGTGCGAACCAAAGTTTTATTAATACTTCATTTTGAAAACTTCTCAATCAACCATTAACTAAACTCCCACAAGAATGTCTAGTAGAGACAGCAAATGGAGAAACCATTAAGATTTCTGAAATCTTGCAGGGAGCAAGTGTAACACCTCGAAAATTCACGTCCTATAATGTGTTGACGCGTGTCATAAAGTTTGAACGTGTGAAAGAATGTTATAAAAGAACTAAAGTTGACAAACATGGAAAGTATGTGTTAATACGGATTCTAAATGTCAACTGTGAATAAAATATAATGAACATTAACCCTACACAATGTTCATACCTTCAAACGAATGAATCATGGATCATAGGAAGCTAAAAGTGAGAGATTACAAACTACAGGGGTTAAATGTGTCAACATGTTAAAGATATACCTCTGAGTGACCTTTTGACAAACCCGAAGCTTTGTAAATGTAAATTATGCTCACTAGAATGCATGATTAAAATTTCATAAAGTTTCGTTATCGTATGAGAAAGTTATGATCAAATTCGTGTGAGAGGGGTTAAAAGCGTAAACATTGGAAATTAAGATTTATCGGGTAACCATAAAGTTACCCAAGGACTTAACAAAGTATGGTTATGTCTTATGGCCCATAAAAGTCAAGTTAGAGGACTCGAAGTGCAAGAAAGCATGTTAAGATCAAGTGTAGAAGGATCAGGGACTAAAAGTGTCAAAAAGTGCATAAGTTTGCATTTTCGCGCATAACCTACATTCTGAATACATCTGGTCATCCAAAAATTTATGTAAGCACTAAAATATTTTATTTTAGTGTTCGCCATAAGAAAAATCCATTCGTCGCGTCATTTGGATCGTTTTTGGCACTTGTGCGCATTCCGTCGTAATTAAGCGAACATCGCGTTTGTACGACCAAACGAACCATCACCCGGCACATTTTTGAGCATGTTTCATGTCCACAATGTTTAGGTAACATTTTAGGGCCTTAAAGTTGGCTTTACGGGCCTTAGAAGTGTCGAAAAAGGCCTTAAACACGTGCAGGGACTGAAACTGTCATTTTTCAAACTTGTTGTCTGATCAGGACCCTCAGGCGGCCCGCATGAGTTTAAGGGCATCCTGAAGCGGGCCGCATGGCCCCTTCTGACCAGATTAAATGCATCAAACAGCTGGTTTCAGCTGTTTGGCACTCCAAATCTCAATGCCACATGTTGATTTCCTATGGTTAGTGGCAATTTAGGCACCATAACCTTCCGACAAGTGTACGGCCTTGATCGTGCCCTCTTCTCCAAGAAACGATCCTAACGGTGGACCGAAAACTATAAATACCCCATGCCTTTCATTGTTAAAACCCACAAATCTGATCAAAAAGGCTCTAAGTTGGAACCATTGTTTCATACCTGAGCTATTTTGATCGAGATTAGCTTTCGGGGACCCTTCGTAAGTATTCTTTCGTTCTTTTATTGCTTTACGGGTCCGAAAGTCAAACTTTGTTTGACTTTCAGCATTGACCAGTTTAAGGTCGATGCGAAGTTCGTTTGAACTTCATAACGTGAGCGTGATCACGATGGTTATAGTCCCTAGTGACTATACCTACTGATTTCCACGTTATCTAGGCTCAGTGACGAGCCGTAGTTTCGGCCAGAATACGTATTCTTGCGTATTTTGTAACCAAACTACTTATGGGTATCAAAACCGTTTGTTTTGATACCAAACTTGTTTTTCTAACTTAGTTAAGCATGTTTCAACATGCTTAGCTCGTCACTTTAGTTTAGTGCTTGTATAGGGTCGTAAAGGTAAGCGATCTAAACAATCGCTTATACTTTCGAACCCGACCCGTTTGGTCGATCATTAGGATCCGACCAAACACATCAAGTGACCTTATGGTCACATCGTTCGAGTAGTTGTATGACAGGTAGTATATATGCCTTAGGTAAATGACCAAAATACCCCTACGGGGCTTAAATTGAGATTAAACTCGTTTGGGCATAATGGAAGGTATCCTACTGATACCACAACATATTTAAGGCATATTAACTAAGGAAACCTGTAAATGACTCTTACGGATACCCGTTACGCTTCATGCGCGTTCGGTTCGGTTTATGTAACTAGTTTACATAAATTAGCCGAAACGGGTCAAACCTTATCGGTTTTATCTCAAAATCCAGAATGTGAATAGTAAACCCATATTAAACAAGTCTTCAAACTTGTCGGGTCAGAATCACATTCTATCCGGTCTTCGCTTAATCGTGCGTACGAACCGTATCTTTGAAACTAGCCGGTCTAAGCTTAAGCTTAATTAAAGACCCGTTAGGATTCTAATAGGTTGTTAAAAACCTTCGTTCCAGATTAGGAGCCCAGTAAAAGCTATCTGTACTTGCTGATTGATATACGGCTGGGATTGAATTTATATTTAGCTCAGGTAAATACTTTTAACTTATTTTCCCTATACGGGCTTGGGTTACGGTACATAGCGTACCGCTTGATCGAGCATCAAATCTTCCACGCTTAGTGGTTAATTGAATAATTTGATCGGCTCGTTTTAAACAGATGTGTTTCTTTACAGCCTTTGGGGGGTTAATGACCATGTCCCGGATATCCCTGGCATTATCTTACGAGATAGCCACAACCTGAGCACGGGGTGTAGGCGTACTCCCGTGTATAACTCACTTAAAGTGGTGTGTCTATTGATCTTTAACCCGGATACGTCCGGGCTACTGAACGCATAAGTAACATGTAAATCGTTCACAAGATTATAATATTAAATAATTCTCCCAAGTTAAAAAGATTAATTTTGCCTCTGTGCATTTTAATCAATGTGTCAAGATATTTTGTGCCATGTGCATCCAAAACAATTTACAAACTCTTTTTCCAAAATGAGTCAGTTGAATGTATTTACCAGTGTAAACTGACGTATTTTCCAAAAAGGCTAAATGCAGGTACTATACGAAATTGGCTGGATATGTCTCCTTAGCATCAATAGAAGTCTCGCAAGCTTAAGATGCCTAAAAGTCTGTTGAACTATTGTTTCCATTTTATATTCGATCCTTCTGTGGATAAACTTCCGAATATTGTGACAATTGATATTACAATAATAAATTCGGTTGTATCATACTTTAAATTGCTTCCGCTGTGCATATTGATATTGTGTTGTTTGACTATTACGTTGCCAACCATGACGTCACGATACTCCCCACCGGGCCCACCGGTGACACGTGGAAATCGGGGTGTGACAGGTTGGTATCAGAGCCAACATTGAGTGAATTAAACACTAGCCTTAGGTGTTTAATCTCAATGACACAATTGCACATTCCTTTGACTTGCTGAGTCTAGACTTAACATAGGATCATTCTCAATCCTAATCTGAAAATTCTGCTTCCAAAATTTTTATATATTGGATAAGTCGCCAAGCGAAGAAGCCGTAATAGGAATTCTCCACACCCGGAGCCTTAATTTGCTGACCTTCGTACAGCGGCTAGGACGAAACATGCAACCAAGGAGAAAGCATTCAGAAATAAAAGTGAAGAAGAAACTCCTTTTGCTTAAGATCGTTTCCTTAATAGTCCTTCTAAGGACATAATTACCTTTCAGTTCCTTCGAGGACGACATTATTCCTTTCAAGTCCCGTCTAGGGCACATCTGTATTTTTATAGAGGGATAATTAACTTTAAATTTTCTTTAAAAAAAAAAAAAAAAAATTTCCTTTGCAAGATCTACCATTATAATAAAATGGCAAAATCTAAAAGGGCAAGACCTAGCTTCGGGTCATATTAAGGCCGGCCAAGATGGTAGTTCCATAATTAGATTCAGATCCATATTTAACACCTCAATTTAGGATTGCTCCGCGTTAAATATTAAAAAGAATCTTAAGAGTGAAACCTAGCCTGAGTGTCCTTATAAAGACCTGGCCAAGATGGTAAGACCTGTTAAAAAGATTCCAATTCCCAGTTAACATCTGAAAATATGTTAACACTCCTGGCAGAAGTGATTCATTTGAAATCACATATGTTATTTAAGGAATTCTTTAGAAGATTCCTAACCCAGTTTAATGATCTCTGAATCCTGGGTTAAGGTCGTCAATTAAGATGATCATATATTGACCATACGTGGTAATATAGCGCCTACGGGCCCTGCTCATTTCCATATGAGCCAAAGACAGTGGTAGCGATGACTCCCTGTCAGATAAAGGTAATGAACTAGGTTCAAACCTCAAGTGCTTTGATTCTCTGAAATCCTAGCATATGATTTATAATTGTCCTTGTGACTAGGCCTATTGTGCCAGAAAACCTTCATGCCCTGATTCTCTGAAATCATAGCTTATAATTTAAAGGTGTCCATGTGACTAGGCCTTTGTGCCACCTTAATATCCGTAATGTTTTAAAACTAGGATAAGTTATAATGCCTCGATTCTCTGAAATCATGGCTTATAAATTAAACTTGTCTACGCGACTAGGCCATTTGTGCTATTATTAAATTGTAAATTAGGATTTATGATAAAAATCCTAAATAAAATAAATATCCTTCTTTCCTGCAATTATAAATATTGAAAGAGAATCTTAAAAGGTTTGACCTAGCTTGAATGTCGTTGAAGACCTAGCTAAGATGGTAAAACCTGTGTAAAAAGAGATTCAAATCTTTGTTAATATCTGAAAAATGTGTTAACACTCCCGACAACAGTGATGCGATAAAATCACACTTGTCATCCTTATAATAGGAATTTTCCAAATCCCTTATTTAGTAAGTGATCAATAGGAATCTTGGCTGGTAGACGTCGAAAATGATGTACGCATCAAAACATCCCTTTGGGATGTACACATACGGGTAAAGATGAAGACATGAAAAAGATAGTTTTTATTTCATAACTTCTTGTCAGGACAATGAACTATGAAATTTTCCGATCCAAAGGAATCATTGGTTATGTTTTACAATTTCCCTAGTGACAAGGCCTCTGAGTCATCATAAGTCCTTTGGAACAAGCCCTTGTGCTATATATAAAAGATGTCAGTATGACATTGGCAGTCGTGACTTATGTCCCCTGTCTAATAAATATGAAGGATTATATTCCGCTTAAATGCCAAAGATGGTTTATTTAAACTTAGGCAAAAACATAATCAAATAAATTCAATTCTATCTATTGGCCTATATGGTTTAATTGCGCCATGGCTATTTATTCATCAAATTCGACAATTCGCTATATGATTAAACAAATTGTTTCTATTTGGATAGTAGCCTTCAAAGCTTCACCATGGCTGACTCCTCTAAAGCTCGCCATCATCCAGTTAATCAGAATGATGATGCAAGACTGAACTTAATAAGCACCGAGTTGCAGGCTATGATAAATACAGCCGTAAGCAACGCTGTGGATCGTGTGTTGAAGGATTATAAGCGAGTGTGCGATGATACCCCAAATAAAGGTTACAAAAAGAGTAAGACCGGTTCAAGCTATAACCAGTCCAAACCAAAGGAGGCAAAACCCGAATGTAAAACCTGCAAAAGAAGACACTGGGGACAGTGTCGATCAAATCAAAAGATAAAGCAATGTGGCATCTGTAAAAGAGCTGGCCACCAGTCCCACGAATGTAGGGATATAAAGAATGCTAACTGTTTCAGCAACGGCGAAAAGGGCCACATCAGTACTAATTGCCCTAATGCTGCCAAGGAAGGAGCAACTAAGTCTGGGAAGGATTTGAAGGACGGACAGCAGACTGGTGTAAAGACCAAATGCAAAACCTGTAGGAAATATCACCTCGGGAAATGCCGATACGAATCTCAGCCTCTACCCTGTGGAATCTGCAAATCCAAGGAGCATAAGACAATGGATTGTAAGAGAATGGGAGACGCAACCTGCTACAATTGCAATGAAAAAGGGCACATAAAGACCAACTGCCCTAAGTACGCAAAGAAGACTGAAGAGGCCAAGAAAGCAAACGCATGAGTCTTGCATACGAACGCCAAGGAGATGATGCAGAAGGATAACTATATAGCAGATACCTTTTCATATCAAACAGTTTATGCATGAATTTTATTTGAAACTGGCACATGTGATTCTATAATGAATGATAAATATTAAGAGCTGTTGTCTCCGCTTGATTAAGACTCCGGTCATTTAATGTGAGGTAGAAATTGACCGATGATACTTTAGAAAGTGCTCCAACAAATCCTATATTGATATTTAATATCCATTAGAAATCACTCTTTCTGATACCCTTATGACAAACTTTCAAGCTAACTAAATTCATCAGTATACTAAAGACAGATGTGACTTTTGATCCCCTGTCAAAAAGGTGATGGACTAGGTCCAACCCTTAAATGCCATAAATGGTCTTTGGTGACCTAGGACAAGTAAAAATTGACCGTTAATACCACAGAGACTGTCATTTTTAGTTTGTTCTGATCAGAAGACCCAGGCGGCCCGCGTGAGCCCTAGGAGATACTTTACGCGGCCCGCGTCAGGCTCCCAGAGAGAAAAACAAAATGGTGCGGCCGTCCCCGGAATCGAACCTGGGTCTAGGCCACACCCTTTCGCGCGCCTAGCCAACCGAGCTAGGTGCCTAGTTTGTGAAATTCCCGTTTTGAATTAGATATAAGCTCATGTACAATAACTTCCTTATTTCTTCTATAGGTTACCTACTTATCCTCATTGTGGTGACTAAGCTCTAGAATCCAAGAGTTTTACCTCTATGTTTTAGTTACTCTTGACTTGCTTAAGTTGACTAAACACTAGAAAGGACCTTATTAGAAAAACCTAGTATCCGTTTCGCGAAAAAGGGAAAAAGTTACAGACGAAATCGAAAGAATCATTTCTCTTGTTCCTATCGGAAACCTTCGGTCGAATGATTTTCGAAATATCCTCTTTCTAAGAGGAAATGCGTCAGCATATATAGTTGATATCTATTTAATCTCTATTGATTACGAATACCAAATAGTATGACAAAACCGCCGTATGAAAATTGATGTATCTTAATAAGTTCCATAGATTGCTTCCATGCCTGATCAGTATGGAGGTTTAATGCATGGAACCACAAAGATATCCCAATGATCATATGGTACTAAAGTCAACTAATAGTATTCAAAGAAGATATCCATAATATAATTGTCCAAGTAAATATTCCCGAATTAGGAATTCAGGGACTAGTAACATAAATGTGTCACTTATTCGACACAAGCAGCGATGAGTGAACTGGAGCTTGAGATATGGAAATCTCTGCAACCTCCTTGTACTTAGATTATCTTCTCCTAAGTTTACCCTGTTTACCTCCCTAGAGGCAGGTGGAGTTAAGATTTACATCCCACTTTGGGTTAGAGTGTTGTAAGAACTCCATGTTGATTATGGAATAACCGAAAACCTGATTAAGTAAATTTTAAGATAGGAGATTCATAGCCTAACTCAATATCCTGAGAATTCGGTATAGGAAATTTTGAAAGACGGTTCATTTTGCTAAGGCATTGTTCACCGCAACCCTAATTAGGCGACGATTAAGAAATTGCCATCAACTACCCAGGATCGTCGATTTGCTCGACTAACTGTAAAGATTAGCTATTTCTTAAGATTAATTGTAAGCAATGGTTGGAATAACCATCTCACCTTAAGATAAGCTTTGCTATAATAACTGCTATATAAGTATCAAGGTGGCTCCTTGGAGACCTGGTATAAATGGCATGTTAAACGTTTATTGTTAGGACAATAGATTGGTAAGTCCAATTATAAGGATCTGAACGTTGCCCAGGAAACAACAAATAAGATCATATAAATCCGTACTCGATTTTAAGTTGCCAGTATGCGGCAGGAAATCGAGAATTCATGAAAATAGCAAACTTCCTAAATTCTTGTTAAGAAATAGGGTTCAACAAGGGATATCACCCTGGAAGGGTGTGCTAAATTTGTTAAATTATCGGGCTAGTTAAGCTCTGAGTATATAGAATCATTCGAAGGATTCGAATGTATCAAGATTAAATAGCTTACGAGCTAAGACCTAATTAAGGACTTGGTGGAACGCGCAATGTGACCCACACTAATGATTTAGCGACGTGTCGCAAATAAGTCGAAAAGCGCTATCACATAATGATATGCAGGACTATGATAATAAGAGCACCCTTTGTCGATTGAGGATCGACGGGTTAAGAAGCTTCGAAGGAAGCATGTACCTATTGTAAAGGTCAAATAGGATGCCGTAGAGGTCCCGAATTCACGTGGGAGGTTGAATCCACGATGAAAGAAAAGTACCCTTGCTTATTTCAGTAAATCTCGGGTCGAGATTTATTTTAAGGGGGTGAGGATGTAACACCTCGAAAATTCACGCCCTATAATGTGTTGACGCGTGTCATAAAGTTTGAACGTGTGAAAGAATGTTATAAAAGAACTAAAGTTGACAAACATGGAAAGTATGTGTTAATACGGATTCTAAATGTCAACTGTGAATAAAATATAATGAACATTAACCCTACACAATGTTCATACCTTCAAACGAATGAATCATGGATCATACGAAGCTAAAAGTGAGAGATTACAAACTACAGGGGTTAAATGTGTCAACATGTTAAAGATATACCTCTGAGTGACCTTTTGACAAACCCGAAGCTTTGTAAATGTAAATTATGCTCACTAGAATGCATGATTAAAATTTCATAAAGTTTCGTTATCGTATGAGAAAGTTATGATCAAATTCGTGTGAGAGGGGTTAAAAGCGTAAACATTGGAAATTAAGATTTATCGGGTAACCATAAAGTTACCCAAGGACTTAACAAAGTATGGTTATGTCTTATGGCCCATAAAAGTCAAGTTAGAGGACTCGAAGTGCAAGAAAGCATGTTAAGATCAAGTGTAGAAGGATCAGGGACTAAAAGTGTCAAAAAGTGCATAAGTTTGCATTTTCGCGCATAACCTACATTCTGAATACATCTGGTCATCCAAAAATTTATGTAAGCACTAAAATATTTTATTTTAGTGTTCGCCATAAGAAAAATCCATTCGTCGCGTCATTTGGATCGTTTTTGGCACTTGTGCGCATTCCGTCGTAATTAAGCGAACATCGCGTTCGTACGACCAAACGAACCATCACCCGGCACATTTTTGAGCATGTTTCATGTCCACAATGTTTAGGTAACATTTTAGGGCCTTAAAGTTGGCTTTACGGGCCTTAGAAGTGTCGAAAAAGGCCTTAAACACGTGCAGGGACTGAAACTGTCATTTTTCAAACTTGTTGTCTGATCAGGACCCTCAGGCGGCCCGCATGAGTTTAAGGGCATCCTGAAGCGGGCCGCATGGCCCCTTCTGACCAGATTAAATGCATCAAACAGCTGGTTTCAGCTGTTTGGCACTCCAAATCTCAATGCCACATGTTGATTTCCTATGGTTAGTGGCAATTTAGGCACCATAACCTTCCGACAAGTGTACGGCCTTGATCGTGCCCTCTTCTCCAAGAAACGATCCTAACGGTGGACCGAAAACTATAAATACCCCATGCCTTTCATTGTTAAAACCCACAAATCTGATAAAAAAGGCTCTAAGTTGGAACCATTGTTTCATACCTGAGCTATTTTGATCGAGATTAGCTTTCGGGGACCCTTCGTAAGTATTCTTTCGTTCTTTTATTGCTTTACGGGTCCGAAAGTCAAACTTTGTTTGACTTTCAGCATTGACCAGTTTAAGGTCGATGCGAAGTTCGTTTGAACTTCATAACGTGAGCGTGATCACGATGGTTATAGTCCCTAGTGACTATACCTACTGATTTCCACGTTATCTAGGCTCAGTGACGAGCCGTAGTTTCGGCCAGAATACGTATTCTTGCGTATTTTGTAACCAAACTACTTATGGGTATCAAAACCGTTTGTTTTGATACCAAACTTGTTTTTCTAACTTAGTTAAGCATGTTTCAACATGCTTAGCTCGTCACTTTAGTTTAGTGCTTGTATAGGGTCGTAAAGGTAAGCGATCTAAACAATCGCTTATACTTTCGAACCTGACCCGTTTGGTCGATCATTAGGATCCGACCAAACACATCAAGTGACCTTATGGTCACATCGTTCGAGTAGTTGTATGACAGGTAGTATATATGCCTTAGGTAAATGACCAAAATACCCCTACGGGGCTTAAATTGAGATTAAACTCGTTTGGGCATAATGGAAGGTATCCTACTGATACCACAACATATTTAAGGCATATTAACTAAGGAAACCTGTAAATGACTCTTACGGATACCCGTTACGCTTCATGCGCGTTCGGTTCGGTTTATGTAACTAGTTTACATAAATTAGCCGAAACGGGTCAAACCTTATCGGTTTTATCTCAAAATCCAGAATGTGAATAGTAAACCCATATTAAACAAGTCTTCAAACTTGTCGGGTCAGAATCACATTCTATCCGGTCTTCGCTTAATCGTGCGTACGAACCGTATCTTTGAAACTAGCCGGTCTAAGCTTAAGCTTAATTAAAGACCCGTTAGGATTCTAATAGGTTGTTAAAAACCTTCGTTCCAGATTAGGAGCCCAGTAAAAGCTATCTGTACTTGCTGATTGATATACGGCTGGGATTGAATTTATATTTAGCTCAGGTAAATACTTTTAACTTATTTTCCCTATACGGGCTTGGGTTACGGTACATAGCGTACCGCTTGATCGAGCATCAAATCTTCCACGCTTAGTGGTTAATTGAATAATTTGATCGGCTCGTTTTAAACAGATGTGTTTACTTTACAGCCTTTGGGGGGTTAATGACCATGTCCCGGATATCCCTGGCATTATCTTACGAGATAGCCACAACCTGAGCACGGGGTGTAGGCGTACTCCCGTGTATAACTCACTTAAAGTGGTGTGTCTATTGATCTTTAACCCGGATACGTCCGGGCTACTGAACGCATAAGTAACATGTAAATCGTTCACAAGATTATAATATTAAATAATTCTCCCAAGTTAAAAAGATTAATTTTGCCTCTGTGCATTTTAATCAATGTGTCAAGATATTTTGTGCCATGTGCATCCAAAACAATTTACAAACTCTTTTTCCAAAATGAGTCAGTTGAATGTATTTACCAGTGTAAACTGACGTATTTTCCAAAAAGGCTAAATGCAGGTACTATACGAAATTGGCTGGATATGTCTCCTTAGCATCAATAGAAGTCTCGCAAGCTTAAGATGCCTAAAAGTCTGTTGAACTATTGTTTCCATTTTATATTCGATCCTTCTGTGGATAAACTTCCGAATATTGTGACAATTGATATTACAATAATAAATTCGGTTGTATCATACTTTAAATTGCTTCCGCTGTGCATATTGATATTGTGTTGTTTGACTATTACGTTGCCAACCATGACGTCACGATACTCCCCACCGGGCCCACCGGTGACACGTGGAAATCGGGGTGTGACAGCAAGAATAGAATTTTTAAATCAAAAGGTTTTTGCAAACCTTTACCCAATGAATCTGGCAGGATTTGATGTTGTATTAGGAATGGACTGGTTAATAGCCAATAAAGCCAGTATTTTATGTGATCAAAAGTCAATCCAAGTAAATTCACCAAGGGGTGAAAAGATCACAATTAAAGGAGATAAGCCATGTAGATCCACAAAGTTCATCTCTGTGATGAAAACAGCAAGTTATATAAGAAAAGGATCTTTAGTGTATTTGATTTCCATAATCACTAACACTAAAGGAAAAGAATTAAAGGATATTCCAGTAGTATCTCAGTTTTCAGATGTGTTTCCAGAAGAATTACCAGGGCAACCTCCAGACAGAGAAGTTGAATTCAGAATCCACCTGCTTCCAAGAACAGCACCAATTGCCAAAGCACCCTACCGTTTGGCACCCGCAGAAATGCAGGAACTGAAGAAACAGTTAGATGAATTATTGGACAAGGGATTCATACAACCAAGTTCATCGCCATGGGGAGCGCCGATCTTATTCGTTAAAAAGAAAGACGGATCGATGCGTATGTGCATTGACTACCGCGAATTAAACAAAGTCATGATTAAGAATTGGTATCCATTACCAAGGATCGATGATCTATTCGATCAATTGCAAGGAGCTCGATTTTTCTCTAAAATCGATTTACGGTCAGGATATCATCAATTAAGGTATAGGAAGAGGACATTCCTAAGACCGCTTTTAGAACAAGGTATGGCCATTATGAATTTACTGTCATGCCATTTGGTTTAACCAATGCCCTAGCTACGTTTATGGATATGATGAACCGAATATGTAAGCCATATTTGGATAAATTCATAATTGTCTTTATAGATGATATTCTTATTTACTCTAAGAGTAAAGAAGAACATGCAAAGCATTTGCACGCACTTCTAAGTTTATTGAGAAAAGAAATGCTTTATGCTAAATTTTCAAAGAGCGAGTTTTGGTTAGAACAGGTACAGTTTCTTGGAGATCTAGTCAATCTTGAAGGAATTCATGTAGATCCCACCAAGATCAAGGCAATTACCAAATGGAAAACCCCTGAGTCACCAACCGAGGTTAGAAGTTTCTTAGGATTGGCCGATTATTATAGAAGATTTATTCGAAATTTTTCTAGAATAGCCATTCCCTTAACTAAGCTAACCTGTAAATCTGTTAAGTTTGAATGGGGACCAAAACAGGAAGAAGCCTTTAGAATTCTTAAGCAAAGACTAACCAATGCACCCATACTAGCGTTACCAGAAGGAATTGAAGACTTTATAGTCTATTGTGACGCTTCTAAGTTAGGTTATGGATGTGTATTGATGCAACGTCAAAAGGTTATAGCCTATGCATCTAGACAACTTAAGAATCATGAAGATAATTATTCAACCCATGATTTGGAATTAGGAGCTATAATTTTTACCCTTAAAATTTGGAGACATTACCTTTACGGTAGTAAGTTTACCATTTTCACCGACCATAAGAGTTTAAGGTATGTTTTCGGGCAAAAGGAATTGAATATGAGACAAAGACGCTGGATGAAATTCTTAGTGATTATGATTGTAATATCCAGTATCATGCAGGAAAGGCAAATGTAGTAGCTGATGCTTTAAGTCGAAAGTATCACGAAAAACCAAAAAGAGTACGTTCTCTTAAACTAAATCTGCAGATAGATTTAAATGAGCAGATTAGAAAAGCACAAGAATCAGTAATCAAGGATGATACTGAAAAATTAAAAGGAATGATCAAGGAATTAGAACAAGGAACAGATGGAATTTGGAGATTCCATAAGAAAAGAATGTGGATACCTAAATTAGGAAACTTACGCCACCGTATATTAGAAGAAGCCCATAAATTTAAGTATACGATTGACGGGTGGTCCGTAGGACAACCCTTAAGGCATTTTGTAACAACCCTCAATAAAATCAACACCCTCGATTATATTTTTCCGACACCCTTATATATTTTAAAATATCCCAATATGTCCCAAAATACACCCCATACGCGAAAACGGGCCTCAAATATATTAAATAGTATTAAAAATAAATAAAAATTGAATTTTTGGGCTGAGGCGGGCCGCGTAGGACCCACCCCAAACCCTTACGCGGGCGGTATCAGGGTTGAACCTTGATACGTTGATTTCTTAAGTTCAAGCGGGCCACGTAAGACCCCCCTTTAAGTTAACGCGGGCCGCGAGAGATCAGGATAGTGGCACAGCCCGGTGATGACACGTGTCATCATCGTGTCAAGCCTAGTGGTGATCCGGACGAGCTACGCGTTGACCTAGCCTTGACGCGGGCCGCGTAAAGCCCTGCTTATGTATTACAAGGGCCGCATGAGACCCAGGTTCAGCACCTATATAAGAAAGCAACGGGTTTTCAGTATTCGTCGTTCATTTCTTTTCTTTCTAAACAAATTCTAAAGTAGTAGAAGTAATACGCGGGTATTATATCCCCCTAATTAGCGAGGTTCTGCTCCGTTGTAAGTATTATAACCCCAGTTTCATACTAGATACGCTGCCCGATTGATTTAGGGTTCCGTAACAACTATCGTGGTTCTGCCCGACGTAGTTGTTGGAATGCCGTCTCGGGGAGGGTATCATTAATATTTTCAAAGGGTTATGATACTAACCTATGTACATTTGTGTAAACTATAGATTATTCCCAGAAAACCCTTACGCGAAGTCTAAGATAGCAATGTGAGTTTATCCTCTTTTTTTGTTAACCTTTTTGTAATATTTTACAAAACCTTAAATGTTTTACAATGTGATTAAGCGGTGATTGAGTCTTTGTAGTTCTTTAATTACTACTGGTATGTTTGGGTTTTGTATACAAAATTTACTACCGCGAGTAGTAAGTCGGGATGACAGTACGTTACCATTGGACAACGAGTTAGCCAATGTGTAATATGACCCACAAGTCATGATTGACAGTACTAAATGAGTAATTGTGTAGAAATAAACAATGTGATCGCTCAATACTGTTTTAATTGATAAAATGTTTCTTGATTAAACTGGGATTCACTCACCAGTATTTCCCACTGACAAATGTTTTTAAAACGCGTTTCAGGTAACACAATGTGACAACCAATTAGTAAAAAGCCAGCTGGAGAGCACTGAAGGCTTGGGAAAAATGTGGCTATAAAAGTTACCTAAAAGACGATGTTTTAAATTCAATAAAATAGGGTTTATCCCTATAAATGTATTGCAATAAGAAACTTGGGTTTTACCCATGTGATTATTAATATCAAATATGGTGATTTTACTCTGATAAACATTTCCTAACTACGGTCCTGGTGTAATTTCCGCTGCCAAATTAACAAGCTGATACCACCGAAACTCTGAGTTCGCGTCCGCCCGTTCCCGGGACAGATAAGGGATCGGGGGTTGTGACAGAAGGTGGTATCAGAGCCTAGCCACTGGTCTAAGCCAAAGAAGTGTTCGACTGACACTTAGATTCTAAATTTTGTGTTAGGAAATAAATTACGGAAATACGTGCATAACTGTATTTATTTGTTATGCGATTATGTGTTTTGTGTTATTTGACTATTTGTTAGTTTACAGTATGAGTGATCAAGGACCCTCAGATATGTGTCGTTTGTTGTCTGATTCACCTAGGAGTGAAGGTACCTCATCACAGTCTGCCCTTTCTGGGTATTCTGCTGATCAGGAAGAAGGGATGTTTGCTTTTAAAGCTCAGTCGGAAGAGCCATTCCCTCATAAGAAACGAGGATGGTTCAGTAAGGAAGCCTTTGCACGTAGGAAAAGAATGCGAAAGTTGCAACAGCAAAGAGCCTTAGCAGCCGTTAAGCGAAAGACAGATGCCCATACACAGGATATGCTTAATAGAAGCCTAGCCAATTTCCATATCCTAGCTACAACTGCTGCTGACCCAAGTATGGAACAACTAGTAGCCCCACAACCACTAATCCCAGACCAATCCATGGAGATAGAAAACCCTGAAAACCAAGTGGAGATGCATGACTTCAACCCAAAGGAAATCCCTAGGGTACAAGCACCAACCCTCTAGACCCAAATTACGACCCCTGGTGGGACGATAATTGGGACTTTGTGCAATGTTACCCGATTCATGAAGACACACCCATACATAATATAGGAGCCTATCCAGGTATGGACCCTTTAGATCCCTATTACCATGATAACTACATCAGGGAGATCTTAGACGATCCTTACCGATTTCAGGCACTTTCACCCCCATATCAGGAACATGCACCCCCAATGAGTGCAGAAAACGTGCAAGAACTTAGGACTTTTGGGGAGGAAATTTTAGAAAGCAGTGAGAGAATGAGACAGGTGGGAGAGAGTCTCGTATGGAAATACGATAAGCACAATATGGATTTATGGATAAATCCATATCCGTGATGAGATAGATGAAATGGTAATAGTAATAATAATATAATATAATAAAAAAATGAAAAAAAAATATGTGTGTACGGATGCCTATTACTATTAGTGTGATTCTATTTCTGTTGGTATTGTAATTTTCATTTCAGTACTAGTATGTAATTGATGCATAATAGTATATGGAAATAGAGTAAAAGTCGCAATGATCAACGTTTTTGGCTAGATTTCGTGTCATGTGATTAACTATATTAAATATTATCTTGTGATATTAATATGGGGTAAATGTTTAAAATTCAGATGGCTGATGAAGGAAATCAAGGAAATCTGAATAATGATAACTAGAGTAACATTAACGTGGTTAATGAGAATCCAAGCATCAATAACAATGGAAACCAAATGGATAATAGTGTTGTTCAACATATAGTGGCACAATGAATCATAGATGCCATGCCATTTATTATTCGAACTATTCAAGAAGCGAATAATAAAAGTAAGCATAGCAGTAAGCGACCCATCGAACCCGAAAACAGTGTAAACAATGGACCTTTACTTCAATTGCCTATTCCCAAAAGGAGAAGAACCGTGTCTTACGGTTGTTCTTATAAAGAATTCTGGTCTTGTAAACCAATGGAATTCTCGGGCAACGAAGGAGCCATTGCAACCCTACGCTGGATAGAGAAAACTGAGGCAGTATTAAGAATAAGCAAGTGTGCTGAAGAAGATAAGATATTGTTTGCTTCTAATCTGTTTAAGAATTCAGCACTGGAATGGTGGAACACTATCCTCCAATCAAGAGGAAGTGATAGAACCTACAATATGGAATGGGAAGAATTTAAGAACAAGGTAGAAAGGAAATTATGCCCACCCAATGAAAAGGAACAAATAGCAAACAAATTCCTAAATCTTAGGATGACTGGTGTAGATAGTAAGGGATACACTAAATTATTCTTCGAATATGCTAGAATTGTAGGATCGTGTAAGGACCCGAAATGAGTCGATCAGAGGCGTTCTACTCAATATGAAAGGCAGAAACAGACATATTGAGATGGATTCAGCAAGAATATCACTTTAAATGTCTTTCTGATTAATCTGACAAAGTTTTACAGCAAGACGAGACTTCGACAGCACTTCGGCTCCGGAAATACACATACACAACTTACCCAAACGAAATCACAACACCTCTATATATAGGCAGCCTAATTCCGTTTGAACCTGCTCAAACGGAATCAGCTTCATACGGAATTACAGGTTCAAGTTAAATTAGCAAAGCTAATTTCGTTTGAAATGACTTGACACTTTCAAGCGGAATTACATCATGTAATTTCATTTGAACTTGCCTGTTAACCTATTTTCTCGTTTTCCGTGCCCTGATTTATCTATACATATACAAGACTCGATACAAGACGAAGTCGACAGACGCATGCAGCAACAGACTCCCCCTCGAATGTTGACAAGTCTTAAGTGTCGAGTCTTCAACGTCTTCAGTCTTTATCAGTCTGATCGCTCTCTGAAGTATCTGATAGTGTAAGCATCCTCAAACTTTATCTCTTTCTCCCAGATTCTCAACCTGGCTCTATGCTTCCTCTTGATCAGGTTTCACAGGATCAGGATCGTGTCCTGACTCTATATTCAGACTCAGAATCCAGGCTATCCTGCACATCCTCTACCCAAAAGTAAATTTCACAAATCATTTGACAAATTTGTATATCAATTGCAAGTATCTTTCCAGAATGATTTAATACTTTAAAATCTTCTGATGACCACTCGTAGGCAAATGTTCAAAATCTTTTCTCATTTAACCATAAACTCCCCCTCACGAAATGCTCATCATGTTTAGCACTCGGAATTTTGAAAATCAGCTCTCCAACATCAGTTGTCGAAAATCTTTTTGAATTTTTCAAAATTTATGCTAAAACACACTAAAATCTTTTTGGATTTTTGAATGAAATGAAATGCAATAAAGAAATATACACAGACAATATTTTTGTGAGTTTGTGTAAGAGGATCATATCAGTTAATGACAAGTCACAAGTACCATTGAGCTTAGTTACACATTAAGAATTAAACAATTCACTTAGATTGCCGATATACTGATCCACTTAAATTTTCACACAAATTTCAACTGATTCAGGATATGAATTAGATGTATTAAGGACTTAAACTCGTTCATGTGTCCCACATCTTGAATATACTCCCGTATCCAGATCCCAATATTCAGTCTTACAGGTGAGTATACCACAGATGATATCTGTAAGGGGTTAAATGCGAAGGCCGTGAGAGCTCAGGTCAGAACTTCCGTTCAGCAGAGAGATGACGACTTCGACTTTTGGTGGGTCCCCTTTAGAGGATCTTTTTTACAACAGCACATGATTAGCATTTTTTCAATGTTTCATCATTTTTATGCTGAGGGCAGGCTTTTATTTCAAGCAAGCGTAAAGTATTCTCCGGGGACTAGGCCATTGCTTCCGCAAAAGCAGAAGTCCCGGGATAATACCCCAGATATCACTGAGCATAAAGACCTAGTATCTCAGAAAGAGGGATCCTTCAAACGAAATTTCAGGGGTTACCTATATATCCAAGTAGTGTTCCCCACGAAATAAGCAAGTTTGAATTTAAGTTTATATCCCGAAAAAGCTTACTAAATGTGTAAAAACCTATCGGCATATCATCAATGAGACCGTTAAACGCTATTTAATCATTACATTTCTTTAGCATACTGTAACTGTCTACTGATGTACTATCATTTCCTCTTTTCTAACAACAAAACTCATTTTGTATTTTATCATGTTTTTGTCTTTTTCAAATTTTCTAATGTTTTTGGATTTTCTGAAAATTCTTACTCCCCCTAAAATTCAAATACATTTAAAAGAAATTTGAAAACAAACTGTACAGGTAAAGTGACAACTGATATCGAATTGCTTCAAATCGCCATCCACTTGGCATAAACAATCAGAACTCCCCCTTACAACAAACCATTTTCTCATAATGATTTCAAAACACTTAAGTTTGTTTTAATCAAAATGATTTTTCCGGAAAATAAGTTTTGTTGATTTTACCACTTGTAAAGTTGGGGTTTCATCACTTTGTTCTTTCAATCATTTGAAAAATATAACAATTTTAAATTCAAACACCAAATATCACATGTAGAAAATCAAGTACAAATTAATGTCCCTGATTTACTACTAGAGAGACGAAATCACTTTCATGAATTTCTCAAGAAAGATGCCGATACCTGCTTCACACTTACCAACCTGGAAGCTCCGGCAAGTCAGGATTTTACTTGTGAAAAACTGCCATCCAAGCCTGACTAAACTTGGATGTCACCACCTCTTCATCTTTTTCACTCGGGGTATAAGTAGCCTTCTTTGTTTCATAAAAATCTTTTACCCCTTTCACTTTTCCCTCAACCATTTTTCCAAAAATCTTTTTAACATTCTCATTAAATGCTTTCTCGACATCAAATTCCTTCTTCTCTGAATAGAATTGATTCGAGATTTCACCCTTTCCAACCTTTGATTTTAAATTTTCAGCCCTCAACGGTGGAAAATTAACATCATCCATTGGAGGAACTGAGTTTTCTTCTTTTACCTCAACGTGTGGCTCCTCTGACTTTGTGGAATCAGATTCATCGCCATATTTTACATCTGATTTCTTAACAACCCAAGCTTGGTTGTCAAGATTTCCCCTCCTCTTGTAAAATCTTTTTGAACACTCACCAACTTCATATGTAGAGTTTTTAAACACTTTAAATTTTTCAGTTGGTGGTTCGGTGTTATCAACAACTATTTCTTTGAGTTTTTCTGAAACTCCGTGTTTTGTGTTGGTTACCTTATGACAGTTCCATGCGATGTGACCAACTTCTTGACATTTGTAACAAGTTCTAGTCTCTTTTCTCTGATGAACTTCGTTCATTACAATCTTTTGTTTTTCAGCCAAGAACTCTTTGTTTGATTGTCTCCAGAAAGAGCTCTTCTTTTCATCCTCAGCAGAAGTACCTGAAAATTTTTTTATATATGTTTTAGAAATTTTCTCATTTTTATGATTTTCTGGTGGTATAAAACCAGGACCTTTCTTTTTGAAATTACCATTATGGTTTGGTTTCTTTCGATAACCTGAACCATAATCATAATACTTTTTCTTGTTTAATATTTTGTTTACCTTTTGTTGATCTCTTGAGATGTAAGATTTAGGTTTTTTAGAAAGATTTACATCTTTTATTTCAGAAATATTAATTTCTGTTAGTTTGAAAACCTTGTTTATCATTTCAGTCTTCACACCTCTTATTGGAAATTCTTTATCAAAATATAATTTGTCAGAATCATTCAAAGTGTATGCCACTTCAAATGTTTCATCATTCAAATTAGATTTTGACAACAAAAATTCTTTACTATAAACCCGTTTTCCCAACGACTTTGAACTCCTGACAGACGAACTCGAACTCCCAGACTCGAACATTGACTCGGACTCCTCATCCTTATCCAACACCTGATCGACCATCCTTTTATTAACTCAGACTCATAATCTATGTCGGATGCTGTGAATGTGACGTCAATATTGTCTGGTAATACATCGGTTATCTCGGACTCTAACTTTATATTGACTGCTTTTTTTACTTGTTCCTCATTTGGTTTTCTAGATGAATACCCTTCCCAAATTGGAGGCGGACACTTGTTATAACTGACACTCTATTTCTTACCAGTATCCTTTTTCTTCAACTTCTTGTCGTCAAACACTTCAAAACCTGCAACAGTTGGATAAATTCTGTCAATTAAATAATCAGAACTTGAATAACTTTTCAGTAATCATCTGATTCTTTCATTTTCAACTTTTTCAATTTCCAACTCCTGCTTCAACTTAGCACATTCTTCAATGTAGTAATTGATCTCTTTTTGTTTGGACATCATTGTTGCATTCATCATTGTCAAAGCATCTTCTCTTTCAGAATTTGTCTTCTGCAAACTATTTACAGTTCTGTTCAACACATCGTATGATTCTTTTACATTCTTGACATCAAACATCAACTTCTCTTTTAACTTCTCAAGCTCACTAAACTTTTCATCTTTATCTTCACATTGTTTGCAAGATTCCAAACATGTAAGACAGGGTTTAGTTACTTCAATAATCTTTTCAATCTCCACAATCTTCTCGACTTCAACTACCTTTTCCACTTCAACAATCTTCTCAACAACCTTAACTTCTTCCATTTCTTTTGCAGCTTTTCTCTCTTTAAGTTTCTTCAATTTATCTGCAAAATAAAATTCAAAACTGTCAGAAGATAAATGAGTTTTTCCAATGTTTATCTGTTCAATTTCTCCATCATCATCACTAGTATCTGTTGAACTATTTTCAGAAGAAACAGATTCTTCATCTTGACTTTTCTCTTCATCAGCTAACACTGCTATCCATTCTTTCATCAATTCTGGCTTTTGAACAATTTTAGGAATGAAAGCTTTAAACTCCCTATTCTCATCCACAAACCTATCCCAGCTAAATCCTGGAGCCATCTTTTCATCATCTTGATCAATGATACCATAATAAGCTTTCTTATTTGCATCTTCGATCATTCTTGCATGCGCAGTTTGTGGTTCTTTTTGTTGATGAGCAATTTGTTGATATATAGCCTTCCGATAATAATCATGTCCACCAAACGGATTCTTTGCTCCATTTGCTTCTTGATTTTTACATTCTCGCTTAAAATGTCCTTTCTCCCTGCATCGAAAACAAGTAACTTTAGATTTATCAAAACCTAAAGTAGAAACATTTGCATCTAAGAAATCATTTCTTCCTGTAATCATTTTGAATTTTTCAGCTCTCCTCAGAACACTTGCTAAACACCATTTAATATCCATAAGCTCCAATTCCTCAGCATCAATCTGGTCATAATCTTCCTTGGTTAACATAGGATTACCAATTCTTCCAGCAATCAATCCCTCATACGATTCCAAAGCAGTAACCAGTAATGCCATATGACTTTTAACAACTTCTTCAGAAAAATTCTAACCATTTTGAAGATGCAATACAACATTGCACTGAATCATATGTCCATTACCAACATTTGAACTTTGAACACTTGGTGGATTGACATTTGAAAATCCACTAGTATTGATTGAACTTTGACTGACTGATCCAGATGAATTTCCTGCACTAAAAGCAGTTTGGATCTTTGGACTTGCTTCAACAGTTTGAACATTTCCTTTATAGTACAATTTGATGTCTTGTTGATTGCTCGAGCTGTTCATTCTGGCAATCTTTTGCTGTTCAAGATCCTGTCCCTCAAGCTTTTCAATAAACTGTCCAATTGACAATCTACTAAACTCTCCTGTATTCTTTAAAATCATGAGATATGTACCCCATTCTTTCTGAGGTAAAGCATCAGCTAACTTTTCAACCCATTCTGCTGGAGTTTTAGTAATTTTCAACTGAGACATGGTACGTACAAGATGACAATATCTTTCAATGAGAGTCTTTGTAGATTCACCTGGCATACTTGTAAACAACTCAAATTCTTTCTTCAATAATGATTTTTTGCTATTGATCATTTCCGTACTTCCTTCAAATTTCTTCTCAAGTGCCTCCCATATTGAGAAAGCACTACCATCATGCTGAAGCAAAACAAAAATGTCTTCTTTGACAGCTTGTTGTAAAAGACTAATCATCATTTTCTCTCCTTTATAACTATCTCTCTCTTTGTCTGAAAATTCTGCGATAATTTTATCAACATTCAAAGCAGTCTGTGGTCTAACATATTTTGTTTCAATGCTTTCCCAAGCTCTTAGATGGTTTGCTTGTACCCAATTCTCAAAACGATTTTTCCAGCCATGGTACTCTACAATTCCCATAAGTTTTGGGGGTTTTTGCAACGTTCCAGTTTCATTTTCCGAGTTCAAGTTTTGAGCAATGGTAGCCGGAGTAGTCGAGGATGTAGCAAAAGCATTATAGAACTCTTCTTCCATGATTCGGTAATATGTTTTTCAAAATCTGATACTTTCAAACGGAATAACAACTCAAGCGAAATCACCCTTCAAACGGAATACCTTTTTCGAACGGAATACCCACTTCAAGTGAAATACCAACTTCAAACGGAATCTCTAATTTCGTTTGAACTAACACTCCTTTCAAACGGAATCAACAACTTGAAACAAAATTACTTATTTCGTTTGAACCTTTCAAACGAAATACCTATTTGAAACGGAATTACCCTATTTGAAGCGGAAGCCCCAAACGAAATAACGTTTTCAAACGGAATCAACACCAACTTTCAAACGGAATTAAGCTGATGTCATCATTTCGGTCCAACTTTTGTCAAATTGATCAGGTTTTAAGATCTGAAACTTTCAAGGGTTTGTTAAAATACAGTTTCGCACATTATATGTAAGTTTCAAGTCATTTTGTCCGTCAAAACTTGTAAATTTTGAAAAGAAGGTGTAGAAAACAGAAATTTTGAGCTGAATCGGTAAGAACTCCTCATCCTGAGTTCTGATACCACTTGTAGGATCATGTAAGGACCCTAAATGAGTCGATCAGAGGCGTTCTACTCAATATGAAAGGCGGAAACAGACATATTGAGATGGATTCAGCAAGAATATCACTTTAAATGTCTTTCTGATTAATCTGACAAAGTTTTACAGCAAGACGAGACTTCGGCAGCACTTCGGCTCCGGAAATACACATACACAACTTACCCAAACGAAATCACAACACCTCTATATATAGGCAGCCTAATTCCGTTTGAACCTGCTCAAACGGAATCAGCTTCATACGGAATTACAGGTTCAAGCGAAATTAGCAAAGCTAATTTCGTTTGAAATGACTTGACACTTTCAAGCGGATTTACATCATGTAATTTCGTTTGAACTTGCCTGTTAACCTATTTTCTCGTTTTCCGTGCCCTGATTTATCTATACATATACAAGACTCGATACAAGACGAAGTTGACAGACGCATGCACCAACAAGAATAGTGCCAACTCTTGCTTCACCAGAACCAGTGTTAATCTCCTGTTATATTTGGGGATTAATTGGAGAGATTAGACACGTATTCAAGGCAGCTAGACCTCAAACTATAGAAGAAGCTGTAGAACTAGCAAATACCTTGACAGATGAGTTAGTCCGTACCCGAGAAGAGGATCAAAGGAGGAACCTAACCCAAAAGCTCACACAAGAATTTCGTTATGGAAATTCTAACCGTGGGAGAAATGTAGGTTCTACCTCTGCACCTTACTGTAAGAATTGAAAAAGAAAGCATTCAGGAAGATGCTCCATATACTGTAACTTTTGCAAAATATCAGGACACAAGGAGGAAAATTGCAGGAAGAAAGCTAATAACATGATATGTTACAACTGCGGAGAACAAGGTCATATCAAGCTTAATTGCCCAAAATTAGCTCCAGCTACAAACAACAAGAATACTCAAAATGCTAGAGCATTTGTTCTGACTGCAGATGAAGCTAAGATGATTCCAGATGTCATAGCTGGTACATTTTTAGTTAATGATGTTTTTGCTAAAGTATTATTTGACTCTGGTGCAAACCAAAGTTTTATTAATACATCATTTTGCAAATTTCTAAATCCGTCATTAACTAAACTAACACAAGAATGTCTAGTAGAGACAGCTAATGGAGAAACTGTTAGGATTTCAGAAATCTTGCAAGGAGCAAGAATAGAAATTTTAAATCAGAAATTTATTACAAACCTTTATCCCATGAATCTGGCAGGATTTGATGTTGTTTTAGGAATGGATTGGTTAATAGCCAATAAAGCCAGTATTTTATGTGATCAAAAGTCAATTCAAGTAAAATCACCAAAAGGTAAAACGATCACAATTAAAGGAGATAAACCATCTAGATCCACAAAATTTATCTCTGTGATGAAAACTGCAAGTTATATAAGAAAAGGTTCTATAGTGTATTTGATTTCTATAATCATTAACACTGAAGGAAAGGATTTAAAAGATATTCCAGTAGTATCTCAGTTTTTAGATGTATTTCCAAAAGAATTGCCAGGGCAACCTCCAGATAGAGAAGTTGAATTCAGAATCCATTTAATACCAGGAACAGCACCGATTGCCAAAGCACCTTACCGTTTGGCACCTGCAGAAATGCAAGGATTGAAGAAACAATTGGACGAATTGCTAGAAAAAGGATTCATACTGTCACACCCCGACCACGTAGAACCTACAAAACGTGGCGGAAACATCGGGGAGTGTTGTAACAGAATCATTGTTTCATAACACATGGAACTTGAAATATTGTTTTATTGATTAAAAGAGTTACAATGTCTTGACAATCAAAGAAACATAACAAAATAACTAGTCTTGCATCTTTTATTGTCACTAAGGCCCATGTCCGCCTAAGTGTATCTTGATCAATCCTATGCTTCATTTCCTGAAACACATGTGAAAATAGGTACGTCAGCATAAAACTGCCAGCGAGTACATAGGTTTTGTGAAAATAAGATTCATGACATCTGTTTAAGAAAATGTTTAGTCATGAACCTTGTAATTTGCTTTGTCTTTGTAAATCATTTGAAAAAAAAATAAGTTCAGATGATACGTATAAATAAGAGAATAATGCATGGTTAAATGAATAACCATGTAAAAATGAGTTTGTATAAGTTAAGTTGTTTGTAAAACAATGTATTGTGAAAAGTATGTTATTTGTATAAAATGTTATATGTCTAAATTGAAATGATTTCAAATAACGCAACGATATGTAATACCATACAATCACTTATATATAGGAAGTACCAGCGGCGTATCCACCATGCTTGTATCATATTACACACGCCTCGTTACTTAAATCACTTACTCAAACCAAACCACCAATATAAGATGTCTATGTTTAAACCAATTGTCAAAAGTCCTTGTATAAACCATGTCAAATGTTGATAGTCCAAAAGTAGTCAAGTAATGTGTAACAAATGTTTATGTATGGCTAGTGAAATGCATCAACTAAACCATAGATGAAATGCACAAAACAAAGTATTGAAGTAAAACTTGGTTTAAATCAAAGTTATGTTTTGTAAAATATATGCATGCTATACTGAATATGAACATTTATGCGGTATTGTAAAAATTCATACATCCAAGCCTTGCGACAGTCGGATAACTATGTAAAAATGAGTTATCAAAAGAATATGTATTCGGATTCGGTCATTCCTTACGTCCAAACAAACCCGAGATTTCAGGAATGGGATTTGTCAAGTCCTATGGTACCACTACCTACTACCGAGCGGCGTGATCGGTGTTAATGAATGTATAGTATAGTTTAAACAAACCAAATGTCATACCAAAATGTAAGCATGTTTTATGAAGATAATGTACCTAGTATGCTAGAGTAAACATACAAGGTAGAGCTGTAAAACAATGTGTCCATATGTTACTGGAACATATGCAACAGAGATGCAATGTAAAATAATGTACTAAGCATGTACTAAATGGACATACATAGCATGTGATGTGATGTGATGTGATGTAAAACAATGTACTAAGTATGCACACAATGGACATACATAGCATAAAATGTAATGAAATCATGTACTAATAGTGTACTAATGAACATAGCATGTATATAATGTGAAAACATGGAAAGCATGAAAGTAACAAGTAGGCACATGTGTTCCACCCCAAAACGTTTGGAAAACAGTAAAAGAGGGGTCTATGTACTCACTTGAGATTGCGTCCTAAGATAACCACTAAGCAATGCTAGAGATCTCGGAATATCAAACGGCACCTAATATAGGTAACTACATTAATAAACCGGACCTAAATCGGAAGATCGGATAGAATGAGGGCTCGTAAACCAAATGAGTATGGGAACTCATGTAGTATGGTTTAACAAAGCCTACATACTAAATGAAACCTAACCTAAGTGCTTACGACCCATTACGACCCGTTTAGGTAGCTTATGCTACTTTAACGCGTCGTTCGCGTAAAACGCGTTCGGACCGCCTAACTAGTCCTATGACAAGTAACATATGCCTTAACATGTCTAATATTGTTGTCAAATCAGTTTAGATGTCAAAAGTTATGTTACATATGCTTAAAATGAATTTTGGCGTCAAAAGGGCATTTTGGTAATTTACCTAAGGCATATAAGCTACCTATCATACAACTACTTAAACGAAGCGACCATAAGGTATAACCTCGGAAGGTTATTCCCTATATACTATGGTCACCTAATGTGCTTGGTCGGATCCTAATGATCGACCAAACGGGTCGGGTTCGAAAGTATAAGCGATTGTTTAAATCGCTTACCTTACGACCCTATATAAGCACTAAACTAAAAGTGACGAGCTAAGCATGTTAAAACATGCTTAACTAAGTTTAGAAAACAGGTTTGGTATCAAAACAAACGGTTTTGATACCCATAAGTAGTTTGGTTACAAAATACGCAAGAATACGTATTCTGACCGAAACTACGGCTCGTCACTGAGCCTAGATAACGTGGTAATCAGTAGGTATAGTCACAAAGGACTATAACCATCGTGATTACAATCACGTTGCGAAGTTCAAACGAACTTCGCATTGACCATAAGCTGGTCAATGCAGAAAGTCAAACAAAGTTTGACTTTCAGACTCGGAAAGCAATAAAAGAACGAAAGAATACTCACGTAGGGTCCCCGAATGCTAATCTAGATCAAAATAGCTCAGGTATGAAACAAAGGTTTCAACTTAGAGCATTTGAGATCAGATTCTAGTGAGTTTAGAGGTTGGATGGCAAGGGGTATTTATAGTGATTGGTCCACCATTAGGATCGTTTGTCGAAATACGTGCCTTAATCTCATCCGTACATGTGTCGGAACCTTATGGTACCCAAAAAGGCCACTCACCATAAGAGTTTGACACTTGGCACTTGACCTTTGGAGAGTGTTAAGGGCTGTTAAAAGATGAAAAAAAACGTTTTGCTGCATCTGGCCCCTGTTTACGGACCTAGTTTGGCAGATTTACAGTTTCAGTCCCTGCAACCTCCAAAACTTGGTTTTCGATGCGTTTTTTTTGACACGTTTAAGCCCTGTTAACCCCATTTCAAAGATCTAAAATGAAGTTAAAGTATAGGGAACTTAAAATGTGTTCAAAAATATCTCGGGTGTCGGTTCGTTTAGCCGTACGGTTACGTTGTTCGGTTAATTACGACGGAATGGGCATAAGCGCGAAAAATGATCCAAATGGCGTGACGAATGGATTTTTCTTATGCCAAACACTAAAATAAAATATTTTAGTGCTTTCATAAATTTTTGGATGTCCGGATGTATTCAGAACGTAAGTTATGCACGAAAATGCAAACTTGTGCACTTTTTGACGCTTTTAGTACCTGAATGAGCCAAAAGTTTATTTTAGCACACCGAACCCCTCAAAGCCTATTTCTAAGCTATATAAAGGATATTTAAGGTGTGTTTAACTTATGGTCATGTTCCGGAATGTCTGTTACAGTTCAAATTGGCATACTTTCGCAGTTTGTCAAGTTTAGTCCCTGTAAGCGAATTAACTTGTTTTTGCCATACCAAAGCCTTCAAAACTTATTTCTAAGTTATGTAAAGGTTATTTAAGGTATGTTAAGCCTATGTCACTATTCTGGAGTGTTTGTTGCATTAAACTGGTTATATTTACGCATCGGTGTGCGTATAACCTTCCAGAAAGCGATTTAGAGTTTGGAATTGAACAAAAATTGATATGTGCAAATGATACACATATTTTTACAAATCCCAAGTATGAAATATAATATTTCATTGGTTCGGTATTTGTTTGATGGCCGTGGAGGCACAGGTGTTACAGTCTCCCCTACTTTAGGAAATTTCGTCCCGAAATTTATTTAGAGGAAACTTGTGAGAGTTTAAAACATGAAGTTGAAAAGATCGAACAATATTGGTTAGGGTTCTAAACTTATAGTAACCTTAATAACATTATGCTTGCAATGTAAGAGGGACACTTATATACAAGTATATGAAGCGTCATTGGTGCGTCCACCGTACCTCCATTACATCGTTCTCATTTTGTTATTGTTGTCGCTATCGGTTCTTACACATAATAAATCTTACTGGGTTTCTGTGCACTAAATTTCATAATTATGTACGCGTCCATAATTAGACAATTCCTTGCACAGTTCACACAGTCTATTTTATAATGTGTAGTGTAAAACCAAATGAACAAACCTGTGATGAGTGTGACTAGACCGCCATAGAGTCCTTTTAATTAAGTCAATAAATGATCTAAATAGACTATCAAGGAGTCTGTTCAGCTACATTACTAGATGTCGTCCTTTAACCAGATTGTGAATCAATCTTTTTGACTAGACCTCTAAAAGGGTCTCTTATGAAACATGGAGTGGTACTATATAATCCAAGGGTCTTAACTATTATATAGAAGCCCATTAAGGATTTAAGGCAGTACCTTTTGACTATCCTGCTACGAATCCCTCATATGGAGATATGAAAGATCCTGCGAGGATTTGGATAACAAATATCCAGAGTATAAAAACACAAAATGCATAAAAGAAAACATAAGATGAATAAACACATAGTCACATAACCACAAAATTGTTTGTTAATTTGTCTTGTTAATTGCGTACATGCATTTAAAGCACACTAGGAATCCATTCCGTGGATTTCATTTGGTACTTTAAACGTTATCAATAATCTAACTATAAAGATAGAAATATTCAAAAAGAAAATTCGATTTCGATTATTAGGAACCGAAATGTTCGAATTTAGGTACATAAGGAATCCAATTAAGGACTCTGATTTGTATGACAATTATCCACAAGGATCCAATTGTGAAGATAAAAAGATCCCATATGGATTTTAGAGGTTGAAGATGTTTTGAAACCTTGCACTGGACGTGCTTAAGTCAAAACATGAAGTTGAAATGCTTATGAAGTTGAGATGCTCGATATGCCAAGGCGACATATGAAGCGAAATTTGAAGGTTAAGTCAATGCATGAGAAATTTTTTTTTTTTTTTTTTTTTGCAATACTATGCATGGGGTTCTAAAAATGTGTTCAATGTTTTTGAAACCTTATATATAATACCTTTGAAATCATAAAGTAGTTGTATTAGGTAGGTATATTCATAAAAATGTTTTAAAATCATGCGAAATGAATTTTGAAATTATGTATAAGGTTTTTGGAAAACATGAATGATGCTTTTGAAATCATGCACTTGATAAGAAAATATATTGTACTAATATTGTTTTCAGGCTATATGAGACATTTTGAAATCATGAAGGTTGTTTTTGAAAATACAGACAAAGCTTTGTGCATTTGTTATGTTTAAGTAAATACACTATATTAAAAATGTTTTCGAACTATGTATAGGATGTTTTGAAATCATGTAGGTTGTTTTGAAAACTTATGTTATGCATGTTGAAGAAATCAGAACGTAATGGGTATGAGATTTGAAAATACTCTTAGTTATCTATCCAAGAATTCAAAGGCACAGATGTGTGAAAAGCACGATTACTCATAATTTCGATTTATTTCTTGTACTTCGTTTCCTAGAATGAAACGAGTACTTAGAATTTTCCAAAGGAATCATGAACAAACGCAAGAGTGGGAAATTCGCAAAAGTAGTTTGTAAGGAATATAGTTCCTTAATGTAGGTATCATAGGAAAAGTCATACACATATGTAACTACAATTGTACATCAGAATTTGTGAACAATAATTTATTTATAAACAAAACAGATTGTTTCACATTACAAGAAAATAAAAGAACAAAAGCATAAGACAGCAACATCCTTTGTTCAGTCAAATGCTCATCCGAGGGTCAGATTTGCATTTGCAAGCTTTGGGCAATCCCTCCGGAAATGGCCCATCTCGCCACAGTTGTAGCAAGACCCCGGCGAGAAACGAGCTTGAGCAGGATTGTCATCAGCTTGATTTGGTACAGCTGCAGTTGGGCAAACCCTTGCTGTATGACCTATAAGTCCACAAATCTGGCATTTGCGGCACTTCACACTAGCATGATGATGGAGGCTACATTGGTTGCACAAGGGTGCAGTTCCATTGTATGGCTTCCTAGTAGGGGGTTGAGCTGGTTGGTTGGGGACGGCTTGATCATTGTGAGCGACCACGGCGAAATTCTGAGAAGCCTTTCGCTTCTTTGACTTCTTAGGAGATCGTTCATCCATGGTCTTTGATTCCTCGATTGGTTTCTTGGCTGATGGTGCTGTCACCTGACTAGGTCCTGCCTGTCTTGGTGACTCTTGAGTGGCTTCATCCTAGAGACGATACATGGTAGTAGTTAATTCAACAGTCTTCAGGACTACTTCGCCTATTCGTTGAGCGAATTTGGCTGTCTGCTCGGACATTTGACCGGTGCTGAGAGGAAGAGACATTCTAGAAGCAAATGAAAGGCATAGGAAGAAACAGGTGAAAGGTTATTGGATAATCAATACAGAATGGTAACGAATGAAAATTGTGATCATTTGTTTGTTTCCTAAGGCAAACAAATGAGATGGTGACAAATCAATGTAAATGGGTCAAAAATAATGTATCGCGAAGACATGCTCGCCTATAAGTGAACACTCATCCCAAGAATTCCCAGGTAAGCACAACTGGTCTCGCGTCTGATGAGATGTATACGAAGTGCTTGCCTAGACAGAAAACCCAGAATACAGGCATTCACCCTTCCAGTTTGCACGTGTTCACATTATTTAAAACCCAAGACCTTGACGAGGTTTTGAAAAACTCAAAGGGGTTCAAAACCATATAACAGAGGGTTCAAAACCTTACAATAAAAGGTTCAAAACCTAGTAATCAATCATCCTAGAACAGATGATTAGTTTTCAACGTGGTTTTGAAATTTATGTTCTTGTTGTGGTTGTCGCCTAAGGATAGGTGACAGTATTGTTTTATGACTAAACGCAAGTAAACTCGCGTTAGGGTCCTAAGAAGGTTATAGACTAGGTCAAAGTATTACTAATAACCTAATTCCCTATAACCATGAGCTCTGATACCAACTTTTCTGTCACACCCCGACCACGTAGAACCTACAAAACGCGGCGGAAACATCGGGGAGTGTTGTAACAGAATCATTGTTTCATAACACATGGAACTTGAAATATTGTTTTATTGATTAAAAGAGTTACAATGTCTTGACAATCAAAGAAACATAACAAAATAACTAGTCTTGCATCTTTTATTGTCACTAAGGCCCATGTCCGCCTAAGTGTATCTTGATCAATCCTATGCTTCATTTCCTGAAACACATGTGAAAATAGGTACGTCAGCATAAAAATGCCGGCGAGTACATAGGTTTTGTGAAAATAAGATTCATGACATCTGTTTAAGAAAATGTTTAGTCATGAACCTTGTAATTTGCTTTGTCTTTGTAAATCATTTGAAAAAAAATAAGTTCAGATGATACGTATAAATAAGAGAATAATGCATGGTTAAATGAATAACCATGTAAAAATGAGTTTGTATAAGTTAAGTTGTTTGTAAAACAATGTATTGTGAAAAGTATGTTATTTGTATAAAATGTTATATGTCTAAATTGAAATGATTTCAAATAACGCAACGATATGTAATACCATACAATCACTTATATATAGGAAGTACCAGCGGCGTATCCACCATGCTTGTATCATATTACACACGCCTCGTTACTTAAATCACTTACTCAAACCAAACCACCAATATAAGATGTCTATGTTTAAACCAATTGTCAAAAGTCCTTGTATAAACCATGTCAAATGTTGATAGTCCAAAAGTAGTCAAGTAATGTGTAACAAATGTTTATGTATGGCTAGTGAAATGCATCAACTAAACCATAGATGAAATGCACAAAACAAAGTATTGAAGTAAAACTTGGTTTAAATCAAAGTTATGTTTTGTAAAATATATGCATGCTATACTGAATATGAACATTTATGCGGTATTGTAAAAATTCATACATCCAAGCCTTGCGACAGTCGGATAACTATGTAAAAATGAGTTATCAAAAGAATATGTATTCGGATTCGGTCATTCCTTACGTCCAAACAAACCCGAGATTTCAGGAATGGGATTTGTCAAGTCCTATGGTACCACTACCTACTACCGAGCGGCGTGATCGGTGTTAATGAATGTATAGTATAGTTTAAACAAACCAAATGTCATACCAAAATGTAAGCATGTTTTATGAAGATAATGTACCTAGTATGCTAGAGTAAACATACAAGGTAGAGCTGTAAAACAATGTGTCCATATGTTACTGGAACATATGCAACAGAGATGCAATGTAAAATAATGTACTAAGCATGTACTAAATGGACATACATAGCATGTGATGTGATGTGATGTGATGTAAAACAATGTACTAAGTATGCACACAATGGACATACATAGCATAAAATGTAATGAAATCATGTACTAATAGTGTACTAATGAACATAGCATGTATATAATGTGAAAACATGGAAAGCATGAAAGTAACAAGTAGGCACATGTGTTCCACCCCAAAACGTTTGGAAAACAGTAAAAGAGGGGTCTATGTACTCACTTGAGATTGCGTCCTAAGATAACCACCAAGCAATGCTAGAGATCTCGGAATATCAAACGGCACCTAATATAGGTAACTACATTAATAAACCGGACCTAAATCGGAAGATCGGATAGAATGAGGGCTCGTAAACCAAATGAGTATGGGAACTCATGTAGTATGGTTTAACAAAGCCTACATACTAAATGAAACCTAACCTAAGTGCTTACGACCCATTACGACCCGTTTAGGTAGCTTATGCTACTTTAACGCGTCGTTCGCGTAAAACGCGTTCGGACCGCCTAACTAGTCCTATGACAAGTAACATATGCCTTAACATGTCTAATATTGTTGTCAAATCAGTTTAGATGTCAAAAGTTATGTTACATATGCTTAAAATGAATTTTGGCGTCAAAAGGGCATTTTGGTAATTTACCTAAGGCATATAAGCTACCTATCATACAACTACTTAAACGAAGCGACCATAAGGTATAACCTCGGAAGGTTATTCCCTATATACTATGGTCACCTAATGTGCTTGGTCGGATCCTAATGATCGACCAAACGGGTCGGGTTCGAAAGTATAAGCGATTGTTTAAATCGCTTACCTTACGACCCTATATAAGCACTAAACTAAAAGTGACGAGCTAAGCATGTTAAAACATGCTTAACTAAGTTTAGAAAACAGGTTTGGTATCAAAACAAACGGTTTTGATACCCATAAGTAGTTTGGTTACAAAATACGCAAGAATACGTATTCTGACCGAAACTACGGCTCGTCACTGAGCCTAGATAACGTGGTAATCAGTAGGTATAGTCACAAAGGACTATAACCATCGTGATTACAATCACGTTGCGAAGTTCAAACGAACTTCGCATTGACCATAAGCTGGTCAATGCAGAAAGTCAAACAAAGTTTGACTTTCAGACTCGAAAAGCAATAAAAGAACGAAAGAATACTCACGTAGGGTCCCCGAATGCTAATCTAGATCAAAATAGCTCAGGTATGAAACAAAGGTTTCAACTTAGAGCATTTGAGATCAGATTCTAGTGAGTTTAGAGGTTGGATGGCAAGGGGTATTTATAGTGATTGGTCCACCATTAGGATCGTTTGTCGAAATACGTGCCTTAATCTCATCCGTACATGTGTCGGAACCTTATGGTACCCAAAAAGGCCACTCACCATAAGAGTTTGACACTTGGCACTTGACCTTTGGAGAGTGTTAAGGGCTGTTAAAAGATGAAAAAAAACGTTTTGCTGCATCTGGCCCCTGTTTACGGACCTAGTTTGGCAGATTTACAGTTTCAGTCCCTGCAACCTCCAAAACTTGGTTTTCGATGCGTTTTTTTTGACACGTTTAAGCCCTGTTAACCCCATTTCAAAGCTCTAAAATGAAGTTAAAGTATAGGGAACTTAAAATATGTTCAAAAATATCTCGGGTGTCGGTTCGTTTAGCCGTACGGTTACGTTGTTCGGTTAATTACGACGGAATGGGCATAAGCGCGAAAAATGATCCAAATGGCGTGACGAATGGATTTTTCTTATGCCAAACACTAAAATAAAATATTTTAGTGCTTACATAAATTTTTGGATGTCCGGATGTATTCAGAACGTAAGTTATGCACGAAAATGCAAACTTGTGCACTTTTTGACGCTTTTAGTACCTGAATGAGCCAAAAGTTTATTTTAGCACACCGAACCCCTCAAAGCCTATTTCTAAGCTATATAAAGGATATTTAAGGTGTGTTTAACTTATGGTCATGTTCCGGAATGTCTGTTACAGTTCAAATTGGCATACTTTCGCAGTTTGTCAAGTTTAGTCCCTGTAAGCGAATTAACTTGTTTTTGCCATACCAAAGCCTTCAAAACTTATTTCTAAGTTATGTAAAGGTTATTTAAGGTATGTTAAGCCTATGTCACTATTCTGGAGTGTTTGTTGCATTAAACCGGTTATATTTACGCATCGGTGCGCGTATAACCTTCCAGAAAGCGATTTAGAGTTTGGAATTGAACAAAAATTGATATGTGCAAATGATACACATATTTTTACAAATCCCAAGTATGAAATATAATATTTCATTGGTTCGGTATTTGTTTGATTGCCGTGGAGGCACAGGTGTTACACATACAGCCAAGTTCGCCACCATGGGGAGCGCCGATACTGTTTGTTAAAAAGAAGGACGGATCAATGCGTATGTGCATTGACTACCGTGAATTAACCAAGGTCACGATTAAGAACCGGTACCCATTACCAAGAATCGATGATCTGTTTGATCAACTGCAAGGAGCTCGATTTTTCTCTAAAATCAATTTAAGGTCAGGATATCATCAATTAAAGGTACAGGAAGAGGACATTCCTAAGACCGCATTTAGAACGAGGTATGGACATTATGAATTTACTGTCATGCCATTTGGTTTAACCAATGCCCCAGCTGCATTTATGGACATGATGAACCGAATATGTAAGCCATATTTGGATAAATTCATAATTGTTTTCATGGATGATATTCTAATTTACTCTAAGAGTAAAGATGATCATGCAAAGCATTTGCACGCACTTTTAAGTTTATTAAGAAAGGAAAAGCTTTATGCTAAATTTACTAAGTGCGAATTTTGGTTAGAACAGGTACAATTTCTTGGACACCTAGTCAATCATGAAGGAATTCATGTGGATCCCATAAAGATCGAGGCAATTACTAAATGGAAAACCCCTGAGTCACCAACCGAGGTTAGAAGTTTCTTAGGATTGGCCGGTTATTATAGAAGATTTATTTGAGATTTTTCTAGAATAGCCATTCCCTTAACTAAGCTAACCTGTAAATCTGTTAAGTTTGAATGGGGATTAAAACAAGAAGAAGCATTTAGAATTCTTAAGCAAAGATTAACCCATACACCCATATTAGCATTACCAGAAGGAACTGAAGACTTTGTAGTCTATTGTGACACTTCCAAATTAGGTTATGGATGTGTATTGATGCAACGACAAAAGGTTATAGCTTACGCATCTAGACAACCTAAGAATCATGAAGAGAATTATTCAACCCATGATCTAGAACTAGGAGCTATAATTTTCACTCTTAAGATTTGGAGACATTACCTTTATGGTAGTAAGTTTACCATATTCACTGATCATAAGAGTTTAAGGTCTATTTTCAAACAAAAGGAGTTGAATATGAGACAAAGACGCTGGATGGAGATGCTCAGTGATTATGATTGTGATATCCAGTATCATGAAGGAAAAGCAAATGTAGTAGCAGATGCTTTAAGCCGAAAGTATCATGAAAAGCCAAAAAGGGTACGTTCTCTTAAATTAAATCTACAAGTAGATTTAAATGATCAGATAAGAGAAGCACAAGAATCAGTAATCAAGGATGATACTGAAAAATTAAAAGGTATGCTAAAAGAATTAGAACAAGGAACAGATGGAATTTGGAGATTCCATGAGAAGAGAATGTGGATACCTAAATTAGGAAACCTACGTTATCGTATTTTAGAAGAAGCCCATAAATCTAAATATACGATGCATCCAGGAAATGATAAAATGTACCAGGATTTAAGGAAAAATTTCTGGTGGATAGGAATGAAAAAGGACATAGCAGCCTATGTTTCTAAATGTTTAACCTGGTCACAAGTTAAAGCTGAACACCAGAAACCCTCAGGATTTCTACAACAGTTAGAAATGCCAGTGTGGAAATGGGAATTGATAACAATGAATTTTGTTATTAAATTATCCAAAACAAAGAAAGGTAATGATACAATCTGGGTGATTGTAGATAGACTAACCAAGTTAGCTCATTTCTTACCAATGAAGGAAACTTTCAGTATGGAACAGTTAGCCAAATTATATGTAAATGAAATTGTTTCTTTACATGGAATTCCTTTATCAATTGTTTCTGATAGAGATAGTCGATTTACCTCTCATTTTTGGTCAAGTTTCCAAAAGGCAATGGGAACCAAGTTAAAACTAAGCACAGCTTATCATCCTCAAACGGACGGACAAAGTGAAAGGATGATTCAGACAATGGAGGACATGCTTAGAGCTTGTGTAATTGATTTCGGAGGTAATTGGGACGATCACTTACCTTTAATAGAATTTTCTTATAATAATAGTTATCACACAAGTATCAATGCTGCACCATTCGAAGCACTTTATGGACGAAAGTGCCGAACCCCAGTCTGTTGGGTAGAAATTGGGGAAAAGCAACTATCTGGACCTGAGATAGTGCAAGAAACAACTGATAAGATTATTCAAGTCAAGGAACGACTGAAAGCAACACGTGATCGACAGAAGAGCTATGCTGATAACCGACACAAACCATTAGAATTTCAAGTAGGAGATAAAGTATTATTAAAGGTCTCTCCTTGGAAAGGAGTAGTAAGATTCATAAAAAGGGGAAAGCTAAGTCCCAGGTATGTTGGACCTTTTAAGATTATTAGAAAAATAGGACCTGTAGCCTATCAGCTACAACTGCCAGAGGAAATGGCAGGAATACATGATGTGTTTCATGTATCTAATCTTAAAAAGTGTTTAGCTGATGAATCACTAATAGTACCTCTTAAGGATATAGAGGTAAATGAACAACTCAAGTTGTAGAAAGACCTCTACAGATTGAAGACAGGAAAGTCAAGAACCTCAAGCATAAGAGACTAGTTCTGGTCAAAGTAAAGTGAGACTCCAAAAGAGGACCTGAGTATACATGGGAGCTTGAATCTGAAATGCAAAGGAAATATCCGCACTTGTTCCAGTAGATCTCGAGGACGAGCTCTAAAACAAGGTGGGGAGGATGTAACAACCCTCAATAAAATCAACACCCTCGATTATATTTTTCCGACACCCTTATATATTTTAAAATATCCCAATATGTCCCAAAATACACCCCATACGCGAAAACGGGCCTCAAATATATTAAATAATATTAAAAATAAATAAAAATTGAATTTTTGGGCTGAGGCGGGCCGCGTAGGACCCACCCCAAACCCTTACGCCGGCGGTATCAGGATTGAACCCTGATACGTTGATTTCTTAAGTTCAAGCGGGCCGCGTAAGACCCCCCTTTAAGTTAACGCGGGTCGCGAGAGATCAGGATAGTGGCGCAGCCCGGTGATGACACGTGTCATCATCGTGTCAAGCCTAGTGGTGATCCGAATGAGCTACGCGTTGATCTAGCCATGACGCGGGCCGCGTAAAGCCCCGCTTATGTATTACGCGGGCCGCGTGAGACCCAGGTTCAACACCTATATAAGAAAGCAACGGGTTTTCAGTATTCGTCGTTCATTTCTTTTCTTTCTAAACGAATTCTAAAGTAGTAGAAGTAATACGCATGTATTATATCCCCCTAATTAGCGAGGTTCTGCTCTGTTGTAAGTATTATAACCCCAGTTTCATACTAGATACGCTGCTCGATTGATTTAGGGTTCCGTAACAACTGTCGTGGTTCTGCCCGACGTAGTTGTTGGAATGCCGTCTCGGGGAGGGTATCATTAATATTTTCAAAGGGTTATGATACTAACCTATGTACATTTGTGTAAACTATAGATTATTCCCAGAAAACCCTTACGCGAAGTCTAAGATAGCAATGTGAGTTTATCCTCTTTTTTTGTTAACCTTTTTGTAATGTTTTACAAAACCTTAAATGTTTTACAATGTGATTAAGCGGTGATTGAGTCTTTGTAGTTCTTTAATTACTGCTGGTATGTCAGGGTTTTATATACAAAATTTACTACCGCGAGTAGTAAGTCGGGATGACAGTACGTTACCATTGGACAACGAGTTAGCCAATGTGTAATATGACCCACAAGTCAGGATTGACAGTACTGAATGAGTAATTGTGTAGAAATAAACAATGTGATCGCTCTCAATACTGTTTTAATTGATAAAATGTTTCTTGATTAAACTGGGATTCACTCACCAGTATTTCCAACTGACAAATGTTTTTAAAACGCGTTTCAGGTAACACAATGTGACAACCAATTAGTAAAAAGCCAGCTGGAGAGCACTGAAGGCTTGGGAAAAATGTGGCTATAAAAGTTACCTAAAAGACGATGTTTTAAATTCAATAAAATAGGGTTTATCCCTATAAATGTATTGTAATAAGAAACTTGGGTTTTACCCATGTGATTATTAATATCAAATATGGTGATTTTACTCTGATAAACATTTCCTAACTACGGTCCTGATGTAATTTCCGCTGCCAAATTAACAAGCTGATACCACCGAAACTCTGAGTTCGCGTCCGCCCGTTTTCGGGACAGATAAGGGATCGGGGGTTGCGACACATTTAAATAGATTAAAATCCCATACTTTGTCCGGTTAATTGCTTGAATTTGGTAACCACAAGATGTTTGATGTTACAGGTGCTAAAGTGCTTGAAATGCGGGTTTTAGGAAGCATAGATGGATGCTAGATGTTGGTGGAAACAAAACTTGAAGATGTAGCTTGTAATGAAGAAAACACAAAAAGGCACCACACTCAGCACCGTAACCTACGGTTCTCACCGTAGGTTACGGCTCCTCTTTGTCAAAAGATGACTGCTGTAAGATAGTGTATAACCGGCGTAAGGAGAAGAATGCTCACCGTATGCTACGGTATGTGCCGTAGCTTACGGCACTATGTTGACCCGTTGACCTGATGGCCACCGTAAGCTCCGGCAGGCGCCGTAGCTTACGGTGCCGACTGTCCTCAATGTGTAACTCCTGCATTTAAGTGTCATTTTCATGGGATTTATGGGGACTTATCATTGGATTCGGTTACACACTGATTAGCAACGAAAATTGGAGAATTTTTGGAGACTTTGGGCTTGAAGAACACTTGTTGATCTTAGTTTTTATGTTTGGTGATTCCTATGAACATTAAGACTTTTGTTATGATGTTGATTCAAGCCATGAGTGGCTAAGCACTTTGTGATTATCTTTGGTGGAAGGTTATGTAAGACTTTATGCTTGAATTCCTTTTTTCTAGAATAACAATCTCTTTCAATATTGAATTGCTTGTTATGGTGTGTGATTGTTTGTTAGTAAATTGTTAATCCTTATGTTGAACTAATTAGAAACCATACGTTCTTGGTGCCGTTGGCAATTGAGATATCATGGGTATAGTTAGACTTGGGTAAGGGTTGATTGATCATCGGGTAAAAACCTCACGTTCTAGGAATCTGAGTACTTAGTTCCCTTTCATCACTGCAATTAATCACACATGAACTATGTCTATGTAGTTCTTTCTAGTGGAATGATAGCATGAATGTCAAGCAAACCGGAAACTGAAGTTAATCATTTGTCTCTAATTTGTTTACAACCAAAACTTCCATTTTCGCATTTACATTAGTAATCTTAGTTTTTCAAAGCAAATCAATCAATCCAACTTTTGAACTTTACTTCTATTACAATTAGTTTAATTTAGTTAATTTAGATAAACTCCTAAATAACATACATTCCACAAACTCCCTGTGTTCGATACCCACTTACCGCTATCTATTAGTAGTATTTGGATTAAATTTGATTGTGACCACGACATCACATCAAATTTTGGCGCCGTTGCCAGGGAGTAGTGCGCAACGTGTGTTATTTTTTATCTTCTTAGGTTTGTTATTTTTCTGGTTTACGCTTGGTGTGTTAGTGTGTAGGTATTTACAGGTGCATGCATACTAGAAGCTCTCACAAGCTATCACCGTTGGCATTTGATCCAGAAATTGAGCGGACTTTGATAGGAAACAAAATTTTACTAAGGGAAAACAGAATCAGCGGATCACCAACAACACCAACTACACCAATCACACCACTTCGATACATGGATCCACCACCACCACCACCCACTACGGGTGAACTTATACCACCTTTTATACCGTCATCCACTCAACCTTCCCCAAATACTACCATGCCTAACACCACTACCGACCCTACTCAACCTCATGATGTTACACCAACCAACACCACCCAACCCATTACCACTCAAGAAGAACCTACACTCACTTTTAATCCTTCTACAACAATTCCACCATTTTCCCATTTCTTTCCAGGTGCGGGTCAATCATCTTCAACCTACTCAATAGCACCAAACTCAACCATTGTCCATGCTACTTCTACATTTAGACCATCGAACCAGTCGGGTTTTCAATATTCAACTCTTCTATTTGGGCAATCATCGGGTATAGGAGGAGATGGATATGAAGAAGGATATGAGGATTTTGAGGGTTACGAGGAAGAAGGATATGCATATGGGGGTGATGAAGAACAAGGAGAACTTACTTACGTGCAAGGGCAAACTCAAAGAATGCCAAGTGTTGGTGGGATTTCACAACAACAAATTATACCCCAACATATTCGGCCAAGGCCACAAGGACCACAATTGCAACGTCCTATACCATTGCAACAAGTTCGTCCACAAAACGTACAACATCAATTTCAAAGGCCGATTCAACACCCACCGATGCCACAACAACAATTTCAACCCCATGTACCACAAGGGCCTATGCAAAGGCCAATGGGTCCTATTCGTCCAAGGGGTTGATTGGGTGCACCAAGAAGACATCTTAGAGAACATGCGAGGGGCATTGAAGCGCATTTTAGGCCGATAATTACTCACAATCCTTCATCGGTAGTTATTCCTCACAATAATCAAGGGAGGACTTTTGAAGTGAGAACCAATTCATTGCAAAGTTTGCCGAAATATAAGGGTCTAGCAACGGAGGAGCCTTATTTTCATTTGGAGGCCTATGACTCGATTTGCAATACTCTTGGAGTCAAGGTTTTTTGGCCGATGATGTCAAACTGGTATTATTTCAATTTTCTTTGGAGGATAAGGCAAAGAAGTGGTTCTACACTCTACCTTCAGCATCTATTTACACTTGGGCGGAGATGCAACAAATATTTTTAGATGAATTTTACACCGCTCAAAAGACCAATGATGCTAGGAAGGGGTTGAGGAGTTTTCAACAACAACAAGGTGAAATGTTTCATGAGGCCTTTGAGCGTTTCAACATGATGATCAAGAATTGCCCTCACCATGGGATTGAACTATGGGAATTGATGAACGCTTTCCATGAGGGGTTGAGTGCCGAAGATGCTCGCGATTTAATGTCCATTACCAATGGCAGTTTTGGTACGAACTACGAGCATGATGATTGGGAGTTTTTGGAGCAAATGGCAATTACATCAAAAAGAAAAGCTCAAGCATCAAGAAGAGCACGACCGGCCATTACCCGAACCCAAGTACATGCGGTAGACGATGGTAATACTCAAATCTCTAACCAAATTTATGATGTTTGTGCTATTTGCAATGAGATAGGACATGCGGCTAAAAATTGCCAAGGAGGTGAAGGGCAATACGAAGAGGTTCATGCGGTGCAAGGGCAAGGAGGGGGTGGTAGAAACTTCAATATGAATTCTAACACTTACCACCCCGGGTTGAGAAACCACCCAAATTTTCGGTATGGGAACCCTTCAAATAAAGCAAACCCGAATTTTCAAGGAAGTCAAGGTAACTTTGGTTTGCGCCAACCTTATAACAATCAAAGTGGATATCGAGGTGGGAACAATCAAGGGTACCAAATACAATATCAAACTGATCAAGAACAAGGGGGGTCTTCGGGTGGAAACGAGATGATGGAAATGTTAAAGAGCATGCAAGCGGAGATGCAAAAGAGAAATCAAATGGATGATGCACGCATACAAAAGGATGAGGCCCGTGACAAAGCAATTCAAACTTTGACCACCCAAATGGGTCAACTCGCAACCGAAGTGGCGGACTTGAAGAAAACTAAAGGTCAATTACCAAGCGACATTAAGGTAAACCCGTCTCATAATACTTCTAGAGGTAACAATGTTAATATTCATAATGTAAGTGTTTTGAGAAGTGGGAAAGAGTACAAAACCAATCGTTCACCGGATTTGGTTGATGGGGTGGTTGAAGACATAACGGGTCAAGAAAATGAGGAAGAAAATGAAACACCTAAAAGTTCTTCTAAAAAACCCAATTTTGAGAAACCCGAAAATAATAAAGAAAAAGAAAAGAAAAATGAGGATGAGGGATCTAGTCAAGTACCATTTCCCTCGGCTTTATTAGATCCGGGTAAGAAAAATGTTATTTCAAAACGGGGTCCTCAAAAGGAAGAAATGTGGGAGGTGTTTAAACAAGTCAAAATTAATCTTCCTTTACTTGAAGCAATAAAACAGGTACCCGCTTACACCAAGTTTTTAAAATAATTATGTACTCAAAAGAGGCAACAAAAAGTGCCTAAATTGGTTAACTTGACGGAGAGGGTAAGCGCGGTTTTGAAAGGAGATCTTCCTCCTAAGCTACAAGATCCGGGAACGCCTCTTATCAATATTCAAGTAGGAAATTTTCAAACCGCAAGGGCGTTACTAGATCTTGGGGCCAGAGTAAGTATCTTACCGGGGGGGTTATATGACTAATACGACTTTGGTCCATTGAAACGGGTTGAGACAACGGTGGTATTAGCCGATTTGTCTCATAAACTTCCTCGGGGTATTGTACGGGATGTGATAGTTAAAGTTGATGAGTTTTATTATCCCGTGGATTTTCTTGTGTTAGATTACTCATCCGCGGACCCAATTCAACAACAAAATGTTATCTTGGGTCGGCCATTTTTGAACACCGCACATGCCGTTATTGATTGTCGATATGGTACGGTCGAGATGACATTCGGTAATAGGAAAATGAGATTAAATGTTTTTACTAACGGTGCTAATGTTTATGGTGATGAGTGTTTTCTAGCAGATTTCATAGATGGATACGACCTAAAGGAGTTCGAGGAAGAGATTTTGGGTTCGTGTGTTTGTGATGTGTCTTTGCAGGTTCATGCATGTGCGTTGGAGGTGGAAGAGAAGGAGCAAGAAGCTCTCACGGTGAAAGAAGGAAGACCGCCATGGACCCACCAAACGGAGACTTTACCGGTGGGAATTGATTCGGGTACAAAACCTTCATTGGTGTGTCCACCGAATGTGGAATTGAAGGAGCTACCGAAACATCTAAAATATGCATTTTTGGGGGAGAATGACACCTTACCGGTGATCTTTGCTTCCAATTTGGCGGTAGCTCAAGAAGAAGAATTGTTGCGGGTTTTGAAGGATAATAAGGCGGCCATTGGATGGACGATAGCTGATTTGAAAGGCATTAGTCCATCCATTGTAATGCATAAAATCATTACAAGTGAAGATGCAAAGCCAACCCAGGAAACACAAAGAAGGTTGAACCCGAATTTGAGAGAAATGGTCAAGAAAGAGATGATCAAGTGGTTAGATGCGGGGATCATATACCCCATTTCGGACAGTGCATGGGTAAGTCCGACTCAGGTAGTGCCTAAAAAGGCCGGTATTCAGGTAATTAAGGATGAACAAGGCGAGCAAATTGCCACCCGCCCGGTCACCGGGTGGCGAGTTTGCATTGATTATAGAAAATTAAACGCCGCTACCTCCAAAGACCATTTCCCGTTACCCTTCATTGACCAAATAATTGAAAAACTATCGGGTCAAAAATACTATTGTTTTTTGGATGGGTACTCGGGATATAACCAAATTGCTATTCACCTGGACGACCAACACAAAACCACGTTTACATGTCCATATGGTACATTTGCTTTTCGGCGAATGCCATTTAGACTATGTAACGCCCCGGCCACATTTCAAAGATGTATGATGAGTATATTTTCGGACATGGTCGGGGAATCTCTTGAAGTGTTTATGGATGATTTTTCCATCTTTGGCCCAAGTTTCGATTCTTGTCTTAACGAATTAGAAAAAGTTTTAAAAGGCGTGTTGAGACAAACTTGGTGCTAAGTTGGGAAAAGAGCCATTTTATGGTTCAAGAGGGTATTGTGTTGGGATGTGATGGGTGGTCCGTAGGACAACCCTTAAGGCATTTAAATAGATTAAAATCCCATACTTTGTCTGGTTAATTGCTTGAATTTGGTAACCACAAGATGTTTGATGTTACAGGTGCTAAAGTGCTTGAAATGCGGGTTTTAGGAAGCATAGATGGATGCTAGATGTTGGTGGAAACAAAACTTGAAGATGTAGCTTGTAATGAAGAAAACACAAAAAGGCACCACACTCAGCACCGTAACCTACGGTTCTCACCGTAGGTTACGGCTCCTCTTTGTCAAAAGATGACTGCCGTAAGACAGAGTATAACCAGCGTAAGGAGAAGAATGCTCACTGTAAGCTACGGTATGTGCCGTAGCTTACGGCACTATGTTGACCCGTTGTCCTGATGGCCGCCGTAAGCTACGGTAGGCGCCGTAGCTTACGGTGCAGACTGTCCTCAATGTGTAACTCCTGCATTTAAGTGTCATTTTCATGGGATTTATGGGGACTTATCATTGGATTCGGTTACACACTGATTAGCAACGAAAATTGGAGAATTTTTGGAGACTTTGGGCTTGAAGAACACTTGTTGATCTTAGTTTTTATGTTTGGTGATTCCTATGAACATTAAGACTTTTGTTATGATGTTGATTCAAGCCATGAGTGGCTAGGCACTTTGTGATTATCTTTAGTGGAAGGTTATGTAAGACTTTATGCTTGAATTCCTTTTTTCTAGAATAACAATCTCTTTCGTTATTGAATTGCTTGTTATGGTGTGTGATTGCTTGTTAGTAAATTGTTAATCCTTATGTTGAACTAATTAGAAACCATACGTTCTTGGTGCCGTTGGCAATCGAGATATCATGGGTATAGTTAGACTTGGGTAAGGGTTGATTGATCATCGGGTAACAACCTCATGTTCTAGGAATCTGAGTACTTATTTCCCTTTCATCACTGCAATTAATCACACATGAACTATGTCTATGTAGTTCTTTCTAGTGGAATGATAGCATTAATGTCAAGCAAACCGGAAACTGAAGTTAATCATTTGTCTCTAATTTGTTTACAACCAAAACTTCCATTTTCGCATTTACATTAGTAATCTTAGTTTTTCAAAGCAAATCAATCAATCCAACTTTTGAACTTTACTTCTATTACAATTAGTTTAATTTAGTTAATTTAGATAAACTCCTAAATAACATACATTCCACAAACTTCCTGTGTTCGATACCCACTTACCGCTATCTATTAGTAGTATTTGGATTAAATTTGATTGTGACCACGACATCACGTCAACGATGCATCCTGGAAATGATAAAATGTATCAGGATTTAAGAAAGAATTTCTGGTGGATAGGAATGAAGAAAGATATAGCATCTTATGTTTCTAAATGTTTAACATGTTCACAAGTTAAACCTGAACACCAGAAACCCGCAGGTTTATTGCAGCAGTTAGAACTGCCAGTATGGAAATGGGAATTGATAACAATGGATTTTGTTACCAAATTACCCAAAACAAGAAAAGGTAATGATGCAATCTGGATGATTGTAGACAGGCTAACTAAGTCAGCTCATTTCCTACCCATGAAGGAAACTTTCAGTATGGAACAATTAGCTAAACTATATGTAAATGAAATAGTTTCATTACATGGAATTCCTTTATCAATTGTTTCTGACAGAGGTAGCCGTTTTACCTCTCATTTTTGGACAAGTCTCCAAAAAGCAATGGGAACCAAGTTAAATCTAAGCACAGCTTATCATCCTCAAACGGACGGACAAAGCGAAAGGACAATTCAGACAATGGAAGATATGCTTAGAGCTTGTGTAATTGATTTCGGAGGTAATTGGGACGATCACTTATCATTAATAGAATTTTCTTATAATAACAGTTATCACACAAGTATCAATGCTGCACCATTTGGAGCACTTTATGGACTAAAGTGCCGAACCCCAGTCTGTTGGGCAGAAATTGGAGAAAAGAAACTATCCGGACCCGAGATAGTGCAAGAAACAACAGATAAGATCATTCAAGTAAAGGAACGATTGAAAGCAGCACGTGATCGACAAAAGAGTTTTGCAGATAACAGGCAAAAGCCGTTGGAATTTCAAGTAGGTGACAAGGTATTATTGAAAGTCTCTCATTGGAAATGAGTGGTAAGATTCATCAAAAGAGGAAAGTTAAGCCCCAGGTATGTTGGACCTTTTGAGATTATTAGAAGAATAGGACCTGTAGCCTATCAGCTACAACTGCCAGAGGAAATGGTAGGAATACATGATGTATTTCATGTATCTAATCTTAAGAAATGCTTAGCTGATGAATCACTGGCAGTACCTCTTAAGGATATAGAGGTAAATGAACAATTAAAATTTGTAGAAAGACCTCTACAGATTGAAGACAGAAAGGTCAAGAATCTCAAACACAAGAGGTTAGTTCTGGTCAAAGTGAAATGGGACTCCAAAAGAGGACCAGAATACACATGGGAGCTTGAATCAGAAATGCAAAGGAAATATCCACACCTGTTCTAGTAGATCTCGAGGACGAGCTCTAAAACAAGGTGGGGAGGATATAACAACCCTCCAATATATTCCGACACCCCGTATATGAAAACCGAGCCCAAAATACCTTATATAATTAAAAATAAAATAAAAACAAGATTTTATCCTCGCTCGCGGACCGCGAACGTGTAGGCGGTGACCTACGTGGGCCGCGATAGCTCTGGGTCAGGGCGAGCCCCTGAGCCGCCACGTGTCACCATTCGTGTCGAGCCTAGTGGCGAGTCAGCCAAGCTAGGGCCTACCCTAGCTGGCCTCGCGGGCCGCGAAGGCCCTGGAGGAGGTTTACGCGGGGCGCAACGGAAGTCGAAGAGGCACTATATATAGAGGCTTTCAGCCTCAGTTTCTATTCGCTCATTTTCTTGATCTATCTCTCTCAATTCTGCATAGCTATTATAATCTCGGGTATAATACCCCCTAATTAACGAAGTTCTGCCTCGTTATAAGTATCATAACCCCGGTTACGTATTAGATACGCTGCCCGATTGATCCAAGGTTCCGCAACGGCTGTCGTGGTTCTGCCCGACGTAGTCGTTGGAATGTCGTCTCGGGGAGGGTATTACTAATGTAAATATTGGGTTATTATACTAACGTGTGTGCATTTGTGTAAATTATAGATAATCACCTGGAAATCCTTAAGGAAAACCCTAAGACAGCAATGTGAGTAATCTCCTTTTTGTAACTGTTTTTACCAAACCTTAAATATTTTACAATGTGATTAGCAGTGATTGAGTCTTTGTAATTCTTCAATTATTGCCGGTATGTTGGGGTTTTGTATACAAAATGTGGAACACATTACTATTGGACAAAGAGTTAGCCAATGTGTAATATGACCCACCAGTCAGGATTGACAGCACTGAATGAGTAATTGTGTAGATGTAAACATTGTAATCGCTCTCAATATTGTTAAGAGATAAAACTCTTCTTGATTAAACTGGGATTCACTCACCAGTATTTCCCACTGACAAAATGTTTTTAAACGCGTTTCAGGTAACAAAATGTGAAAGCCAACTAGAAGCCAGCTGGACAGCACTGAAGGCTTGGAAAAGTGGCTATAAAAGTTACCTAAATAAAAGAAGATGTTTTATTTCAATAAAATGGGATTTATCCCTATGAAAATGTGTGTACTTAAAACTTGGGAGTTTCCCATGTGTTTAATATTATAAAAGTGTGGTATTTACTGTGATAAAATATTTCCTAACTACGGTCCTCATGAAATTTCCGCTGCCAAATTGATAAACACCGATACCACCAAAACTGATTCTCGTGGCCGCCCGTTCCCGAGACAGATAGGGGGCGGGGGTTGCGACAATGGTACTAAGTGTGTGGTCTTCACCAACCATAAGATCCTTCAGCACATCTTCAATTAAAAGGAACTCAACATGTGTCAAAGTCACTGGGTAGAGTTGTTAAACGACTACGATTGCGAGATTCGCTACCACCCAGGTAAAGCAAATGTCGTGGCCGCCGCTCTTAGTCGTAAAACTCATGTCAAGGGTATTCGTTGTTTCCAACTCGTGGACGATCTTTGAAACCGCATTCGTGAAGCGCAATACTCGTCTGTTAACGAGGGTAACCTCAATAACGAGATGAAGTGTGGTGCTGAAGATCAACTCAAAACCAAGTCCGATGGTATTCTTTATTATCTCGATCGCGTTTGGGTACCAAATCGTGATGAACTTTGAGAACTCCTAATGAAGGAGGCACATAAAACCCGATACTCTATTCATCCTGGTGCCGACAAGGTGTACCACGATCTTCGTACGTCTTATTGATGGCATGGCATGAAGAAGGATATCGCCACCTTCATTTCGAAGTGTCTCACATGCTCAAAGGTGAAAGCTGAACATCAACGTCCCTCTGGCTTGCTCGAACAACCAGAAATTCCTGTCTGGAAATGGGAGGTCATCGCTATGGACTTCATCACCAAACTTCCTTGTACTTCTTTTGGTTATGATAGAATTTGGGTAATCATTGATTGATTAACCGAATCCGCTCATTTCCTCCCCATTCGTGAAGATTACAGAGTCGAGAAATTGACTCGTATTTACACAAATAAAGTCATATGTCGTCATGGTATCCCCATTGACATCATCTCGGACCGTAATGGTCGTTTTACCTCTCGTCTTTGGCAAACGTTTCAAACCGCTTTTTCTTGGTACCGCTTTTCATCCTTAGTCCGACGGTCAAACCTAGCGCACTATCCATACTCTAGATATGCTTCGTTCATGTGTAATCGTTTTTTGTGGCAACTAGGATATGTACTTGCCTTTGATAGAATTCTCGTACAATAACAGTTATCATGCGAGTATTCAAATGGCAGCTTTCGAAGCATTGTATGGTCATAAGTGTCGTTCGCCTATTTGTTGGCACGAGATTGGAGAAGCTCAAATCACTGGCCCCGAGCTTATATAAGAGACGACGGACAAGATCTTGCAGATTTGTGATAACTTGCTCAAGGCCAGAAGCCGACAAAAGAGTTACACCGACAAGCAACGCAAGCCCTTGGAATTCAACGTTGGTAACCATGTACTTCTCAAGGTATCTCCTGGGAAAGGAGTAGTTCGTTTTGGTAAGAAAGGCAAACTCTCTCCTCGCTATGTAGGTCCCTTCAAGATTTTCGAAAGGATTGACAAGGTAGTGTATCGACTAGACCTACCTCAAGAACTTAACAACGTTCACCCAACGTTTCATGTTTCTAACTTGAAGAAATGCTTAGCTAAAGAAGGACTTCAAGTTACACTCGAAGATCTTCAAATCAGCGAGACCTTACACTTCATGCAGAAACCGGTCGAAATCATGGACCGAGGAGTTAAGCAACTAAGGCGCAATCGAATTCCCATGGTTAAGGTACGATGGGAAGGAAAACGTGGCGCTGAGTTTACTTGGGAACTCGAAAGTGAAATGAAGTCCAAGTACCCGCATCTGTTCATTGAGTCTTCCTCTTGAATAAATTTCGAGGACGACATTTCCTAAAGTAGGGGAGACTGTAACACTTCACTTTTTAGTACTTTCCTTATTTAGAAAGTCTGTTTGTATTTCTATTTTTGGTAACTTGTAATCTTATTGTATTCGTATTTCCTCCCAAACATTGTAATCCAAGGCTTAGATCATAATAAAACTCGATTATACGTTGCAAACTTTGATACATACTCATATACGCAAACTCATACTTTGAAATACTTGCAACATCAGTTTATACATGCATTCTATTTATACTTATACATATACATCACACTTGTGTGCTTGAAATACCTAAAACCGGCAAAAATACATGAAAACGGTCAAACATAACCCCTTCGAGCGACTGAGAACTCCTTGTGCGACTGGCCAAGTCTCTTCGTGAAAACGGTCAAACATAACCCCTTCAAGTGACTAAACATAGCAGTGATTGTTTCCTACTCGAACGTGATCTTTTCACGCCTCTCTGAATCCTTACGAATCTCGATGCTATCGAGTATCACCTGAACACCCATCTGAACGCCTAGCAAACAAGGTAGAATGTTAGGTGCTTGTACGAACGTCCCTGAGTTGGATGTCGCAGCGTCAAATGATTGGTTCATACCTTTCTCACTTATCTTCGTTTGCTGGAACTCAACGTGTTGACGCCTTAGATCCCGAAGTGCGATCACTTCTACAACACTCTAGCAACATACCGTGTATTACTTAATCATCTTGTAAGATCGATGGATAAGAGGATGAGCGTAGTACTTTACCGATCTCAGTATTAGGACGACCCGGATTGCCGGCAATGAACACCAGTAAATTGACTTCAATCGAATTCTTAACCCTAGTCAGCGACTCATGGGAGTCAACTCTTACGAATCAATCGGGACATAAGCGATGACAACTGATTATAGTGTGGAATGTTTGGTTGGTGAAAGATCGTAGGGTTCCGTTTCAAGCAAAGGTATTGGAGGCAACAGTCATGGCAACATCAAGGTACTTGTAATCGTAGCCTACAGTATGGGAATGAAGGTGCCTACGGCATGGATTGGCCGTTGATAATTCAAGACGACAACAACCAAGGGGATGACGACAGTACTGGAAATCCTTGTAACGAAAACAACAACACTGGAAATGATGTTCGTGGAAGGGTATTTAGGATTGGCATGGGCGACGCCAGGATTATAGCAACACGGTGGCCTGCACGTTCTTGGTAACTAAACGCCTCGTTCCTGTTATGTTTAACCCTGATGCTTTTTGGAACCAACCTGATGCGGAATCGACTGATGGCCAGTCAATTGAACCCTCGTATGTTCCCTGGGATGCAAACTCGACCTTGTGGGACAAGTGCTCGACATCGACCTTCCTTCTGCTATTCCTGATAGTTTCGATGCGGTAGTTAGTGTGGATTGGTTATCCAGATATCACATAGATATACCCTGTGAGGGAAAATTTTGCGTATCCCTCCCCTTAGTGGAGGATCGTTATCTGTTCTAAAGCGTCAGAGAGGCGCAAAGGTTAGCGTCATTCCAGCAATGAAAGCCAGGAGCGTCTACGGAGGGACTACCCCGCTATGTTAGCAACTGTTATCGATGTTAAGGTTAGGGAAAAGAGGATCGAGAATTCATCAATTGTTTGTGATTTCTTCCGATGAGCTACTCGAAGAACTTTCAGGATTACTTCCACAACTGTTAGACAGAATCTCAGTTTGATCTCACGCCAGAGGCAACCCTGATTACTTGTACGCCTTACCGTCTTGCACCAGGAGGGTTGCAAGAACTGTCTAATCTACTACGGGAATTGTTGGAAAGAAGTTTTGTCGGACCTAGCTCTTTTCGCGTTGGGGAGCCCCAGTTTTATCAGTGAAGATAAGCCTTATCGATGGACATGTGTACTGATTATCGAGAACTCAGCAAGGTGACAGTCAAGAACCGTTTGCCTCGACCATGTATTGCCAGCCTGTCAACCAGTAGCGAGGGTCAAGCTCCCAATCGAGGGTTGACTAACGAACGAACTATTATCAGATGGAAGTCCAAGGGGAGAAGGTTCTTAAAAACGACATATCAAACGCAATGCGGCCATTGCGACACTGTACTCCATGACCTTTGGGTTAATTAACACACCAGCAGCTTTATGGATCACATGAATCGACCGTGTTCATTGATGACGTTTTGAATCATTTCCAGGAGAAAGGAACACCATGGGAGGCATATGTATCTTATTGTAGAGCTCCTGAGGGAGGAGCAACTCCATGCGAAATCTACCTAAGTGTGACTTCAGGATTCGAGAAGTACACTTTCTTGGTCGAGTAGTCAATGAAGTGGGGATACACCTAGATCTCGCTAAGATCCATTTTAGTGGAATTGGTCAGCTCTAAGGAGTCCTTCGGGGTTACAGCAATTCCTTGGTTTTACTAGATACTAAAGGAAGAGAAATTTCAAGTTGGGTCCATGCGGGGCATGGAGGAGCAACTTTTGGCAAGTTGGACGATATTCGCTACTTCATGGAACGCATATGATTTCCATTATACTGCAACCGCAGGGAACTTGAGCGGAGCAAAGCACAACAGCCTTGATGTTCTAGTCATCTGGGTCTTGATAGGAGATACTAGGATTTATAAATCTTGTACTGGCGACCGGGCATGAAGGCCCACATAGTCGAGTATGTGAACGATGTTTGACTTGTGCGAAAGTCAAGGTGGAATATCAGAAACCTTCTGCTATATGCCAGCAACCTGAGACACCCATATGGAAATGGGAACAGACTACCATGGATTTTGTCACTGTCCTTCTTGAAACCCGAAACGGAAACAATATCACTTGGGTGATCGTTAATTGTCTCATGTCACCGGTGCACTTTCTTGCAAACAAGAAAAAAAAACTGACAAAGTCTTCGTATCCTGTGAGTATTTGCCTATGAAGGGCGGTCTCTAGGCACGGGGTGCCAACTCCTGTTACCTCCGATTTCGATCTATACCTGGTTCATGATAGGCAATACACAACACCCCCTGGCTCACGTCTAGACATGAGCATTACTTATCACCGTAGGACAAAACGGTCAGAGTAAACAAACCCTCCTGACACTCGAAGACATGCTGCGAACATGTGTGTGTTTGGTTTTAGGGAAAACTTGATGGACTTTTACCTATGGTTGAGTTCTACTGCAGCAGTTACCATTCTAGTATCCAGACAGCTCTGTTGAGGCATTGCATGGACGATGATGCCAACCTCCTTGTTGGACTAAGATGGTTGACAACCTAATCACAGGTCTAGGACTTGTGCACGAAACTCTTGTGAAGATTGTTTAGATCGGAAGTCGTTTGGCGGTAACGCGTGACTATCAGGAAGACTGATAAGCTTAGGAAACACTGGGAGTTCGCTGCAGGCGAATGTGTCATGATTGAAAGTCTCGCCCTGGGAGGGTGTGGTACGCTTGGGAAGCATGGCAAGCTTAAATTACGATACGTTGGGTCATTCAAAATTCTGGAAAGAATCGGTCATGTGGCCTACAAACTCGGGTTACCCGACGAATTGGGTGACGTACACAATGCCATTTATGGCTCGAATCTAAGAAGTGTTTGTCCGATGAAACACTAGTGGTACCGTTTCAAGAGCTGAAAATTGACGACAAGTTGTAGTTTGTTGAAGAACCCATCGAAATTATGGATCGGGAAGTCAAGGTCCGTAAGCATAGTCGGATTCCAATTGTGAGAGTTCGTTGGAACTCAAAACGTGGACCGGAGTTCAAGTAGGAACGCGAGGATCAAATGAAGCTCAAGTACCCTCACTTATTCCCAGCTGACCAATCCAAATCGAATGCAACTGGTGAATTTTGAGGCGAAATTCCCTTTCAAGTTGGGGATGAGGTGGCACTTGCGGAAAATCCACAGTCATCCTGATTTAACATCTTGCCACTTTGGATTACTTGTCAAATTTCGGGACGAAATTTCTTTCAAGTTGGGGATGTTGTGACAACCCGAAACTTCAAGTTCCTTCCTACGTATCTCTTGTTCCGCAATTCTTGTGACAAATTGTTTTAGTTTTTGTAATGTGCAATTGTTTGAAATGTTAGAATAGTTTATTAATTAGTGGATTTTATATGTGAACTAGAACCAAGTATATTGACCTTTTATTGGACTATGAGATATCCTCCACTCACTTGAAATGCTATTAGACCGAATAGTCTGAATGATTAATATGTTGGGCCGCTCAACAATTTACAAATTGATCTTATCGAGTTCACATGGAGCCAGTGAATATATCGAGCAATGTGCACTGATTCAAGATTCAATGTGTTGAATAATTGTCTGCAACAACTAAACTAGGATTGGACCTCACATACACTATTCCGATATATAATTGGGCCGCAAACAATTATGTTGTTATCACATGGGCCGTTTACCACTGTGATGCTTTTGGACCTTTATAATTTTGAAAACAAATTATTCACAATTAAATATGATCAGCACGTGGACTATAGGATTCTATTGGACCGTTTTTTACTGAACATTTATTATACACACATGGGCCAAGAATATTTTTGATCTTTCATCGTCACCATATACATTGTGACGAAGCTTATGTTTCGTCGAAGATGATTCTTCGCCAAAAAGGGTTGTGGCCCAGTTGAACCCTCGGGCCCAATACGGAACCAATCTAGGCCCGGCTCACCCAAGAGGTCGCATATGACCCTGTCTACGGTTTCTAAAATCTTAGAATCATATTTTGGAAGTTGCAAACCCTAGCAGTCTTCTATCCTCCTCTCATGAACGACGGCAGAAGCTCTTGTCCGCAGCTATCCTCCTCGTTTTGTCATGGCACTCTCGCACACTCAACCTTCCGGTTAGTGTATCACCTTCTTTGATCGTTCTAGTTTTCCAGTTGTACATGATCTTTTGAGTACTTATGTGGTTAAGGTGTGCATGATCAAGGATGTGATTAAATAACATGATTTTGTGTGGGATGAACCCATTGCTCGTTATTGTTGAATCGGATCCCTTAACATGAATTGGTCCATGATAAACAACTAGTAAACTAGGGTTGCATGCTAAAAGATTTCATAGTTTTGAATAACGGGAATCGCGGGTTTGATATAATATTCGATGTTGCTGATTGGTTCGGTTAATCGTTAGTAATATTAGTCCCTACTGTAATGAGGAAATGATTGGTTGCTATTGATAAGGTAGGATGTGATATTTTGTTGGGCATGTAATCCTTGTCTGCTTGTCGATTATGTTAACTGCCATTGAATGAATTAATTAATTACTAGGATGCATTTGAATCATAACACCAAGATGATTGGACAGTTATGAATGTTGATTGATGGGTTAAATCAAGCTATAGGGGAATGTGTAACTGTTTTGATCTCACTGAAAATGTGTAACCGATGTTATGTAATCAAGGCCTTGTAACTGATCTCGATGAAACATAGGGATGTTTCGTCATGTGTAACCCGACGAAGAATGGGGATGTTTCGTCATGCATAGTCTCGACGAAAAACGTTCTTCGTCGTCTATGAAGTTTCGTCGTAAGGGTTATAGATGGAACAGTAGAAGTATACGGTGTGTGTAATGTTGGATGATTGTGTTTACGAATGTTAACGGTTACGTGTCTTGCGAAATATGAACTTGTGATATGAACTTGTAAATGAACCAACTACCTACTATGAGATTTCAAAATGATAACCGGCTATTAAGTGTTAATTGGGACTTGGACTTGTGAAGTAAACTTGTATGTGGCACAATAATCTGTTGTGTGGATAAACTTTGTTAACATGAATGACGTGTGACATGGCTAACAGTTATAACTAGGGCTGTAAACGAACAGAACGAACACGAACAATGCCTTGTTCGTGTTCGTTCGTTAAGGAAATAAATGTGTTCACGAACGGTTCATGAACACTTTCCGAACGAGATTTTACGTTCGTGTTCGTTCATTAAGGAAATAGGCGTGTTCGCGAACGGTTCACGAACACAAACAAACACAAACGAATTGGCGAACGAGACGAAGGATAAAGGTACATGGCCTAGAGAGTAGCTCTGGAAATTGAATCCCTTATTGTGGAATGAAGGTCGATCGTATTCGCCGATGTAAATAATGATAAAGGAAAGGGAAATGGTGCATAAACAAGCTGAAAGAGGCTTTCCTAGTTTAATTTTTAGGGTAATAAAATAAATAAAACTTTAATAATATAAAAATTATAAATAAAATATATGAAAGTACTAAAATCTTTAATTAAAACAAAAACATACGAACATAAACGAATGTTCATGAACACCTTACTGAACGTTCACGAACACAATCGAACGAACAAGACCTCTGTTCATGTTCGTTCATTTAACTAATCGAACAAAATTTCTTGTTCATGTTTGTTCGTTTATTAAACGAACGAACTTAAACGAACTTCCCGCCGAACGGTTCACGAACTGTTCGCTGAACGTTCGGTTCGTTTACAACCCTAGTTATAACATGTGTATTATGTGTATATTTCATGAACGTAACTTGTGTAATATGTGACAAAGTACGTGGTTCAATGTGAATACAAAACTGATTGTTATTGATAAACCATGTTAGGACGTGCTTGATCAATTGATAAACAAAGTAACTAATCTTACCGAGCAAACCAAAGGTGAGTTCATTTCTCTTGAGCATGCGTCCCGGTGGTTGGGATAGTCATTGGGTATCCCTGAGGGGGATAGGTTTTGGGTAAATCAATTGGGTATTCTTGAGAGGAATACGTCTTGTGTGAAAAATCAGGAATGTTGGATAATACACTCGTCCTATCACCTTTAAGTCCCATCTTTTGTTACCGGAGAGGTAACGGGGTATTAGTTGGTAGCGCTACTTAGGTTTGGCACCCTCACCCCGTACCGGAGAGGAAGGGTGTGAACTAATGACCCAGTCATGCCCAGTGCTTTGATAGGAGCACTTGGGAATGAGCAAAACATGCATCAGGAGCCGTCTTGTATCCGAGGTATTATCAACATTGAAATCAATGAACGGAATTAAACACTTGGTAACTAACGTTTTCGTAAAACTATGAACTCACCAGCGTTGTCTGATATACGTGTGTGCATGCTCGCATGTTATAGGTATTGTCTGGATGTGGAACTTGCTGTCTGGGATGCTGGAGTGGTCATGGGTCGAGATACATGGAATCGCGAGTCGCGTCTAATGGTTATCATACATATGGATTATGAACCACTTAATTAATGATTTATGCTTCCGCTGAATACGGTGATTTGTATTTACTGTTTTGTAACACTTTACGTTAATGAATGAAAGTTTTATTTAAAATCTCGTATAAGTTCAATGTGATTGGTGGCTAGATCCTGGTACATCACACGCCTCGCGGGGGTTTCCGCTTGGGGTACTTTGGGGGTGTGACACTAACACTATGTTCCCGAGTCATTTAACAGGGGGAGGTGAGGGGAGGGGAGGGGAAGGAAAATTTTCTCTCCTAATCTCTTCAATTTGGGAGGATGAATATATGGTCATATTTGGTCATATTTTCTTCCTTTTTCCCTCCCCTCCCCCTGTTAAATGAAACTCGGGAACATGGTTTTTCATATTTTCATCTCTTTTCCCTCCCCTCCTCCTGTTAAATGAGTCTCGGGAACAGAGTGTAAGTGTAGATTAAAATGAGTCCAATAATTGGGTTGCTCTTTCCGGTAACATAAAAGTCGGAGGTGTAAGCTTTTTGGCTTAATGCCTCCTAACAGGTCGTTTTAGGTAAAAACGTTTTACTGGAAGAAAATAATGAAAAGTTAAGGTTTGTCTAATGTAACCATTCACATTCGAGTTGTGGTTGGTAGAAATGACTAGAATATTGGTAAGAAAGTAGGGGACATGAGCTAGAATGCTAAATGCCTCCTAATGGGTCTGTTGGGTAATAATTTTTGAACCGATAGTGTGATTTTTAAAGCTAGAGGATCCGGGTTTGGATCAAGAATTTAAATCCTACAGATATGGGAGAAAGTTCTAAAAATGAGAAACTTGAAGTTGAGTCAAATTCGCTGCAAAAACTGCAAAATCTTGGCTAGATTATGCACAGGGGTAAAAAGTGCTAGTTCTGAAAATATGTCGGAGACGGAGCCCTTTTTCCACAAACCTGTTTTTCTTCGTTGTATTAAATAGCGTTGACCGTTTAATCTAAACACTAATGGTATTTTAGTGCTTATGATAGGTTTTCTCTAAGGCGGCAACCGGACAGAAGGACGACCAAGCACGTGAAGAACCGAACACTTCTAAACCGCCAATTCCGCAAGGTCATTCCTCGGGAAAGCTTAAGTATGATTACGCGAGACAAAGTTAAATGTATTAAAAACCTTATTGTTTTCAATCATAATTTATTTGTATAATAATCCATTATGGCAGTTCGTCTGGGTTGTCGGTTAACCCAGACGTACAAAAAAATATAATCTGGGACCTAAATATCCAAAAACTTTAAAATATTATTGTATTTGGGTTAGAGTGTTACATGGTGGTTACAGAGATCGAGCCCCTGGATCTTACAAATTCTTTGTAGTTTTTGTCTATGCAGTTAATGCGGAAAAATATCGGATATCGGTCAAGGACCGATATTTGAGATATCGTTTATCGCGGTGGGATATCGGTAATTTATAATATAATGTAAAATATATTATATATATAGAACCTATATAATATATGTATATTAATATCTAGAACCTATATAATATATGTATATTAACATCTAGAACTAATTAGTGCAACAATTTAGCCATATTTAGTGTTAAAATAAGTTGTTTTCGAACCCAAACTAATTAATTTTACATTTTTTATGTAATTTTTTACAACTTTTAGGTACTAAATGGAAACTGGTAAAAGATAGAGGGGCTAAATGTTAAAATACATTAAGTTTATAAAACCCTAAACCTAAAGCACACTAAAAAAACCCCAGCCGCTATCTTCTTCACCTTCTTCTTCCTTGTTTCCAGAAACCCTAAACCTAAAACACGCTAAAACACCCAGCCGCTCTCTTCTTCACCTTCTTCTTCCTGCTTTCCAGCCGCTATCTTCTTCTTTTTCGCCGGAAATCGTCGTCGGAGTCGCAATAGATATGTGTTTTTATCTTTTTCAGCTTATCTGTTCAATTTTCACTTCGTTGTTGGGCCTATCGATATTCTCGGTGAGATGACCGATATCAGAATTACAAAATATCGGCGATATATCGGTATATATCACCGATATTATCGCCACCGATATTATTACTGATTTTTCAAACCGATATGCCAGCCAAGGTCCGATAATCGATAGGGCTGTAAACGAACCAAACGTTCGTTCGTTTAAACAAACTAACACAAACAAGAAATTTCGTTCTTTTAGTTAAATGAACAAACATGAACAGATGTCGTGTTCGTTCGTTTATGTTCGTGAACGTTCGGTAACGTGTTTGTTTGTGTTCGATAGTTCATTAGTGTTTTTAGTTTTTATATCTATTTAAATACTTCAAAATTCCGACAAATTAAATATCTAATAAGTGTCCGTGTATTTTATATTCTGTTTATGAATGATTGTTTGTGTTCCTTTGTTTCCATTTGTGTTCATGAACATTAGTTTGTGCTCATTTGTGTTCGTCAATGTTCGTTGCCTAAATTAACAAACAAACACAAACGAACACGAACAATTTCATTTCCATAACAAACGAACACGAACATAAAATCTCGTTTGATAAGTGTTTGTGAACGGTTCGCAAACACATATATTTCTAAACAAACGAACACGAACAAGGTCTTGTTCGTGTTCGTTCGGTTCGTTTACAGCCCTAATAACCGATATATCGGTGAGATATCACCGATATATCGCCGAGATTGACTGCATAGGTTTTTGTTAAACTAGTGGCCATGCTTTGCGGCAGAGATTAGGTTGGTGTCAGTTAGATTTGGTTCGTAACAGTACCAGTATGATACCGGAACTTAATATACCGAAAGGAAAAATTCGATAAATAAAAGCATGATATGTTCACAAAGATATCGACGCCATAAAATGGATACCGGTATCGTATTCGAAATAAAGATACCAGTATCATCAACAATATCAATGTTGTTCCGATGACAATGGTTCAGTTAGCTACGGTACTATACTGTATCGACACACTCCATAACTTGATTCTAACGAAATTGCCTTACATTATGGGTTCGTATTTTTATTGTTACCAACTTTTGCAATACATGAGCTATTCAAGTCCTTTTATAAAGCTTAAAACTAATATTCAAATGAAATTACATTGTAAATATAGTTTAATTTCTAAAAAAATATTTTAACTTATCATAAGGAATTTCGTGCTATAATTTATAACACTTTCTAACATCCTTTAAAAAAGTAATATTTCTTTTTCTTTTTCAAATATAACAATAAACGGTTCATAGAAGTTTAGATATGAATGTTTTTTTTTAATGGTAAACTAATATACTCCTCATATACTCTTATTAAACACGAACACATCTTGCATGATTTGAACCCTTTAACGCTAAGATAAAGGAGAGGTACCTTCTTACAACACCATATTCCTTGCGATTATGAAATACCTTCCTTCGATGTTAAATCCGAGTACTACTATGTGGTCATGAGACAAGTTGTGTTTAAGAGATCCAGAGTATAGGAACTATATCGTCCCACTATATAAAAAAGTTAGAGTTAATTGCCAAAATCGTCCCTGAGGTTTATTTGCCATTTTCGTCCAAAATGACACTTTTGTACCAAATTGCCCCCAACGTTTGTAACTTTTTGCCATTTTCATCCAAACCACTAACTTAGTTTATTTTTTCTGTTAAGTTGAGGATATTTGGATGAAACTGGCAAATATAAAACCACAGGGACGATTTTGGCAATTTACATAAACCTTTTTTTAATTTCTTTTATTTAACTATTTTTGTTACATATATAATAAAAAAGAATATACATGGAGTTTTTAGAAAAAAATTAATAGTTTTGACACATAATTTTTATAAATTTTCATTCAAATCACTAACTCAGTTTATTTTTTCTGTTAAGGTGAAGGATGTTTTAAATTTTATAAATTAAGACAGAAATTAATTTACAGCTTCTTTATATAAATCAGTTTTATAAAGAGAAAACGTCACTGTGCAACAGATTACAACTTTTAGTATTTATCAATTTTAGAGATAGAAAAAAATTGTAAAACGTTACATATTTTTTAAATGTGTTGAGCACCTAGGAAATATGTTGGTAGAAATAAAATATTTATTTAATTAAGATTATGAGGGTAACTAACTAATACTTATTCTGAGTGGCTTGAGTAAAGAAACTTTGGTTCATAGCATTATAATTACAATTTGGTGGGTAATTTTAAGGTTTGGTAACGATACGTTGTTTGATAGGGGGAGGGGGCACTGGCTTTTGTTTTTCCTTAGGAGCGAATTTAAAAGAGTAGAAGATGAATTACAAAATTGGTACATATGATAAGATTTTTTTATAAACATCCTTCGCCTTAATAAAAAAATTAACTTAGTTAGTGGTTGGATGAAAATTTATAAAAATTATGTGACAAAGCTATTACTTTTTTCATATAACAATTGCATGTATTTCTTTTGTATTATATATGTAACAAATTAATTAAATAAAAGAAATTTAAAAGAGTTTCAGTAAATTGCCAAAATAGTCCCCGTGGTTTTATATTTGTCAATTTCATCTAAATATCCTCAACTTAACAGAAAAAATAAACTAAGTTAGTGGTTTGGATGAAAATGGCAAAAAATTACAAACGTTGGGGGTAATTTGGTACAAAAGTGTCATTTTGAACGAAAATGACAAACATACCAAAACCTCAGGGACGATTTTGGCAATTAACTCAAAAAGTTATGTATAAAGCATAGTGCAAAAAAAGTTGACTACAAGACTTCAAAAAGTGGACTAGAAAAGTAAAAGAAAAAGTTGTTGGAACAACATAAGTTACTGTGGATCTTTTATGATTTTATCCTCTTATTTTTACTTTTTATGTTTTCCAAATTTATTTAATTGTTTCATTTTTTTTGTTTCTTGAATTTCATTTAATCGTAAGTAGAGCTTGGATTGTTCTACATTTAATCACATGAGAGGTTTTGATGCATCTTGTGCTTTTTTAGGTTGTAAATTCAATCACATATTGATTTTGATAGATCTTGTACTTCAGGTTGTACATATTTAACTTTGGGAAAAATTACACTTTTCGTCCTTTATGTTTGTAGCGGGTTGCAATGGATAGCCTTTAACTTCAATAATTACAGTCACAATCCTTTATTTGGAAAAGTCATTACATATTTCGTCCTTTAGCACTAACCAGATTAAAAATTTAAGTTAAGTCTATTCAGTTAGGGGTATTTTGGTCATTTCACGCTTTTATTTAAAATGTCTCTAAATTAAAACAACCACCACTACCGCCGGTTACGACCACCACCGTCTCCCCGCCGTCAACCACCATCATCTGTAAAACAACCATCATCACTGCCCCACCATCGACCGTCAATCACCACCACTCCCTTCCCTTTTATCAGCTGAAACACTTAATCTCTAAGTTTTCTAGAATCTGCACAACCTTTCCATTTTGAACAATTATTAAACGAAATTGTGGAGGTGCAAAAGTAAAAAATTACTGCTTCTCATGCCCAATTCAAAATTCACGTTTGTCATTCAGAAGAAGAAATCAAGATTTAAGTTATCAAATTGAAAGGTAAATGATAATTTAGATAAAAGAAGGAAGTGAATCAGCAGATAGAAGAAGAGGGGCTTACTGTTAAAACATAGGGCAGTTATCAAACAGGAGACGAGGGAAAGAAGCATCTGGAAGTATCACCAGAGTTAGAGTTAGGGTTTTTAATTTTGAGCCTTATTCAAACCCTCTCCTCACTGAACAAACCCTTAAAATAAACCCTAAATGTTTCTAAACCATCTTCGCTCTTCGACGAAGAATAACCCTCGCCGTACGGCCACTCGAAATTGTCACCGACTTCTCGCCACTCATCCTCCGGCATCTGCAAAATCCCACGAGCAAGTTTCTGGTCGTGGATTCTACGGTTGAGATCCACCTGCAGCTTCTTCATCTCGGTTTCAATAACAATTTCATCTTTGATTTCTGTTTCGAATTTCTCAAGGTCTAGCGTTAGGGTTTGGAGGTTTACGCCACCGTCGTTGATCGAGATCGGAGGCAGTGGTTGTGGAGATTGTAATGATGAATTGGAGGATGAAGGTTGAGCAGCTAGAGATGCAGCCAAGGTTGTTAGGTGTGTAGATTGTTAGGGTTTATTGGCCCAATTGTGGGTTTTTAATTTTTTATCTAGTGAATTGATCTAACTGAAGCATCATCGGAAATGGAGAAGTTTTGATTATTCTTTTAAGAGTTGAGTCACATAAATAAATGACTATTTTGCCCTTGTATATGACCCCACTTAACTGAAAGTTTTAACCAGGTTAGGATCAAAGGACCTAAGGTGTAACAGGTTTTGCAAATAAAGGACTGTGACTGTAATTATTAAAGTTAAAGGTCGTCCATTGCAACTCGCTACAAACATAAAGGACGAAAAATGTAATTTACCCTTAACTTTGATTTTAAGGTTGTACAAAAAGATTCCTTATGTATTTAAATCGGATAAGTTTTTAGTTATATTGACATAATTGAAAATGGACCACTTAAAAATATAGTTTTGCGGACTCTAAGGTTGGGTTGTGATCGATTGGGCCTCCTCTAGAACATGTAATTTTTTTACATGTGTTAATAGACCTACATAGGACTCATTTAAAACATGAGCCGTACGATCACCCACTATACACACCCTTAAAGACACCCCTATAAAACAACTCGTATAAAAAAATTCTAAAAAATCATAAAAATTCTAAAAAATCAAAAAAAATTCTAAAAAATCATAAAAATTCTAAAAAATCCAAAAATCATTAAATGTTTCGGCACGAACCGTTTCGACCCGTACCGTTTCGACGCGAACCGTTTCGAGCCGAACCGTTTCGACACGAACCGTTTCGACCCGTACCGTTTCGAACCCGAACCGTTTCGAGCCGAACCGTTTCGACGTGAAGCGTTTCGACCCGTACCGTTTCGAACCATACCGTTTCGACGCGAACCGTTTCTAACCGAACCGTTTCGACGCGAACCGTTTCGAACCGAACCGTTTCGACCCTTACCGTATCGACGGGAACCGTTTCGAACCGTACCGTATCGACGCGAACCGTTTCGAACCCGAACCGTTTCCAGCCGAACCGTTTTGACGCGAAGCGTTTCGACCCGTACCGTTTCGAACCGTACCGTTTCGACGCGAACCGTTTCGAACCGAACCGTTTCGACCCGTACCGTATCGAACCGAACTGTTTCGACGTGAACCGTTTCGACGTGAACCGTTTCGATACGGTACGGGCTCGAAACGGTTCGCGTCGAAACGGTTCGGTTCGATACGGTACGGGTCGAAACGGTTCGGTTCGAAACGGTTCGCGTCGAAACGGTACGGTTCGAAACGGTACGGGTCGAAACGGTTCGCGTCGAAACGGTTCGCGTCGAAACGGTTCGGGTTCGAAATGGTACGGGTCGAAACGGTTCGTGCCGAAACATTTAATGATTTTTTGATTTTTTTAGAATTTTTGATTTTTTAGAATTTTTTTGATTTTTAGATTTTTTTTGAATTTTTTAGAATTTTTATGATTTTTTAGAATTTTTTTGATTTTTATATTTTTTTGAATTTTTTGAATTTTTTTTGATTTTTTGGAATTGGATCAAAATGGCAACTGAAAACATTTTTTAAGGAAATCCCCAAAATACACCTGTTACAAACTGGGTTTTTGGATGGAGTTAGACAAAATGATCAAAATGGCAACAAAATGTAAAAGTCAGGGACCCAGAGGCAAAAAAAAAAACTATTTGAACTAAAATGGCAAATTTAGACAAAACTCAAGGACTAAAATGACAATTTACTCTACATTAAACTACATCTCAATGATTTGTCATCCCGTTGTGTGTTGTACCTTCAAACTGATGAGATGGTAAGAGTATCAATGTTTGATGTAATAAGTGAGCTGCAGTAATGGGCCATAGCAATTGCCAAAAATACCCCCCATCCCCACCACCTATTTCTTCTTCTTGTCTACCCCTTTCTCCAAATGTTATTATTTCATTTTTGCTCTTGTTTTAGGTTCTTCATATTTTGTGGGCATCCAACAAACTGAATTTGGAAAAATCTTGAGGTATGTCATTTTCAAAGTTATATATATATATATATATATATATATATATATATATAGGGTTAGTATCTATAGAAAACCCACTTTAATTTAGAAAACCCGGGAAACTCTAACCTCCCGATGTTTTTTAAAAAAAAAAAAAATATACACATGTTATATACATGTTTTTAAGGTATTTGGGCCAAAAAAATCAAAAAAGCGCCGAGTAGATATTTTTAAAAAAAATAAACAAGTTTTGGTGTAACACGTGTTACATATATCTGACATATTTGTAACACGTGTTACACCAAAACTTGTTTATTTTTTTAAAAAATATCTACTCGGCGCTTTTTTGGCCCAAATACCTTAAAAACATGTATATAACATGTGTATATTTTTTTTTTTTTTAAAAAACATCGGGAGGTTAGAGTTTCCCGGGTTTTCTAAATTAAAGTGGGTTTTCTATTTATCTTTAGCCTATATATATATATATATATATATATATATATATATATATATATATATTTTGGGTTTTGGGTATTCATCAGTGACATGAATGGATTGGATATAATTCTGGGTTTCTGCTATATTTCCCATTTGTTTGGACCAGGTTTATGTAGTTAAGAAGTAAAATTCAAATATAACTATGTTTGTTGCTACTAGTATGAAGTAGTTGACTCTTGATAATTAAAGGATTACTTGACTAGTATGGTTCTTTACTCACACTTTTCTTTGGTTTGGGTACTCTACTACTTTCGGAGTTTCGGGTCTCGCTAAACTTAACTTGACGGGTTAACCAGGCCACTTTGTACTTGGTCCGTGACGGATCTATTGCTATTGGTCACTAAAGTGGCCTGTTTAACTCGTCACCTGAGGTTTAGTGACCCATTTTCAATTTGGGTTATCTACTAATTTACTTATATTTAATATGGGTCACTAAACTCAACGTGACTGGTTAAACATCTCACTTGATACTTGGTCTGTGAGGGATCTATTGCTATTGGTCAGTAAAGTGACCACTTAACTCGCCACGCAAAGTTTAGTGACCCACCTTCATACAATAAAGTAGAGTACCTAAACTAAAAAGATAAGTTCCAAGAAGTGTTAGTTAACCCCATAACCTAAAACAAATTATAATAAGATAACACTTTGATTTGGGTACTTTTCTACTTTATTTTTATTTCAATATTGGTCACAATACTTAACGTGACTGGTTAAGTAGGTCACTTGATACTTGGTCCTTGATGAATCTATTGCAATTGGTCGTTACAGTGGTTTGTTTAACTCGTCACACGAGGTTTAGCGACCCACTTGCTTATAAAATAGTCAGTACCCAAACTGGAAAAAAAGTTCTAAGACGCGTCAATTAAACCTTATAACAAATTATAATAGGATGACCCTTTGATTTGGGTACTCTACTACTTTATTTACAAGCAATATGGGTCACCAAACTTAATGTCACCAATAAACAGGTAGCTTGATTCTTGGTCCGTAACGGATCTATTGTTATTGGTCACTAAAGTGACCTGTTTAACTCGTCAAGCGAAGTTTAGGGACCCACTTGTATATAAAATAGGAGAGTACTTGAACTGAAAAAGAAAGTTCTAAGAAGAGAACTATATCAGTCAAATAACTCTATAACTTAAAAGAAAAAAAATACGAAGATTATCCTTTCATGAAGAACATCCAAGCCCTGTCCCGCCTATGCGGGAAATTTATCATATTACCACAATGATCGATTGCTCGCTTATTAGATGATAATATGTATCTTTTTAAGTTGAATGCACTAGTGTAACCTACAGTTAGTAATGCTCCAAAAAAATATGCATATTGACTTTTGAAAGTCAATGGGGGTAGCTATCCAACTCCTAAATTAATGAGGATTTAAAAAGATATTAATTAAAAAACTTTGTTTGATGAAGATGGTTCAACTATTTTCATTAATGTTGTTTTTATTTTCTTGCTCCAAATGTATTGAATCTTTTCTTTGTGCATATGCTATTTGTTATCTAGGAGCATAAAGCAAGTGCAGCATCAACTATGGGATCTGGGCATTGGTTGAAAATTATAATCAACTGCAGTAAAGCAAGGAAATCAAGATCAAGCAAAACGAAGGTATGCCGTATTCATAATCTTGTGATCGCGGTTTCAACTTTAAAGCTTTCACCTTTTGCAAATGAAAAAGATGTTGATGTAGTGTCTTTATAAATCAAGTTTCTATTTTATTTTATTTGGACAGGGTTTTTCTGTACCGGAATCGTATAATTTGGAATCCCAGCCTCCAGAAAAATCAAAAGCTACTGTCAATGACATTGCTCATGAGAATATAGCTGCAACTCGGATCCAGACTGCATTCAGGGTGTTTAAGGTAAAAACTCTAACAACGATCGGTTATTTCAACTATTTTATATTCACTAATCTGGAAAGAAAAAGAAACTAACTGTTAAAACAATTTTCTCTAACAAGGCAAGAAAGGTTTTAAGGCATTTGAAAGGAGTATCAAGATTGCAAAAAATTACACGAGGCGATTTTGGCAAAAAACAAGCGTCAAACACATTGACCAATCTACAAACATGGACCAAGGTGCAAGCCCAGATAAGAACGCGCAGAAAACACATGGTTGAAGATGGAGGAATCCGGCACAAGAAGTTAGAAAATCAGTTGAAGCTTGAGACTAAGCTCCATGATCTAGAGGTGAAACATATCTTTACACTATATTATTATTGTTTAGTTATTCATTACATGTTTTAATGATCACACACATGTATGTATTAAAGAAACAAATGGTTTCACTAGATGTGGCAATTCCAACACGTTTATGGATATATGATTAGTACTTCTCTTAACGGGTTGAAAGTTCGTCAAAGCATATTCAAAATGCATAAAACCTTCAAAACTGTTTTATCAAAAAAATTGGATTATTATCGTACTAAATTAGTTTTTGTAATGACATATCACAGTTTACTACTTATTTATTTTTATTAGAAAGAAAAAGAAAAAAGGTGTTTGATTGAAATTTCGGCCGAATGATGTCGTAAGCCTGGAAAAAGGGGCGGGTCAGTGGTGGTGGCGTGTGTGATGGCGAAGGTGGTGGTCAGTGGCAGAGCTTGAACAAAAAATCAGTGGGGGCCGGACTCTTAAAAATCCAATATTTCACACTACAAAAAATTCGAAAATTTTCAGTAAAATTAACACTACGAGCGAAAAATTAGTGGGGGGCGGAGCACTCCCGGGCCACCACTAACCTCCGCCAATGGTAGTGATGGTCCATATGAACCTGTTCATAGTTAGCTAGTTTCATAGGAGTGACCCGTCTTGACCCATTGTATAATTTGAGTGACCAAAATCAACACATTTAGCTAACAAAAAGTTATCATAATCCACCCATATATTTAAGAATGGGTCATGATTTCCACGTGTGAATTTAAGCGTTATTCGCTAACCTACATTTGCTCGTTGTACTTGTATAATATGCTTATAGCTAATGTATGGAGTTTTGAGTAATTATTCCAGGTGGAGTGGAGTGGCGGTTTTGATACGAAGGATGAGGCTCTTGCAAGGATACAACAGAGAGAAGAAGCAGCAGTAAAGCGTGAGCGTGCTATGGCATATGCCTTCACTCATCAGGTCACATACCCATGTACCAATTCTATTATTTTTTTTGGTCAAGCAACATTCTTGGTTAAGTTAACAACAACCGATAGTTTCATTTTTATTTGGGTAATGGACTTTTAAACACATGATCAAGACTGGTTCTCAAAAGACAATTGGTTTCCAATGATTTTTAATGTCTATTAAACCCGAAACAAAATTTATAAAATTGGTTACAAAATAAAAAATAAACTTTATTTGCCTTTTCTTTTCTTATAAAGAAAGCATCTATGGAAATGAGTCAAATAACAGTGATTTTATTAGAGATGCTAAAAGGTTCGTGTTCATGGATTGACAAGTCGAACCGAAAGGACACGTAAAGAACTTTATTTCATTTGTATTTCCATATCAATATTTTAAAAGTCTAAGTTTACATAATATTTTTTATTTTTTGAAGCAATTATTACATAAACCCATTCTATAAAAAAAAATAAACAAATGGGTTAAACGGGTCAATCCATGAAGTCACGAACCCACCAGGTTAACATAAACACGATCCATTTAGCTAAACATTTTCCCAAAACTGACCTGAACCCGTTTAGACTAAACCCAAACTCACGAAAGTTATATTAGGTTCGTATCATGTCAGAAATAAACACCCTTATTTTTTTTTTATCATGAATTTACAGTGGAGGCCGAATTCAAAATCGAATTCAGGCCCAAAGGATTCAAAACTTGCCAATGCTTATTGGGACTGGAGTTGGATGGATAGATGGGTTGTTTCTCAGCCATGGGAAAAGAGAGTCCTGGGTGAGTTGACTCCAAAAAAAGTCAACAGCCCTGCAAACAAAGCCCCTAAAAAATCACCAAAGAAAACTTTGAGAAACAGAAAGCTATCTTATGGGTCAGCCACAAAAGTTGAAGATGCAAACAACAAAACAGAAACTGCATGATGATCTAATTTTGAGTTTATGTGTTGGCAAATAAACACATTGCATCTTGTGTATATTTTGTAAAGTTATTTTCTATTTATGTTGTAAAAAGTTGCAGAACATAATGTTTGATTGTCATTTTTTTTTCATAATGTTATAGTTTGATGTGTAAACGATTTTGTTTTATCTAGACTAAGCCCGGTAAAACGGGCGGGTCGGCTATTGGGTGGAAACGGATTCGGGAGGAAACGGTTTATGATCAAAATGAGTTGGGTCAAAAAGGGTTCGCCTTGACATTGATAACTTCAAAAAGAAAAATATAAGAATGAGCCACTTGCTATATTTGCAAGTGACCACCATATTTACTTTTATGGTGGCTAGTTGCGACGGATGAATGTGGCAATGACGATGGATTTGTACTTTTTTTAATTGCAGTCTACTCCTACTTATATTTTACACCGTTGTTCACTTTGAGATTTGAATCCTCGACCATATGAAGAGGGACATGACACCACTAAGCCAAACGCCTTTTAGTCACCGATTTCTACCCGTTTTAAATTGTTCTTTTATAGTAACCAAATTGATCAAATTGTCCGAGTCTCCGTTGGATGTTATAAAAGCCAACTTGTGTTTGATAGGTTACTATATATAATATATCCAACTTGTGTTTGACAGGTTAATTCAAAAGGGATATATTTTCAAAAAAAGTTCAAATGGGATATGCCATTCCTAGATAGCTAGACTCTAAGTTGGATACACCGTTTTAATCATCGGGTCACGGGGTGTACTCTAACATCTAGAGTGTTAACAATGACATGACATGTTAACTAACATTGCAAACCACTCCCTCCTTGTGTTAAAGTGCATTAAATGAGTTACGTGTTAAGATGTTAACCAATGTTAAAAGATTAAATTAATTATTATTTTCTTTTTAGACAAAACCCAATATTAAAGTGCATTAACTGAGTTATGTGTTAACATGTTAAACCATTTCCTTTGAGTGAGACAAAGTGAAATGAGGAAAAAAAGTTGATGTGTCACTTAGGTGGAGTTAAGTTAGGTTAAAGTATACCCAAAGACCTTACATGATAACTCGGAACGAGTTGTAAAAAAATCAAAAACTAAGAAGCACACACCATTCTTTAGGGTCTTAATTTATCAGTTATGTCATTAATTTTTCCATTGATGCTTCATAATATTTCCATCCCGTTATTTATCTCTGTCTCTAAAAAAACCATCTTCTTTAAATTTTTCTCTAAATTGATTTATAATAAACTTTTATGCAACGAATTCGAGTCAAGATGAGTCCGTGTCATAACCGTACATCTAAAAATGGTCATTTTAGTTCGATTAGGCAAAATCTAAAATAAAACATTGTTTTGAACTAGTCACAAACAAAATAGTGTTCTAAACTTTCTATAGATAATAAGGAAGCATAAAAATATGATTAAATTAGCATCTAATTAAGCCGGTTCCAACTACAAAAGCATCAAACTAAACCATTTCTATTGCTTATTAACTAAGAGATTCTCTTATCAATGGGGTGGTGGTCCATTGGCAAAGACAAAGTCTCTAAAAACATCTAGGTTGGAAAGGGGAGGTCTTGGGTTCAAGTCCCACAAACGATAAGGGATTAAAGAAATTAGCCGTTCAAAAAAAAAAAACTAAAAGATTCTCTTAATCGGTTTAGTTCGACTAAACGAAATTAAATTAATTTCCATGTTAAATCTCAATCTATTAACATTTTCGTTTGATGGATCTATATATGACCTTGTGTTAAATAATTTTTTTTGGTTAAAAGTCAAATGAGACCTCTACAACAAGTTTTGATAGTATCTAACTGGCGTGTTGATGCCCCAATTGATCCTATTGCATATGCATATATCATGTATTAGAAATGATTAACCGTAAAAAAAACAATTCCTATATCAATATATTTCAACTAAAAACAAATACTTTTTCTCTCTCCTTTTCAATTAAATAATATTATCATCACATTTTTCTCTTTCCTTCACTCACAACCACTTTCAATATATATTAAAAAAATTATACTGGGTTAACAGTGTCCCCCCAAATATACAGATGAACAGTAACATTTTCTCTCTCCTCCACTCACAACCACTTTTTTTTACCCTTTACAATATAAAAACTCACTCTCACAAGTTTTGATGGATTGGATGAGAATGCTCTAATTTCTGAACAAAACTAAAAAATAATCAAATATCAAATCCACTTGCTGAGAATCAGAAATAACGTATACACAAGTTGCATACAATTCCTTTCATTTGAAAAATAGAGAGACGTAATATTGCGCACACTGGCTAAAGTACTACGGTGATCCAAAAACTTCATCCCCTTTGTGGAAATTTATCGAATAGATTGAGTGCATGCACCATCAGTACAAACATTTTTAAGTTAACGAGATACCCAAAGTTTGCTAATCGCCCACAAGTTACAGATCCAGGTCTTAAGTTTTCTTCAAAAAAACCGAGCCCAAAACGATATTGTAAAATTTCTAATAAGCCGAATCTGAACTTCAAATGTAGAACTCGAACTAGTTTGAGTTAGATCCATATCGAGCCAAGCTTGAATTCGAGCTTTCTAAAAAATTACAGCTACTTCTATTATGTTAAAGATACTTCTTAGAATGATTAATTAATTTCTTGATATAGCTACTTCACTTTTAATTTATTGTTTTAAATTTTAAATATAAGATACTATTTAGTGTGATTAATTTATTTATTGATATAGCTACTTCACTTTTAATTTGGTCCGGTCCTGTGCTTTTTTGTTAGGCCGGCCTGTTCTTAATGAAGTTTTTCTTTATACTTGTTTTGATTAAGGTCAGGATATAATAGGAAGATCTATTAGTGTAGGAAGGTTAGTAAGCAATTTTAACCATCCATTGAATAATTAAGGGATTGGATTAAATGAGTTAAGTAGAACAAAAATGAGAGGCGTGTAAGATTGTTTAAGGGGTATTCTATTATATCCAAATCAATAGTTTCTCTCTCATCGAATCACCCTTTGTTTTTAAAACATTAATAATTTTTTCATACGATATTATTTTTTTTATAAAAATTGCACCATAAAACGAACGTTCTTTTATCTTTAAAACGAGCACACTATTGTTATATTTTTGAAAAAAAAGTTTTCAATAACCTAGATGCGGAAAACACAATTCACAAAAAAATGATTTTTTTTTTCTAAAACGCAATGGATAAAAAACAAAAAAAAAAGTCTATTTTTCTAAAACGCAATAGAAGAAAACACAAGAAATGTGTTGTTTCTAAAACGCAATGGCCTAAAAACTCAAAGACGTGTATTTTTTTCCAAAACGCAATGACTTAAAAACACAAATATATATGTTGTTTCTAAAACGCAATGGAATAAAAACACAGAGAAATGTTTTTTTTATAAACGCAATGGACTAAAAACATAAATAAATGTCTTTTTCTTAAAACGCAATGGACTAAAAACACAAAAATATGTTGTTTCTAAAACGTAATGGACTAAAAACACAAAGAAATGTCTTTTTCTTAAAACGCAATGGACAAAAAACAAAAAAAATATGTTTTTTTTTTAAAACGCAATGGACTAAAAATGCAAAAATTTGTTTTTTTAAGTGCAATGCATTGGTGTGTTTGATAAAACACAATACAAAAACGCAATAAAGTAGATGTGTTATAAAACACAATTCAAAAACACATTTATAAAAATAATCATTTATTTGGGGACGTTTTCAATAATCTAACTTATTGCGTTTTAGGAATTTAATGCGTTTAAAGAAATAAATTTAATGCAGAGAGTTGTCAAGGTATCAAATTCTTTTGAGCAAATCATATATGACAGAGAGAGCACCATTATTTTAGGACGTAGCTATTTGCACACCAATGTGCCTATATGCAAACCAAAAAGTGTTTTTTTGTCTTATATGCACACACTGCAGTGTCGAGCTGTGACCAAAGCGCGGTGTTTTGGTCCGGTCAACCAAACAAAGACTGACGGGTGTCTAACGGGTCTGTTGACCGGACCAAAACGCCGAGTTTTGGCCGCGTTTTGGTCATGTCAACCAAACAAAAGACTGACCGAGTGTCTGGTTGACAGGACCAAAACGCAGCCAAAGCTAGGCCTTTTGATCCGATCAACAGACCCGTCAGACACCCGTCAGTCTTTGTCTGGTTGACCGGACCAAAAAGCCGCGCTTTGGCCACAACTCGATACTGCAGGGTGTGCATATAGGATAAAAAAACACTTTTTGGGGTGGCTATCTACACACCAAGTGTGTAGATAGTTTGAGCCTTATTTTAAAGAGATAGAGCTGCAACCCATTTAAAAATTCTTTAACCAATGAGGGTGATGGTCCATTGGTAAAGTCAAAACCTTTAAACACGTTAGCAGATAGAGGTGTTGGGTTTAAGTCCCATATACGACAGGAATAAAAAGAAATTTGCCGTTAAAAAAAATTTAAAAATTCTTTATTAAAATTATAACGAACTGTGTTTTATCAAAATTATGCATAACATGCAAAAATGCGGTGTTAAGTCGGTGTTTATTAAGTTATTAATGGATATGGAAACAAACAATAAGTCGGTGTTTATTAAGTTATTAATGGATATGGAAACAAACAATGCTGGCAAAGAAATAAGAATATTATTTGTTAAAAGTCCAATAGAATACCGAATGGAAACATACAGATTGTTTTATCCATACCTTTAGATTATTATTGACATAAGATATAAAACGCAATATTGATTCAAAAGTAACGGCTGTTTGGTAGCCTCTGAATGGTCATTAAGAGGCTACCTCTTAATGGAACAATTAAGAATTTTACCAAAGAGAAGGTAGAAAAATGTGACATGTGATGATTTACCATTCAGAGGTTACCTTTTAACCATTCAGATTTGAGGTTACCTCTTATTCATTCAGAGGTTTTAAACCATTAAGGGGTAGCATCTGAATGGTCATTAAGAGGCTACCAAACAGCCCCTAAGAATATTTTTTAGCATCCCAGGTGCTAGAAGGTCGGAAAACTGACGGTGCTGGAAGCGTGAAGAAGCAATGATGGTGATAATGCCATCATGGGAGGCTTTGATGGTGTGCGGGGAGGACCTCCGCACAAGGCCCACGATTTTGAGGGGCATGCGATTTAAAAAAAAATCCGATATGTATATGTTATTTTTTTTAAACAGTAAACAAATACCACTTCCAATATAGGCTCATTTACAAATCATTTTTTATGGTTTAGAATTTAGTCCACTTGAAATTAGGTTTATTGAGCCCAATGTTAATTTGATTTTTTTTTAAATAATAACGAAACATAACGGAAGGGCACATTTTTTCAATCTCGAACAGGGTACGTGAATTTTCAGAGACGGCTCTGAATGCCATTAACGACGACGTATAGAGTGGAGAGAACGATGGGGATGGTTGTGGTCCTGTGGAGGCGGTGGTGGGCGATGGAGTGATGGTGGTGGGGTGTGAGATGAATTGTGAAATTGTGGTCCTGTGGAGGCGGTGGTGGGCGATGGAGTGATGGTGGTGGGGTGTGAGATGAATTGTGAAATAGGACGTAATTGGGTTTTTTTAGATCTAGGATTTCATAAGAGTAATTTATGTTTGATGAAAATGTCCCTTCTTATGTTTTTTTTTCTTATGTGCCACATGTCCTTCTATTATTGCTTCCTACACTTGTTACCTAAACTAAACTTTCTATTTGACCTTTTCCCTTTTTAATTATTATGATTAATGGAAACTTTAAGCATACATTATGAACGGGAAAAATTACAAATTTTGTCCTTTATCTTAATATCATTTATCAGGCGTTGGCTTTTTTTAACGAATTTTGACAAGTTTTGCCCTTTACAAGGAATTTTGTTGCATGTTTTGTCCTTTAGGCTTAACTCAGTTAGATTTTTTTGTTAAATCTTGTCACTCAGGGGTATTTTAGTCTTTTTACCCATTTATTTAATATTATTTAAAAGAATAAAACAAAATATTTTAGGGTTGATTCTTGAAATAAATAGGTAAAAAGACTAAAATACCATTGGGTGACAAGATTTAACAAGAAAATCTAACTGAGTTAAGCCTAAAGGACAAAACGTACAACAAAATTCCTTGTAAATGGTAAAACTTGTCAAAATTCGTTAAAAATGACACCGCTTGATAAGGACAAAACTTGTAATTTTTCCTTATGAACGATAATGACATATTTTTAATATACGAACTAGTAATAAGTCTCGCGCGCGTTGCGGTGCGGGTGCATCACAAACATCGAATGGATTAGTCCAAGCATTATGTGATGCGTTAATCATATGAAAACACACGTTTCGACGTGACCAATTGAACTCGAAGTAACCTATATAAGCATTGCGATTTGATCAAAACGTAAGGTAATTTATACCACACAACCATAACTTATTAAAAGAAAAATTCACACGTGTAATCAAATGAGATTAATTAGAGCTTAAAAAAAGAAACCACAATTTGACTTCATTCGGAATAGAACAAAATTTAGGAAACGTACATAAAATAAGCATGAAAAAGTAATGTATTTGACTTGACTTGTTTCCAAAAATGTTTACGAACGTAGACCAATTAGAACTTATACCGACACGTACATAAAAATATGCAGTAAAAATGCTTTATTTTTAATGAAAATTTATTATATTTAACCTGACTTGTTTCCAGAAAAAAATTTGCGTTGAAAATAGACTAACTCGAATTTATACAAACACATACACAAAAATATGCACGTAAAAAATAGTCTTTATAAAGTAAAGAAACAATAGGGGTAAACAAAAGGAATTAACGAACGACGAAAGTTATTGAATGAAAAGTAAAATAGTAAAAAACTTAATATAGTAAAAACGTATATTATATATTCAATAAAATCCACTTCTTACTTTGACTAATGGTTTTTAAATTTCACTAAAGGGTATTTATGTATATTATATATTCAATAAAATCCACTTATTACTCTTGTCAAATAGTTTTCAAGTAGTAAAGGGAATCCGGGAAAACAACAATCCCTTTGAAATCAAATATATATGCACTACGGATGAAAACAGACAATGAGAAAAAGGACCAAAGAAAAATAAGTGAATACTTGAAGGGTCAATGGAAAAATAAGCAAAGGGATATAACATGTAATATGCACCGACATTTCTTTTTAATATAGATACAATTGTCACGTATAACTTTTTTTTTTTTTACCTTTTTTCTCTCAAATTTCACTTCTTTATTCTATTCCAGTAGTCATTTTGGTAAGGTTTCTAAGAATATAACTTAATTTTTCTATTTTATACCGTAACATATTATCAGTGACAATGAGAATTATTGTAATAAAATTATAACCCTGATCACATTAGATAAATTTATGCACAGAGACACATAAAAAGTTATACATTGAATACAGACAGTATACTTATATATTTCATTAATATATGTGTTTCAACTGTCGAAGGTCTTGGCTAATCGGATGAAGCTAGTACTGAATGGGGTAATATCGAATGTGCAATCGGCATTGGTGTCGAACCATAATATAGTGGATGGACCGTTAGTAGTGAACGAATTGGTGGGCTGGGCAAAAAAGTCAAAGAAACAATTGTTTCTTTTTAAAGCGGACATCGAAAAAGCATATCACACACTCTGTTGGAAGTTTCTAATCACCATCTTAATACATATGGGCTTTTCAACTAAATGGAAAACTTGGATCATGGGAATTTTATTTTCGGGTCGAGCATCAGTATTGGTAAATGGAGCACCGACGGGGGAATTTCAATACAAGAGAGGATTGAGGCAAGGCGACCCATTATCGCCGTTTTTATTTACGGTCACAATGGAAGCTTTACACGTCTTAATGCAAAAGGCTTCACGGGAAAATATATACACCGGTATAAAATTACCAAATAACGGGCCACGTATCACACACTTGTTTTTTGCTGACGACTCTATTTTTTATCGGAGAATGGAACGAAAACAATCTAAGGACAGTTAGAAGGATACTTCGATGCTTCCATCTAATGTCTGGATTGAAGGTAAATCAAAACAAAAGTTACATATATGGAGTGGGAAAAGATGAATCTGAAGTCGAACACATGGCGAGTATATTAAATTGCAAACCAGGTTTGTTTCCTTTTAGATATTTGGGGCTGAAAGTGGGAGCGAATATGAATAGAATTGCAAGTTGGAAAGAAGTGATTGATAAACTACAAAAAAGATTATCTAATTGGAAGGCAAAAATATTATCTTTTGCGGGTCGCCTAACCCTTATAAAATCCGTTTTGGGAAGCATTCCTAACTACTTTCTATCGTTATATAAGGCCAAAAGCCATAATAAGAACGTTGGAAGAAATTAGACGAAGATTCCATGGGGGGGGGGGGGTGGGGGCGTAAACAAGATAAGATGGGTAAAGTGGGAAAAGGTTGTCAGGACAAAGAACATGGGTGGATTGGGTGTAGGGGGAATAAGGGAATTAAACCTAGCACCACTACTAAAATGGTGGTGGAGATTAAAAGAGGATCTGAACTTGTTATGGGTGAAAGTAGTAGAATTCATTCATCGCAACACCAAAAAAGTTTCACAAATCCTATTAAAAGTGGGTAATAAGGGTATATGGAAAAATATTGTGGGGATCGGGGAGGATTTCAAAAAGGTAGGGATAGACACACAAAGAGGGCTCAATAGTGTTGTCGGCAATGGCGAAAAAACGTTATTTTGGCAAGACATGTGGACGACTCACGGTCTGCTAAAATATGCCTTCCCACTTTGTTATAATTTGGCAAAAAAATAAGAGAGACATGGTGGCAAAACATTACAGAATGATTCAAGGAGTCCGATTGTGGGATTGGATATCGATTAGAGCACCAAATAGTATGGAAGAACAAGAAGAAATGCAAAGCTTAAATATGCTACTAGTTGAACAAAAGATGGGTGAGGGTAATGATATGTGGAGATGGAAAGAAGAAAAGGATACGGTTTTCTCGGTAAGGTCGGTTAGAAGAGACATAGGTGGACAGTCTTGACAAGTAAGAGATGAAAGGTTTAATTGTATTGAAAATATTGCTCTGTGTATTGATTTACATTGAGGAAAAACCACGAACTTATACAAGATTTCAAGAAGAAATAAAAGGAAACACAATAAAGTTTGGGCTGGAAATATGGCTGGTTATGAGCTGGCGGATCCTTTATTTTGGGAGATGATGTTGCTTAATTTTGACTGATCCCTAAAATTTCTTTCTTCTAACACTCCCCCTCAAGTTGAATAGTGGGATCTCCAAAATTTAACTTGTCCAAACAATTGTTTAAGATTCTGCTTCCGACAGCTTTGGTTAAAATGTCTGCCAGTTGGTCTTCAGATCGGACAGATGGAAATTCAATGATACTAGCTTCAAGTTTTTCTTTGATGAAATGCCTGTCCACCTCTATGTGCTTTGTTCGATCATGTTGTACGGGGTTTTCTGAGATTTGAATTGCAGCTTCATTATCACACATGATCTTGCTTGTTTCTTTTGGATGGAACCCAATTTCAGTTAGAAGTTTTCGTATCCATAAGACTTCTGCCAATCCTCTTGCTATCCCTCTGAATTCTGCTTCAGCGCTTGAGAGAGCGACCACCTTTTGTTTTTTTACTTCTCCAAGTGACAAGATTACCACCAACCAGAGTGAAGTAACCTGACGTGGATCTCCGGTTTCCTTTATCCCCTGCCCAATCTGCATCAGTGAACACTTAAGTGTTTAAATGGCCATTTGATTTGAAGAGTACTCCATGACCAACAGTCCCTTTGAGATATCTTATGATCCTTAAGGCTGCCTCCATATGAGTAACTTGTGGCTGGTGCATGAATTGGCTTATCACTCCAACTGCATATGCTATATCTGGACGAGTGTGCGAAAGATATATTAGCTTTCCCACTATTCGCTGGTATCTGTTTCTATCAGCCAACTCCGCTCCTTCCTCCATGTAAAGTTTTTGGTTTGTCACCATGGGAGTTTCGGCTGGTTTGCAATCAAGCATCCCAGTTTCTGCCAATAGGTCCATAATATATTTCTTCTGACAAATGAAGATCCCCTGTCTTGACCTTAATACTTCAATTCCAAGGAAGTATTTAAGTCTTCCTAGATCTTCCATTTCAAATTCTGTGAATAAGCCTTCTTTCAATTTTGCCATTTCTTCTTTGTCATTTCTTGTAATAATCATATCATCAACATAGATTATTAAACAAGTTATGAGCTCTCCTCTTCGTTTAAGAAACAAAGTATGGTCCGAGTTACTTTGTCTGAACCCGTATTTCTTCATTGCTATGGTAAATCTCCCAAACCACGCCCGGGGAGATTGTTTTAGTCCATATAATGACTTGTTCAGGCGACAGACTTCACCATTTTTAAAGTTATGTGAGAACCCGGGTGGGGCTTCCATGTAGACTTCTTCTTTTAGTTCCCCATGTAAGAAAGCATTTTTAACGTCAAACTGGTGAAGTGGCCATCCTTCATTTGCAGCTATGGAGAAGAGAACCCTGATTGTGTCAAGTTTTGCAACTGGAGAGAATGTTTCAGAATAATCGATCCCATATGTCTGAGTGTAGCCTTTAGCGACTAGCCGGGCCTTGTACCTCTCTATCATACCATCCGGCTTATATTTCACTGTATAGCAAATGGTCTCTTTCCTTGTGGCAGAGTACACTTCTCACATGTTCCATTTTTTACCAAGGCTTCCATTTCGATCTCCATTGCATCCTTCCAATTCTTTGATTTCAGGGCTTGTTCTACATTGGAAGGGATATCTTCTGAACATATAGTTGTAGCAAATGCTTTTGCTTCCTGAGATAAGTTTCCTTTAGCTATGTTGGCCATGGGATATCTTGAACTTTTGGACTCCTTTTCTGGGGAATACCTTTTTGGCGGAACTCCCCTGTTTGCTCTTGGTGGTAACACATATCTTTCGGAAACTTCTTCTAGTGGGGGTTCTTCTCTTTCTTGTCCTGTTTCTTCTTGACTAAACTGATTAAGATTATCAGTGGATTCAATGTTTGCAAAAGAATCAGAAGAATCTGGAGAATCAGAAGAATCACTTACCTCGGGTATCAGGTGGGAAGGAGTCACTTCGGCAGCACTTACGTTTGGACTAGACTGTATAGGTTTTTCAGGTGACTTGTTGTTGGTACTGTGATTACTACAGTTTCCTTCTGGTGTTATGACATATTTCAACCAACTCAGTGGATCAAATTCTTCCTCCCCTGACCACTGTGTTGGGAGGAGTAGTAGTATTTGGTTTCGAGAAAGTTATAATTTATGGTGGTGTACATGTGACGTGTTTTAGGGTTATAACATCTATACCCATTTGGTTAACTCCATAACCAACAAAGACACATCTTTCGGCACAAGCATCAAGTTTACTTCGATGAGATTTTGGTATGTGGACAAAAGCTGTGCAACCAAAAACTTTGGGTTCGAGTGTAAGGACGGGAGGGAGTTTAGTAAACTCTTCCAAGGTTTTCAAGGGGGTTTTTAGGTTGAGGATTTTGGTGGGAAGACGATTGATAAGGTAGGCAGCTGTAGCTAGAGCTTCTGGCCAAAAAATTTTGGGAACCTGTGATTCAATTAGAAGAGCTCTCGCCATTTCTAATAGAATACGGTTCTTTCGCTCAGCCACGCCATTTTTTTCTGGAGTGTGAGGGCAGGTAGTTTGGTGAACTATCCCTTTTGATTGAAAGAATTGTCTCATTTGTGTGTTAACGAATTCCCCCCCCCCCCCATTGTCAGATCGGAAAATTTGGATGTTTTTTCGAAATTGAGTTTGAACCATAGTGTAAAAAATTGTGAACTTATCAATAACTTCAGATTTATTTTTTAAGAAATAAATCCAAGTCATCCGAGTACAATCATCCACAAATATTACGAAAAAACGAAAGTTTTGCCCTCCAATAGTGGGAGCGGGACCCCAAACATCCGAATGAATCAATGAAAATGGCACATCAACTCTTGTGTTATTTGGTTTAAAAGTTTGTCTGTGGCTTTTGGCCAATACACATGTTTCACAAGGAGATGTGCTATTAGAAGGAAAAAGTTTAGGAAACAAAATATGTAAATAACCCGTGGATGGATGTCCCAATCTTCTATGCCATAACCGTGCTTCTCGTTCAACTGTTCCATGAGCAAGCATCACAGTACCACTTTGAGTCACCTCATCCACATAATACAGTCCTTGCCTTTCAGTGCCACGCCCAATGATCCGCCCCGTCCTGATATCCTGTAAAATACAAAAGGTAGGATGCATGAGAACCGAGCAATTAAGTTCTTTCGTAACATGACTTATTGAAAGAAGTTTATGTTACAGTGAAGGCAGATATAAACAATTAGAGAGTCTAAGTGTTGACGAAATCTCAATCGTCCCTCCGGTTTTTACATCCATCTTTCCACCATTTGCCGTTTTTAATATTTGATTTCCTGCGGTTGAGGATATTAGGTCGGCCAAATCATAAGTCATGGTATCGGTTGCCCCACTATCAAATATCCATGAGTCATCCTCTTTGTTACCACAATTTTGGGCCATGTTTATGGACCCATCATAATTTGGTCGACTAATACAGTTTTTAAAACTTTCTATTATAAAGTCTGTGATTTGGAATATTTGAGGGACTGAATTGCAATTATTTGATAGATAAAGTGGGGTTTTCAAGAGCTTGTCTCTTTCAACTCCAATACCTTCACTGAAGAAATCATCTTCTTCTTTGTTCCAGGTTGCCACCGCTGCTATTCCTCGAAACCACCACTGTTCTTGCTTCCATTACCAATGTCTTCTCGATTACTGGTGCTGGTTGATTTTCCTTTCTCCAGAACCGCAGTCTTTGTGGGTGTCTTGTGACCATCGGACCACCATTCGGGATAACCGACGAGCCTAAAACACTGTTCCTTTGTGTGTCTCGCCATTCCCACAGTGATCACACTTTAGGTGAGTTTTGTCGTCTTTAATTGTTGAACCGGATTTTTTACCGTCATTCCGACGGTACCCCTTCGTTGCAAGACCCACTCCTTTGGTTTCGGAGGCTGCTACCAAACCTGCTCCTATTCCCTGTGTATCATTGAGAGTTGCTCCCAAAATATTTTGGTGAGCAGCCTCTTTGCGAACAATGGCGTACGCGGCTTCCGCCGCTGGAAGTGGGTCAAGCCGGAGTATCTCCCGTTTTATAGGGTCATACTTCCGGTCAAGGGCATTTAAAAATTGGAACAACTTTTGTTCTGACCTGATTGTGGAGTATGCTTGTATATCGGCCAGACACTTTATTGGATTCGGGTCAATCCGGTCAATCTCTCCCCATACTCCTTGAAGTGTAATCCACAGTTCTTCGAGGGAGAGACTGTTTTGCTTGATATCATTGGCTTTTACATGGAGATTGAAAGTCTGAAGTTTGTCACGCCCACTGCTATAAGTAACTACTAAGGCATCCCACAATGACTTTGCTGTGGGAAACTCGGTAAGGTTACTTGCAATGGCTGGTTCGATAATTTGAATCAACCAGGAGAATACGACGAGATCGTCTTGCTCCCATTGATCGTGTGTTTCATGGTTTTGGTCCGGTGGGTTTGAGGTGAGATGCTTCAACAGGTTTTTTGATCTTCCGCCGATGGCAACCTGTAACACCCCAAAACCCGAATGTTTATATTCGTTAAATGTTTCTAATATGGTACATCAAGAAATAAATAACTAGGTTATTTGTCCTAGTTAAAAGTATGGTAGAAACAAATAAGGAATGAAAGTTGTGTAAATTCTAATTAGTGACAAAACTTGAGGGACCAAAAAAGGTTAGGATGGAAAGATGGGTTTTATTTATGAAAATCAACACACACAAACACACACATTCGTGTGTTCTAGAAATGAGCAGGAGCTCTCATGAGAGCTACAAGAAACCCTAATACAAAGAATCATCAAATTGAAGGGCAAATCAAGGTCTAAATTCATGAATGAACACGGATTAATGATCACCTTCTCATGGGGATCGTAAGGTATGTCTTAAATATTTCATTGGTGATCTTTCACGAAGTGGGTTATGATGTAAGTTGCGAATTTGTATGAAATTGGGAATGGGTGTGTGTTAGAATCATCATATAGAACATGGATTATGCATGGTTTAGGTTAATTTGATGTTTAAGGGTGAAACCCGTTTGTAATGGTGAAGATGATGACATGGGTGAATCATCCATGTCCAAATTCTTGCTTATTATTGATGTATTTTTGATATATATGATAGATTCTTGTTAGAAGAATTGAAAGAAATATGATACTAGTATGTTTGATGTTTATGCATGAATGATTCATGTTGATTAGAAGGAGGAATTTGATAAATTATGTACGAGATTAGAAGGATATGCATGAACTAGTTGTACCCTATGCTTAGGAGGTAGTACACTCATAAAAGTATGATGAAATTATGAAGAACTTAAGATTAGATCACTAGTAAGTGATTAACAATGTAGTTATGAAGTGGGTTTTAGATGATGTAATGTAAATTGATGATTTACCTATGTTAATGATGTTTGAAATCATACATGTGTGTGAATGTTTAAAGAAATCGGATAAGAAATGATAGATTAGCATGTTATAAGGTTGAATGATAAATTCCATGTAAGATCCGTGTAATGAAAAGGTTGTGATGAATAATGAATAAGCTAACTATCTTGAGAATGATATATGATAGTTAATGCTTGATAAGCAACATGGAAGCTTGGGAAAGAAGCGGGTCAAATGGAACTTATGTGCACGGGAAGCGTACTCGGATGCAGTGTAAGTTAAACTTACACCCCTTTTTGTCAGAATATCTATTCAATGTTTAGATTACAAACATGGTAAGTAAATATGTGAATTATGATGTTCCGACAATTCTTAGTATGGGTCGGAACATGTGGTTATGTTAAGAAACTAAGTTGATGGTTAAAAGGGTAAAAAGGGGCATTATGGTAATTTTGGTTGCAAGTTAACGAAGTAATAAGTTACATGGATGGGATGATGAATAACTAACATCCCACAAGGATAAAATGGACGTTTAGACTTAACGGGTCAAACGGTGAAGATGTCACCCTTTGGCATTATCGACTAATGAATTGCTTTGTTAAGTATTATGAATTTGTAGAATGTATAGAAAAAGGATTTGCGTTGCTATTATCTAGCAATTTAGCGGATGAAGTATTAAAACGGGTCATAGCTTTGATCCGAGCCAGGTATGTGCATTTACAAGTGTAGATAAGTCGCATGATTGGTAATTTATGCAATGAAGTCTTTAGTAGTAAGGGATGGGTCAAAGTTGACAAAAACGCCCTTAATGGGTAAAATGGGCAAATGGTCTTAAAAGTTGATTACAAACAAGCTATTTGATTAAATGAATGTTTTGAAAAAGTAAGAAAGCAAGAAGTATGATTTTCGTAAGCCAAGGACCTTAAAAATGCGCAAATACCCTTAACGGGTCAAAATAAGCTCTTGAGCGAAAATGGGCCAAGAGGATGCAAGACATCCGAGAACTTAATCTTTTATGATAGACAATGTTGAAATTATAGGGTTCATGAGGAATTTAGGTCAAACAATCAAGTTATGTTGATGAATGCATGAACGGGTCAAAATTTGGTAAGAGGGTAATAAGCCAAAGAGTTAAAAGTCTGAAATTTTATTATGTCGGATGTTGGATTTTAACTCCATTAGATGGAGAATTAAATTACGGACGTATAGGAAAAAGAATCAGGTAAAACGGATTAAAAACGAGAGAGTTATGCTCGTTTCCGTGAAATCGGGTTATGCTGGGAATCTGCAACACCAGCAAACAACATTCTGTCGAAAACAGGTGCTAGCGTAGCGCGAGCATGTGTCAGTTTCGCGAAAATCGTTTATTTTAACCGTTGATGCATTGCGAACCCGTCCGGACCGTTTTTTAAACGCGTATAAGCTAAGAATGACTAATTTATTCCTTGTTTTAGGAAGTGAAGATACGTATGAAGGTATGTATGTATGTATGAATATAAGTTGTATGTATGAATGAAAGTATGTTTGGATGTATGCAAGTAGGGATATATATGAGCGTATGCACGTTTGTAGGCATACGTGAAGATATGAATGTATGTATGAATGTATGTATGTAGGTGTGTATGTAGGTAGTACGTATATGTACGCAAGTGAGTATGTACAAATGTATGCACGTATGTAGGTTTGTGTGAAGGCATGTAATAAGTATGTATGTATGTATGTATGAATGTATGTATTTAGGTATGCACGTATGTAGGTACGTACGTATGTATGTAGGTACGTATGTAAGTTGTTATGTGTGATCGTAGGCATATGTATAAGTTTGTATGAAAGTATGTACGCATGCATTCAATGAAATTGAGTACTAATGATAATAATAGCGTGCCCTGGTGAATGAAGTGTAACGCAGGAATATCAAGAAGTCTCACCGCGGATTGTATGATCAGACGGAAAGCCGGAATGTAAAGAGTTAACGGAATGAAAAATAAACGTGAATAAATCTTATATGTTTATGATACGTACTAATGTTATGAATTTTATGTGGTGAGCGCAGGTAGTACGAGTCATGAGGATCATCAAGGAATAGAGATCGAGGATCGAGTCACTAGAGAGATTGTACGGGAACGTTGATGTATATAATGTAGTAAACATAAGCTATGTTTTTACTTAGTAAATAAGTTGATTGATGGATTTATGTGAAAGAGTTATGTTAAAGTTAAATTCTAAATAAGTTAAGGTATTTATAATGAAAGAAATTTTAGACATGAACTTCCGCTGCGACTTTTGGTCAAACGTGAATTAGGGTCTTACACAACCCGAATCATTCGGGTCCACATGGCATAATTTTGACTATTCAGTTTCAGGTTTATTTGTAAATTATCGGAAAGCTTTGGACTTTTTGGTTGAGAATTTTTTAGAAGATTGGCTAGCTGTAAGGTTAAGTCATTACCGGAGTTGCTCGAGTTGTCGTCTCCAGACATGGCGACTTGTTGGCGACTATGGTTTGACTAAGGTAGATGATGAGCAGATTATAAAACCCGCTCTGAATTCTGATACCATCTGACAAGTAAGAGATGAAAGGTTTAATTGTATTGAAAATATTGCTCTGTGTATTGATTTACATTGAGGAAAAACCACGAACTTATACAAGATTTCAAGAAGAAATAAAAGGAAACACAATAAAGTTTGGGCTGGAAATATGGCTGGTTATGAGCTGGCGGATCCTTTATTTTGGGAGATGATGTTGCTTAATTTGACTGATCCCTAAAATTTCTTTCTTCTAACAGACAGTTGGATCTTAACACCGATGCAAACAATTTTTATTGGAACCGTATTGCTACACCAAAGGCGTCTCTGTTTGCGTGGAGAGCTAGTGTAGGAAAGATACCTACATTTGAAGCATTAAGAAAAAGGGGAATAAAGTAATATCACAAGTGTGTAAAGTGTGTGGAATGAGAACGGAAACGACGGATCACATCTTGATACAATGCCAATATGCGGATTTGGTGTGGACTCAGGTAGATCAGTGGCTAAACGTTCCAGCCGGCAATATTATGGATGAGGTCAAGGCCAGATTATTATGTGTAAACGGGTTAGGAAGATCGAAGGCGCAACAGAAGATAATTCATGCAGTCTTCATTGCAAACTTTATGGTACTTATGGAAGAATAGAAACAACATAGCATCCACAAACAAACTAGTAGAAGAAATAAAGGAAGAAACTTTCGAATGGATGAGGCAAAGATCAAAGAATGTCCGGGTGTCTTGGAGCGATTGGAGAAGATTTAATATTCAAATGCAAAACTCGATTTGTTTTAGCATGAACCGTCCTGTAATTTAATATTTTGTATTCTGCTTGGTGTAGTGGAGATCTTGGATTTAATCATGTCTCCATAGCATCTTGCTATGTTGATTGTTTGGTGGAATGAATGAAAATACTATTTTGTTGTTCAAAAAAAAAAAAAAATTATGTGTTTCAACTTTGAAAATATATTTTAAACAACGAAAAAGATGTTAGATGTTTTTGCAGACAAGTGGGTTAATGACGGGCATTCGCACATGTTCGTGCAACAAAATTTATGGCATGTTTCAATGCAACTACCAGTCCCCTCTCAATAATTTTAAGAGATAAGGTGTTACTGTGTTAGCATGTCCACACTTACTATAAAATAAATACAACCAAATGAACTTTAATTTTACTTGTAAACTAAACTTTTAAATGTTTTCGCATCAAATATGAACAATCTCAAATCAGCTTACAACATTCTAGAATAAACATAATAAACAGTTTGTTTTTCATGAATGTTGGTGTTACAAAGTTTTAACGAATGCGTGTGAAAAGATGGGATTAGAAAAGGTTACATGGGAACTGGGAAGAGGGTCAACAATAAATGAACGTGAATAGGACGTGAATAGGATTTATTGTGAGAATTGAATATCTCTCTCTCTACATATACATATACATATCCATATACATATATATATATATATATATATATATATATATAGGGGAATGTTTAAATGAGAACTAAATATTGTGAGAACCGTGAGAACAAATGAAAAAACCGCGAAAACTTGGTAAAAAACAATTCAAATTCAAATTTTTTCTACACTTATCATTATTATCCGAATACAATGTTAGAAATTTAATTTACACGTTTAAATTTACGTGAATTCGTAAATAAAGAAAATTTTCACATGTGTAAGTTTGCCATTTACACATGTGTAAATCTGTTAAATTTACATATGTGTAAAAAATCTAAAGAGAGTGATTTTGAAAAGAGAAATGAATTATTTGATGTTGTAAATTCTTTTTTTTTATGTTGTATCTTAATTACAATAAGGTTTGTATTAAAAAAAATTGGTTTCGATTGGTTTTTTCATTCGTTCTCACGATTCTCGCAATATTTAGTGTTCTCAAGATAACCATCCCATATATATATATATATATATATATATATATATAGGGAGGGGCTCATGCGAGAACCACCCTTATTGTGAGAACCTTGAGAACCAATGTGAACACAACCTAAAATAGCTAAAAAAACCTAAAAAAAACCTAAC